>CM060903.1:1047806937-1049216937 GCA_030737815.1 Allium fistulosum
ATGATGCCAATCAAAATAAAAAAAACAAATATAGGTAGCAATCTATATCAAAACTAAGCAATACTAACAAATAAATGAAAAAATAGCAAAGAAAATTGTAAACTCACAGTAGTCAAAGCATATCAATGCTTTTTCATGTCTTCCTTGCAAGGATTTTGATCCAGGCAGATCCTGTAGAATTTATACATGTTGAAATTAGTGATAGAAATTGCCAAAAATAGAATTGATGCCATTAAATTGAGTTTGAAGACTTGATTTGTAAACTCAAAATAAAAAAGTGTCATGGTCTTGTTTCGTTTTCGCTTAATGGAAAATGGCCAGAACTGGAAACTTAATACAAACTATTTGAGAGTAACAAAACTCGGTTAAAAGAGATAAATATGAAAAGCCTTAATTTGGAGATTGTAATCTGATTTTGTTTTTGCTTCTTCACCTTGTTGTTTTTGGGTTATTTTTTATGGAAGAGGAGAAAGTGGGGTGAATTGGGGAAATGAATCTGTAAATGAAACGTGGGAAAAAACAGTGAGATAATACATGCGTGAAATGGACAAAGGGTGCCTATATTAATCAACCTAGTAACCTACAACATAAAATGTCCACCGGCACGTAGTGGATAAGAAAGCACGTGTGGTATAAAAGTGACATAATTATCATGCTAAAGAATTTTAGAAGGGTATTTCAGTATTTTCAAAAGCTTCAAATGGATGTTTCCTTATTATATATATATATTCAATGAGTATGTATTCTGTCCTTTATCACCTACCTGTTCTTCTTGCATGTTTGGTGCACTAAACAAACCCAGCCCGCACACTCACTTCCTTTACTTTTTGTTCACGTTTACTGTATTTTTTATGCTCGCTCTCACGGAATGAAATCCTCTACTTTGGTACATGATCAAAGTAGGGATATTCGAAGAGTGTATATGCTCCACATCAGGTGATAAAAATGCACACATATTGCAAAAATACATCATTTGTGCTATGTCACCCAATTCAGATTTTGTCAAAAGATGCGGCAACAAACAAAATTTTTTGAAATCTGCATAAAATTATGTAATAGCCACCCTTAATTCCTCAAATTCAACCGTTTTTTAAGTTTTTTTTGCACTAGGTTAAAGTAGTAAGGCAGCGTTTAGTTTGAAAACGAGTTCTGTGTTTTATGCTTTCAACGTATGCTTAAAATGCATGAAAGATGAGAAATTGATAAAAAATGGTGGTTTTGAAAATTGATTTTAACATGTAAATTTGATGACGTCTTTGAATTCTCTCCACTTAGGATTGTCAATTAGAACCGAGAAGCGCAAACCTAAATTGAATTGATCCAAAAAGATCCAAATCCGAACCGAACATATTAGGTCTCGGGTTGGGTCTGAATGATAAAAATACCGTAAAGACCGGATCAAACCCAACTTGAGTCGATCTGACCCGAAAAACTCGATCGAAAAACATTAAAATACGTGCATTTTTAGTGTTATTATTCAAGAAAATCCAAACTGACATGACTCAATCCGAACTAGAGCTCGGGAGGAGCCGGATCTAGGTTTTAAAATTTATAGTTTGGACCCGACAAAAGCCGAACAGCCTAAAACCGAGATCCGTCTCGGATCTAGATCCATCCGCTCGGGTTTTAATTGCCACTCATTTCTCCACCTTTTGGAAAATCTCAAAAACTAATCCAAACAACTCCTCTCCTATATAATTTGACATACATGCTGAAGATGAGAATACAAAAACTCATTTTCAGTTCACACACTGCCAACATTGCATGTGCATAAAAAATATAGTTAGAAGTTACGTTTTAAACATCGTAAAGAACATTTTTCAAATTTCTATAATCAAGATGATAATATACAACTAGTAACTGAGGAAAATTATATCAATTGCATATTTTATTATTAAATTTTGCAATAAAAGAAAATTAACTTTGTTGATAATAACACACATGTTGCACTAAAATTCTATATCAAATGAAAAATGTTTGTAATAATATTTATCTAGTTTGATAAAATATAATAATGCATTAATGAAACAAATCTATTATTACATAAATACATGTAGCAAGTGAACTTTTTTTACAAATGCTCTTAATAAAACTAAAGTTGATAGTAATGTTGTAAATCAAGGTAGCTACAAATATTAAAACGGAAGTAGGAATTGAACTCATTAACTATAGCTAATTTGATAACACTTATCTCCTGTCAACCACACCACTATTACATTTTAGCATTTGTTAAATGCTTGCAAATTCATAAATGCAAAATATTAAATGTTGAACTCTTAGAAAAATACTTATTATTGTCGTAAAATTTTCAAATAACTTTGGGGTTTGGGTTTTGATTTGGAAGAGAAGAAGTAAAGAGAGAAGAAGAAACCTATTAGTCCCACATGGTAGAAAGTTATACAATATATTTGTATAAATATAGCTTTCTCATGCGGATGTTGGGGCCTTGGGCTCCCACATGTTTGCTTTATTGTGAGGAGAGAAGTCATGCAACACCACATGTGTAACGACCCAGAATTTCTGTCATTTGAAATTCGTATATTTAATTAACTTTAAATATTAACCTGTAAGATTTGTAAGTCGAATGAATTTAATTTCGAATATAGTGATTTAATTGCTTAATTAAATCGACAATTTAATATTTGAAATTGTGTAAATGATTGGAAATTGGGTTTAATGTGTATAAAAAATGATTTATAAAGTTATATTAAATCATATTGGAGTTATAATGATGTTATAGATCTTTTTAAATTGAATTAAAAGTTAATTTGTGAAAATTGAATATTTTAATATTTAATTGACGACTAAAAATAGTCATTTTTCAAACAGTCTCGGATTTTGATGAAACCAGTTTCTTCGGATCCGTAATGTTATATTATAGTAAGATTTCAAAATTTCGTGTCAATCGGATGTATGGTTTGTCCGGGGCAAGCCAAAACGCATCGAAATCGTTTTAATCTGTTTAATTTAAATTTGATCGTTTATTTCCGTAACTCTCACATACGATCGAATTAGCTCCCAAAATACATTCCATTGTGTTCGGAACGCGGGTAAAACCTTAGAAACGTCAGTCGACAGGCTTCGTTTCGAGTTCGGAAAATTTTCGATTAGTAGTGTTTTGAGAATTTTCTATAAAAGGCCCGTCTTCCACCTTGATCTAGGTCTGGCCGCCATTATCTTTCAATGGCCAGAAAACACCCGTCTTCCACCTTGATTATCTCTCGATCCTTTCACTTTTTAGCTTCGATTCCTAAATGAAAGTTATAGAGCATCGTGTGATCTACAAATCTAACGGTTGTGATCAAGAATGGAGTAGTGAATCAACGACAATTTGCGCCTGAAGGACGTGCATTCGTACGCACTTTGCGAGGCGAGATGGCGACCGAGCTTCGAGCTGTTCGAGGTGGAGGTGAGGCTCGCGTAGGCGCGTGGAACGGTGGTGCTTGATCGTGGTGGAAGTGATCGTTGGGGGTGCATTTTGAAACCCTAGGAGGCGGTCGAGTTGGGTTCTTGCGTGCGTATGACCTGGGAGTTTTCGCGTGAGGGAGAAGGTGCGTGAGTGGCCACGATCTGATGTTGAAAAATATACGGCCAGATTTGAAGGTTGTTAAACATATAAAAGAAAATTTGTAAATTATTATATTTTAAATCGTATAAACTTTAAAACTGTGTAACTTTTTGATACGAGGTCAAAAAATTATGAAACGAATTGCGTTGGAATCGGTTTGTCGAGCTCTTCGCAATGGAACTAGATTGGAGTCATTCGGAGCTAGTAAAAATTTTGGGTAAAATTAAACGTGCGTTTAAATTTATTCGAAATAAAATACTGCAACCGTTATTGGAAGCAAGGTGAGAACTCCTCAATCGAATTTTGTTTTCGATTTAAATTTTAAATAGTTAGATTTAAAATTGCTTGATTGTGTGATTGAATGATGGTTGCTATTTATTGTGTTGAATAGACCCTATACGCCGTATATTAAGCGGAGGTTATTTATTAAAAACATATACCGCGATAATTCCACATTGAAGTGGAATTGGTATTATATATGTATTTGGAGTTGATTTCCCGCATTATATAGCAAATGAGACCCTATTGCGCCTCATAATAGCGGATAGTATTTTATAAATCCCATATACCGCGATATTTCACTTTGAAGTGGAATTGGTATTGTGCTATCATCTGTGGATGCAGGGAAACAGGTTGGAGGGATCCAATAGGATTCCTCAAACATTTGAATTTATTTCAATGTTGTGTGTTGATTTATTTATAATCGCTGTGTGATTATATTTGTGAACTTGAATTGTTGACGCCTATAATTTAGCCGAATGTATTTTTGGTATCGTTGGATACCAAAAATAAATAAAAATTGGATTTTTGAAATTTAAGTTGAAAATTTATCGAAAAAATTATTTTTGATAATTGGATAAATTAAAAGGAGTTTTAAAAAGATAAAAGTCTTATTTTTGAACTGTATTGAATTAAATTTCAAATTTGGAAAAAGGGGCTTAATAAATGGATTTCGAAAATATTATTTATAAGTTGAGAATTTATTTAAAATTTGAATTGTGAATAATTTGGAAAATAAACGAATTTATCTTCTTAAAAAGGAATTTATTTTGAAAAGGAAATAAATTTAGAAATCCATTTGGTAATTGATTTTTGGTGATTGAGAATAAATCTTTTGAAAATGTATGGAATTTGATTTGGTGTTTTGAAATTTGAAATTAATTGATTATTAATTTACCATAACCTAAAATATATTCATAGAAATTTATTTGATTTGAATTAATCAGATAATTTAATTTATCCTACATATGGATGTTTGGATTATATTAGATGTCGAATTGTTTGATATATTTGATATGTGATGCTTTGTGATATATCATGTTTTGTGTGTGATCTGTAATTTGTTTATCTGTGATATATATATATATCTGTGATCTGTGAATGAAAGATAAGCGTTATCGTTTATACCGCTTATCAATTATATTGTTATATTTGATCTATGATGGTTAAATGTTGTTGCACTATTGTGTTAAACCGTGGACTACACAATACACACACGAAAGTGGATTTCACGTGGAAATCGGCTAAGTCACAGATTTTTATCAATTTTGAAAAATTGAATTTTTGAATCCAAAATAGTTTTGGAATTGGAATTGAAAGTTTTCGAAAATGAGTTTCAGAAATATAAGTTATTTTAAATAACTTAATAAAAAAATTGGAATTTAAATCATTTGATTTAAAATTTGAATTCAATACTTAAAATTGAATTCGATGAATTGGGAATTTTGGTTTAAAAGATTTTTACAAGTGTAAAAGGTGTTTATATGGGCTTTTAACCATTTAAAATATGGTTTTGGAAATTTAAATTTAAATCCAAGATTTGTACTTGGATGGCTTTAACTTGTGTAATTGTAACCAGTTTTTCCCAAAACGAAAACTATCTGTTTTCAAATAATAATAGCTTTCATAAAGTGAAAAGATTTCCAATTTGTATCGAAACATTTCAATTTTAAAATTGAATTGTAAATAGTTTGGAAAAACTATGAATTAACCTTTGTGAAGATGATTAAGCTTTATTTTGAAATCAAAGAAGATTTTAAAAGGGTGTATCTTTTATATTATAAAAGACTTGAATTTTGAATAGTTTTGGAAGCTATAAATTAAATCTGATTTAAAGATTTAATGGGTTAATCAAATTGAAATGGAAATTGATTTGGAAATCTGTGAATGAATCTTTGTGAAACTGGGTAAACTTTGTGAAGTAATCTTTTTGTTTAAAGATTTAAAATGGTAATTTGTTTAAACCATTTAAAGGAAAGGATTTGGGTAATAAGTTGTGACTTAATTGAAATCCCTATATCCATATGTTTTAAATATTGTGCTCACTATTCGGGTTAGCCGGGAAAAGACCTTTGTGTCATATAACCCATTCCGAATTAGTGATACGACGATATAGATCGGATTGAAGACCGGTGGGGAAGACCGGGTATTTGTGAAAATGATAGGATGACCTATCGATTGTCTCTGCACCATTAGCTACGATATAGAGATTTCCTTTGTGATGGGAAGTTCGATCGGGATTGTGAATACCCGGATTGCAAGGGCTTCTTCGAAAGTGCTTTCGGTTCTGTTCGAACCCGGAACAGACTTGTATGGTTACATGTCTGACATTACATTTTGAGATATAAAGCTGATTTCTTTCAAATACATTTCTGTTGGTGGCGGAGAATTTATTCTCTTAGCTTAACACCCTTCTCTGAGACGTACGAGCTCAGAGGTTATGTAGTTGAAATTTATTAGTGATATACTCCCAATTTGGTAGTTTGGCATGCTGAGTGTTGTTGTGTGATGATTATTTATTGATCATTGGTTGATTAAAGCACGACTTTGTGAAAAAGCGTAGCTTTGTGGACGAGACTTCGTCAGAGCCTCACAACTCGGAAATGGTCAAAACAGGAATGATGCGGCAAGGTTATGAGGGTCGCTCCCTTTAGGGTATGTCATTTCCTTTTGGAAAAGGGTGGTATCAGGTATGGAGCCCTGGTATTTAACCTATGTGGATACTCCAATCTCATTTACTGTGTGATTGTGTGTTTATCGAGGCGCCTCGGATAAAGGTCCCAAAGGACCGGGGGTGGCATATTCATGTAGTAGTTACCTAGTGACATGAATTTCAATAATTATCAATAAGGAATGGAAATAAAGTTTTATCAATATATTGATAAAACTTGTACGTGTTATTAAGCTATTTCAATTTCATTTAATTGTAATTAATCCTATTATCATAAATTAAATTCCAATATATTGATAAAACTTTATTTCCATTCCTTATTGATAATTGTTGCCACTAACCCTTTAACATTTCCATCGTACGAAATTTCTATTTATTAGGAGGCTCCTCAAATTGCAAGACACTTCATGATGCTCGGGTGCTGAAACAGAAGCATACTTAGGCATATCGAGGTAGTAATAGCAAAACATAATTTCAAATGATATTTATTAGGTATCTTAGTTAGTACTAAGTAACTACAATTTTCAACTTCTTACATTTCCATCGTACTGAATGTCTATTTTTCATGATGCTCGGGTGAGATTCTGATATTATGCTGTTATGGAACTCAAATTGCCTGATATTATATGTCTATTTTTCGAGTCAACTACAAATTTAATTTCATTGAGAACCCGGAACAGACTTGTATGGTTACACCAGTCCGAATCATTGAATTAAAAAAACCCTCATTTCTACCTTTTGGGCAACCCTCATTTCTTCGGAAGTGCCTTCGGTTCTGTTCGAACCCGGAACAGACTTGTATGGTTACACCAGTCCGAATCATTGAATTAAAAAAACCCTCATTGCTGATTTCTCAACAATGGTTACATGTCTGACATTATATTTTGAGATATAAAGCTGATTTCTTTCAAATACATTTCGGTTGGTGGCGGAGAATTTATTCTCTTAGCTTAACACCCTTCTCTGAGACGTACAAGCTCAGAGGTTATGTAGTTGAAATTTATCGGTGATATACTCCCAATTTGGTAGTGTGGCATGCTGAGTGTTCTTGTGTGATGATTATTTATTGATCATTTGTTGATCAAAGCACGGCTTTGTGAAAAAGCGTAGCTTTGTGGACGAGACCTCTTCGGACCTCACAACCCGGAAATGGTCGAAACAGGAATGATGCGGCAAGGTTATGAGGGTCGCTCCCTTTAGGGTATGTCATTTCCTTTTGGAAAAGGGTGGTATCGGGTATGGAGCCCTGGTATTTAACCTATGTGGATACTCCAATCTCATTTACTGTGTGATTGTGTGTTTGATCGAGGTGCCTCGGATAAAGGTCCTAAAGGACCGGGGCGTGGCATATTCGTGTAGTAGTTACCTAGTGACAGAGGTAACCCGGCCTTGTGTTGGTAGAGAGCCAGGTTGGTTTCTCGTGACGTCCCGCCAGTGGCCATCCCATTGGCAGTAGGAAGTTCCTTAGCCTGACCATTTGTTGGAAATCCAAAGAAACAATACGAACCTTGTACGGTTTTAGTTGTATTACCTGCTATGGAATGTGGCGGTAACCTGCTATTGAACATAGTAGCTATAGTAGGCATAGTGTGAAATGCCTATGCTGGCTAAGATTAATATTATACTTTCGAAATGATTTCCTACACTATGCACTAATAATAATAATCCAATGATTTTTCATAGTAAGCATGTTTGACTATCATAAGAAGAAATCTCCTCCAATTCTGTGTTTGCATTGTGTGTGTGGCAGGAGGTCTTATGGTAGTTTCATTTTCCAAAAGTATTGCGGGTTTCAATGTTTAAAATTCTTTTGTTGTTATTTAAAGATAACTGTTTTAGTTCTCACACCAGTCACCATGACTGACCTGGAGTTTATTATTCCTTTCCTAAACTCTAGGTGCCCACCAATTTCCACACGGGCAGTTTAGAGTCAGGTTATCAGGTCATTCTGGATTCAGGAGATGCTGTGGAGCTCAGTGGCGAGCTGGATGGCGAGACGTATCACTTGTATATGATATTATTTATTCCGCTGTGTATTTTGTATGAGGACAAGTTCATATAACTGTCCATTGATGTATTGTGTTGTATATTGTTGTTGTAAACTCTGATGATGTAATGTAGAAAATTATATAGTTCTTTGATTTAAATGATTATTCATTTACACTACAACAGTTTATGGGTTTCATAGCGTTTGAAAAACGCTATAACAGGCTACCATAGCGTTTTAGAGAATGCCGTGGAACCACAAGCTATGGTAGGCCGGCAGCATTACATAGCAGGAAGGAAAACGCTATAATAGCTAATAGCATTTACAAAAGGGCATAGCATTTGCAACCTACCATAGCGTTTTTTCTCTGTTATTAAACTTAAACGCTATAGGGAATATAATCCTTCATTTAACTTCTATAGCATTTTCGAGCACATTTTATAGCGTTTCATCAAACCATGTTATAGCGTTACAATGTTTTCGATAGCATTTCTTGTCATGCTTGTATAGCGTTTTTATTTTCTACTATAGCATTTTTGATTCTATTATAGCGTTTTTGATGCATAAATCTTACATCTCATATAGAGTTGCGATAGTGTTTGATGAATCAATAGCGTTTTTCAAACGCTATTCTATATAATATTAATTTTCAGCATTTGTTTCAATTTTCTTTTTATTATATTATATTATATATATATATATATATGCACACAGATAGATATATGTATACACATTACACACACACACACACACACACACACACACACACACATATATATATATATATTAAAATGTGGATCCCAAAAATACACCTTTTGCTCGAACATAGCATGTCTTTTAATTATAAAAACACAACTAGAAAATAAAATCAATTTTTAGTTAAACAAATATATAATATTTTCAATACAAAATATATAACCAATGTTACCGCATCAATATATCATGCTTTCATTTTTACTATTTTGCAGCACATTGCAGCCGTTTTATCGAGCTTTCTCATGAACCATACTCAAGCTGAGATTTGTAACAGCCCTCTACACAGTCTTCAACGCATTTAATTTTATCAAAAACTGCAACAACAATTCCAACAATGATCAATTAAGGCTTAAAAATATATAATCTAGAAATAAAATTCAGAAAAATATTGATTTAATCATTATCATTTGATTTCCAAACTGCTATCTTCCAAAGTAAAAGTAAACAGAATACAATCCATGAAATGTTTAGTTGAGTTAATATACCTGAATCAGTAAGGCATGTTGCAGCAACACATTCAATGGGACAGTCGAGCTTCAATTTACCGCTAATAGCACATCCAATTTCACAAAGTGGGTTGCAAAGTTGTTGGGGCAGCTTCTTTTCACAGAATGGATTATATAGAGTAGCGCATGTTGTTGCAAAGCAAGGTGTTACTAGCAGGATATATGTATAAAAAAAATTATACAATCAGATATGAATACATTTTGAAATTTTGTATATATGTATAAAAAAAATTATACTTACGAGAACTTGATTCTATCACAACTTTTGAGGTTGGCTATGCCACTGTAGAGCCTACAGCATCTTCAAGGCAGACAAGATCAGAATAAGTTGTTGATGCTAAATACTTAATCAAGCTAAAACTCAATTGCCAAATAACTAAGAAATAAGTTGTTGCCAAGTGGACAGATCATGGCATCCACTACCAGTTAAGTATAGAAGCTTTACTCACTCATCACCAAAAAACGCCTTCATCCACAAATTTGACATTTCTACAATGAAGCAAGGAATGAGTTACTAGAAAATGAGAATGACTGTAAAAAGGTAAATGAAATAAGTTAAAAACCTTTTTGAGCAATACACATATTCTACATCATACTGACAATAAAAGGCCAAAATCTCACTACGCCATAAATGACCTTCTGCAACATTTTTGCAAGGTGTTGCCAGCTAAAATGTTGCGATAGCTATAAAATTTTGGTCCTACTGCAACGTTGTATTTTTAGTGTTACCTTAGCCATAAAAATGTGTTGCTCTAGCTAAACAAGTGTAACACGATGCAACATTTTTATATAGTGTTGCCATAGATGTTTTCAGATTAAAAAATTAATAAAATTAGCAATCCGCGTGAATACGATCCAACGGTCTACATTTAATCTGATTGTTAACATGGATCACCGCTACATTTTGCCCTAAATTTTCGTTTTCCCGCTTTACTGTTCATACCATTTCGTTCTCACCCCCAATTTCCAAATCCAAATCCCCAATTTCCAAATCCCTAATTTCTAAATCATATTTTCGTTCCCATTTCGTTCTCACCCTCAATTTCGCTGCTGTTGCCTACATGTCGATACGCAACCTCTCCCAAATCCTACCAACCGCAGCCCCCAACAAAACTCCACTACCCCACCGCCGTTTCTACAGCCTGATTCCGATGGTCATCGAGCACACATCCCATGGCCAGCGTGCCTGCGATATCTTTTCCTGGCTTCTCAAAGAGCGCGTCATCTACCTTAACGGACCCATCGAGGAGGATACGTCGGCGATAGTTGTGGCTCAGCCGCTGTTCCTCGAATCTGGTGGTTTCGTGACAGCAGGGTTGGCAATTTATGATACTTCGACCAGATCTGATGCTTGAATCTTTCTCGCCAATGTTCAGAAGAAGTTCGATTCTGATGAAGCTTTGCTCGATTGCTTCAAAAAGTACCATTTTCGGATTCAAGGAAGATGTCAAACGCAGATTTCTTGTTTGAGAGAATGCCGCTTAAATTTTCAAATTGGCCAGCAATCATAAAACCAGTTTCAATTCCTTGATTGATTGCTCGAATTGCTTTGACTTCGTCGTCGGGTGCGATGTGATATTATTTGGTATGTTTTATGCCTTCTGGTTTACTTGATTGTTCTCGATTTTGGTTACACTCGCATGCTTTTGCCGATGATGAATTGGGATTTATTTATAGGCTTTATTTCCTATAATCTCGGGTTTAATCTTTCTGTTGGACTTTGATAAATCTGGTATGTTGGATTGCGATGATGTATTGGTATGTTGGATTGCGATGATGTATTGGTATGTTGGATTGCGATGATGTATGGTCTGAGCTTGTTAGCTCCTTTCTGCTGCATTTGTTAAACCAGAACATGAACTGGTGCTCCAAGTCCTTTGTATATCATATTACTGCCTATGTTTCCCTTGTACATGCCTGATGCATTCACTGTTTTTGCTTGATGGGCTGCCTATGTGTACTGCTGTGTTCTTGCACTGGCTTGTCTATATTTTGCTGAACCTGGTTCTTGTTTGTTTTGTTGGTTGCTTGGCCCTGAGTTGAATCCAGTCGATGACTCGGGTTTGACCTTGTGCCGTGTCCTTGTATCCATGTGTTGCATTCATGTTTGGCTTATGCACTTATGAAAAGAAACAACCCAAATACCTGAGGCAAATATTATAACAAAAATATTTTCATTTTCTGTTTGAGTTAAATATTATTTTCCAGATTACTGCTTTTGAATTATATGTGACAGGTATTGAAGACTGGACAGCTGGATACAAGCTTGAAGACAGAGTCAAATCAAATGTGCATGAGTGTATGAATGCATGAGCTGAAGACAGGTTTCAAAGAAGGCTCGATCTTTCAAAATCGGATGAATCGGGCGGTCGATCTTTCAAAGAAGGTCGATCCCCGCCGGGACTGCGGTGCCCCGGACCCCCGCCGGCGCTGCGCCCGGACCCGCTTCTCGGCTCGCCTTCGGCTCGGCACTCGGCTCGCCTTCGGCTCGGCATATATTTGTCAGTGTCGATGTATGTATAAATTGAAACTGTATATGTAATGAGTGAACTGAGTGATGTAGTGAGGAATATCTGTATATGTGAATATCGGTGTTATATATCATTGAATTGTAAAATAGTGGAGTCAGGAATTTGTACTATTTCAAATGTTGAAATAAAATATTTATTTAAATAAATTACTGTTTAAATATCAAATTCTGTGTAATAGCATTTTATTAAATAAATATTTATTTTTATTAAAAAATCAAATATGCTCTACATTGTGGGCCCCACAAATTCAAAAAGTTCATATCTATAGCAACATTTTGGAATGTTGCTACAGATACCTATGGGTGTTGCCATAGACCCAAATAGGGTTCTATTGCAACAATATTACTTATGTTGCCTTAGATAGTCAAAATGTTGCCTTTGAGGTCTAAGGCAACGGCAAAAATTGCATCACCCTAAAAGTGTTGCCATAGACCTATGGCAACATTTTTCGGGCCTGAGCCAACATTTTTTTTGTGTTGCAGTAGGCCATTTATGGCGTAGTGTCTGTCATTATTCTATAGTGGTGAGTGCATGTTGATAGTGTGTGTACTTATACAAATATTGTGTAGGATTTTGCTTTTTGTACAAGCTAGTAGGTGTCTTTGCCCACTTTATGGTGGCAACGAATCACCATGATCGTTGAGAAAGGATGAAAAGTGGGATCTTGCCAAATTTTGTCACCAAATATAAGCCTGCATTCAGCATTTTTATATAAAGGTATCGAAATGATTGTCATTGCAATAACTCATTCAGTGGGAACCAGGCAGTTGTGAACACAAAACAAATAGTTATCCCAACCAATTCCTTGTTGAGTCAATATGCATTAGTTGAAAGGCCCAAAAGGTTTAATGGCCAATTTTACTACACATTTTGACTTTGCCTCATTGTTTCATTCATTATTGTCAAATAGAAATTCTGGTAGTGTCTTGTGAGGAACCTATCTCACTCATAGGTAGTTCTTTTATTCTCTTGATGTGGTGGATGGGGATTTGGAGTCGATTCCTATTGTTCATGAATTTGCAGATGTTTTCGAGGAGGTTTCTAGTTTGTCCCCTTATTGAGAGATTGAATTTCATATTTATTTAGTTCCAGATGCTAGTCCTATTGTATTGCATGTGCATAAGCTATCACTAAAGGAGAAGTTGGAGTTAACCAACCAGGTTAACGACTTGTTGCAGAAGGATTTGGTCTGACCTGGCTGTTCAAGTTGGGGAGCGCCCATTGTATTTATTACAAAGGCGGACAGTTCCTTAAGGCTTTCTGTTGATTACCACGAGCTCAACAAGTGGACTATTAGAAACAAGTATCCTTTGCATAGGATTGATGACTTGTTTGATCAGCTTCATGGGGCCTGGATATTTTCTCAGCCTGATCTTGCTACAGGATTCCATTAGTTGAGAGTAGTAGAGGACCTTGGCAGCTTTTAGGTCAACTACAAATTTGATGTAGTTACTCACATGTGGAATGATAACATATAATATCAAGAGACAGCACACAAAGCTACTCTAATATACATAGGATTTCAGAGTTGCTAATCAAAGTACTACCATCAGTCTGGAAAACCATAACAGCATGTCCTTACAAATGCTAATAAATGCATAGTAATGCAATGGAAATAATAATTCTATGGTAGGTAAACATCTAGCACCTCTCCAAAAGCTCTAATTTTGGAACTACCTATGCGTAGTAAGCATGTTTGACTATCATAAGGAGAAATCTCCTCCAATTTTGCGATTGCATTGTGTGTGTGGCGGGAGGTCTTATGATAGTTTCATTTTCCAAAAGCATTGCGGGTTTCAATGTTTAAAAGCCTTTTGTGTTTGTTTAAAGATAAACTGTTTTTGTTGCTCACACCAGTCCCATGACTGATCCGGAGTTTATTGTTCCCTTCCTAAACTCTGGGTGCCCACTATTTTCCACACGGGCAGTCTAGAGTTGGGTTTTCTCAGATATTCAGGTTTGGTAGATTATCTGGAGCTAGTCAGTTCTTGGAGTTCATGGACTGATGTTGCTTATCTTGGAGCATTCTATTGGAGACATTCTATCCGCTGCTGGTGTTATCGTTTTCTTTTCCGCTGCTATTTCTTGTATCATATCTCTGATGTATATTGATATTTATTGTATCACTCTGTTGTATCTGATGTTGTATATCTATATTCTTTTTCTTTCTTCCGCTGTGTTGTTATACTTAATGGTGTTATAAGCTCCGGCGAATCGGATTTGAACGGTCGAATCTGCGGCATTCTAGTACAATATGAAGTATGGATGTTGATTTTCGAGCGCGAAAATCCGAGTCGTTACATGTGGTATCAGAGCTAAGGTTGAACTTTAGCTCAGGAGTATAACACGTTAAGTAGCTCATTAGAGATAGAGTGAAGTAAACTCTAGAATGAGTAATTCTTAGATATTCGTCCGTATGCCTCAGTAAATTCTCTTACTATCCACTGATAGTAAGTATGAGTGCAAGAAGAGGACGAGATAGGGGACAGGGAAATACGACTATAAATGGTCAATACTCTGTAACAACAAGGAAATAATCTTTTCTCTATCAATCTATTTTGTTCGTCATCTCTTCTCAATTCTTCGATGGTTTCTGGTAGATCCAGAAAGAAGAAATTCGATATATAAATATGGGACATAAACTCCAGGTAGGCCAAAATTATTTGTTTGGATGAATTGGTTGCTTTGTTTGCTATGGTTGATAGGTATACCTTAGTTTCTAAACCCGAAAGTTTTGAAATTGTATCCATAGATCTATCTATTTTTTTGGGACCGGATATATTCTACGAATGGTTAGTTATACTTCGAACTAACCGATGCCACTGTATATTTCGTAGAGCTGGATAACCCGAGTATCTTGTGAAGTGTCAAACAGATTCGTTCTTGTATCTATTATCGATATTCTGATTTGGTAAACCAAATGCAGAATAAATGTTCAATTTGAGTTGGTGAAACATTCTTCATCTATCTTTTTGTCTTCTTGGTAATTTCGAGGACGAAATTCTTTTAAGGGGGGAAGTTTGTAACGACCCCGATTTTTATATAAATTTAAATTAATAATTAATGGTATTTTTGAATAAAAATAGTAAAATAAATTGATTAAATGGATGCGAGTTCCCCGAACATGAATAAATTTTGGGTAAATCATTTAAATTTAAAATTTATGGGTTATGTAAAAAAATAAAAAAATAAACTAATAATAAATATTTAAGCTAGAAATAAAATATAAATATATAAAAAGGTAAACTATAAAATCCAAAGTAATACACTTGCTAAAATTAATAACATATAAAATATAGAAATTATCCATATTATACAATAATAAGATTTAATAAAAGAAAATAAAAATAGAAATAAATGAAACCAAAGATACAAGTTAGTTAGAATATAGCAACATGTAAAAATAGAAATTCATTTGTGTTATCAAGCAAGATAAACAGATATAACTATTCGTGAACAAACAAAGTATGAACAAGACTAAATAATACATATGAATGGTTTGCAATGTGAAAGTATATATATATATACAGATAATAAATATAAGTATGAAAAGAAAACAAAACAGGTTGTACAAAAAGAAGATAATAAATGTATCAATGTGTGAATCAAGACAAAGTAAATTTATGAACAAAGAAAAAAAAACTGTATATATTCAAGTATATGTAAAGGCTTGCAAAAGAAGATGGTTTATATTAGAAATAAAAATACAAGTAGGGAAACATAAGAAGAACACATAAACAAGTATCTCCATATTCATTTGTACAGCCGAGATGCAAGGCAAGAAGTAAGGACTAAGCAATGGAAACAAATTGATAAGTATGTACACATGAAAACACAAAGGACATGCATTAAATGCTTGCCATATTTTGATCATTCGAAATATATATAAAAATAAATAAAAAGGAAACCATGTCAGCCCCTTAGTACAACAAAAGATATCACCTTGTACAAAGTATATCATCATGTATAATGGTCAGCTGAAGACAAGAAAACATCTCAAGCCACCATATTAAGAAAATATCTTTGTAATGTACAAAATAATAATATACCCTGCTGTACAAAGATGATATCAACATATACAACAACTCTTTTATATATATCAATATCAAGCTTCACATTTTCAGTCTCGTTCATTTTAAAAGCTGAAGAAAGAAAAAAAAAAATAGAAGCAAGCATTTTTTTTCAAAACTCAAACAAAACTACAATACAGATCAATACAAACAAAAAGATTTCAACTTGAATTTCAAAGCTTGGTTCATAAGGAAAAACTCTGTTTTTCTCCTCCTGGAAAACAATTTCAAAGCTTGTTCCAACATGAAGTGCTCTGTTTCATTTCTCTGGAAAATATGTGAGTAAACTTCTTTCTAAAAAGCTTAAACTTGTTTTTATCTGTGATACCTATGATCTTCTTTGAAATTATGATGTGAATGATGTTTGCATGTATGAAATGAATGGGATGTATGTATATAGGTAGTACTTGTCTGTGCATGTCTGATATACAGGCAAATTCACTTCTGTTCCAGATTTCAGGTTCCAAACCTGTTCAAAATTCATGATCTCACCCCACAATTCTTTTTAGGCTTGGAAGCTTAAACAAAACATGTTCAATTTAGCAAGATCTTAAATATTAAAAATAATATTAAGTGAAATCATTTTTGATTATTGAAAAAAAATGAAAGATATGGTAAGAATTAAACCTTCTTAAAAATTCAACCACCATGATTTCTTGGTTTATTTATATAGTCTTGTTCGAAGTTGAAAACTATGATTTTTAACGATAAAATCAAGATTTTTAGGATGGTAGTTTGAGAGAAATAATGGGATGATCAGATTTGGGGTTTTTACCAATTGCCGACGATTGGCGAAATAATATCGGTCGAGATTGGGTCTGAGGGAAGCTTGGGGATTAGGGAATGAAGGAAAAATGGCGTTTGAATTTATAAATCGCCATGGCAATAGAAATTGATCGAGGTAGGGTTTAACACCCAGTTTTGGTCAGGGTAGTAGTTTAGGCTACTGTGGCGGTTCCAGTGTTTCGAGTTGATCGAGACTTTGGGCATTGATAGCATGGAAGTCTGGCGAAGCTTGGGAGTGGGGTGATCGATCTCTGGTGGCCGGCAACGTGAGTTCAGGGCAGCTTTCTGGTGATGTCGCTTGCGCTAGTTTGATCGAGGTAGCTCGATCTAGTTTTTGAGTTAGATTGGGATGTCTGGGTGGTCATACTGATGGACGAGGTCGTCAGTGACATGTTGGAGGTTGGAGCGATGATGAGAATGTCGACGATGATCTGTGCACGTGCACGGCTGGGCTGCCGTGTCTTGTGATAGTTCGCGTGGAAGTGACTCGAGTTGGAACTCGAGCACAGGAAGTTTTCGCACGGGTCACACTCGGGTGCATGCTCGAGTATGCTTCTGAGTGATATTATGATTAACAAGTTTTCAGATTTTAAACTGAAGCAAAGAAAAAAAAAGGGGAAGAGAAGAAGAAAGCTCGGGGTTTGAGTGTTTTTGTTCGGGTAAATCAGGTGTTGGGCTCGGGTTGGGTTGTTTTGAACAGGTTTAAATTTTTTAAAGAAAAAGAAAGAAAGTATTTCAAGTTTTAAACAAAGAACTCAAGTTTTGCAAAAAGTTCAAAGTTTAAAAGTAAAGTTAAAAACAAGTGATTTTGAAATATATGATGATGTAATTAAGGAAGGTAAAGTGTTTTAATCCTTAATTAACTTAAAGATTTAAAGTTAATTGGTTAATTAATTAAAGTGAGTAATTAAAAGGATTAATTATGTAATTAATTAAAGATTAATTTACCAAGGTAATTAATTTAATTAGGTGATTTATTAAAGGCTTATTAATTAATAATTGAGATTCATTAATTAATGATTAAGGAATGAATTAAGGGTAATTAATTTATTTTTAAAAGTTGATTAATAAATGATTAAAGGATAATTAATCAGAGTGATTTGTAATTAATTAATATTAATTAACCAAGATTTGTAGTTTATTCATAAGTAATTAATCTGGTATAAATTAATTATAATCAGATATTAATTGATCTTACTTATGGATGTTTGGATTCTAGTGAATGTTGAATTGTATGATATCCCCGATATATGATGCTTTGTGATACACCATGATTTATGTTATGATCTGTGATTAATTATCTGTGATGTAATTTATTATCTGTGATATTTATATATCTGTGGTCTGTGCATGAACGATAAGCGTTATAGTTTATATCGCTTATCAACTATATCCTGTATTTTGATCTGTGATGATTCAATGTGTTGCACTATTGTGTTAAACCCCTGGACCACACTTTTACACACACAAATATGGATTTCACGTGGACATCGGTTAAATCACAGATGATTTAAATTTAATGTTTTGAAATTGAAATTTTAATTTCAATCGATTTTGAAATTGGAAATTTGGGTTTAAAGTGAAAAGCTTTTGAAATGAGTTTCAAAGATAAAAGTTATTTCGAATAACTTAATCGAGTTTTGAAAATTTAAATAATTTGATTTAAATTTGAATTCAAGTTTGAGATTGAATTCTATAATTTGAGACTAAGGGTTAAAGATGCTATACAAGTTATATATGGGTTAAACCATTTTAAAGGTATTGATTTGGGAATTTGAATTTAATTCAAGGGTTTTAACTCGTGTAAATATAACTGGTTTTTTTTCGAAACGAAAACTACTTGTTTTCAAATAGTAAAAGCTTTCACATAAGTAATGAACTTCCAATTTGTGTTGAAAGAATTTCAAGTTCGAAATGGAATTGAAGTATTTTGAAAACTATGAAATGAGTCTTTGATTTCAAAGACCGGATGAATTAATCCAACTTGAATTGGAATTGTTTTGAAAGACTATGAATGAATCTTTGGAAACTAGTTTTGAAAGCTATAGGTTAAATCTTGATTTAAAGATTTAACGAGTTAATCAAATTGAAATGGAAATCGATTTGAAAATCTATGAATGAATCTTTGTGAACGGGGTGAACTTCGTAAATTAAATCTTTTGTTTAGAAGATAAAAGTGTGGAAATTGTTTAAACCAGTGAAGGTTTTTGAAATGAATCTTTTTGCTTAAAAGATTAGAAATGGTAATTGTTTAACCATTCGAATGAAAAGTTTTAAGCTTTAAGCTGTGATTTAACTGAGACCCCAGTATCCATATGATTTTTAATTGCGCTCGTTATTCGGTTTAGCCGGGAGAGGACCTTTTTGTCATATAACCCATTCCGAATAGTGATACGACGATATGGATAGCATTTGAAGACCGGTGGTGAAGACCGGGTATTTGCGAGAGCAATAGGATGACCTATCGATTGTCTCTGCACTGAGTAGCTACGGTATAGAGATTTCCTAAGTGATGGGAAGTCCGATCAGGATTGTGAATACCCGGATTGCAAGGGCTTCTTTGGAAGTGCCTTCGGTTCTGTTCGAACCCGGAACAGACTTGTATGGATGTGTGTCTGACGTTACACTTTGAGATGTAAAGCTGGTTTCTATCAAATACATTTCTGTTGGTGGCGGAGAATTTATTCTCTTAGCTTAACACCCTTCTCTGAGACGTACGAGCTCAGAGGTTATGTAGTTGATGGTTACTAGTGATATATTCCCAATTTGGTAATGTGGCATACGAAGTGCTGCTGATCATTGGTTGATCAAAGCGTTGCTTTGTGAAAAAGCGTGGCTTTGTGAAAAAGCGTGGCTTTGTGAAAAAACGTTGCTTTGTGGACGAGACTTCGACGAGCCTCACAACCCGGTAATGGTCGAAACAGGAATGTTGCGACAAAGGTTTGTAGGGGTAGCGCCCCTAGGGTATGTCATTTCCTTCTGGATAAAGGGTGGTATCATGGTATGGAGCCCAGATACTTAACTCATGTGGACACGGTAATTTATTACTGTATGAGGTTGCTTTGTTGGTTTTCGGGATCCCGCGGATAAAGGTCGGTAACGACCGGGGGATGACATGACTCGTGTGTTAGTTACCTAGTTACAGCTGTACAGCGTGAGGTAGCGTCAGTGTGTTAGTTACCTAGTTACAGCTGTATAGCGTGAGGTAGCGTCGGCCTTTTGTTTGCAGAGATCCGGTTAGGTTCTCGGGGCGTCTTTCCAGAGGCGTTTCTATTTCGGTAAGGAAGTTCCTTAGCCTGATCATTTGTTGGAAATCCAAAGAAACAATACGAACCCTGTACGGTTTTAGTTGTATTACCTGCTATGGAATGTGGCGGTAACCTGCTATTGAACGTAGTAGCTATAGTAGGCATACAATAATGTTGTATGCTGGCTAAGATTAATATTATATTTTCGAAATGGTTTTCGACACTATGCACTAATGATAATAATATCGAGTGATTTTGCGTAGTAAGCATGTTTGACTATCATAAGGAGAAATCTCCTGCAATTCTGCGATTGCATTGTGTGTGTGGCGGGAGGTCTTATGATAGTTTCATTTTCCAAAAGCATTGCGGGTTTCAATGTTTAAAAGCCTTTTGTGTTTGTTTAAAGATAAACTGTTTTTGTTGCTCACACCAGTCTCATGACTGATCCGGAGTTTATTGTTCCCTTCCTAAACTCTGGGTGCCCACTATTTTCCACACGGGCAGTCTAGAGTTGGGTTTTCTCAGATATTCAGGTTTGGTAGATTATCTGGAGCTAGTCAGTTCTTGGAGTTCATGGACTGATGTTGCTTATCTTGGAGCATTCTATTGGAGACATTCTATCCGCTGCTGGTGTTATCGTTTTCTTTTCCGCTGCTATTTCTTGTATCATATCTCTGATGTATATTAATATTTATTGTATCACTCTGTTGTATCTGATGTTGTATATCTATATTCTTTTTCTTTCTTCCACTGTGTTGTTATACTTAATGGTGTTATAAGCTCCGGCGAATCGGATTTGAACGGTCGAATCTGTGGCATTCTAGTACAATGTGAAGTACGGATGTTGATTTTCGAGCGCGAAAATCCGAGTCGTTACACCAACAGTTTGACTTTCCAGCACTAGGATGTCCGGCATGTGAATACCGTGGATGTATTCGTGTTGACTTTTGAGGGTCGAAAAGGTGGGTCTAATGGCCTATAAGTCATAAGTACATGTAGATGACCCTTGACCATGCTAAACAAAGTCATATAGTTTGTCTTACCAGAGTAGGGACACACAAGGCTTCTTTAGAGAATACAGACAACTTATGTGTGTTCAATAACCATCCTTAAACTAAGTGCATGATTTGTGCGTAAATGATAAAGAGCAACCTATATCAATAAATTCGTAATATACATAAATGAATTTGAGTGTATAGATAATAAGGGATGATAAGTACATATCATCCTATGACATGTCATAACTTATATTTGACACCTGGTTTTGTCTTTCTCTTATTTCCATGGGCGCTCTTTCGAGTAGTCTAAAAAAGGCTGGTTTTCGTTGATGTACATTAGAGCTTTTGGAGAGGTGCTAGATGTTTACCTACCATAGAATTATTATTTCCATTGCATTACTATGCATTTATTAGCATTTGTAAGGACATGCTGTTATGGTTTTCCAGACTGATGGTAGTACTTTGATTAGCAACTCTGAAATCCTATGTATATTAGAGTAGCTTTGTGTGCTGTCTCTTGATATTATATGTTATCATTCCACATGTGAGATTCTGATGTTTTTCCTTCTCTTCTTTCTTGTTTCTTTTATTTTCTTCTTTTTCTTTACCCTAACATTCTATATTTTCGGTACTTGGGTGCTCGGCACGTAAATACCGTGAATGTATTAATGTTGACATTCTAGGGTTAGAAAGGCATTCATTACAGTGTGGTATCAAAGCTGAAGGTTAAACATGAACCTTGGCTTTAGTGGGTTATGGCTCACTAAAGGTAGGCTAATGGAATGCTCTAGCATGAATTGATTGTATTATACATATGAGAGCATACTTGTATTTGTTATAAACGTATGCCTTAAAGGTAATTCCAATAATGAAAATTAATGATCTTATATAAGGTAAATTAAATAAGTGTAAGTTGATAGTTTAGCTTAATTAATGCAGCGATTAATGATGTTTATTCGTTACCCCTCGTTAATCAGTTTAGCCATGCTAGGGCAGTTTATAAGCATTGCTACCCTTTGTAGAATGATTTGACAAGCCTGACCAGTTTATGAGCATTATTATCATTTATAGAATTATTAGCTTAATATTGCTCAGCCAGTTTACGAGCATTGTCAACTTTTATTGATTGATTAGTTGTGCTTGGCATGTTTATGAGCATTGACTATTTTTTATTGATTGTTAATTTGTGCTTAACCAGTTTATGAGCAGTTTTAACTTTTCACTTCATAGTTTGGGTTGACAGTAAATTGTAGGAGCATTTAAATAAACACACAGTGAATTAAGTTTCATGGTATGACTATAATGCATTCGATGACAGTGTTGTGTTAAAAGTTAAATTTAGTAAAAGATATTTATTTCAATCCAAAGGAAAGAAAAGATATTTTGGAAATAAACACTTGTGAAAAGATTTAATAAGAAAGTGAATTTATATAAGAATGGGTTATAAAATTATTTTTAAATAAAAAGAATTTAAACTAAGAAATCGAGAACTTAAATCTCGGCATTTTGCAAAAAAAATTTATCAAGATTTTGGAGAAAATATAATAGTATTATTTGAAATTAAATATTTGTGAAATTGGTTTATGAAATTGAGATTATGATACTTAGTACTATTATATGAAGTATTTAATACTAATTTGAAAATTATTTTGGTTAAGTCTGAAATGAATGATTTGGATGTACTGAACTCACTTCCGTCGCTTGAAAATAACTCTAATGATGACTGCAGCATCATCGGCATTCATTTTAAGGTTTCAAAGTGGGGGATGCTACCATAGAAATTTGCTATAAAATGTTTTAATAAAACAAATTTTGATTTAATTTCAAAAGTATGATTTGATATACAAAAGTTATATGTGTATATATTATTATTTCAAAAGGATTTGGAATAAAACACGGGTGTTTAGTTCTAATGTTTTTCTTTAAAAGGAATTTGACATGAACTTTATGTGATTATGTATGCCATGTAGGATACCCAAGTGGTAGTAGCATAGCCTAGAATAAATAAAGAAACCTTTTCCTATTTTCTTTTTATAATGAAGTGTGTTTGATAAATAATTGAAACTTTGTTAAGTTATTTCATGGACGTATGTATCCTATGCATTAGGACAGTATGATATGTGCGCCATGTTATGATATATTGTTGCTAGTTTTCATTTGTTAAATTGAAACTGAATTTTCGACGGTTGGAAGTCGGAAACTTTTGAATCATTATTGAACTTGTAGTTAAGTGTTTTTGAAAATATAAAATTGAGTTTATATTACACTTAAATTGAGAAGGTAGTAAGCTAAAACAAGTTTTGAATTTGTTTAACATTCATGATAAGTAAAAATGAATTTGGTTTTTGTATACTCTTTAGATGTAATGGAGTATTATACGAGTATGAAATTAAATTATAAAATGATTATAAACTAGAAGTTATGTTTTTATGAAATAGTTCGTAAATAGTTTTACTATAAAGAAACATACTATTTGTATAAATGAATGTGATTAAAAATAAATTGGTATAGTTAAAGAAACCAATAGGATAAGTACGTAAGTTGTGCGTAGATCGTTTTACTCTCATAACTGTCCTTGATCCAGTATTCGCGTACATAATTTCTTGGTGATTTACACCAATCCAAATAAGGGTTTTTCACTCGATTCTTGATGACGAACACTTGATACAGAATTTTGATATGATCCTGAGGTTTTATATCATAGTATATGGCTATGTAAGGGAAACAAAAGTTTCAAATCAAGAAACCTGATCGGATTTCGCACTAGGGAGTTCAAGTGATCTATACTAGTTTAGAAGTGAAATTATGTGATTGAGCAAGTGATCAGATTTGATATTGCATACGGATGATCCAAGTACATTATATGGGCTATAGTATATGCATACAATGTTTTGTTTGCTTATGGAGTTTAGGTGATGGCTCTTCAATTTGTTATGAGGTAACATGAATAATCGACTAAGTAATAACTTGAGACCGTTGAGCGTAAGGTTCACTTAGTAATTTTTTTATCATCCTTGTGCGATGAGAAGGTTTCTAACATGGAAAAACCGTGAGCTATGTTTGCTAGTAACTGCAATACTGTTAAGTATTGATGTGTGATTGTTTCTTTGGTTGCTAGTGTTGGAATTTTGAGAAGGAAATATTTTAAGTAGCGAAGAATGTAACGACCTAAAATTTCGGATACTTCGTATTTAAATATATAAATTATTTAAATCTTTGAATCTTGGATTAAATATGATAAAATGATTTAATAACCTTGTTAACCCCTTTTAAATCATAACTAATGTTGGTAAACTTGTTTTAGAAAAATGTTTGTAAAAAATATATAGTTCAATGAAATACCGATAAAATGACCGAAAATCATTTCATCA
Organism: Allium fistulosum; assembly: GCA_030737815.1. Taxonomy (NCBI): domain Eukaryota; kingdom Viridiplantae; phylum Streptophyta; class Magnoliopsida; order Asparagales; family Amaryllidaceae; genus Allium; species Allium fistulosum. Next base: position 1,047,831,709 of record CM060903.1, read on the forward strand.
ATAAACAAGTTTTTTCTCAAGAGAAGTTTTCAAAATTTTTGTGCTTGTATAATTAATCTTTATAAATGTAATAAGTAACTAAAAATAATTTGCACTAAAACTCTTAAGAAGCTTCTTAAAGTTAACTAGCTGGGTGTGAAATCAAAGAGATATTTTTAAGTGGTTAAAAGAGGTGTGAAGTAAAAGCATGCAAGGCACCTAGGGGGATCTCTTGGCTGTCCAAAAGGGGGTCTTAGGGTCCTTAAACACTTCATAATATTCAAAAGATTTAAAAGAAGTAAATACTCAAAAACGGTGGAAGTGGATTAGCACTAACCCACTTTGTTCTTCACTAATCTTTCTCTAATTAGTTCAAATCTTCTTGAAACTCTACCAAACTTTCACCAACACCTTATTAAGCTTAGATCTAAACTAAAAATGGAAGAAAGTTGAAGAAAATAGAGGTGCTTATTTTGGGCCGTGGGCACCATCTTGGAGGCAGAGCTTAGCTCTGTGGTTTTGGTGTTAAAGGTTGGATCTTTAGGCTTTTGGAGATGGTAAGAGGTGATTTTGTGTTCTAAGGTTCTTTTGCCTAGGTTTTTCATGAATTTTATGAGTTTTCTCACCATTTAATGATTACATAATGTGTTATATATGTTGTGTTCTTGAAATATAAAGTTAAAGCATTAACTAATTAGAGTTATAAAGTTTGCACCCCACTTGCTTTTGAAAGAAAATTACAACTTTATATTTTATAACGTCACTTCTATAACCTTCTATAACTTATCATATGGCCTTTACTTGATGTTTAAATAGTTTCTTAGGTTGTATGTTGAATTTTGAATGGATTTTTAATGGTCTGTATAGTGATAGTCGTTAAAAGTGCACTTTGACATCCCTTAACTTTAACTAGTGTAAATGGAAGATTTATGATCTTAACTTGGTATGGATTGTTTTGGTTGTTCTCTACATATTATTCAGTGTACAGGGTAGCAAGGAATTGATTTGAAAAGTAATAGAAATTATGAACCAAAATTGTGCAAGTTAGAACCGAAAAGGTCGCTATGGATGCACTTTGAAAATGCCTTATGTTCGATGATTTTCAAAGCCAACTTTGAGCGACATCATAGAGGCTTCTTTGTATTTTTGATAAGTACTCTAAGTGTACTTATTACTGGAAAAAATATGGAGTTTTAAATCATTTATTAACTTACGAAACAAAGTAGCAAAAAGTTATAGCGAGAAGAAGGTCGCTATTTGAGCACTTTGAAATACCTTGTTTTTGGGAATTTTGTAATTAATTTGAAAGATATCCCTAAGCATTTATTTGCATTTTTAATATGTAATATATGTTTAATTATTACTAAAAAAATCAAAATTTAAAAGATTTTAGAACTGTTCGAACCAAGTGGCTAAAGTTAGAGTAAAAAGGTGGTTATAAATACTTTGAAGTGTCCTGGATTTGGAATTTTTGTAATTAATTTGAAAGACATCCTTAGGGGTTTATTTGCATTTTTAATAAGTATTATATGTGTACTTATTATTGGAAAAAGGAAATAAAATTTAAAAAGAATTTAGAACTAATCAAACCAAGTGGCTAAAGTTAGAGTAAAAAAGGTGGTTATATATACACTAGAAATATATACCTTGGTTTGGAGAATTTTTGTAAATAAATTGAAATATATACTTAAAGGTTTATTTTCATGGCTTTTAAGTACTCTTAGAGTAGTACTTACTATAAAAAAATTCAGGTCTTAAATCACTTATCGTGAAAACTAGTCGTAAAGTTCAAGCTTTTCTATGTTGTTCCTTGTCCATGACTTTTAACAGCATTTATAAAAGCTGTACTAGATTGTTTGAGGTTTTAAATGTTTAAAATGATATTCAAATTAAGTATCTTTCTTTAATCTTTTTATGAATGTTGTCTAACATATTTTGAAGTATTTTAAAGCTGGTTGAAAGTTTAAATATATTTTTAATAATTATTTATGAATTTTTAAAGTAAAGGGGTTGTATAATACAAAACATGCTTTTAAATTATTATCATCAAACTCTAAATTAGTTATATTTAAGTAATACTTTACATAGATATCTAATACCCTTTTTTTAGTTATTTAAATTATTTATACAAGTATGGTGGCACGTCCGTTGGACGTGTGCAAAGAAGGAAGTGACATATTTTGTATTTGTTACAATTATGATATTGTGAGAGATTATAGTAATGTTTTCGTTAATTACGGGAAAAAAGAGGAAGAGGATATGACAAATAAATAGAAATAAGTTGTTGTAAGAAAGACGTGCATATAAAAAATATAAAGTTGGCAAAGATTATTTGATCTTACAACACGACATTGAAGTATATGTAATGTTGTATGCTTGACGTATATGAATGCATAGATCGTGGTTCGTTGAATTGTAAGTGGCTTAAGTTAATTCCAGGAAATAATAAAACAAAACAAAAAAGTAGATCTTGAAAAAAAAATTGTATGGTTCGGATATTAAGAAATACTACATCTGCGGATAATTATCTACGAATTTAAAATGGTGAAATACCATCCATTCTGATATTACTCGTATACATATTTGTTGGATGTGTGCAAAGTAGAAAGTGAGTAGATTTATCATCTAGCAAAATTGTGACAGTACAGAGGATAATACAAAGAGTACATGCATTGAGGAAAAAAAAGTAAAAAAATAAAGGACAGTCAAACAAAAATAATTGTATGGAAGATGAAGGGAATACATGATGATACTGAAGCCCGTTTGAGGTACATCATAATATAAATTATCGTGATTATTTCAAGTTCAGTAAATAAGAAATTAAGGCATATTAGTATTTTAAATTTTACTCGCAGCATGGTCATTTTTACTTTCAGTTAATCAGTGTACATATATCTAGTTTATTTAAATCCTCATTCAAATTAAGAAAACAAATGGTTAAGCTATTTATTAACTTGAATTATAAATTTGGTCAATGGATATCAAAATCTTAAGTAAACTAAATAAAGTAATGAAAAATACAGACAACTTAAAGTCCATTTGCCACTTCTCCAAAAGAATAATGGATACATATATCAGTATAGTTATAGCACATATATATGATGACAAAAGAAAAACCCTACACAAATTGAATTTTCTTTTAGACTATAGCACGACAAATTTCATGGATATACAAATTTCATATTCAAAAATAGAAGATGATAGTATTAATTCATTATCAGTGAATCTCTTAAAGCTTCAATAGTGAATAATACCCAACATCTCAAGAAGGCTTTCTTTTCCCCATATTTTTTTGATGAATCTTTGCGAAAGTTGTTACTATGCATGAGGTAATTGGCTGTGAAAATAAAATACGGGTTTGTAGGTTCAGCTCTAAAAATAATAAGTCTAATCTTCATCCCTGTATTGTAAGATGGTAGTTAATATCAAACTCGTCCATAATGCAATATTATATATATATCCACCTGTGTGTATGAAATTGATAAGTAATATACGTTAATGCAAATGAACAAAATTTATGCAAACGGAAAGCTTCACGCGCATGAACATAATTCATATAGATGACAGTCCTCCACACATACAAAAACATAATTGTTAATATTTACCCTGCTAGAGAAAAATTAAGTAGCACGCACTTGATCATAGGAGCAGTATATGAAGTGAATAGATCGACCATCCGAAATTGGTCAAATAAATTCATTCAATAAGAAAAATATATAGTTATATATTTTAGAATTAAATTCATATTACATAAATGTGAACTAAAATTCGATGTTCACTACTCCATTCACTTTATTTTGTGGAATACTATCAGAATTCTACTAAATACATCATTCAAGGCAAAAGGTGATTCTTTACTGTTCAACCGTTATGGTTAATATCATATTACACTTAGGCCATAATTAGTGCTTTGAATACTAATGCTTCATCATTTCCTATTGTTTCCAGGACCTTTTGCATTGTGAGTTCATGGTGGCTCTACCGAACTAAAGCGATTTTTAAATCATCTTGTATGCACACAAATGTAAGACAACCATGTGAATATATCTAAAAATTGAAATTATTATAATATAATGATTAGTTGTATTTTAATAAATACATATACAGTAATCTAGGATCATTTAAAAGCTTCTCAATAGGTCTTTACTTTTTCTTCTATGGCTTAGGATGTTCAATGCTAGCTTATGCTACAAAAATCAATTATTATCATACTTTAATAAACTTGCTTACCATATTCCTAGCATATAGTAAAGGTTGAATAAAATTATAAAAGAGGAAGAATATTTCTTGTAGGAATAGTGGTAAGAACAAACAAAATATGAGATTCCCATCTCCTTCTTTTATATTTTAACACCTCCAAACTATGTAGTGACTAATACATGAACATAAATGAGTGGGCAATATGTTAAACCCACCAATAGAAGAAAAAATCATTATTTTCTTATGAAACTAATATGGTAATTTTAAATGAACTACTTACATTTGATGTTTCTATATATGGGAATAACCATCAACTTCCTCTGTCGAAGAGGAGCACCGCTTCCTCTTTCTTGCTTGCATATAAAAATTCCATATTACTAAATTATCAAGTTAATTTTCATGGTTACTTGAGAATATTAGTGATGCATTAGCTAGATGAAAGAAAGAGAGAAAGTGAAGAACAATAATAGTTTAAACTTTAAATGGTGTTACTGATATAATTAAGTGTATTCATGACATTATTGTACTGCAATGAAGCATAACATGAAAATGAGCTAGATGTATATATGATTGAGATAATTTAATGATCGAAGTATTTTAACTGTTCCATACCAAATGATCATATTAAATAAAAAGTGAAATTAGATCTTACTTTAGTAATGTTGATATCTTAAATTAGGTAGAAACTATCAATCAAATTAAGTAGAATCATAAACATTTATCCAAATGATTCAAACAAATTTAAATAACATAGGAAAAATGCCACATAGAATAAGATTTATTTCATAACAATAACTAAAAATATATATTCACTAAAAAAAGATATTGGAAAGAATTTTTGAAAGAGTGGTAACTCCAAAGTAAACTTCGTCATTTACAAATTAGATATAACAATAATACAATTAGGCAATGAAATACATCGTAAGCTATGTGCTTGTATATCAATATCTTGTGCTATTATAGTCCAATTTTGGGTGATATGTCAGATTTAAAAAAAAGTTCAATGTCCTTCATTTAGTCTAAGCAGTAGATGAAAAAAAAACTAAAAATTGGCAAAGAAATTCTATGCATATCTCAATATAAATAACATGCCTAATCACTAAATTATTTTAAATAATATGTAGGAAAAAAATATTTATACCTGTGTAGCAGTCATAGCTGAATTTGGTCTTATAAAGATAACATTTGGGTGTTGGGAAGTAGAATCATCTTAACAATCTAAGCTTTTAAGTAACCATGAAGACATCAAATGAAATGGAAATAAATCTATATTAGAAAAATAACAGAGAAACTATAGGTAATGCATGTATTAGTAGTAATAAGGGAGGAAATGAATTACCTCAAGTAGATGAATTTACTATCCAATGTCTTTTGTTCAAATAGAAAAGTGAATCGGTACTGCTAGATAATCCAATCTAAACAAAGTATTAAGGAGAATAATCTGATCAGGTTTTCACAAATCATGGTATTGGCTATAAATAGAAGAGATAGTTTACTTCATTCAAAGATAAAAAGGATTTGATCCCTATTCATCGTCTACCTTTTAGTTGAAAACTAAATTCTTGGTTACATGTCCAAAGATAAATAAATAGTCAATTTTTATTAAAGGCAACATATATCCCCCATAAAGAGGTTCAATGAGATAAGAACCCAGTTATATAATGGAACCGCAAAAGATGCAAATACTTTAATTGAAAGGGACAAATTTTAATGCTTACTGGTGCCATTTTTAGGAAAGTTAAACAAATCCGAAGACAACAATAGTGAAGTAATTGCAATAGCTAAAACCAGCAGGGAATAACCAAATAAATATAAAAAAGGTCAAAGAGAAAATCGTACTTAATAACCTCTTTTCTCCTTAACAAAAGTAAATGATTAGATTACGAATTTCCTTGCTAAGTAATCGTTACTACTTATGATAAGCATAATAGTAAAAACACGCCATTAAGGTTATTAATCATTGTAATTTGGTAAATTCTTGTTTATACTATAACACTGAAAATCAAGCCTGTGATATCAGTTTTTATAAAGCTAATGACAGATGAATTTTGGATAAAGTTACAATATCAACATAAATATTCTAATTGCCTATTCAATTTTTATTTGTTGACATGTAAGAATACTTGTTTGACCATATACTTTTAAAAAATACAGTATAAGAAACTAAAATGTTGATAACGACAATGGAAAAAGTGTTATTTACATGCCTGACCAATAAAAGGTAAATAAGCTGTACAAAAATTCAACATTATTTAACCTGCCCGATTACAAACTTGCTGCCTCATTTTTTTTCTATGTTGGAATGCATTTGTATGCCAAAAATTATTTGAAGAGTATCTTCCCTCTTTCGTGTGTATCAAAGAATTATTTATGTAAAGTATGCATAAAATAAAGTAAGAAAGTACATGTGAATTGAGTGAGTTTTCAATCAAAATGATACTAACTTTTTTGGACTAAGTATGTGTATTTTAAGTGAGTATGCCTACATGTATCATTTAATAAATAATAAAACATTTATAAAAAAATATGTTGGATGAGCAATACAGTGATCTACATTATTAGTTTCCATATGCTGCAAGATTCAAAATGTCATTTCTATTATTGTAATGGGATATAAGGTAGGTAAGGCATGGAATGATAAAGCATACAATCAAATATTGTGAGCCACTTTAAAGCCATAAGGCAAGTATATTTTCATTCTAACAATAAATCATGTTAAGTTTTGCCATAAGAATATAAACAATTTAACATATAGACACAAATAATCAATAATTCGATATTCAAAACGAAATAAAAACCTATACATCACATGCAATGAGCATGGTAGGCAAACCATTAAGCTTAAACTACCAAGTTTCATATAGTTATCTAATGTGGTTCAAGCACATTCAAAAATAGAATCGTAGGTCATAATAGAAATGTATATAGCAAGGAATAACCTTTTCAATGTGCACAAAAGATCATATGACGATGGCCTAAAGATCCAATACACACAAAAGGCTGAAATAGTTGCCCTTTTTTCTATATTTAACATATCATATAACAGTGTTTGTACACATGTAGTATATTTAATTTGCAAAATATGTATATATAAAATTATATGCTATTGGAATTTGGAATATTAAATTCAGTGCGTTAATAGGAAAGTCATGGATCCTAAGAACCACAGGTACCTAAACAGCCACTATAACTATTGTAACGACCCCGAATTTTATATATTTAAATTGATAATTAAATTTAATTTTTGAATTAAATTTGTAAAATTCATTGTAAATTGAAACGAGTTTCCCCGCATTCAAATAAATTCTATGTTAAATCAATTAAAAATCTATATATTGTATATATGTGATTTAGATTTAAATTTCAAGTAAATGGTTAATAATGATTTGAAATTATGAAACAAATACAAGACGGTGAGTATTAAAGTAAAATAATAATATCTGAGTTAGAAATAGAAATGAATATTGTTGATTTAAAATCACTAAAATGAATATATTGAGAAAAATATTGGATTCATTAAACTTCTATATATAGTTAATTGTTAGTAATGAATGATTTGATTTCATATCATTTGTTATAGAATTGTATTAAGTACAAAATAAAATGTAAATAAGAATTTATGAAAGTTTTAAATAGATGTGTATAAGGTAACAATATAAGGCAAACACATAGATAAAATATAACAACATAAATTCATTTATGTTTCAAAGTAACAAGACCAAAACAAATAAAATATATTCAAGTAGAAAGTAAAACATATTAAACAAATAACTAAAATCAAAAGCAAAGTAAGGTAAAAAGGAAAAAGGTATCATTCAAATAACAAGGTAATTTGTAGGCTGTAAAGTATGCTAGGCAAGGAAAATATGTTTCATGTGTACAGGTAAAAAATATAGGAAGTACGTAGCCTGTAAGGCAAGTAAAGGAAATGCAAAGCTAAAGTAATAAAATATCTACATAAATAATCTAAATTGGAGACAAAGTACTCAAGCATTTAATGCTTCCATCTCTTAGCAGCAAATAGGTCATTCGAAATGTTTAAAGTATCATTTCAGCCTCCAATGCTTAAAAAAATCTCTGATCAATAAGAGAAAAAATATACTTACCTGCAAATTGCTTAAACCAGACAACACCTTCCTCTGTACAAACTCTTCTACATCTATCTTCTTATTTCATTTGTTCACTACACAGCAAACCAGAGATGTAGCAAGCTTTTAACTTTTAAAACTTAAGTATAATTTACAACTTCATCTCAACAAGGCAAAAAGATTTAGGATCAAAGGCAAGGCATTTCTCAGTTTTAAAGGTTCAAAGCTGCTTTTCAAAATAGCAATGCTCTGTTCTTCATTTTCAAACAGGTGAGCAACATCATATTTTAATAACCTAAGTTTTAATCTAGTTGCATGATTAATATCTGGAAATTTTGTTGTGTGAAAATATATGCATTGTACTATATTTTTGGTGAGATAATGCCTGCATGTTGTTTATCTGGATAAACCTCTGTTTATAGATTTCAAACTCTAAGTTAATTCAAAAATCATTATTGCTCAATCTAATGATTGTCAGGACAAAGCATCTAAGTAGAATATGTTTGGTTGATTTAAAAGTAAATTTTAAAATTTGAGTTCATGCTAAACAAAGTTGATTTGCTCTGGAAAACCTTAAGAACAGTTAAAATTTAATACAAGTGACATTTTCGAATATCTTGAATTATCAATTCAAGTTTATAAACTGATTACTAAATCAAAATTAGGATTTTTGAAACTTAAATCACATTTTTTAGTAATGGGTGGAGTTTGCATTGCTGGGTTGATCAATTTGGGAAGTTTGGATTGCCTCGGGTAATACACTTGATCGGAGTGATTGAGGTTTGTTGGGGAGGTAGATGGGTGATCGGAGAGGCCATGAAAAATGGTCGGAGGCACTTGCGATCACTGTGGCGATGGTGGCTTTCGATTTCAGTGGGTAAACCTAGTTTTGGCTGAGCGGAGTTTTTGGGTCTGTTCGAATGCCACGAAGCATCGAGTTCAACGGGGGTTTGGGAATGCGTAGAGGGATGGTAGGCGAAGGCGTGGCCGGTGGAGGTGGTTCTCTGATGATCGGAGACGTGGGAACGTGGGTGGTTCCAGATTTCGCCTTTGTTCCAGTTTTGGGTTAGAACTTGATTTTTGATTCGAGCTACTGCGGTGGATTTCGATGGTGGTAATCGATTGCGTGGATGATCGGTGATGTGCGGGAAGTCTCGGAGATGGTCGGCGACCAACCAATCGCTTGGGCACGTGCACGTTTGGGTCGATGTGTCAGTGGTATCAGTTTTTTGGTTGTGTGGTTTTCTTCGAGTTGACTCGGAGAAAAAGGGAGTTGGGCTCGGGATATTTTGCGTACGTGAGCGAGTGTTATAGTATAACAGTTTTAAAAGAAAATTAGAATTAAACTCAGTTTAAAGAGGAGAGGAGAAGGGAACTCGGGTAGTTTTGAAGAAATCTCGGGTATTTTTGATGTTGCCTCGGGTAGTTTTGAAGTAGAACTCGGGCCTGTTGATTTTGTTTTAAAAACAGTTTTTAAAACTTTAAACTTAATAATGTTAAAGGTTAGTTAATTAATATAAAGGATGTTTTAATGGTTAATTAACTTCTAAAGTTTAAAGTTAATTTATTTGTTGAAGGAAATTAATTACTTAAAGTGAATTTCTTAATAAAAGTAATTAAGGTAAATTTGTTAATAATTTAAGTTTGATTAACCAAGTAATTAAAGAATAATTAATTAAGGTTGATTAATTAATAAATAAATGTCGGTGAATTATAATTAAAGGTTAATTAATTTATTATTAATGGTTAATTAATAAATGATTAGAGAGTAAATAATCAAAATGGTTTGGAATTAATGATTAATTAACCAGGATTATAAATTATTCATAAGTAATAAATCCGATTTAAATTTATCAGTTGACCTTACTTATGAATGTTTGGATTCTATTGAATATGAATTGTTTGATATCTCTGATATATGATGCTTTGATACATCCTGATTTATGTTATGATCTGTAATTTACTTATTTGTGATATATATATCTGTGATCTGTGAATAAAATGATAAGCGGGATAGTTAATACTGCTTATCAAATTTTATTTCTGTAGTTTGATCTGTGATGATTCATCGTGTTGCACTATTGTGTTAAACCCTTGGACTACACTTTCACACACACAAAGATGGATTTCACGTGGAAATCGGTTAAGTCACAGATAATTTAAATTTAATGTTTTTGAAATTGAAATTTTAATTTCAATTGATTTTGAAATTGGAAATTTGGGGTTTAAAATTGTAACGTCCTTGATGTTTTTATCTTATACTTATCCTATATATTTTTTCTTGCTTGAGTCTTACTTTACAAGCCACAAGCCTATTTTATATTTTTACTTTGCTTTTAATCTTATTGTTGCTCTTAAGTTTTGCAGGCATATTCGAACAGGTTTTCATACTTACCTATACAAGCCTACTTAGCTATGCGGATCACTCTAAGGCTGGGAAATCATTCTTTAGTGCTATGTTTCATTTTATTATTTACAAAACTATGGAATTTACTTGTATATATTTTATAAACTCAATTATTATTAAACCATTTGTCTACAATTTAAATTCAAGTCAAATATATATTATCATATATACAATATTTTTAAATTTTTAAACGATTTATACAAATATACTTGAATATCGGGGAAACTCGCATTACTTCATCGATTTATTTTACTATTTTTATTCAAAAATTTATTTAATTATTAACTTAAATTAAGTAAAAATCTAGGGTCGTTACAAACTTCCCCCCTTAAAAGAATTTCGTCCTCGAAATTCGCAGGAACGAAAATAACAAAGATAGATAGATTAGATCTCCTATAACTCCTCAAACTTAAGATATGAATTCCAAACTCAAGTCGGAATATCTCCCTTCGGGCTTCGATTTACCCAAGAAATTATAATAGAATTTCAAATTTGGTTTTAAACGAGATCGTTTTATTGATTTAATTCAAATTTAACTTCATATTCTATTAATCAATTTAACTCAATTTAAAATTTCCAATTTCAAATTCATTAAGGTTTAAATCAAAAAACTGATAAGAAACCGATGAAGATACAAAGAAATCAAAAGAATTTGGAATCGAATCAAAGGAGCTTGATAAGAAAGTTATTTCCACTGTTGTAGGGTATTGACATTTGTAGTCGTATTCCCTTGTCCCCTATCTCGTTCTCTTCTTGCACTCATACTCACTATTAGTGGATAGTAAGAGAATTTACTGAGACGTTCGAACAGATATCTTAGGGATTACTCATTCTAGAGTTTACTTCACTCTATCTCTAATGAGCTACTTAACGTGTTATACTCCTGAGCTAAAGTTCAACCTTAGCTCTGATACCAAATGTAACGTCCTTGATGTTTTTATCTTATACTTATCCTATATATTTTTTCTTGCCTGAGTCTTACTTTACAAGCCACAAGCCTATTTTATATTTTTACTTTGCTTTTAATCTTATTGTTGCTCTTAAGTTTTGCAGGCATATTCGAACAGGTTTTCATACTTACCTATACAAGCCTACTTAGCTATGCGGATCACTCTGAGGCTGGGAAATCATTCTTTAGTGCTATGTTTCATTTTATTATTTACAAAACTATGGAATTTACTTGTATATATTTTATAAACTCAATTATTATTAAACCATTTGTCTACAATTTAAATTCAAGTCAAATATATATTATCATATATACAATATTTTTAAATTTTTAAACGATTTATACAAATATACTTGAATATCGGGGAAACTCGCATTACTTCATCGATTTATTTTACTATTTTTATTCAAAAATTTATTTAATTATTAACTTAAATTAAGTAAAAATCTAGTGTCGTTACAAAAATGAAAAGCTTTTGAAATAGAATTTCAAAGATAAAAGTTATTTTGAATAACTTAATCGAGTTTTGAAAATTTAAATAATTTGATTTAAATTTGAATTCAAGTTTGGAATTAAATTCCCTGTTTGGAAATTATGGTTAAAGATGTTATAAATGTGTTTATATTTATTTAAGCCATTTAAAAGCATAAATTTGAGAATTTGAATTTAACCAAGAACCTTAACTCGTATGAATGAATCGGATTTCCAAATGAAAACTGTTTGTTTTAAAAGAATAAAAGCTTTCAGATAAGAAATGAAATTCCATTTTAATTAAAGGAATTTCAAGATTGAATTGAAAAATGGTTTTCCAAGTTATGAATGAATTGTTTTGAAAGCTATGAATTAAATCTGTTTACTTTTAACAGATTTAGAATGATGTTTTGTTTAACCCATTCGAAATGAAATTGTTTTGAAAACTATAAGTTAAATCTTTGATTTAAAGATTTAACGAGTTAATCAGATTGAAATGGAAATCGATTAGAAATCTATGAATGGATCTTTATGAAACGGGGTAAACTTTGTGAATTTAAATCTTTTATTTAAAGGATTAAAATGGTAATGTGTTTAAACCATTTGAAAAAAAAAGTTTGGGTTTAAATCGTGACTTAATTGAAATTCCATTATCCATTTATTTTGAATATTGCGCTCACTATTCGGCCGGAAAAAGACCTTTGTGTCATATAACCCATTCCGAATCAGTGATACGTCGTATATGGATGGCATTTGAAGACCGGTGTTGAAGACCGGATATTCACGAGAACGAAAAGATAACTCATCGATTGTCTCTGCACTGGGTAGCTCCTGGTATAGAGATCCCCTAAGTGATGGGAAATCCAATCGGGATTGTGAATACCCGGATTTGCAAGGGCTTCGTAAGAAGTGCCTTCGGTTCTGTTCGAACCCGAAACAGACTTGTATGGTTACATGTTTGACATTACATTTTGAGATATAAAGCTGATTTCTTTGAAATACATTTCTGTTTGGTGGCGGAGAATTTATTCTCTTAGCTTAACACCCTTCTCTGAGACGTACGAGCTCAGAGGTTATGTAGTTGAAATTTATCAGCGATATATTCCCAATTTGGTAATGTGACATGCTGAGTGTTGCTGTGTGATGATCATTGTTTGATCATTTGTGATATGATCATTTGTTTGATCATTTATCTTTGTGATCATTGCTTTGATCATCTGTTGAACCAAAGCATGGCTTTGTGCCAAAGCGTAGCTTTGTGGACGAGACTTCGTCAAACCTCACGACCCGGTATGGTCGAAACAGGAAACGTGGCAGCAAGGTTATTAGGGAATAGCGACCCCTTAGTGTATGTCATTTCCTTCTGGATTATGAGTGGTATCATGGTATGGAGCCCAGATACTTACTTTGTGGTTGCTGCAAATTTATTACTTGTGGTTGTTGGAATCGAGGATCCTCGGGAAAAAGGTCGCAAACGACCGGGGAATGACATATTCGTGTCAGTAGTTACCCAGCTAGAGGTAACACGGCCTTGTGTAGTAGAGATCCGGTTAGGATTCGGGAACGTCGCTCCAGAGGCATTCTATTTTATTTGGGAAGTTTCTTTGCCCGACCATTTGTTGGAAATCCAAACAAAACAATACGAGACTTGTACGGTTTTAGTTGTAGAACCTGCCATTTAATATGGTAGCTATAGTAGGCATACTATAATGGTACCTATGCTGGCTAAGATTTATATTCTACTTTCGAAATGTTTTCTACACTATGCACTAATAATAATATCAAAAATGATTTGATTTTACGTAGTGAGCATCTTTGACTATCATAAGAAGAAATCTCCTCCAATTCTGCATTTGCATTATGTGTGTGGCAGGAGGTCTTATGGTAGTTTCATTTTCCAAAAGCATTTCGAATTGACTTTAAAATTCTATGCTATTTATTTTTAAAGATAAACTATTTTTGTTGCTCACACCAGTCCCATGACTGATCCGGAGTTTATTGTTTCTTTCCTAAACTCTGGATGCTCAAAATTTTTCTACACGGGCAGTCTAGAGTTGGGTTTTTTAGATATTCAGATTTAGTAGATTATCTAGAGCTAGTCAGTCCTTGGACGACTGACCTTGCTTTCCGCTAGCTATGGATTGGAGCATTCTATTGGAGATATTCTATCCACTGCTGATGTTATCGTTTCTTTTCCGCTGCTATTTGTTGTATCATATCTCTGATGTATATTGATATTCATTGTATCACTCTGTTGTATCAGATATTGTATATCAATGTATTATTCTTTTTCTTCCGCTGTGTTATTTACTTAATTGTGTTATAAGCTCCGGCGACTCGGATTTGAACGGTCGAATCTACGGCATTCGAGTACGATGTAAAGTATGGATGTCGATTTTCAAACGCGAAAAATCCGGGGACGTTACATTTGGTATCAGAGCTAAGGTTGAACTTTAGCTCAGGAGTATAACACATTAAGTAGCTCATTAGAGATAGGGTGAAGCATCCCTAGAATGAGTGTATCCCTAAGATATCCGTTTAAACGTCTCAGTAAATTCTCTTACTATCCAGTAATAGTGAGTATGAGTGCAAGAAGAAGACGAGATAGGGGACAAGGGAATACGACTATAAATGGTCAATACCCTGCGACAGTGGAAATAATTTTCTCCATCAATATTCTTTGATTCGTTTCCAAATTCTTTTCATTTCTTCGTACCAGCTACAAGTAGAAGTTTCGGTGTGATGATGGCTCTACGAATCGTTGTAGAAAATCCTTACTTCATATCTTCATTGGTTTCTTATCAGCTTTTTGATTTAAACTTTAATGAATATGAATTGGAATTGAAATTTTAAATAATTGGAAATTTTAAATAGAGTTAAATTGATTATCAGAATATGAAGGATAAATCGAATTGTATCGATAAAACGATTTCGTTTAAAACCAAATTTGAAATTCTATTGTAATTTCTTGGGTATATCGAAGTCCGAAGAGGGACAAATTGGTATATATTTTGAGATATTCCGACTTGAGTTTGGAATTCATATCGTAAGTTTAAGGAGTTATAGGAGATCGAATCTGTATATCTCTGTCTTTGTTTCGTGCCTGCGAATTTCGAGGACAAAATTCTTTTAAGGGGGGAAGTCTGTAACGACCCCGAATTTTATATATTTAAATTGATAATTAAATTTAATTTTTGAATTAAATTTGTAAAATTCATTGTAAATTGAAACGAGTTTCCCCGCATTCAAATAAATTCTATGTTAAATCAATTAAAAATCTGTATATTGTATATATGTGATTTAGATTTAAATTTCAAGTAAATGGTTAATAATGATTTGAAATTATGAAACAAATACAAGACGATGAGTATTAAAGTAAAATAATAATATCTGAGTTAGAAATAGAAATAGAAATGAATATTGTTGATTTGAAATCACTAAAATGAATATATTGAGAATAATATTGGATTCATTAAACTTTTATATATAGTTAATTGTTAGTAATGAATGATTTGATTTCATATCATTTGTTATAGAATTGTATTAACTAAATAATTAGAAGTCACTTATGTGACTAATCGGGTTTTGTATGACTTGATCGTGCTTTATTTGTTTACTTGTTTGTGGAAAGTATATTGTCATGTACTTAACATAAAAAGTCGGCTAAGTAGACTTATCTATCTATAAGAGTTAAGAATAAAGTGTCTAGGCAAGGCATTTATCCAACCAGTGCTCTAACTTATCTGGCTTCACCCTTGACCGAGGGATAGTATATGTAACGACCCGTAATTTTCGATAATTAAATTTATTAGTTAAATAAGCTTTGGAATTTAATGTTGTGAAATTAAAAATTTAAGATTTAATAATGAGAAAAATAACAAGAATGTAATTTTAAAAATGTTAATTTAAGGTAATGGATGACTATTTGAACGTAATCTCAAGTAATTGAAATAATTGGAAAGTTATAATTGGCTAAAAATTTTAAATGAGGAAATAAACTAAATGTTACATTAATTTGTGAAATAATAGGTAATTAATTGTAATTGGATAAAATCAGTGTTGTGTAAGTGGTTATAATATTTGTTTGTAGATAATAAACTTATAAATGTGATTAAATTTAGAAAAGGGAACAATTGTTATTTGTTACCAATTTATTTAATCTGTTGAGTTAAATTGGAAATCAATTACAATTAAATATAATTAAATATTACGTTAATATGAGTTAAGACGATAACTGAAAATGTGAATGTAATTAAATGTACAAAAATGTCAATTATATTCATAAGGCAATAATTGATTTAATAATAAGAGTGAAACCAATTATAATTAATGTGAAAATCGAAAAAATTCAATATAATTGAAATATTGCAACTAATATGGTAAAAGATGATAATTGTAGAATATTAATGCAATAAGATGTAAACCAATGTTAAATATGTCCATAAAGTATGATTGATTGAATAAAAAGATTGAACTCTAATTAAATCAATTTATTGGAATTAGAATATAATTAGTTGGAATTAAATGTAATTAAATATTATGGTTAATGTAAGAAAAGGCATCAATTGTAGAAAATGAGGATAACAAGATAGAAACCTATGTTAATAATTTCATAAGGTATTGGTTGATTTAATAGTAGGAGTGTAAATCAAAATAAAAGAATAAAAATGAATAAGTTTAGTCAAGGAGTAAACATTTATTTATTTATTTGAAATGTTTGGTAGCTGAAAGATTGATTTTAGAGATGAGAAACTATTATTTTGTAAGAAATGTATAATTACTGTTCGTCCAATAGTGTATAAATATGTTTAAGTTACAATTAGATAGGGAATAATTGTTCTACTTCTCATTACATTCATTTAGTCCATTATGAAACTTAATCAACTGAAATTAATATAATTGAAAATTTTCAATTAATAGGAGAGAGAATGCTAAATTGTAAATTAATAGGTGTAATTTAAAGTTGCTTATGTTTTGTGAAAATATAAGAAAAGTTTGATTTAATGAAAAGAACATTTACATCAAATAAAATGAATGTTTCATTTGTGAATGTAGGTTTAATTTCAATAAAATAAAGAATAGAATGATTGATTTTAAAGGAAGAAATATATGTTTATTTGAACTGTGTTTTAGCTTACAGATTGATTGCAAGAATAAGAAAATAATCTATTTCAGTAAGTTATTTATTACTCTTGTGTATAAACGACAAATTTATAAACATGTTTAAATAAATAATTGTTCTATTTTTCATCCATTTTAGTTGTCTGTTTCGAAATTTAACTTTGTAAGTAATTACAATTAATGTAATTCAGATATTTCAATTAATATGAAGAAAACGTTGATTGCAATTAATAGATTTAATAAAAGAAACACACGTTTTGTGTTAAACAAAAAGGGTGTTTTAATGGAAATAAAAGATCATTTTGGGAAAACCAAATTGAACGTTTTCATTTTTAAGGTAAGTATATTTTTTTTATTATGCGTAGATAAAAAAACCTAAATGCGTACAAATTTGAATATTATTTGAGTTAATGAAGTTAGTTTGGTTACGTTCCAAAAAAAATTGAATTTCAAAAGGTAGTGCGATGTACATGGTCCCTTCATTCCTTTTGTTATTAATTGTTTCATGAACGTTTTAAATAGTTACCTTACTATTAATACTTGATCTGTTCATTTCTCCTTCTATTTAATACCCGAGCCTAGACTTTTAGGTTGTATTTAATTCTAACCACTTCATTTTCACGTATACAAAATTTTACTTTCCTTTGGCTTGCAAACTTTTCCATTCCTACGTACATTTCCTTATGCATTATTAATGCCTGGACCTTTCAAAATAAAATGTGACATTTATTTTTGTCCCTCTACCTTCATTTCCTAAATATAAATAACCTACAGCTTATTTCTTCATTTGCGTTTTGTTTCTCCTGACATCACATATTCAAAAGCTCTTATTCTTGCAAATCCAAAAGCTTCCTTTTATGAAATATGATTTTGTTTTCATTTTTCGTGCACGTCCTGTCCTCATCTTAGTTGTTCTTCAATCTTTTCCTTAAGCCTCATCTTGAGAAAAACGTAAGTATTAAAATTTGTTTATTTTATTTTTATTAATGCGTACTAATTATTATTTTAATAATATTTCTTATAACATGAATATCTTTTGAATATAAACTTTGATTCACGCGTGATTTCTTCTGTTGGTTTCATATTTTAATTTCGGACAACATGAAATTGATTTAGTTGAATTTGGAGACTGTTGAGTTTTTGCGCTTCTGTTTGGATTTTTATAGGCTAAAATCAAAGGTGAGTGTTTTGACCCACTCACAACTACTAAATTATCTTATGTTAGTTAAATATAAATTTATGATGTGATTAAGTTGATTGGTTGTTGTCTGATATATTTAAATTGCCCTTCCAGTTAAATCTAACTTTTATTGAATTTTGTCTCCCTTTAATTTAATATTGAATTTTATAATTTCCAGTTAATACCTGTTATTGATAATCAGTAAATAGGTTTTATTTATTGGTTGATTTGGATGATGATTGTGATGGGTGTTTGATTGTTGATATTGGATGACTAGATGTTATATTTTTATATTGTTTTAACACTGCAAGTTCCTTATGGGTTGAAATGATACATACCCGAACGATCTATAGATTAGGGAAAAATCGTTATCGGTTGAAATGATAAACCCGAGCGATTTTATGGATTTTGAATTTTATTCGGGATTGCGGGTTGAAATGATATATATCCATAAATATAAAATATTTGGGATTGAAATGATAAATATCCGTATCACTTGACCATAGGGTCGAAAAATATATACGGACACCGGATTGGTTAAATTAAATGATTTTAAATCCTTAATTTTTGAATCAGTTAAATAATATTTTGAAATAAAATATAATTTATATAAATTGAAATATTGTTGAAAATCCGATTTTTAAAGGTGAAATTGGAATTGGTTTAAATGAATTGTCTAAAGGACTTAAATTGAAAATTGAAAGTTGGACGTGGTCCAGATGTGTTGGAATGAAGGAAATAGTCTAATTTGATATTAATTCATTTTAATATAAATTGTGCAAAGAGATATTATTCTAAAAATCCTGATTATTAAGGTTTCAAACTACTTAACTATTATAATCTATTTTTAAACTATTTTAAACTATTTAATTAAATTTACCATTTAATATATTTTAAATCTATTTTAATTTATTTTAAATCTATCTTAATTTATTTTAAATCTATTTTAATTTATTTTAATCTATTTTAATTTATTTTAAATCTATTTAATCTATTTTAAATCTATTTAATCTATATTAAATCTGTTTAATCTATTTTAAATCTATTTAAACTATTTTGAATTTATATAAACTATCTTAAATCTATTTAAAACAATGATAATCCATTTTTAAACTATTTTAAAGTATTTCAAACTTTTTAAAAATTTATTTTTTAAACTATTTAAACTATTTATGACTATCTAAACTATTTTCTAAATTTCTATTCTTCCAAAATTTTATATAAACTTTCTGTACTTCTATATAAAGTTAAACTTTGTGAATTTAAAAACTGGGCAACAAACACATTTTTTACAAAATCAACATTTTTAAAATCCACTTTTAACTTCAGTAATTAGTAATTCATTTGCATGTATAAATTTTCTTTTACTGTAAACAACTTTAACATATATATATCTGTTTTACTATTAAATTTAGAAATCCATATATACTTTCTTTTAACAGTATATATATATTTATTTACTTTAAAATTTCAATTGTTTAAAACACATGTAATTTTTATTTAAATTTTAAATGAACTAGAATCTATACCTCACTGTAAATTTTGAGCAACCCAGGCTCGTCTTCGAAACTGCCGTGACAATCTTCACCAGATTCCCACGATCGAGCACTCGATCACCCAAAACCCGACCTCCACCTGACTTCGCAGTCGCCTTCAGTACCTCGCAAGTGCAGACTTCGACCCCGCGATTTCCCAACCTCCTCGTGCTCGCGACTTCGAAAACACGGCCCCAGACTGTCGTTCATGAATCCCAGACTTTGATCGCCTGCCCTAGCCAACTCCGAGCCCTAGCTCCTATCGCGACTTCGTCGCTTCCAAAAACGACTCGATCGAACGAAATCGCCCCTGCCATCACACGCCTACGCCATCGCCTTCTCTCGCCCACGGTCGTCACACGTGAGCGCGAGAATGTCCCCATTTTTAAAAATTCACGAAAAAAACCTTTCCCCTTTTCTTTCTGTAGTCGACTTCGCGAATTGATTTAGAGGAAAAAGGGACGCAATTTCTATTTAGGGGAAAACAGAGAACATGCTTTGATTTGAAACGAAAAGGAATGGAGGATACTCGGCCATTGTTTGATAATTTTCTTTCATTTTGAATTGTATTAACTGAGGAAAAAAGAAATGAAGTTGCGTGATGATATATAAAAAGAAATGGGGAGGAGACAAGAGTACGCGATTAACAGAGAGTAGGTCGACGCAAATCAGAGACTAGGGTGGCTGGTGATTTGAGTGTATAAATTGATATTTAAATTAAATCGATTAATTATTGTCCAGACGTTTTTATCTCGTACGATCACACAATAGCTCTGAAAATTACAAAATTCAAAATCCGATAATAATACAATATTACGGATCCAATGGAACTGGTTTCATCGAATTCCGAGACTGTGCCTCGGACGGCTATTTTTAAATTCAATTTAAACAGCTAAATTTCAAAACTGAACAAAACAGTTTCAAATTAAATTCTGAAGCTTCTATTATCTTCAGTATCATTGATATAAATTTTAAAAGCTTTTGAAATATTTTTCTTCAGCTTAAAACTGAAGATTCAAATTTTTGTTCAATTTTCAATAGATTAAACATTTTATAATTTAATCGCCAAATTCATTCTGATAATTTGAAATTCAAGTCAAACCATCATTCAAATATTTAAAATCAATTAAATATTTCCATTTTAAATTGTTCAAAATCCTGGGTCATTACAAATTTGGACGGTATTGTCGTGCAACAGGCCGAACAGTAAGAGAAATGCAGGAAATCCCGTACACAGTTTTCAGTTTTGGATAGCCAACTTCAAACTGTCATATCTCACTCAATTTTGATCGGAATTTGATGATGTACCCATCAAAACGACCATGAGAACAAGAACTACAATCTGGAAAAGAAGTTGGGACAAAATACTCAAATATATGGATGCAATTTGAAGAATACCATTGACAATTTTGCTTTCTTTTTCTCTTTGTTCACCAAAACTTCATTTGACCATAACTTGGTCATTTCTTGACGGATTTGCACAAAATCAGTGACATTGTGAAGCATATGGAGAGAAGTATAGTATCAAATCAAGTTATAGATGAGAATCAAAAGTTTTTTTATTGATCTGGTACCCATTTCATTGTCGATTGCCATTATATATCCATTTGTTCTTCTTGATTGATGAATGATTATCTGTTATCTTTTAACCAACAGTCATTAGACATAACTCTTCTCCTACAAAACAACATAACCTTTTAAAGAATCAAATGACTTTTCAAAATAATTAAATATAGTTTTAAACAACAATATCATGATGATTGTTTGACATATTCATATGAAAATAGTGATAATAATTTTATAAAAAAATTGCCATTTTAAAAATTTTCAAAATATCAGATTATGAGAATTTTGAAAACCAATGCTCTGATACCAATTGAAAGGGAGTGCGGATTAAGAATCTTAAGGCTAATTTAACACTAGAGGGGGGGGGTGAATAGTGTTCAATGGATTCTAAGACTTATATGGACTAATTTAAAAATTACGATATAAACAAATGCAAAACTTAATCACAGAACAATCACATAATCAAACACAGATGCAGAAAGTAAATAAAAAGCAGTAAAAGGAAAGAACACACCGTATTTTATACTGGTTCGGAGTTACCCTACATCCACTCCTGTACCAAGGCAACACCTCATAAAGATTTTTATTATACCAATGTCGAGATTACAATCCTCAATTTCTAAAGGCCTTGAGGTACCCTCCTGTCTCACGAGTCCGGGGTAAACTCTCTTGATTTACGGGCCATAAGATTACCCAATTGATTTCCTAGCACAACCACACCTTATAGAGAGACTCGATAAACTTTTGATTACAAATTGATCCTGTAACGACCCGTAAATTTTAATAGTTTTAAAATATATTTAATTGGAAATTTTTTGAAATTTTGAATAATTGAATTTTGAAATAAAATTTTTATATTTGGAATACGTATTTAAAAACATAGCAACTGGTAAATTTTCATCTGATAATATTAAAGTTTATTTTATTGAGTAGTTTTATTTAAATTTAAATCAGTTAATAACAGTTGAATTTAAAAGTTTTCCGAAACCTAAATATGTCAACAGAAAAAAATTTATTTAGAGCATTCTAAATAAGACTGCGTAATTCGTTTCGCAAATTTCGAACATTTCTACCTCCGTTTGGATTTTTCCGTACGGAATAGCAATGTATATCAATGTCTGTATCGACTTTTTGATCGGATGATCGTGCCACCAATATTTGTATACCGTTTTGATCGTCTCGCCGTGCTGATCTCGGCGGTATATTTATTTCTGTATTTTGAGGTCCGGTACGTGACGGAAACAATAAAACTGTGCATCGTGCCGGTACCAAATTGTGACTTTTAGCTTCCCAATCCTTTTCAAATCTTTACCGTGCAGCTCAAGTAAATTATAAATTGCATTAAATAGTTTTTCAGCTGAAATCAAGGGAATTTAACCGTTACCATTTTTTTGTTTATATATTTTCGGTTCTCTGTGGAAAGAAATATACGTTGCCTTTCTTACCTGAAGCATTTATTCTTACAGCTCAATTTTTTTTTGAATCCAACTTTTAGCTTATTCATCTTTGTGCCTGTAGCCTCCCCCACTACTTCATAATTATTTTAGTATGTTTCACAAGATTATCTCCGTACGTTTTTTTTCTATTATAAATTTACTTGCAGCTTTTCATTTGTTTTCATTTGCTCTTCCAAAACTTTTTCCCCCTCTGCTCTCTTCCTCAAAATCCATCTTTATTGTTCGGCCTTGGAAAAAATTAAACTGCTACATGTTTTGGCCAAAGCCTTCCACCCTTCCAGCCGAAGCATATTTGCCACCTCCCCTACATATCTCCGCACCACCTTCATCTCCCTCCCCTAGCTACCGAGATTCTCCTCCCTCTACCGAGACACACGGCCTCGACCTCCACCTTGCTTTGCAGTCGTGCCTCCCATTTTTCCGCCGTGAGTTCCCCTCCCTATTTATATACATATAGTTGTTTACATTATAGATGTATATAAGTATATTTTCGTTTTGTTTGTTAATTCATATGTACAAGTTTTATATAAGCTTTCAAGATTTGTTAGTTATATAAGTTATATAACTTTGTATTTGTTTAATTTTACAAACTATCATAGGTTATATATATATATATATATATTTCTAATACCTTTGCCTGCATATATTGGTTCAGTTGTGTATTGCTATAAACTATATTATAGTATAATATATGTATAAAGTTTTCAGTGTTGTTAAAAGTGTTGTTATATATAGGTTTGGAATCTTGGCTTATGGTATAAATTAATGTATTGGGTTATTGCAGTTAAATATTTTATATAGTATAAAGTTGTTCTGTGATTTTATAAAAATAAATAGATGTCAGTTTATATATGTGTTTAAGTAAGATATATAGATTTATATTTATAAGTTATATATATAGGCTGTTGTGTTTTCTTTTGTTATATTACTGTCAAGTGTGCGAACAAATATAAATCTATATTTCCAGTTTATAAAGGAAAAGTTTGCATATTTTATACTATTGTTTTTTTCGATACTGGGCATATTTGTTTTTTTGCAAGCCGCTGTTTATTTTTATTTTTTCAACTATGTATTTATATTATATATAAGGGTTATAGTTTTAGTATGTTATGTTAGTTTTGGATGTTACAATATGTATATAATAGTTGCTTATATATTCGATATGTTGGTTTGCTGTAATATATATATATAGGCCTGTACAAGTTTATGAATTTTGTTTGAGTTGTAAAGAGATAAGTTATATATGTATATTTAATCTTAAAAATATATGTTCAAAACTATTTTACATAGTGTTATATATGTAGTTATAATAGTACGTATTGTCTTATTAGCTTATATATATATAGTTTATATCTTTCTGTACAATATACGTATGCTATTTGATTTGTCTGTTTATATATAAGGCTGTTAAGTTTTATATCAGTGGATTAATATAGTAGTATTTGTTGAGTTTGTATATAGATATAAAAATTTATCTAAGTTATATATTAGTTTATATAAAGTATATAACCTATTGGTTTTTATATGGTTGTTTTGGATCCATATGAGGTATGTTGTTGTATTACATTTCTATTTTGTTTTAAAGTTATAATATACAAGTTGTTATACATATATATCAGTTTGTTTATGCTATAGGTATCTAGATATAACAATTCTATGGTGAATCCACATATATAGATGTAATAGTTTTTATATTAAGGTATTCATATTTAGACATTTGTTTATCTGTTTGAGAATATATACTAGTTATATAACTTTAATATAAAGGTGTTAGTATATATATTATACGTATAGAGTTGTTTTAAAAATATAAGCTATTTTCTTATTTAAATTATAAGTTGTATATAATTTTATATATAAGTGGTATATATATTCACTTATACCAATTATTTTCATCGACTCAGTTCTGATTATTTCATCTATTCGTATCATCAGATCTTTCCGTCAATTCGTGCCAATCAGCTTCGATCATGAATTCGTATCGATTTTGCTTTGCTTGAATTCACAATTAAATTTCAGGGTCTGTATCAGTGTGAGTATCTGTGTCACATTCTGTATTTTCTAGCTCTGAAAGGTGAGCAATCACTCACGATTAACATTCTTATATTTATTAAATTTGATTTCAATTGAAACGATAATTGAAATATGCTGCTGCTAGTTATTACATTACTATATATATACACCATTATCTGTGTCTGTTCACCTATGACATCTGACACCATTACCTGTTATTTATCATTGATGATATATGCCTGTTATTGTTGTTATTTTATTATCATATCTGTTATCACTCTGCAAGTTCCCTATTAGTATAGAATTCACTATGGGTTGAAATGATATATACCCGAACGGACTTTAGAATAGGAGAATTTCGTTATGGGTTGAAATGATAAACCCAAGCGATTTTCATTTGAATTGAATTTGGGATTGCGGGTCGAAATGATATCTACCCGTATATATTTAAATTACGGATTAAAATGATAAATATTCGTATTACTTGACCATAGGATAGGAAATTATATACAAACACCGTTGGTCCATATATAAATATTTTGAAAATAAATTCTATGGTTTTGGGAAGAAATATATGGTTTTAATAAATGTTGATTCTTAAATTTTTAAATAAATGGTAATGATTTATATAGATTTAATAAATATATTTAATTTAATTAAGATTGATCTAATACATATAATATGTTTAAGTGTTTAAATTTATATTTCAAAATAGATTTTGGTAATAATTTGAATAAGTTAAGGTTGGGAAAATAATTTGAATTTAGTTGAATTGTATTCAATAAAGAATTTTATTTAGTTAAACCGATTTGAAACTCATTGAAATTGAGATTGAAGATATGATTTATAACTTGGTCTTGGTTTAAGTAATTTAAGGAATATTTCTCGGTTTAAAAAAAATTTAAGGAAATATTTAGTAAAAATGTAATTTAAGGCTAGTTAAATGATATTGAATTTATTAAGTGAATATTCCCTGACTAAATAATAATGAAGTTAAATCAAAATCTATATGAAACTATTAAATTTAACTTTGAAATGTTGAATATTAAATCTTTGAAATATTTTGGAATTTAAATGGTTTATTTTGTGATTCGGATCTGTATTTGAAATCAATATAATTTGAATTTGTTATTTAGAAACTGAATTGAATTAAAATAGAAAAATTTAGATTGAATTAAATTGAAATTTGGAACTCGAGTGGATTTGAATCAATTTTTTTTAAATTGAGGAAATATATATAATTGAAATGGAAATGATACTTTGGGTTTGAAGTATAAAATATTTTGAAAGGACCATGGTGTTGTAATGACGGTTGGTTATTGATAGCTCATATTTCTACATTGTAGGTAGTTCCACGGATCCTTAGAGGATGGTTATCCCAAACATCCTTTAAGTTACTTGTATTTCAGTTGATATTTCACTTGGGTTGGATTTATTAATATAAGAATGTTAATCTTGACTCGAGTGTTTTGTGTTTGCTTTATGCTCGGGTCAGGCTGAGTAATTCAGCATTTGAGACTCACCTTTGGAGTTTGGAGCTTCGCTTGGAGATCCAACAATCGATTCAGCTTTCAGCTTTTCCAGTTGATTTGTTCAACAGAGGTCATTTGTTGTACTGGAGACTTCACTGCATTTGAGATATTCTGTTGTATTTTATTTCTAACTCTGGTGTTTATATAGTAGCTCATGAACTACTATTTATCTATTCCGCTGCATTATTATATTACCCTGTGTCTGTGATTCTGTGATTGATTGATTTATTTACTGTATATGCTGAGCTTTGCAAAATTTTAAATTAACAATCCACTGTTTTGAAGTATTCGAGTCCAACATGTGTGGATTATTGTCGATTTGAATGGTCCAAAATAGTGGGATGTTACAGTTGGTATCAGAGCCAGGTTCTAGGCAAACTTAGCATATATAGTAAATTTATTTGCAGAATCACTTTCGTTCGAGCTTGAATTTCTCCCTCTTTGATTTGGTTTTCCTTTGGACTTTGGAACGTTCCCTGCGGTTCCAAAATCCATTATCTTCTCTCCCTATTCGTGTTTCTTGATTCTGGAGTATCCAATAACTCCACTTCGAATGATCTCTATAAAAATCGGCGATCCCTCCAATCTTTGAATGATTTGTAAAGGGGTGAAACTCCTTTACAATTGGCATTGATTCACTGGAGATTTCTATACCCTCGGTTTAGATGCCGCTATCTCTTGCGATCAAATGATGATTTTCTTGGAATTCTGCATCGATCTTGTTCCTGAAGTCACGGTTGACCCGGTTAAGATCGCCCACGATTCATATAAGTATATCCATCTCCTATTTTGAAATTTAATTATCTCATCTTCGTTCGAGCTTATCTTCGAATCAAAATTCTATTTGTTTAGAGCCCCTCTAATTTGAATCTCTATCTTTGTTTTGAAATCCATTTTTGAATCATCCTTTGAAAAATCAGGTTTGTTTGTATTTTGAAATTGTTTTATAGATCGAAATTATTATTTTGATAGGTATGATTATATTCTATATATAAAAGTGAAAATGTTTTCGATAAGAATTATATCCCTTTTAAAAACGAGAATTTGAAGTTCCGAAAGGATTTGAAATTTTGAAAATTATATAAGAAATTTGATTTATCTAAAAATTATTTATAACTGAAGGGTTTTAAATTGAAATTTGAGAGATTGAACTCCGGTATTTTGAAAACTGGTTTTAAGATTTTGAAATATATAGTAATACGATTTAAAAGTATTTTTCGAATAAGAAATGTTTCAAATGACTTCAAATGAGTTCCAATGATTTTGAAGAAATTTCAAAGAAGTTTTCAAGAAAATAGAAGTCCAGAACTCACTTATGTCGCTGGAGAATAATTTCGGTGATGAGTGCACGCATCATCGACATTGATTTTCGAGTTTCAAAGTGGGGGAGAGGCCACTTTAGTAGCTTTGCTATGCGAGTGATTTTGTGAAACCAATTTTGATTTCTAATTCCGAAGTATAATTTGATTTTCGAAAGATATATGTATATATATTTGAAACTATTTGAAGTGAACCGGTGTTCTATCCTCGAGTTTCGGATTTGATATAACCCTATCTATTGAAATTGATTTACTGATTTGTTGCTAATTTCCAACTCTTGGATTTGAAATTTGATTTCTCCGACTATTTGAATGTTCGAACACTTCCAAATCAAAGTTTAAATTTCAAAGCTAAGTAGTTTCGAAAAGTATAAATTATTTGATAAAGTATATAAGTTTGGTTTTGTATATGTATGAAGTAATATGATTTGATAAGTTTGAAACTGTTTTGTTAAGTAAACGGATAAGACTATTTTGAATTATACTAATATGAATTTTAGTTTTGAAATGTTTTGGATAAAATTTAGTTTTAAATAATTTGCAAAAGGTAAATTGGATCTTTTAAAATAAAATATATAGTTTAAAGGTTTTAAAAGGGATAATTTTAAACTTAGTCATCATTTTGGGTATAATTAATTTTGAGAAAAATATTTGGTTCCAAAAATAGATTGGAATTTATAACCCAGTATTTATATGATGATTTCGAAAATGAATTTGTTAGACCTGAATTATATGATTTGGAAGCTTGGATTATTATCTAAGCCCATATTTGGAAGAAATAATTGGTGAAATCATATATGATTTTGAAACTGAACTGATATTGAAACGAATTGAAATTGAGAACCTTGTGTTACTAAATACTTGATTTGGGAGTTATCGAACTTATATAAAAATTGGTTTGTATAAGTATGATGTTGATTCGAAAACTATTGATTTGGAAAGGTACTCAATTTGAAAAGTGAAATCTTATATAATCAATGTCTATATAAGTGTGCTTTGATATACTATTGATTTTGGAAAGTCTTCTATTTGAAAATGCAATCTTATATATGTTGGACTTTATATAAGTATGGTATTTGAAAGTGATTTGGAAAGGTACTATATGATACATATTTTCGAAGTAAAGATATGGAAAGTGCCTTCTGCTTGATATCCACTTTATGGCCACATTGTGGATTCATTCTATCGATATTTCTCTAATTTTTGGTTTTTCGGATATGATACTCGAGTGTCCATCGAATTCCATGGCGTTACCCATGGTCTTACGAGCGCGACTGCATAGCATAATTCACCTGGCTGGATGGCCTAGGGGTACGGATTGTTTCCTGGGGGGTCCAGGCTTAATCATTGTGTATCCTATGATCTATGTAGGTCGCATTAGTAGCGAAACTGCCTGGCTGAGATGGCCTAGGGGTATGGACTGTTTCCTGGGGGATCCAGGCATAACCATTGTGTATCCTGCATTCTACTAGTCATCATGGCGTAACTCACAGGGTTGAGAAAGCTTACGGATATGGATTGTTTCCTGGGGGATCCAGACGTAACCATTGTGTATCTGCGATCCATGGTTAGACAAAGGTTTTGGTTGTTTTGTTTGGATTGTACTTTCCATATCTGTTTTAAAAAGTTTTCCAGTATTTTCATTGGGTGTTGAAACAAGTCTACTAAGTACATGGAGAATTCTAGCTTTGCGCCTGATCAACGCACCGCCAGAGTCTACAGGAACGAGGATAAACTTGTTGAAAAATTGAGTTATAAAAGTATTTTTATTATAAAGGTATTTTATTATAAAAGTATTTCCAACATAGAAATTTTGTATTAATATTTGAAATTGAAATTCTTATGGTTTGAATTAATTATTCATGCCCGATACTATTCTTTTGAGTCTACCTTATCTGCTCAGCTTTATTTATTCACCTATATTCTGTTTTTCCAAATCCTCCTTCTTTTCCTTGTTGACTATATCCTTTTTAAATATTGTTATTTATATACTACATGGTTTAATAGAAAATTTTAGTGTTATAAATATTTTAGAAGTTATTAATTAAATAAAACATATTTAAAGTAAATGATTGACGCAGCGGCGGAATAACAAAATTATATGATTCTGTGAAAGTAGCGATCGATGGAATAAAAGATACCGAATGGCCCAAATCCGTTGATCGAATGATACCGGATTTTAGCTATCCCAAATACGTTGATAGCGCACTATACCGTGTTTAAAGATCTACGATTCTTCGCACGTTGATCTAGCGCACTAGATACCGTGAATCGGCTTCAGCAATCGTTGAATCGAGCGCACTCGATTAACCGAGAGTGGAGATAGGAGATTACACTCAACTACCAATTTAGATGAAAGCACAAAGCTAACAAACGAAATTTTATTCAAAATCAACCAAGAGTTACAAATGACCCAACATGCCTATTTATAGGCTTACAACTCACGCCACACAAACTGTACAACACTTAGGTCGTTTCCGACCTATAACCTGCGACTTAGTACAAACAGCGACACATCCGCGACTTACGACCTAAACAAGGTCGTTAACGACTTAACACTTGCACATAAAAGCCATAACCCCATATTCATTACAACACCTCCACGCGACCTCAAAACATACGAGTTATGACCTATACAGCCACGACTCAACACATATGTACAACACACAACGACTCACGACTTATAAAAGAACGACCTAACACATACGACTTAACAATGTGTTCAACGACTTACAACCAGCAGCGACATAACATCCTCCGCTACTTAAGTCTTGCGACCTATACTTGGATGACTTAAAATAATCAACGACATAGAGTAAAGCGGCATAAGTAATCCACGACTTCAAGCTTCAGCGACCTAAGAAGTTAGCTTCTGGGATTCTTCTCATGACCTAATGTTCCTCGCGACTTATCATAGGTCGTACTCAATCCTGCGACCTAAGCTTGACCGACCTAAGGCCTCGCGACCTAAGGACACAACATCCTCTCGCGACTTAAAAACATCAGCCTTTGAAACCTCTTCCTGTCCCTTGCTAGGTCGGTCCTTATAGGTCGTATGCGACCTATAATGAGGCGACTTACTGATTAACACATTAATCAACTGTTTCACTTCTCCCTTCTTCTCTTTGGATCATGGACGATCTAAAGTCATTCTGTTAGGTCGTGGGTGACCTATAATTTCTTCCTTAGGTCGTGGACGACCTAAGTCTTGCGAATTTAAAGGCTGCGCTGCATCATCCTCCCCGGGTTGAGAAAAATTCGTCCACGAATTTGCATCTTCCTCCTTCGCAACACACTCATCCCCATGGTACGGAATTAAGTATTTGACGTTAAACACATCAGAAGTATGAACATTATCTGGCAATTCCAATTGATACGCGTTCTCATTGATTTTCTTCAAAATTTTTACTGGACCAATCTTCCGCGCTTTCAATTTATTGTACGTTCCCACCGGAAATCGATCCTTTGTTAACACTGCATAAACCAACTCACCTTCGTTAAATTCAACATTCCTTCGCTTCAGATCTGCAGATCGTTTGTACTTATCATTCGCCTTTTCCAATCGTTCTTGAACGATTCTATGACACTCCATCAGCAGCTCGCTTGACTGTCCCCTTTGGTTGTGGTATTATCGTTAAATCCAATGGTCCATTTGGCAAACTAGAATACACAACCTGAAATGGGCTGAATCCAGTACTCCGGTTCACTGCATGGTTATGAGCAAATTCTGCTTGACATAGCTTCATATCCCAACTCTTCAGATTGTCTTGCACAAGACATCTCAACAAATTCCCCAATGATCTGTTCACAACCTCGGTCTATCCATCTGTCTGCGGATGATAAGCGCTACTAAAGTTCAATTTCGTTCCCACCATCTTCCACAAACTTAGCCAGAAATGACTTAGAAATCTAGTATCCCTGTCTGAAACAATCGATTCAGGTAGCCCATGCAATCGATACACCTCCTTAAAGAATAACTGAGCGACTCGGACGGCATCCGCTGTCTTCTTACATGCGATGAAATGTGCCATTTTAGAAAACCTGTCCACCACAACGAATATAGAATCATTTCCCCTTTGAGTTCTAGGCAAACCCAAAACAAAATCCATGCTCACATCCACCCACGGTTTAGTAGGCACAGGTAACGGCATATATAATCCTGCGTTTGTAGCGGTTCCCTTCGACACTTGACAGATATGACATCGTTCCACAAATCTCTCAACCTCTTTTCTCATCGATGGCCAAAAATAAGATTGTGAAATCAACTGTAATGTACGGTCTCTCCCCACATGACCTTCTTCATGTAGCTCCTTTACAATCTTCATTCTCAAACTACAATCAGGTATGCACAATCGATTTCCTTTGAACAGAAAACCATCTATCATCATAAACTCATCCGTCTCTCCTTCATTGATTTCATCCATGATCTTAGCAAAGTACGGATCTTCAACAAATAACTCTGGAAGTACCTCAAACCCCGTCACTTCAACCTTCATTGTGGTTAACAGATGGTTTCTTCTGCTCAACGCATCCGCTACATGGTTTGTAACTCCAGATTTATGTTTCACAACAAACGTAAACTGTTGAAGGTACGCATTCCACGATGCATGCCTTGCTGAAATCTTCTCTTGCCCTTGTAGATGTTTCAAAGCCTCATGATCAGTGTATAGCACAAACTCCTTGTGAAATAAGTAATGTCTCCAGTGTTTAATGGCTTGCACAACAGCATAAAATTCCACATCATACGTACTATATCTCATCTTCGCTCCTGATAACTTCTCACTGAAATATGCAATCGGACGTCCCCTCTGACTCAACACTCCTCCAATCCCAACCTTGGATGCATCAGTATGTAGTTCAAATACTAACTGAAAATCTGGTAATACTAGAATTGGTGTTGTCGTCAAGAGTTCTTTAATTCGCTCAAAAGCAACCCCGGCTTCCTTTGTCCATGCAAACTGTTTACCCTTCATACAATCAGTCACAGGCGCCATCACACTACTAAAGTGTGGAATAAACCTTCGATAAAATGAAGCCAACCCGTGAAAACTACGAACTTCCGTTATCGTCTTGGGTTGCGGCCAATCTCTGATAGCTTCAACTTTACTTTGGTCCACCTGTATTCCTTCTTTCGATACAACATACCCCAGAAATAAAACACTCCTCGCCATAAAAACACACTTCTTTGTAGCTGCATAGAATTGCTCTTCACGAAGAATAATTAACACTTTTCTCAAATGCTGAACATGCTCCTCTGTACTAGCACTGTAGATCAAAATGTCATCAAAGTAAACCACCACAAACTTCCCAATGTACGGCCTAAAAATTTGGTTCATCACCCTCATGAATGTACTCGGTGCATTCGATAGATCAAACGGCATGACCAGCCATTCATACAATCCTTCCCTCGTCTTGAATGCTGTCTTCCATTCGTCCCCTGGTCTAATTCGAATTTGATGATAACCACTTTTAAGATCAATCTTCGAAAAGATCACAAACCCACTGATTTGATCTAACAGATCATCAAGCCTCGGCATCGGAAATTTGTATCTGACAGTTATCTTATTCAGTGCCCTGCTATCCGTACACATTCTCTATGAACCATCCTTCTTCGGTACGAGTAATGCTGGTACAGCACACGGACTTAAACTCTCCTGTATTCGTCCCTGCTCAAGCAATTCCTCTACCTGTCTACGCAACTCTTCATGTTCTTTCGGACTCATTCTATAATGTGGTTTATGTGGCAACACAGCACCTGGAACAAGATCTATCTGGTGTTGTATATCCCTTAACGGTGGTAACTCCGCTGGTAGCTCTTCAGGAAATACATCGTCAAATTCTTCCAGTACTGGTTTTACTTCATCAGGTATCTCCACCACTTCATGACTCTCTCGTCCAATCAACAAGAATACTTCGGGCTCCTCTTCTACTTCCTTAACAAACTCCTTCAAGGATAATAAAGTTTTCAGCTCTTCAATCTCCTCCAGTTTGTTTTACTCCTGTTGTCGCTTCTTTGGAACTAGAGTAATCTTTGTGCCTTCAAACATGAAACTGTAACTGTTGGTACGCCCATCATGTTGCACCGCCCTATCATACTGCCACGGTCTCCCCAGCAACAAATGACAGACATCCATATCTACCATATCGCACCAAATTTCATCTTTATACTTCTTCCCAATCGAAAAATTAACTCGAGCTCTTCGTCCAACTTTCACCTCCCCGCCTTTCCTCAACCAAGCCAACTTGTACGGTTTCGGATGTTTCTCAGTCTTCAATGCCAACTTCCTCACAGCCTCTGAAGAAATTATATTATCACAGCTTTCAGCATCGATAACAAACTTGCAAACTTTCCCTAGAATAGTACATGTCGACTGAAAAATATTGCTCCGCAACCAACTACAATCCTCCTCTTGCTTTGGTGTCAAACAAGACCTCCTCATCATCAGATTACAACCTTCGTCTCCTGACACTTCTTCTTCCTCCTCATCAGGTGGTGAATTGGAACATTCAGCTTCTTCATCCTTATCCTCAACCTCCGCTATCATAGCTCGTTTCTTCGGCTTTGGACATTCATTGCTTTTGTGGCCCACTTCTTGGCAATTATAACACTTGAAACCATTATTGACTTTTGCCTTAGTAACTTCATTCACAACTGGTTTTGCAACAGGTTTTGAAACATTGGAACTCCCACTAACTCCCTTTACTTGATTGTTGGAATTTGTAAACACACCACCACCTCGTCTTCCCTGCTTTTCCCAAGCCAACGCTTTCTGGTGTGCTTCTGCTACAGATCTGGGATCAAACATATTCACCATATCCTGAATCTGCATTCGTAACCCTCCAACAAATCTAGCTGTTAATTGTTCCTCTGTCTCCATGATGTCATTTCTTGCAATCAGTTGATAGAATTCATCAGCATAGTCATTTACAGTCTTTGTTCCTTGCCTCAAGTTTTGCAGCCTCTGATACATAAGCGATTGATAATTATAAGGTAAGAATGTAGCTTTCATCAATTTCTTCATCTTGTCCCATGATTCAACCTTTAACTTCCTCATCCGTTCACGTGTAAGTTTGGTCTGCTGCCACCATGCCATAGCTCTACCCCTCAACCTTGTAGCAACCAACTTCACTCTACGATGTTCTGGAACTTCTTTGAAATCAAAAATCTCCTCCACATTAGACAACCAATCCAAAAACTCCTCAGCTTGCATACCACCTTTGAATTCTGGAATTTCAGTTTTCATTCCCGATTCCCATCGTCGATCCTCCTCAACATCCCGATATGCATTTCTCCCTTGGTCTCGATCTCGATAATGATTATGGCTTCTATCACTCTCTTCATCATATTCTCGTGTATTTCGATATCGATCTCGACCATCAACATCCCTTCGATCACGCATGTCTCTTCTGCTATATCTATCATCATCTCGATATGGGTCATACTCAAACTCACGTTGAGCTCTTCCTTCTTCATCTCTATACTCATGGTGATCTCTTCTCATCGAAACTGATGATTCTCTTCTGGCTCGATCCGAATGTGGTGATATTCTCCTTCCACCCGAAACCGATGGCGAAACCCTGTTTCCACCTTGGTTTGAAATTGGCGATGTTCTTCTTCGGGGTTGATTCATATCCAACATAAGCTTTTCTAACCTCCCAATGCCTTCATCCAACTTTTCATTGAATTTGTTACTTATGCGTTGTTCCATTTGCTCAGCATCCTCTCGCTTATACAAATCTTCAACATTTTGGTGACGATTAGCTCTTCTTGGCGGCATTGTTGAATACTTCACAAATTCAAACCTCAAATTTCAAATCTTCAAAAATTCACAACTCAATTTTAACTCGGCCAAAACTTAGTTCGCTCGCTCGGACGACCTAACTTGGCTCGACACAATTCAAATGCTTTTGGTGCGCAAATACTCCTCGCGCAAATTCAAACAACTTTCGAACTTTGATCCAAAATGAAATGGATCGAAAACTCCCACTTTGTTGCAAAAATAGGATGAACACGATGAACACAAGCT
The DNA here is from genome assembly GCA_030737815.1 of Allium fistulosum. Classification (NCBI taxonomy): domain Eukaryota; kingdom Viridiplantae; phylum Streptophyta; class Magnoliopsida; order Asparagales; family Amaryllidaceae; genus Allium; species Allium fistulosum. Next base: position 1,047,867,553 of record CM060903.1, read on the forward strand.
TCTCAAAAACGCAAATCTGATCCCCCAAACTCTTCGATTTCAACTCGGCTTTCCTTGACGTAGCTCGGCTTCTCTAACTCCCCAAACTTCTTCGAAAAGAATTGGCTCCAAGACTCGATTTAGTTATGATTGGCTAAAACAAGCTCTGATACCAAATGACGCAGCGGTGGAATAACAAAATTATATGATTCTATGAAAGTAGCGATCGATGGAATAAAAGATACCGAATGGCCCAAATCCGTTGATCGAATGATACCGGATTTTAGCTATCCCAAACACGTTGATAGCGCACTATACCGTGTTTAAAGATCTACGATTCTTCGCACGTTGATCTAGCGCACTAGATACCGTGAATCGGCTTCAGCAATCGTTGAATCGAGCGCACTCGATTAACCGAGAGTGGAGATAGGAGATTACACTCAACTACCAATTTAGATGAAAGCACAAAGCTAACAAACGAAATTTTATTCAAAATCAACCAAGGGTTACAAATGACCCAACATGCCTATTTATAGGCTTACAACTCACGCCACACAAACTATACAACACTTAGGTCGTTTCCGACCTATAACCTGCGACTTAGTACAAACAGCGACACATCCGCGACTTACGACCTAAACAAGGTCGTTAACGACTTAACACTTGCACATACAAGCCATAACCCCATATTCATTACAACACCTCCACGCGACCTAAAAAAATACGAGTTACGACCTATACAGCCACGACTCAACACATATGTACAACACACAACGACTCACGACTTATAAAAGAACGACCTAACACATACGACTTAACAATGTGTTCAATGACTTACAACCAGCAGCGACATAACATCTTCCGCGACTTAAGTCTTGCGACCTATACTTGGACGACTTAAAATAATCAATGGCATAGAGTAAAGCGGCATAAGTAATCCACGGCTTCAAGCTTCAGCGACCTAAGAAGTTAGCTTTTGGGATTCTTCTCACGACCTAATGTTCCTCGCGACTTATCATAGGTCGTACTCAATCCTGCGACTTAAGCTTGACCGACCTAAGGCCTCGCGACCTAAGGACACAACATCTTCTCGCGACTTAAAAACATCAGCCTCTGAAACCTCTTCCTGTCCCTTGCTAGGTCGGTCCTTAGAGGTCGTATGCGACCTATAATGAGGCGACTTACTAATTAACACATTAATCAACTGTTTCACTTCTCCCTTCTTCTCTTTGGATCGTGGACGATCTAAAGTCATTCCGTTAGGTCGTGGACGACCTATAATTTCTTCCTTAGGTCGTGGACGACCTAAGTATTGCGAATTTAAAGGCTGCACTGCATCAATGATTATTGATTTATTAATAATATTTGAAAAGTATCTTGAGATAAATTAATAAAATTATGAATTATGGATTTAATGTTTTCAATAGCTTCTTTGTAAATATAAGTAATGATATAAATAATTGTTTTCAAATAGTTTTCATATATTTGTAAAGGTGTTATTTAAACATATAAATGGTATTTATAAAGGAAGCAAGAAACTTTTACAAATGGGTTTTGAAAAGTTTTAAAGTATTAAAGATAATTGAACTACAAATGAAGTTTTCAAATGAATATTTCAAGTAAATTTATGTAGTTTTAAATAAATTGGTTATCCTTGCCTTTCAATCTATCTTCTTTTCTGGTTGTTTCTATTCCTCTACCTCCTTCCTTTTTGAGGACGAAAAGTTTTGAGTGAGGGAGAGTGTAACGACCCGTAAATTTTAATAGTTTTAAAATATATTTAATTGGAAATTTTGTGAAATTTTGAATAATTGAATTTTGAAATAAAATTTTTATATTTGGAAAACGTATTTAAAAACATAGAAACTGGTAAATTTTCATTTGATAATATTGAAGTTTATTTTCTTAAGTAGTTTTATTTAAATTTAAACCAGTTAATAACAGTTGAATTTAAAAGTTTTCCATAATCTAAATATGTCGACAGGAGAAAATTTATTTAGAGCATTCTGAATAAGACTGCGTAATTCGTTTCGTAAATTTCGGACGTTTCTAGCTCCGTTTGGAATTTTCCGTATGGAATAGCAATGTATATCAATGTCCGTATCGACTTTTTGATCGGATGATCATGCCACCAATATCTGTATACCATTTTGATCGTCTCGCCGTGCTGATCTCGGCGGTATATTTATTTCTGTATTTTGAGGTCCGGTACGCGACGAAAACAATAAAACTGTGCATCGTGTCGGTACCGAAATTGTGACTTTTAGCTTCCTAATCCTTTTCAAATCTTTACCGTGCAGCTCAAGCAAATTATAAATTGCATTAAATAGTTTTTCAGCTGAAATCAAGGGAATTTAACCGTTACCATTTTTTGTTTATATATTTTCGGTTCCCTGTGGAATGAAATATACGTTGCCTTTCTTACCTGAAGCATTTATTTTGACAGCTTATTTTTATTTTTGAATCCAACTTTTAGCTTATTCATCTTTGTGCCTGTAGCCTCCCCCACTACTTCATAATTATTTTAGTATGTTTCACAAGATTATCTCCGTACGTTTTTTTTCTATTATAAATTTACTTGTAGCTTTTCATTTGTTTTCATTTGCTCTTCCAAAACTTTTTCCCCTCTGCTCTCTTCCTCAAAATCCATCTTTATTGTTCGACCTTGGAAAAAATTAAACTGCTACATGTTTTGGCCGAAGCCTTCTACCCTTCCAGCCGAAGCATATTCGCCACCTCCCCTACATATCTCCTCACCACCTTCATCTCCCTCCCCTAGCTACCGAGATTCTCCTCCCTCTGCCGAGATGCACGGTCTCGTCCTCCACCCTGCTTTGCAGTCGTGCCTCCCATTTTTCCGCCGTGAGTTCCCCTCCCTATTTATATACATATAGCTTTTTACATTATAGATGTATATAAGTATATTTTCGTTTTGTTTGTTAATTCATATGTACAAGTTTTATATAAGCTTTCAAGATCTGTTAGTTATATAAGTTATATAACTTTGTACTTGTTTAATTTTACAAACTGTCATAGGTTATATATATATATATATATATTTCTAATACCTTTGCCTGCATATATTGGTCCAGCTGTGTATTGTTGTAAACTATATTATAGTATAATATATGTATAAAGTTTTAAGTGTTGTTTAAAGTGTTGTTATATATAGGTTTGGAATCTTGGCTTACGGTATACTTTAATGTATTGGGTTATTGCAGTTAAATATTTTATATAGTATAAAGTTGTTTTGTGATTTTATAAAAATAAATAGATGTCAGTTTATATATGTGTTTAAGTAAGATATATAGATTTATATTTATAAGCTATATATATAGGCTGTTGTGTTTTCTTTTGTTATATTACTGTCAAGTGTGCGAACAAATATAAATCTATATTTCCAGTTTAAAAAGGAAAAGTTTGCATATTTTATACTATTGTTTTTTTCGATACTGGGCATATTTGATTTTTTCGCAAACCGCTGTTTATTTTTATTTTTGCAACTATGTATTTATATTATATATAAGGGTTATAGTTTTAGTATGTTATGCTAGTTTTTGTGACGACCCGGAATTTTTGTATATTTGAAATGTGAATATTTAATTTATTTTAAATATCCGAAGGTTAAATTTTAACTTTAATTTCAAATATACAGTATTTATTTGGATAATTAATTATTGAATTTAATTACCGGGATTGGGTAAAATATTGAATCTTGATTTTAAGCCTGTTAAAAATAGTTCAAGGGCTTAGAAAATTTATATTGTTAATATTGAAGGTGAAAAAGCTTATAAAATTGAATTTGAAAGCGTTTTGTTCAGTTTTAAAATTTTATCGTTTATATTAAATTTAAAAATAGCCTTCCAAGGCACAGTCTCGGAATTCAGCGAAACCAGTTCCGTTGGATCCATAATATTGAATTATTATCGGATTTCAAATTTCGTATTGGTCGGAGTTAGTGTGTGAGCGTACGATGTGTAAACGTGTTGAAATCTTATATCAGGAATTTAATTAAATCAATATAATTAGATATTTAGTCAGCAGAGAGATTTCTTTTCAATAGCCATCATTCCTTCACTTCAGCCACCTTCCTTCTGAGCAAGCGTACGCAGAAACAATTTTGGGTGCTAACGTCTTTTCATTGTCGCTTACCTTCTGAAGGAAGCTATGCTCTATTTTATCACGTTCGTTTCCTTCCTTTCACCCATTCCCAAAACGAATTTCAAATTAAATCGAACTTCCCCTTTCCTCGTTAAAATGGCCGATACAAAATCCTTTCCCTCAGTTAATCCACAATCAAATTCGAGAATCAATGGCCGCCTCATCCTCTTAATTTTATCGCCGATCTTCTCGTTCGTTTTTCTATTCGCGAATCAAGTATGGGATTCGATTTGTTTTGCATGGAGTGCTATGGGGTGTCGCGACTATCGGCAACGACTTTGTGGAGTGCTGGGCTCGAGTTTCGTTCGAGCTGGGGGTTCACGAGTCTGGGGGCTTCGTTGACTAGGGTTTTGGATCGCGACACCTACGTGATGGCGTGCGATTTGGGGAGGTTACGCGTTTGTGTGACGATGGTAGTTCGAGAGCCTGGCAATCGAAGGAGGAGGTGACGGCGATATCAGGGCGATTTGAAGACATGGGAGACGTGAGGTGGGTATCGAGCAGAAGCTCGTTGATCTTGGGTTGCCTGATTGAGTTGAGGTAGCTTAATTCTGAACATTTTACTTCAATTATTACTTAGGTTCAAAACTTATAAATAAATGGTTGATGATTATTTCACTTATCAGGACATTAATAGTTAGGTGTTTACGGTTTTGTTAATTTAATAAATATATATATAGGTTGTGTGATATCCCGGAATTTTGGCAATATCAATTTAATAATCTTTATAAATAATGTGACGCCCCACCTCAATACCCACGCTAGCCAAGGACACTACGATGTAGTGCTGTCAACTAGCACGGAGAATAAGGCTGTTGAGGAGCGACCATCCATGTAATTGATTATCACACGGTGGCTATAAAATAATCTTCGGAAAACAAACATAGAAATAATCATAACATAAATCAGTCACAGACATCCATATCACAAAGGCGGAAGAAGATATGAATATATAACTAACACATGAAAGTGTAGATCAGAGTAGTGGTCAAAAAGTTCCACAATAATACAAAAGAATAGCAACACGTGCTATACCAAAGAATACAACTATGAGTCCATATCTCAGGTGTATACAACAAAAAAGTGCTAAACTAAATAGTCAGCCAAAAGTCAGATAGCAAATCCCGGAAGGAAGTCAAGCAGAAGCACCTGTAACATCTCGGTCTGACCCGAGTATTATTTAAGAAAATAATAAACGGATCAGTCTAACTATAAATATCAGATGACATGATATATAATAAAAGACATGGCATAAACATAGAATATCCATACTGACATACTACTATAAGTATGAAAATGATGATCAACAGGAGATCAACCGATGAGAAATGATCAATATCACGAGAATCTTCTCAAAGATCCAAAGAGGGCATCATACCCTAAACTTGTACTCATAACAAGTCAATGACATAAAAATCCAGAAATCAAACAAGAAATCCAGAAATCATAAAAAAGAGAAAGAGGCCTATCACATGATGGTCCGAAGACCATGGGGAGCTACCCCATATGTGTGAGTCGGAATCACACTGATTGAGGCCTAGGCTAACCAAAAAGCAAAAAGGTATGTGTGAATGGAATCACACAAGTGGTGTCTAGCCTAACCTCGCAAACAAAGAAGATATGTGTGAGTCGGAATCACACTACTGCGGCCTAGACTAACCTTGCGGACAAAGAGATGTGTGTGAGTCGGAATCACACTACTGCGGTCTAGTCTTACCTTGCAAACAAAGAGACATCGCACAATTGCTAGTCTAAATCATAAAATGATCATCATGATCAGCGAGAAGTGTCAATCACACCAAGCTAGTAAATATATGAGTTTAGCTTCATGTCCCATAACCACTTGCTTAACTTAAATATTTACGAACAAGCTGTAAATCTTCACTAGGAAATTGTCACGAAAAGGGTTCAATCGAACAAGTCCAAGAGCTAACCGACGAAGTGAACGCAAGCGTTTCATACCACTCGTTTTACTAAGTCGTTTAAGTCGATTTCTCATTCGAGTGAAGTAAAGGCTTGTATATACTAGTAGATTGAAAATCGGTTTGAGAAAACGAACTTTTGATATTTAAAATAGTGTTGAAATCGCTTTGATGAAAGAGTTTTGATATTTACTATTAGTATTGAAACCTTCATATATCTTTTAAAGTGACAAGTCATAAAACGATTGTAGAACAAATCAATTCACGTTCGAAGACGTGAGTAAAGTCCAAAGAAGTCAATCCCAAAACCATCAAAGTAGAAATTCTGATAAATGTTTTTCAGAAGAGATTGCCTACGCAGAGTAATACGGGGTTCGACCTAGTGAAGGCAAGCTGTCTCGAGAAGCCAAACCGGTCAAACGACCAAGTACTAACTCGCGAACGACCTAGGGGAAAAACAGGTCAAACGACCAAGTACTAACTCGCGAGCGACCTAAGGTCTGCGACCTAAATGCGAGCGACCTATCGAAGTGTGCGACCTAACAGTGAGGCGCGACCTAAGGTGATTCGCGACCTAAGGGTACGCGACCTAACATGGTTCGCGACCTAAGGCTCGCGACTTAAAGTTTGCCTGGGGAATTATAGGTCGGCAACGACCTACGACTTAACAAAAGTCGAGCGACTTAAGAGACATGGGAACCAGCGACCTAAAACTGGCGACCTAAGGATGCGCGACCTAAAGGCTTGCGACCTAAAGGCACGCGACCTAGAGGTGAACGACCTAACGAGGTCCAGGGGAAGCGACCTAAAATGCTTCGACTTAAAGGTGCACGACTTAAGGTCAACACGACCTAACGACCTAAGGACGAGCGACCTAACTCCGAGCGAGCTAAAAATGGCCAGAACGACCTAAGTGCTAACTCGCGAACGACCTAAGTCCTTAACTCGTGAGCGACCTAACACTTAACTCGTGAGCGACCTAACTTTGCCTGGGGATTATAGGTCGGCAACGACCTAAGACTTAAGGTTTAACTCGCGAACGACTTAGCATTTTGCCTGGGGATTATAGGTCGGCAACGACCTAAGAAGTTAACTCGTGGACGACCTAGGGATGGCCAGAAACGACTTAAGCCCAGAAAAATCACCAAAACGCTGAAAATTGCAGTTTTTCGCCAATCCAATCCAAACCAAATGCAAATGTTGATGCAAATGCAATAGGGGATCATTCCCAATAGTCCAAGATAGATATAGGCAAGATGTGAGATCAAAAATCTCACCTTTTCACGGAATTTGATGAAGATGGAGATTTGAGAGCAAAGCAAGAACACCAACAAGCTTGAATCAATGGTCTTCACGTGAATTTGATGTTGAATCCCGGATTTGCAATGGAATTGGAGTTTGGAGTTTTAATTTCCACTTCCCACCACCATTTTTGATGAAGCTTGAATGTTAGAACAAAGGGTGAATGAAGTGAGGAAGTGGGTTGGGCTGAACTAAGGAAGTGCAGTCCAAACCAAAGTCTCAAGCGGGAAAAGTGACGAAAATTTCACTATCTCCAAACATATCGAAGTTTACACTCAAAAAGATCGCAAACGTCATTTTGAACTCAATGGGGGTGGTCTCGAGTCCTAATTTGACCGTATGCAAAAAGTAGCTTTTCGGACTAACATCCGACTAACGATAAAATATTTAAATAAAATATTTAAAGATAGAATCGATAGATATGCGGGTTGTTACAAATAATTAAATTTATTTGTTGATTTATTTTATAAATTGACAAGTTTATTCATTTTAAAAGGTTAATAACATTTTAATTGGCAAGTTTATTTCTTTAAAAACTAATAACATTTTAATTTGGGAATATCTTTTCTAACAATTTTAAATTGGGAAGATTTATCTTTCTAAAACTTATATATAAATGTTTTATATTTATAATGTATATATATATAGGTATATATATTATAAATAGGGAGTCTTTTAAAACTATGTTTTCAAATTATAATATATATGTATATATATATTGTGATTTGGAGTTATGTATTTAATTCAATATAGTAATTATCAAAGCTAATGTTAAAAGTATTTCCATTTAGAATATATATAATTGTATATATTGAAATGAAAAGAATATTGAATTTGAATTTAATAAAGTATTTTCAAACTTTAATATTTATATAATTTGTAATTTGGAAATTTGTAATTTAACTTAATACTTTTGAAAATGATATTTATGATTTAAATAACAAGAATAATTTCTTATTTAAAAATATATATGTAAGCTTAAGTTTAAATAAGATTTAAATAAGAAGTTCATTTATTTTAATAATCTTTTCTCTTTTAAAATTCAAAATGGTTTGTAAAAATATATATATAGTTAAGCTCAATTTCTCAAGCATATATAAGTATGTTATATTTAATTGATATAAGCATAAGTTACTTAAATAATAGTTTTTCACATTTGTATATTTATTAAAATCTAAAAGCTTAAATTATAAAAAGAGATAAATACATTATATACTTATAAATATTTCATAAAACATATAAATGTCTTAAATAAATTTATTAAAAACAAGAATAACACTTGTTGGCATATTAGAGTAGTTTAGTGACATTTGTAATTTGCAAACCTATGTGTAAGCTAATTAAAGAGACAAGTGGCTATATTTTAATTTAAGTTTTAAAATAAATAAAATTAGTATGTAAGAAGAAATCTGTATTTCATTTTTCAGTTTAAAATTTTCTTTTCTTCAAATTCTTTCTCCACTAATACAATTCGAATCTAAAGATAAGTAAAATCTGGAAATCAAATTTAATGTAAATAAAAGACCTGAAATCTAAAAACAAAAGATGATGTAAATCTGGAATTCTCAAATGCAAACTTAAAGGAGATCAAAAGCAAATTCAATAGCATCTTCAGATCTTCAAATACAATCAGATAAGAAAGATAAGAAGGCAATTCAGTAGCAGTTCCAAATCATTCAACAAGCAAAAACAAAAGAAGTTCAAAACTGGAAAGCCTGGAAACAAAATCTGTTTTCTGTTTTAAATTACAGGTGAGTAAACCTTAAACTTAAAAACAGTTTTAAAAATCTGTTGTGATGGATGCATGTGATGGATGTTTTATGTAAATTGTGTTGCTTAGTATATGATATGAATGCATGTTTATATATCTGAAATGTCTGTATGCCTGTGAATGTATATATACAAAATCTACTTCTCTGTTTCTATTGGTGAGTAAATGAATTTTAAAAACAGTTTTAAACCCTGGTTTCAACTTATTTTTGTGAATGAATATCATGATGATTTCTGAAATATTGAATTAAATTAAATGCATGTTTGAATTGTGAATGTTTGATTGACTGTGAAGTTAGAACATAAGCTCTGTGTAGATTAACAGTTTCAAATTTCATAATAAATTCAATAACTTGATTTTGAATTCGAATGTGACCTTGAATTGTAAATAGAAGATGTTTGTAATCAAGTAATCTATCATCCAAAAATAGTTATAAGTTTTTAAATCGTATGTTTAGCTCAAAAATTTAAAATTTACAGTAAAATCTTAATATGGGTTAAAAATTAATCGAATCAATTTTGAGCTTGAATTACATAATTTAATTCATAATGCTAAAGCATGATTTTTAAGATTTGTATCATGATTTTTAGATTAGAAATTGAAGAGAATTTTGGGTTTATTTGTTTGGGGCTTTCTGGCCGATTCACGGCAATCGACAGCGAAGTTGGGGACGTGATTGAGCTTGAAGGTGGAGGGGGCAATGGAGATCATAGGAAAAATCAAATTGGAATTTATTGATGAGGGGGTTGATCGGAAATCGAGGAAGTAGGGTTTTTGGCCCTGTGTTTGTCGTGAGTTTTCTTTTGGGATTCGCGGCGTCGATTTGCAACCGGAGGCGATCGCGTAGGATGCTGGAGGCAGGGGGAAGTGAGGCGGAGCTACGGTAGAGACTGTGGGTTTTCTCGAGGCCGGGGTTGCCGTGATGGTCGAACTTTCTGGTGATGTCATTTTCCAGGTGATGGGTTAGAATGCTCGAACTCGATTCTCGTTGTATCGAGAATGTTGGGGTGATCGATCGTGAAGATGTGGTCGAAGTCGAGTTGCCGGAGGCCAGAACGAAGTTCGTCGTCGATCAGTGGGTGTGTGCATGTGCACGAGCACGTCCGTGTGCATCTGGAAATCTGATTTGGGGAAGAAGCTGGAGCTCGGGTTTTCGTTCGGGGAATGGTCGAGTTTTACTCGAAGCAGGGTGAAGTGAGTTGGTCGCGAGTGTTACTTCGAGTTTCCACGAGTTTTACTCGGGTTTGGTAGGAGCAGGCTTAAGATTTTTAAAAAGGAAATGTTTTAAAGTTTTAAACAAAAGAAATTTTGTTTTGTAATGTTTTCTAAGTTTTAAAACAAAGGTAAAACAAGATTTAACTATTAAACTAGATTGTTTTCTAGAATTGTTTTAATAAGTTTTATATAATTTAAATAAATAAGTTTTAAAGATTAGAAAAGTGGATTTTCAAAATGATCTTTGTATTAAAGATTATTTAAATAACTTTGAAAGGTTTCAAAGATTTTAAAGGTTAAAATTTATGTTGTAATTGTTTAATTAAAATAAAGAGTTTATCTTAAGTAACTAAGATTTGATTTATTAAAGGAAATTAATATGTGAAATTAATAAGGATAATTCATTTATTGAAAATGATTTAAGAATAGATAATAATTTAATTAATATAATGTTTTTCTTAATTAAGATCTTTAAGTATTAATAGTTAAGAAATTATTTAATTAGTTAAATAATTAGTTAAATAATTAACCAAGTAATTAATTAATGATTAATTAGAGATAATCATTTATAAATTAATTAAGTATAATTACTTGATGAAGTAATTAAGGAATAATTACTGAATGTAATTAAGTAAAAGTAAAATATTTAATAAAGTAATTAGAGGATAATTATTTTATTAAATGGAAGTGATTAAGGGTTAATCACCTAGTATTATTAATTAACTAATTTAGTTAATAAAGTTAATTAAAGGATTAAGGTTAATTAATAAGATAATTAATTATTTGTTAAGGTAATTAATTAAAAAGTAATTAATTAATGGAAGTAATTAAGGGAAGTTAATTACTGGTTAAGATTAATCAAAGATGATTAATAATTGTGGTTTAATTAAGGTTAATTACTTAATGTAATTAATTTAAATAGAATAAATAATTAAAGATGTAATTAGGGATCATTAGTTTATAATTAATTAATGATTAAGAGTTGATTAATTAAGATTAATTAATCAAATGATAAGTGACTAATTGTAATTAATTAAGGATTAAAGTAATTGATTATAATTAATTAATTAATAAATGAAGTAATTAAAGGTTAATTACTGTATTGGTTAAGAATAATTAATTTGTGAAATTAATTAAAGATAATTACTTAAATGTAATTAAAGTATAATTAATCAAGGTGATTAATTAAAATAGATAATTAGAGAAAGATTAATTAAATTATTTGTAATTAATTAATGATTATATAAGTAAAATTTATAATGAAGTAATTAATTTAATTTACTTTAAATTAATTAAGAGATGAAGTAATTAATTTAATTCACTTTAAATTAATTAAAGATAGAGATAGTTAATTTAATTCATTTTAAATTAATTATGTTATGATTAAGTAAATCATTGCTTATATAAGAATGGATGACATTGATTTGTCTTGAATGGATGTAATCTCAGTAATGAGATAAGATGATATGTGGTATGAATGCTTGGTTGCATTATGATGGTAATATAGATTAACTATTGTGATGTTGATATGGATTACCTATCGGTTATGAATCATCTGTTTAATTGATAATGTGATTATAAATTGTGGATTGTGAATTATCTATCTGTATGAATATAGATAAGTTAAATTGTTTAAACCTTTAAACAACTTGGCCTTAAAAGATACGTTTTGGATTTCGATGAGACCGGGATCGGGTTTCCGTATACCGGTATTCCAGGTCTGGAGACCCGAATACCACATCGATCCAAATTAACGATAGGTCGTGAATCTCAAGTGAAGATGAAGATTCAGAGTGCAAGGGTTATTGTCGTTAACTCTGAGGGTGATTCCAAAACGAGTGTAACGAGATAATGCCTTCGGTTTCGTTCGAACCCGGAACGAACTTGTATGGATTGAATGCTTTCAGCACATCGTCAGGCGGACGATGAACATTCTAAGCACATCGTCAGGCGGACGATGAACATTCTAAGTGATATGTTCTGATTAAAGGTAATCGTAACCTCAAGCCTCATCAACCGGGAATGGCTAAAACAGGGGAGGTGCAGCAAAGCTTCGTGGGTAGCACCCACTGAGAGCAAGATAGATCCCTGTCTAGAGGTCCCTTTTCTTTTATTCGGCTTAGTGTATGGTTGGTCGCGCCAACTACGGGATTGTCTTGTTCGGGATTATCCAGTAAGGGATGGTTCCGGCTTTGTGTTGCAGGGGAGCGGGCGTACTCCTCGGTACGGTGATCTAGGCCACGTACTGTGACGGGCGGTACCCCAGTAGCCCTGCCATTGTATGGAATCCAAACTCCAATAAGTGCCGTACGAATTAGTTGTGCCCAACTATGTTGGAATGTGAGATGTAAGCATTTCAGCTATTTCTGTATTTTACTTGAAAACCCTAGACCCTATTATAATACAATCAGATTTCCTATCAAACGTTTTAGTTAGCGTAAGGTAAAAACTTACCCATGTTTATTTGTGGGGAGTCTTACGTGATACTTTTGTTTTCAAAAGTTTTCAAAATTAAGCAATCTAACCGTTTACTCACACCAGACCCATGTCTGACCCAAGTGTTTATTTTCTGTTTTATTAAACTCTCAGCATGATAGGGGGTTCTCGCTTCGCGGTTTGGTGGCGAACGGGAGACTCTTACCCCTACATGTCCCATTGAGGGGTTGGTTGCGAGTCGAGAGGCTGGCCGTAAAAGCAAATTCGAGGTATCACTGTTTGCCATGGTGGGTCTGGGATGGTTGCAAAGCCTACCAGTCGCCACTGGCTCGGCCCGTGACAGTTGGTATCGGAGCAGTAGGTTGAGTGAATACCTAGGCTTTGAAGTGTTGTCTATCTTGAGAGCGCGTAATTGTTAGTTATATAAAAATGGTTTTATGTTGTGTTAATTGATCGTTTGAGTGGTATATGGATTCTGGTCAATACGAGTAGCTAACGTTATTGATAGGGATCTCTAAACACTTGAACCAGGCCAACGGACACAATATTGTTTTAAAGAGGTAGATGAAATAATTCTACCCAGAAATAATTTCTATATAAAAAGTATCATTTTAAATATATATATATATATATATATATATTTCTACCTATTTGTTGGATTACCTGTTCAAGTTTTCCAATATAGGATATAAAGGTAGATAGGGTAGTAGTGTGTGAAACACGACTACCAATGGTTGGAATTTGAGTGTTTGAGGTTGGAAGTGTATCTGTCGAGACTGTAGACCCAATACTGTCTCGAGTAAGTTTTGCTGTGGTGAAGGATTTCATCGATCTCCGAAGGAAACTGTTTAAGGTTCGGAGTCGATCTTTGAAGTACAGTTGGATAAGTAGAGTTGGATCTGTCGGATGTGCAGAAGCGAGTAATAGTATCCGGGTAACCTTAGGTAATAGTAGCTGTATGATGAGATACAATGACTATGGATGTTTCCGAAGATGTTTTCTTTGGAACAAGTTTAAGGAAGTGAGTCTGCTTCGGTGTTGTGGCTGAGTTCAGCATGGTGTTTCTGTTTGGTTTGGAGTTCGAGTTTCTCGAAGAGTTTTTCTTTGGCATCTGTTGCAACAGTGCAGCTCGGAGTATTCTGTGCATTGACAGGAAGTTTTCTGGCTGAGCAGTTTTTCGGAAGGTGGAGTTCAGAAGCAGTAGAGTGGATTCATTTCTTCGATGGATTGGATAGTTAAGTTGAGCTGTTTTGATTTGTTAAGAGAAAACAGTTTTTCTTTGGAATTAGGATGAGTTGATCGCAAAAGTGACTTGCGATTGTGTGAGTGCTCTCTTGGGTTATTGAAGTTTTTCTGGATGTCTTCAGGAAGTCGGAAGATTGTCCGCATCTGAAGATTGAGTTTTCTTATCGACTGAATTCCAGGAGTGATACCGGTGGTTCAGCCTAGTTGAAGAATGATTCCTAGAGATAGAGTTGGTGAAGCAGCTCAAGTTTGATGGAGTATCTGAGTTTCTTTTATGGATCTGTTGAACCATTTTTCTATGATGTGTTGTCCAGTTGTGCTTGTGTTCTTCATCAGCATTTTCATTCTACCTCAGATCAGCGTGGTGCAGCAGAAGTAGTTTGGGAATGCATCTCTGGATAGGAGAGGTAAGTTTGGAAATCTACTGAATTGTGGAGTAGAGTTGTATTCTGGATTTTGGTATATTTTTGGGAAACCATTTTGTTAAGTAGAATCCAGAAATTGGTTTAATATTGGTCTAGTCTGTTTCAAGAGGCATCAGCAAGAGTTAAGCTGATCAGGAAGGATGAAGTGACTCAGGATCGTCAAAAGAGAAACAGTTAAGAATGGATGGAATTTGGAATTTGAAGTTGAAATTTGGATATTGTTTAAGTTTTCTCCAATCAAAGGAGATATAAGATTTGGAAAAATTGGAGAGTGAGCTGCAGAAGTATTATGAGATTTTTCCTATGTTCCCAAGAGGATTAGTTCTTTGATCTATAGGATTAAATGGCCAGTTCGGATAACTGGAATTCATTTTATTTCACGTATCTCTGAGGGAATACGTGTTTGATCTGTCATTGGTTGTGGGATCAGCAGTTCAGAAGGATTTGGTAGTTGAGATGATTTTGAGTTTAGTCTGATATTTTGTTCAGATTTGTAATCTAGATGGAAAGGAGTTCTAGACTATTGTAGATAGTTAGTTAAGATCCTGTAGAACGAGTATCCCGGTATATATATATACTTGGGGAAACTCGAGGAAATTCTATTCAGAATTTGTCTGGATAGTTAAATTTGTTTGATTAAATTGTTTGCTATGATTGTTAGAATATGATTGATATGTATGGTTGCTGTTTGAAATTAAAATTAAAATTTTGCTGGGTTATTAAATTATCTTTGCTTTTAAATTTCGGGGACGAAATTATTTTAAGGGGGGAGGAATGTGATATCCCGGAATTTTGGCAATATCAATTTAATAATCTTTATAAATAATTAAATTGATTTGTTGATTTATTTTATAAATTGACAAGTTTATTCATTTTAAAAGGTTAATAACATTTTAATTGGCAAGTTTATTTCTTTAAAAACTAATAACATTTTAATTTGGGAATATCTTTTCTAACAATTTTAAATTGGGAAGATTTATCTTTCTAAAACTTATATATAAATGTTTTATATTTATAATGTATATATATATAGGTATATATATTATAAATAGGGAGTCTTTTAAAACTATGTTTTCAAATTATAATATATATGTATATATATATTGTGATTTGGAGTTATGTATTTAATTCAATATAGTAATTATCAAAGCTAATGTTAAAAGTATTTCCATTTAGAATATATATAATTGTATATATTGAAATGAAAAGAATATTGAATTTGAATTTAATAAAGTATTTTCAAACTTTAATATTTATATAATTTGTAATTTGGAAATTTGTAATTTAACTTAATACTTTTGAAAATGATATTTATGATTTAAATAACAAGAATAATTTCTTATTTAAAAATATATATGTAAGCTTAAGTTTAAATAAGATTTAAATAAGAAGTTCATTTATTTTAATAATCTTTTCTCTTTTAAAATTCAAAATGGTTTGTAAAAATATATATATAGTTAAGCTCAATTTCTCAAGCATATATAAGTATGTTATATTTAATTGATATAAGCATAAGTTACTTAAATAATAGTTTTTCACATTTGTATATTTATTAAAATCTAAAAGCTTAAATTATAAAAAGAGATAAATACATTATATACTTATAAATATTTCATAAAACATATAAATGTCTTAAATAAATTTATTAAAAACAAGAATAACACTTGTTGGCATATTAGAGTAGTTTAGTGACATTTGTAATTTGCAAACCTATGTGTAAGCTAATTAAAGAGACAAGTGGCTATATTTTAATTTAAGTTTTAAAATAAATAAAATTAGTATGTAAGAAGAAATCTGTATTTCATTTTTCAGTTTAAAATTTTCTTTTCTTCAAATTCTTTCTCCACTAATACAATTCGAATCTAAAGATAAGTAAAATCTGGAAATCAAATTTAATGTAAATAAAAGACCTGAAATCTAAAAACAAAAGATGATGTAAATCTGGAATTCTCAAATGCAAACTTAAAGGAGATCAAAAGCAAATTCAATAGCATCTTCAGATCTTCAAATACAATCAGATAAGAAAGATAAGAAGGCAATTCAGTAGCAGTTCCAAATCATTCAACAAGCAAAAACAAAAGAAGTTCAAAACTGGAAAGCCTGGAAACAAAATCTGTTTTCTGTTTTAAATTACAGGTGAGTAAACCTTAAACTTAAAAACAGTTTTAAAAATCTGTTGTGATGGATGCATGTGATGGATGTTTTATGTAAATTGTGTTGCTTAGTATATAATATGAATGCATGTTTATATATCTGAAATGTCTGTATGCCTGTGAATGTATATATACAAAATCTACTTCTCTGTTTCTATTGGTGAGTAAATGAATTTTAAAAACAGTTTTAAACCCTGGTTTCAACTTATTTTTGTGAATGAATATCATGATGATTTCTGAAATATTGAATTAAATTAAATGCATGTTTGAATTGTGAATGTTTGATTGACTGTGAAGTTAGAACATAAGCTCTGTGTAGATTAACAGTTTCAAATTTCATAATAAATTCAATAACTTGATTTTGAATTCGAATGTGACCTTGAATTGTAAATAGAAGATGTTTGTAATCAAGTAATCTATCATCCAAAAATAGTTATAAGTTTTTAAATCGTATGTTTAGCTCAAAAATTTAAAATTTACAGTAAAATCTTAATATGGGTTAAAAATTAATCGAATCAATTTTGAGCTTGAATTACATAATTTAATTCATAATGCTAAAGCATGATTTTTAAGATTTGTATCATGATTTTTAGATTAGAAATTGAAGAGAATTTTGGGTTTATTTGTTTGGGGCTTTCTGGCCGATTCACGGCAATCGACAGCGAAGTTGGGGACGTGATTGAGCTTGAAGGTGGAGGGGGCAATGGAGATCATAGGAAAAATCAAATTGGAATTTATTGATGAGGGGGTTGATCGGAAATCGAGGAAGTAGGGTTTTTGGCCCTGTGTTTGTCGTGAGTTTTCTTTTGGGATTCGCGGCGTCGATTTGCAACCGGAGGCGATCGCGTAGGATGCTGGAGGCAGGGGGAAGTGAGGCGGAGCTACGGTAGAGACTGTGGGTTTTCTCGAGGACGGGGTTGCCGTGATGGTCGAACTTTCTGGTGATGTCATTTTCCAGGTGATGGGTTAGAATGCTCGAACTCGATTCTCGTTGTATCGAGAATGTTGGGGTGATCGATCGTGAAGATGTGGTCGAAGTCGAGTTGCCGGAGGCCAGAACGAAGTTCGTCGTCGATCAGTGGGTGTGTGCACATGCACGAGCACGTCCGTGTGCATCTGGAAATCTGATTTGGGGAAGAAGCTGGAGCTCGGGTTTTCGTTCGGGGAATGGTCGAGTTTTACTCGAAGCAGGGTGAAGTGAGTTGGTCGCGAGTGCTACTTCGAGTTTCCACGAGTTTTACTCGGGTTTGGTAGGAGCAGGCTTAAGATTTTTAAAAAGGAAATGTTTTAAAGTTTTAAACAAAAGAAATTTTGTTTTGTAATGTTTTCTGAGTTTTAAAACAAAGGTAAAACAAGATTTAACTATTAAACTAGATTGTTTTCTAGAATTGTTTTAATAAGTTTTAAATAATTTAAATAAATAAGTTTTAAAGATTAGAAAAGTGGATTTTCAAAATTATCTTTGTATTAAAGATTATTTAAATAACTTTGAAAGGTTTCAAAGATTTTAAAGGTTAAAATTTATGTTGTAATTGTTTAATTAAAATAAAGAGTTTATCTTAAGTAATTAAGATTTGATTTATTAAAGGAAATTAATATGTGAAATTAATAAGGATAATTCATTTATTGAAAATGATTTAAGAATAGATAATAATTTAATTAAGATAATGTTTTTCTTAATTAAGATCTTTAAGTATTAATAGTTAAGAAATTATTTAATTAGTTAAATAATTAGTTAAATAATTAACCAAGTAATTAATTAATGATTAATTAGAGATAATCATTTATAAATTAATTAAGTATAATTACTTGATGAAGTAATTAAGGAATAATTACTGAATGTAATTAAGTAAAAGTAAAATATTTAATAAAGTAATTAGAGGATAATTATTTTATTAAATGGAAGTGATTAAGGGTTAATCACCTAGTATTATTAATTAACTAATTTAGTTAATAAAGTTAATTAAAGGATTAAGGTTAATTAATAAGATAATTAATTATTTGTTAAGGTAATTAATTAAAAAGTAATTAATTAATGGAAGTAATTAAGGGAAGTTAATTACTGGTTAAGATTAATCAAAGATGATTAATAATTGTGGTTTAATTAAGGTTAATTACTTAATGTAATTAATTTAAATAGAATAAATAATTAAAGATGTAATTAGGGATCATTAGTTTATAATTAATTAATGATTAAGAGTTGATTAATTAAGATTAATTAATCAAATGATAAGTGACTAATTGTAATTAATTAAGGATTAAAGTAATTGATTATAATTAATTAATTAATAAATGAAGTAATTAAAGGTTAATTACTGTATTGGTTAAGAATAATTAATTTGTGAAATTAATTAAAGATAATTACTTAAATGTAATTAAAGTATAATTAATCAAGGTGATTAATTAAAATAGATAATTAGAGAAAGATTAATTAAATTATTTGTAATTAATTAATGATTATATAAGTAAAATTTATAATGAAGTAATTAATTTAATTTACTTTAAATTAATTAAGAGATGAAGTAATTAATTTAATTCACTTTAAATTAATTAAAGATAGAGATAGTTAATTTAATTCATTTTAAATTA
Organism: Allium fistulosum; assembly: GCA_030737815.1. Classification (NCBI taxonomy): domain Eukaryota; kingdom Viridiplantae; phylum Streptophyta; class Magnoliopsida; order Asparagales; family Amaryllidaceae; genus Allium; species Allium fistulosum. The sequence continues at coordinate 1,047,886,751 of CM060903.1, forward strand.
ATTATGTTATGATTAAGTAAATCATTGCTTATATAAGAATGGATGACATTGATTTGTCTTGAATGGATGTAATCTCAGTAATGAGATAAGATGATATGTGGTATGAATGCTTGGTTGCATTATGATGGTAATATAGATTAACTATTGTGATGTTGATATGGATTACCTATCGGTTATGAATCATCTGTTTAATTGATAATGTGATTATAAATTGTGGATTGTGAATTATCTATCTGTATGAATATAGATAAGTTAAATTGTTTAAACCTTTAAACAACTTGGCCTTAAAAGATACGTTTTGGATTTCGATGAGACCGGGATCGGGTTTCCGTATACCGGTATTCCAGGTCTGGAGACCCGAATACCACATCGATCCAAATTAACGATAGGTCGTGAATCTCAAGTGAAGATGAAGATTCAGAGTGCAAGGGTTATTGTCGTTAACTCTGAGGGTGATTCCAAAACGAGTGTAACGAGATAATGCCTTCGGTTTCGTTCGAACCCGGAACGAACTTGTATGGATTGAATGCTTTCAGCACATCGTCAGGCGGACAATGAACATTCTAAGCACATCGTCAGGCGGACGATGAACATTCTAAGTGATATGTTCTGATTAAAGGTAATCGTAACCTCAAGCCTCATCAACCGGGAATGGCTAAAACAGGGGAGGTGCAGCAAAGCTTCGTGGGTAGCACCCACTGAGAGCAAGATAGATCCCTGTCTAGAGGTTCCTTTTCTTTTATTCGGCTTAGTGTGTGGTTGGTCGCGCCAACTACGGGATTGTCTTGTTCGGGATTATCCAGTAAGGGATGGTTCCGGCTTTGTGTTGCAGGGGAGCGGGCGTACTCCTCGGTACGGTGATCTAGTCCACGTACTGTGACGGGCGGTACCCCAGTAGCCCTGCCATTGTATGGAATCCAAACTCCAATAAGTGCCGTACGAATTAGTTGTGCCCAACTATGTTGGAATGTGAGATGTAAGCATTTCAGCTATTTCTGTATTTTACTTGAAAACCCTAGACCCTATTATAATACAATCAGATTTCCTATCAAACGTTTTAGTTAGCGTAAGGTAAAAACTTACCCATGTTTATTTGTGGGGAGTCTTACGTGATACTTTTGTTTTCAAAAGTTTTCAAAATTAAGCAATCTAACCGTTTACTCACACCAGACCCATGTCTGACCCAAGTGTTTATTTTCTGTTTTATTAAACTCTTGGGTACTCAATATTGTATTGAGTAGTCGAGGGATTCAGGTTAGCTTTGACGAATTCTGGAGGAGATTTGGAGCAGGTGGCTTCAGCGTGTAGATATATTATGGTGTTTCCGCTGTGTTTGTATTGAGTCTGTATCTCTGTGATGTTTGAGATGTATGATAGACAGGTGTTTATAACTGTCTAATATGAGATGTATAAGTTGTATAACTCTGATGTATATGATACTATGTAATATTTTATGTGATATATTATATTTCATTCGTTCCGTTGTGAGTATCTGATGTTGTTGTTCTTTCTTCTTTTCTTTCTTTTCTTCTTCTATCCCTTTCTTTCTTAATTCATGATACGTCTTTCTGGTGGTAGAAAGTCGGGTCGTGACAGGTTGTAGAAAATATATAAATGATTTTGGGTAATATAAGATTTTAAAATCTTGCAGAAGTTATAAAGATTAGATTTTCGAGATGTATATAGTTTATTTATGCGAAAGAATTTGTTATGATTAAAATTTAAATTTAAAATCAAATAAGTAAGTTGAAATTTATTGTCGGTAAGGTCGAATGTTAATGAATCGTAAATTGTTATTCAAGGTTTGAAACCTGAAAGGAAATCAAGCCGGAAATGGTAATGGGTTACAAATAAAGCAAAGGTGAGTTAATCTCACTCAGTTAAATTTTAAATTTAATTGGTTAAATTTAAATAGGGATGAATGATTGAATTGATTGATTTGATTGATATGGTATATAGTAGTATATAGCAATATATGTATATATTTGAGTTGTTGATATTCCCGCATTTATATAGCGGATGAGACCCTATGCGCCGCATAATAGCGGATGATATTTTATAAAACCCATATACCGCGATATTCCACTTTGAAGTGAAATTGGTATTGTGCTAACATCTGTGGATGCAGGGAAACAGGTTGGAGGGATCCAACTGGATTCCTCAAATTATTTAATTTTGTTTAAATATTCTGTGATATGATTGTTGATATCCTGTGATGAATTATATGGATAATTGGATGTTATGGTTTGGCTGGACTGATTTGGATGTGCTGAGTTACCAAAATCTCTAGAATGGAATTTTTTAAAAGAAATAAAAGAGTAAATTTTTAAGTAAAATAATTATAAAGAGTTTGGAATAAATTTGAGAATGAATCTGATTAAGAATAAAAGTGATTCCCAAAATTCTAATAAATATGGAAAAGAGGAATTTTGAATAAACAGAGAAATATTGAATTTAAAGAAAACTTATGTGATATTATTTAAAAGAATAAATAATTTATTTTAATTCAATGTTTAAATGTAATTAAAAAGAAAGAAGGAAATTTGGAAATCAGAAACTTGTGTTTCGGTTTAAAGATTTTAAATCATAATGAGTAATAAAATCTGGAAGTTAATGAATTTGGAAATAAATGGATTAAGTAAGGAAATTTATTTCAAAGTAAAATAAATTGGAAAATCAATTGGAAATTGATTTAGTTGTTTAAAATTGGAATTTTAAAGGAGAAGTGAGATTTTGGGGATTTATAAACTGGTTTATAAAGTAAAATAAAATATTAGAGGATATTTGAAAATATAAATTCAAGGTGGGAATTTATAAAAAGATATGGTTTGGTTTAAAAATAAATGTTGATTTATTTTTAAAAGATGGAAATGAGAAGTGTATTTCTCTGGATAGCCAAGTTAGTTTTTCAAGGTAGTTTAAATATAAGTTAAAAGTTTTAATATGTTTTAAAAAGCATGTTTTAGAAAATTGATTATTTTTAAATGTTAAATTTTTAAAGTAAGTATTCTCAAAAATCTATTATTATAGTAATTATATAAAAGTGATTTGGTATTATGTTAAAAAAAAAAGTTAGTTTATATTTATAAAGTGGTTTCATTTTAAATATTCCTTAAGTATATATATTAATAAAGTATTAAAGTAGTTTTCCAAATTTAAATGTTAAAGTATATTTATAATAAAGTGTTTTAAAATTATTTTTAAATCTAAAGTATTTTGTACTTGGCGATTCAGTGGAAATAAATATTTGGAAATGTATTCCGTAAGCGGGAACTGTTTGAAATTTGTTTTCAAATGAGCTTTGAAAATTTGGAAATATATCTTGGAAAGATATTTGGGCAAATAAATAATGTGGGAAATTATTTATTGTGTGATGGTTGCTTGTGGATGTTAATTGATAGTTAAAGAACCGACTATCAATATTGGCCAATGCGTTGATCGTTTCGAAGAGACCGGGATCGAGTTTCCGTATACCGGGATTCTAGGTCTGGAGACTCGAATACCACTTCGATCCGGTTTATACGTTTCGTGTAACGTGTTCGGAGTCGAAGATGGAGCTGTGAAGTGCAAGGGCTAGTCGCTACTAATCCTGAGGATATTTCCAAAATGGATGTAGTAGGGGTAGTGCCTTCGGTTCCGTTCGGACCCGGGACGGACTTGTATGGACGAATGCTTTCGTGACATCGTCAGGTGGACGATGGGCATTCTAAGGGATATGTGCTATAAAGGTATCGTTTAGCCTCGAGCCTCATCAACCGGGAATGACTGAAAATCAGGGGTTATGCAGCAAGGCTTCGTGGGTAGCCCCCACTTGAGAGTAAGGTCATCCCTGTCTAGATGTCCCTTTTATTTCGGCTTAGTGGTGCGGTTGCTGATCACAACCGTGCGGTGATTTTATTTGGAATTATCCAGTAAGGGATGATTCCGGCCTTGTGTTGCAGGGGAGCGGGCGTACTCCTCGGTACTGTGATCTAGGCCACGTACTGTGACAGGTGGTACCCCAGTGCCTAGTCATTCGTTGGAAATCCATTCTCCCTACGTGCCTTGTACGGTATTTGTTTGTATACCTAGTATGCTGGAATTTAATCATGTAACAATTTCAGCTATTTTAATAAGTATTTGTGATTAGACACTATTATAATATCAGAGGATTTTTATAAAAAGTGTTTTAGCTATCGTAAGGTAAAAACCCAACATGTTTATTTGTGGCGTGGTCTTACGAGATGCTTTTATTTTCAAAAGGATTTTTGAAACTTTAATAATCAATTGAGTGTGATTTTCTCACGCTGGTATTCCAGACTGACTCGGGTATTGTTTTATATGATGCTCGGGTCAGACCGAGTATTATAGGTTACAGGATATGATGCTGTGGATCTCAGGAGATGAGCTGGATGGCGAGACGTATCTCCCGTACTTGTTTATATATATATTCCGCTGTGTTGATTGTTGTACTCTGTTGTATTGAGGACATGATATGGTTATTGTCCAGTTGTATGTTATGTGTTCTCTGGTGTATACTCTGATGCTATATTATATAAAACTGATATAGTTTTGATTTGTGTAAAGATCTGTTAATATATATTATATTTTATTCCGCTGCGATGGTTAGATTCTGATTTTGTTTTCTATTTTTCTTCTTCTACCTCTTCTTCTTAACTAAAATGGTTCGATTTTCCGGGTCTGGAAAGTCGGGTCGTCACAGTTGGTATCAGAGCTTAGGCTGGCGACAACCTTGGCTTTGGTGGGAAATTTTGAGTGTATTAATAGATATGAGCGCGTATTTGTTAGTGAATATAAAATGGTTTTATATTGTGTTGATTTATCGGTTGAGTGTTTATAGATTCTGGTCGATGTGTGGGACGCCACAACATCGATAGGGGTTTCTAAACTCTTAAACAAGATAAACCGACACAGTATTGTTTTAAAGTAGGGTAAATGATATAATTTTACCCAAATTATTTTTGTATATAAAGAAAAGTTTTGTAAACTATTCTAGTTGATATATATGGTTGTTTGGATGTTATAGGTGATAATATGGAATTATTATCATTATTATTATGGGAACTTAACTAGAAATTAAAATTTATAACCAAAGTAAAGAATAAAATTTTATAATATAATAAAATTTGAAATATAGATTATAAATGTAATTTATAAAATTGAAATAAACTTCATATACAAATGAAATTTGTAATTTGAAATAGAATTTCAAGGTAATGTTTAAACATGAATGGGATGAGTTGAGAATTTGGAAGGATTTAAAATTCCTTTGGATTTAAAATGGTTTTCAAAGGTGTTGGAGAAATAATAGTGGAATTATTTGAGAAATATTTTTGAATCGGATTTGAGATCTAGAGAGATTTGGGATTTAAAATATTTGAAGGGTTTTAAAGAGATAAAAGCATTTAATTCTCTTCGAGTCGCTGGAAAATAATTTCGGTGATGACTGCAGCATCATCGATGTTAATTTTCGAGTCTCTAGAAGAGAAATTGCTACCAAATTGTTTTGAATCAAAATTGTTTGCAAATGATAGATTTGGCTTTAGAAATGCAAGGAAGTTTGGATATATGTGATTTCAAAGGGAAGTTTGAAATGTAAAAGACTGTTTAAACTCTGGAATTTTAACTAAGAATGTTTATAGCATATAAAAAGTTTGATAACTTGTAAATTTGGAATTTGTTGAAATAAAATTCAACTTCATAAGTAAGTAAAGTGAAACCGAGTACTGGAATTTAAAATTGAATTGTGTGAAGTTATGTGGAATGGGAAAATTAGTCAGGATGGACTAAAAATAATGAATGTTTGGAAATAAAATTTATTGGTTAAATAATGAATTGGTGAATGAATAAATGAATCAACTATTGTACTTATAAAGTGAAGTTGATATTAATAAGAAGAAATTGGAGAACTCTAATCTGGGAATTAATATTTAACTTAAGTGGATGAAAGTGAAGAAAATATTCTTGAATTTAACTTGAAATAAGTTATATAGACTGAAATCGAAATTGAATTAAATTTGGATTGAATTGAATCAAAAGTCAGTTGTGTCATGAATGTTATTAAGTGGAATTAAATCTTTGCTTAGCAAAATCCAAAAATGGGGTGTAGCTAGGTTTAATTGGAAGCAAGCTAAAATAAATTGGATTGAAATAAATCCAGCTGGGTATAGATAATATTGAATGGAATAAAATTCTACTCAAACAAATAAATAACTTAAGTAAGTTGTGTGACGGTTATTTGGTATATTGGTTGCTGAGTTTAATAAAATGGTTTGGAATCAAACTCTTTGGATATGGAAGAAATGCAATGAAAGTTGTGAATAAATTTAAAATGGAATGGGTTAAATGTAAATTGAGTTGGATTTAACCTAAATGGTTCTAAAGCTGAAGTAATCATTTTATTCACATTGATATTGTCGAATTGTATTAGAAAATGGATCGTTGATGTAAAACGAGGTTAAATAAAATTCTATGAATTGATAGAAAGGAAATAAAATTGATTTTGGAATCAATTGTAGTAAATGTGAGTTGTTGGGTTAAATAAGAATCGAATGTAAACAATTGAGTTGCAAACAATTAAAATTAATATTGGAACCTTATAAGTGACTTATAAATATTGATTAACTGGCATTGTTTATACAAGCTTGTAAATTTGCTAGTTAAATATGTTGAATATTGATAAATTTCATGAATTTGGCACTTATACGTTTGAATTGAGTAAGTACAGGTTTTTGGGAGCCGCTTGGCTGATTTTGACTGCGCTTAATGCTAAATTAAATAGCTGCTTTCTTTAAAATGCTAAAAATGAGGTACGCTTACGCAAAAATTCAAAATAGGAAATATGAACTGCATATATTGATATATATTGTGATTTCCGGCCTGAGGCCGATGTATATATATTTTTGCATCCTGCGATATCGCAGAAGTTCCTCCGTACAAGGGAGACTCTGCCAAAATTTTTCGTAAATTTTGGGAGTTAGAAAATTTTTGAAAATTTTCGTTAACGATAAATGATTTAAATTTGTTAAGCAAATGAAATTGAAACTGGATATTGAAATCTAATTCAAATGTGAATGTAAGGTGAAGCGAAATTGAAGGAACTAAAGAAGTGAAGTTTGCGAATAAACTGTTAATCGAAATTTAAATTAATTAGTAAGTGCAACTAATTAAATATTCGAGTGGAAGCCAAATTGAAATCAAATGGAATTGTAAAGACAAAAGTGACTAAAAATGGATATGGACTTCAATAATGAAGTGAAAATAAGTATGAGCAGTATGTAAAATATTTATATTGAACTTAAGGAATATGGTGAGATTCTTAAGTAATTTGGTATTGAGGAAAGTTATTCTAGATGAATAATTGGATGACAATTAAAATTGAAGTTGTGAAATGAGAAAATTGTGGATAAGTGAATGTAATCAAACTGAATGTGAATAAAAAGGAAATTGATATAATTGATAATCAATTGGGCTAATTAAGTAAGGTGTACGTATATTATTTTATTCGCATAGCTATTTGGTCCAGATGTCGAACACAGAATTTCGAGATAGATATATCGATCCGAGTTGGAATTTTTCACTCGATTTTCAACGGCGAACCTAGATATGGATTGATGATTGATTCTGGAAATTCTCTGTGACGATCCGGAATTTTGGGGGAAATTGAAACCGGAATATTTAATTAATTTTAAATATTCAAAGATTTATTTATTAACTTTAATTTCAAATATCAAGATTTATTTGATAATTAATTGTGAAATTTAATTATCGAAATTGATAAAAATATTAAATCCAGATTTTTAAGCTGGTTAAAAATAATTTAAAGGCTTATAAAATTTATATTAACAGTACTGAAAATAATAGAACGTTTAAAATTTAATTTAAAGATGTTTTGTTCAGTTTTAAAAATATATTGTTTAAATTGAATTTAAAAATAGCCTTCCGAGGCACAGTCTCGGAATTCAGCGAAACCGGTTCCATTGGGTCCGTAATATTGTATTATTATCGGATTTCAAAATTTCGTAGTAATTGGAGCTGTAAATTGAGCGTATGATATAAATGCGTTGAATATTGTTCAAAGCAAATCGAAAAAAAATGAAAATAAAATATATTGTTATTCTTAACCCGACAATACGTACGAAACCGCCTCCTATTCGTTCAGTCGCGCTCCTTTCCTCTTCTCTCCCCATCTTCTCAAATCATACGGTTGGGTCAAAAAGAGGAAAATGGCCGAAGCCTTCTCATAGAAGCCACAGTCTTCTAGCTTTTTATGTAAGGCAATCTAATTCGTGCCCCTTTATAAAATCATTCTCTCCTCCTTTACTTCTTAATCAGTCGAGAAAAAAAAACCAAACGAAACATCTCGTATTCAAAAGGGAATAAAATGGCCGATCGAAGATAAATTACTCCCTCTCCTTCATTTTTAAATTCAGTCGAGCCCTTCTTCAAATTCAAAAATCGAATTCCCTTTCCCTCAGTTCTCAGTCTTTATCGAGTTCGAGAAATAAATTAAGTCTCACGAAATAAATAATGGCAGCTTCATTTTTTAAGCAACCGAAACCCCTTCTCGTTCGAAAATCCTATTGGCTTCGCTTTGCTCTGCTCTTCGCGATGTGATGGCGGCACCGGGTGGCTCGAATCGCGATAGCGATAGGGAAGTAAGCGTGCTATCTTGAGGGAGAGGCGTTCGCTTCGTTCGATTTGGGTTTCGGCAGGAGTATTATCGACAGTGGAGTAGGGTGTTCGTAGGTTTCAAGCTTGGGTTCTAGGGTTTAGGAAGGCGACATCGGCTGGGTCGACTGGGAAGGGCGAGTGGCCTCGTTTTGAGGGTTGTCGGTTTCTGTTATGGGGGGGAAAGGTCACGCGATCGAATGGGAACGCGAGCACAGTGGAAGTATGGAGATGTCGATCTCGAACTGGGGAAAGGTCGATGATTTACCTGAGTTCGTGGTGCGTCTGAGAAGTCGGGTTTTCTCCTTTCCTATAAGGTATCAGTTTTGTTTAAATTAATTTAAGTAAATGTATTTAGATTTGAAATAGACAATATAATTGATTCCAGGCTGATTAGAGCGAGACAAGAATTGTATTAGGATGAAAATTTATTAATAACCTATTTAATTATTTTTAGACTGTTAAAAAGGAAGATTTGTTTAAAAATTTAGGTTTATTTGGTTAAATAAATCGTTAATTAAAATTTAAATTTTTAAACAATGGTTAACTGTTTGATTAAATCGAATATTGATAAATTGTATAAATGGTTTATTCAAGGTCAATGATGGGAATAACAAGTCGAGTTGGATTGGATTGCAAACAAATAAAAGGTGAGTTAATCTCACTCAGTTAAATTATAATTTAAATTTAATTGGTAAAATTTAAATAATTGATTGGATGATTGCATTGATTGATGTGCTATATATATATATATAGTAGTATATAGCAATATACACATATTGGCATATGTATATATTGGAGTTGTTGATATTCCCACATTATATAGTGGATGAGACCCTATGCGCCGCATAATAGCGGATGATTTTATATAAAACCCATATACCGCGATATTCTACCTCGAAGTGGAATTGGTATTGTGCTAACATCTGTGGATGCAGGGAAACAGGTTGGAGGGATCCAACTGGATTCCTCAAAATATTTAATTTTGTTAAATATTCTGTGATATGATTTTTGATATTCTGTGATGAATTATATGGAAAATTGGATGTTATGGTTTGGTTGGATCGATTTGGATGTGCTGAATTATCAAAAATCTCTAGAAAGTAATTTTTGAAAAGAAATAAAAGAGTAAATTCTTAAGTAAAATAATTATAAAGAGTTTGGAATAAATTTGAGAATGAATCTGATTAAGAATAAAAGTGATTCCCAAAATTCTAATAAATATGGAAAAGAGGAATTTTGAATAAACAGAGAAATATTGAATTTAAAGAAAACATGTGATATTATTTAAAAGAATAAATAATTTATTTTAATTCAATGTTTAAATGTAATTAAAAAGAAAGAAGGAACTTGGGAAATCTGAAACTTGTGTTTCAGTTTAAAGATTTTAAATCATAATAAGAAATAAAATCTGGAAGTTAATGAATTTGGAAATAAATGAATTAAGGAAATTTATTTCAAAGTAAATTGGAAAATCAATTGTAATTTGATTTAAATATTTTGGGATTTGAAATTTAAGAGAAATGAGATTTTGGAGATATAAACTGGGTTTATAAAGTGAAATGGAATATCAGAAGATATTTGGAATATAAATTCAAGGTGGGAATTTATAAAGGAATATGAATTGGTTTAAAAATAAATGTTGATTTATTTTTAAAAGATGGAAATGAGAAGTGTATTTCTCTGGATAGCCAAGTACGTCTTCAAAGAAATTTTTAATATAAGTTAAAAGTTCTAATTGTGTTTTTAAAAGCATGTTTTAGAAAATTGATTATTTCTAAATGTTAATTTCCTAAGTAAGTATGTTTGGAAAAAAATCTATTCTTTTTAAATGTTTAAACTTTAAAGTAAGATTTTCAAAATCTATTATTGTAGTAATTATATAAAAGTGATTTGCTATTATGTTTTAAAAGGAGAAATTTAGTTTATATTTATAAAGGGGTATTTTAAAGTATATATTTTTAATAAAGTATTAAGCTAGTTTGATTTCAATGTTATATTATATTTAAAATAAAGTGTTTTTAAATTATTTAAAATTAAAAGTATTTTGTACTTGGTGATTCAGTGGAAATAATTATTTGGGAAATGTATTCCGTAAGCGGAAACTGTTTTGAAATTGTTTTCAAAACGAGTTTGAAAATTTGGAAATATATCTTGGAAAGATATTTGGGCAAATAAATAATGTGGGAAATTATTTATTGTGTGATGGTTGCTTGTGGATGTTAATTGATAGTTAAATAACCGACTATCAATATTGGCCAAATGCGTTGATCGTTTCGAAGAGACCGGGATCGAGTTTCCGTATACCGGGATTCTAGGTCTGGAGACTCGAATACCACTTCGATTCGGTTTGTACGTTTCGTGTAACGTGTTCAGAGTCGAAGATGGAGCAGTGAAGTGCAAGGGCTAGTCGCTACTAATCCTGAGGATATTTCCAAAATGGATGTAGTAGGAATAGTGCCTTCGGTTCCGTTCGGACCCGGGACGGACTTGTATGGACGAATGCTTTCGTGACATCGTCAGGTGGACGATGGGCATTCTAAGGGATATGTTCTGAAAAGGTATCGTTTAGCCTCAAGCCTCATCAACCGGGAATGACTGAAAATCAGGGGTTATGCAGCAAGGCTTCGTGGGTAGCCCCCACTTGAGAGTAAAGTCATCCCTGTCTAGATGTCCCTTTATTTCGGCTTAGTGGTGCGGTTGCTGATCCCAACCGTGGGATGATTTTATTTGGAATTATCCAGTAAGGGATGATTCCGGCCTTGTGTTGCAGGGGAGCGGGCGTACTCCTCGGTACTGTGATCTAGGCCACGTACTGTGACAGGTGGTACCCCAGTGCCTAGTCATTCGTTGGAAATCCATTCTCCCTACGTGCCTGTACGGTTTTGATTGTGCCCAACTATTGTTGAAATGTGAGATGCAAGCATTTCAGCTAGATTCTATTTTACTTTCTGTAGACACTATTATAATATCAGAGGATTTTTATAAAAAGTGTTTTAGCTATCGTAAGGTAAAAACCCGACATGTTTATTTGTGGCGTGGTCTTACGAGATGCTTTTATTTTCAAATGGATTTTTGAAACTTTAATAATCAATTGAGTGTGATTTTCTCACGCTGGTATTCCAGACTGACTCGGGTATTGTTTTATATGATGCTCGGGTCAGACCGAGATAAACAGGTTCAGGATATGATGCCGTGGAGCTCAGGAGACGAGCTGGATGCCGATACGTACTTCCGTACTTGCTATTATTTTTCCGCTATGTATTCAGTTGTATGTTATGGATGTTGATGTACTCTGATGATATATTGTATAAAACTGATATAGTTTTGATTTGTGTAAAGATCTGTTAATATATATTATATTTTATTCCGCTGCGATGGTTAGATTCTGATTTTGTTTTCTATTTTTCTTCTTCTACCTCTTCTTCTTAACTAAAATGGTTCGATTTTCCGGGTCTGGAAAGTCGGGTCGTTACAGTGGTATCAGAGCTTAGGCTGGCGACAACCTTGGCTCTGGTGGGAATTTTGAGAGTACAAATAGATATGAGCGCGTATTTGTTAGTGAATATAAAATGGTTTTATATTGTGTTGGTTGATTTATTGAGTGGCATATGAACTTTCGTCGGCACAGTCTGGACAACTGTATCGAAGGGGTTTCTAAACACTTGAATAGAACAGTTCGACACAATATTGTTTTAAATAGGGTGAATGAAATAATTTTGCCCAAATTATTTTTATATATAAAAGGATAACTTTTGTAAATTATATATTTGGTTGCTTGGTTGTTAGAAAGCGGTGATATTAAATTATTATCATCATTGTGTAAAAATTGAATCAGAAACTGAAAACTTATAACCTAAGTTGAAGAATAAATTGATATAACAAAATGGAATTTGAAATATAGACTATAAATGAAATTATAAATTGAAATAAACTTTATATACAAATGTGAATTACAAATGTGATTTATAATCAAATGAGATAAATTCATAAACAAATGAAATTTGTAAATGTAAATTGTAAATGTGACTTATAACTTGAAGTAAAATGTGATAGAATTCCAGAGTAATGTTTGGATATAAAACTGAAGGGATTTTGAATTTGAAGTTTTGGGGAAGGTTTAAATTCCTTTGGATTTAAAATAGTTTTAAAGGTTTTGGGGAAATAATGGTGATATTATTTCATGAATATTTTTGGAATTGAATTGAAATCTGGTGGGATTTGGGATTTAAAAATGTTTGAAATGTTTCCAAGTGATAAAAGCATTAAATTCTCTTTTGGCCGCTGGAAAATAATTTCGGTGATGACTGCAGCATCATCGATGTCTATTTTCGAGTTTCCAAAGAGAAATTGCTACCAAACTGTTTTAAATTGGAAGTGATTGTGAACTGGGTTGGTTTTGAAATTCAAAGGGAAAATTGTTTGGTAAAAACAGATTATTTTGGAAATTGGGATTTGAGGTGATATACCAGATGTGTATGAGTTATTTATGGATTCAATATGGTTTTTGCAATAAAACCGGGCAATTGGATTCTGGGAATTTATTTAAAATATAAATGTGGAAATTTAAATGAATCAACAATATAAAGTATAGAATGAAGTTGATTGAAATAAGAAGGTAATGAAAGTTTAATTCTGGGATTATAATTATGAGATGAAAATAACTAAATGAGTAATATAAGTTGGTAGATAAAAGAGTTAGAGAACTTGAAGGTGAATGAATTGTAAAACTTGTATAAAATTGTATCCTAGAATTAAAATCTAATTTGAGTATATGAAGGTGAATAAAATATATTTGAATTTAACTTAAGATAAGTTAAATAAAATTGAGAATTGGAATTGAATTAAATGTAAATAAGTTGAAGTCGAATTGAATTGGATATAAAGGTAATGTAAAATGCTTATAATTGTGTAAAGAAATTCATATTCTTAAGTTCTTAAGTGTAATAATTTGAAATTTGATTATAAAGATGAAAATGGACTTAAATGAATAGTCCCAGATCTTAAGTAAGTAAGTTAAAACTTATGAATAGAAATGAAATTGTAAGTCATAAATGGGAATTCATTTCTTTGAACCATTAAGAGTTATAATTTGAAATTGTAATTATCAAATGGAAATGACTAAGATGAGCAATCTTAATTTTTAAGTAAATCCAAACTTGAATTATAAAATAAATTGAACTTAAGATGATTAAGTGAAGTGATATTTGGGATTTAAAAAGCAAGTATTCAATTTTAACCAGCGGAGGAACTAATTAGATAATAAATTAGTTAATGAAATTGAATTGTGAGTTAATGAAATTGAATTGTGAGTTAATGAAATTGGATTAAAATAGTGATGGTTTGAATGGCGAATGAAATCCAAATAGGTGAAAATAAATTGGAAATGACCTGGTTATTAATAAAATAATTCCAGATGAATTGAGTATGGAAAATAAAATTCATAATGATTGAGTGAATGAACCACTTATATTAAATAAATAAATGGATGGAATTTGATTAAATAAGAATCAAATGAAAGATGGAAATAAAACTTTAAAGGGTTGGTTAAATGGAAAATAAACTTAAGTTATTGACTTAAGTAAATGTTGAATGGATACTGAACTCAAACAGAGGAGTGGTTTAAATAAGTTGAGAAATAGTTATTGAATGAATTAACTTGGATTGTTTTCGAGCTAAATAAAATTCAATATTCAGAAGTTGGTGATGAATTGAATTTAAGAAAATTATTAGAAATGGAAATCTGAATGAAATGTGGAATAAGTATTTATATTTGAAATGAAGTAGTAAATTGAAGTAAGTTGGAATTCATATGAAATGGGAGTTCAATTTGAATATATACACTTCAGTGGTGAAGTAGTAAATAAATATAAGAAAATTTATATGAACTTAAGAATTGAAGAATGAAATTCTTAAGAAAATTTGTATTGGAAATATACCTAGTAATTTTGGAAAAAAAATATACTAAGTGAATAGTTGAATGAAGACTAAAACTGAAGTTGTGAAATGGGATAGTTGTGAATAAGGGGATAACAATCAAAAAGGAATGTGAATAAAAGAGAATTGATATAACTGATAATCAATTGGAATTTATACGTAAGGTGTACGTATATTATTTTATTCGCATAGCTATTTGATCCAGATGTCGAGCACAAAATTTCGAGATAGTTTTATCGATCCGAATTAGGATTTTTCACTCGATTTTCGACGGCGAACCTGGATATGGATTGTTGATTGATTCTGGAAATTCTCTATCATAGTTTGTGACTATGTAAGGAGAATGACGGTTTCTGATCAAGAAACCAGATCTGAGTCCGCACTAGGAAGTCGGGTGGACAATACTAGTTCGGAAGTGAGATTGTGTGATCGATTGAGCGATCGAATGTGATATTGCGTACGGATGATATATGTGCATCGTACGGGCTTAAGTAAAACAAATATTGGAAATTTGTAAAGAAGTCGATAAAATGACTTTGGAATTGTGAGTGAATATTATTGCTTAGTAGGATATACAGGTGTATAAAAGCAATGGATAATTGGGATTTTTGATTTAGAAGATAAAATTTAATGGCCCGACAAAAAGGTATGTATTTGAATTTCTATATGAAATTTGATTGGGTTTTTGATCCAGCCACTTGGCTTTTTGTTTTCTTTTTGAGATTGGGAGGCCGTAGAGCCATTTTGTAGTAGTACCGAGCTAGCCGCGCAAAGGAGACGCTGGCGAAATTTTTCGGAAATTTAGGGAGTTAGAAAAATTTTGGAAAATTTTGATAATTCAAAATTTGAATTCAAATTTAAATTTGAATTGATAAGTAGGTGGTATGGGTTGAACTTATGAATAAGTTTGGGAAGTTAAAGATGATTAGTGTATCATTAATAAAAGATTGTTTGGGTGTTGTTAAAACTATTTGGGTTAAGGAAATAGTTAACGGGGATTGAATCATTCTTCCTAACTAGTAATTTCGGGGACGAAATTCTTTTAAGGGGGGAGGAATGTGACGATCTGGAATTTTGGGGGAAATTGAAACCGGAATATTTAATTAATTTTAAATATTCAAAGATTTATTTATTAACTTTAATTTCAAATATCAAGATTTATTTGATAATTAATTGTGAAATTTAATTATCGAAATTAGATAAAAATATTAAATCCAGATTTTTAAGCTGGTTAAAAATAATTTGAAGGCTTATAAAATTTATATTAACAGTACTGAAAATAATAGAACGTTTAAAATTTAATTTAAAGATGTTTTGTTCAGTTTTAAAAATATATTGTTTAAATTGAATTTAAAAATAGCCTTCCGAGGCACAGTCTCGGAATTCAGCGAAACCGGTTCCATTGGGTCCATAATATTGTATTATTATCGGATTTCAAAATTTCGTAGTAATTGGAGCTGTAAATTGAGCGTATGATATAAATGCGTTGAATATTGTTCAAAGCAAATCGAAAAAAAATGAAAATAAAATATATTGTTATTCTTAACCCGACAATACGTACGAAACCGCCTCCTATTCGTTCAGTCGCGCTCCTTTCCTCTTCTCTCCCCATCTTCTCAAATCATACAGTTGGGTCAAAAAGAGGAAAATGGCCGAAGCCTTCTCATAGAAGCCACAGTCTTCTAGCTTTTTATGTAAGGCAATCTAATTCGTGCCCCTTTATAAAATCAATCTCTCCTCCTTTACTTCTTAATCAGTCGAGAAAAAAAAAACCAAACGAAACATCTCGTATTCAAAAGGGAATAAAATGGCCGATCGAAGATAAATTACTCCCTCTCCTTCATTTTTAAATTCAGCCGAGCCCTTCTTCAAATTCAAAAATCGAATTCCCTTTCCCTCAGTTCTCAGTCTTTATCGAGTTCGAGAAATAAATTAAGTCTCACGAAATAAATAATGGCAGCTTCATTTCTTAAGCAACCGAAACCCCTTCTCGTTTGAAAATCCTATTGGCTTCGCTTTGCTCTGCTCTTCGCGATGTGATGGCGGCACCGGGTGGCTCGAATCGCGATAGCGATAGGGAAGTAAGCGTGCTATCTTGAGGGAGAGGCGTTCGCTTCGTTCGATTTGGGTTTCGGCAGGAGTATTATCGACAGTGGAGCAGGGTGTTCGTAGGTTTCAAGCTTGGGTTCTAGGGTTTAGGAAGGCGACATCGGCTGGGTCGACTGGGAAGGGCGAGTGGCCTCGTTTTGAGGGTTGTCGGTTTCTGTTATGGGGGGGAAAGGTCACGCGATCGAATGGGAACGCGAGCACAGTGGAAGTATGGAGATGTCGATCTCGAACTGGGGAAAGGTCGATGATTTACCTGAGTTCGTGGTGCGTCTGAGAAGTCGGGTTTTCTCCTTTCCTATAAGGTATCAGTTTTGTTTAAATTAATTTAAGTAAATGTATTTAGATTTGAAATAGACAATATAATTGATTCCAGGCTGATTAGAGCGAGACAAGAATTGTATTAGGATGAAAATTTATTAATAACCTATTTAATTATTTTTAGACTGTTAAAAAGGAAGATTTGTTTAAAAATTTAGGTTTATTTGGTTAAATAAATCGTTAATTAAAATTTAAATTTTTAAACAATGGTTAACTGTTTGATTAAATCGAATATTGATAAATTGTATAAATGGTTTATTCAAGGTCAATGATGGGAATAACAAGTCGAGTTGGATTGGATTGCAAACAAATAAAAGGTGAGTTAATCTCACTCAGTTAAATTATAATTTAAATTTAATTGGTTAAATTTAAATAATTGATTGGATGATTGCATTGATTGATGTGCTATATATATATATATAGTAGTATATAGCAATATACACATATTGGCATATGTATATATTGGAGTTGTTGATATTCCCACATTATATAGTGGATGAGACCCTATGCGCCGCATAATAGCGGATGATTTTATATAAAACCCATATACCGCGATATTCTACCTCGAAGTGGAATTGGTATTGTGCTAACATCTGTGGATGCAGGGAAACAGGTTGGAGGGATCCGACTGGATTCCTCAAAATATTTAATTTTGTTAAATATTATGTGATATGATTTTTGATATTCTGTGATGAATTATATGGAAAATTGGATGTTATGGTTTGGTTGGATCGATTTGGATGTGCTGAATTATCAAAAATCTCTAGAAAGGAATTTTTGAAAAGAAATAAAAGAGTAAATTCTTAAGTAAAATAATTATAAAGAGTTTGGAATAAATTTGAGAATGAATCTGATTAAGAATAAAAGTGATTCCCAAAATTCTAATAAATATGGAAAAGAGGAATTTTGAATAAACAGAGAAATATTGAATTTAAAGAAAACATGTGATATTATTTAAAAGAATAAATAATTTATTTTAATTCAATGTTTAAATGTAATTAAAAAGAAAGAAGGAACTTGGGAAATCTGAAACTTGTGTTTCAGTTTAAAGATTTTAAATCATAATAAGAAATAAAATCTGGAAGTTAATGAATTTGGAAATAAATGGATTAAGGAAATTTATTTCAAAGTAAATTGGAAAATCAATTGTAAATTGATTTAAATATTTTTGGATTTGAAATTTAAGAGAAATGAGATTTTGGAGATATAAACTGGGTTTATAAAGTGAAATGGAATATCAGAAGATATTTGGAATATAAATTCAAGGTGGGAATTTATAAAGGAATATGAATTGGTTTAAAAATAAATGTTGATTTATTTTTAAAAGATGGAAATGAGAAGTGTATTTCTCTGGATAGCCAAGTACGTCTTCAAAGAAATTTTTAATATAAGTTAAAAGTTCTAATTGTATTTTTAAAAGCATGTTTTAGAAAATTGATTATTTCTAAATGTTAATTTCCTAAGTAAGTATGTTTGGAAAAAAATCTATTCTTTTTAAATGTTTAAACTTTAAAGTAAGATTTTCAAAATCTATTATTGTAGTAATTATATAAAAGTGATTTGCTATTATGTTTTAAAAGGAGAAATTTAGTTTATATTTATAAAGCGGTATTTTAAAGTATATATTTTTAATAAAGTATTAAGCTAGTTTGATTTCAATGTTATATTATATTTAAAATAAAGTGTTTTTAAATTATTTAAAATTAAAAGTATTTTGTACTTGGTGATTCAGTGGAAATAATTATTTGGGAAATGTATTCCGTAAGCGGAAACTGTTTTGAAATTGTTTTCAAAAGGAGTTTGAAAATTTGGAAATATATCTTGGAAAGATATTTGGGCAAATAAATAATGTGGGAAATTATTTATTGTGTGATGGTTGCTTGTGGATGTTAATTGATAGTTAAATAACCTACTATCAATATTGGCCAAATGCGTTGATCGTTTCGAAAAGACCGGGATCGAGTTTCCGTATACCGGGATTCTAGGTCTGGAGACTCGAATACCACTTCGATTCGATTTGTACGTTTCGTGTAACGTGTTCAGAGTCGAAGATGGAGCAGTGAAGTGCAAGGGCTAGTCGCTATTAATCCTGAGGATATTTCCAAAATGGATGTAGTAGGAATAGTGCCTTCGGTTCCGTTCGGACCCGAGACGGACTTGTATGGACGAATGCTTTCGTGACATCGTCAGGTGGACGATGGGCATTCTAAGGGATATGTTCTGAAAAGGTATCGTTTAGCCTCAAGCCTCATCAACCGGAAATGACTGAAAATCAAGGGTTATGCAGCAAGGCTTCGTGGGTAGCCCCCACTTGAGAGTAAAGTCATCCTTGTCTAGATGTCCCTTTATTTCGGCTTAGTGGTGCGGTTGCTGATCCCAACCGTGGGATGATTTTATTTGGAATTATCCAGTAAGGGATGATTCTGGCCTTGTGTTGCAGGGGAGCGGGCGTACTCCTCGGTACTATGATCTAGGCCACGTACTGTGACAGGTGGTACCCCAGTGCCTAGTCATTCGTTGGAAATCCATTCTCCCTACGTGCCTGTACGGTTTTGATTGTGCCCAACTATTGTTGAAATGTGAGATGCAAGCATTTCAACTAGATTCTATTTTACTTTCTGTAGACACTATTATAATATCAGAGGATTTTTATAAAAAGTGTTTTAGCTATCGTAAGGTAAAAACCCGACATGTTTATTTGTGGCGTGGTCTTACGAGATGCTTTTAATTTCAAAAGGATTTTTGAAACTTTAATAATCAATTGAGTGTGATTTTCTCACGCTGGTATTCCAGACTGACTCGGGTATTGTTTTATATGATGCTCGGGTCAGACCGAGATAAACAGGTTCAGGATATGATGCCGTGGAGCTCAGGAGACGAGCTGGATGCCGATACGTACTTCCGTACTTGCTATTATTTTTCCGCTATGTATTCAGTTGTATGTTATGGATGTTGATGTACTCTGATGATATATTGTATAAAACTGATATAGTTTTGATTTGTGTAAAGATCTGTTAATATATATTATATTTTATTCCGCTGCGATGGTTAGATTCTGATTTTGTTTTCTATTTTTCTTCTTCTACCTCTTCTTCTTAACTAAAATGGTTCGATTTTCCGGGTCTGGAAAGTCGGGTCGTTACATTCTCTATCATAGTTTGTGACTATGTAAGGAGAATGACGGTTTCTGATCGAGATACCAGATCTGAGTCCGCACTAGGAAGTCGGGTGGACGATACTAGTTCGGAAGTGAGATTGTGTGATCGATTGAGCGATCAAATGTGATATTGCGTACGGATGATATATATACATTGTACGGGCTTAAGTAAAGCAAATATTGAAAATTTATAAAGGAAAGTATAAAATGACTTTGGAATTGTGATTGAATATTATTGCTTAGTAGGATATACAGGTGTATAAAAGCAACGGATAGATTGGGATTTTGATTTTAAAAGATAAATTTAATGGCCCGACAAAAAGGTATGTATTTGAATTTCTATATGAAATTTGATTGGGTTTTTGATCCAGCCACTTGGCTTTTTGTTTCTTTTTGAGATTGGGAGGCCGTAGAGCCATCTTGTAGTTGTACCGAGCTAGCCGCGCAAAGGAGACGCAGGCAAAATTTTTCGGAAATTTAGGGAGTTAGAAAATTTTGGAAAATTTTGATAATTCAAAATTTGAATTCAAATTTAAATTTGAATGGATAAGTAGGTGATATGGGTTGAACTTATGAATAAGTTTGGGAAGTTAAAAGATGATTAGTGTATCATTAATAAAAGATTGTTTGGGTATTGTTAAAACTGTTTGAATTTGGGAAATAGTTAACGGGGATTGAATCATTCCTCTTAACTGGTAATTTCGGGGACGAAATTCTTTTAAGGGGGGAGGAATGTGACGACCCGGAATTTTTGTATATTTGAAATGTGAATATTTAATTTATTTTAAATATCCGAAGGTTAAATTTTAACTTTAATTTCAAATATACAGTATTTATTTGGATAATTAATTATTGAATTTAATTACCGGGATTGGGTAAAATATTGAATCTTGATTTTAAGCCTGTCAAAAATAGTTCAAAGGCTCAGAAAATTTATATTGTTAATATTGAAGGTGAAAAAGCTTTTAAAATTGAATTTGAAAGCGTTTTGTTCAGTTTTAAAATTTTATCGTTTATATTAAATTTAAAAATAGCCTTTCAAGGCACAGTCTCGGAATTCAGCGAAACCAGTTCCGTTGGATCCATAATATTGAATTATTATCGGATTTCAAATTTCGTATTGGTCGGAGTTAGTGTGTGAGCGTACGATGTGTAAACGCGTTGAAATCTTATATCAGGAATTTAATTAAATCAATATAATTAGATATTTAGTCAGCAGAGAGATTTCTTTTCAATAGCCATCGTTCCTTCACTTCAGCCACCTTCCTTCTGAGCAAGCGTACGTAGAAACAATTTTGGGTGCTAACGTCTTTTCATTGTCGCTTACCTTCTGAAGGAAGCTATGCTCTATTTTATCACGTTCGTTTCCTTCCTTTCACCATTCCCAAAACGAATTTCAAATTAAATCGAACTTCCCCTTTCCTCGTTAAAATGGCCGATACAAAATCCTTTCCCTCAGTTAATCCACAATCAAATTCGAGAATCAATGGCCGCCTCATCCTCTTAATTTTATCGCCGATCTTCTCGTTCGTTTTTCTATTCGCGAATCAAGTATGGGATTCGATTTGTTTTGCATGGAGTGCTATGGGGTGTCGCGACTATCGGCAACGACTTTGTGGAGTGCTGGGCTCGAGTTTCGTTCGAGCTGGGGGTTCACGAGTCTGGGGGCTTCGTTGACTAGGGTTTTGGATCGCGACACCTACGTGATGGCGTGCGATTTGGGGAGGTTACGCGTTTGTGTGACGATGGTAGTTCGAGAGCCTGGCAATCGAAGGAGGAGGTGACGGCGATATCGGGGCGATTTGAAGACATGGGAGACGTGAGGTGGGTATCGAGCAGAAGCTCGTTGATCTTGGGTTGCCTGATTGAGTTGAGGTAGCTTAATTCTGAACATTTTACTTCAATTATTACTTAGGTTCAAAACTTATAAATAAATGGTTGATGATTATTTCACTTATCAGGACATTAATAGTTAGGTGTTTACGGTTTTGTTAATTTAATAAATATATATATAGGTTGTAGAAAATATATAAATGATTTTGGGTAATATAAGATTTTAAAATCTTGCAGAAGTTATAAAGATTAGATTTTCGAGATGTATATAGTTTATTTATGCGAAAGAATTTGTTATGATTAAAATTTAAATTTAAAATCAAATAAGTAAGTTGAAATTTATTGTCGGTAAGGTCGAATGTTAATGAATCGTAAATTGTTATTCAAGGTTTGAAACCTGAAAGGAAATCAAGCCGGAAATGGTAATGGGTTACAAATAAAGCAAAGGTGAGTTAATCTCACTCAGTTAAATTTTAAATTTAATTGGTTAAATTTAAATAGGGATGAATGATTGAATTGATTGATTTGATTGATATGGTATATAGTAGTATATAGCAATATATACATATTGGCATATGTATATATTTGAGTTGTTGATATTCCCGCATTTATATAGCGGATGAGACCCTATGCGCCGCATAATAGCGGATGATATTTTATAAAACCCATATACCGCGATATTCCACTTTGAAGTGAAATTGGTATTGTGCTAACATCTGTGGATGCAGGGAAACAGGTTGGAGGGATCCAACTGGATTCCTCAAAATATTTAATTTTGTTTAAATATGCTGTGATATGATTGTTGATATCCTGTGATGAATTATATGGATAATTGGATGTTATGGTTTGGCTGGACTGATTTGGATGTGTTGAGTTACCAAAATCTCTAGAATGGAATTTTTGAAAAGAAATAAAAGAGTAAATTTTTAAGTAAATAATTATAAAGAGTTTGGAATAAATTTGAGAATGAATCTGATTAAGAATAAAAGTGATTCCCAAAATTCTAATAAATATGGAAAAGAGGAATTTTGAATAAACAGAGAAATATTGAATTTAAAGAAAACTTATGTGATATTATTTAAAAGAATAAATAATTTATTTTAATTCAATGTTTAAATGTAATTAAAAAGAAAGAAGGAAATTTGGAAATCAGAAACTTGTGTTTCGGTTTAAAGATTTTAAATCATAATGAGTGTTAACGTTAAAATATGAACGATAACACCTGGTGTGTGTAATAAGATCGTGAAAGCACCACCCGTTGGTACGGGAACAGAATATAAGCTGAAAATAGCAAAAAAGTAGTAAATGAACAACGGATTTATAGTGGTTCGGCCCGTAATTGAGCCTACATCCACTTTATAGTCTTTTATTGCTGATTCGGTTACAATTTGATACAATATCCTTCTAAATACAATACAACTTGATCATGAAAACATTCTTGACTACTAGCTCGATCTTTGATGATAAAACTCGACGAATCCGTGTTGGATGTAAGGAGCTCTTCTCGAAGATTGTTGTAGTGTCTCGAATGCTTGAAGATCTTTGATTGCTGAATGAGAGGAGGCTTCGACAGCGTAACGGCGCTTGGAGAAATGAATGGACAAAAGTCCTTTTCATGTTGGAAGTGGGGGCCTATTTATAGGAGCAGATTTCTGAGCTCTCGGTTTGGCCAAGTCATGAGTCGTGACCGACTCATAGTAAGTCATAACTCGTATTCGACTTAGGATGTCTCGTAGGCGCCATATTTGGTCCATCTTGTGGCTCAGTTGGAAGACAAGTGCTAAGTCGTAGTCGACTCATCAGATCAAAGTAGCACAGGCAAGGGCTTTGGATTCCAGCTTGATAACCTTTAAGTCGTAAGACTGATGAGTCGTAAGACCTCATGAGTTGTAAATCTGATGAGTCGCAAGACTGATGAGTCGTAAGCCTGATGAGTCGTGAGACTGATGAGTCGTAAGCCTAATGAGTCGTGAGACTGATGAGTCGTAAGCCTGATGAGTCGTAAGACTGATGAGTCGTAAGCCTGATGAGTCGTGAGACTGATGAGTCGTAAGCCTGATGAGTCGTAAGACTGATGAGTCGTAAGCCTGATGAGTCGTTAGACTGATGAGTCGTGAGACCTCATGAGTCGTAAGTCTCCATGACTCGTTGAACCGCCTGGACCATGAGTCGTAGATGAGACTGATGAGTCGTGAGACCTCATGAGTCGTAAATCTCCATGACTCGTTGAACCGCCTGGACCATGAGTCGTATATGACTTAACCCATTGAGTCGTGTAACTATCTTGAGTCGCGCAACCCTTAAGTCGTAAGACTTCGCAAGTCCTCATGAGTCGTAAATCCATTGAGTCGTAAACTTGTTAACTTGTAAACTGTTAAGTCCCACCATGTCTTAGGTCGCTAACCTTTTAACTCGTAGGTCGCTGAGTAGGACCATTCCTTAGATCGGAGTCTACTGAGTCGTAGATCATCTAAGTCAACTTGTTAAGTCTCGCAATCCTTAACTCGTTAAGTCTTGAGATGTATACTTCTTAGGTCGTGGATAATTCAGGGTTAACATTTGCCCCTCGAAATACACGCCTAAGTCGTAGGTCGTGTGTTTCGACTCGTTTTAGCTCGTGTGAGTCGATTCCAATTCCTTCGACCTGAGATATAAAACGCTTAGGTCGTACCTCTTATCTTCTTCTTCCTATCATTCGTGCTTTAAGTCGTATCTACCATTAACAAGATCTCAAGCTTCCAAAGGCGATTTCGACTCGATTTTCCTCCAACCACTTCTAGTTACATTGCGTAAGCGTCTTCTCCCTTTTCCCAATCGCTGACCATTGCTATCGACCTTTCTCCATGAATTCTTCCCTCGGTCCTTGCGAATACTGCTATGTAGGATATTCATGGAATTAAGGTGGCTTGATATGGCTTGTAATGATTTGTGATCTGTGGTGGTTTAGAAATAGGGTTGACGAAGAAGCTAACCGGTGAATGGGTTAACGGGTTGGATAGATATATGGTTAACGAGTTAGGGATCAAACGAGTCAGGAGTTAGATGGACTAAATTCTGGATCGACTTATCACTTACAGCAACCTAAGCTTTGAGTCGTAGCCGAGTTACGACTTACGACTTAGAGAATTGAAGTCCCCTTTTAAACCCCACGACTTATGACTTGGAGGATAATTGTCCCTAGCTCGCAGGAACCATTTGAGTCGTTTTGCGACTTAACACTTCAGACTTTGCTTGAATGTGGTACGATTGGAGAGTTACGACTTGACTTGATTCATAGCATATCTCTTAGACCGTGAACGAGCTAGGACTTAGGAAAATTTGTCCCATGCTAAGTTGTGACCGAGTTAGAACTTGAGCAAATTTCCCACTGCCTTGAATGTTGAGACTTGAGTTATTTGAACCTTGTTGCATTCTTTTGTAGATTGTCAATAATTCTAACTGCCTGTTATAACATTTACAAAAACTAGGACGAATATACTGCCACCGACTGCCCACATCGAGTGACAGATTAGTTGATAAAGATTAAATTAAATTAAATGAACTGTATGAGTGAAATGCTACACAATAACCAACTCAAGGGAAGTATTAAAGCAGAATCGTAATGGTTAACTAAAACTGATTTGTCTGCATCAACACCGCACTTGAGCATTAACAAGTTCTAAAATCTCATAATCGACTGATTATCAGTTAGTTTAATTCTAGTTATACTTGCTTTTTCTTATCTTCATTAGTTTTGCACAGCACTTCACACTTTTAGGAAACGTGCACCTTCACTTTTGAACATTCGGCTGATTGTGTAGAATGTCATCCCATCAAGAAGACTTGGAATCAGCTGGAGAAGTTTTTCCAATTGCTACCCCGCTGAATGATCCCCCGGAAAGGATTCCTACCACTCTGAGTCATAAAGTCTTCCGTCAACTATGCACCCAGTTTGGCATCGCTGAATCTGACGCTTTGCTCCCTGGAGTAAATGACACTGCTGATAGGCCGCCCCACGGCTTTATCGCAGTGAACCGCCAAATGTGCTTGAGTGGAGCGATTCCCCCGTTTAATGACTGTCTCCGAGAACTTCTCCTTCGATTATCTATCTCCCCTTTTCAACTTCATCCTAATGGCTACGCCATCCTGCTGGGACTGTGTGTGCTTTTTAGGAGAATGCTGGACCGTTTTCCCAGTTTTGGAGAAATTTGCTTTCTATGCTCATTTACAAAGACCAAAGACCATCCCTCTATCACAGTTGTAAGGTGTGCCAGGAATCGTAAACTGATTATAGGTCTTCCCGAAAGCGTTCCTGGGTTTCTGAGCCAGTTTTTCTTTGTTCGTTGTCCCCCGGGATTTTACGCCATTTGGAGAGTGGGAAGTACGATTATCTATCTTTTCCCTGTGTTTTCTAAATTCTTTGAAGTCCAAATTGTCGAGTGTTAACTTCTTTTTCTACTGTTTCAGCGCTTCCTTCCCCCTCTAGGGAACCTCGTCACAAGACTACCTTTGAGAGGCTTATGGCCGTGCCGGTTGAGGAGAGGAGTGTTCAATTTCTATTGAGAGATGAGTTCCTCCACGAATTTGGACTCTTACATCCTTCCCGTTCCACTCAGCCACATGAAGTCCCTGATTCTCCTGCTGAGGAGTCAGATGCCCCTGTTCCTGCTAAAGAACTTTTACCGCAAGATCTTACCGCTGAGACTTCATTGGTAAAGTGTTCTACTTCTACCGACATTGCTGGATCGTCTAGTAAGTTAGCACTTGCCCCGGTTGTTGAAGAGGAGGAAAATCTTCACACTCTTGAAAAGACGGCTGAGGTGGAAGTTGAAAAAGATAATTCTCCCATGCACCATGGCGATGATACTTTTGACAGTCTGAGCGACATTATGATAACCTCTCAGGAGCTCTTTAAAGATGATGTTTCTAAAGCGGTCCCTCCTGTTATCGAAGCAACTTCTTCTTTGCAACAAACCACAATGCCTTCCACACAACTTATTGCCATTTCTACACCCAAAAGTGGTTTGTAGTCTGACGCGTGTAGTTTGCACATCACACACACTTAGAATTTTGGCACTTATATGCACTTAGCTTCTTCAATTTGAGGATTTCTAAAACTGGTCTTTTTCTTCAATTTCAGGTTCTCTGATGGGGTGAAGCGGCTCTTACTACAACAAATTCCAGCGTTACGAAAGCCGTGAGGCTTACGACTTTAGGAGTTATATCGGTGCTGTGAAGGAAACTGATGAGGAGAGGGCTGCCAGAAAGACTCACGAGAGGCGAGCTCATGAAGAGCGTCGCCGGAGAGAAGATGAGGAATACTATGGGAGTAGGGACGAGCGACGTGACTCTTCCCACAGAAGCGACGATCCTTACAAGAGGAAATCTTACGATGACAAGGGGAAGAGTCATACTTCCGATGATTCCAACAAACGGATCAGACTTGGCGAGAAAGATACATCTAATATCTCGGAAAAGACTACCGCTTCTATTCCTCCTAATACATCTTCCGGTTCTCCTGCCCTTAAGGAGTCTGACATCCAGACAATCATTAATAGGCCACAGTACCAAGCTGGAGATGGTCCTCCCACACTCCAGAGCCAATTTCCGAATTGGTGTCTGAAAGGAGTGCGTTTTGATTTGGATTTGGTCCCCATTGATAAGCAGGCGATGCTGAAAAATGTCGATGCTGTAAAACTTGACATCGAAAGAATGTCTGGATGGCAGAAGCTGGTTGATGAACTTCAAAGGGTCAACCATATGAACCTTGAGGCGATGATGACCATGGAGAATGACAAATCTGAGTGGGACAAATGGCGTAAGCAGCATGACGCGGAGATGAAAAGCATTAGCGATGGTTATGGGAAGCTCGAAGCTGAAGTTGAAAGACTTAAAAAAGAGCTTGCTACTTCTTCCACTTCTTATTCTCAGAAAGAAGAAATGCTTCAAAAACAAGTTCGAGACGCCCATGCTGCTCAGAGAGATATTAAGGTGAAACTCGAAGCAGAACAGCAGGTTACGAGAAAATACCGCGATGATGCTGTTCAGCTTCGAGAGAAAGTCAGCTCTCAAGATTTAGAAATTATAAGACTGCAATCTCAGCTACTGAAGGCTGAAAGAGAACGTGATGAAGTTCTCTCTGGTAAAGCTGCAGCCGAAGAATCCCATAAGGCGACCATAGCCACCGTTGACGCGACTCTGTTCGACTTTTATATGCATTATGTCCTGGGGCGTGGGAGCCTTTCATTTTTGGGACCAGAATATGAAGTCACCTTAGCGGAAGTATGGGAGGCAATCATTGACTTATTTGGTGGTGCCGGATATTCTGAAATAGATCTTCAAGCTACCTACTTAGGTGAGAGCGATCGCGCTGCCCTTGCCAAAGGAAAAGAGCAGCTTATCCGAGTGCGGGCCGAGGCGACGGGAGAGAAGCTTCCTGAGAAAGAAACACCTCCTATTGCTCCTGCTTATACTTTGGCTTTAGCTTACGCGGATATTACTGGCTCTAGTTCTCATTCCACGCCTCCCGCTAAGGTTGACAAAGAAACTGTAACCACCCCTACAGAGGAAGAGGCAATGAAGGACTTCCAAGCTCGGGAATTTGAGATTGATCTTGCTAAACCGGCTTCTCCAGGTAACTTTGACGATTCACGGTCTTCTTTTTTCTCGGAGAATACTGATTTTGATTTCTTTTATTATGCAGCAGTCGTGCCGAGAACTGCACCAATTCTTCCTTCTTCAGCTGCCGTTCCTCCTCCTTCTCAAGTTATATCTTTTCCAGCTTCTCAACCAGGTTCACAGGAAGAACCAATAGCAGCCCTTCAGGGTTTAGACGAACCACCTGCTTCCGAAGAACAGAAGGCAGAAGGTCTGGAAGATAGCGAGAAGACCCCGGAGCGGTCTTTTGACTACGACACAAAGCTTTCTACATTTCTTGCTCCGGGGAGTGAGTCTTCTTCCAAGAAGAGGGGAAAGCGTGCGGTTTCGAAGAAAGGAAAGAAGAGTTCTTCTGCTGCTGGAGATGAAGTAGAGATTGATCCGGCCGAGTCTCTTTCTCCTTCTTCTCCGATACGGCCTACGAAGCTAATTACCAGGCCGGGTAAAAGCTCCAAGGGTGGGAAGAAGGAGAAATGAGTTTGATTTTGTCTTTTCTGCTTTTTGTATTGACCGGGGATTGTGCGGATACCGGTCTCCGCTTCTTTTTGTAACCTGTACAATGTAAAAAATTTCTCATAGTGTTGAAATAAATAGATATTTTTCTTGTACAAATCCTTGTGTATGTTGGAATACATCTGTTTTTCATTTGAAGTGTAGAGTAAACGATTCTTTCTGTTTGTACAAACTTTTTGTCTGTGTTTCAAGAACGCATTTACTCCACATCTTTATTGTATAATGCTGCCCTCATACTACAAGTATATTGTAATATTTCTTGCTTTCACAAGACCGATACTCTTATTTTAGATAATAACTTTCCACTTTTTCAGGGAAGAATTATTCTGCTTTTTAATAGATTATATCTTGTCTTTGGAGAAATTTTTATTTTCTTTTTCTTCCTGAAGAACATTTCGACTTCTGGGAATGATCACTTTTATTTGTTTGAAAGTGAATTTTCCTGTACAATGAAATGAGCTTCTGAAGAAGGTCTTGATTTTATGCCCCAGTAAAGGGTTTATTTTTGGTACTTCAAGCAAGGTGAAGTACGCCTCTGAAGAGGTCTTTTGGTCTCTGAAGAGAAGCAATTTTGGTCTCCGAAGAGAAGCAATTTTGGTCTCCGAAGAGAAGCAGTTTTGGTCTCTGAGGGGAAGCAGTTTTGGCATTTCAGCTCTGGTGATGTGGGTCTCCGAAGAGAAGCATTTTGCACTTCTACACAGGTGAAATGTGCCTCTGAAAAGGGCTTTTGCCTCCGAAGATGGCTTGTGCCTCCGAAGAGGGCTTGTGCCTCCGAAAAGGGCTTGTGCCTCCGAAGAGGGCTTGTGCCTCCGAAAAGGGCTTTTGCCTCCGAAGATGGCTTGTGCCTCCGAAGAGGGATTGTGCCTCCGAAAAGGGCTTGTGCCTCCGAAGAGGGCTTGTGCCTCCGAAAAGGGCTTTTGCCTCCGAAGAGGGCTTGTGCCTCCGAAGAGGGCTTGTGCCTCCGAAGAGGGCTTGTGCCTCCGAAAAGGGCTTGTGATTGCCTGGAAGTTACTTTCTCATGGTCGGAGGGGTCCACGGGACAGGCGCAAGTTGCTTGATTGGATGTTTGTTTGTACAAACGATCGCAATCAATTAACGAGGTGCCCCTTCGGTGGTCCTACCAATCTTTTTGATTGAGTAAAGCACTCCCATTTATTGGCGTGCCTCGTTAGAGGGCTTTGGTTGGTGTGCCAGGAAGGTTGTGTCTTAGGGGCAAGTAGATCCATGGGATGGACACAAGCTGCCTGATCGGATGCATCACAATCAGTTAGCGAGGGTCTTATTCCTTCTGCTTGGGAAGGTATCCCTTTAGTGGATCTACCTGCTTTCCTGTTGAGAGTGATACATCCCTTTGGCTGTTTCCACGTTTGCCCGCTCATGTTGTATCATCATTCGCCAATCTGCGATCCTTTATCATCGTTTCCAAGCGCGTCTTCCTTTCTTTTGCAAGTAAGTTGCTTTATCCGAAGAAGTAGACTTCACTGTTGAATGACTCCACAGAGTAAACGCAAGTTATTTGGTTGGATGCCATTTTATATCAACGATCGCAACCAGTTAACGAGGGCTTGACACAGTGGAGCCGTCAACTTTTTA
This sequence comes from Allium fistulosum, assembly GCA_030737815.1. Classification (NCBI taxonomy): domain Eukaryota; kingdom Viridiplantae; phylum Streptophyta; class Magnoliopsida; order Asparagales; family Amaryllidaceae; genus Allium; species Allium fistulosum. Next base: position 1,047,917,517 of record CM060903.1, read on the forward strand.
TGCGAAGTTCCTCTTGTATGGGATTTGAGTTTGGAATTTTTGTTGCTTGAAATTTGCTTTAATAAATGATTTGCAAGGCTCGCTTAGCTTTGCGATGGGTGGGCTTTGCTTTAATGACCTGCAGTATTAGATCGACATTTTAGCAATACATTTAGAGTATTTACACATCGAAATATAACAGGCATTTTATAATAGAAAACACAGAATGCATAGTTTTTCATTATTGAGTCACGCTGATTTCTCAGCGGTTTACAATGCAGAAGTTACACATCCATCATTATCTTTACAAATTCAAGCAATGCTGTTAAGTAAAAAAAAATGAATGCTAGTTATTGTTGTTTCAGGATCTCCAAGCTGGATTTCCATTTGTGCTTGATTCATAGCTTTTGGATTTTTATGCCAGAGAAAGTGAGAGATGCCCCAGTCGCAGTTTTGTGGGTAATTAATAGTCATCCCAACTTCTGCTTGCTGGGTATGGTCCCCCTGTGATAGCATTAATGACAAGCTTTTCTGAATCTTGCACTGCAGTGTTGTTGTGAGAATCGGATTGATGGGTAGGGTGTTGTTGATCCCGAGTGGATGAGGTTGGATCGACTCCGCTTCTCTTAACGTATTGTTGGAGTTTACCTTGTTCCAGCAATTCTTCAATCACTTTCTTTAACTGGCGACATTGGTCAGTGTCATGGCCAGGTTGATTGTGAAATTGGCAGAATTTTCCATTACTCTTTGCACCTTTCGTCATCTCAGGTGGCTTAGGATACCGGACAACGTCTTTTGTTGCAAAAAAGATATTTCTTGGTGTATCAGTTAAAGGAGTATAATCCGAAGAATTAAAGCGGCGAGGTTTCTTTTCATTTCCCTGGTTCTTTCCTCCTTCATTCTCCCTTTTCTGACTTTCAGATTCTCTTTTCTTAGATGGGACACTGTTATTATTAGTTTGGACAGCAACCACCTTCGACGTCGTAGAAAGGCTTTCAAGGCGAATGAACTCGTCGGCCTTTTTATAAAATTTATCAAGTGAGTTCGGTTCCTTCATCTTTAGCCATATTCCAAATTTACTCGATTTATCAATGGCTCGCATCAAATAAGTCAGGATCATGCGTGGTTCTGCATTTTCTACCTCGGCTAAAGCTATATTGAAACGGCTCAAGAAAGATTTGATGGATTCTCCGGGCGCTTGTTCAAGGTTAGACAGTGACATTATATCCTTAGCTTTTGAAGCATACAATCTGAACTGTTCTTTAAACTTTTGCGTTAAGTCGGAGAACTTATCTACAGACCGAATTGGAAGCTTTGTGAACCAAAGTAAAGCCACGCCTTCGAGGTATACCGGAAAGTATCGACACTTGATCTCGTCTGATGCTCTTGCACCGGTCATATGCCAATCGTATTTGTATAGGAAATGATTAGGGTCAGTGGTTCCCCTATAGGCTTGGATAGTAGGAGGTGCAAATTTCCTTGGAAATTCCGCTCTCAGGATCCTTTCAGTAAATGGAGTTCTGCTTGGCGCGAATCCCCAGTCAGCCTCATCCTCTTCCCTTTGCATGCTCTCTTTCATGATGCGGCCAACCATTTCAGACAGGTACTCTTTATTGTTCAAAGACACCTCCGGGCAAGCACCAGTTCTTCCCTCGGAAGTTTGCCCGGGCATATGTTCATGACAAGTTGGTTGCGGCATAGAACCATCAGCTTGGAAAGGTGGCATTTCAGGAAGGGTGGTTTGATGGTTTTCTGGTTGACGATTTGCCCCGAGCAGGGCAGTTATTCTATCCATCATCAAAGCATTTTGAGTTTCAATTTGTTGGTATAATCCAGAAACTGCGTCATCCAATTCAGCCCTGGTGACTCCAACGGTTGGAGTTGCTTGATCTGTTGTTGGGGAAGCGAAAGTCCCTTCGTGAGCATTTCTGGATCTAACAGGTCTACCTCTTCTTCCAGGAGCCATTATTTCGGATCTGGTTTTTAAGAGAGGTTCTTTTTATGAATCTTTGCGAAGCAACGGTGGATGATCGCCTGAGTTGGGTTCTCAGTGAAAGCACCAAAATGTTAACGTTAAAATATGAACGATAACACCTGGTGTGTGTAATAAGATCGTGAAAGCACCACCCGTTGGTACGGGAACAGAATATAAGATGAAAATAGCAGAAAAGTAGTAAATGAACAACGGATTTATAGTGGTTCGGCCCGTAATTGAGCCTACATCCACTTTATAGTCTTTTATTGCTGATTCGGTTACAATTTGATACAATATCCTTCTAAATACAATACAACTTGATCATGAAAACATTCTTGACTACTAGCTCGATCTTTGATGATAAAACTCGACGAATCCGTGTTGGATGTAAGGAGCTCTTCTCGAAGATTGTTGTAGTGTCTCGAATGCTTGAAGATCTTTGATTGCTGAATGAGAGGAGGCTTCGATAGCGTAACGGCGCTTGGAGAAATGAATGGCCAAAAGTCCTTTTCATGTTGGAAGTGGGGGCCTATTTATAGGAGCAGATTTCTGAGCTCTCGGTTTGGCCAAGTCATGAGTCGTGACCGACTCATAGTAAGTCATAACTCGTATTCGACTTAGGATGTCTCTTAGGCGCCATATTTGGTCCATCTTGTGGCTCAGTTGGAAGACAAGTGCTAAGTCGTAGTCGACTCATCAGATCAAAGTAGCACAGGCAAGGGCTTTGGATTCCAGCTTGATAGCCTTTAAGTCGTAAGACTGATGAGTCGTAAGACCTCATGAGTTGTAAATCTGATGAGTCGCAAGACTGATGAGTTGTAAGCCTGATGAGTCGTGAGACTGATGAGTCGTAAGCCTGATGAGTCGTGAGACTGATGAGTCGTAAGCCTGATGAGTCGTAAGACTGATGAGTCGTAAGCCTGATGAGTCGTGAGACTGATGAGTCGTAAGCCTGATGAGTCGTAAGACTGATGAGTCGTAAGCCTGATGAGTCGTGAGACTGATGAGTCATGAGACCTCATGAGTCGTAAGTCTCCATGACTCGTTGAACCGCCTGGACCATGAGTCGTAGATGAGACTGATGAGTCGTGAGACCTCATGAGTCGTAAATCTCCATGACTCGTTGAACCGCCTGGACCATGAGTCGTATATGACTTAACCCATTGAGTCATGTAACTATCCTGAGTCGCGCAACCCTTAAGTCGTAAGACTTCGCAAGTCCTCATGAGTCGTAAATCCATTGAGTCGTAAACTTGTTAACTTGTAAACTGTTAAGTCCCACCATGTCTTAGGTCGCTAACCTTTTAACTCGTAGGTCGCTGAGTAGGACAATTCCTTAGATCGGAGTCTACTGAGTCGTAGATCATCTAAGTCAACTTGTTAAGTCTCGCAATCCTTAACACGTTAAGTCTTGAGATGTATACTTATTAGGTCGTGGATAATTCAGGGTTAACAATGAGTAATAAAATCTGGAAGTTAATGAATTTGGAAATAAATGGATTAAGTAAGGAAATTTATTTCAAAGTAAAATAAATTGGAAAATCAATTGGAAATTGATTTAGTTGTTTAAAATTGGAATTTTAAAGGAGAAGTGAGATTTTGGGGATTTATAAACTGGGTTTATAAAGTAAAATAAAATATTAGAGGATATTTGAAAATATAAATTCAAGGTGGGAATTTATAAAAAGATATGGTTTGGTTTAAAAATAAATGTTGATTTATTTTTAAAAGATGGAAATGAGAAGTGTATTTCTCTGGATAGCCAAGTTAGTTTTTCAAGGTAGTTTAAATATAAGTTAAAAGTTTTAATATGTTTTAAAAAGCATGTTTTAGAAAATTGATTATTTTTAAATGTTAAATTTTTAAAGTAAGTATTCTAAAAAATCTATTATTATAGTAATTATATAAAAGTGATTTGGTATTATGTTAAAAAAAAGTTAGTTTATATTTATAAAGTGGTTTCATTTTAAATATTCCTTAAGTATATATATTAATAAAGTATTAAAGTAGTTTTCCAAATTTAAATGTTAAAGTATATTTATAATAAAGTGTTTTAAAATTATTTTTAAATCTAAAGTATTTTGTACTTGGCGATTCAGTGGAAATAAATATTTGGAAATGTATTGCGTAAGCGGGAACTGTTTGAAATTTGTTTTCAAATGAGCTTTGAAAATTTGGAAATATATCTTGGAAAGATATTTGGGCAAATAAATAATGTGGGAAATTATTTATTGTGTGATGGTTGCTTGTGGATGTTAATTGATAGTTAAAGAACCGACTATCAATATTGGCCAATGCGTTGATCGTTTCGAAGAGACCGGGATCGAGTTTCCGTATACCGGGATTCTAGGTCTGGAGACTCGAATACCACTTCGATCCGGTTTGTACGTTTCGTGTAACGTGTTCGGAGTCGAAGATGGAGCTGTGAAGTGCAAGGGCTAGTCGCTACTAATCCTGAGGATATTTCCAAAATGGATGTAGTAGGGGTAGTGCCTTCGGTTCCGTTCGGACCCGGGACGGACTTGTATGGACGAATGCTTTCGTGACATCGTCAGGTGGACGATGGGCATTCAAAGGGATATGTGCTATAAAGGTATCGTTTAGCCTCGAGCCTCATCAACCGGGAATGACTGAAAATCAGGGGTTATGCAGCAAGGCTTCGTGGGTAGCCCCCACTTGAGAGTAAGGTCATCCCTGTCTAGATGTCCCTTTTATTTCGGCTTAGTGGTGCGGTTGCTGATCACAACCGTGCGGTGATTTTATTTGGAATTATCCAGTAAGGGATGATTCCGGCCTTGTGTTGCAGGGGAGCGGGCGTACTCCTCGGTACTGTGATCTAGGCCACGTACTGTGACAGGTGGTACCCCAGTGCCTAGTCATTCATTGGAAATCCATTCTCCCTACGTGCCTTGTACGGTATTTGTTTGTATACCTAGTATGCTGGAATTTAATCACGTAACAATTTCAGCTATTTTAATAAGTATTTGTGATTAGACACTATTATAATATCAGAGGATTTTTATAAAAAGTGTTTTAGCTATCGTAAGGTAAAAACCCGACATGTTTATTTGTGGCGTGGTCTTACGAGATGCTTTTATTTTCAAAAGGATTTTTGAAACTTTAATAATCAATTGAGTGTGATTTTCTCACGCTGGTATTCCAGACTGACTCGGGTATTGTTTTATATGATGCTCGGGTCAGACCGAGTATTATAGGTTACAGGATATGATGCTGTGGATCTCAGGAGATGAGCTGGATGGCGAGACGTATCTCCCGTACTTGTTTATATATATATATTCCGCTGTGTTGATTGTTGTACTCTGTTGTATTGAGGACATGATATGGTTATTGTCCAGTTGTATGTTATGTGTTCTCTGGTGTATACTCTGATGCTATATTATATAAAACTGATATAGTTTTGATTTGTGTAAAGATCTGTTAATATATATTATATTTTATTCCGCTGCGATGGTTAGATTCTGATGTTGTTTTCTATTTTTCTTCTTCTACCTCTTCTTCTTAACTAAAATGATTCGATTTTCTGGGTCTGGAAAGTCGGGTCGTCACAGTTTTGGATGTTACAATATGTATATAATAGTTGCTTATATATTCGATATGTTGGTTTGCTGTAATATATATATAGGCCTGTACAAGTTTATGAATTTTGTTTGAGTTGTAAAGAGATAAGTTATATATGTATATTTAATCTTAAAAATATATGTTCAAAACTATTTTACATAGTGTTATATATGTAGTTATAATAGTACGTATTGTCTTATTAGCTTATATATATAGTTTATATCCTTCTGTACCATATACGTATGCTATTTGATTTGTCTGTTTATATATAAGGCTGTTAAGTTTTATATCAGTGGATTAATATAGTAGTATTTGTTGAGTTTGTATACAGATATAAAAATTTATCTAAGTTATATATTAGCTAATATAAAGTATATAATCTATCGGTTTTTATATGGTTGTTTTGGATCCATATAAGATATGTTGTTGTATTACATTTCTGTTTTGTTTTAAAGTTATAATATGTGACGCCCCACCTCTATACCCACGCTAGCCAAGAACACTAGGGTGTAATGCTGTCGACTAGCACGGAGAATAAGGCTGTTGAGGAGCGACCATCCGTGTAATTGCTTTGTGCGAGCATCGATATGTCAGATAGTATAGCATGCATAAGAGAAAGTCCGACATACCGATACAAACTCAAAGCTATCACACAGTGGCTGTATATAATCCTCGGAAACAATTATAGGAATTAACATAACACAAATCAGTCACAGACATCCATATCACAAAGGCGGAAAAATATATGAATATATATATATATATATAACATGAAAGTGTACATCAGAGTAGTGGTCAGAAAGATCCACAATCACACAAAAGAGTAGCAACATGTGCTACACAAAAGAATATGTATACATCATGGAGTCTATGTCTCAAATGTATACAACAAAAACTGCTAATCTAAGTGGTTAGCCAAAAGTGAGAGTAGTAAATCCCTAGGGAGAAGTCAAGCAGAAGCACCTGTAACATCTCGGTCTGACCCGAGTATTATTTAAAAGAAAATAATAAACGGATCAGTCTAGCTATAAATATCAGATGATATGGTATAGAATAAAAGACATGGCATGAACATATAATAACCATAATGGCATACTACTATAAGTATGTAATTGAAAATCAACAAGAGATTAATCAATATCACAAGAATCTTCTCAAAGATAAAATGGGGTATCATACCCTAAACTTGTAATCATAACAAGTTAATGACACACAAATTCACCCATGCACAAAATTGATAAAACTTATCAACGGAAATCACGAAAATTGGTGAAGCACAAAATTCCAGAAATCATCATAAGAAATCCAGAAATCACAAGAAAAAGGGAAAGAGGCCTATCACAAGACGGGAGCATGAAAACTCACCAACACGTGTATCACAAGACGGAAAGCTATTCCATGGTTGCTAACCATTTTCACTAAACGGCCCGAAGACCATGAGTCAAAACTCCACTAAAATTGCCCGAAGACCGTGGGGCGCTACCCCACATATGTGAGTAGAAACATCACACAAACGGGGTCTAGTCTCCCTCGCAAACAAAGAGACATCGCTCAATTGCTAGTCTAAATCACAAAAATGATCGTCATGATCATCAAGAAGTGTCAATTACACTAAGCTAGTAAATATATGAGTTTAGCTTCATGTCAATAACCACTAGCTTAACTTAAATATTTACGAACAAACTGTAGATCTTCACTAGGAAATTGTCACAAGAGGTTCAATCGAACAAGTCCAAGAATTAACCAACGAAGTAAACGCAAGCGTTTTATACCACTTGTTTTACTAAGCCGTTTAATTAGATTTCTCATCCGAGTGAGGTAAAGGCTTGTATATACTAATAGATTGGAAAACGGTTTAGGAAAAGAGCTTTGTAATAAAATAGTGTTGAAATTGTTTTTATGAAAGAGTTTTGATATTTACTACTAGTATTGAAACCTTTATATTTTTAAAGTGACAAGTCACAAAATTGATTGTAGAAACAAATCAATTCACTAAAATTCACATTCGAAGACGTGAATAAAATCCAAGGAAATCAGTTCCAAAACCATCAAAGTAGAAATACTCACGTGACCTAATCATGGTCGAGCTAAAGTGCAACGACCTAAAGAGGTAGCGACTTAAAGTAAAATAGGTCGAACCACCTAAGGATAGCATGCCGAGCGACCTAAGTGAGCGACCTAAGCATGTGGCGCGACCTATAATGTCCGAACGACCTAACTAGGCGAGCGACCTAAGGGGAAGACAGGTGGAGCGACCTAAGGTAAGACAGGTCGAGCGACCTAGTGGAAACGAGGTCATGCGACCTAATGAAGTGAGACCAAGTGACATGAGCGAACGACCTAAGGGTTGAGCGAGCTAACGTCTGAAACAAGGCCGAGCGACCTAACGAGTCACGACCTACTGGAACGAGCTTGCATAGCCGAGCGACCCAAGGTGAAGCGACCTAGAGGCCAGCGACCTAAAGTGGAAATGGGGTCAAGCGACCTAACGGATCGCGACCTAATGTGAAAAAGGGCCGAGCGACCTAACCCATGGCGAACGACTTAAGGTCTAACGACCTAAAGGGTAACGACCTAAGGTGGGTAGGCCGAGCGACTTAGTGGCCGAGCGACCTAGCTCGTGGCGAGCTAAACGTAGGCAGAACGACCTAATACCGAGGTGACTTTTCCTCCAGAACGACCTAAGCCCAGAAATTCTCCAAGAACACTAAAAATTGGAGTTTTTCGCCAATTCGATTCAAACCAATAGCAAGCGTACATGCTAAAGTGATAGGAATTCATTTCCAACAATCCAAGATAGTTATAGACAAGAATGTGAGATAAAAATCTCACCTTTTCACGGAAATTGATGGAGATGAAGCTTTAAAACAAAGCAAGAACAATAACAAGCTTGAATCAATGTCTTCACTTGAATTTGGAGTAGAATGTTGGATTTGCAAGAGAACTTGAGCTTGGAGTTTTAATTTCCCATTCCCTCCTCCATTTTTGATGAAGCTTGAAGTGTTAGGAAATGAAGAAGGAAGTGATGAAGAGGAGATGGGTAAGGACTGAGTTAGTAAGTGGTTCAGCCCAAACCAAAGCCCTAAGCGAAAAAGTGACAAAATTCCACTAACTCCAAACATATCGAAGTTTATACTCAAAAAGATCGCAAACGTCATTTTTAACTCAATGGGGGTGGTCTCGAGTCCTAATTTGACCGTATGCAAAAAGTAGCTTTTCGGACTAAGATCTGACTTACGATTAAAATATTTAAATATAAAATCGACAAATATGTGGGTTGTTACAGACTCCCCTCCTTAAGAAATTGCATCCTCGCAATATATAAGATGGAAATAAAAAGTACAACCATAAAATCATATTAACACAAAAGAAATTTGAAATAAGAAGTTCACCTCAAAGAGCATGAGAAAGTAAGTCCGGATGTGTACGCTCGATGAATTCTCTAGATTCCCAAGAGCAATCCTTAGGATTTGAGGACCATTGAACTTTAACAAGCGGAACATCTTTATTTCGAAGTCGTTCAACCTCCGAAGCAATAATTCGAATAGGATGCTGCTCATAAGTTAAATTAGGTGAAACTTCAATCTCTTCCACAACACCAGGCTGAAGAATAGGATCGGAATCCCGAAGGCACTTCCGTAATTGAGAAACGTGAAACACGTCATAAATACCAGAAAATTGAGTCGGTAACAAAAGGCGATAAGCCATGGAACCAATACATTCAGTGATAGGAAATGGCCTAATATATCGAGGCGCTAATTTTCCTGATCTATTGAAGCGTACAACACCCTTCATAGGTGAAACACGAACAAATACAAGATCTCCAACAGAAAATTCTAATTTCCTTCTTCGGTTATCGACATAGGATTTTTGTCTACTTTGGGCTTCTTTCATCCTATGTCGAATAAGGTCAATCTTCTCTATGGAATCCCGAATAACATCTGGACCTAAAACCACCTTCTCACCGGCCTCAAGCCAACAAGAAGGAGATCGGCATGGCCTTCCATAAAGTGCCTCGAAAGGTGCCATACCAATACTAGATTGGAAGCTATTATTATAGGAAAATTCAACAAGAGAAATATGATCTTCCCAACTTCCACCGAAATCAAGCACACAAGAATGAAGAAGATCTTCAAGAGTTTGATTCACGCGCTCAGTTTGTCCATCGGAATGGGGGTGATAAGCGGTGCTAAAATTAAGCTTCGTTCCCAAAGCTTTTTGAAGACTCTTCCAGAATCCACTAGTAAACAATGGATCACGATCACTAACAATGGAAGTAGGAACTCCATGCAATTTAACAATTTCTTTGATAAAGAGTTTGGCCAGAAGAGGAACGGTTCGGTTCGACCGAACGGGAATAAAATGGGCGGATTTAGTAAGTCTATCAACGATCACCCATAAACTATCATGACCCGAACGAGAACGGGGAAGGCCATCAATAAAATCCATGGAAATTTGATTCCACTTCCAAATTGGAATTTCCAATGGTTGCAATAACCTACCGGGCCTTTGGTGTTCGGCCTTGACAAGTTGGCAAGTCATGCAACACTTAACAAAGTTAGCAATATCAGATTTCATTCCCTCCCAATAATAAAGTCGCTTCATATCCGTGTACATTTTACTACTACCGGGATGAATGGAAAATTTGGAACGATGAGAATCTTCTAGAATATCATTACGAAGATCACTAATATTTGGCACTATAAGTCTACCAAATTTTCGAATGCCGCCTCGAAAATCAATATCAAAGTCTTTCAAACCTTAAATATCGGTTTTATCCTTAAAACCTTGGCCAAGCAAAGCCAATTCAGGATCTAGCTTTTGAGCTTCAAGAATGCGGTCAAAAAGAGAAGGACGAGCCTCAAGGCTACATAAAAAAAAGATGAACATAAATCAGATACACGATCTCTAATCTCACAAGTGGATAAAACCTCGAGATCATGCCATTCAGATATCATCATAGAAACAACCGCTTGTTGCTTACGACTAAGAGCATCAACAACTCGATTTCCCTTTTTGGGAGTATAAAGAATATCAAGATCATAAGAGGCAAGGAATTCGAGCCAACACTGTTGACGCAAATTAAGTTCCTTTTGAGAAAATAAATATTTTAAAGACTTATGATCAGTATAAAGTATAAATTTCTCTCCCAAAAGATAATGTCGCCAAATTCGAAGGGCGAAAACGATAGCCGCGAGTTCTAAATCATGTGTGGCATTTCTAGTCTCAGTAGGCTTCAATTGCCTAGAAGCATAAGCAATAACACGTTCTTTTTACATAAGAACGGCACCCAAACCAACGCGACTAGCATTGGTATAAACAACAAAATCTTGATTCCCTTCGGGAATAACAAGAATAGGAGCATCAGAAAGGAGTTCTTTTAATTTCTGAAAAGAAGTTTCACATTTGTCCGACCAAATGTATTTAACACCTTTCTTTGTTAAGCCAGTGAGAGGCACGACAATTTTAGAAAAAGTCTTTTATGAAACAGCGGTAATAACCAGCCAATCCGAGAAAGCTACGGATTTCAGTCACGCTCTCCAGTCTCTTCCAATTTTGAATTGCTTCAATCTTTGAAGGATCCACTGATATTCCGGATTCGGAAATAATATGACCGAGAAACTTCACACTAGATTTCCAAAAGTGGCATTTAGAAGATTTTGCTTTTAATTGGTTGCTCCTAAGAGTTTCCAATACAATCCAAAGATGCTATTCATGTTCCTCCCCGGTTTTAGAATACACAAGAATATCATCAATAAAGATGAGAACAAACCGATCGAGGAAATCCTTGAAAACTCGATTCATAAGGTCAACGAAATAAGCCGGAGCATTCGTTAAACCAAATGGCATAACTAGCCCTTCATAAGATCCATAACGAGTACGGAACGAAGTCAAAGGAATACTATCCTCTGCAATACGAAGCTGATGAAAACCGGTAGCCAAGTCCAATTGTGAAAAGACTCTAGCACCACTAAGTTGATCAAATAGATCATCAATCCGAGGTAAAGGATATTTATTCTTAATAGTAAGATCATTAAGCTTGCGGTAGTCAACGCAAAGCCTAAGTGTATCATCAGATTTCTTCACAAAAATTGCTGAAGCTCCCCAAGGCGAGGAACTAGTGCGAATAAATTGCTTCATCTCCAATTCGGATAATTGTTTGCGCATCTCTTCATTCTCCTTATTGGACATGCGATAAGGAGGACGAGTAGTAGGTTGAGCTCCAGGTATAAGATTAATTTTGAACTAAATTGCTCGCTTAGGTGGTAATCCTAAAACGGGCTCAAATATGTCGGAAAATTCACGGATGACGTGAATAAGAGAAATGACATCTTCCTCATCATCATTGTCATCATCAAGAGGATTTAGAGAATATAAAGATGCCATCAAAGTGGAATCCAAATCTTTAAGGACAATAGAAATCTGCTTAACAGATAGTGGATGTCGAAGATAAATAGTCCGCTCAGGACATAGGATATGAGCTTTATAACGGTTAAGCCAATCCATACCCAAAATCATTCCAAAGCCTAAGTAACGCATGACATGCAAATCGGCTGGGAAAGAAAAATCACACAAAATAATCTCGACATCTTTACAAAGCAAATTGAGTGTTGCGGATCCACCAACGGGATTCGCAATTCTCAGAGAAGTCATTAAAGCGACAACACTTAAAGAAAAGGTATCAACAAGTTCCTTTGATATAAAAGAATGGGATGCACCCGTATCAAAAAGAACTCGAATAGGTTGATCATGAAATATAATAATGCCATCAAGGACAGAATGAGACATACCTTGACCGCGAGATGTGTTGCCAAGGGCTTGAGCCACATTAAGCTTTCCCTCCTTCTTGCCTTGAAGTCTGGGGCATAAATGTATATAATGATCCGGGGTCTTACAATAGCGACAAGAACGCGGCTTCGAACACTTGTTCGCAAAATGGTCCTTAGAACCACAGTTATAGCATTGCCCACCACTAGGGGAAGGAGTCTTTGCAGCAGGAGTTGCTTGTTTCCCTTTTTTATTGGGATAAGGGCCTTTGGACTTGTTAGGCCTTTTCTTGTTGTGGAAGTTTGGTTTAGCCCCTACCACTTCAACATCACTTTCCCTATCAGCCTCTTCAAGACGAAGAGCGGTATCAATGAGTTGATCGAAAGAAACTTCTAATTTTAGAAGTAATGGCTTCTTGAGATTTTTGTTTAAGCCATAGACGAATCTCTGGTTCTTCTTCAATGGGGTGTTGATGTATTCAATCCCATATTTAGACAGTGACTCGAAGGATGCGACATAATCTGTCACAGAGGATTCACCTTGAACAAGTTCTATAAAGCGTCGAGCCAATGTCACTTTCTCTGCTTCTGGTACGAATTTTAGTTCGAAGCGTTCCCGGAATTGCTCCCAGGAGAGATCCGCTTCATTAATTTCAGAAATAAGAAGTTCGTACCAGTCCAATGCTCTTTCTTGGAGCATACTGGAGGCCAACTGAACACGGTGAAGATCGATAAGATTCATGCGAGAAAAGATTCGATCGCATGTTCTTAACCAAGCCTAGACCTCAATAATAGTTTCGGAACCTTTGAATGGTTTCCAACCCAAGTTGGTATAATCGTTGCACAAGCGTGCAAATCCAGACTTAGGATGAGTAGGTTCATGATTAGGACCAGCTGCTTGAGCATTCTTTACTAAATCAAGTAGCTGGTGAGCGGTCATAAAAACTCCATCCTGGGGAGTAACAGTAGATGGTCCGGCTCTGGGACGGCCTGGTCTAGACATTCTCTTCTTTAAGAAAGAGAGAAGAAGAAAAGTTATTCTCCAAATAAATATCAAGCAAATCTTGATAGATAAAACAAGGATACATAAAAGGAAATAGGATGAATCGGTACGAAGACTCGAATTAAATCCTAAGGCACGACTCCTAAGGTGGACTTAGGACGATGATCCATGTTAAGTTATTCTACATTGTTCTGAAGTTTGGCTCTGATACCAAGCTGTGACGCCCCACCTCTATACCCACGCTAGCCAAGAACACTACGGTGTAATGCTGTCGACTAGCACAGAGAATAAGGCTGTTGAGGAGCGACCATCCATGTAATTGCTTTGTGCGAGCATCGATATGTCAGATAGTATAGCATGCATAAGAGAAAGTCTGACATACCGATACAAACTCAAAGCTATCACACAGTGGCTGTATATAATCCTCGGAAACAATTATAGAAATTAACATAACACAAATCAGTCACAGACATCCATATCACAAAGGCGGAAAAATATATGAATATATATAACACATAAAAGTGTACATCAGAGTAGTGGTCATAAAGATCCACAATAACACAAAAGAGTAGCAACATGTGCTACACAAAAGAATAATTATACATCATGGAGTCTATGTCTCAAATGTATACAACAAAAACTGCTAATCTAAGTGGTTAGCCAAAAGTCAGAGTAGTAAATCCCTAGGGAAAAGTCAAGCAGAAGCACCTGTAACATCTCGGTCTGACCCGAGTATTATTTATAAGAAAATAATAAATGGACCAGTCTAGCTATAAATATCAGATGATTTGGTATAGAATAAAAGACATGGCATGAACATATAATAACCATAATGGCATACTACTATAAGTATGTAATTGAAAATCAACAAGAGATTAATCAATATCACAAGAATCTTCTCAAAGATAAAATGGAGTATCATACCCTAAACTTGTATTCATAACAAGTTAATGACACACAAATTCACCCATGCACAAAATTGATAAAACTTATCAAAGGAAATCATGAAAATTGGTGAAGCACAAAATTCCAGAAATCATCACAAGAAATCCAGAAATCACAAGAAAAAGGGAAAGAGGCCTATCACAAGACGGGAGCATGAAAACTCACCAACACGTGTATCACAAGACGGAAAGCTATTCCATGGTTGCTAACCATTTTCACTAAACGGCCCGAAGACCATGAGTCAAAACTCCACTAAAATGGCCCGAAGACCGTGGGGCGCTACCCCACATATGTGAGTAGAAACATCACACAAACGGGGTCTAGTGTCCCTCGCAGACAAAGAGACATCGCTCAATTGCTAGTCTAAATCACAAAAATGATCATCATGATCATCAAGAAGTGTCGATTACACTAAGCTAGTAAATATATGAGTTTAGCTTCATGTCCCATAACCACTAGCTTAACTTAAATATTTACGAACAAACTGTAGATCTTCACTAGGAAATTGTCACAAGAGGTTCAATCGAACAAGTCCAAGAATTAACCGACGAAGTAAACGCAAGCGTTTCATACCACTTGTTTTACTAAGCCGTTTAATTAGATTTCTCATCCGAGTGAGGTAAAGGCTTGTATATACTAATAGATTGGAAAACGGTTTAGGAAAAGAGCTTTGTAATAAAATAGTGTTGAAATCGTTTTGATGAAAGAGTTTTGATATTTACTACTAGTATTGAAACCTTTATATTTTTAAAGTGACAAGTCACAAAATTGATTGTAGAAACAAATCAATTCACTAAAATTCACATTCGAAGACGTGAATAAAATCCAAGGAAATCAGTTCCAAAACCATCAAAGTATAAATACTCACGCGACCTAATCATGGCCGAGCTAAAGTGCAACGACCTAAAGAGGTAGCGACTTAAAGTAAAATAGGTCGAACGACCTAAGGATAGCACGCTGAGCGACCTAGGTGAGCGACCTAAGCATGTGGTGTGACCTATAATGTCCGAACGACCTAACTAGGCGAGCGACCTAAGGGGAAGATAGGTGGAGCGACCTAAAGGTCAAGCGACCTAAGGTAAGACAGGTCGAGCGACCTAGTGGAAACGAGGTCATGCGACCTAATGGAAGTGAGGCCAAGTGACATGAGCGAGCGACCTAAGGGTTGAGCGAGCTAACGTCTGAAACAAGGCCGAGCGACCTAACGAGTCACGACCTACTGGAACGAGCTTGCATAGCCGAGCGACCCAAGGTGAAGCGACCTAGAGGCCAGCGACCTAAAGTGGAAATGGGGTCAAGCGACCTAACGGATCGCGACCTAATGTGAAAAAGGGCCGAGCGACCTAACCCATGGCGAACGACTTAAGGTCTAACGACCTAAAGGGAAACGACCTAAGGTGGGTAGGCCGAGCGACTTAGTGGCCGAGCGACCTAGCTCGTGGCGAGCTAAACGTAGGCAGAACGACCTAATACCGAGGTGACTTTTCCTCCAGAACGACCTAAGCCCAGAAATTCTCCAAGAACACTAAAAATTGGAGTTTTTCGCCAATTCGATTCAAACCAATAGCAAGCGTACATGCTAAAGTGATAGGAATTCATTTCCAATAATCCAAGATAGTTATAGACAAGAATGTGAGATAAAAATCTCACCTTTTCACGGAAATTGATGGAGATGAAGCTTGAAAACAAAGCAAGAACGATAACAAGCTTGAATCAATGTCTTCACTTGAATTTGGAGTAGAATGTTGGATTTGCAAGAGAACTTGAGCTTGGATTTTTAATTTCCCATTCCCTCCTCCATTTTTGATGAAGCTTGAAGTGTTAGGAAATGAAGAAGGAAGTGATGAAGAGGAGATGGGTAAGGACCGAGTTAGTAAGTGGTTCAGCCCAAACCAAAGCCCTAAGCAAAAAAGTGACAAAATTCCACTAACTCCAAACATATCGAAGTTTATACTCAAAAAGATCGCAAACGTCGTTTTGAACTCAATAGGGGTGGTCTCGAGTCCTAATTTGACCGTATGCAAAAAGTAGCTTTTCGGACTAAGATCTGACTTACGATTAAAATATTTAAATATAAAATCGACAAATATGCGGGTTGTTACATAATATACAAGTTGTTATACATATATATCAGTTTGTTTATGCTGCAGGTATCTAGATATAACAATTCTATGGTGAATCCACATATATAGATGTAATAGTTTTTATATTAAGGTATTCCTATTTAGACATTTGTTTATTTGTTTGAGAATATATACTAGTTATATAAGTTTAATATAAAGGTGTTAGTATATATATTATACGTATAGAGTTTTTTTAAAGATATAAGCTATTTTCTTATTTAAATTATAAGTTGTATATAATTTTATATATAAGGTGTATATATATTCACTTATGCCAATTATTTTCAACGACTCAGTTCTGATTATTTCATCTATTCGTATCATCGGATCTGTCTGTCAATTCATGCCAATCAGCTTCGATCGTGAATTCGTACCGATTTTGCTTTGCTTGAATTCACAATTAAATTTCAGGGTCCGTATCAGTGTGTGTATCCGTGTCACATTCTGTATTTTCTAGCCCCGAAAGGTGAGCAATCACTCACGATTAACATTCTTATATTTATTAAATTTGATTTCAATTGAAACGATAATTGAAATATGCTGCTGCTAGTTATTACATTACTATATATATACACCATTATCTGTATCTGTTCACCTATGACATCTGACACCATTACCTGTTATTTATCATTGATGATATATGCCTGTTATTGTTGTTATTTTATTATCATATATGTTATCACTCTGCAAGTTCCCTGTTAGTATAGAATTCACTATGGGTTGAAATGATACATACCCAAACGGACTTTAGAATAGGAGAATTTCGTTATGGGTTGAAATGATAAACCCAAGCGATTTTCATTTGAATTGAATTTGGGACTGCGGGTCGAAATGATATCTACCCGTACATATTTAAATTACGGATTGAAATGATAAATATCCGTATCACTTGATCATAGGATAGCAAATTATATACAAACACCGTTGGTCCATATATAAATATTTTGAAAATAAATTCTATGGTTTTGGGAAGAAATATATGGTTTTAATAAATGTTGATTCTTAAATTTTTATATAAATGGTAATGATATATATAGATTTAATAAATATATTTAATTTAATTAAGATTGATCTAATACATATAATATGTTTAAGTGTTTAAATTTATATTTCAAAATAGATTTTGGTAATAATTTGAATAAGTTAAGGTTGGGAAGATAATTTGAATTTAGTTGAAATTGTATTCAATAAAGAATTTTATTTAGTTAAACCGATTTGAAACTCATTGAAATTCAGATTTAAGATATGATTTATAACTTGGTCTTGATTTAAGTAATTTAAGGAATATTTCTCAGTTAAAATTTTTTTTAAGGAAATATTTAGTAAAAATGTAATTTAAGTCTAGTTAAATGATATTGAATTTATTAAGTGAATATTCCCTGACTAAATAATAATGAAGTTAAATCAAAATCTATATGAAACTATTAAATTTAACTTTGAAATGTTGAATATTAAAGCTTTGAAATATATTGGAATTTAAATGGTTTATTTTGTGATTCTGTTCTGTATTTGAAATCAATATAATTTGAATTTTTTATTTGGAAACTGAATTGAATTAAAATAGAAAAATTTAGATTGAATTAAATTGAAATTTGGAACTCGAGTGGATTTGAATCAATTTTTTTTGAAATTGAGGAAATATATATAATTGAAATGGAAATGATACTTTGGGTTTGAAGTATAAAATATTTTGAAAGGACCATGGTGTTGTAATGACGGTTGGTTATTGATAGCTCATATTTCTACATTGTAGGTAGTTGCACAGATCCTTAGAGGATGGTTATCCCAAACATCCTTTAAGTTACTTGTATTTCAGTTGATATTTCACTTGGGTTGGATTTATTAATATAAGAATGTTAATCCTGACTCGAGTGTTTTGTGTTTGCTTTACGCTCGGGTCAGACTGAGTAATTCAGCATTTGAGACTCACCTTTGGAGTTTGGAGCTTCGCTTGGAGATCCAACAATCGATTCAGCTTTCAGCTTTTCCAGTTGATTTGTTCAGAGAGGTCATCTGTTGTACTGGAGACTTCACTGCATTTGAGATATTCTGTTGTATTTTATTTCTAACTCTGATGTTTATATAGTAGCTCATGAACTACTTTTTATCTATTCCGCTGCATTATTATATTACCCTATGTCTGTGATTCTGTGATTGATTGATTTATTTACTGTATATGCTGAGCTTTGCAAAATTTTAAATTAACAATCCACTGTTTTTAAGTATTCGAGTCCGACATGTGTGGATTATTGTCGATTTGAATGGTCCAAAATAGTGGGATGTTCGAGATCCTATAACTTTGAATAGCACTTTGATCTTCGAGAGAGGGCAGAGAATCAAACAAGAATGAGATTCTAATTTGATTCACTTGAGAATTCGGTAGAATTTCGGCACGATCTTAAAAATATGAAAATTTTAGAATATGGATTTGTGGAGAAGAAGGAGGGAAGAAAATAAGAAAATGGTAAGTTAAAAAAATTCGTTTGTGAAGGCTATTTATAGACCAGTAACGGTCATAACCATTCGTGAAGAGATTTAAACGAATAGACACTTCTTTTGAAAATGACCAGTAACAGTCATAACCATTCATGAAGAGATTTAAAGGAATGGACACTTCTTTTGAAAATTGAAATTTTAAATTTAACGGCCACCATGTCGACATGGGGTATCCCATGATGTCGACATCTCTAAGTTAAAAATAATGTAAAATTTGTTTTGAAAATGGTATTGAACGGAAAACAAGATGAAATAATTCTGGAGTAAAATATACTAATTTTCCTATGTTTTGAAATAAAGAAGAGTAGAAAAATATATTTTTAGAATGTATATATAAATTTGATTTTAAATCTCAAGTATATATATTATAAAAGAATATTTAAAAATCAGAAGATAGTTTTTAAAAACAAACGAAGTTTAAAATAAGAGTTTATTTAAAAACAAAAACAAAGAATATTTTAAGCCTAAAACATCTTTTTGAAAATCATTTGAAAAGATAATTTTTAAGGCTAAAACATTTTGAAAAGCAGTTTTGAAAATCATTTTAAAAAACCATTTTGAAGTAGTTTAGCAAGCTTCTTCCTTCAGAATATCTCATCATATCAGGACTCGAGAACTTGTACAAAACCAGGATGTTCATGGGTTTGTAAGCCACTTGTCGTAGGTTTGTAAGCTACTTGTCGTGGGTTTGTAAGCCATTAAGAAGGTAGAAATGGATTCTATCCCAAATGAAATTTGGAATGAAGATTTCCATGCTATTATGAAGTTTTAATAAAACTAGACACTTATCTTGAAATCTTGATCTTGATACTCATGAGTCTTTAAACTTGATTTCTTCATTCTTGATCTTTATACTATACAGTCTTCAATAATCAGTACCTGCGTTATATATATCCTGCATAATAACATTCATATATATCTAGACAATAGTGTTAGTATATAAGTTATAATAAAATAAGTTACAAAGGTTGTTGTCATCAAAACCACTATCTCCAGTTCCTAACAATCTCCCCCTTTTTGATGATGACAACCTTATAAAATATACTTACCACTTCGATTATACCATAACTCCCCCTTACACCGACAACTCCCCCTTACTCCAAGCCTACTATTTTATATAACTTCTCCCCCTTTGTCATCAACAAAAATAACCATCCTAAAACCATAAAACTATAAAACTCCCCCGTAAACTAATACTAGAACAAAGTATAGTAAATGGAATGTGAAAGACATTAACATAATTATGTTATAATTATTCAATACATAAATATGTATAAGTATATTTCAAACAATCCAATCAACACACACATCAAATCCAATCATGTCAAACAAGTCAAACAAATCAATCAAGTCAAATAAGTCAATCAAGTCAAACAAGTCAAACAAGTCGATCAAGTCAATCAAGCAAATCCAATCAAATCAAAAACTAATAACCCTATACTATAAGATAATAATACAAACTCCACCTAAATAAAATACACTTGTTATGTGTACATGTATGCAATATGTAGTTTGTAATGCAGTATGAAATATATGACATATGCAATGTAGCATGAGATGATATGCAGAATGAAGTGCAACTTATGATGCAAATGATTATGATATTTCATGCATTGTAATTTATGATGTAATATGCAATGAAATGTGATATGAAATAGGACGCGTAATGATATGTAATATGAAATAAAATGATAACGAAGTAAAAATAATAATATGCAGAATGATATGATGATATATACTACGGTAAGAGATATTCAGATTATAAGATAAACATGAGTGATAAGAAATATCTAATTGACAAGCATATATATATATATATATACATGAGGTTAAAAAACTCAAGGAAGATCTCGCCGCTTCTTCCGCTTCGCAATCCCAAAAAGAAGAAGTGTTTCAAAAACAAGTGCGGGATGCGCACGCTGCTCAGAGGGATGCTGAAATGAAATTTGCGGCTGAGCAGTTCGTTGTTGAAGAATACCGCAAAAATAACACTCAGTTGCAGAAAACAGTTAACTCCCAGAACGTGGAGATTGAATTGCTAAAGTCTCGACTTGCTAAAGCTGAGAAAGAGCGTGATGAGGCTGTTGCTGGTCGAGTTGCAGCCGTTGCGAAAAAGAAGCGGCTGAGCAATCACATGAGGCAACGAAAGCTAACGTCAGCTCTACCTTGTTCGACTTTTATTTGCACAGCGTTCTGGGTCATGGGAGCCTCTCTTTTCTGGGTCCTGAATACGAGATTACTCTGGCTGAGGTGTGGGAAGCCGCAGTTGATATGTTGGGCGGTGCCGACTATGATGAGGCAGAGCTTGAAGCACGTTATCTTGACGATGAAACTCGTGCTGCTCTTGCTAAAGGGAAGGAGCAACTTGCTAAAGCGCGAGCTGAACCGGCGGGAGAAGAATATCCAAAGGAGGAAGCTCCTTTAACTGCCCCCGTTCATGCTTCAACTTCGGCTGATGTTAACATTATGGACTCCAGTTCCCATTCTTCGCCTCCAGCTAAAGTTGCCAAAGAAACTGCGACCACTCCTACTGAGGATGAGGCCCCGGACGATATTGAGGCCGAGAAATTCGAGATCGATCTCGCAAAGCCGACTCCTCCAAGTAACTTTGGCGTCGACCCGGGTCCAGTGAATCATTTATTCGATATAACCGAGTTTGATGACCTTCTTACTTATTACTTACGCTTTGATGAACCGATACCTTCTCTTTTCTCGGAGAATACCGATTTTAACTTCTTTTCTTCTGCAGCGGAGGCACCGAGCGCTATATACTCTTCTCCTCTCCCAGCTATTCCTCCTCCAACTCTTCAAGTAACTCCTGTTTCTCAACCGGGTTCGCAGGAAGAGCAGATAGAAGCCCTTGGAGGCTTGGAGGATCCACTCGCTTCGCAAGAACAGAAGGCGGAGGATCTCGAGGATAGCGAGAAGACCCCGGAGCAGTCTCTTGATGATAATACTAAGCTTTCTGCGCTGCTTACTACTCCGGGAACTGAGTCTTCCTCGAAGAGGAAAGGGAAGCGCGTTATGAAGAAGATGAAGAAAAATACTTACGCTGGAGAAGATGAGGCAGAAGAAGATCCAGCTGCACCCTCTTCTCCATCTTCCCCATCCCGTACCCGCCGGATTCAGAAACTAATCATCAGACTGGGAAAGGGTACTAAGGGTGGTAGGAAGAAGGAGTGATAATCTGGATTCTCCTTTTCTTATTTCGCTTTTTGCTTGTATCGATCGGAGATTGTGCGGGTACCGGTCCCTGCTTTTTTTTTGAGATCTGCACATGTAAAGAATTTTCATAGTATTGAATAAAATAATTCTTTTTCTTGCACGAATTCTTATATATGTAAGATCTATTTCTCATTTTAGTGTAGAATAAGCGATTCTTTTTACTTGTACAAACTTTTTGTCTGTGTTTAAGAATGCATTTATTCCACATATTTTTCGCGTGATATTGTTATGTGCTTGTGGTATGTCGCTTGAATACTACTTTTTATTGTTGTAGTTGTATCATATGATATTGCCCCTATACCACAAGTGCATTACAATATCTTTTTGCTTAAGCGAGACTCGTACTCTTATTTTTTAGAGAATAACTATTTCATCTTTGAGGAAACAATTATTCTACTTAAATGGAGCGTGTCTCATTTTTTGGAGAAGTTTTCACGCTTCAACCTTTGGAGATGGTCACTTCATGTTTTGAGAAGTAAATTCTCCTACGCGGTAAAGCGGGCCTCTAAAGAGGATTTCACTTAGCACATCAATTTCTGGGGAAGACTTTCTCAAGATAAACAAGTATGTCTTCCTTAAGAGCTGAAGTGTGCCTCTGAGGAGGGCTTTTTGGTATTTTTGAGGAGTAGCATTTGGACCCCGAAGAGTAGTATTATGCTTTGTGAAGTAGCGTTGTGCCCCCGGAGAGGTCTTGTGCTTCCGAAGAAGTCTTGTGCCTCCGAAGAGGTCTTGTTTTTGTGCTTCCGAAGAAGTCTTGTGCCTCCGAAGAGGTCTTGTGCCTCCGAAGAGGTCTTGCGTGCCTTGGGGAAGGTCTTCTGCCTCTGAAGAGGGTAGTGTGTGCCTTTGGGGAAGGCTTGTGCCTCGTAAGAGGGATTGTGGTGCCTCGGGAGAGGTCTTATGCCTCCGAAGAGGTCTTGTGCCTCCGAAGAGGTCTTTATTTGGTTGCCTGGAAGTTACTTTCTCACAGTTAAATGGATCCACAGGGCGGACGCAAGTTATTTAATTGGATGTTCGTTTGCACAAATGATCGCAATTAGTTAACAAAGGCCTTGCCTCAGTGGTTCCACCAACCTTTTTGTTGAGAAAAGCGTTTCCATTTATTGGCGTGCCTCCGAAGAGGTCTTTATCCTCCGGAGAGTTGTGCCTCCGAAGGGGTCTTGTGCCTCCGAAGAGGGCTTTTGTTGATCAGCTCGTCCATGTGTCTTCGTTGTTTGCTCATTGATGATCCCTTGTTATTGTTTCTGAGCCTACGTTCCTTTCCTTTGCAAGCAGTTTGCTTTATCCAATGAAGTGTACTTTACTGTTGATTGATTTCATAGGACAGGCGCAAGTTATTCAATTAGATGTCTATTTATACAAACGATCGTAATTAGTTAACAAGCGTCTAGTTCATTTTCCTTGAAAAAGTGTCCCTTCGGTGAAATCATCAACTTTTGATGTAAAGTTCATCTTATGTTGGATTTGAATTTGGAACTTTATATGGCTTGAAATTTGTTTATTGAGTGATTTACGGGGTTCACTTGGCATTGCGATGGGTAAGCTTTGTTTTAATGACCTGCAATAGTAAATCGATATTTTAGCAATACGTTTAGAGTATTTTTACATCGAAATAAAACAAGCATTTTAAAATAATAAAGAACACAAGATTTATAGTGGTTCGGCCAAGAACTGGGCCTACGTCCACTTTATAGCTCTTTTATTCATCATTACTGATTTTACAATGGTTTACAATACAAGATACATCCATAATCATTTTACAATTTCAAGCAAAGCTTTTTAAGTAAAATATGGGCGCAAATGATTGCTGTTCCATGCTTTTGGAATTGGATCTCCTTCGACAGTCGTGAGTTTGAATGTGCCATCAAGAAGTTTATTGCCTATGACATATGGCCCTTCCCAATTTGGTCCAAATACTCCGACTGCTGTCATGATCCTTTTCAAGACTAAGTCCCCGACTTCAAAGCTTCGTTGACGGACTTTAGAGTTGAAGTGCCTTGCAATACTTTGCTGATGAGCTGCAACTCTGAGTCTGGCTTCTTCCCTTCTTTCATCAAGAAAGTCAAGTGCTTCGAGTTGCAGTTTTTCATTTTCGGCTTGGTTGAAATGAACTCTCCTGTGAGAAGGGACTTCTAGTTCTACCGGAATCATTGCTTCTGATCTGTATGCCAATGAGAATGGAGTGTGGCCAGTTGCAGTTTTATGAGTTGTTCTGTATGCCCATAGTGCTAGTGGTAGCTTATCAACCCATCCACCTTTTGCTTTTTCAAGCTGCTTTTTGATGGTTGACTTGATAATTTTGTTTACTGCTTCCACTTGCCCGTATGCCTACGGTTGAGCCACTGCTGAGAAACTTTTTTGGATTTTGAATTGCTTGCAGAAGTCCTGGAACTCTTCGCTTTCAAATTGAGTACCGTTGTTTGTGATTATCTTCTGTGGCACACCATACCTGCAAATGATATTTTTTGTTACAAAATTTATCATCTTTTTAGAAGTAATAGTGGCCAAAGGTTCAGCTTCAGCCCATTTGGTGAAATAATCAACAGCAACAATAGCATATTTGATTCCCGACTTAGCAATTGGTAAAGGTCCGATTAGATCTATCCCCCAAATGGCGAACGGCCATGGACTGACCATCTGTGTTAGTTCAGTTGAAGGTGCTCTTGGTATTTTTGCAAATCTCTAGCATTTGTCACATTTTATGGAGTAGATAGCAGCATCTCGATTAATATCAGGCCAGAAATACCCATACCGAAGAACTTTCTTGGCAAGTGTTTGACCGCCTGAATGATCCCCACATTCTCCCTTGTGTACCTCTGCTAAGATTGTCCTAGCTTCTTCCTTGGTTACACATCGGAGTAATGGCATTGAGAATCCCCGCCTATATAACCGGCCGTCTTGAATTACATATCTTGATGCTTTTCTTAACAGCTTTTGGCGTTCTTTAGAATTTTCTAGCAGGGAGCCGTTGAGTAGATATTCTTTGATTGGGGTCATCCATGACTCTTTTCCTTGAGATACAGCCATGATCCAGTCGATATCCATTTCATCGTTACTTGGAGCTGAGAAAACCTCCACAGGAACTAATCCCAATAACTGAGCTTCTCCGGAGCTTGAGTATTTTGCTAGAGAATCTGCTTTCATATTTTCCTCTCGAGGTATTTGGCTTATCGAATAATGATCGAAATCATTGAGAAGTTCAGAAGCCTTTGACAAATAAGTGGGCAGATTTCCTCCTTTAGCTTGAAATTCCTTCTTGACCTGACACACAATAAATTGAGAATCACTGAAGATTTGCAATGCTTTGATGTTCAATTCCTTTGCAATTTTTAATCCAGTAATTAGAGCTTCATATTCTGCTTCATTGTTTGTAGAAGGGAATTCCAATCTTAATGCGTAACACAATGATCGCCCTTTGGGGGTTTTAAGCACAACCCCAGCTCCGGAACAGTAATCATTTCTTGAGCCATCAACATATAACTTCCATTTGGTCGGGATGTCAACTGTAATCTCTTCCTCTTTGTCACCCTTGTCTATATACTCTGCGATGAAATCCGCTAAGGCTTGTCCATTGATCGCTCTTCGGGGATGATAAGTGATATCATATTGGCTAAGCTCAATATTCCACTTCAGAAGACGGCCCGAAGTTTCAGGGCGAAATAGGACTTGTTTCAGGGGCTGATCGGTGAGAACTTTGATAGAGTGAGCTTGGAAATACGGCCTCAAATTTATGGAAGCAATCAGTAGACAGTAAGCGAGCTTTTCTAGCTTTGAATAATTCATTTCTGCCCCAGTGAGTCTTTTGCTGATATAGTAGACCGGACGTTGAACTTTTGCATCCTCTCGTACTAGTGCTGCACTCAAGGCATGAGATGAAACTGCCAAGTATATGAAAAGGTCTTCGCCGTTGTTGGGCTTGGAAAGTATTGGAGGCACTTCCATATGACGGATTAACTCATCGAAAGCTTTCTGGCATTCGGGTGTCCATTCGAAGTTTTTCTTTCCTTTCTTTAAAGCGTCAAAGAAGGGGATGCATTTATCAGTAGCTTTGGAAATGAATTGACTCAAGGCAGCAACTTTTCCATTTAGACTCTGCAGTTCCTTCTTTGTTCTAGGGGCTTTGACTTCTCGTAGAGCAGTGATTTGAGCAGGATTGGCTTCAATGCCCCTAGCGCTTACAATAAATCCCAAGAATTTCCCGGACTCTACTCCGAATGAACATTTCAAAGGGTTGAGCTTCATTCCGTATCTTCGGAGGATTTCGAACATTTCTGCTAAGTGGTCCATATGGTCAACTGCTTTCTTTGATTTCACTAACATATCATCGACATAGACTTCCATTGTTTTCCCAAGTTGCGATTTGAACATTGCGTTAACAAGCCTTTGATATGTTGCCCCTGCATTCTTCAATCCGAAGGGCATGACTTTGTAGCAGTAAAGACCAACATCTGTGACGAAGCTCGTATCCTCCTGGTCCGACTCATGCATCATAATCTGGTTATACCCGGAGTAGGCATCCATAAAAGATAACAATTCGTGCCCGGCTGTTCCATCTACCAGCCGATCAATCCTTGGTAACGGGAAGCAATCTTTGGGACATGCTTTGTTTAAATCTGAGAAATCAATGCACACTCTCCATTTTCCATTTGCCTTTTTAACCAGCACAGGATTTGAAACCCAGTTCGGATATGTGGACTCTCTGATGAAATGATTTTCCATGAGTCGGTCTACCTCTTCCTTTAGCGCTGCTGATCTTTCTGGACCTTGGGTTCTTCTCTTCTGTTTCACAGGTGTGAACTTTGGATCAATATTTAGAGTATGTATAGCAATCTCTTGAGATATTCCACACATATCAGCGTGACTCCAAGCGAATACATCCAGATTTGCTTTCAAAAATGATACTAGCATATTTTGGACTGCCATACTATGTTGTGAACCCACATTTAGCACTTTGTTCGGATCCTTAAGATCAACAGGAATTGGTACCGTTACTTCCATCGGCACCACTCGATTTTCCTCTGCACTGGCTTTTCTAGGGTCCAATTCTCTCCTCGCACCACTATGCTCTCCAGTGCAGGGACCACCCTGTATTTGCTACAAGGTTGGGCTTTTGATGCGGAGGGGAGCTGCCGCATCTTTTCCCATTTCTCTCTTCCTGGCCTCTCGAAGTTCTATCAGGTAGCATTCCCGCCCAGCATTCTGATCTCCCTTAATGACACCAACACCATTATCTGTAGGGAATTTCATAGTCAAGCACCACGGGGCCAGAATGGCTCTGAATGCTGCTAAGGTTGGACGGCCTAGGAAGGCATTATAGGTAGAAAATCCATCCACAATTACAAAAGTTTGTTTCCGAACTACCCTTTTCTGCCCCTCTCCAAGTTCAACAAACAAGTCGACAGTTCCGATTGGTTGTTGCGGTTCCCCAGTGAACCCAACAATCTTCTGTGATGAAGCCTGAACATCATTCATCGGAATCTTCATTTGATCAAATGTTTTTTTTAAAGAGTATGTTGCAGGAAGCACCGCAATCAATGAGCACTCGTCTAACAATAGCTGGCCCAATCCCAGCAGAAATGACCAGAGGATCTATGGTTGGAGCTTCAATACCCATAGAATCCCTAGCCTTGAACATAATATCATCATTAGAAATTTTCTGCTGCTTCAGGGGTGCAGCGTCTTCTATAGCAAAGACATCCTCTTCTGCCGAGGTGTATTTCAAAGCACGGGCATATCGTTCCATTTCACCCCAGCTTCTGCCTGCTGGGTGTGGGCCTCCTGTAATTACATTGATAACTGGCCTTTCGGATTCATGTGCGGAAGTACCCATACCCGAGCCAGATGGATGAGTGGGAAGCCGCTGCCCCTGGGTAGATGAATTTGGGTCATTCCTGCTCTTCTTGACATACTGTTGCAGCTTATTTTCCCTTAACAACTCTTCAATTAAGCTTTTCAAGTGACGGCATTCGTTGGTATCATGACCGGGTTGGTCGTGAAAGCGGCAAAATTTTCCGTTTCGCATAGCACCCTTTCTTGGTTTTATCTCAGCTGGTTTGGGATAATCCACAGCATCCTTGGTGGCAAAGAAGATGTTTACCGGAGTGTCAGTTAATGGAGTGAAATTTGAGGGCTTGAAGAAGCGAGGTTTCTTTAGATCTTTTTGTTTCTTCCCATCGTTATTTTCCCTTTTATGACCTCCAGAATCTTTCTTAGCTGAAGTGGCAATGTTATTCTCTACCCTTGTTGCCACCACCTTCATTGGTCCCGGAAGATTCTCCAAGCGTATAAATTCGTCAGCTTTCTTATAGAATTTCTCGAGCGAATTCGGTTCTTTCATTTTCAGCCACTTCCCAAATTCACTTGACTTATCGATTGCTCGCATTAGATAAGTCAAAACCATTCGTGGTTCTGCATTGTCAATTTCAGCAAGAGCTATATTAAAGCGATTTAGGAATGACTTAATAGGCTCTCCAGGATTCTGCTCAATACTAGACAATGACATAATGTCCTTCGCCTTTGAGGCGTACAGCCTGAATTGCTCTTTGAACTTTCGGGTCAGATCGGAAAACTGATCCACAGATCGAACAGGAAGCTTGGTAAACCAAAGAAGTGCGACTCCTTCCAAATATACCGGGAAATACCGACACTTAATCTCATCAGTTGCCCTTGCACCGGTCATGTGCCAGTCATATTTATACAAGAATTGATTTGGGTCACTTGTCCCCCTGTAAGCAGGAATGGTGGGGGGAAAATTTTTCTAGGAAACTCAGCTTTTAGAATCCTCTCAGTAAATGGAGTTTTACTCGGTGCGAATCCCCATTCGCTCTCATCTTCGTCTCTCTGCATGCTTTCTTTCATTATTTGGCGAATCATGCCGGAAAGATATTCCTCATTATTCAATGACTTTGCAGAGTAGACTTCGGCCATTTTCTCGAAAGTTTGTCCGGGCAGATGTTCATGGAAAACTGGCGATGGCCTGGATCCTTCAGCTTGGAGGGGTGCCCCTTCAGCGGCACCTGATCCCCCTTGAGGAATATTTCTTCCTTTGGAGTTGTGAAGAGCATCAACAATGTTTTCTTCATTATTAACTGGTCTTTGACTTGCCCCGAGCAAAGCACTTAACTTCTCCATCATTAGAGTATTCTGAGTTTCAATCTGCTGATACAGCCCAGAAACAGCAGCATCTAACTCTTCTCGCGTAACTCCAGTGCCTGGGGCTGCCTGACTTGGAGAAGGAGAAGTGGCAGTATTATCGCGAGCATCTTCAGATCTGACAGACTTACGTTTCCTTCCAGGAGCCATTATATCCAACAGACTTCTGGTTTTGAAAGAGACTTTTTCAACGAACTTCTTTGAAGCAATGATGACAATCTTCTTGATTTGGGTTCTCAGTGAAAGCACCAAAATGTTAACGCTGAAAATCGAACGTTAACACCCGGTGTGTGTAGTAAAGTTGTGAAAGCACCACCCGTGAAACGGGAACAAGAAATAAGCAGTAAGATAGCAGAAAACGGTAAAAGACAGTGATTTATAGTGGTTCGGCTTAAGATCAAGCCTACGTCCACTTTGAATTCCTTTATTGCTGATTCTGATTACAAGATGATACAATGCACTTCAAAATGCGATACACTTTGATTACAACAACACTCTCGACTAATAGCTCAAACTTCGATGATGAAACTTTTTGAATCCGTGTTGGATGTGCAAAATTCCTCTCGAAGATTGTTGTATTGTCCTGAATGTTTGAAGTTCTTCAAGTGTCGGATGAGTTTAGAATTCTGCAGAGTAACGACGCTTCAAAGAATGATTGGCCAAAAGTCCCTTTGTCGTTGGAGTTAGGGGGGTATTTATAGGAGTGGTCCTAGGTCGTGGACAACCTAAGATATGCCATAGGTCGCGTGCAACTTAAGATGCTTCGGCTCCGACTTATCAACTGTTGCATTTTATCACCACCATTTCGGCAAGTCATAGGTCGTGTATGACCTACGTTAGGTCGTAGGCCCATCCGCGACTTAAGAAGTTAGCCTGATGGAATGGTAGGTCGTTGACGACTTAGATTTCTCATCTATTGCCTCTTCGAACTTGTCTTCGCCTGCTTAGGTCGTAAGCGACCTATCATAGGTCATGGGTCGTAAGTCGGTGACGACATAAGGGACTGCTTGTATTAGCTGTGCCTGATTCTGTCTAGAACGAGTTGTTAGGTCGTAAGTCGGCAGCATTTTGTTAACGAGTTAGTAAGTCGTACGCGACTTAGTGTAAGTCGTAAGTCGGCAGCGACTTGGGATGTACTTTGTTTTAACCCGTTAAGTCGTTTAACCTCTTAGGTTGTTGGCTTATTAGGTCGGTAGGTCATAAGACCTTCTAACTCCCTCGGTTGCTAACTCGTTTCAGTAGTTAGGTCGTTGGACATTTTAGGTCGGTAACTGCCTTAAGTCGGTCCATCTTTTAGGTCGTATGCTGCCTTAAGTCGGTCCATCTTTTAGGTCGTATGCTGCCTTAAGTCGGTCCATCTTTTAGGTCATTAAGTCGTGAATCGAAAGAGGGTTAACATTGTTATATATATTTTAGAAGAAATTATGGTTTTAAAATTTAAATAAATCTTTCAAAAAATATATATAATAAAATATACCTTATAAATATTTAAAATAAGTATAAAATAAAATAATAATAGGTAATTAAATATTTGATAGTTTAAGTTTTAAAATAAAAATAAACACACTTATGTTAGAAATAGAATTAAATACTTAGGTTAAAATTTATAACAAATAACTATAGCAACTTTATATTTATATACATAAAGTGTATATGTGCATAAAATAGGATATAACATACCCAGGCAAGTAAAAATAAAATAAGCTAAGTAGGGAACACAAAGTACTCCAACATTTAATAAAAGCTAGTAAAGTCATTTAAATTTGTTTTAAAGATCAACTCAACCCCCATTAGTAAAGCAATCACTAATAAAAAAATGATTACTTGTACCTGAATTTGCTTAACTCAGAACATCACTCCCTTTACAACTCCTATATATCTATACTTATTCTCATTCGTTCAGCATAACAAACCTAAAGTAATAACAAATAATTCCATCTCTACAAACTTAAATAATGTTTGCCTTATAATAACAAGCAAGAAGATGGTGGGAGGAAAATCAAAGAAACCATATTCCAGTTTTTAAGTTCAAGCTGTTTCAATACAAAAATGCTCTATTCATTTTCAATACAAGTGAGTAACTTCATATTTTAAATAACCTAAGTTTTAAATCTAGTTGTATGATGAATATCTGAGATTTTGTTTGTGTGAAAATATATGCACTGTACTGTATTTTGGTTAAATAATGCCTGCATATTGTTATCTGGATATACCTCTATTTATAGATTTCAAAACTCTGGGTTAGTTCAAAAATCATTACTGCTTAATCTATTGATTGTTAAGACAAAGTATCTAAACAAAATATGTTTGTTCGATCATAAAGTAAATTTTCAAATTTGAATTCAAGTTAAACAAAGTAGGTCTGCTCTGAAAACCTTAAAGAACAGTTAAAGTTTAATATAAATGATATTTTTAAATATCTTGGATTATCAATTCAAGTTTATAAACTGAATCCCTAAGCAAAATCCTGATTTTTAAAACTTGAATCACATTTTTTAGTAATGATTTGAGTTTGCATTTCTGGTTTGATCGATTCGGGGATTTTGGGTTGCCTCGGGCAATACTGTTGATCGGAGTGGTTGAGGTTCGTTCTGAAGGTAGATGAGTGATCAGAGAGGCCAGGAAAAATGGCCGATGGTGATGAAATTCATCGAGGAGGTTGCCGTAGTAGATTTTTGTTTAGAACCCTAGTTTAACTAGGCTATGTTGTTCGATCAACCACGGGTTTCACAATGGATCGAGTGCTACCATTTTTTGGGAAATGGAGGTGGAAGTGTTGCCGAAGGTGTAGCCGGAGCTGCCGACCTTCAGGTGGTCGGAGCGGCGAGGGTGAAGCGTTGACAGGTTCGAGAGGGGGAACCTGATCGTGTTCAGGTTTGAGATGGTGAGCTCGATTTCGATTCAAGCGAGTGGGGTGGCTTTTGGATGGTCGCGTCGACGTCAGGTGATGGTCGCTGATGTGTGGAAGCCTGGGTGGATGGCCGGAGATGGCCAGAGCCACGGTGCACGTGCACCGTGCCGTTGAAGTGCTAAGGAATTTTGAGGGTGTGCAGGGTTTTTACTCGGGTTTTACTCGGGTCTTTGGAGTGTTTACTCAAAGCAGAGGGAGGGATGACTCGAAGTAATTTTGGTCTGGCTCGAGTCTGTTGTTTGTTCCAGGCTTTGTAGAACCTGATAGAAAAGTTTGTTTTGAGTTTTTAAAACAAATTTAAATGAAAACTTAGATTTGTTTACCAGATTTAAATCAGAGTTTAAATCCAGTTGAAGTATGAATTCAAATTTATTTTTGAATTTAAAAATCTGAAATGAAGTAAAAGTTTTAATTCATTTAAATGTAGTTTCAGTTTTTTTAATTAAATTAAAATTTTGAAACCAGAATTTAAACAGTGGTTTAAATTCAAAGATAAAGTATAGTTTCAAATGAAACTTCTGAATCTTAAAATGAAATTTGGATTTTTTAAAGCAAGATTTAAAATCAAGGCTTCAAAACAAAGTTTGAAATCAATGTTTAAAACTAATGGATTCAAGTTTACTTTGAATCCAAATCTGAAAATTTAAATCAATTTTAAATATGAATGTTTTAAAAATAAGTTTAAATAAAATAGTCTTAAAAAGTAAATTTGTTTCAAACAAATGTTTAACTTGATTTTGAGAAATTCTTTTATAAAAGGTTTTTGAATGGAAAGTAAATGAATTTGCAAGTTAAATAATTAATGTATTTTAAAGATTGATTTTGCATAGTAATTTAGTTTAAAAGCCTTTTCCTTATATAAATTTCATATGTAAGTAATAAATGTTATTTACATTTATTTAAAAGATTTTAAATTGAATTTAAATTGGGTTAATGTTTAAACACTAATCATTTTGAATCTTAAATTCAAAATGGAATTTGAATTTAAATTTAAAATGTAATGTTATAATACACTTTAATATTAAGGGAGTCATTAATAAAGAAATAAATTATCTTAGAAATAATTAAGATATTAAAATGATTTAATGAATAAGTTAAATTAAGAATGACTTCTTTATTTAATTAATAATTTAGAATTAAAGATTAATTAAGGGAGTAATTAAGGAATTGTTTTTAATTAATGAAGAAAATTAACTAAGGATTATTTAAAATAATTAATTAATGTGATTAATTTTGATAATTAATTAGATTAATTAATTTAGATAATCTATTGTAAATTGTTAAATGTAATTACTTGATAAAAGTAATTAAGAGATTTAATACTTATTGTAATTAATTTTGATGATATGATTAATTTAAGTTAATTAATTTAGTTTAATTAATTTAAGATA
Organism: Allium fistulosum; assembly: GCA_030737815.1. NCBI lineage: Eukaryota > Viridiplantae > Streptophyta > Magnoliopsida > Asparagales > Amaryllidaceae > Allium > Allium fistulosum. Next base: position 1,047,951,060 of record CM060903.1, read on the forward strand.
GTCATTTGATAAATTGAAAGTGAAATTACTTAGTGTAAGTAATGGAGCATAATTACTTAGGGAAGTAATTAGATGATAATTACTTGATGTAATTAATACAAGATGATTTGTAAGTGAAGTAATTTGGGTAATTACTTTTGTAATTAATCAAAGGATAAATTAATGGAGATAATTAATTATGGGATAATCAATTTGCTAATAAGTAATTAAGGGTAGTTAATTACTGGTTTGTTATAAATCAAGGGTGATTAATAATTGTGTTTAATTTAAATAAAGTAATTTGATTTTAAATATAAATTAGAGATCATTAATTAATATAATTAATGATGTAATTTCTAATGGGTTAATTAAGGAATAATTAATGAGGTGATTAATTTATGTAATTAATTAAGGATTAATGTAATTAATTATATTTAATTAATAAATGAAGTAATTAAATGTTAATTACTATGAATGATTTAAAATAATTAATTGGTGGAATTAAATAAAGACTAATTAGTTATTGTAATTAGAGGATGATTAATCAAAGGTGTTTAATCAAGATGAATATCTAGAGAATGATAAATTAATTTGATTTATAATTAATTAATGGTTGTATGAAAAGGATTTATGGAATGAAGAATTAATTTAATTTACTTTAAATTAATTAAAGATTGAAGTAATTAATTTAATTCATTTTAAATTAATTATAGATTGTGGATAATAAATCATTGCTTTTGGATGATGATATTGATATTTCATTGATTGATGTGATCTCAGATATGAGATGAGTAATATCTATGTGATATGGATGCTTGGTTTAAGTATAATAATATTAACTATCTGTTTATGATGATATGGATTATCAGTTTATGGTGATAATGTGATTATCTGTTGTGATATTGTGAATTATCTATCTGTGTGTATATAGATAATAATTGAATTAAATTATTTTAAACTTTAAAACAACTTGGCCTTAAACGATACGTTTTTGGATTTCGATGAGACCGGGATCGGGTTTCCATATTTGGACATCCCAAAACCACATCGATCCAAATTAACGATAGGTCGTGAATCTGAAGTGAAGATGAAGATTCAGAGTGCAAGGGTTATTGTCGTTAACTCTGATGGTAATTCCAAAACGAGTGTAGCGAGATAATGCCTTCGGTTTCGTTCGAACCCGGAACGAACTTGTATGGATTGAATGCTTTCAGAACATCGTCAGGTGGACGATGTGCATTCTAAGAGATGTGTTCTCTTAAGGTAATCGTAGCCTCAAGCCTCATCAACTGGAAATGGCTAAAACAGGGGAGGTGCAGCAAGGCTTCGTGGGTAGCCCCCACTTGAGAGTAAGATATACCCCTGTCTAGAAGTCCCTTTATATTCGGCTGTGTGGGCGGTTGATTGCAACAACTGCCGGGGTTGTTTTGCTTGGGACTGTCCAGTAAGGGATGGTGCCAGCCTTGTGTTGCAGAGGACATTGGGTGGGTCCTCGGTACAGTGATCTATGCCACGTACTGTCACGGGCGGTGCCTCGGTAGCCCTGCCATTGTATGGAATCCAATCTCCAATAAGTGCCGTACGAGTTAGTTGTGCCCAACTATGTTGGAATGTGAGATGTAAGCATTTCAGCTATTTTCTAGCTTTACTTGAAAACCCTAGACCCTATTGTAATATCACTGAATTTCCTATCAAATGTTTGGTTAGCGTAAGGTAAAAACTTACCCATATTTATTTGTGGGAAGTCTTACGTGATACCTTTTGTTTTCAAAGGTTTTCAAAATTAAGCAACTTTAACCCATTACTCACACCAGACCCATGTCTGACCCGGAGTTTATTTCTGTTTTTCCTAAACTCTTGGGTACTCAAATTTTTATGAGTAGTCAAGGGATTTAGGTTATCTTTGACAAATTCTGGAGGAGCAAAGGAGCAGGAGGCTTCAACGTTGTTGATATATATAGTTTTCCGCTGTGTTGGTTTCTCTGTTATTTTCTCTGAGTTGTACTGAGTTGTAATAACTAGACAGGTGTTTATAACTGTCTAGTATGTGATGTATTATCTGTGTAACTCTGATTGATGTTGTATATTATGTAATACTTATGTGATTAATATAATTTATTCATTCCGCTGTTGAGATTTCTGATGTTGTTTTCTTCTTTCTTCTGTATCTTTTCTCTTTTCTATCCCTTTCTTTCTTAAAGATGATACGTCTTCCTAGGCATAGGAAGTCGGGTCGTCACAGTTGGTATCAAAGCGCTAGGTTGAGCGAATACCTAGGCTCTTGAGTGATTTCTTTCTTGAGAGAGCGTATTTGTAATTTTGATATATATATATATATATATATATATAATTTCTACCTATTTGTTGGGTTACCTGTTCGGGTTTTCCAATATAAGTTATAAAGGTAGATAAGGTAGTAGTGTATGTAACACGACTACCAATGGTTGGAAGTGTGTCTGTCGAGACTGAAACCTAATACTGTCTCGAGTGAGCTTGGATGGTGTAAGGATTTCATCGATCTCTGAAGGAAACCTGTTAAGGTTCAAAGTTCATCTTTGAATTATAGTTGGAGGAGCTAGAGTTGGGATCTATCGGTTGGACAGAAGCAAGTGATGATATCTTGATACCTCAGGATGTAGTAGTAGTGTGATGAGACACGGTGACTATGGATGTCTCCGAAGATATTTCTTTGGAACAAGTTAAGGAAGAGTGTCTGCTTCGGTGTCGTGGCTAGGTTCAGCTGGGTGTTTCTGTTTGGTTTGAGGTCTGAGTTTCTCGAAGAGCTTTGGATTAGGAAGTCTTCTGGCTTAGCAGTTTTTCTTGAGGTAATTTCAGGAGCAGTAGAGTACGTAGATCCATTTCTTCGATGGATTGGCTACATAAGTGTAAGCTGTTCTGATTGGTAAAGAGAGAGCAGTATCTTTGGAATTAGGCTGGATTGATCGCAAAAGTGACTTGCGATAGTTTGAGTGTTCTCTTGTGTTTCAGAATTTTTCTAGGATGTCTTCAGGAAGTCAGAGTTTTGCTAACATCTGAAGATTGAGTTTGGTATCGACTGGATTTCAGAAGTGGTACCGATGGTTCAGCTTAGTTTAGGATGGTTTTTGAGTTTGGTGAAGTAGCTCTGGTTTTGGAGGAACTTCTTAGTTTTCTTTTTGGATATGTGGAACCTTATTTTTGGGATGTGTTGTCCAGTCTGTGCTTGTGTTCGTCATCAGCATTCTCATCTGTTTCAGATCAGAGTAGTGCAGTGGAAGCATGGTGGCAGCTGTTTTAGTGTGGAACCATTTGGATGTTGCGGTGTTTGGATTAGAGAGTTTTCTACAGGAAATTTTTCAGGATCTTAAGGTCAGATTGGGGTGCATCTGTTTTATCTCTCCCGGATAAGAGTAGTGAGATCTGTTTCCTGATTTTGGAGTAGAGTGGAGTTCTGAGTTTTGGTTGATCTTGGAAAGATCATTTTGTTAGATTGTTTTGGTTCAGTATTGTTCTAAGGGCATCAACAAGGGTTGAGCTGATCAGTAAGGATGTAGGAGACCCAGGATCGTCCGAAGAATTTTGTGGATAAGAATCAGAGATTTGATTTTGGATAAGTGTTTGATCTTCAGGAGTGAATTATCAGTTTGGATAACTGGGATTCGTTGTTTTCACGTATCTCGGAGAGAGTACGTGTGAGATCTATCTCTGGTTGTAGAACCAGCAGTTCAGGGAGTTTTGGTTGTTGAGTCAGACTTGTCTGTAGTCTGATATCCTATCTTGTTTTGTAGATCTAGATGTGTGTAGCTTAGTAGTATTGATTGTTTGGATTCTATAGAGCGAGTAACCCGGTATTTATACTCGGGGAAACTCAAGAAAATTCTATCCAGTATTTTGTCTGGATAGTTGGATTTGTTATTTGGATGATTGATTGTTATGGTTGTTAGCATATATTGATGATATATGCTTGTGTTTAAAATTAAATTTTTAATTAGATTATTAAATTACCTTTGTTTTAAATTTCGGGGACGAAATTCTTTTAAGGGGGGAGGAATGTAACATCCCGGAAATTTTGGCAATATCAATTTAATAATCTGTGTTAAAAATTAAATTGATATGATAATAATTGTTAATAAGATTTGAATTGATTTAATAATTTTCTTTTAAATAAATATTTAACTGATAATTTATCTTTTAAAAGCTAATAAATTGTTTTCTATTTATTTATATATATATTTGTATATATTGTAAATAGACAAGGTCTGTTTTAAATTTTGATAAATAAGGATATGTTTTCAAATTCTAATCTTTTTGGTAATTACAATTTGGAAATTTGATTAAATTTAATATTAAATAAATAACCATTAGCTTTAAAATATACTCAAGGTAAAGTCAAAATTTGTTTAGAATGATTTTAGCTTAAAATTTAATAAAATGGTTTGTTTTGTTTTAAACATAGCTTGATAGTATAAGTAATTTATTAAATAAAAGACTAATCTCTTTTATAAATTATTTTAATTTAATAATGAGCTTTATTAATAATATAATGTCTTTACAAGTAGATTTTTAATATAAATAGAAATTGTTATATATATTTTAGAAGAAATTATGGTTTTAAAATTTAAATAAATCTTTCAAAAAATATATATAATAAAATATACCTTATAAATATTTAAAATAAGTATAAAATAAAATAATAATATGTAATTAAATATTTGATAGTTTAAGTTTTAAAATAAAAATAAACACACTTATGTTAGAAATAGAATTAAATACTTAGGTTAAAATTTATAACAAATAACTATAGCAACTTTATATTTATATACATAAAGTATATATGTGCATAAAATAGGATATAACATACCCAGGCAAGTAAAACTAAAATAAGCAAAGTAGGGAACATAAAGTACTCCAACATTTAATGCAAGCAAGTAAAGTCATTTAAATTTGTTTTAAAGATCAACTTAGCCCCCATTAGTAAAGCAATCATTGATAAAAAAATGAATACTTGTACCTGAATTTGCTTAACTCAGAACATCACTCCCTGTACAACTCCTCTATATGTCAAGACCCAAAAGTCGACCTTCGAAAATCGGCACCCGTACTTCACTTGTACTCAAAATGCCGTAGATTCAAATGTCGAATCTGGTTCTTGGGAGCTTATAACACAGTTAAGTAAATAACACAGCGGAATAAAAGAATAATACATTGATATACAATATCTGATACAACAGAGTGATACAATGAATATCAATATACATCAGAGATATGATGCAACAAATAGCAGCGGAAAAGAAAATGATAACATCAGCAGCGGATAATCTCCATCTTCAAAACGCCAATCCAGATATAGCTTGAACTCCAAATAACGATGCACAAAGATGAGCAAGTGCAGTCCGATCTAAAGACTGAACTAGCTCCAGATAATCTACTAAATCTGAATATCTGAAAAACCAAACTCTAGACTGCTCGTGTAGAAAATTTTGAGCATCCAGAGTTTAGGAAAGAAACAATAAACTCCGGATCAGTCATGGGACTGGTGTGAGCAACAAAAACAGTTTATCTTTAAAAACAAATAGCAGAGATTTTTAAAGTCAATTCGCAATGCTTTTTGGAAAATGAAACTACCATAAGACCTCCCACCACACACACAATGCAAACGCAGAATTGGAGGAGATTTCTTCTTATGATAGTCAAAGATGCTTACTACGCAAAAATCAAATCTTTTTGATATTATCATTAGTGCATAGTGTAGAAAACATTTCGAAAGTAGAATATAAATCTTAGCCAACATACGACCAGTATCGTATGCCTACTATAGCTACCATCTAAACAGTGGTGACCACCGTACGTAAATGGCAGGTTCTACAACTAATACCGTACAAAGTTCGTATTGGAAGATGGATTTCCAACAAATGGTCAGGCCAAGGAACTTCCTATCCACGATGGGTACGTCCCTGGAATAGACGACCCGAGAAATAACCTAACATTACGGTTAGATCTCTGCCAACACAAGGCCGGGTTACCTCTGCAAAAATAGGTAACTACTGACACGCGTATGCCATCCTCCGATCGTCACCGATCTTCCCGAGGATCCTCGATTTCCAACAACCACATAATAATAATAATGCAGTAACCACAGAGGTTAAGTATCTGGGCTCCATACCATGATACCACCTTTATCCAGAAGGAATGACATACACTAAGGGGCGCTACTCCCTAGAACCTTGCCGCATCCTTCCTGTTTTGACCATTTCCGGGGTGTGAGGCTCGACGAAGTCTCATCCACAAAGCTACGCTTTGTCACAAAGCCATGCTTCGGGTCAAACAAATGATCAACCTATGATCACAAAGATATAAGATCAAACAAATGATCATATCACAAATGATCAAACACTGATCATCACACAGCAACACTCAGCATGCCACATTACCAAATTGGGATATATCGCTGATAAATTTCAACTACATAACCTCTGAGCTCGTACGTCTCAGAGAAGGGTGTTAAGCTAAGAGAATAAATTCTCCGCCACCAAACAGAAATGTATTTGAAAGTAATCGGCTTTATAGCTCAAAGTGTAATGTCAGACATGTATCCATACAAGTCTGTTCCGGGTTCGAACAGAACCGAAGGCACTTCTCACGAAGCCCTTGCAATTCCGGATAACTTTCAATCACGTCCGGACTTCCCGTCACAAAAGAGTGATATAAATCTCTATACCGGCGCGACTCAGTGCAGAGACATTCGACAGGTTGTCCTTTCATTTTCGAAAAATATCCGGTCTTCAACACCGGTCTTCAAATGCTATCCATATACGACGTATCACTATTCGGAATGGGTTATACGACCCAAAGGTCCTTTCCCGGTTAACCCGAATAGTGAGCGAAATATTTAAAAACATACGGATATTGGGATTTCAATTAAGTCACAACTTAAACCCAAACTTTCTTTTCAAATGGTTTAACAAATTACCATTTTAATCTTCTTAAACAAAAAGATTTAATTCACAAAGTTCACTTAATTTCACAAAGATTCATTCACAGGTTTTCCAAGTTAATTTCCCTTTCAATTTGATTAATTCGTTAAATCTTTAAATCAAAGATTTAACTCATAGCTTTCAAAACAATTTCATTTTGAATGGTTTAAACAAAACATCACTTTTAAATCTGTTAAAAATAAACAGATTTAATACATAGCTTTCAAAAACAATTCATTCATAACTTGGAAAATCCATTTTTCAATTCACTTGAAATTCCTTTAATTTAAACTGGAATTTCTTTTCTTATCTAAAAGCTTTTATCATTTGAAAACAACAGTTTTCAATTTGGAAATCTGATTCATTCATACGAGTTGAAATCCTTAGTTTTAAATTCAAATTCCCAAATTAATACTTTTAAAATGGTTAAATTCATACAAATACATTTATATCATCATTTATCCCTAGTTTCCAAATCATAGATTTAATTTCAAACTTGAATTCAAATTTAAATCAAATTATTTAAATTTTCAAAACTCGATTTAAGTTATTCAAAATAACTTTTATCTTTGAAATTCCATTTCAAAAGCTTTTCACTTTAAAACCCAAATTTCTAATTTCAAAATCAATTGAAATTAAAATTTCAATTTCAAAAACATCAAATTTAAATTATCTGTGACTTAACTGATTTCCACGTGAAATCCATAATTGTGTGTGTATGGTGTGGTCCAGGGGTTCAACACAATAGTGCAACATCATAAATCATCACAGATTTGTAATCACATAATATCAATAAGCAGTATATCCCAATAGCGCTTATCTATATACACGGGTTCACAAATAGAAAATATGAATGCGTTGTAAATAAATAAATTACATTCATCACAGATCATACTGAAACAATTTATAGCCCAAAGCATAGCATATCAGAAATATCAACCAGTTCAGAAATCAATAAGATTCAATCATCCATAAGTGAACTCAATAATTATCTGATTAATTTAAATCGGATGGGTCATAGACCATGGTTAATTTACTATAACTGATTTCAAATCATTTGACTCATTATCCTATAATCATTTATTAATTAATAAATCAACCTTCAATTCTTTAAATAATTAGCCTTTAATTATTTACCATCAAGCAATCATCTCATAAAAATTAATTATCGATTACCAATTTATCTAATGATTTTCTTAGATTAATTAAACTAAATTAATTAACTTTAATTAATTAAAATATTCAAAATTAATTACAATAATTGATTAATCCTTAATTACTTTTATTAAGCAATTTCATTTAAACAATTTATAACTGATTATCTAAATTTATTTATCTAATCAATTAAAATCAATCACCTTAATCAATACTTAATAATCCTTAGTTAATTTTCTCCATTAACTAATAACATTTCTTAATCACTTCCTTAAGAAAATTATCTTAGATTAAATCATCATTAATCATTTCCAATTATAAATTAATTCAAATCATTAATTAACTATTAATCATTCATTTTATTAACTTAAGTAGTTAATTACCATTTTTTTATCACTTAATCAGTTATTAATTCAAACTCTAATTACAATTATAAATTAATTAATTGTTTAATTTTTTTTCAACTTAATTAAACATTTAGAAGTCTTCTTTTAAATTTTTGAAAATCAATTATAGTGTTAACTACAAACTTAATTGTTAGTTAACTTTATACTTAATTTTAAGTTAATTATTTAATTAAAATAATTAACAGTTTAAGAGTATTGTTAAGCGTTAACTAAGATAATTTAAAACTTGAATTAAGTCTTAACTTAACTGTTAAACATCTTCTAAATTTACAGTGTTTAAACAATTTGCTTAACCATCGTTATAAAATGTTGCAGTCGAAACCCGAGAACCATCCATATGATACTCGAGTGCTACTTCGAGTCATCTACCCATCTTCCCCGAGACTCCCTGTACGCAACCCATCTTCTTCTTCTTCCTAAACTCCTCACTGATACACGAAATAATGGTGCATATGCACCATCGACCGGAGCTTCTCCGATCAATCCCAACCACCTCGCCACATCATCGGCAACACACATGACTAACTCGACCCTCCATCATTGTCAATTTCCTCAGAAATCAAAATCGAGCATATCAACAAGACCTGTAACAGCATAGTTCAACCCAAATCGTTCCGCCTCGCCAATCCCGGTCACCCGTGTCTTCGTCACTCCACCAAGATCTCCGCCATGGTCCCCTACTTCTTTCCCCTAAACGCGATTCCACTCGACACAATGATGCTGGCGAATTCCAGCTCCAAACTTCGACGAGTCAAACCGGGTTTTAAACCCTAAATCCACATCGCAACACTTCCACAATCATCACAAAAATATTCTACCATTTTTTTTCCAGTCTTCACTGCCTAGGCTACCTTCACCGTTAATCACAACCCCCAACTCATCGTTGTTCATCGTATTTTGATAAAAAATGTCAATTTTGTTCAACTGGCAATTCTTCATCATTTCTAAACTTAAAAATCGTGAATTTATTATCAAAAATCATGAGTTTGAAATGTGAATCCATTCCTATAATCAAACTTCAAAATCAAAACATTTGATTTTAGGCTTGTTTAAATCCTTACTGTTATATTTTATTTTTGAAATAAACACTTAGTTTAACATTTAGGAATTATTTTTGAAATCTAATTCCTAATCATATAAACATGCCTTCCTTGCAACTTAAAGACTAAAGAAGATTGGAAAGAGAGTTTCATTCTTTTTTTTTTTTGGAACAGGCTTTAAACCTGTGAAGTAAGAACAGGGAGGTATTCTTTTTCCTGTGCACACAACATCTACAGACATGCAATTTAATTTCACCTATACCAACATTTCCACATCACATTTTCAAACATCATTCATATTCAAACCAGATATAATAGGGACAGGGGGTTTGCTCACAGTGAAAGCATGGACAGAGAAGAACAGAGACAGGATTGGAACTGCTTTTGACTTGCATCTGGAACAACTTTGATTTTTTTTGCTGTTTAAAGAAGATTTTACTGTAATCTTCCATTTTAAAATAATTTCTTGAAAGATATACTTGATATTATATTTTTTTTTTCAAGGTTGACATCACATTGTTTAAATACTTTTTCATTCAGTAATTAAATCCTAAAATTATTTAGGTTGGATTGATTTACATTTTCTAACAGGTTAAAAAAAACTTTAGAAGGAAACAAAGGTTACTTATATTCAAGAAGTACATTCATACATCATACTTCAGCAGTTCAACAACAAATATACTTCACAATACAATATTTATCACAGCAATGACTTGCAACCCAGATTTTACTTAAAATTTAAAGGTGAAGTTACTCACCTTTCATTTTGAAGAACAGAGCCTGCTCCAATATATTGAAAAACTGCAGGCTACAATCTTCTTCCTTGGTTTGTATTGATTTGTTTTGATGTTTTAATTGAAGCTTTGTTTTTAAGTTTTTAGATGATATCATTTCAGATTTATTTTCTTACCGAACGAAATGGAATAGGTGAATATATGGAGAAGGCAGTGTTGTACAGGGATTATTACATTACTTGGTACAATAGGCATATTATAATGCTTTGTAAAATTATATCAGAGATTTGTGCTTTTTCCAAAGGGTGGCTGACCATGCTTGTATTAATGGCCGATACCCTCCCCTGTATGCTAGAGGTACTAGCATTTATTTTTTAGTACTTGTTCTACATACTTTCATACATACTTATGTTTTCATTTGCTAGCTTTTACCCATACTTTGTTTTCAGCCTTTGCTTACTTGTATCATATTTTATTCTTGCCTTGCCTGCATTCTTTAACTCGGCTGAGTTGTAAAAATGTTGTGCACTAAGATGTTGGCATTTATTTCTCTGCATACTTGTTGACTTTGGCTATACAATATGAGATAGTTTGATGTGTTTCTTTTACAAGTTTTATTCACATATTTCTCATTTATTTTATAAGTGCATTTGTTTATATCATTTTATAAACTCAAACCATTATTAACCATTTATTTACAATTTAAAATTCGAGTCAAATATATATCTATATATATATTTATTGTTTTCAAATTCACTCATGTTTTGAATCGGGGAAACTCGCTCTAATTTTCTAATTAAATTTACAAATTTTTATCCAAAAATTTATTTAATACTCAATTTAATTCAAAAATTCAATAAATTATTAATTTAAATAAATTAAAAATCTAGGGTCGTTACACTATATCTATACTTATTCTCATTCGTTCAGCATAACAAACCTAAAGTAATAAAAAATACTTCCATCTCTACAAACTTAAATAATGTTTGCCTTACAACAACAAGCAAGAAGATGGTGGGAGGAAAATCAAAGAAACCATATTCCAGTTTTTAAGTTCAAGCTATTTCAATACAAAAATGCTCTATTCATTATCAAAACAAGTGAGTAACTTCATATTTTAAATAACCTAAGTTTTAAATATAGTTGTATGATGAATATCTGAGATTTTGTTTGTGTGAAAATATATGCACTGTACTGTATTTTGGTGAAATAATGCCTGCATATTGTTATCTAGATATACCTCTATTTATAGATTTCAAAACTCTGGGTTAGTTCAAAAATCATTACTGCTTAATCTATTGATTGTTAGGACAAAGTATCTAAACAAAATATGTTTGTTCGATCATAAAGTAAATTTTAAAATTTGAATTCAAGTTAAATAAAGTAGGTCTGCTCTGAAAACCTTAAAGAACAGTTAAAGTTTAATATAAATGATATTTTTAAATATCTTGGATTATCAATTCAAGTTTATAAACTGAATCCCTAAGCAAAATCCTGATTTTTAAAACTTGAATCACATTTTTTAGTAATGATTTGAGTTTGCATTTCTGGTTTGATCGATTCGGGGATTTTGGGTTGCCTCGAGCAATACCGTTGATCGGAGTGGTTGAGGTTCGTTCTGGAGGTAGATGAGTGATCAGAGAGGCTAGAAAAAATGGCCGAAGGTGATGAAATTCATCGAGGAGGTTGCCGTAGTGGATTTTTGTTTCAAACCCTAGTTGAACTAGGCTATGTTGTTCGATCAACCACGGGTTTCACAGTGGATCGAGTGCTACCATTTTTTGGGAAATGGAGGTGGAAGTGTTGACGAAGGTATAGCCGAAGCTGCCGACCTTCAGGTGGTCGGAGCGGCGAGGGTGAAGCGTTGACATGTTCGAGAGGGGGAACCTGATCGTGTTCAGGTTTGAGATGGTGAGCTCGATTTCGATTCAAGCGAGTGGGGTGGCTTTTGGATGGTCGCGTCGACATCAGGTGATGGTCGCTGATGTGTGGAAGCCTAGGTGGATGGCCGGAGATGGCCAGAGCCACGGTGCACGTGCACCGTGCCGTTGAAGTGCTAAGGAATTTTGAGGGTGTGCAGAGTTTTTACTCGGGTTTTACTCGGGACTTTGGAGTGTGTACTCGAAGCAGAGGGAGGGATGACTCGAAGTAGTTTTGGTCTGGCTCGAGTCTGTTGTTTGTTCCAGGCTTTGTAGAACCTAATAGAAAAGTTTGTTTTGAGTTTTTAAAACAAATTTAAATGAAAACTTAGATTTGTATACCAGATTTAAATCAGAGTTTAAATCCAGTTGAAGTATGAATTCAAATTTATTTTTGAATTTAAAAATCTGAAATGAAGTAAAAGTTTTAATTCATTTAAATGTAGTTTCAGTTTTTTTAATTAAATTAATATTTTGAAACCAGAATTTAAACAGTGGTTTAAATTCAAAGATAAAGTATAGTTTCAAATGAAACTTCTGAATCTTAAAATGAAATTTGGATTTTTTTTAAAGCAAGATTTAAAATCAAGGCTTCAAAACAAAGTTTGAAATCAATGTTTAAAACTAATGGATTCAAGTTTACTTTGAATCCAAATCTGAAAATTTAAATCAATTTTAAATATGAATGTTTTAAAAATAAGTTTAAATAAAATAGTCTTAAAAAGTAAATTTGTTTCAAACAAATGTTTAACTTGATTTTGAGAAATTCTTTTATAAAAGGTTTTTGAATGGAAAGTAAATGAATTTACAAGTTAAATAATTAATGTATTTTAAAGATTGATTTTGCATAGTAATTTAGTTTAAAAGCCTTTTCCTTATATAAATTTCATATGTAAGTAATAAATGTTATTTACATTTATTTAAAAGATTTTAAACTGAATTTAAATTGGGTTAATGTTTAAACACTAATCATTTTGAATCTTAAATTCAAAATGGAATTTGAATTTAAATTTAAAATGTAATGTTCTAATACACTTTAATATTAAGGGAGTCATTAATAAAGAAATAAATTATCTTAGAAATAATTAAGATATTAAAATGATTTAATGAATAAGTTAAATTAAGAATGACTTCTTTATTTAATTAATAATTTAGAATTAAAGATTAATTAAGGGAGTAATTAAGGAATTGTTTTTAATTAATGAAGAAAATTAACTAAGGATTATTTAAAATAATTAATTAATGTGATTAATTTTGATAATTAATTAGATTAATTAATTTAGATAATCTATTGTAAATTGTTAAATGTAATTACTTGATAAAAGTAATTAAGAGATTTATTACTTATTGTAATTAATTTTGATGATATGATTAATTTAAGTTAATTAATTTAGTTTAATTAATTTAATATAGTCATTTGATAAATTGAAAGTGAAATTACTTAGTGTAATTAATGGAGCATAATTACTTAGGGAAGTAATTAGATGATAATTACTTGATGTAATTAATACAAGATGATTTGTAAGTGAAGTAATTTGGGTAATTACTTTTGTAATTAATCAAAGGATAAATTAATGGAGATAATTAATTATGGGATAATCAATTTGCTAATAAGTAATTAAGGGTAGTTAATTACTGGTTTGTTATAAATCAAGGGTGATTAATAATTATGTTTAATTTAAATAAAGTAATTTGATTTTAAATATAAATTAGAGATCATTAATTAATATAATTAATGATGTAATTTCTAATGGGTTAGTTAAGGAATAATTAATGAGGTGATTAATTTATGTAATTAATCAAGGAAAAATGTAATTAATTATATTTAATTAATAAATGAAGTAATTAAATGTTAATTACTATGAATGATTTAAAATAATTAATTGGTGGAATTAAATAAATACTAATTAGTTATTGTAATTAGAGGATGATTAATCAAAGGTGTTTAATCAAGATGAATATCTAGAGAATGATAAATTAATTTGATTTATAATTAATTAATGGTTTATGAGCAGGATTATGGAATGAGTAATTAATTTAATTTACTTTAAATTAATTAAAGATTGAAGTAATTAATTTACTTCATTTTAAATTAATTATAGATTGTGGATAATAAATCATTGCTTTTGGATGATGATATTGATATTTCATTGATTGATCGTGATCTCAGATATGAGATGAGTAATATCTATGTGATATGGATGCTTGGTTTAAGCATGATAATATTAACTATCTGTTTATGATGATATGGATTATCAGTTTATGGTGATAATGTGATTATCTGTTGTGATATTTTGAATTATCTATCCATGTGTATATAGATAATAATTGAATTAAATTGTTTTAAACTTTAAAACAACTTGGCCTTAAAAGATACGTTTTTGGATTTCGATGAGACCGGGATCGGGTTTCCATATTTGGACATCCCAAAACCACATCGATCCAAATTAACGATAGGTCGTGAATCTGAAGTGAAGATGAAGATTCAGAGTGCAAGGGTTATTGTCGTTGTCGTTAACTCTGATGGTAATTCCAAAACGAGTGTAACGAGATAATGCCTTCGGTTTCGTTCGAACCCGGAACGAACTTGTATGGATTGAATGCTTTCAGAACATCGTCAGGTGGACGATGAGCATTCTAAGAGATGTGTACTCTTAAGGTAATCGTAGCCTCAAGCCTCATCAACCGGAAATGGCTAAAACAGGGGAGGTGCAGCAAGGCTTCATGGGTATCCCCCACTTGAGAGTAAGATATACCCCTGTCTAGAAGTCCCTTTATATTCAACTGTGTGGGCGGTTGATTGCAACAACTACCGGGGTTGTTTTGCTTGAGACTGTCCAGTAAGGGATGGTGCCGGCCTTGTGTTGCAGGGGACTTAGGGTGGGTCCTCGGTACGGTGATCTAGGCCACGTACTGTGATGGGCGGTACCCCGGTAGCCCTGCCAATGTATGGAATCCAATCTCCAATAAGTGCCGTACGAGTTAGTTGTGCCCAACTATGTTAGAATGTGAGAAGTAAGCATTTCAGCTATTTTCTAGCTTTACTTGAAAACCCTAGACCCTATTATAATATCACTGAATTTCCTATCAAATGTTTGGTTAGCGTAAGGTAAAAACTTACCCATATTTATTTGTAGGAAGTCTTATGTGATACCTTTTGTTTTCAAAGGTTTTCAAAATTAAGCAACTTTAACCCATTACTCACACCAGACCCATGTCTGACCCGGAGTTTATTTCTGTTTTTCCTAAACTCTTGGGTACTCAAATTTTTATGAGTAGTCAAGGGATTCAGGTTAGCTTTGACAAATTCTGGAGGAGCAAAGGAGCAGGAGGCTTCAACGTTGTTGATATATATAGTTTTCCGTTGTGTTGGTTTCTCTGTTATTTTCTCTGAGTTGTACTGAGTTGTAATAACTAGACAGGTGTTTATAACTGTCTAGTATGTGATGTATTATTTGTGTAACTCTGATTGATGTTGTATATTATGTAATACTTATGTGATTAATATAATTTATTCGTTCCGCTGTTGAGATTCTGATGTTGTTTTCTTCTTTCTTCTGTATATTTTCTCTTTTCTATCCCTTTCTTTCTTAAAGATGATACGTCTTCCTGGGCGTAGGAAGTTGGGTCGTCACACCAGCCTATTGATCCTGAAACCTAAAACTTTCAGTTCCTGCAGTCAGTCGACTGACTGCAGAGGCCAGTCGACTGACTGTAGAAAACAGAAACTTTTGGTTTCTGCAGCCAGTCCCAGAAACTTTCGGTTTCTACCGCCAGTCGACTGACTACAGAGGCCAATCGACTGATTGGCACTGGAACTGTTTTTCAGCTTATCAAAATGAAGAGCAAACTCTCACAACTTGCAACCGGATGAGCAATGGGTGCTAGGGGTTTATGCCAATCGACAACCCAACCCTATAAGCTCTTCAATACACCACCAAAAGCATGATCAAACATCAAAGCTATGATTTTTAGAGTTTTTGACTTCAAAACACCAAAAATTGAAATGTTCACCAAATCAATTCAAATCAAAAGCAAATGAACATAAATAAGTGTTAGGAATTCATACCTAACATCATGATATCTAGAGAAGTAGATGTGAGTTCAAAAACTCACCTTTTAACTCAAAAACAAAGATGAGAAGCTCAAATGCAAAGAAAAGATCAACCACTCTTCACTTCTACTCTACAAGCTCAAATCTAAGATCAAAACAAGTATTTCCTTAATTAGGTTATAAGAAATTTCTGAAATTGGAGAGAGAGAGAGAGAGATAGATGGAGAGAGTGAAAAGAAGGCTTACCTAAGCTTCTCTTTGATTTTGGAGGAAGAATTTGAGTTTGCAAGAGGAAACTAGGGCTTGGAATTTCTATTTCCCATTCTCTTCCCCCATTTTCAGTAGCTTGAGTTCAAGGAAATGAATTGAGTGAATGGAGACGAGAGGGGGCTGAGTTAGGGTATAGGATGAGTTGGGTGAATCCCAAACCCATAAGCCCACTTAGAAAATAGCAAAATTCAACTTACTCCAAACATATCAATGCTTATACTCAAAAAGATCGCAAACGCCATTTTGGACTCAATGGAAGTGGTCCCGAGTCCTAATTCGACCGTTTACAAAAAGTGACATTTCAGACTTAAATCCGACTAACGACGCTATATTTAAATAAAATATTTAAATATAAAATCGTAAAATATGGGGGTGGTTACAGATCTCCCCTTCTTAACAAAATTGCATCCGCGCAATTTCTAGAGAAGAATTTGTAACAACTACATACTTACACTACCCAAAAAGGAAAGAAAATAAGCTTGAGATAAAAAGATATTCTCACCATTGCTAAGCAAAGATAGAAAACCCGGATAGGATCGCTCGATAAACTCTTTGGTTTCCCAAGTACAGTCATTGGGATTAACGGACCATTGAACTTTAATGAGCGGAACGTCCTTGTTTCGAAGGTGTCTCACCTCCGAGGCAAGTACGCGAATAGGCTGCTGTACAATAAATAAGTCTAGTGAGATCTAAAGCCCTTGCAAATCAGGACAGAATCTGATTCTCGAAGACACTTCCGAAGCTGAGAGACGTGAAACACGTCGTGAACACCGGATAGATGAGCTAGAAGTGAAACTCTATAAGCCACAGGGCCAATATGTTCAGTGATAGGAAATGGTCATACAAAGCGAGGAGCCAATTTCCCTTTCATACTGAAGCGCATAACCCCTTTTAAAGGAGAAACACGAATAAAGACGAGATCATCAACCGAGAACTCGAGTGGCTTCCTACGGTTATCCACGTAGGATTTTTGGCGGCTCTGTGCCTCTTTCATTCTCTAACGAATAAAGACAATCTTCTCAGAAGAATCATGAACAAAATCTAGGCCAAGAATAAGCTTCTCCCCAGATTCCAACCAACAAGAAGGTGATCGACATGGCCTTCCGTATAAGGCTTCGAAAGGAGCCATACCGATACTGGACTGAAAACTACTGTTGTAGGAGAACTCTACAAGGGGTAGACGATCCTCCCAACAACCTCCGAAATCAAGAATACAAATACGGAGGAGATCCTCTAAGATACGATTCACCCGTTCAGTCTGTCCATCAGACTATGGATGATAAGCTGTGCTGAAATTAAGCTTTGTTCCCAAAGCTTGCTGAAGACTCGGCCAGAAATGACTTGTGAATAAAGGATCACGGTCACTCACAATCGAACAAGGAACACCGTGAAGTCTCACAATTTCCTTGATATATAACTTAGCCAAAAGAGAAGCAGTCCTATTAGATTTAATAGGAACAAAATGAGCTGATTTGGTGAGGCGATCAACAATAACCCACATGCTAGAATGGCCCGATCTCGTACGAGGTAAGCCATCAATGAAATCCATCAAAATCTGATCCCATTTCCACAATTGAATCTCTAGAGGCTGAAGGAGACCAGAAGGGCGCTGATGTTCGGCTTTAATACGTTGAAAAGTCATGCAATTACTCACATAACTCGCCACATCGCGTTTATGCCTTCCCAATAATAAAGGCGACGCATATCGGCATACATCTTACTACTGCCAGGATGAATAGTATACTTAGAACGATGACAGTCATCAAGAACGTCATGCCTAAGTGCAGAATCAGAAGGCACAACAAGACGTTTCTTCTTACGAAGACACCCATGAAGATCAATGCTGAAATCCCGCAACGCCTCATCACGAGATTCAGTCTCACAAAGCTGAATAAGATGCACAAGATCAGGATCACGCCGCTGAGCTTTGGCAATACGATCAAATAGAGAGGGTCGAGCTTCCAAACTAAATAATACTATCGGAGAATCAGAGGATGGAGCTCGATCACGAATATCACAAAAAGATAGAGTCTCAAGAATTTCCCATTCGGCAAGAATCATAGAAACAATAGCCGAATGTCTACGACTAAGCGCATCAGCAACACGATTACCCTTACCAGGGGTATACAGGATATCATAGTCATAGAAGGCAAGAAACTCGTGCCAACGTTGTTGCCTCATATTGAGTTCCTTCTGAGTGAACAAATACTTCAAGGATTTATGATCGGTATAGAGAATGAAGCGCTCGCCTAATCAATAGTGTCGCCAAATCTTCAAGGCGAAGACAATGGCAGCTAACTCAAGATCATGAGTGGCATAGCGAACTTCATTCGGGCGCAGTTGCCTAGAAGCATAAGCAACTACTCGATCCTTCTGCATAAGCACGACACCGAGACCACTACATAAGCATCGGTGTAGACAACAAGATCATGATTCCCCTCGGGAACCACAAGAATAGGAGCATTAGTGAGAAGTTCCTTTAATGTCTGAAAGGAAGCTTCACACTTATCGGACCAAATATAATGAATTCCTTTTCGAGTAAGGCTGGTGAGAGGAAGCACAACACGGGAAAAATCCTTAATGAACCGACGGTAAAAACCCGCCAATCCAAGGAAACTACGAATCTCATGAACATTCTCAGGCCTCTTCCAATTCTGGATAGCTTCGATCTATGAGGGATCGACAGAAATGCCGTCAAAAGATACAACATGGCCTAATAATTTAACCTTATTCTCCCAAAAATGGCACTTGGAGAATTTGGCTTTAAGCTGATGGTGACGAAGAGTACTCAAGACAATTCTCAAGTGATTAACATGCTCGACTTCAGACTTAGAATAAACAAGAATGTCGTCAATGAGCACAAGGACGAACTTATCGAGATACTACCGGAATACTCGATTCATAAGATCAACAAAGAAAGCATGGGCGTTCGTCAAACCGAACGGCATAACGAGCCACTCGAAAGAACCATATTGAGTGCGGAAAGCTGTAAGAGGTATGCTATCTTCCACGACTCGGAGCTGATGAAACCCAGTGGCAAGGTCGAGCTGAGAGAAGACCTTAGCGCCACTCAATAGATCGAACATATCATCGATCCTCGGCAAAGGATACCTATTCTTGATGGTCAGCTCGTTAAGCTTGCAATAGTCGATGCAGAGCCTAAGAGTTACATTGGACTTCTTCACGAAGACGACCGCGGCACCCCACGGTGAAAAACTGGACTGAATCAACTGTTTGGACTCAAGCTCTAAAAGCTGCTTCTTGAGTTCCTCATTTTTTTTTGTAGACATCCTCATGGGAGGACGGCTAACTGGCTGCGCGCCTGGAATGAGATCAATGCGGAACTCGATCGCCCGCTTGGGTGGCAAACCCGAAACCGGCTCAAAAACATCAGAGAAGTCACAAACAATAGAATACGAGATATATCATCATCATCTCGTGAGTCAAGAGAATATAAGGCCATTTCGGAATTATCCACATTTCGAAGAACAAGTGATAACTGAGTAGACGAATCTGGTTGTCGAAGATATAAAATTCTTTCAGAACAAATAATCCTGGCATCGTATCTCACTAGCCAGTCCATACCCAAAATCATATCAAATTCCAGATAAGAAATAACGTGCAAATTCGCACGAAAAGAAAAGCCACATAAAACAATCTCAACATCATCACAAAGCATGCTAAGGGTTGTGGATCCCTCAATAGGATTCGCAATCCTCAACGAAGTAACCATACAAGAAACATCCAAAGACAAATCATCGACAAGCTTTTTTAGTATGAAAGAATGCGAAGCACCCGTATCGAAAAGAACTCGAATACTGCAGTCATGAAATAAAATAAAACCTTCCAAAATAGATGGAGATATACCTCTGGGCTGAGAAGAACCTCCAGAAGCCTTAGCAACATAAAGCTTGCCAGACTTGGCACTAGCAGGAGTAGTATGGCAGGTGGAAACACGGTGACCTTCCTTCTTGCAATAATGGCAGAAGAGAGGCTTAGGACAAGCTCGAATCATATGATCAGGAGAACCACAATTGAAACACTTCCGAATGGAAGGTGTTCCAGCAGATTGAGAGTTAGGACCAGATTCAATAGGCTTTTTTTCTTGGAAGGGAAAAATCCCTTCTTATGAAATGGAAAATTCTTCTTATTGGGGTTCTTGCGAACCTCAACATCATCACCACTACCACACTCCTTCTCGATGGCTTCAAGATGAAGTGCCGAGTCAACCAACTCCTCAAAAGAAAGCTTAAGTTGAAGCATTAAAGACTTCTTAAGATATTTCTTAAGACCAGAGACAAACTTCATATTCTTCTTATAAGAGGTGCTAATGAATTCAAGACCATACTTAGATAAGGCCTCGAATGATGCAACATATTCAGAAACGGAGGACTTCCCTTGCTTCAACTCAAGGAAGCGACGGGCCAATAAAACTTTCTCAGATTCAGGAACGAATTTGAGTTCGAATCGTTCCTGCAACTGAGTCCAAGAAAGAACAGACTCATCCAGTTTGGCTACAAGAGGCTCGTACCAATCAAGGGCACGCTCTTGCAATAAGCTAGAAGTTACAAGAACTCGATCGTGGTTAGAAAGATCCATGCGAGAGAAAATACGTTCGCATGTGCGAATCCAAGCTTGGACCTCAAGAACAGACTCGGAGCCTTTGAATGGCTTCCCTCCAAGATGAGAAAAATCACTGCACAGGCGTGCAAAGGCAGACTTGCGTGGAGGAGCACAAATAGGAGCTGGAGGTTGAGTGCTCCTAAATAACTCCAAAAACTGATCGGCAGACATATAAACGCCGTCCGGATGCGAGCCGCTTGATTGCCCAGCATCCGAGCGTCGTCCTCTGCCTCTTCCGACCATTAGCTGAAAGTTAAGATAAGAAAAGGATTATTCACAAGGTAGATATCATTAATTCAAATATGGAATACTACGGAATAAAATGCATTCCTAGACGTATTCCCAAAATTCTATCTACCCCAAAGGCATGGAAAGAAATAAGGCACGATGATTCAAAGATTCGTTACATTCGTACTACCCCTTTGATGTACCATAATATGTTTCTATGTTCTATGTTTATCATATTTTGTTCTGAACCTGGCTCTGATACCAAGCTGTAACGCCCCACTCTGAGACTCACATTAGCAAAGAGTATTACAAGGTAACACCGTCTGCTAATACAGAGAGTGGAACTGGATAGGAGCGACCATCTATAGCCTTGACTTAATTATCTATTGAATACGCCGACAATTGCCACTTCTTTCTCAAATGGATCAACATTTCCAATAAATTCTTAATACAAAGCCATAGGTGGTTGAATGATCTATCGGAATAAAATATAACAACTCAAGTGTAATACACATCACAGAACAGTAGATCATCATATACATTTACACATATACAGATACATTACAGAGTATACAAAATGATACATGTTAAGTGCTAAGCAAACCACAATATACAGGCGAGTCAAAAGAATACATATCAGAGTTACATCCAAAAAGGACTACACAAAAAGCTATAACAAAAAGGAACTAGCAGAATAGTCCATGCGGAAGCAAAATAGGCTAAGTGCAATGTACCTAACCTGAAACATCTCGGTCTGACCCGAGTATAAAATACACGGGTCAGTCTAGCTAAACAAATCAGTTAGATAAACTAAATGGTAATGAACATACAAGGTCATAAAGTACCACAAATATCTCCGAAAGAGATAACCAAATCATCTAACAGAAGATGAATCATAACAAGCCTCATATCATAGGCAACTCAAATAAACCAAGGATATCATATCCCAAAACAAGCCAAGAAGGCAAATAACAAATACCAACAAGGTAACACAAGTTTCCACAAGGTAATCGCTATATATCGTGTGGTTCAAAGGACCTACACCGAAGGGTGATACACTAGGAAAATATAATTGTCAAAGAAATAAAATATGCTCGAGCTCAGTACTGTATAACAAGGATCCATACGCCCGAAGGCAATGCTCGAAGGCAACAAACCGTAGTGGCAAAGGTCCGGAGACCCAGTACTGGACACCACTAACTGGCAGAATGTGTCGCAACTCTCAGAAAGGAACCCGAAAAATGTTAACGTGAGTCCCATACCACACGTTCGCACTAAACGGTTTACTAACTGTTAGTCAATTTCACACTCAAAGCAGTACAAAGTTCACCTCATCTCATCGGTAAACCAGACCCAAAGGTAAAAACGGTCAAACTAATAGATTAGGAATTAACTGAAAAGATAAACCCACGTGTTCATAGAACGCGTTTTATTTAATCATTTAATTCTCCTCCTTCTTCGCTCGAAGTGCAAAATCGTGTGTGTTTTATATAGAAATTATAAATTGGAGAAACGAGCTTTTAATACAATTTAAAAAGATCATTTTATAAAAACCCGTGTACGAAATCAAAAGGAATCATCAAAGTCAAACATGCAATAACAACTAATTGGAATCGACACGAATCGATAAAAATTGGAAACCAAGCAAAATAGGCAAATTGGGCTGAGACAAGCAAGTCAGTCGACTGACTGCAGAGGCCAGTCGACTGATCCAGAAACCTGAAACTTTTGGTTCCTACAGTCAGTCGACTGACTGCAGAGGCCAATCGACTGACTGTAGAAAACAGAAACTTTTGGTTTCTGCAGCCAGTCCCAGAAACTTTCGGTTTCTACCACTAGTCGACTGATTGGCACTGGAACTGTTTTTCAGCTTATCAAAATGAAGAGCAAACTCTCACAACTTGCAACCGGACGAGCAATGGGTGCTAGGGGTTTATGCCAATCGACAACCCAGCCCTATAAGCTCTTCAATACACCACCAAAAGCATGATCAAACATCAAGCTATGATTTTTAGAGTTTTTGACTTCAAAACACCAAAAATTGAAATGTTCACCAAATCAATTCAAATCAAAAGAAAATGAACATAAATAAGTGTTAGGAATTCATACCTAACATCAATGATATCTAGAGAAGTAGATGTGAGTTCAAAAACTCACCTTTTAACTCAAAAACAAAGATGAGAAGCTCAAATGCAAAGAAAAGATCAACCACTCTTCACTTCTACTCTACAAGCTCTAATCTAAGATCAAAAAAAGTATTTCCTAAATTTGGTTATAGGAAATTTCTAAAATTGGGGAGAGAGAGAGATGGAGAGGGTGAAAAGAAGGCTTACCTAAGCTTCTCTTTGATTTTGGAGAAAGAATTTGAGTTTGCAATAGGAAACTAGGGCTTGGAATTTCTATTTCTCATTCTCTTCCCCCATTTTCAGTAGCTTGAGTTCAAGGAAATGAATTGAGTGAATGGAGAGGAGAGGGGGCTGAGTTAGGGTATATGATGAGTTGGGTGAAACCCAAACCCATAAGCCCACTTAGAAAATAGCAAAATTCAACTTACTCCAAACATATCGATGCTTATACTCAAAAAGATCGCAAATGCTATTTTGGACTCAATGGAAGTGGTCCCGAGTCCTAATTCGACCGTTTGCAAAAAGTGACATTTCGGATTTAAATCCTCCAATCATGCCGCAACTAGAGAAATTCACGTATTTTTCACAATTCTTTTGGTTATGTCTTCTACTTTCTTCTTTTTATGTTGCGACTAACGACGCTATATTTAAATAAAATATTTAAATATATAATCGTAAAATATGCGGGTTGTTACACAACATTTACAGAATACTATAAAATGTTTTTTGCAGTAAAATATATTCAAAAAATTATCAAACAGAAATTGCAGCATTTAACAAATGCTGTGAAAAGTTTCTGAAACACTACTGCGTTTTTAGCACAGTAATGCTATAAAAACGAATTTGCAGTGCTTAAAAAACGTTAACAGAAGCAAAGACAGTATTTCAGAAATGCTATCTAAAGTTCTGGGCATGTTTTTAACATGATTTTGCACTAATTTTGCGACTAGATTTCAACATGTAAATAATTGACTTTTGACCCAATTTTTTTGTAGTAGTTAATATAACTAAAGTAAATAAAAAACATAAAAAATAATAATGAAAAAACATGTGTAAAGACACTTGGCATTATGCATGTAAAAATGCTTTTATTAAAGAAAAAGTGTAATGACACGTGTCATTTTGCATGTATGTCACGATCTATTTATATGACAAGTGTCATGTGATGTGGCGCAATCTTATTAAATGAAGAAATCTATAAATAGAGCCTTATTCTAACATTCTAAAATCATTCTATTAATTTCTCAAAGACATAAAATTAGTGTCTTAAAAGAAATAGAGTACGAGAAGTAAATACAACATTAGAAAAGTTGAAACCACGAATGAGGGTATGATTTTCTACTTAGTATAGTTGTAATAAATTAGTAGTAAGATTTTATTTGAAAGATAACACATTTTAAAAGGCTTTTAAAAAAAAATTAGACTGGTATATCGATATGTATACCATGGTGTGTCGATATATGGATCAAAATATCAAAACTTATAAAAGAGATAAATTTCTATACCTAACTAAATGCATAAATATATATTCCTAAATGCAACCATAAAGATGAAATAATAGTAAAGCGTACCTCTTTTTGCACTCCTCTATCTTTCTAACTTTTTTGTTCTTCCATTGTCGTGAACCACACATTTATATCTTTCAGAATTTGACGACAAGATCTGTTCTATTTCGACGGGCTTGTTTTTCTGATCATCGTAGTATATTCATTTGCTGAATTTGAAGACCGTATGAGAAAGATATAGATGATTTAGTAGATTGACCAACTTGGCGCCAAAACTTTGAATTTGAATTTTGAATGAATGGACACTTCAACCACTATAAATAGGCCCAACAGTCACCACTTTTCATAAAACTTTATCTTCTTCTTCTTCTTCCCATTTTTCTATTTACTATCAAACTTCTAGGAGGCATATCTCCTTCGTTTCTTAATGGAATTGGATAAAACCGGTGGCAAATCGAAGAGGAAGGCAAAGGATACGATCTAGTAATAGTTTGGTGATGAATTTGGACGGTATTGTCGTGCAACAGGCCGAACAGTAAGAGAAATGCAGGAAATCCCGTACATAGTTTTCAGTTTTGGATAGCCAACTTCAAACTGTCATATCTCACTTAATTTTGATTAGAATTTGATGATCCACCAATCAAAACGACCGTGAGAACAAGAACTACCATTCGGAAAATGAGTTGGGACAAAATACTCAAATATATGTATGCAATTTGAAGAATACCATTGACAATTTTGCTTTCGTTTTCTCTTTGTTCACCAGAACTTCATTTGACCATAACTTGGTCATTTCTTGACGGATTTGCACGAAACCAGTGACATTGTGAAGCAGATGGAGAGAAGTATAGTATCAAATCAAGTTGTATATGAGAATCAAAAGTTTATATTGATCTGGTACCCATTTCATTGTCGATTGCCATTATATATCCATTTGTTCTTCTTGATTGATGAACGATTATCTGGTATCTTTTAACCAAAAGTCATTAGACATAACTCTTCTCCTACAAAACAATATAACATTTTAAAGAATCAAATGACTTTTCAAAATAACTAAATATAGTTTTAAACAATAATATCATGATGATTCTATGACATATTCATATGAAAATAGTGTTAATAATTTTATAAAAAAATTGCCATTTTAATTTTTTTTCAAAAAATCAGATTATGAGAATTTTGAAAACCAATGATTTGGTACCAATTGAAAGGGAGTGTGGATTAAGGATCTTAAGGCTAATTTAACACTAGATGGGGGGTGAATAGTGTTTAATGGATTCTAAGACTTATATGGACTAATTTAAAAATTATGATATAAACAAATGCAAAACTTAATCACAGAACAATCACAGAATCAAACACAGATGCAAAAAGTAAATAAAAGGCAGTAAAAGGAAAGAACACACCGTATTTTATACTGGTTCGGAGTTACCCTACATCCAGTCCTGTACCAAGGCAAACACCTCATATAGATTTTTATTATACCAATGTCGAGATTACAATCCTCAATTTCTAAAGGCCTTGAGATACCCTCCGGTCTCACGAGTCCGGGGCAAACTCTCTTGATTTACGGGCCACAAGATTACCCAATTGATTTTCAGGCACAACCACACCTTATAGAGAGACTCGATAAACTTTTGATTACAAATTGATCCTATAACTCTGAATAGCACTTTGATATTCGAGAGAGGGCAGAGAATCAAGCAAGAATGAGATTCTAATTTGATTCACTTGAGAATTCAGCAGAATTTCGGCACGATCTTAAAAATATGAAAATTTTAGAATATGGATTTGTGGAGAAGGAGTGAAGAAAACAAGAAAATGGTTAGTTAAAAAAATTCGTTTATGAAGGCTATTTATAGACCAGTAACGGTCAAAACCATTCGTGAAGAGATTTAAACGAATAGACACTTCTTTTGAAAATGACCAGTAACGGTCATAACCATTCATGAAGAGATTTAAACGAATAAAAACTTCTTTTGAAAATTGAAACTTTTGAATTTAACGGCCACCATGTCGACATGGGGTATCCCATGATGTCGACATCCCTAGGTTAAAAATAAGTGAATATTAGGCTCAGGTCCCTAATAAGTTTCAAAATACACAAAAACCCTAGTAAAAAAAAGTATATAAACTAGGTCCCTAAAATTAAGTTGCTAAATTTCCGCAATTTTTTTGGTTAATAATTGCGGAAATTTTCGCAACTTTTTGAAAAAATTGCAGAAATTTCCGCAATTTTTTTGGTGAATAATTGCGGAATTTTCCGCAATTTTTTCAAAAAATTGCAGAAATTTCAGCAATTTTTTTGGTGAATAATTGTGAAATGTCTGCAATTTTTTGATATAATTGCATAAATGTCTGCAATTATTCACTGAATAATTGCATAAGTGTATACCATTATTTAGTAACTTAATTCTAGGGACCTAATTTACAAACTTTTTTTTACTGGGGTTTTGTGTATTTTGAAACTTATTAGGGACCTGTGCCAAACTGTCCCTAAAAATAATGTAAAATTTGTTTTGAAAATGGTATTGAACGGAAAACAAGATGAAATGATTCTGGAGTAAAATAAACTAATTTTCCTATGTTTTGAAATAAAGAAGAGTAGAAAAATATATTTTTAGAATGTATATATAAATTTGATTTTAAATCTCAAGTATATATATTATAAAAGAATATTTAAAAATCAGAAGATAGTTTTTAAAAACAAACGAAGTTTAAAACAAGAGTTTATTTAAAAACAAAAACAAAAAATATTTTAAGGCTAAAACATCCTTTTGAAAATCATTTGAAAAGATAATTTTTAAGGCTAAAACATTTTGAAAAGCAGTTTTGAAAATCATTTTGAAAAACTATTTTGAAGTAGTTTTGCAAGCTTCTTCCTGCAGAATATCTCATCATATCAGGACTCGAGAACTTGTACAAAACGAGGATGTTTGTGGGTTTGTAAGCCACTTGTCATAGGTTTGTAAGCTACTTGTCGTGGGTTTGTAAGCCACTAAGAAGGTAGAAATAGGTTCCTTCCCAAATGAAATTTGGAATGAATATTTCCATGCTATTATGAACTTTTAACAAAACTAGACACTTATCTTGAAATCTTGATCTGGATACTCATGAGTCTTTAAACTTGATTTCTTTATTCTTGATCTTTACTGTACAGTCTTCAATAATCAGTACCTGCCTTATATATATCCTGCATAATAACATTCATATATATCTAGACAATAGTGTTAGTATATAAGTTATAATAAAATAAGTTACAAAGGTTGTCGTCATCAAAACCACTATCTCCAGTTCCTAACAAATTAACCGACCAAATAGTTGTCATATATGTTTTGAGAGACATAGAGGATATACTGAATTATAAGAAATTTGGATGAATTCGAACCAACATGGACCGGACAAGATTTTTGCTCATACAAATATTTTTGTCCTAGCTCGTGTCCTAATTGAAAATCAAATGGACTCGGACGGACATATTTCGGCCACGGACACGAACGGACATTGGACACTCGTACAAAATTAACAGCCCTAGGTATTGCCTTGATCACGTTAGGTAATCTAAACGGGATGATGAGCAGCTCGATGCTATGTTTGCAGTTGTAAGCACCATATCAGGAGTAGGAGCTACATAGGTTGGATGCATCATCGTTCCAGAGCAATCAACGAGAAACAGGGTTACACCTAACTGGCTACGCCTTCTACTACGGTAGGCTATGTTGGGTAAAGCACTGCTACATTTATTTGCTAGTTTGTTATTAAGGCATGGCTAGATAACCCATGACAAAGTTCTTTCCAAAGTGAATGGTGTAGTCCGTGGAGCTGAGTCTTCAATAGGAAGCGGACAAGTTAGTAAATCCCTAAAGGCGAAGCGAGATAGAATACGGATAAATTATAGCAATGCCGTTACTAAGTATTTACGAGAGACTCTACTTTTTATGCATGCAAGTTGGCCTAGACATTGATGATATTGCTTAGTAGTTTAGAATTACGGATACCATCGGGGTTAGTACCTTGGTCAAATTGGGACCGTGGTACTTACATACACACACACATATACATACACACACACATATACATATACATACATATATATTTGTGTGTGTTTAGGTATATAGTTATAGTCTATTACAAGTAGATGAGACGTATCATATACAAACGTGGAGTCGAGATGACTAACTTAAAATACGTAACATGTAGTGGAAGATAATCAGCATAAATTAGTGTTATGTATAAAGTGTATAATTTAACTAATCATCAGAATGTTGTTATGACCCCCTCTTTATTACAACCTATGGGATAGCTTAGACATACAGGTACTGGTAGAATAGTGAAAGGTCATGTTCCTTATCCGTGCTAGACACTGACAAGGATACTAGACATTGGAAGTGTCAAATCTTGATCAGTGATTATATGTTCTATTATACCTTATTATTCCATTATAAGTTATATCATTAATGCTTTGATATGCATTCATTTGTTTATTTTCATGATACCAAATCAACGATCTGTAATTTGGTGGACTTAGGCTTTTGATTTAGCAAAAATCTAGGTCTACTGCGGTGTAAATTCTAACACCTCCATATGGTAACATTTGTGATATACACTTCATTTCTCTAGCTCGTGCACTTTACCCTAATAGTTTATTTGATACACTTATAAATTAAAATGTAACAGTAATTTTTTTAAACAAAGTAATAAAATAAAGATTCTATTTATTTATATTGGATATAAAATCCACTTTGGACTTTATCCAAAATAGAAAACTTTTTGGAAACCTACCTATTTTAGCCACATTCGACCGACTCGGTTCCTTCGTATTCAACCATATATTATTGGATTTTATCACACCCATTGTACCAACTTCATATGGAGAGTTTTAGATCAAATATGTTAAACTTAAAGCAATAAGAGAAAACAATTATGTTATATGAAAATACATTTGGAATAGAAATCACATTTTTCGTTCCATATTACTATTAGTATTTTATACAATTCTTTTTTCCTATGAATCTTCATGAAGCAGAGGTGGTCATTCACTCTCTTCATCCTAACTATGCCTATGTTACATCCACTCTCGGAAATTCACTTTCCTTTTTAAAAGGTCCAAACATGCAAAAGGAAACTCTTACTACGAGACTGCACCGAACTCTTTACAAAAGTGTATTCAAACATCCCTAAAATTTAAGAATACCATATAATTTGCTATAAAGTAAACTGATTGTAACGAATCGCCTTCCTTACTCTGAAAAACGAGACATTAAGGGTAAAAGAAAAGGAAAGATAAGAAGAAACCTCACAATCACATAATCTCACAGCGAAATGAAACAACGTATATTAATCAACGTAAGATTTTACAGAGATACTGCCATAATAGCACATCAAAGTCATAATAGTACAAGTTCCAGAATAGGAAAGTTATAACTACCTATCCTTACATCACTATACAAAATAAAAACATATTGTTAACTCCCTTTTAGCAACGACTTACGAGTTAAAAAGCCTAAAACCTGTGTACTCAACGACTCACGACTTAGTCGCTGAAAAGGAATCTACGGCTTGAACGACTTACGACCTACCGGGTTAGGAAGCTACGACCTAAGGGAGTCTACGACCCAACTACCTAAAGGAGCTTGCGACCTAACTACTTAAGATGTATGCCGACCTAGAAACCAACCGACCTAACAAGTGGTCGACTTAAGATTGCAAGTTAACTCTGCTCCGACCTAACAATACTGAGCTATGAAATGCTCCGAGTTAAGAAGACTCTCCGACTTAACTACTCAACGAGTTAAAGTCTCTACGACTTAAGAAGGTTTCGACTTAACATGCTACGACTCATCAAGTTAACTCTTCTACGACTTAAGAGACTCAGCGACTTAACTTGCCTAGCGACCTAACTATCTGGAAGGCCTTAAGTCGTCTACGACTCATGGTTTGCGATAAGTCGTCTACGACTCATGGTTTGCTATAAGTCGTCTACGACTCATGGTTGCTATAAGTCGTCTACGACTCATGGTTTGCTATAAGTCGTCTACGACTCATGGTTTGCTATAAGTCGTCTACGACTCATGGTTTGCTATAAGTCGTCTACGACTCATGGTTTGCTATAAGTCGTCTACGACTCATGGTTTGCTATAAGTCGTCTACGACTCATGGTTTGCTATAAGTCATCTACGACTCATGGTTTGCTATAAGTCGTCTACGACTCATGGTTTGCTATAAGTCGTCTCCGACTCATGGTTGCTATAAGTCGTCTCCGACTCATGGTTTGCTATAAGTCGTCTACGACTCATGGTTTGCTATAAGTCGTCTACGACTCATGGTTTGCTATAAGTCGTCTACGACTCATGGTTTGCTATAAGTCGTCTACGACTCATGGTTTGCTATAAGTCGTCTACGACTCATGGTTTGCTATAAGTCGTCTACGACTCATGGTTTGCTATAAGTCGTCTACGACTCATGGTTGCTATAAGTCGTCTACGACTCATGGTTTGCTATAAGTCATCTACGACTCATGGTTTGCTATAAGTCGTCTACGACTCATGGTTTGCTATAAGTCGTCTACGACTCATGGTTTGCTATAAGTCGTCTACGACTCATGGTTTGCTATAAGTCGTCTACGACTCATGGTTTGCTATAAGTCGTCTCCGACTCATGGTTGCTATAAGTCGTCTACGACTCATGGTTTGCTATAAGTCGTCTACGACTCATGGTTTGCTATAAGTCGTCTACGACTCATGTTTTGCTATAAGTGGCCTGCAACTTAAGAGCTTCATGACTCAACGAAGACAAGCTTCTTACCACTCATGGTCTTACGAGATAAGAAGTGAACAACTTAAGTTATGTGGCGACTTAGTGATTGAAAAGAATCAACGGCCTAACTGCTAAAGGCTCTACGACTCATGAGGTTCTACGACTCATGAGGTCTTACGACTCACAAGGTCTGTACGACTCATCAGATTTACGACTCATGGAGATTTACGATTCATGAGGTCTTACGACTCATCAGGCTTACGACTTAAAGGCTATCAAGCTGGAATCCAAAGCCCTTGCCTGTGTTACTTTGATCTGATGAGTCGACTACGACTTAGCACTTGTCTTCCAACTAAGCCACAAGATGGACCAAATATGGCGCCCACGAGACATCTTAAGTCGAATACGAGTTACGACTTATCATGAGTTGGTCACGACTCATGACTTGGCCAAACCGAGAGCTCAGAAATCTGCTCCTATAAATAGGCCACCACTTCCAACATGAAAAGGACTTTTGGCCATTCATTTCTCCAAGCGCCGTTACGCTGTCGAAGCCTCCTCTCATTCAGCAATCAAAGATCTTCAAGCATTCGAGACACTACAACAATCTTCGAGAAGAGCTACTAACATCCAACACGGATTCGTCGAGTTTCATCATCAAAGATCGAGCTAGTAGTCTAGAGTGCTTTCATGATCAAGTTGTATCGTATTTTGAAGGATATTGTATCAAATTGTAACCGAATCAGCAATAAAAGACTATAAAGTGGACGTAGGCTCAATTACGGGCCGAACCACTATAAATCTGTTGTTCATTTACTGCTTTTCTGCTATTTTCAGCTCATTTTCTGTTCCCGTACCAACGGGTGGTGCTTTCACAAATCTATTACACACACCGGGTGTTAGCGTTCACTTTTTACCGTTAACATTTTGGTGCTTTCACTGAGAGTTGAACTCAAGCGATCATCCACCGTTGCTTCGCAAAGACTCATAAAAAGAACCTCTCTTAAAAACCAGATCCGAAATAATGGCCCCTGGAAGAAGAGGTAGACCTATCAGATCCGGAAATGCTCACGAAGGAACTTCCGCTTCCCCAACAACAGACCAAGCAACTCCAACCGTTGGAGTCACCAGGGCTGAATTGGATGACGAAGTTTCTGGATTATACCAACAAATTGAAACTCAAAATGCTTTGATGATGGATAGAATAACTGCCCTGCTCGAGGCAAATCGTCAACCAGAAAACCATCAAACCACCCTTCCTGAAATGCCACCTTTCCAAGCTAATGGTTCTATGCCGCAACCAACTTGTCATGAACATATGCCCGGGCAAACTTCCGAGGGAAGAACTGGTGCTTGCCCGGAGGTGTCTTTGAACAATAAAGAGTACCTGTCTGAAATGGTTGGCCGCATCATGAAAGAGAGCATGCAAAGGGAAGAGGATGAGGCTGACTGGGGATTCGCGCCAAGCAGAACTCCATTTACTGAAAGGATCCTGAGAGCGGAATTTCCAAGGAAATTTGCACCTCCTACTATCCAAGCCTATAGGGGAACCACTGACCCTAATCATTTCCTATACAAATACGATTGGCATATGACCGGTGCAAGAGCATCAGACGAGATCAAGTGTCGATACTTTCCGGTATACCTCGAAGGCGTGGCTTTACTTTGGTTCACAAAGCTTCCAGTTCGGTCTATAGATAAGTTCTCCGACTTAACGCAAAAGTTTAAAGAACAGTTCAGATTGTATGCTTCAAAAGCTAAGGATATAATGTCACTGTCTAACCTTGAACAAGCACCCGGAGAATCAATCAAATCTTTCTTGAGCCGTTTCAATATAGCTTTAGCCGAGGTAGAAAATGCAGAACCACGCATGATCCTGACTTATTTGATGCGAGCCATTTATAAATCGAGTAAATTTGGGATATGGCTAAAGATGAAGGAACCGAACTCACTTGATAAATTTTATAAAAAGGCCGACGAGTTCATTCGCCTTGAAAGCCTTTCTACGACATCAAAAGTGGTTGCTGCCCAAACTAATAATAACAGTGTCCCATCTAAGAAAAGAGAATCTGAAAGTCAGAAAAGGGAGAATGAAGGAGGAAAGAACCAGGGAAATGAAAAGAAACCTCGCCGCTTTAATTCTTCGGATTATACTCCTTTAACTAATACACCAAGAAATATCTTTTTTGCAACAAAAGACGTTGTCCGGTATCCTAAGCCACCTGAGATGACGAAAGGTGCAAAGAGTAATGGAAAATTCTGCCAATTTCATAATCAACCTAGCCATGACACTGACCAATGTCGCCAGTTAAAGAAAGTGATTGAAGAATTGCTGGAACAAGGTAAACTCCAACAATACGTTAAGAGAAGCGGAGTCGATCCAACCTCATCCACTCGGGATCAACAACACCCTACCCATCAATCCGATTCTCACAACAACACTACAGTGCAAGATTCAGAAAAGCTTGTCATTAATGCTATCACAGGGGGACCATACCCAGCAAGCAGAAGTTGGGATGACTACTAATTACCCACAAAACTGCGGCTGGGGCATCTCTCACTTTCTCTGGCATAAAAATCCAAAAGCTATGAATCAAGCACAAATGGAAATCCAGCTTGGAGATTCTGAAACAACAATAACTAGCATTCATTTTTACTTAACGGCATTGCTTGAATTTGTAAAGATAATGATGGATGTGTAACTTCTGCATTGTAAACCGCTGAGAAATCAGCGTGACTCAATAATGAAAAACTATGCATTCTGTGTTTTCTATTATAAAATGCCTGTTATATTTCGATGTGTAAATACTCTAAATGTATTGCTAAAATGTCGATCTAATACTGCAGGTCATTAGAGCAAAGCTCACCCATCGCAAAGCTAAGCGAGCCTTACAAATCATTTATTAAAGCAAATTTCAAGCAACAAAAATTCCAAACTCAAATCCCGTACAAGAGGAACTGCACATAAAAAGTTGACGGCTCCATTGTGTCAAGCCCTCGTTAACTGGTTGCGATCGTTGATATAAAAAGGCATCCAACCAAATAAATTGCGTTTACTCTGTGGAGTCACTCAACAGTGAAGTCTACTTCTTCGGATAAAGCAATTTACTTGCAAAGGAAAGGAAGACGCGCTTGGAAACGATGATAAAGGATTGCAGATTGGCGGATGATGATACAATATGAGCGGACAAACATGGAAGTAGCCAAAGGGAGGTATGCCTCTCAACAGGAAAGCCGGTAGATCCACTAAAGGGATACCTTCCCAAGCAGAAGGAATAAGACCCTCGCTAACTGATTGTGATGCATCCGATCAGGCAGCCTGTGTCCATCCCATGGATCTACTTGCCCCTAAGACGCAACCTTCCTGGCACACCAACCAAAGCCCTCTAACGAGGCACGCCAATAAATGGGAGTGCTTTCCTCAATCAAAAAGATTGGTAGGACCACCGAAGGGGCACCTTGTTAATTGATTGCGATCGTTTGTACAAACAAACATCCAATCAAGCAACTTGCGCCTGTCCCGTGGACCCCTCCGACCATGAGAAAGTAACTTCCAGGCAATCACAAGCCCTCTTCGGAGGCACAAGCCCTCTTCGGAGGCACAAGCCCTCTTCGGAGGCACAAGCCCTCTTCGGAGGCACAAGCCATCTTCGGAGGCACAAGCCCTCTTCGGAGGCACAAGCCCTCTTCGGAGGCAAAAGCCCTTTTCGGAGGCACATTTCACCCGTGTAGAAGTGCAAAATGCTTCTCTTCGGAGACCCACTTCACCAGTGATGAAATACTAAAAAGCCCTTTTCGGAGGCACATTTCACCCGTGTAGAAGTGCAAAATGCTTCTCTTCGGAGACCCACTTCACCAGAGCTGAAATGCCAAAATTGCTTCTCCTCAGAGACCAAAACTGCTTCTCTTCGGAGACCAAAATTGCTGATCTTCGGAGACCAAAATTGCTTCTCTTTGGAGACCAAAATTGCTTCTCTTCAGAGACCAAAAGTCCTCTTCAGAGGCGTACTTCACCTTGCTTGAAGTACCAAAAATAAACCCTTTACTGGGGCATAAAATCAAAACCTTCTTCAGAAGCTCATTTCATTGTACAGGAAAATTCACTTTCAAACAAATAAAAGTGATCATTCCCAGAAGTCGAAATGTTCTTCAGAAAGAAAAAGAAAATAAAAATTTCTCCAAAGACAAGATATACTCTATTAAAAAGCAGAATAATTCTTCCCTAAAAAAGTGGAAAGTTATTCTCTAAAATAAGAGTATCGGTCTTGTGAAAGCAAGAAATATTACAATATACTTGTGGTATGGGGGCAGCATTATACAATTCAGTTACAGTAATAAAAGTAATATACAAGCGACATACCACAAGTTCATTGCAATATCACGTAATAAAGATGTGGAGTAAATGCGTTCTTGAAACACAGAAAAAAAGTTTGTACAAATAGAAAGAATCGTTTACTCTACACTTCAAATGAAAAACAGATGTATTCCTACATACACAAGGATTTGTACAAGAAAAATATCTATTTATTTCAACACTATGAGAAATTTTTTACATTGTACAGGTTACAAAAAGAAGCGGAGACCGGTATCCGCACAATCCCCGGTCAATACAAAAAGCAGAAAAGACAAAATCAAACTCATTTCCCCTTCTTCCCACCCTTGGAGCTTTTACCCGGCCTGGTAATTAGCTTCGTAGGCCGTATCGGAGAAGAAGGAGAAAGAGACTCAGCCGGATCAATCTCTGCTTCATCCCCAGCAGCAGAAGAACTCTTCTTTCCTTTCTTCGAAACCGCACGCTTTCCCTTCTTCTTGGAAGAAGACTCGCTCCCCGGAGCAAGAAATGTAGAAAGCTTTGTGTCGTAGTCAAAAGACCGCTCCGGGGTCTTCTCGCTATCTTCCAGACCTTCTGCCTTCTATTCTTCGGAAGCAGGTGGTTCGTCTAAACCTTGAAGGGCTGCTATTGGTTCTTCCTGTGAACCTGGTTGAGAAGCTGGAAGAGGTATAACTTGAGAAGGAGGAGGAACGACAGCTGAAGAAGGAAGAATTGGTGCAGTTTCCGGCACGACTGCTGCATAATAAAAGAAATCAAAACCAGTATTCTCCGAGAAAAAAGAAGACCGTGAATCGTCAAAGTTACCTGGAGAAGCCGGTTTAGCGAGATCAATCTCAAATTCTCGAGCTTGGAAGTCCTTCATTGCCTCTTCCTCTGTAGGGGTGGTTACAGTTTCTTTGTCAACCTTAGCGGGAGGCGTGGAATGAGAACTAGAGCCAGTAATATCCGCGTAAGCTAAAGTCGAAGTATAAGCAGGAGCAATAGGAGGTGTTTCTTTCTCAGGAAGCTTCTCTCCCGTCGCCTCGGCCCGCACTCGGATAAGCTGCTCTTTTCCTTTGGCAAGGGCAGCGCGATCGCTCTCACCTAAGTAGGTAGCTTGAAGATCTGTTTCAGAATATCCAGCACCACCAAATAAGTCAATGATTGCCTCCCATACTTCCGCTAAGGTGACTTCATATTCTGGTCCCAAAAATGAAAGGCTCCCACGGCCCAGGACACAATGCATATAAAAGTCGAACAGAGTCGCGTCAATGGTGGCTATGGTCGCCTTATGGGATTCTTCGGCTGCAGCTTTACCAGAGTGAACTTCATCATGTTCTCTTTCAGCCTTCAGTAGCTGAGATTGCAGTCTTATAATTTCTAAATCTTGAGAGCTGACTTTCTCTCGAAGCTGAACAGCATCATCGCGGTATTTTCTCGTAACCTGCTGTTCTGCTTCGAGTTTCACCTCAATATCTCTCTGAGCAGCATGGGCGTCTCGAACTTGTTTTTGAAGCATTTCTTCTTTCTAAGAATAAGAAGTGGAAGAAGTAGCAAGCTCTTTTTTAAGTCTTTCAACTTCAGCTTCGAGCTTCCCATAACCATCGCTAATGCTTTTCATTCCGCGTCATGCTGCTTACGCCATTTGTCCCACTCAGATTTATCATTCTCCATGGTCATCATCGCCTCAAGGTTCATATGGTTGACCCTTTGAAGTTCATCAACCAGCTTCTGCCATCCAGACATTCTTTCGATGTCAAGTTTTACAGCATCGACATTTTTCAGCATCGCCTGCTTATCAATGGGGACCAAATCCAAATCAAAACGCACTCCTTTCAGACACCAATTCGGAAATCGGCTCTGGAGTGTGGGAGGACCATCTCCAACTTGGTACTGTGGCCTATTAATGATTGTCTGGATGTCAGACTCCTTAAGGGCAGGAGAGCCGGAAGATGTATTAGGAGGAATAGAAGCGGTAGTCTTTTCCGAGATATTAGATGTATCTTTCTCGCCAAGTCTGATCCGTTTGCTGGAATCATCGGAAGTATGACTCTTCCCCTTGTCATCGTAAGATTTCCTCTTGTAAGGATCGTCACTTCTGAGGGAAGAATCACGTCGCTCGTCCCTACTCCCATAGTATTCCTCATCTTCTCTTCGGCGACGCTCTTCATGAGCTCACCTCTCATGAGCCTTTCTGGCAGCCCTCTCCTCATCAGTTTCCTTCACAGCACCGATGTAACTCCTAAAGTCATAAGCCTCACGGCTTCCGTAACGCTGGAATTTGTTGTAGTAAGAGCCGCTTCGCCCCATCAGAGAACCTGAAATTGAAGAAAAAGACCAGTTTTAGAAATCCTCAAGTTGAAGAAGCTAAGTGCATATAAGTGCCAAAATTCTAAGTGTGTGTGATGTGCAAACTACGCGCATCAGACTACAAACCACTTTTGGGTGTAGAAATGGCAATAAGTTGTGTGGAAGGCGTTGTGGTTTGTTGCAAAGAAGAAGTTGCTTCGACAACAGGAGGGACCACTTTAGAAACATCATCTTTAAAGAGCTCCTGAGAGGTTATCATGATGTCGCTCAGACTGTCAAAAGTATCATCGCCATGGTGCATGGGAGAATTATCTTTTTCAACTTCCACCTCAGCCGTCTTTTCAAGAGTGTGAAGATTTTCCTCCTCTTCAACAACCGGGGCAAGTGCTAACTTACTGGACGATCCAGCAATGTCGGTAGGAGTAGAACACTTTACCAATGAAGTCTCAGCGGTAAGTTCTTGCGGTAAAAGTTCTTTAGCAAGAACAGGGGCATCTGACTCCTCAGCAGGAGAATCAGGGACTTCATGTGGCTGAGTGGAACGGGAAGGATGTAAGAGTCCAAATTCGTGGAGGAACTCATCTCTCAATAGAAATTGAACACTCCTCTCCTCGACCGGCACGGCCATAAGCCTCTCGAAGGTATTTTTGTGACGAGTTTCCCTAGAGGGGGGAGGGAGCGCTGAAACAGTAGAGAAAGAAGTTAACATTTGACAATTTGGACTTCAAAGAATTTTAGAAAACACAGGGAAAAGATAGATAGTCTTACTTCCCACTCTCCAAATGGCGTAAAATCCCGGGGGACAGCGAACAAAGAAAAACTGGCTTAGAAACCCAGGAACGCTTTCAGGAAGACCAATAATCAGTTTACGGTTCCTGGCACTCCTTACAACTGTGATAGAGGGATGGTCTTTGTTCTTTGTAAATGAGCACAGGAAGAAAATTTCTCCAAAACTGGGAAAACGGTCCAGCATTCTCCTAAAAAGCACACACAGTCCCAGTAGGATGGCGTAGCCATTGGGATGTAGTTGAAAAGGGGAGATAGATAATCGAAGGAGAAGTTCTCGAAGACAGTCATTAAACGGGGGAATCGCTCCACTCAAGCACATTTGGCGGTTCACTGCGACAAAGCCGTGGGGCGGCCTATCAGCAGTGTCATTTACTCCAGGGAGCAAAGCGTCAGATTCAGCAATGCCAAACTGGGTGCATAGTTGACGGAAGACTTTATGACTCAGAGTGGTAGGAGTCCTTTCCGGGGGATCATTCAACGGAGTAGCAATTGGAAAAGCTTCTCCACTTGGTTCCAAGTCTTCTTGATGAGATGCCATTCTACACAATCAGCTGAATGTTCAAAAGTGAAGGTGCATGTTTCCTAAAAGTGTGAAGTGCTGTGCAAAACTAATGAAAACAAGAAAAAACAAGTATAACTGGAATTAAACTAACTGACAATCAGGCGAATACGAGATTTCAGAACTTGTTAATACTCAAGTGTAGTGTTAATGCAGACAAATCAGTTTTAGTTTACCATTACGATTTTGCTTTAATACTTCACTTGAGTTAGTTATTGTGTAGCATTTCACTCATACAGTTCATTTAATTTAATTTTCTCTTTATCATCTAATCTGTCATTCGATGTGGGCAGTCAGTGGCAGTATATTCGTCCCAGTATTCTGTGAATGTTGTGTTAAGCAGGTTATTAGCATTAAAGTCAAGACAGTGTGAGAGGTAACACAACACAGTTCAAATTCAAGAGTTCAGCCAACTTCTGTGCAAAATCATCTAAGTCTTAAGTCGTTAAACGACCTATCATGAGTCGGGGCTTTTAGGTTGTATTAGGCGAGTCAAGATGCTCAAGGCATGTTCTCTTAAGTCAGGTCATTCAAGTCCAAGAATTCGAAGTCATAGAGTTCAAGTTATTAAGTCGTTCGGATGGGTTCGCGAGTTACGAGTTAAGGGCTATCTCATCCACGACCTAGTCATTCAGATGTGCTTGCAAGATTAAACCTTAAGTGTTAACTCGTCCACGACCTAAGGGGCAAGCTATGAGTTAAATCAAGTCGTCAGTCCTTAAGTCGCACTGCAAGGAAAAGTTTCAAGTCTGAATGCAAAAATGCAATGTCCTAGGTCGTTACCGACCTACGACCTACGACCTACTTAAGGTCGTCAAAAATTAAGTCGCGATCTCTGTTCAAAGGTGTTAAGACGTTCATTCTCCCCAGTACATCGATTCGCCGAACTCCTAACCCGTTAACCCATTAGCCTCTCCTTCAACCAAAACTCTCGTCCCCTCAACGCATTCAATCATCTCGAAATCACCATACACCTAGTGTAATGATATTCCATCACAAATCACAAATCGGTCAAACTGAATCGCCGCAATCCATCGCCTTGTTCACACAAAACTATCCAAGGCTAAGACAAATCATCTTGAATCCATCAATGATCGATTGAAACAAGGATTGCAGAGAAGTACGGCATGAGAAAAGGGGGTCGATGGCGAAAATGGGATTCATAATTCAGTTATAGTCGGGGATTGAATAATCAAGTTCACTTACGCAATATAACGATGGGGATAACTGGCGATCAAGTATTTGAATTCGTCTTAAGAGAGCTCGAATGCTTGCAAATGGCAGAATAAGATGATAAGAACAAGTGAAGGAGGAAAAGGAACGACTGAAGCTATTTATGCCCTGGGACAGTGAAAGATGAATCGACACATCCGACTTACGATTTATACTAAGTCATTCGCGACCTACAACTCATCTTAAGTCGATCGCGATCTAGCGCACTCATCAAGAAGCGAGCTAAGGAAATCGAAGCACACGACTTACGACTTAAGACGTATACTTCGAGGGGCAAATGTTAACTCCCTTTTAGCAACGACTTACGAGTTAAAAAGCCTAAAACCTGTGTACTCAACGACTCACGACTTAGTTGCTGAAAAGGAATCTACGGCTTGAACGACTTACGACCTACCGGGTTAGGAAGCTACGACCTAAGGGAGTCTACGACCCAACTACCTAAAGGAGCTTGCGACCTAACTACTTAAGATGTATGCCGACCTAGAAGCCAACCGACCTAACAAGTGGTCGACTTAAGATTGCAAGTTAACTCTGCTCCGACCTAACAATACCGAGCTATGAAATGCTCCGAGTTAAGAAGACTCTCCGACTTAACTACTCAACGAGTTAAAGTCTCTACGACTTAAGAAGGTTTCGACTTAACATGCTACGACTCATCAAGTTAACTCTTCTACGACTTAAGAGACTCAGCGACTTAACTTGCCTAGCGACCTAACTATCTGGAAGGCCTTAAGTCGTCTACGACTCATGGTTTGCTATAAGTCGTCTCCGACTCATGGTTGCTATAAGTCGTCTACGACTCATGGTTTGCTATAAGTCATCTA
Organism: Allium fistulosum; assembly: GCA_030737815.1. NCBI lineage: Eukaryota > Viridiplantae > Streptophyta > Magnoliopsida > Asparagales > Amaryllidaceae > Allium > Allium fistulosum. Next base: position 1,047,992,836 of record CM060903.1, read on the forward strand.
CGACTCATGGTTTGTTATAAGTCGTCTACGACTCATGGTTTGCTATAAGTCGTCTACGACTCATGGTTTGCTATAAGTCGTCTACAACTCATGGTTTGCTATAAGTCGTCTACGACTCATGGTTTGCTATAAGTCGTCTACGACTCATGGTTTGCTATAAGTCGTCTACGACTCATGGTTTGCTATAAGTCGTCTCCGACTCATGGTTGCTATAAGTCGTCTACGACTCATGGTTTGCTATAAGTCGTCTACGACTCATGGTTTGCTATAAGTCGTCTACGACTCATGGTTTGCTATAAGTCGTCTACGACTCATGGTTTGCTATAAGTCGTCTACGACTCATGGTTTGCTATAAGTCGTCTCCGACTCATGGTTGCTATAAGCCGTCTACGACTCATGGTTTGCTATAAGTCGTCTACGACTCATGGTTTGCTATAAGTCATCTACGACTCATGTTTTGCTATAAGTGGCCTGCAACTTAAGAGCTTCATGACTCAACGAAGACAAGCTTCTTACGACTCATGGTCTTACGAGATAAGAAGTGAACAACTTAAGTTATGTGGCGACTTAGTGATTGAAAAGAATCAACGGCCTAACTGCTAAAGGCTCTACGACTCATGAGGTTCTACGACTCATGAGGTCTTACGACTCACAAGGTCTGTACGACTCATCAGATTTACGACTCATGGAGATTTACGATTCATGAGGTCTTACGACTCATCAGGCTTACGACTTAAAGGCTATCAAGCTGGAATCCAAAGCCCTTGCCTGTGTTACTTTGATCTGATGAGTCGACTACGACTTAGCACTTGTCTTCCAACTAAGCCACAAGATGGACCAAATATGGCGCCCACGAGACATCTTAAGTCGAATATGAGTTACGACTTATCATGAGTCGGTCACGACTCATGACTTGGCCAAACCGAGAGCTCATAAATCTACTCCTATAAATAGGCCACCACTTCCAACATGAAAAGGACTTTTGGCCATTCATTTCTCCAAGCACCGTTACGCTGTCGAAGCCTCCTCTCATTCAGCAATCAAAGATCTTCAAGCATTCGAGACACTACAACAATCTTCGAGAAGAGCTCCTAACATCCAACACGGATTCGTCGAGTTTCATCATCAAAGATTGAGCTAGTAGTCTAGAGTGCTTTCATGATCAAGTTGTATCGTATTTTGAAGGATATTGTATCAAATTGTAACCGAATCAGCAATAAAAGACTATAAAGTGGACGTAGGCTCAATTACGGGCCGAACCACTATAAATCTGTTGTTCATTTACTGCTTTTCTGCTATTTTCAGCTCATTTTCTGTTCCCGTACCAACGGGTGGTGCTTTCACAATTCTATTACACACACCGGGTGTTAGCGTTCACTTTTTACCGTTAACACATATATACACAACGGAATAAGATAGTAGCTAGCTAACGTTGAAGCCACCCACTCCAGCTCCTCCAAATGCAAATGTGAAAAACTCGGATCACTTGGCTACTTATAAAAATTTGACTACCCAAGAGTTTTAGGGAAAGAAATAAAACTCCGGGTCAGACATGGGTCTGGTGTGTGAATAAAACTCAAATAACTGAATTATTACTTTTAAAACTCTTTTAAAATCAAGGGTATCTCATAAGACCACGCCGCATATAAACACGGACAGGTCTTTACCTTATAATAACCAAAACATTTTTTTATAGAAAATACAGTGATATTATCATAATGTCTTAGGTTTTCAAGTAAATAATTAACATAGCCGAAATTGTTACATTAATTAAATTCCAGTATAATAGGTATACAACTAAGACCGAAGGAACCTATTAGAAAATGGATTTCATACAATGACTAGGTTACTGGGGTGCCGCCTATCACGATGGATCTCTAGATAAAATAACATCGAGGACCTCGTCGGGATCCCCTACCAACACAAGACTGGCCTACTCCTTACTGGATAGTACCGAACAAGATCACCCCTCGGTTGGAATCAACAACTGTACCGAAGCATACATGAGTTAATGGTAGGGACGCTAGATAAGGGTAACCTTACCCTAATTAGGAGTGACCCACTTAACCTTGCTGCATCTCCCCTATTTTAGTAATTCCTGGTTGATGAAGCCTAAAGCTACATTTACCTTTATTATAGCATTGCCACTTGGAATGTTAACATTGCCTTGCAGATGTTGACACAATGTCAGCATTCATCCATACAAGTCGTTTAGGAGATGAACGAACTGAAGGCACTACTTCCACTACACCCGATTTGGAATCACCCTAAGGGTTAGTACCAAATAGCCCTTGCACTTCAAAGTCTTCATCTTGGATCTCGCGTTTACTATTTCCAATTCATACGTTTACGTTGGTTCGAAGTGGTTTTCGGATAACAATTAATATCTAATCCCTATCTCTCCAAACCAACATTCGATAATTTAAAGGTCAAGTTGTTTATAGTGGACTCCCACTATCAGAGCGTAAAGATTTACATATGGGATTACCTTCTATATGCTTAAGATATCATGACCCGCTTATCAAAATTAACACTCTTGCATTTATCACATTTCCAAAATGCAGTCTTTGTGATAAGTACAAGTCGACTTACTTTCAATAAACAAGTCAACGTTTTACTAAACAACTTTAATTTGTTTAGCTACTTAATGACATGGACAAGAAATCCTTGGTTCAAAAACAATTCACTGAGAGAAGAAGGTTAATTTAAAATAAAGAATCGTTGAGTTTAAAATAATAAATAAATCATCATTAATCATAAACTAAATCTTAATTAATCCTTAATTAATCATACTTAAATCAAAGTTCGAATGTTAATTAATCTTTGTTAAGTCTTAATCAATTACTAATATTTACCCTTTATTAATCAAAAATTAATTAAATAATTAAACTCTAGTTGAATAATAATTAAACCCTAATTAGTAAATAAATAAATAATTGGACTATATTTAATACACATTTATTATAAATTAAACCCTAATTAATTAATTAATAATTAAGTAAATAAATAACTCTTAATTAAATAATAAGTAATTAAATAATTAAATACTAATCAAATAATTAATTTAAAAACAACTAACTTCATTAAACAAAATTAATTAAAATAAATACCCCTTAACTTAATTAATCATCAATAAAAACTTCTTAATTAACTACAAATGATTAACTTAATTAATTAATTAATTCTTAAACCCTAATTACTTAACTTAATTACTTAATTAATTAATAATTATTTTTAACAAATAAATTAATTATTTAACTCATAAATCAAAGTTAGTTAAGTTTTAGAATACCTAATTAAGTTCGAAATGGTTTTCAAAACAATTTTAAAAGAAAACTTAAAAACTTGAAAATCATATATTTCCGAACTACAGCCATAGTGACTATCGTTATGGATGCCGTAACTTTAAATTACTTTCTAAGCTATTTTCCAAACCTCATCTCTTACCTTCTTCACTTTCATTGTTTTAAAAACAATTTTAAAAACTCTAATTCAAAGCTAGGAACTTTATATTTTTCTTTTCTTTTGAAACGCTTAATAAATCAAAACCAAATAACATGGTTTGACTTTAAAAAGGATCTCAATTCCTTTCAACATTTTCAAGTACCAACTTCCATAACCATCCAACCAAAAATCCAAGATTTCACATACATAACATATTATTTCCATAACACATCCAAAATCACAACTTTATAACCCAAGGCATCACTTTAGCCTTTCACTTCAAGTCCTAATAGTAACTAAATATTAGCACATACATACACATCCAAACCATGCTATAGTTCATACAACAACATCACACATATATATATATATATAGCCACATAATAACATATGTATATGTTGTTTCGTTGCGATTGTGAGATTCTATGTTGTTTGTTTTCTTCTTTCTTTCTTCTTCTTTTTTCCTAACAATCTGCCTTTCCATTCAGTTTGAGTTGGTCATGTGTGGTTTATTGTCTGCTTAAACTGTATGGAAAAGTGGGTCGTTACGCTTGGTATCAGAGCACAAGTTAAGTGAGAATCAGGGCTTTGGTTGGGATTACTCATTAGAGATAAGGATCAGTAGCACCTTAGAATGAGTACGAGTGTGTGTATATATAAGAGCGTATTTGTTAGTGATTATTAAAATGTTTTATATTATGTTAATTTATCGGTTGAGTGGCTTATGAATTCTGGTCGGTATGTGGGATGCCACGATATCGATAGAGGTTTCTAAACACTTAAGCAAGGCAAACCGACACAACAATGTCTTGAGAATTGGGTAAATGAAATAACTTAACCTTGGTTATAATTTATACATATATAAAGGAATAATTTTTCGAAAATTATTATAGTTATATACGGTATACTTGGTTGTTAGGGAATGACAATATTCCATTATTATAATTTATGATTTGATTTGTGATACTCACTCAGTTAGAAGCATTGACTATTGTTTGTTGATTGGGTAGTCGTGCCAGACCAGTTTATGGGTATTGACTATTCGCTAAGTTAGGAGCAGTTTTATCCTTTTTACTACATGGGTTGGGTAGATTAGTGATTGCGGGAACATTAAAAACAAATGTCTTGTGAATACAGTTTCACAATTTGACTATATGGCATTTGAAGATAACGTTGGATTAAAAATTTAATTTTAATAAAGGTTTTTTATTTTAAATTAAACAATGTAACATTTGTGAAATAATTTTCATAAGAAATGTGAATTGTGTGAATAGGATTTATAAATGTAATTTATAAATAAAGTGATTTAAGTTGAGGATTTTAGAACTAAAACCCTGGTGTTTGTGGAAATGGATTTTCAAAGTTTGGAAATGTTTTTTCAAAGGTTTTGGAAGAATAATAATAGTATTATTTTGAAAATAATTTGATTAGAAATATTTCAAAATGGAATTCAGAACAGATAAATTTTGTTATTTAATATTTGAAGCAATAAAATTTGTGACTTATTAGTGAAAATAATGACTAGAATGAATTGTGACAATATTAATGTAGGTTAACCATTAACAATTCCTATGAAATTCCAATTAATTGAAATAACGTAAATGTTATAACTTGGTTATAAATTGAATGTAAGTAAATAAATGTAAGTGTGTATAAACTTATGAACTAGTACATAATTAGTGGTAATTTAATAAAATTTGTGTTATATAGGTAAGTTGTAACATTTGTTTACAATAATAAACTTAAAGGTGTTAAATGTGATTTAAGGTAAATGGTGACTAGTATTATTATAGGTTACCTATTATTTAATATATTAAAATTAAGGGAACATTTGCCATACATCCTTAATAACTTTCATAATTCGCCAAAAATCCCTTAGATACAAAACATATAAATTTCATCCCTATTTTTAAACGCAGCCTTTTCTTTTCCCAAATTACCCTTAAAAGTCATCCTAAAACCCTGAACCCACGCTTTTCTTATCGTTCGACCTTGATTACAATTCAAATCACATTTTTGTCAACAAAATCCAAGAAGTCTAAAAAATCGAATAGCAAAACAACCAAAATCAAGTCGAAATCTGACGTTTTCAAAATCAAACAAGGCAAAATGGGAAGATTGAAGGTGATATATCTCAATTTCAGGAATAGTCGATTTATATTACACTTTTTTAAATCGATATATCTTAGGGTTTTTGCAAGTGAATTAGAGATTTTCAAGTTAACCGTGCATGTAATCTATCTTTTTTACGGTAATATAAAGAAAATAGAGAATGTAGACGATAAACTATAAAACATTCTCTAATTACTGCAATTTTTGTTAAAAATTGTTCAAAAAACTGTTTGCTCTCTTCAATTCTCTAAGCAGATGTTATTAATGTGTTTTTTGCATATTTTTAAGCAATATATTCGATCAATGTCAGTATTTGCCTACAATTTTTCATAATAGTTTAAAATCTAACGGTAAATATTATAATAATGTCAATTAGTCATAATTATTGCAGACAAATATGCATCTATGTTAAATTTTTTTGAATATCTCTGCAACATTTATGTATAAACGATATTAGGTAAACATTACTGACAATATCACATATGGCTGCAATAATTCACTTTAGTTGCTTACTTTTTAGTAATAAAGCAGTTAAACATAATAAACTTACTTTTATATGTAATTTTTAGAATAGTTTAATGTCAATTATTCATATTATTGCATATAGATATGCAACTATACTGAGCACTGTTGAATAGCTTTGCAACATTTATGTATGAACAAAAATAAGCATTACTGACAATATCACATATAGTTGAACCAATTCAGTTTAACTGCTTACTTTTCAACAATAATTCAATTAAACAGAGTAATCTCATTTGTATATGCTACTTTTTGAATAGTTTCATTGAAATAACAATCTATTTCGAAAAAACTGAAGAATAATTTGATAATATTTATAATTACAAATGCCATATTTTAAAGTTTACAATTATTCAAATTGTTGCTGAAAATTAAGCAATTAATTTTTAAAACTACTGACATTTATGTAAATACAACATATACAACTATAGTTTGTATAAGCTAACAGTTTTTTCAATATTTTCATTGGATTACCAATCTATTTGAAAAAAGTGAAGAAAATTCTAGAAATATGTATGATTAGAAATAATAAAATTTCGATATCACAGTTATTCAAATAATTGCTGAAAAAAGCAATTATTTTTTAAAACTGCTAAATTATATGCAACAATTCAACATACATGAAAATTTGCATATACCATAAAATTTGCTGAACAGATTGCAATTATTTAAGATAATTGCATACATTTATGTGTTTTTTGCATATTCATTATAACTGCAAGTAATTAACATCACCTGTTATATTATTAGATTGTTCATATTTATTTCATAATTTTTAATGTACTTTTACAGAAAAACACAAAAGAAGTAGTAAAAGAAGGAAAATAGTAATTCTGGAAACATTAATTGTTCATGTTGAACAACAATCAGGATCAAATATTCTACAGAAAGAAAGAAACACAATCAGTGAAGAGAAAATTACTTCAAGGGAAGACAACTACAGAAATAATTTAAGGCCTTTCATCAATGTCCTTGGCAGGATTAAGAAGGAAGAATTACTGACAGTATCACATACAAAATATCTTCAAAGTTGACCTTTCTACAAATTCATTCATATGATCTATGTTGGAATTATACATGCAAAGGAAAACACAAAAAACTCAACAACTATAGACATAATCATCAAGGCCTACATAAAGAACTTGAACCGCTTCCAATTTGGAGATATGTTACTAACATTCACAGAGAATGATATAAGCCAACTATTATCAATTCCTACAGATGGTCAGCAAATCAAAACTTATGGCCATATGAAAAAAGAGGGCAAAAGCAATGCTCAGTTTACAGCATTCATCAACAGACACTATGAAGGAGAGACAAGTGTAAATAAAAAAAATAGAAATGGAGTTGTTTACAACAATAAAAGGAACATCAAAAGAAGAAAAAGCAGATACGGCAAAGCTTTTGCAACTGCATTTGGTTGCAACATTATTAGTATCAAATCCAAACTCAACTGTATCATGGAATATGATTCCATATTGTGTTTGTGAAGATAAAATGCAGCAGATATCATGGCCAAAAACGATTCACAAACATTTGATAAATCAAATTGAAAAATATATTGACACATCAAGGAAAATAAATGCATGCGTTACATTATTACTGGTATTAAATTTTTGATTAATTAGATAAATATCCTATTAATTAATAATTTATTCTAATACTAATTGTCTTTTTTGCAGTGGTGGATCTATATGACAAAACACAAATTTTGAAATCTGCTAAATTGCAATACAACAACTCATATGCCTTGGCTGGCAAATGCGATATATCAAAACTCAAGCCAATAATGTTATTGACCATAGAATACAACTCAGTAAGTATAACTGCAATTTAATTTATAGAATTGTTAAGCTAGAGTACAAAAATAGCCAGTAGTCTATTTATTTGCAAACTTATCTGCAACAATTAACAATAGTTGCAGATATATCTGCATTTATTAGCAGCAGTTGAGCCTTTTTGCTGCAATTATAGACTACAGATGTTGACTTATCTGCAATTATTATAAACAATTGCATATTTATCTGTAGTTAAAATAGCAAAACTGAACATAGTTCTACAATTATTTACAATAATTAAAGATATATCTACAATTTTGTATAATACTTGCAGATTTTTCTGCCATTATTAAAAATATTTATGGACATACATACAAATCATAATTAAAATTATATACATTTTTCCAATTATTCACAGTTCTTACATAATTATATTCAAATATTCTTAAGCTTCAATTTTGATTCAGTTATTTATTCCAGGATTTTCAAGGAGAGGAACTAAAATTGTTGAAAGATGCAGTTGAAAAAGATGAAGAATATGAAGCATTATACAAGAAAAGAGAAGAAAAATATAAAGAAATAATAAGAAAACTAGAATTGGACAACAGAAAACTTCAAGCTGAAAATACGCTACTAAAAAAGCAATTGAGACAATATGTGGAAACATCATCATCCACACAATTTGAGAATGTAGAGCTACAAATAGGGCTGTATATAGGATAGGACAGTCCGTTGTCTGACTCGGTCCGAGGCTGTAAGACGTCCGGTCTATGTCCGTACGATTCTCATTTAGGAAACGAATTAGGACAAGAAAAAATGTATGAAAAAACGTCCGTCCGAAAATGTTCGATGTTTTTCTATTGTCCGAACATTGTCCGTCCGTTGTCCGACTCGTACGAACAATGTTCGAAGTTAAAGTTTGTCCGGTCCGTGTCCGTTCGAATCTCCTATAGGACAGGACTAGGACACACCTCCGTCCGGTCCGGTCCGACCCATTTACAACCCTAGCTACAAATAATAGAAAGAACTGGTAGCAAACTAAACTCCTCAAATGAAAATGAAAGTGAAGAAAACGAAGAAAGTGAAGATAATGAAGTAGAAGAGAATACGTCATCTGGTAATACTTTCAATAATATATTGTTTTCCAACAAGAATATAAAAATTTAAGATATTTGATGATATATCTACAAATATTCTTACTATTTGACAAAATCATTTTTAAAGAATAAATGCAGATATTATTGCAATAATTATTAATAAGTGCAGCACAGTCTTCATTTTTTTACATAATACATTGTAACATAACACATAAAATCCATAACTATGTCAAAAATACTAAAGAGTTGAATTGCAAACATATATTTCAGCTCAAAGGATAAAAGAAAATGAAAATTTAACTGATATTCAAACTGAAGACAAAACTATTGAAGATGAATCTCAACTAATGGAGAAAGATAAAGATGAAGAAAAGGAAGAACAAAAAGAAAAAGATGTTGATAATGGGGAAAAAATAAATTTTGAAGAAATACAAAAAGATCCAGAAGATGATGAAGAAACAAAAATAGTTGAGGAAGATAAAGCAATTGAACAAAATCCTTCATTTGGTAATGCTTTGAATAATTATAGTTTTTCAACCAGACTGTAAAAATTAAACATATTTGTTGATATATCCGCAAATATTCTTATTATATTAAAAATACACTGTTGAAGAATAATTATATATATTAATGCAACAAATGTTGTAAAGGGCAACATATTCTTCACTTTTTCATAATTATTCACAAAATTACAAATTAAATTCATTATAATTTCAGAAACAGTAAAATTTTCAATTGAAAATATATCTTTCAGCTCAAAGCAATGAGGAAATAGAAAATCAAACTAATACTGTATTTTAAAACAAAAATATTAAACAAAAATGCAGACTTACAGAAGTTGAAAAACCTGAAAACAATCAAATCACAAAAAATGTATTCCGAAAACTAATCATGAAATATTAACCAACATTCAAATTAATTTCAGGTGAAAGCATTCAAAAGTATCCACAGCTACAAGGCAAACACCAGAAGATGAAACATCTACTTCAGCAGAAAAAAAACTGAAGAAATCAAAGAGAAAACATTGGAAATTGAAAAGCAAAAAAAAAGGTATAAATCAGCTGAAGAAGTGGATTTCCAAACTAAAAAGAAAGCAAAAAAGGCAAAACAGCAAGTACAAATCCTACCAATAATAGTTGAAGAATACGAATCTGAACCTAGATCAACTGAATTATCTACCAGTACAAAGATAAATGTCAGAAAAAGGTCAAATGTACGAAGTCTATCCGAAGAAAAAATCAAGCTGCTAGAGGACTTTTATAATAACTCCGACCTCAGGTAAAACTGTATAATTCTTTAAATAGCCAAGTATCCAATAATTGCTCAAATAAAAGTATTTATTTAAATTTGCTACTGACATATCAACAAATATTTGAAAAATGCAAAAATTTAGTAATATTGATCATTATATAACAGCAAAAGTGCATACCTGAATGGAGATGATGACATAATTATAACTGGAACAGCACTTGGTAAACTAATTATAGGAAGATTTATTGAAGGCCAGGTAGAACTTTACTCTAAAATTCCATTTATTTGCAAATTTATCAGCAACATTTCACTGCACTTGTTGTTTTATCTGCAAAAACCCATTTATCCGCAACAACTCCATTTATCTTCATATTTATCAGCAACATTTCGTTAAACTTATGGTTTTATCAGCAAAATTCCATTTATTTGAAACAAATACATTTATCTGCAGATTTTTCAGAAACATTTCATCAAACCTGTTGTTTTTTATGCAATATTCCATGAACTTATTGTTTTTTCTGCAAAACATATTATAGTCTTCTATCAATAAATATACTATCACTATTTCCTTATAATAATTTTTGTAGATCATTGACTGGTATTCACATGAATTGCATAAAGTTCATGCAGAAAACTTGTACTTCAAAGTTTATGCTGCTGTAAGTCTTATAATCTTCTAGTAAATAATTTGTTTAAATATTCATAAATTCAATTTGCTAATATATTCTCCTACAGACATTTCTACTGAACAATTCGAAGAATGTAACCCAAGCCCTAATTGATAATGTAGTAGCTAAAATTTTTGCAAACTGCAATAAAATGTTCTTCCCTATCCACCAAAAATCACATTTTACACTCTTGGAGTTTATTAAACAAGATAGAATATGAATTCACTACGATTCCATAAAACCACGGCATGAAGGAGAACATTAAAAGGTAGCAAGAAAGCTGGTATGTAAATTAAAAAATGAATAAATCATAGGAGAATAAACTGTTTAATAAAATCTTTGTTTTTCTTTGCAGAGAGTTTATATCACAGCCTTACTAAAGAAATTGGAAAAAGCAAAGCATGAACCATCAAAGCAAATCACTTTAGCTAACAGCCCACAACAACGTTCTGATTCATAAGTAAACAATAGAAAAAAATGTACAAATATTTCCATATCATAGAACATTTATTTTAACAATTTTGTAATATTTGTCAATCATCGCAGAGTTGACTGTGGCATGTTTGTAATGAACATTATGAAATAAAGAAGTGAAGGCAAAGAAATCAACAATGATGACCCTGAATTCACATATGAAGCTATGGATTTACAAAGAGCTGAACTGGCACATCAAATTCTTTCTTGCAAACCTTATAGTTAGAGCTTAGAAGAAAGCATGACACAAAAGTTTTTACTTTCTGAAGCAAACCAAAATATTTGATGTATCAAACTGTAATGTTTTCTCTAAGAATACTGAAATATATGTACATATTTTGCTAAACTTATGTAGTTGGAAGACAATGTTACTGTGTTAACGCAATATTAGAGTTTATTATCAAAAATTTATATATAAATTTCTTACAATTGAATTCAGTTGTCAAAATACTAAAGCAAATCACAGCTATTCATAATAATTACAAAATTGTCAGCAATAAAAGCACATATCTGCAGATATTTCCATAAATATTTAGTTATTCCAAATTCTTGCTTAGAATAATTGCAGAAATGTCAGCAATAAAAACACATATTTGCAGATATCTCCAAAAATATTTATTTAATTAAATTCTTGCTCATAATATGTAACGACCCGTAAAATTTTCAATAATTAAAATTTTAAGTTATAAATTTTAACAAAAAAAATGTTGTATTAAGTTTTAGACATTATTTACAGTGATTTGTATATACATATTTGTGTGCGACTTAAGATTTATAAGATGGACTTGTATGCAAAGTTATAACTTTTTAATCTTAAACCCTTTTAATCTGGAGATTAGGTTCAAAATTGTTGTCTTTAATTTTAGGCTCATAAAATAGTGAAACTTAATTTTAACACATTTATATGTATAAGTCTAGTATATATATATACGTATACGTATATGTTTTTAATAATAATACTATGACCAATAAAGATATATATGAAGGAAACATCATCTTTGTATACAATCTAGTATATTGCACTTACATAATTTACTGTAGAATACATTTGGACATAGTTACATTCCATGCCATGAATAAATAGCTTGTTAATGACATTTAATTAATCAGTCAATTTGATTAGAGAAAGAATGGAAGATTTCTCTCTCCATATACATAATAAAACTCTAAAATGCATATTTTGGTGATAAATTTATGTTCATCGGAATCTAAATCTTTTTCTAGTTTTCAAATCAGTTAGTTTAATTGAATAAATTCACAACAACCTTTATTTCACTTTTGTTCTTTAAAATAGATTTTATACCTTTTCAAAAATAAAATAATTTATACCGTTACTTATATACACTTTTGTAATAGATTTTGGGTAAAAGATAAATGAATGAATAAAAACCCAATGTAAACAAAACATATCTTAATAAGTAATAAATTTCAAGATTCATTGTAACAGCCCAAAAATTTTAACAGGCATTTTATTCATTTATTTAAAAACTATGGCGCTTGAATTCTTAAAAATACAATTTTGTAAATTTTCTTGTAATGATTGTTAATCAATTACTCAAAATTTTATTTATTTAAATTAAACGTTCTGTAATGTTGATTTGAATTAAAAGTGTAACTTTAATAGAAATTTTAAAATTTTTAATTTTATAATTCTAAACTACCAAATTTTCATCTTCAACTGTATACAATTGTGTAACAATTGTTTCACTTTTGTTTTGGTTAGATTTGTTGTATACCTTTAAAAGTTAGTAATAATTAGTGTGAAACGGAAAATTTAACTTTACATTTCTTTACGTATATTTACATCTGTTTCTTAACTTTATATTAAACAATCAATTGGATGAAGCTAAATTAAATTTTATTAATTATGGTATAATAGCTATTAAATTTTGGTTTAAAGTGATGGGTTATTTTCCTAATTAAAACGTTATCATTTTTAAATTTATTTAATAAGAGAAACAAATAAATTTGTACGTTACTTTGGGCATATGTTCATTTGTTGCTCTTGCCTTTTCTTTGCCTATTTGATTTTTTTTGCGTTAACAAGGCAAAGTTTCAGCCGTATATTCTCTTTTGAGAATTCAAAATCTTGCCCAAAATCTTGCCTTAAATCTTGCACGTGAAAGATTATTCCATCCTTTTTGCCTTCCATACGTTTCCATCTATTAATATAATTTAATGCCTTAATTTCCTTTGATGGCCTCTACCGTTCAAAACATTAAATTGCCTTCTCTCCATAAATCAGTGAATAGCTGTTAATATATACCATGTCCAAATTCCCAGACCGCAATATTTCACTTTAGCTTCTATCAAAATTTTCGTGAGCATCTCAAAGGTAAAGACAGCATGCTTTCTTTTTCATTTTGTTGTTTTGTTTTGTTGTTTCCCCTGCCTCATTTTTGCTTTATCATGTTGTTGCTCCAACCCATGCTCCAACCCCATTCATCATGACCAGCCCAGTCACGACCACAAAACCCATGGCTCCAACTCCTCCAGACCGAACCCCTGCAACCACGTCCCCTTGTCGTTCCACTTTCCTCCACCATCAAGCAAACCCCACGCCACCATGAACCCCACGCCTGACCATAACCATGCTGAGCCTCTGTTTTGGAAAAAAGAAACGACTTTTGTCACCTTGTATTATTTCTACCGAGCCTTGTTTTGAAAAAATAAATAAAAGTGCTTTTGTCACCTTGTATTTTGAAGTTATATTTTTTCCACGGAGCCTTTGTTTTGAAGTTATAATCTATTCCCTCTGGCCTTTGTTTTAGAAAAAAGAAATGAACAAAATTTGTTTTGTCACCTTTGTTTTGAAGTTATAGTCTATTTTTAAAAGTGGTCGAGCTTTTGTAAATTTTGAAGTTATATGTCCACCGAGCCCTTGTTTTGAAAAAAAAGGAAATGAACAAAAAAAATTTCCTTTTTTCACCTTTGTATTTTGAAGTCAGACTACAACCCCTCCGAGCCTTTAAAATCTTGAGTATGGTGAAGTGGTCAAGCTATTTCTTTTTAGTATTCAACTTGTTCTATTCGTTTTGTTTGCTTCATTTGAAAAAATATAGTTATTCATTTTCATTCTTAGATTTGTTTTATTTATTCTTTTTGACTTTAGATTTGAATCTAGTTGGCGCATCCTCTAACAACTGATCGTGCTTTCCGTGTGCTTTTCGATAGATAGAGTATTTCCTTTTGAATCGAATCTCCAGCTCCGTAGAGGTGAGTAAATCTCACACGAATATTCATACTTATATGATTATGAAACGACCGCAACTGAATGTGTAGAAAATAAATAAATAAATAAAAATGATGTTGTAATTACCTGTGATTTATTTATATATGATGTTAAACTTGTTAAAATTGCATAACATATCATCGGTTATATTTCGTTTTATTTTACTGTTATTCTATTCTGTTAAATCACACTGCAAGTTCCCTGTAGAATAGAATCACTATGGGTTGAAATGATACATACCCGAACGGAATTTAGAATAAGGGAAGATCGTTATGGGCTGAAATGATAGGCCTGAACGATTTTCAATTTAATTTTATTTACTTGGGATTGCGGGTTTGAAATGATAAAACCCGGATTTTTCTTTGTAAACTACGGATTGAAATGATATATTATCCGTATCACTTGTCTTAGGCTAGAAAATATTATACAGACCCGTGGTTATTTTCTGTACTTTTCTGGATATTTTTAATATTTTAAATAATTGTAATAATATTAAATTGAATTAAATTGAGTTTTTAAAATGATTTATTTAAAGTAGAAATGATTTTTCTATGTGATAAATGTAGATAAATGGAAAAAAATTGACTTTAAAGTGTAACTTAAATTTCAAAATTTGACTAAAAAGAAAAGATGGAAACTTAAGATTTATAAAATTAAAATGAAATTAAGTTTTAAAATGGTGGAAAAATGGAGAATTAAATTTAGTGAATATTAGGCTCAGGTCCCTAGTAAGTTTCAAAATACACAAAATCCCCAGTAAAAAAAAGTGTGTAAATTAGGTCCCTAAAATTAAGTTACTAAGTAATTGCATATAGTTATGCAATTTTTTTGGTGAATAATTGCGGAATTTTCCGCAACTTTTTGAAAAAATTGCGTAAATTTCCGCAATTTTTTGGGTGAATAATTGCGGAATTTTCTGCAATTTTTTGAAAAAATTGCGTAAATTTCCGCAATTTTTTGGATGAATAATTGCGGAATTTTTCGCAATTTTTTGATATAATTGCATAAATGTCTGCAATTATTCACTGAATAATTGCATAAGTGTATGTCATTATTCAGTAACTTAATTCTAGCGACCTAATTTACAAACTTTATTTTACTGGACTTTTTGTGTATTTTGAAACTTATTAGGGACCTGTGCCAAACTGTCCCTTAAATTTAAGTGTTGAAATAAATTGTTTAAAAGAAAAATAGGAATTGACACACTTGAAATTTAATAAGTGAACTTTGTAAATTTTTGATTTTATTTTTGTAAAACTTCTCTTTAGAAATCATAAGTTAAAGGTTTCAAATGAACATTTTTAATGTGGAAAAATATGATTTTATAAGTTTAAATGGTTTAAATTGAAGTTTATTTATGGCTGGAATTGCACTTAAAACCTGGAAATTTAATTTATAGCACTTCAGAAATGCTACAATCTCCGAAATGAACTAATTCTGAACTAAGTAGAATCTGCAGCACTTGTTAAGTGCTGTGGTTATATAAATGAACCAAAAGACTAAAATGAACTAAGGCTATGATAGCACTTGGTAAGTGCTGTTGTAGCAGGAACTAAAATTTGACCTGAAACTAATAAAGGGGCTACTGTAGCACTTGTTAAGAGCTGCAGTAGGCTGAAATATGATTTTGTTTAAAACTGAACTGTTATAGCAGTTTATAAATTCTGTCTTTGCTGAATTAAATTGTTTTCAAATATAACTTACCGCAACACTTTTTAAATGTTGTGAAAGCTGAAATTTTAACGTTTTATTGTTTTAAGTGAATAAATGAACCCAGAAAAGGCTAAATTTTTGGGAATTTAATATTTGATTTAAAAGAATAATGACTTTGTTTTTAAATGGTTTAATTTGAAGTATTTTGATATAAATTGTTTTAAATTTATAACCACGGGTTATAATAACGATTGGTTGTTAAAGAGACCGGGATCGGATATGGACATACTCTCTGTCGATACCGAAAACCACTTTGACAACTGTGTATGCGGTGGAGTTTCCAGAATGAAGTAGGATGGTGGCGACGATCCTAAGGTATATACGTGGACCCAACTCCCGTGAGTTGGCATAAGGTGGCTAAAACAGGAGCGATCTCAGACCAGTGAGGTAGCACCTCTTCTCGGACACATTTCTTCGATACCATTCTATTACTTTGTGATTTTTGGTGGCCACCCTTGATTTGGGAGTGTTGTTCGAGGTGGAACGGTAGTGGCTGCTATGCGTATCCATCAGTCCGTGTGCATGATTGGTATATCTACCCTGGCATTGCCTTGTGTGCCGTGTCACCTACCATATCGAGCCCACTACGATTTTGGTTTTAAAAATCCGACCGCGTTAAGGTTCTCCATCCCCTTAACGCTATTTTATATATGATTATACTTTACTGATTAGACATTATTATAATAGCGAATATTACTACATAGTAGATAGTTTAACGGATCCTTAAAGAATCGGCGATCCCAAGCATTCTTTAAGTTACTTGTACCCTTATTACAGTTGACTTGAGTTGGTTTACATTGTATAAGTATGTATGTCCTGACTCGAGTGTTTATGTTTTATTTTACGCTCGGGTCAGCCTGAGTTATTCACAGATTTGGGTTTCCACTCTCTTGGAGATTTGAATCGCTGGAGATTATCTGCTTGTCTTGTCCTATCTACTTCAGTTCCGTTGTCCTACTCAGCTCGTACTTGGTTATTTTATTGAGACTTCTGTTGTCCTCTATTTCTTTGGTTATATCTTATGTAACTCTGATATATTTATATAGTAGCTTCATGAACTACTATTTCTTTTACTTCCGCTGCATTATTTTACTCTGTGTCTGTGATTATATTTATTTACTGTATATTCTGAGATTTTGCCAAATTTTATTTACAACGCGGTATTTTGAGCAATTCAAGTCCGACATGTGCGGATGCGAATGGTTGAAAATATCGGGTCGTTACATAATAATTGCAGAAATGAAAGCAATAAAAGCACATATCTACTGATATCTGCACAAATATTTAGCTATTCCAAATTAATACACCAAATAGTTGCAGAAATGTCAGCAATAAAAGCATATATCTTCAGATATCTCCATAAATATTTAGATAATCGAAATTCTTGCACCAAATAATTGCAGAAATGTCAGCACAAAAAATAGATAATTGTAGATACCTCCACATTTATTAACAAAAATTGCACATACTTATGGATATACCTTATTTATTTCGTGCCAAACAATTATACAAATATCATCTTCATATAAAAAGCAGTATTCAGAAAAGAGGTATAAACACTAAAAAAAAATTCAGAAAAACTGCATAAATATGTGCAATTAATCGTAATAATTGCAGAAAACACTGCAATAATGATTAATAGAAGCATTCCACAATTAATACATTACAAACATTAAACATCCAACCTAAGTATAAAGAAAATACGATTAAAATGAATAAGAAAAACATAAGCTCAACTCCATACATTTTAGCTTTCCCAAAGAAAAGAAAAAACACATGTGTTTCAGTGAACAAGTCCTTTTATTATGACCCAACTTCTTGCATATACTACATCTAATAGTCTTTGAAATTTCACCAGCAGATTTTATCTTTTTAGATGATGATGGTCGACCAGGCATTCTTCTACCTTTAGGAGGTGCTACAGCAACATCTTCAATCAAAACAGCTTCTTTCACAAAGTTTATAATAGGATTGATTGGATGAGAATATGCCGATCGAAAATAAACAACTTTGAAATAATCTTCAATGTAATCATAAACATTTAACTTTCCACAACTCAAAATACATCTAATAGCATGAGCGCAAGGAAAACCATATATTTGCCACAAATTACAAGAAAAAATCCAATTATTTAAATCAACTGATTGACAAACAGGAGAATGAACTTCAAACACATGTTCACTTGATTTTATAACAAACCACAAAGCTCCTTCCAAATGAAGACTTTTCAACCGATTTCATTCATCGGACATACAACACTATTCCAACTATTAGCAAGATCTCGACGATCAGAAATTAGCTTCATTAACTTAACTCTAATGTTATCCAAGCATGTAGTGATTGGTAAATATCTTTCTTCCAAAATCCATTTATTGAAACTCTCTGAACAATTTGATGACATTTCACCTTAACGACAAGCAGGGAAAAAAACATTAGCAAACTTCTCTAAGGGAATTCCATTCAAAAAGTTTGCCACAGTAGAACCACCAGCATCTTTAAAATTCGTTAATGCAACATTGAAATCATCCAAATTAGAAGAATATGCAACACGTCCAAACAAATCTATCAACCATTTCTTTTTTGATTTGGAAAATTCAGATTTTAAAGCAACTTTTAAATTATTGTTTAAATGATAAAAACAGAAACCATGAACTGAATTTGAAAACACTTTGGGAATAGCAACAAGAATACCAGGATGATGGTCAGAAATGAAACAAACTTTCTACTATCATCTTTTGAAAAATCTTTAAGCTATTCACAATACCAAATCCAATTATTTTCATCTTCACCAGACACAATTACAACTGCTATAGGAAAAAAACCTGATAAAACAACAAATATATAAATAACTGAACAAATTGCATAATACTATGCACTTATATTGAAAAGGTGCAGACAAAACTGCAACTATTACCAAATATTACTACAGAACAATTTTTCACTAAATTAAAAATATTGCAGACTTTTCAGCAATTTTTTATGTAAAATTGCTTCAGTTTCTGCAATGATTTCTGTTAGTACGATATATTTTTCTTTTTAATAAATGCTGATGTTGCAGCAACAAATAGTAATTATTGCAGATATTGATGCAATTATATATTAATCTACAAACAAACAACATACCTTCATTGTCATTTTTACTAGTAGCAGCCATCAAACAACCTTGAGCTCTACCCTTCATAAAAGTAGCATCAACAAATATTAAAGGCCGACAAAATTGAAAACCATGTGCACAAGCTTCAAAACCAATAAAAACCCTCTCAAATTGACGGGTATTAGCATTACACTCCAAAACTACTTTACTACCAGGATTAGTTTCGAGTACAACATCACAAAAAGACTTCAAATGGTGATAAGACGTCATATCACTTCCACGTAAATCTTCTAAAGCCAATTTCTTCCCACTATACGCAAAATAATACATCAAAATTATATTATACTCAGTTTGAAATAGGTTAATAATGTCCTTTGTCTTCATTAATGGATTAGCTTGAATATGATCATAAACCAACAGCTTAATCAATTTACTTGAAATAGGAGGATCATTAATATCATGAATTCCAGCACCACATGTATGTTCAGGCTGAAATCTCTTTATAACAAAATAGCCAGGAAGATTAAACTTGACAGAAGCATGAATCCTAAAAGTACATTCTGTTCGAGAACAAACAGTTGTAACTCTTTCCTTATCATTCTTAACCAAATCAAGCTTATACCCAGTCTTAATACTATATATCATCAAATTGAGCCTAAATTCAGTAACACCACCTGGAAATTGTTGACCAACACCCGTAAAAACAAATTGATTGGAATCATTTCTCAATAACCGCCTGAATTGAATATTGGAATCACCGGTACTAACAAATGAGGAATCACTACTACAAGAAACAGCATCTGACCTAATATTGGTTGCTGAAAAACTAGTAGGAACAACATCAACAAAAATAACAAAGTAATCCTCACGGTTATGAGTAGCCAATAAGAAAATAGATTGAAGATCAAAATTAGTTTCAATATTCCTTCTCAATCCATCTCTAACATAGTATAATTCAAATGACAATGAACTCAATTCTGTCCATTTACCACAAATAGC
Organism: Allium fistulosum; assembly: GCA_030737815.1. Classification (NCBI taxonomy): domain Eukaryota; kingdom Viridiplantae; phylum Streptophyta; class Magnoliopsida; order Asparagales; family Amaryllidaceae; genus Allium; species Allium fistulosum. The sequence goes on from CM060903.1 coordinate 1,048,013,220, forward strand.
ACTTCTCAACATAACAACTGAACTATCAAATTGAAGACGTAACGAAAAGCTATCATATCCAAACTTCAACAGCACAAGCACTCCAGCATCACTAGGAACACTTTAATTTAAAAACAAAACATAATTACAATTACAAAAAAATAAATAAAAAACCCAGGATATATATATATATATATATTATATGCTGATATGTAAGAAATAATTTTAAAAAATTGCAGACAAATTAGCACATAAAAATAATATGCTAATTTGTAAGCAATATCATTTGCTGATATGTAAGCAATATTTCTAAAAAAATGCAGATAAATAAGCAGAAGTCTGAGCTTAATCAAATACAAGGAAATATGACATTACTTGCTGATATGTATGCAATAATTGTAAAAAATTACAGATAAATCAGCAACTATTAGTAATTTGTACCATTTTCACCATACATATTCAAATTATTTGCGGACAAGTCTGTAAAATACCTACAATAATTCCAGACAAATTTGAACTTAATCAAAGCTAAAAAATGTATCATCGAACAGTTCCCTATACACACGCATTAATTTTTCGGATAAAATAAACAATAGAATACTTGTAATTTCCATTTACTTTAAACAAAAAAAACTAACGAAACAAAAATATCAAAATTATCAACCAATATCACAATATCAATTAAAAACAAACAAAATCAACTACAAACCAAACAATATTTTACCTGGAAGAAGATAAAGCCATGAATCCGAAATAATATCTTAAAACAATGATCGAACTGAATCAAAATTAAAAACTTGCAATCGAAATGACAACCACCATTAAAATTAGCGCGACATGTAAACAGGGGTATTTATGGAATAAATTCAGCCAGAAATAAAAATAGGGATCGGAAATATAAGTTTTCAAACGGGAGGAGTTTACGCGGACTAAGTTTAATTACAAGGACGTGGGCCTAATTTTCACTAAAATTAATTGGGAATCAATCGCAATCAATTCACTAAATTATTGCAGCTATGGTAGATTAGATTGGTAAGTGAAGAATATTAATGCAATAAGATGTAACCAATGTAAATTATATTCATAATATGATAATTAGTTGAATTAAAAGAATAGAAATAAAGATTTATCAATTTATTGGAATTTAAAACTATAATAATTAGATTAATTGCAATTAAATGAAATTAAATATTTAAATATTACATTAATGGAGATTGAGATGAAATTTGAGAATATTAATGTAACAAATCATGAACCAATGTTAATTTTATCTATTTGATAATAATGGATTGAATAATAGGATGAAAGGTTAATTAAATGGAATTACTGAAAATTAAATTTATAAGTACTGAATTGATTGAAATTGAAAGAAACCTGGTAATTAGCGAAAAAATTAACAATGAATTAACATGGAAATTTGTTTTAAATTATTATAAATGTTTAAGTAATCAAAAGTGATAAAATTTGTCAATTTTAGAATCAAAATCGAAAAGTGATTTAATTTAATTAATTATTAATTTATTTAATTAATGTGAAAATAGCCATCTTGGCCACTGGCTTGGATTTATACGAAACCAGTTTCATCGAATCCATAACGGTGAATAATTGTAGGATTTCAAGTTTCGTAGCTATCAGACTTATCGTTTGATCGTACGGGCTCGAAACGCCTAGAAATCAACTTAATTCAAATCAATGGAAATCAATTTGAAACAAGCTGATTTTATCATAACTTCTTCATACGATTGAATTAGGATTTGAAACCTATTCCACTGAATTTAAAATTTTTGAAAACATCTATTTTGATATATGGGATGACCCATTTTCGTTCCGGAGACAAAACGGGCTTTTTTGGTCGTTTATCGTTCAAAACCCAAATCAAATCTGATCCGTTCTTTCTATTTTCTGATCTACCTATAAATACCTCATTATAAACCCTAGTCACTTCTTATCCCTCATTTCTATACGTACAAATTCCATTTGCTTCTCTCTTCCCAATGGCTGCAAACCCTAATTCCCAAATTGCAAATCCAAATCAAAAATCAAATTGAAAATCAAACCCCTCAAACTATATCAAATTATATATCGATTTGAAGCTCTCGACGAGCGCATCTCAGATCTGTAATTTGTTTTCCAATTTGAACCACTGTTTGTCCAGAAATTGAAGAACAATTCTCGGCCGTTCGTTGGTGGTTGATGACCTTCGTCTGATCGACGAATCGAAGTTACCGTATTATGGAAAGCTGCGAATGGAGTGCATCAACGTAGGTTGGTCGTCGTTTCAATGGCCTGATGTGGCGTGAAAATTCATTTAGGTCTAGATGTATATGCGGCGGCCGAAGTTGTTTGGATGTCGATCGTCGGCAAGGTGGGGTTGCTGGTGGCTGAGAAGCTTCGACAAGCGCGTGGGTGGCGTCTGGAGGCGCGCGGCACGAGATCGACTTGGCGGCGACAGTTCATTATCGCACGCATACATCTGATGGTGTGCTAGGGTTCGACGTAAAGAACGATGAGGTGGCAAGTTTTTGTTGGCTGTTTTTTATTTGTTAATTCGTATTTTAAAATCGTTATGTTCTAATATCTATAACTTTTGTACACGAGGTCCGTTTTACGCGCAGTTCATTACACTGGGATCATATTGGAATTCCGGACATTTTGACACTAGTTTGGACGAATTCTGAGACCGTTCAAATTTTGGGCTTAAATTGGATTTAAATTCGATTTAAATTCAAAGGTGAGTGTTTTAACCCGCTCACAACATCTAAAATTTCTTATGATAGTTAAATTAAATTTATGATGTGATTAGAAATTTATTACAGCTATTTGGTATATTTTAAATCAACATCTCAGTTAATTTGAATTTATTTGAATTAAATCGTTATTTAATTTATTATTGAATATAAATTGCTAGTTAAATAGATGTTATTGATTATCAGTTCTATACTGATATTTATTGATTGATTTGGATGATGTTTGTAATGGATGTTGATTATTGATATTGGATGAATGGATGTTTTATTTTATATAGTTATAAATTGCAAGTTCACTATGGGTTGAAATGATACATACCCGAATGATTTATAGATTAGGTAAAAATCATTATGGGTCAAAATGATAGACTTGAGCGATTTATGGATTTTGAATATTTTCGGGATTGCGGGTTGAAATGATATATATCCGTAAATATAAAAAATTTAAATTGCATATTGAAATGATAAATATCTGTATCACTTGACCCTAGGGTAGAGAATTATATACGGACGTCGGATTGGTTAAATTTAAATGATTTTGAATCCTTAAATTTTGCATTAAGTTAAATGACATCTTTGAAATAAAATTTGGATTATATAAATCGAATTTCTAGTTTTATATTAAAATCGAATTGTTTTGAAAGATTTGTTAAAGGAATAAAATTGAAATTTTATAGTGAATTTGAAATATAAGTGAAGTTTATCGAAATTAAGTTATTAAAAATCGTTGAAGTATAACTTTGAAATATATTGAAATTGGAGTAATTAAATCGATGTTTTAACATGGATTTAAGCAATATTGAATTTAATATTTATTTAGAATTCTGAATCGAAAAATTTGAAATTGGGTTTTGGGACATTGTAATGGTAAAAATGTATTGGAATGAAATGAATAGTTTAAATTGATATTAATTCCAAATTCATGTTTTAATATAAACTGATTTAAAAATATATTATTTCAAAATTTCTAATTTTTAAGATTTTCAAAGTATTAAACTATTTTAACTGTATTAATTATATTAATCATTTTAACCTATTTAAACCATTAATTTATTCAAACTAATTAACCCGTTTTAACTTAATTTAAATCTAATTAATCTATTTTAAAGCTATTTAACCTATTTTAATTATATTTAATCTATTTTAAATCTATATTAACTATTTATAACTATTTAAAACTATTTTCTTTTAAATTCCAAACTAAGTAAAATGGATGGGTTTAATATGAAAATTTTGAAATGTGAGTTTAACCTATTTTGGAAATACGACTTTTGAAAGGAAATATAATTTCGAACTATGATTTCAATGTGATATAATTTCGGAAGTAAGTAATGATTTCGAAAATGATATGATTTGAATTGAATATGATATTTTGATATCAATTATGAAATTATTTTGGAAATGTAAAAGAACCATCCATTGTGTAATAAGTGATTGGTTGTTAAAGAGACGGGGATCGGATATTGTCTTACTCTCTGCCAATACCGAAAACCACTTTGACAACTGTGTACACGGTGGAGATTCCAAAATGAAGAAGGATGGTGGCCACGATCCTAAAGGTATACATACGTGGACCTGACTCCCATGAGTTAGCATAAGGTGGCTAAAACAGGAGCAATTGACGTGCTAAGTAAGGTCATTCCTCCGATCGGGCACATTCCATCGATACTATATTCTGACTTTGCGATTTATTTGGTGTCCACCCTTGATTTTTTTGATTTGGGATTGTGTTCCGAGGTGGGCGGTAGTAGCTGCTATGCGTTACCACCAATCCGGAAGTGTAATTGGTATATCTACCATGGCATTGCCTAGTTGTGCCATGTCACCTACCCTAGCGTGCCTTCTACGAGTTTGTTTTATGTCGTACCTATGGGGTATCCTGTAGCGGCCCCAGTTTACGGGGAGTTACGGTACTGTATAGACTATGGGCATTATAAAATGTGTTAAGGGGAATATGGGTAATGCCTTAACGCTATTTTAATAGTTTATCTTACTGTAGACATATTATAATAGCGTATTGTACTACATAGTAGATAGTTTAACGGATCTTTAGGAGATGGGAATCTCGAACATCTCTTAAGTTATTGCACTCACGTTAGACACTGGATAAGATATGTCAAACCCCGTAAACATCTCCGATGCCGTTTACACTCATATTTATTTACCGTTGATTTAACTCACATAAGATCTTTTAGTTCTGACTCGAGTGTTTTATCTTTTCAATTCGCTCGGGTCAGCCTGAGCATTTCAGGATTTGAAGACCTTATTTCAGGAGGACGAAGATGAAGATTTGTACTATTATTATTTACTATAGTATTCCACTACATCATACTGTTCCGCTGCATTATCATTTATTTATCTCTGACATGTGTAACTCTGATTTTGTATTGTATAAGTATAATCAAATGTTTTGTATACAGCTTCATGAACTGTTATTTGATTATTATTTTTTTGTCATTCCGCTGCGAGAATCTATTATGTTTCTCTTTCTCTGTTTTTACTTATTCACCCCAATAACAATCTGCCCTTCTGTATGGTTTGAGTCGGCATGTGTGTCTGCTTAAAACGTCCAAAAAGGCGGGATGTTACAGCCCATACCCATACGCATGCTTGCACGTCCGCCCACACCGCACTCTCCTTTTAAAACCGTTGCCTGTAATTCAAGGAAAGAAAAAAAATAGGCTCAAGGGTTTCAAAAATCAATTTCTCCTAAAATATTCATCAAAAAATTCCAAGTTTTGATTCGTTGAGTTCGTCTGAGCAAGATCTTAGATCCTATACTAATTTTATTGGTCACGATGGTGGATTAGGATGATCGACTTTTCCAGTCGAGACTAAGGGTTTTGGGTTTTAGAAGTTTATATCCACGATTTGCATTTTGGTGATTAGATTCGAGTTCGGGAGAGTGAATAGCACCTAGTGCCGAAGTTTCATGGAATTTGGCGTCGAAAGAGGTCGCATGACCTAACGGCGATCGAAGGGGGAAGGCATGGGTCATGATTGATAGGAGATGGTCGGAGGTGATGTTTTGGTTGTAGGTTAGTCGAGTTCGTCGAGAGAAACGCGTTGGCGAAGACGGATCAAAGAATCATGGAGCGTAGCTCCATGTTAGTGATTGGGTGTGCATGATCATGGTACACAAAGCATGTTTAAGGAAGAAGATTGGTGAGGGGGAAGAAGGAGTAAGGAGATTAATTATATAAGTTTGTAATTAAGGAAATTATTATATTATTTTATTCAATAATCTTATAAACATGATAACTTACTCGTTTTAGGCCCAAATCGAACGTAGTCAATCGCATTAGGTTCGTAATGTCAAGCACTACGATATGGAATTAGTTTGGTGACAATTGAAGCTTGTAACGACCGTGACTTTTACCATCGTAAAATATTAAAAAAAAAAAAGCTGTAACGACCGTGATTTTTGAATTACTGTCGGAGTTAATGTTTTAAATAGAAATTTTAAATTAAAATTTGAAAAGAAAATAAATCTTGTTGCAAAGTCAGTTGAAACATGGCTAGTAGTAGCAGTGGAATGAATTGCATAATTCATTCACGTGAGAAAGTAAAAGGGTCCATCCTAAAGCAAATACAAACAATTTGCCTTGCTGTAAATACTTGTGTCACTATAGCCTTGGGAAGCAATGTGAACACAAATTATGCCATCATTCTTTTGTGCAGTAGGGTACTTTCCTCACCTATGCACGTTTCTACATTTAATGCATTGTACCAGATTGCATGCCAACACATTTTTATTTGACTTGTATATTTTGGAAAGAAGAAAGGTTAGCCTTCATCGTTTCATTTGTTTCAAAAATATTCCAGTAGCTGCATCTTTTGGTTCCTTTCACTTTTCAAGTAGCACTGCGTAAAGATTCTAATGGCAGTCAAGTCTTTTTTTATCTCTTTTGGATCTGGGTTGCTAATTGATTTTTGAGGAAAATCTAAGGTGAGTTTTATACTCACAATTCTAATTTAAATACTATACTGCCTGTATGTGTCTCTTATATTCTCTTAAGCTTGTTTCCTTTTTCTATTTCTTTTGCCCTTGATGTTTGAACACATCTGCTACCTGACGCATTGTTTTTTTTATCCAGACCCTATTTTAATTCGCGTGCGTGTATGAAACATGCGTGAAAATTTCTTTTTGTTTTGTGAAAAACTGGAAGCATATGATTATAACGTGTCAAGGCAGTTTGTGTGTGTAAGAGCATGAGGGTTGTCTATATTTCCTTCATTCTTACAAGTCGCATGCGTGAATATCAGGTTCAAAAATCATTTTTGGACATGATTACATATAGGGCTTTACTAGGTATTTTATCCTATTGGCGCATATATGAAGTTTGCATTGTATAAATTCAGGTTTCAGGCATTTTAAAGTTGATGCATACATATAAATGAGTTTTAAGTTAATTATTTTGCTCACTTCACCCATGGGTCAAGTTGAAATGCATTATGCAAGCCCAGAAAAATTGTTACGTGTGTTTAAAGTATGTACCCAGGCAAAGGTGTAGTACACTAAATATAAATATTGATTTTGATTTAATAGTGTAGGTGTTTGTATAGTTTTATAACAGACTTGATGTTATATGGTTATTGCCTAGGTCGCATCATAAAGAAAAAAATATTTGTGCGTATAGTAAATAGACAGGTGTTTTATTTTTTTTCAAACTTCATTTTTTTACACCAATTGCTTGCGTGAAGTATCAGGGTGGTGTGCGTGCAAATGAATGGTCCTGGATAGCGAATTGTAGCAGGTCCAAGTTCTTTGTTTCTTTTTGCAAATTGTTGCATGCGTGAGTTATACAAACAATGTCAGGCGTGAGTTAATGTATGCGTGATTTTTACCAAAAAGAAAAATAAGTATATGTTGTCTTTTGCATATTTTAGTTGCATACATTTCGTTTATTATTTTTGCATTGGTATGTTTTGCAAAGTGCACATTAATTTCAAGTTGAGTCAGTGCAACCTTTTTGGTGAAATTATAGTTGGTAGTCCACTATTTAATTTGCGTTGAACCGGTGTTACGTTTTAAAACGTATTCTGTTGCCGTTATTTTTATAACGGAATTTGTACGTCGGCAAAATATTTTGAAGCGTGTTGTTTTGGTGATATTTTTGACGAATAAAAATTACTGTTGTTTTGACTTCAGTAACCGTCAATTTTAAAGTAAATTTTAAAGCGGTTATCCCACAACACTGATTTGGTATCCGTTTTTACGGTGTTTTGTGAAGCGCAATTTCCTCGTCGAAATTGCTACAGATGTTGCTGTTTTAGTCACGTATTTTAAAAATCGTTTTAAAATAAAAGTGTTTCCAAAAAATTTACAGTTTACGCTTTCAAAAGAATGAGGAAGCGATTTAAACGCTTCAGCAAAATTGAGGACTATGGACCCTCACTTTTACTGATTCGCTTAATTCCGGACTTGTCCGTTTGAGAACGTAAATTGTTATTTATTTAAAATACACAATTTTGCACTTTCAAGGAAACGATGAAGAGATTTAAACGATTTAGCAAAAGGGCGGAGTATGGAACCACACTTTTACTATTTCGGTTAATTCCGGACTCGTTAATTGAAACATCTGCTGTTTGATGATTTTGATGATTTTATTTGGCTTTCGAGCCACTCTGCTGGACCTTCGGGTCATTTGTTGGACCTTCGGGTCATTTGTTGGGCTTTCGGGCCACTCTGCGGACCTTCGGGTCAAATACCAGTACTAGACCTTCGGGTCACTCTGCGGACCTTCGGGTCAATCTGATGGGCGCCAAAATTATGTTGAGTACTTGGTAGGCTTCGGCCACTCTGAGATGCACGTGCGGCGTAGCTAAAACTCGCCATCTGCTGGGATCGATCCATCTTTTATGCTGATTTTCTAGTTATCTTGTTTTGATTTCTAGATTTTGTGACTGACGATTTTCTAGTTATCTATTTTGATTTCTGGACTTTGGGAATTGCTGCTTTGAATTCAATTATGAATTTGGAAGTTGAGTTGAGTATAATCTCATCTGAGATTATAAATTTGCGTATTGCTGTTTTAAATTCAATTGTGAATTCGAAAACTGATTTTGATGGAGTTTAAATTGAGATTTCTTCATTTAAACTATGCTGATTATTTATGCTGTATAGTCTCATTCGAGACTATAATTATTTGTTTAAGTGTTGTTTATCATTCACTTATTTCTGAGAATAAATTAGACTGATCCGTTTATTATTTTCTTTTAAATAATACTCGGGTCAGACCGAGTCATTTCAGGGTAGTCTCTATCTCTGATTCAGTTGCAGCTTCAGCTTTTGGGATATCACTTCTTCTTTTGCCTGGCCTTCGAGGAGTTCTTTTGGTTATTCGACTCTCATCTTAAGTATGTATTGATGGATATGTATATGTATCGGTTCATGTGAACTATCGGTTGTTGTAGCATGTATTCCAGACTTGTCTTCCGCTATATATCTGATATTTCTGTTCTGATGTGATTATACTATCTGAGTTATTGTTATTATGAGTTGTTCTGGATTTTTCTTAAGCCACCGTAGTTTCGTTTTAGATTTGGATTGAATATATATCTTTGGGAGTAATTTATACAACTCCTATCGATGTAATCAATACTCGTCTAAGGCATAACTTACGGATGGTCGCTTCTAACAAGCCTTATTCTTCGCAATAGCAGACGTTATTCCTTATAATAACCTTTGTTATTGTGAGCATAGAGGTGGGGCGTCACAGCTTGGTATCAGAGCCGAAATTCAGAACAAATTATAATAAATACAGAACAGAAGTAAAATGGAACATGTGTTACAACTAGTCGAGGGTTTTATTCGTGCCATTCTAATCGATTCCTTCGTTGTTCTTAAAACTTTTATCCTCTTTAACATGTTGGAATGTGTCTAGGAATATATCTCATATTTCCGTAGTATTCCATTTGTTAAAAATTCCTTACCAATCTTGCTCGTAGTTTCCTTAAGTTAAAACAAGGAAAGTCTTTTGTTTTTGATTGTCCTACTGCTCCTAAGGGTTTCGAATCTAGGAAGCTTAATGTTGCTTAAGCTTCTGGTGATTCTTCTCAGCCCAAGGGTATTCTTCCTTCTGTTTTGGAAGGTTTTATTTTATTTCGTGGTCGTTCTATTAGAGTTCTTTTCGATACGGGTGCATCACATTCATTCGTGTCAAAGGAGCTTGTTGGTGTTATTCCTTTGGATGTTGTTACTCTTTGCGACCCTTTGGGGATTGTAAATCCTATTGGTGGGTCTGCTACTCTTGGTTTGTTGTGTGTTGGTGTTGAGATTATTCTTTGTGGTTTTTTCTTTCTTGCTAATCTGCATGTTACGGATCATCTTGGTTTTGATATGATTTTGGGAATGGATTGGCTCGTCCGTTATGAAGTTCAAATCCTATGTCTCGAAAGAACTTTATATCTCAGACAGTCCGATGCTAGTGAGCTGTTATCTATTATATTTCAAAGTATGGTCCATGCTTCGAATGTTCTCATTTCTTCCTTCGAATCAGAGGATGTCTTAGCTTATATTCCAGTTGTTTGTGATTTTTCTGATGTCTTTGAGCCTAGTTCGAGTTTGCCGTCGAATATGGCAATTGAGTTCCGTATTGATCTTATCTCTGGTGCTCATCCTGTCAGTCGTCCTCCCACGAGAATGTCTGCTAAGAAAAAAAATGATGAGGAACTCAAGCAACAATTATCTGAATTGGAAGCCAAGCGATTTATTCGCTCTAGCTCATCTCCTCGGGGCGTCGCCATTGTCTTCGTTAAGGAGCTAGATGGTACTCTTAGGCTTTGCATTGTTTATCGCAAGCTTAACGAGCTCACTATCAAAAATAGGTATCCATTACCTAGGATCGACGACATGTTCGATCAGTTTGGTGGCGCTAAGCTCTTCTCCCAACTCGACCTTATCATCGGTTTTCATTGGGCTATGAGTTGCGGAAGTTAGCATTCCACTTACCGCATTCCGCACTCATTATGATTCTTATGAATGACTTATTATGTCATTCAGTTTGCCTAGGTTATTTCATCCATTTTATGAATCGAGTACACTACGAATATCTCGATGACTCCATTTGTGTATTTATTGATTTTGGATGAAAACAGCAATTTAAAATTTTGCAAATCCTTTTCATAAGATTTATTTACAAGTATAATTGGATGTGTGTTTATCATATAAAAGATGATTTTGTGATTGTATTGCCCATTGAGTGCTTTAAGAATTCTGGTCGATGCGCTTGATCAACGTTATCGATAGGAATCTCCTAAACGCTTTGATGAGACAATTTGACACAATAAATTAACCTATAAAAAGTAATTTTTTCTAGAAAATGATTTCGTAAGGATAATTGAAATTTTTGGAAATTTTATCTTTTCAGGAAAGAAGGTTATTTGAAAGAACTCTTTTTCGATACTCTTATCCTTGTGATTCTCAAAGGGAACCAAGACTTCATTATCTGTATCAATACTAGCCGTATTGGTTTCGGTGTTGTTCTCATGAGAAATGGATAGAATAGTTGCCTATTCTTCTAGACAACTAAAACCTAACGAGATTCGTTATGCTACCCATGATTTGGAGTTAGCCGCTATAGTCTTTGCTCTAAAAGATTTGGCGACATTATTTATTTGGCGAGCATTTATTCTTTTCACTGATCACAAATCTTTGAAGTATCTATTCACTTTGAAGGAACTTAATATGAGGCAACACCGTTGGCTCGAATTTCTAGCTTCATATGATTTCGATATTCTATATACCCTGGTAAGGGTAATCGAGTTGCTGATGCGTTCAGTCGCAAGCAGCAAGTTGTTGTTTCCATGATGCTAGCAGAGTGGAATATGTTGGAAGCTTTATCTCTTTGTGATATTAGAGACCGTCCTTCAGTTTTTGATTCTCCCATGTTTTTTTAGCATAGAAGCTCGTTCTAGTTTATTGGATCGTGTTGCCGATGCCCAGAAACAAGATCCAAATATCTCTTATCTTATTCAGAGTTGTACATCGGAATCCCGAAGTGATAATCTAAAGGATTTTGATATTGATGTTCATGGTTGTATTCGGAAGAAGGGAAGGTTGATCGTGCCAAGTGTTTCTAATCTTAGAAATGACATTCTTGAGGACTGTCATCGTTCTAAGTATACTATCCATCCGGGTAGTAGTAAGATGTATGCTGATATGAAACGCTTATACTATTGGAAGGGTATGAAGAGTGATATTGCAAGTTATGTAAGTCGTTACATGACTTTGCAACTTGTTAAAGCAGAATACCAGCGTCTCAGTGGTCTTTTGCAGCCTCTTGAGATTCCATTATGGAAATGGGATCAAATTTCTATGGACTTCATTGATGGTCTACCTCGTTCGAGGTTGGACCATACTAGTGTTTGGGTGATTGTTGATCGTTTGATCAAATCAGCCCATTCAATTCTTATCATGTCCAATCGGACCGCTTCTTGATTTTGGTGGTAGTTGGGAAGACCACTTATCCCTTGTTGAGTTTTCTCATACCAACAGTTTTCAATCAAGTATCGGTATGGATCCTTTCGAAGCTTTTTATGGAAGGTCGTGTCGATCACCATCTTGTTGGTTGGAATCGGGGGAAAGGTTATTTCTCGGCCCCGATTATATTCGTGATTCTTCGGAGAGGATTGATATTATAAGACAGAGAATGAAAAAGGCTCAGAATAGGCAGAAATCTTATGTCGATCATCGTAGGAAGCCTTTGGAATTTTCTGTTGGCGATCTTATATTCATTCGTGTTTCCCCTATGAAGGGTGTGGTACGTTTTAGTAGATCCGGTAAATTGGCTCCTCGTTATATTGGACCGTTTCCTATTACGGAACGTATTGGTCCTATTGCGTATCGTGTATCGTTACCTGTTCAGTTTTCGAGAATTCACGACGTATTCCATATATCTCAGCTTCGTCGTTGCTTTCGAGATTCAGATTCTGTTATTGATCCTCCTATGTTGCAAGATCTTGAGACCTCACCCGACTTGTCTATTGTGCAAAATCCTATTCGTGTGCTAGCTTCGGAGGTTAAACGCCTTCGGAATAAAGAAGTTCCGCTCGTAAAGATTCAATGGTCCGCAAACCCCAAGGATTGCACTTGGGAAACCAGAGAATTCATCGAGCGTTCTTATCCCGGTTTTCTCTCCTCTTCAGGTGGAGGTGAGCTTTCGTATCTATCTTTTCTTTTTAGTCTTTATTGCAGCGAATTGTACACGTTATTGACTGCTTCTAGTATGAAAATTGCGGGGACGCAATTTTTATAAGGAGGGGAGTTTGTAACGACCGTGACTTTTACCATCGTAAAATATTAAAAAAAAAAGCTGTAACGACCGTGATTTTTGAATTACTGTCGGAGTTAATGTTTTAAATAGAAATTTTAAATTAAAATTTGAAAAGAAAATAAATCTTGTTGCAAAGTCAGTTGAAACATGGCTAGTAGTAGCAGTGGAATGAATTGCATAATTCATTCACGTGAGAAAGTAAAAGGGTCCATCCTAAAGCAAATACAAACAATTTGCCTTGCTGTAAATACTTGTGTCACTATAGCCTTGGGAAGCAATGTGAACACAAATTATGCCATCATTCTTTTGTGCAGTAGGGTACTTTCCTCACCTATGCACGTTTCTACATTTAATGCATTGTACCAGATTGCATGCCAACACATTTTTATTTGACTTGTATATTTTGGAAAGAAGAAAGGTTAGCCTTCATCGTTTCATTTGTTTCAAAAATATTCCAGTAGCTGCATCTTTTGGTTCCTTTCACTTTTCAAGTAGCACTGCGTAAAGCTTCTAATGGCAGTCAAGTCTTTTTTTATCTCTTTTGGATCTGGGTTGCTAATTGATTTTTGAGGAAAATCTAAGGTGAGTTTTATACTCACAATTCTAATTTAAATACTATACTGCCTGTATGTGTCTCTTATATTCTCTTAAGCTTGTTTCCTTTTTCTATTTCTTTTGCCCTTGATGTTTGAACACATCTGCTACCTGACGCATTGTTTTTTTTATCCAGACCCTATTTTAATTCGCGTGCGTGTATGAAACATGCGTGAAAATTTCTTTTTGTTTTGTAAAAAACTGGAAGCATATGATTATAACGTGTCAAGGCAGTTTGTGTGTGTAAGAGCATGAGGGTTGTCTATATTTCCTTCATTCTTACAAGTCGCATGCGTGAATATCAGGTTCAAAAATCATTTTTGGACATGATTACATATAGGGCTTTACTAGGTATTTTATCCTATTGGTGCATATATGAAGTTTGCATTGTATAAATTCAGGTTTCAGGCATTTTAAAGTTGATGCATACATATAAATGAGTTTTAAGTTAATTATTTTGCTCACTTCACCCATGGGTCAAGTTGAAATGCATTATGCAAGCCCAGAAAAATTGTTACGTGTGTTTAAAGTATGTACCCAGGCAAAGGTGTAGTACACTAAATATAAATATTGATTTTGATTTAATAGTGTAGGTGTTTGTATAGTTTTATAACAGACTTGATGTTATATGGTTATTGCCTAGGTCGCATCATAAAGAAAAAAATATTTGTGCGTATAGTAAATAGACAGGTGTTTTATTTTTTTTCAAACTTCATTTTTTTACACCAATTGCTTGCGTGAAGTATCAGGGTGGTGTGCGTGCAAATGAATGGTCCTGGATAGCGAATTGTAGCAGGTCCAAGTTCTTTGTTTCTTTTTGCAAATTGTTGCATGCGTGAGTTATACAAACAATGTCAGGCGTGAGTTAATGTATGCGTGATTTTTACCAAAAAGAAAAATAAGTATATGTTGTCTTTTGCATATTTTAGTTGCATACATTTCGTTTATTATTTTTGCATTGGTATGTTTTGCAAAGTGCACATTAATTTCAAGTTGAGTCAGTGCAACCTTTTTGGTGAAATTATAGTTGGTAGTCCACTATTTAATTTGCGTTGAACCGGTGTTACGTTTTAAAACGTATTCTGTTGCCGTTATTTTTATAACGGAATTTGTACGTCGGCAAAATATTTTGAAGCGTGTTGTTTTGGTGACATTTTTGACGAATAAAAATTACTGTTGTTTTGACTTCAGTAACCGTCAATTTTAAAGTAAATTTTAAAGCGGTTATCCCGCAACACTGATTTGGTATCCGTTTTTACGGTGTTTTGTGAAGCGCAATTTCCTCGTCGAAATTGCTACAGATGTTGCTGTTTTAATCACGTATTTTAAAAATCGTTTTAAAATAAAAGTGTTTCCAAAAAATTTACAGTTTACGCTTTCAAAAGAATGAGGAAGCGATTTAAACGCTTCAGCAAAATTGAGGACTATGAACCCTCACTTTTACTGATTCGCTTAATTCCGGACTTGTTCGTTTGAGAACGTAAATTGTTATTCATTTAAAATACACAATTTTGCACTTTCAAGGAAACGATGAAGAGATTTAAACGATTTAGCAAAAGGGCGGAGTATGGAACCACACTTTTACTATTTCGGTTAATTTCGGACTCGTTAATTGAAACATCTGCTATTTGATGATTTTGATGATTTTATTTGGCTTTCGAGCCACTCTGCTGGACCTTCGGGTCATTTGTTGGACCTTCGGGTCATTTGTTGGGCTTTCGGGCCACTCTGCGGACCTTCGGGTCAAATACCAGTACTAGACCTTCGGGTCACTCTGCGGACCTTCGGGTCAATCTGATGGGCGCCAAAATTATGTTGAGTACTTGGTAGGCTTCGGCCACTCTGAGATGCACGTGCGGCGTAGCTAAAACTCGCCATCTGCTGGGATCGATCCATCTTTTATGCTGATTTTCTAGTTATCTTGTTTTGATTTCTAGATTTTGTGACTGACGATTTTCTAGTTATCTATTTTGATTTCTGGACTTTGGGAATTGCTGCTTTGAATTCAATTATGAATTTGGAAGTTGAGTTGAGTATAATCTCATCTGAGATTATAAATTTGCGTATTGCTGTTTTAAATTCAATTGTGAATTCGAAAACTGATTTTGATGGAGTTTAAATTGAGATTTCTTCATTTAAACTATGCTGATTATTTATGCTGTATAGTCTCATTCGAGACTATAATTATTTATTTAAGTGTTGTTTATCATTCACTTATTTCTGAGAATAAATTAGACTGATCCGTTTATTATTTTCTTTTAAATAATACTCGGGTCAGACCGAGTTATTTCAGGGTAGTCTCTATCTCTGATTCAGTTGCAGCTTCAGCTTTTGGGATATCACTTCTTCTTTTGCCTGGCCTTCGAGGAGTTCTTTTGGTTATTCGACTCTCATCTTAAGTATGTATTGATGGATATGTATATGTATCGGTTCATGTGAACTATCGGTTGTTGTAGCATGTATTCCAGACTTGTCTTCCGCTATATATCTGATATTTCTGTTCTGATGTGATTATACTATCTGAGTTATTGTTATTATGAGTTGTTCTGGATTTTTCTTAAGCCACCGTAGTTTCGTTTTAGATTTGGATTGAATATATATCTTTGGGAGTAATTTATACAACTCCTATCGATGTAATCAATACTCGTCTAAGGCATAACTTACGGATGGTCGCTTCTAACAAGCCTTATTCTTTGCAATAGCAGACGTTATTCCTTATAATAACCTTTGTTATTGTGAGCATAGAGGTGGGGCGTCACAAAGCTTGTTGAATTTTATGCTGAATTTGAATGTCGTTCGAATTCAGATGGAACCAGAATGTTTTAGCGACAACTGGAATAAATGTGATTAAACTCACCTTTTTGGTTAACCAGTAATGTTATATAGCTGATCAAAATTATTGATTCGATGTTTATCTGTTTATTATTTAGCTTTGATGAATTGTCATTTTTGAAAGAAGTCAGTATATGAAATCAATTGCAGAGGGACAGGTTGGAGGGATCCAACAAGATTCCTCACTACTATTGGATTTTATTTATATATGTGTTGATATACATATGAGTTGTGATGCAGGAGAACATGTAGGAGGGATCCCACGGAATTCCTCGCTATTGTTGATTTATTTCCAATAAAATTCCTGTTATGTAATTATTGAATATGAAACCTGATTTTTGGACACTATTGGTTATGACATTGTTTATGTTCAAAACAAAAACATTGGGTAGTAATAGAAAAACAATAGCAATATTGGTTAAGTGTTTGGTAGTTATTGGCCTCAACTTAGTAATTTGAAATACAATAACTCGCCTTTTGGGTTGGAATTGAGTTTTGAGATGGATAATGATTTAAAATCTAAATTTGGGGTTTTCAAAAATATTTAATTTTAAATGGATTTGATTTCTATTTTTCACCAACCTTTTATCTGTCTTTTCTAAGTTATTTCTTTATATGTAATATTGCTTTAAAGATTATTTATTTATATTTAATGTTGTTTAATGGTTATTTATCAATATTTTAAAAAACATTTGAAAAGTTAATTATTTAAATAATTAATATAGCTTGAAATTAATAATAAGGATTTACTAATAATGTTTGGAAATAATTACTACTATTTATAATAGGGACAATATGGCACAGATCCCTAGTAAGTTTCAAAATACACAAAAACCCCGGTAAAAAAAAGTTTGTAAATTAGGTCCATAGAATTAAGTTACCGAATAATTGCAGACATTTACGCAATTATATCAAAAAATTGTAGACATTTCTATAATTATTCACTGAAAAATTGCGGAAATTTCCGCAATTATTCACTAAAAATTGCGGAAATTTCCATAATTTTTTTCAAAAATTTGCGGAAAATTCCGCAATTATTCACCAAAAAATTGCGGAAATTTCCGCAATTATTCAGCGAAAAAATTGCATAAATTTATGCAACTTTTGGATATAATTGCATAAATGTTTGCAATTATTCAGTGAATAATTGCATAACTATATGCAATTACTTAGTAACTTAATTCTAGGGACCTAATTTACATACTTTTTTTACTATGGTTTTTGTGTATTTTGAAACTTATTAGGGACCTGAGCCTAATATTCACTTTATAATAATGGTAAAGATTAATTATTATTATTTATTTAATGATGTTTGAAATTATTAATTATTATTTTTAAGAATTTTTGAAGTTAATAATTATTTTTTTATAATGTTATTGTTAATAGTAATTATTATATAATAGTGTTTTGAATTAAATGATTTTTATTTATTTATAAATTATCGAGACTTATAAATAGATTTTTATAAATAGACTTGGGTTTTATAAGAGGGGCTTTATAAAATGGTTTGAAGACTTAAAAAAAGATTATTTACAAGGTAAACAAGTTATATAAATGGTTACATATTTATGAATGAATTTTAGAAATAGGTTTATAGATTTATAAGAGGAGTTTTATATTTAGTTTATGGATTTATAAAGAGTTTATAAATGATTTGAGAAATGATTTAGAGACATTTATAAATGGTTTTTAGAGATTTATAAAATAGTGTATAAATGGGTTTTAGAAATTTGTAAAGGAGTTTATAAATGGTTTTAAAGTTATGTAAAATAGGAGATCTTGCCCTGTTATGTGAATATACTTATACCGTCGAGATATATATATGGATAGTTTTCCAAGTATTGAAAATATAGGGATCGTGAATATATCTTTGTAAAAGTATTTTGATACAAATATTTACAACATTAATCGTAACGACCCGTAAATTTTAACCGTTTTAATAACGTAATTAGTTGAAATTTTGTGAAATTTTAAACGATAAATTTTGAAATAAAAATTTGATATTTGGAATGCGTCTAATTAATCATAGCAACTGGTAATTTTTCATCAGATAATTTGGAAGTTTATTTTCTAGTGTAATTTTATTCCAATTTATATCAGTTAAAATTGATGATAATAAAATGTTTTCCAAACCTGAATATTTTTACATAGAAAAATTCTAATTCATCTTCTGACTAAGACGTCATTTTTCGTTTTTCCAAATTCGGACTTCTTTACCTCCGTCGATATTATTTTTCTGCATTTTTGCTGCATTTTCCGCTAGTAGAAAATTCAAAATTTTAAAATTCAATCATACCACTGATATCTGTATACCGTTTCAATCAGCTCGTCGTGCTGATCTCCGCGGTATATTCAACTCTGTGTTTTGAAGTCCGGTACACAACGGAACCCGCGAAAACGATACCGTATCGGTACCGCCTTCAATGTCTATTCAAATTTTAAACAGCTGAGATAAACGGCCACTGTTATTTATTATTTGCAGAATTCAATGCGAACTGTTATTATTCCCTATATCACTTTATAGCCATTGTTCATTTTTTTTATCCTGTCCTTTTACTTTCTTCTCGTGAAATGTTAAGAAAATTTTTATATATATTATTTCGCATTCATTTCTCCTTCTTTCAGATCTGCTCACCCTTTCCTTCTTTCTACCTTTGCCTGCCACCATTTTAAGCCTCCTTCAACATTTTTTCTAGCCTTCTTCTTCCATTTCCTCCTTGCAACCCGCCTCCTCCCAAGACCGAACAACTTCACCCACACAACCTTAGCCGCTCCTTCCTGTCTAGCAACCACCCCTCCGATATCCGCATGTAGCCATCTACCCTCCTTCGACCAAGCAGCCCACTTGAGACCCCACCATGGCATTCACGCAACCGCCTTCAACCTGACAGCCTAGGCCGTTGCCACTTTTGCTCTGCCAAACACCTTCATCTTCTGTAAACGGTATATATTCATATATCACTTATATATATATTATATATTGTTTTACAGTTTATAGTTTACAGTGCTGTATAGACTATGACGCTTATATAAAATGTGTTAAGGGGGATAATGGTAATGCCTTAACGCTATTTTGATATTTTATATTACTGATAGGCATTATCTACTTAGCGTACACTACTACATAGTAGATAGTTTAACAGATCCTTAGAGGATGGTTATCCCAAACATCCTTTGAGTTACTTGTATTTTAATCGTTATTTCACTTGAGTTAGATTTATTGATATAAGAATGTTAATCCGGACTTGAGTGTTTTGTGTTTTCTTTACGCTCGGGTCAGACTGAGTGATACAGTATTCGAGACTCACCTTTGGAGTTGGAGCTTCGCTTGGAGATCCAGCTATTTATCCAGCTTTCAGTTATTCAGTTGATTCCAGCGATGTATTCTGATCTTGTATTTGACTATTGTATTTGAGACTTCTGTTGTATCTTGTTTAACTTTGTTATTTATATATAGTAGCTTCATGAACTACTATTCTTTTTGTTTCCGCTGCATTATTGTTAATTACTCCGTGTTTGTGATATGTGATTATTTTATTTACTGCATATGCTGAGTTTTGCCAATTTAAATTAACAATCCATTGTTTTGAATTATTCAAGTCTGACATGTGTGGATTTATTGTCGATTTGAATGGTCCAAAATAGTGGGTCGTTACAGTTGGTATCGGAGCTCTGGTTTTATGCAAAACTCAGCATATAGAGTAAATTCAATTACAGAATCACGTTCGTTCGAGCTTGAATTCCTTCTTCTTTGACTCGGTTTCTTTGAATTTTGGAACGTTCCCTTCGGTTCCAAAGTCCATTCGTGCCTCCCTTATTCGTGTCTTTTTAATTCTGGAGTATCCCATAACTCCACTTCGAATGATCTCTATAATAAATCGTCGGTCTCGCCAATATCTGAATAATTTGTAAAAGAGTGAAACTCGTGTACAACCAGCAGTGATTTACCAAAGATTTTTGTATCCTCGGTTTATGATGCTGTTATCTTTTGCTATACCCGAATTCTATCTCTGGCGATCGAATGTCGATTTGTCGCAGAATTCTACATCTAATTTATTCTTGGAATCACGGTTGACCCGGTTAAGGTTACCCGCGATTTATATAAGTTTTTCAATCTTCTGTTTGAAAAATCAGTTATCTTATCTCCCTATCGAGTCTACCTTTTAGTTGAATTCTTTTAGTTAGAGTTTCTCTAATTTGAATCTCTATCTTTATTTTGAAATCCATTCGAGGATATCCGAGTGAGGGAGTGTATTTGTAATTAATATAAAATATTTTATGTTTATAGTGTGTTGTTTGAGTTGTTGATGTTGGTTTGGATTTTCGATCGATTCGTCTGATCAACGCTATCGATAGAAATTCCAAAACACTTGAACAGAACAAACTGACACAATATTATTTTCAAATGGTAAATGAAATAATTTTTTTGTATATTATATATATATAGGTATAATTTTCCAGAATTTAATAAGTTAATCAAATTGGTTGTTTGAAATGATAATATTTGGTTATCATTTATGGTTCTATAAATGAATTTATAAACATTGTTTATAAATTTATTTGGAATTGAAATAAATTTAAATCAGGAATTTGAGAATTTAATTTCCGATGATTCCAAACTCTGGTTTTAAAATTTTAAATGTACATTATATAAAGTATTTTCGAATATAAATGATTTTCAAAGAATTTTAAAAGTTTAAATCAGTACTCTCCTACATTGTCGCTGGAAAATAATTTCGGTGATGACTGCAGCATCATCGATATTCATTTTCGAGTTCGAAGTGGAGAGACCAATTCGCAGCTTTGCTACACTTTTATTTTGGAAAATAAATTGATTTAAAATTTCTTAAGTATGATTTGATTTATATATATATATAGGTATATTATTTAAATTTAATCTAATTTTTTATATATAGTATATATATTATTATCTCTAAAGGGTTTGAAATTAAAGGGAAATTTAATTCTTAAAATTATGTTAAAGGTGATTTTAATTATTAAATGAAGCCAAAATTTTGAATAAATATTCAAATTTGAAATAATTGAATTGGAAAATTTTATTTGTATAATACTCAATTATATTCTAATACAACTTACCTAAATCATTCAAAAGTTGAATATGTAATTGGATAATATAAAATATAAAATGACTTTTATAAATAGAATTTGAGTTGTTATAATAAAGGTTATACACTTAAAGTTTAGTTATAAATATTAATTGAAATGAATAGAATAATAAGTTAATTGAATAATAGATGAAACAAATACATTTGTTTTGAAGGAATTAATAAGTTGAAATTAGATCAACTTATGGAAATACATTGAATTTAAAATCAAATAGTGAATATAAATTAATTTAAATCGAAACTTTTATGGTTTAAATTAATTTATATGGTTTAAATATATGTGATAAGATATATTAAGTGGAACAAACTTAATAATAATTTGGAATAAAAGAATTAATTTGTTGAATAAAATATGAGTACAATAAATGATTATACAAATTGATGATTTAGAAATTGTTAATTGAGGATGACTAGATAATCAGATAATGAATTTAGAAATAGATAGATTGATTTAACTTAAGAGAACTCAAAGGGATTTAACCAAATTGTTAAATATTAATTAATCTAAATTGAAATTTATATGGTTTAAATTAATTGTTTTACTTGTATTCCAATCTATTTTTTCTTTCTAGTTGTTTCTATTCTGCTACCTCCTTCCTTTTCGAGGACGAAAAGTTTTGAGTGGGGGAGAGTGTAACAACCCGTAAATTTTAACCGTTTTAATAACGTAATTAGTTGAAATTTTGTGAAATTTTAAACAATAAAATTTTGAAATAAAAATTTGATATTTGGAATGCGTCTAATTAATCATAGCAACTGGTAAATTTTCATCAGATAATTTG
Organism: Allium fistulosum; assembly: GCA_030737815.1. Lineage (NCBI taxonomy): Eukaryota > Viridiplantae > Streptophyta > Magnoliopsida > Asparagales > Amaryllidaceae > Allium > Allium fistulosum. Next base: position 1,048,035,557 of record CM060903.1, read on the forward strand.
GAAGTTTATTTTCTAGTGTAATTTTATTCCAATTTATATCAGTTAAAATTGATGATAATAAAATGTTTTCAAACCTGAATATTTTTACATAGAAAAATTCTAATTCATCTTCTGACTAAGACGTCATTTTTCGTTTTTCCAAATTCGGACTTCTTTAGCTCCGTCGATCTTATTTTTCTGCGTTTTTGCTGCATTTTCCGCTAGTAGAAAATTCAAATTTTTAAAATTCAATCATACCACTGATATCTATATACCGTTTCGATCATCTCGTCGTGCTGATCTCCGCGGTATATTCAACTCTGTGTTTTGAAGTCCGGTACACAACGGAACCCGCGAAAACGATACCGTATCGGTACCGCCTTCAATGTCTATTCAAATTTTAAACGACTGAGATAAACGGCCACTGTCATTTATTATTTGCAGAATTCAATGCGGACTGTTATTATTCCCTATATCACTTTATAGCCATTGTTCATTTTTTTTATCCTGTCATTTTACTTTCTTCTCGTGAAACGTTAAGAAATTTTATATATATATTATTTCGTATACATTTCTCCTTCTTTTAGATCTGCTCACCCTTTCCTTCTTTCTACCTTTGCCTGCCACCATTTTAAGCCTCCTTCAACATTTGTTCTGCCTGCTTCTTCCATTTCCTCCTTGCAACCCGCCTCCTCCCAAGACCGAACAACTTCACCCACACACCCTTAGCCGCTCCTCCCTGTCTAGCAACCACCCCTCCGATCTCTGCCTATAGCCATCTACCCTCCTCCGACCGAGCAGCCCACTTGAGACCCCACCATGGCATTCACGCAACCGCCTTCAACCTGACAGCCTAGGCCGATGCCACTTTTGCTCTGCCAAACACCTTCATCTTCTGTAAACGGTATATATTCATATATCACTTATATATATTATATATTGTTTTACAGTTTATAGTTTACAGTGCTTTATAGACTATGACGCTTATATAAAATGTGTTAAGGGGGATAATGGTAACACCTTAATGCTATTTTGATATTTTATATTACTGATAGGCATTATCTACTTAGCGTACACTACTACATAGTAGATAGTTTAACGGATCCTTAGAGGATGGTTATCCCAAACATCATTTGAGTTACTTGTATTTCAGTCATTATTTCACTTGAGTTAGATTTATTGATATAAGAATGTTAATCCTGACTCGAGTGTTTTGTGTTTTCTTTACGCTCGGGTCAGACTGAGTGATACAGTATTCGAGACTCACCTTTGGAGTTGGAGCTTCGCTTGGAGATCCAGCTATTTATCCAGCTTTCAGTTATTCAGTTGATTCCAGCGATGTATTCTGATCTTGTATTTGACTATTGTATTCGAGACTTCTGTTGTATCTTGTTTAACTCTGTTATTTATATATAGTAGCTTCATGAACTACTATTCTTTTTGTTTCTGCTGCATTATTGTTAATTACTCTGTGTCTGTGATATGTGATTATTTTATTTACTGCATATGCTGAGTTTTGCCAATTTAAATTAACAATCCATTGTTTTGAATTATTCAAGTCTGACATGTGTGGATTTATTGTCGATTTGAATGGTCCAAAATAGTGGGTTGTTACATTAATTTAATTAATGAAAAGATTAATTAAGGAGGCTAGTGGTTACTTATGTCCTTAACCAGTGTTGGTTTTCCCAATGGAATTAAATCCCTGATTTGAATGTTTGTTTATTCGATAGTTAAATAACTGAATATCAAATATGGACCAAAAACGTAACTTTAGAAATATCTAGGAGAAACACGCCAGTTACATTGCATAGTCATCTCCGAAGATGTTGTACTATGCGTATAAATCTGATTTCATTCTCCTAGGACAAATGATAAGAAAATCGTCCACTAACGGTTAGGAAGTGATCTTCACTCTTATCTTTGACTGTTTATTTCCTAAAAAATCGGGGTTGAGTTTATCGAAAACTATCGAATGTTGTTTCGAAGAGACCAGGACCGGATATATTATCTTAAAGCCTCCAAATCAAGCATTTTGAAGTGAAGATATCTTGAAGATGATGGACTTGAAAATGGAGCTCTTTGAAGTGCAAGGGCTACTTGTTACAAATCTTGAGCATGATTCGAAAATAGATGCAGTAGAAGTAGTGCCTTCGGTTTGTTCATCTCTTGAACGACTTGTATGGATGAATGTTGACATTGTATCGTCGATTGGAAGACAATGTAACATTCCAAGTTGGTTTACTATTTGAAACGATAAAACATAGCCTCAAGCCTTATTAACTGGAAAATGACAAAAATAGGGCATGCAACATGGCCATATGGGTCGCTTCCATCAGCGTATGGTCATCTCAAATCTAGATCGATTACAATCTACTCATGTATGCTTCGGGGCCCATTAACAAAAGGGATGATCATATTCGGTACTACTCAAGTGATAGACCAGTCCTGCGTGGCAGGGGTAAGAGATGTTCTTGTCAGACCCCGGTGCATTTTATCTAAAGATATACCATCAGAAGGTAGTTCCTTCCTTTTCGTGGTATATAATCCATTCTCTAATACGAGCCTTTACGGTTTTAGTTGTATACCTATTATGCTAGAATTTAATTAATATAATAATTTCGGCTATGTTAATTGTTTACTTGAAAACCCTAGACATTATGATGTATCACTAGATTTTCTATAGAAAATATTTTGGTAATTGTAAGGTAAAAACCCGTCTGTGCTTATATGCGGTTTGGTCTTACGGGATACCTTTATTTTGAGAAGAGTTGATAACTTTAAAATCCATTGGGTGTGTTTTTCTCACGCTGGTATATCAGACTGATTCGGGCGTTCTTCACTTTTAATGCTTCAGTCAGACCAAGCATATTTACATATAACTTGGATGCATTGCAGCTCAGTAGACAAGATAGAGGATCAAGACGTATCTACGTATTTCTGTGCGTTCGACTGTGTTGTCTATTGGTTGCATTTATCAGTAATTGTAAGGACAGACTATTATAACTGTCCATGCTGAAATAGATTATATTACTCTGATTGATGTATGTATATTATAGTTTTTTCTCTTTTGTAAAGATTATTGTTATTATATTATATATTGTTCCACTATGATTATGAGATTCTGTGTTGTTTAGTTTTCTTCTTTCTTCTTCTTCTTTTTTCCAAAGAATCTTCTTTTTCGTTCAATTTGAGTTGATCATGTGTGGTTTATTATCCGCTTCAACTGTACAAAAAAGTGGGTCGTAATTACATTAATTTCTCATAATAATTTTGAGAAAATTAAACTTTTTAAATTTATCAGCAATTGTAGAAATATTTTTCTAATTTACAGTGTGATTTTGGTATATATTTTCTAGTTTCTCCAAATGAGTTTTATTAAGAGTTGACGAGCATGAATCTTTGTACAATAAATAATACCAATATTGGTATCTAAACCTTCTATGACAATAGTTTCTTAAATACTGATTGGGATAGAATCTTGAGAAATACATGACAATCATGACTCTTCATACCCGCTGTTGAAGATTCCTCAAATCAAGAAACTATCTCATATTAGAAGAAATTTGAATTGGGAACTTCAAATTTCCTACCTAATCCAATAGTTTTTGTTGATGATTATTTTCCAGCTCATAACAAGCTAAATATTTGAAATTTGGACGATTACTATCAATTTAAAGTTTGGGATGATTACAACAGAACGTGATATGCTTCCTTGACCTAAGATCATCTTTTATTATTTCTTTCATGATCATTATTGTTAATGATAAAAATCGTTAACACCCCGAATGTGCTTAAGAGTTGAAATTAACTAGATGGAGACCCTTTTGAAATTGTTATAATTAACAGAATTGAGGTTGGAATAGTCTAGTGAGGCAAATAAGGTTTGAAATCAATGGTGACGGAAGGCGACAACAGCGCCGAAGGGGAACCAATAACATCAGAGAAAACCCCTTTGACATGTATAAATGGATATCTCTAATAAGTAGTTCCATGCATGATATTGAATCAAGACATAAGCTGTTATTGATGCTGAGTATTCACTTTATTGATAGCTTTTTTGAATACAAAGGCTTAGGTTTTACAATGAGATGAAATCCCCAATTCGATTTGGAAATTAGGGTTTACAAGATTAAAAATGAACAAGAGTCCAAGAAAATAAAATCAGATCCCCAAAATGACACCCCTGGGACTTATTTATAGATGTAGCTAGGAACTTCCGCCCTCATCCTTTCAACGTCGTCGAAAGGATTCCTTCGTGACCTTGCTCCAATGTTGATGCTTCAAAGCCTTTAATGTTTGTAGATAATTATGTCTCTACACATAAGTGGACCCTTTCGTCATTGTTGAACGTGGTGTCTTCAAGTCTATTGGGCTAAGTGCCTCCCAAATGCTGGTTTTATATTAGTTCCGGGGGCCTTCGACACTGTCGAAAGGTATAGAAGCGGCACTGTGTTGCAGTAGACGCCTTGGACTCCTCCGTCATTGTTGGAGCGAGGCAGATTGATGGGATAGTGAACAAGTGCGAAAGGGTGTTTGGACATATGCGGAAGGGTTTTAAAGAAGAGCCGCAGAATGACTATTGCAGAAGGTGGTTCAATATATGTGAAGGGTGTTGTTTGCCTTGCAAAATGATAACTTGTCTTCATAGTTTAATAATTGTGGAAGGCGGTCCTTCAACCCCATGGAAGGTGGAGATTCAACCCATGCGGAAGGCAAAGATTCAACTCTTTCGGAATGTAACAATGTCAGTGGAAGCATTCCATTTGACCTATGCAAAGGCGTTTTCCTTGATGTTTATGGAAGCTCCTTCAACTATGACAAAAGCATTTTCTCTAATGCTTGGGAGGCCTTTTCAAAAGCCTCACTTCCTTTTGATGTTTCCAAAGGTGTCACTTCAACACTTTCAAAAGCTCCTTTAACTCTTATGAAAGCTTCTTTGATGCTTACAGAACCCTCTTTGATGCTTATGGAACCCTCTTTGATACTTGTGGAAGCCATCTCAATACTTACAGAAGCTTCCAAATCCCGCATTATAGATCCTTCTTTCATATTTTTAACATGGAGAAGATTTTTATGAAAAACATTTTGCCCTCCCCCACCCCCCGTATGAAAGAAGGTTTCGTTCTTTAGGACCATAATTTGAGAATCTCTTTTAGACTGCTCAAACCTCAATGGAATTTCTTTCTTTGTTTTTCTATAAAACATATAATAACTTCTTTTAGGATTATAACCTTGTTATGAGATTTTGATGGATAATGCTAAATTCTGAAATTGAAATTCAAGAGATTATCCAATAATATCACTGGATAGAGCATCCAAAGAAATACATGATCAAACCTTTCTAGCATTGATGATAGAAATGTGGAATAATATCACATGATCAGCAGATGTTGGTTTATGTGAAAGGACCTTTCAAGAAAGATATCATACACTTCAAAGCCTTTTTTCTTGGGTTAAGTTTTCTTTGGCCATCGGGAATTAATTTCTTGCTTTATCTGGTTTTATCTTGTTTCATTACTATAAATTTTTGTCCAACCCTGCATTGTATGTTAGTAATTTTCATTCATTCATTAATAAATTAGTAGATAGTTTGGTATTAATTTTAAACGTTGACTAATAAGACGAACGTCATGGGGCTCTTTTTCCCTTTCTCCATTATCTTTTAACAAAAAGAATCGAAGTCTGTCTAGTATCATGAGACTCTTGTTTAGAATTTCTGTCTAATAATAGTGTGGAAACATTGAATTTTCAGAAAAACCTCAATTACAATACAAAATCTCAAGACTTATCCAGAAAACTCACAAATCCAGAAATTCAATGGGAAGTCCATGGATCATCATGAAAATTCAATAAGGAAATCAAGAAATCAAAACTTCATAAAACTAGTAATTCAATAAGAAATCATCACGAAAAGAAATCGAGAATTCAATCAGAAAATTACCAGGATCTCATCTGACAAACAAACTGCTCAAAAAAATTTCTAATATTAATACAAAGTCAAAAAGCTACCTAGTAATAAATAACCCAAGTATACTCAAAGTAAAAGACCCATAATTCTACTATGATGACATGTCAGTAACTTTTAATGAATCAATTGTTCATTCAACAATAAATTAGTTGTAACGACCCATAAATATATCATTTTAAATAAAGGGACAGTTTGGCACAGGTCCCTTGTAACGACCCTTAAAATTTCAACTGTTTTAATAACGTAATTAGTTGAAATTTTGCGAAATTTTAAACGATAAAATTTCGAAATAAAAATTTAATATTTGGAATACGTCCAGTTAAACATAGCAATCGGTAAATTTTCGTCCGAAAATATGAAAGTTTATTTCGCGCGTAAATTCACTTCAATTTAATCAGTTAAAAAGCGTTCAAAATAAAATGTTTCTGAAACCTAAATATTTTTAGATAGAAAAATTCTAAACCATCTTCTGAGCAAGATGTCAGTTTGTCGTTTTTCCAAATTCGGACATCTTTGGCTCCGTCGATCTTATTCTTCAGCTTTTTTCTTGCATTTTCCGTCAGTAGAAAATTTCGAATTTTTATAATTCGATCGTACCACTGATATCTGTATATCATTGTGATCGTCTCGTCGCACTGACCTTTTCAGTATATTTGTTTGTGTATTTCGGAGTCTGGGAGACGGCGAAATCTACGGAACGATTCCCGTATCGGTTCCGTATTAGTGGCGTTTTGTTTCATGTGCCTTTTCAAATCTTCATCCGTGTAAAACAATCAGTAACTGCTTTATTAAATTCCCGAAACAACTCTTGACCTTTGGTTAGCTTGCTGCATTCAATATCATCTAGTTCATTCATTCCCTATGTACTCTGCTTTGGGTTTCCATTCGTCGAAATTTAAACATAATAAAAGAGAAAAAGGACCTCCTCGTTCTTTTCCCCTATTTCATTTCTCGAGCCTGCTCATTATTTCCTTACTGCTTCTTCCCTTCCATTCGCATGCGTGTCTCTCCCCTCTTTTACCTCAAACCTGAAGCCAATTTTCCACCTTCCTTTCCCTCTTTCTTCTGTAACCCATACACTTCGCATCTCCTCACCCATACGGCAACACCGACCGAGTCTGCCCCTAAGCCCAACCGTGTTTCCCCTCTAGCATGAAATCCCTGACCCACCGAGCTCGCTCACCATGGCCACGCCAACGACCTCCATGCCAATCTTTCCCCACCACTGCCCACGTCGCCGTAGCTACCCCACTATCAACCGAGGTCCTCCCCACAGCAACCTTGGCCAACCGAGCCCAAACCACAGACCCGACCCATCGGCCTCTTCCTCCGCTTCCACTTCATCACCAACGAAATCTACCACCAACCAAACCTCGGCAAGTTCACCCCTCCTCCACTTCACCTAGCGCCCGCCACTGCCTCCACCATCTCTTCCCACCTCTGCACTTTTCCCTTTCCATCGCTTCCCGAATCCAACATCCGAACTGCCACGCGTTCTTCCCTACGTGAACAGCAGCACGCGTCTCCACCCAAACCCATGCTCTTCCCTCCACGATCCAAAGCTTGTCTCATCCTCGATCAGGCAGCAGACTCCAGCCTCACGGCCGTGCAACTCATCACCTCAAACTCCATCGCCTAATGGCCGTGCAACATATCCATCAACAACTCTTTCGTTTGCAATTTGTAAGTAAATATGTAAAGAATAGTTATTTAATAGTCTAAATATTTATATATATCTCAGTCTTATCTTAAAATGTGTTACACAACTGCTATGCATATTCCAAGTATTAGTACTAATAGTTGTGTGTGAATTATATGCATCAATACGTAGTATAGTAAGTTTATTTATATATATAGTGAATTGTATACTAACTTGTTTACATATATATTACTTTATATTTATATGGAATAAAGTATTGTATGGATTTATTATATATGTTATATATATATACACACGCATGCATATGAAGCCTATACATTTTAAAATATGTATATAGTATAGTATAGTATATCTAGTTTCATATAGTCTGCTTATATTCTTGATTATTGAGGCATAGTTGCACTAATATATATGTATTAGTCATATAAAAGTATACAATGTCAGATTGTTATATATACCAGTTTGTAGGTAGTTATAGTTTTGAATAGTTATAAGTATATAGGTATATATATGTTATAATAATATCAGTTTTAAATTGTGTATATATAAGAGTATCTTGCATTTTAAATATGGATATTATATATATATATATATGAGTATTGTTTAAAAAAATATATTATCCGTCTATCAAACTGATTCGATTTGTTTTCCATCGATTACATTTATTCAGCTTTGATCGTTGAATTCGTGCCGATTTGCTTTACTTGGATCCGTAATTCAATGCCCGTATCAGTGTGCGTATCCGTGTCATCCTCTCGTGCATCTCTAGCCTCAAAAGGTGAGCAATCACCCACGATTAACGTTCTTTTATTTATTAGATTTGATTTTAATTGAAACGACAACTGAAATATGCTGCTATTAGTTAATGACACTGTTATATATGCTATTACCTGTATCAGTTCACCTGTGACATTTGACACCATTATCTGTTATATATATGAAATGATGATCCAGTTTGGTTGTTAATTGATTGATTGTTGATGTTTATATTGGACGTTAAAATTATTAATGTTAAAAAGATAAGTAGTATGCAATTGAAATTGATATAGGATAATAAAATGTAAAAATTTGATTAACTGACATTTGTATAATATGACCCCTTTAACTGTCGAATTTATTGACACGTAGGATTTGTTTAATTATATTTTGAACCACTGAATGTATATTGTTAAATTGATGATGTATGACATTGTAATAGATGACAAGTGAAAACCGTAATGTAATAATCTTTAATCTACATGAAATGATAGTGTAGATTCTGGAAATAATTATATTAATTCGTACAAATAACAATGCGAATTAATACGGTTATTTCGGGATTATCTGAATTGATTATTGGATTGTTATTGTTTGTTGTTATTGCTTGTTTATTTACTTTGACAACATCCCAGTTATCACACTGCAAGTTCCCTTTGTTATGCTTTGATTTTGAATTGAATTGGAATCGGGTTGAAATGATAAATACCCAAAATTGAATTTTGACCTAGGATAGAAAATTAAATAAAAACCGATTGGTCAATAATTTGATTTAAAAATAAAATGAAGATCTTATTTGAATAAATAATATAGTTTTGAAACGAAGTTGGAAATTGAATTTAATGAAATTTAAACGTGAATATTTAATAATCTGAAATGAAATATTAATAAAGAAATTGATGAAAGAAGGTTGTTTAATTTGAGAAATGATTGAATTAAGTTTGAAATGATTTAATAATTAAGTTTGAAATTATAATTAAATTTGAAATAATTAAACTTTGAAATGATTTAATAATTAAGTTTGAAATTATTAAACTTTGAAATTATTTAATAATTAAGTTTTGAATTATTTAATAATTAAATAAGATTGAATTATTTAATGATTAAATTGATTTGGATTCTTTAATAAGAGAAATTGAATTTTTGAATAAGTGAATTTTACTTCGTAATAACTGAAATTGAGTTTCTTTATTAATTAAGTTTTGGAAAATTATTTAAGTAAGTAAATAAGTGAAATGGAATTTCTTTAACAAGAAATGAAAATGTGATATTTTGGAATTAATGTAAGACTTGTAATTGAAAGAATTGATTTGACGAATTTAGTTAAATTCAAAATTGTAAGTTTTGATTTGATGAAGTTGAACTTAAGAATTGATTTAATGAATTGGAAATTTAATAGAAATTGTTTTGAATGATAAAGTAACTCAACGAATATTGAATGGAATCGATAAATGAGTTTAAATTGATTTGAATGTTAAATAAAATTAATTTAAATGTTTTCGAAATGAAACTCATATACGAACTTGAAAATATTTGAATTGTTTTAAGTAGAAATTGAAATTGAGTTATAAGATTTTGAAATGGTAATTTGGAAGTTTTGAAACGTAAATTTTGGAAATTGGTTTAGAAAGCCAAATGAAATGTTGATTTGCGAATTGAAATTGAAATTGAATTTGATTTGGTTTTGAAATAAATAAACGACCAATCGGTGTAATAATTACGAAAGTTATTAAAGAGACCGGAATTCGGTTATGGATATACTCTCTATCTAAACCGGAAACCACTTTAATAACTATACGCGGAGTGATGATCCAGAATGAAGTGGATGGAATGATGTACGCGTTGACTGAAGAAAGAGAACGATTTTGGATGACCCCTGACATGACTAAAACAGGAGCCGCGCAGGGCCATTGAGGATCGCCATCTCTAGCGGACACACTTCTTCGATACCATATCTATTACTATTGTGATTCGATTTGGGTGCACCCCTCGATTATGGGAGTGTTGTTTCGTGGTGTTGGGGTAGTAGCTGCTATGCCCAACATCAGTTCGGATCAGGCAACTACTAGTATCCTAGTTGGTATCGCCTCATGTACCTTGTCATACTGATTATCCTATTCGCGACAACTACGATTTTGTTTTGTACCTTTAGTATATGGATTGCCCTCTGGTGACTTCCGGTTTTGGGGAAACTACGGTCTTGTATATGCTTTTGGGAATAAAAATGTGTTAAGGGTGGAATGGGCCATGACTTAACGCTATTTTGATATCTTCTTATATTACTGATAGACATTATCTACTTAGCGTATACTACTACATAGTAGATAGTTTGACGGATCCTTAAAGGATGGTTATTCCAAACATCCTTTGAGTTACTTGTATTTCAATTGCTATTTCACTTGAGTTGGATTTATTAATATAAGAATGTTAATCCTGACTCGAGTGTCTTGTGTTTTTGCTTTACGCTCGGGTCAGACTGAGTGTACCAGTATTCGAGACTCACCTTTTGAAGTTGGAGCTTTGCTTGAAGATCCAGCCATCTATTCTGCTTTCAGTATTCGATGATTCCAGTGATGTATTCTGATTTGTATCTGATGTATCGTATTACTCTTCTGTTGTAAACTCTGATGTATTTTATATATTCATATAGTAGCTTCATGAACTACTATCTCTTTTATTTCCGCTGCATTTATTACTCTGTGTCTGTGATCTGTGATTATATCTATTTACCGTATATGTTCAGTTTTGCCAAATTTAAATTAACAACGCGGTATTTTGAGCAATTCAACTCCGGCATGAGTGTCTACCTATACACTTATAATGGACGCGAATGGTCCAAAATATCGGGTCGTTACAGTTGGTATCAGAGCTTTGGTAGCTCTTGGCAAAACTCAACATATAGGGTAAAAGTATTTACAGAATCACTCTCATTTGAGTTTCAATCTCTTCCTTTCGACTCGATTTCTTTGAATTTTGGAACGTTCCCTACAGTTCCAAATTTCATTCGTGTCCCTCACTATTTGTCTTCTTTCAATTCTGGAGTATCACATAACTCCACTTCGAATGACTCTTATAATAGATCGGCGGTCTTGCCAATCTTAGAATGATTCGTAAAGGAGTAAACTCCTTTATAATAGGCATCGGTTTACCGGAGATTTCTGTATCCTCGGTTTACGATACTATCTATTACCTGCTATACCTGAATTTTATTTCTTAAGATCGAATGTCGATTTACCTCGGAATTCTACAACGATCTTATTCTTGAAGTCACGGTCGACCCGGTTAAGGTTGCCCGCGATTTATATAAACTTATCAATCTTCCTACTTTGCTATTAATCATCATATCTTGTTTCGAACTTATTTTCAAATCAAAACTCTCTTTGATTTGAGTCAACAAAAATTTGAATCCCTATCCTTATTTTGAAAATTCATTCCTGTATCGTCGAGCAAAGAAATGTATTTATAAATTAATATTTAAAATGTTTTATATTGTGTTGCTTGAGTTGTTGATGTTGATTTGGGTTTTCGATCGATTCGTCTGATCAACGCTATCGATAGGATTTCCAAAACACTTGAGCAGAGCAAACTGACACAATATCGTTTTCAAATAAAATAAAAGTTTTGTATGATTATATTATATATAAATATAGGTTTTCTGAAACTAAATTGTTAAATAATTTGTTGTCTGAAATAATAATATTTGATTTTCATTTATTGTTTTGTAAACCATTGACTATTGCATAATATAAATAAATGAATTTATAAACTTGGTTATAAATTGATTGGAATTTGAAATGAATTTCGAACTTTTGTTTTAAAATTTTAAAGTATATATTATTGAAAGTATTTTCGAACAGAAATCATTTTCAAAGAATTTTAAAATGATGAAACCAGTGCTCTTCTCTTTGTCGCTGGAAAATAATTTCGGTGATGGCGGCCGCATCATCGACATTCATTTTCGGGTTTCAAAGCGGAGATACTATTCTGTAGCTTTGCTACGGTTTGTTTTGAAAAATATTTTGATTTGAATTTCTTTAGTATAATTTGATTTATATATATATATATATAAGTATCTTATTTTAAAATTTAATTTGATTTGATATAAATATATTATATATATCTCTAAATTGTTTAAAGTTAATCGGAAATCTAATTCTTAAATTTTGTTAAAGGATGATTTTAAATTATAAATAAAACCAAAATTTGGAATAAATATTTAAACTTGAATAATTGAATATGGAAAATTTTATTTGTATATTGTTCAACTGCATTCTAATACAACTTACCTAAATCATTCAGAAGTTGAATATGTAATTGGATAATATATAAGATAAATTGAATTTATAAATAAAATTTGAGTGTTTATAATAAATGTTATACACTAAATTTTGATTATAAAGATGTTAATAGAGTTAGATAGGATAACAAGTAAAACTCAGTTAATAATGAAATAAATTTGTTTTGAAAGAATTAATAAATTTGTTTGAAAGAATTAATAAATGTGTTTGAAAGAATTAATAAATTGAAATTTGATCAACATATGAAAATACCTTGAATTTAAAAGAAATTAATAAATATAAAGTAATTTAAATCGAAACTTTATGTTTTAAATTAATTTATATTGGTTAAATATATGTAATAAGATATATTAAGTGGAACGAACTTAATAATAATTTGGAATAAAAGAAGAATTTAAATTGCTAGAAAAAAGTATGATTATAATAAAAGATTATTCAAATTTATGGTTTTAGAAATTGTAAATTAAAGAAAATTGGATAATAAGATAATGAATTTAGAAATAGTGAGATTGATTTTAGTGAAATCAAATGGATTAAATCAATTATTGAATATCAATTAATTTAAATTTATATGGTCTAAATTAATTGTTATTTCATATTTCAAATCTGTTTTTCTTTCTGGTTGTTTCTATTCTCCTATCTCGTTCCTTTTCGGGGACGAAAAGTTTTGAGTGGGGGAGAGTGTAACGACCCGTAAAATTTCAACTGTTTTAATAACGTAATTAGTTGAAATTTTGCGAAATTTTAAACGATAAAATTTCGAAATAAAAATTTAATATTTGGAATACGTCCAGTTAAACATAGCAATCGGTAAATTTTCGTCCGAAAATATGAAAGTTTATTTCGCGCGTAAATTCACTTCAATTTAATCAGTTAAAAAGCGTTCAAAATAAAATGTTTCTGAAACCTAAATATTTTTACATAGAAAAATTCTAAACCATCTTCTGAGCAAGATGTCAGTTTGTCGTTTTTCCAAATTCGGACATCTTTGGCTCCGTCGATCTTATTCTTCAGCGTTTTTCTTGCATTTTCCGTCAGTAGAAAATTTCTAATTTTTATAATTCGATCGTACCACTGATATCTGTATATCGTTGTGATCGTCTCGTCGCACTGACCTTTTCAGTATATTTGTTTGTGTATTTCGGAGTCTGGGAGACGGCGAAATCTACGGAACGATTCCCGTATCGGTTCCGTATTAGTGGCGTTTTGTTTCATGTGCCTTTTCAAATCTTCATCCGTGTAAAACAATCAGTAACTGCTTTATTAAATTCCCGAAACAACTCTTGACCTTTGGTTAGCTTGCTGCATTCAATATCATCTGGTTCATTCATTCCCTATGTACTCTGCTTTGGGTTTCCATTCGTCGAAATTTAAACATAATAAAAGAGAAAAAGGACCTCCTCGTTCTTTTCCCCTATTTCATTTCTCGAGCCTGCTCATTATTTCCTTACTGCTTCTTCCCTTCCATTCGCATGCGTGTCTCTCCCCTATTTTACCTCAAACCTGAAGCCAATTTTCCACCTTCCTTTCCCTCTTTCTTCTGTAACCCATACACTTCGCATCTCCTCACCCATACGGCAACACCGACCGAGTCTGCCCCTAAGCCCAACCGTGTTTCCCCTCTAGCATGAAATCCCTGACCCACCGAGCTCGCTCACCATGGCCACGCCAACGACCTCCATGCCAATCTTTCCCCACCACTGCCCACGTCGCCGTAGCTACCCCACTATCAACCGAGGTCCTCCCCACCGCAACCTTGGCCAACCGAGCCCAAACCACAGACCCGACCCATTGGCCTCTTCCTCCGCTTCCACGTCATCACCAACGAAATCTACCACCAACCAAACCTCGGCAAGTTCACCCCTCCTCCACTTCACCTAGCGCCCACCACTGCCTCCACCATCTCTTCCCACCTCTGCACTTTTCCCTTTCCATCGCTTCCCGAATCCAACATCCGAACTGCCACGCGTTCTTCCCTACGTGAACAGCAGCACGCGTCTCCACCCAAACCCGTGCTCTTCCCTCCACGATCCAAAGCTTGTCTCGTCCTCGATCAGGCAGCAGACTCTAGCCTCACGGCCGTGCAACTCATCACCTCAAACTCCATCGCCTAATGGCTGTGCAACATATCCATCAACAACTCTTTCGTTTGCAATTTGTAAGTAAATATGTAAAGAATAGTTATTTAATAGTCTAAATATTTATATATATCTCGGTCTTATCTTAAAATGTGTTACACAACTGCTATGCATATTCCAAGTATTAGTACTAATAGTTGTGTGTGAATTATATGCATCAATACGTAGTATAGTAAGTTTATTTATATATATAGTGAATTGTATACTAACTTGTTTACATATATATTACTTTATATTTATCTGGAATAAAGTATTGTATGGATTTATTATATATGTTATATATATATATATACACACGCATGCATATGAAGCCTATACATTTTAAAATATGTATATAGTATAGTATAGTATATCTAGTTTCATATAGTCTGCTTATATTCTTGATTATTGAGGCATAGTTGCACTAATATATATGTATTAGTCATATAAAAGTATACAATGTCAGATTGTTATATATACCAGTTTGTAGGTAGTTATAGTTTTGAATAGTTATAAGTATATAGGTATATATATGTTATAATAATATCAGTTTTAAATTGTGTATATATAAGAGTATCTTGCATTTTAAATATGGATATTATATATATATATATATATGAGTATTGTTTAAAAAAATATATTATCCGTCTATCAAACTGATTCGATTTGTTTTCCATCGATTACATTTATTCAGCTTTGATCGTTGAATTCGTGCCGATTTGCTTTACTTGGATCCGTAATTCAATGCCCGTATCAGTGTGCGTATCCGTGTCATCCTCTCGTGCATCTCTAGCCTCAAAAGGTGAGCAATCACCCACGATTAACGTTCTTTTATTTATTAGATTTGATTTCAATTGAAACGACAACTGAAATATGCTGCTATTAGTTAATGACACTGTTATATATGCTATTACCTGTATCAGTTCACCTGTGACATTTGACACCATTATCTGTTATATATATGAAATGATGATCCAGTTTGGTTGTTAATTGATTGATTGTTGATGTTTATATTGGACGTTAAAATTGTTAATGTTAAAAAGATAAGTAGTATGCAATTGAAATTGATATAGGATAATAAAATGTAAAAATTTGATTAACTGACATTTGTATAATATGACCCCTTTAACTGTCGAATTTATTGACACGTAGGATTTGTTTAATTATATTTTGAACCACTGAATGTATATTGTTAAATTGATGATGTATGACATTGTAATAGATGACAAGTGAAAACCGTAATGTAATAATCTTTAATCTACATGAAATGATAGTGTAGATTCTGGAAATAATTATATTAATTCGTACAAATAACAATGCGAATTAATACGGTTATTTCGGGATTATCTGAATTGATTATTGGATTGTTATTGTTTGTTGTTATTGCTTGTTTATTTACTTTGACACCATCCTAGTTATCACACTGCAAGTTCCCTTTGTTATGCTTTGATTTTGAATTGAATTGGAATCGGGTTGAAATGATAAATACCCAAAATTGAATTTTGATCTAGGATAGAAAATTAAATAAAAACCGATTGGTCAATAATTTGATTTAAAAATAAAACGAAGATCTTATTTGAATAAATAATATGGTTTTGAAACGAAGTTGGAAATTGAGTTTAATGAAATTTAAACGTGAATATTTAATAATCTGAAATGAAATATTAATAAAGAAATTGATGAAAGAAGGTTGTTTAATTTGAGAAATGATTGAATTAAGTTTGAAATGATTTAATAATTAAGTTTGAAATTATAATTAAATTTGAAATAATTAAACTTTGAAATGATTTAATAATTAAGTTTGAAATTATTAAACTTTGAAATTATTTAATAATTAAGTTTTGAATTATTTAATAATTAAATAAGATTGAATTATTTAATGATTAAATTGATTTGGATTCTTTAATAAGAGAAATTGAATTTTTGAATAAGTGAATTTTACTTCGTAATAACTGAAATTGAGTTTCTTTATTAATTAAGTTTTGGAAAATTATTTAAGTAAGTAAATAAGTGAAATGGAATTTCTTTAACAAGAAATGAAAATGTGATATTTTGGAATTAATGTAAGACTTGTAATTGAAAGAATTGATTTGACGAATTTAGTTAAATTCAAAATTGTAAGTTTTGATTTGATGAAGTTGAACTTAAGAATTGATTTAATGAATTGGAAATTTAATAGAAATTGTTTTGAATGATAAAGTAACTCAACGAATATTGAATGGAATCGATAAATGAGTTTAAATTGATTTGAATGTTAAATAAAATTAATTTAAATGTTTTCGAAATGAAACTCATATACGAACTTGAAAATATTTGAATTGTTTTAAGTAGAAATTGAAATTGAGTTATAAGATTTTGAAATGGTAATTTGGAAGTTTTGAAACGTAAATTTTGGAAATTGGTTTAGAAAGCCAAATGAAATGTTGATTTGCGAATTGAAATTGAAATTGAATTTGATTTGGTTTTGAAATAAATAAACGACCAATCGGTGTAATAATTACGAAAGTTATTAAAGAGACCGGAATTCGGTTATGGATATACTCTCTATCTAAACCGGAAACCACTTTAATAACTATACGCGGAGTGATGATCCAGAATGAAGTGGATGGAATGATGTACGCGTTGACTGAAGAAAGAGAACGATTTTGGATGACCCCTGACATGACTAAAACAGGAGCCGCGCCGGGCCATTGAGGATCGCCATCTCTAGCGGACACACTTCTTCGATACCATATCTATTACTATTGTGATTCGATTTGGGTGCACCCCTCGATTATGGGAGTGTTGTTTCGCGGTGTTGGGGTAGTAGCTGCTATGCCCAACATCAGTTCGGATCAGGCAACTACTAGTATCCTAGTTGGTATCGCCTCATGTACCTTGTCATACTGATTATCCTATTTGCGACAACTACGATTTTGTTTTGTACCTTTAGTATATGGATTGCCCTCTGGTGACTTCCGGTTTTGGGTAAACTACGGTCTTGTATATGCTTTTGGGAATAAAAATGTGTTAAGGGTGGAATGGGCCATGACTTAACGCTATTTTGATATCTTCTTATATTACTGATAGACATTATCTACTTAGCGTATACTACTACATAGTAGATAGTTTGACGGATCCTTAAAGGATGGTTATTCCAAACATCCTTTGAGTTACTTGTATTTCAATTGCTATTTCACTTGAGTTGGATTTATTAATATAAGAATGTTAATCCTGACTCGAGTGTCTTGTGTTTTTGCTTTACGCTCGGGTCAGACTGAGTGTACCAGTATTCGAGACTCACCTTTTGAAGTTGGAGCTTTGCTTGAAGATCCAGCCATCTATTCTGCTTTCAGTATTCGATGATTCCAGTGATGTATTCTGATTTGTATCTGATGTATCGTATTACTCTTCTGTTGTAAACTCTGATGTATTTTATATATTCATATAGTAGCTTCATGAACTACTATCTCTTTTATTTCCGCTGCATTTATTACTCTGTGTCTGTGATCTGTGATTATATCTATTTACTGTATATGTTCAGTTTTGCAAAATTTAAATTAACAACGCGGTATTTTGAGCAATTCAACTCCGGCATGAGTGTCTACCTATACACTTATAATGGACGCGAATGGTCCAAAATATCGGGTCGTTACATCCCTAATAAGTTTCAAAATACACAAAAACCCCAGTAAAAAAAAGTTTGTAAATTAGGTCCCTAGAATTAAGTTACTGAATAATGGTATACACTTATGCAATTATTCAGTGAATAATTGCAGACATTTATGCAATTATATCAAAAAATTGCAGACATTTCCACAATTATTCATCAAAAAAATTGCGGAAATTTCTGCAATTTTTTCAAAAAATTGCGGAAAATTCCGCAATTATTCACCAAAAAAATTGCGGAAATTTCCGCAATTTTTTCAAAAAGTTACGGAAATTTCCGCAATTATTAATCAAAAAAATTGCGAAAATTTAGTAACTTAATTTTAAGGACCTAATTTATATACTTTTTTTTACTGGGGTTTTTATGTATTTTGAAACTTATTAGGGACCTGAGCCTAATATTCACTTAAATAAATGATGGTTTAGCTTTATCGATATAACAATAATTTTGTAAATAATTATTTATATTAATTTATATGGTTTTATAAATAAAATATGATCATTTTAATTAGTTAAGAATGATAAAAAAATTATTTTTAAAATTAGTTTACAAATATATGCATATTAATTTAACAGAGAAAATATGACCGAAAATCGGAATCGAGAATTGTAACAATACAACGTGTGGAAGTTATGTAACGTTGTAGGAATATGTAACATACACATACACATGTACATGTGCATACATGAGAACATGCACTTAAACATATATATACAAATATAATTAAGTAAAAAAATATAATATATAATATATAAGATATTTTAAGCTTTCTTACTCCTTAAGAATACATAAGTCAACATATGCATACATGAGATGATTGAAGTGATGGGCACATGGAGGGGGTGTTTGCCGTACCTAAGGAGGAGGGAAGTGATGATGGTGAAGCCATGTGATGGTAATGCAAAAGATGACGTGTGCATAGATATTTTTACCCTCTTCTTTTACTATAAATACCCTACCCTCTTCTCTTCATTTCCATTCATCTTCTTCTTCATATTTTTAAGCTGTGTCTTCCTCTTTAATGGCTTCTATCCTAAGAGAAATAATGGCATCAAAAAGAATTTAAATTATAATATATAGTTATATATACTTAATCATCTCGAAAACTCCACCTTTTCTCCTTGTTCTTTATGATCACCACCCCACTTCATCATAGGCCGAGCACTCCTTGCTCCACCCTAGGCCGTGCACTCACCAAGTCACCCCAAGCTACGGTTAAGGCATCTAGGAGCTAAAACCTGAAGAATAAGGAGCTTTGAAAACCGAATAGCGAAGCTATAGCAAATTTTTAAGTGGAAATTAGCGAGCCATCCCTATCATACTTTCATATTGTAAAGCGGGTCCCTGTCAAAGTTTCATTGTAAATCCGGTTCCTATTTTCTAGAAACAAAGAAAAATTATTGCTGAAATGTCACCAACTTTTATAAGTGCTGATATTTCAGCAACTTTCCTTGTCAAAGTTTCATTGTAAATCCGGTCCCTATTTTCTAGAAACAAAGAAAAATTATTGCTGAAATGTCAGCAACTTTTATAAATAAGTGCTGATATTTCAGCAACTTTCATACACTGTGTTCACAGTGTACATAAATGTTGCTGAAATGTCAGCAACTTTTATAAACAAGTGATGATATTTCAGCAACTTTCATACACTATGTTCATAGTGTACCGAAAAGTTGTGGAAATGTCAACAACTTTTATGAAAAGTTGCATCATGCTCTGCAATAATCATGAATAAAAAACAGGGACCTAATTTACACTGAAATTTAGTGAAGAACTTTTCGTGTATTTTGAACCTTAATAAGGACCTGTGCCAAAAGTACCAAATTTTTAATTAATCGTTGAAAACTCATGGTGAGAACTCCTAAACTATTATATTATATTCTAGATGATGATATGATGTTTGTAATCAATGTTTAATATGCTTTGATCATCAAGTTTGGTTTTTTTGTATGAATATTGAATATATATGCAAGTCACGAAAATACACGTCAATAAGCACAAAGGAAATCACTTTCCTCTATATTAATGAATTGGTGTATATATTATGTTAAACCCATTTAAAAATGGTTTAAAATGAGTTTGAAATATTTTATAAACATTTAAAAGTTTTTTGCTAAAGTTTGAAAAGTAATTGAAAATTTAGTCAAAATGGGCACGTCGCGTAAGGTAGTTCGCGATTTTGTGCCATAAAAGTCAAACGAGTATTAAAGATGAAATATAGCTTGGAATTCTTCGAGATAAAAAATTTCCAAACTTTTATATCCATAGTTTTCCAATGAAGAAAGAAAATCGAGATTTCGAGAAGTAGATTTTGAAATATGAGTAAAACAAGTTTTTGGAAAAATCGCGGTTTTGCAGTTCGAAATTCAAAACTAGATTTCTTTGAAAATGATGCTTTAAAATTGTTAAAAAATGGGGAATAAATCTTATAAACCTTTTAAAATGTTTTAAAAGTGATTTGAGTAATAAAAAGGAATTTTCAAATAATAAAAAGTCATTTCGATCAATATAGCTTAAAAAAGCATTTTCCACGGCACTTTTCTATACCTTCTTAAATATAGTTTTGAACTTAACAATTCTTTTATAAATCTTTTATAACTATTTTAAAATGGATAATTAAGTGTTTTAATAGGGATTTTGAAGTTTTATAGTTATATAAAAAGAATTTAAATAAACAATTTAAAGAAAAGCTATTACAAATTAAGTGGTTTAATCTTGGCTCTAAAAGCTGAACGAGTGGATTTGATTTTTCTATTCATGAGATCCGGATGTGAGGTGCTTAAACTGAGAAGATATTCAAGAGTAACTAGTGCCCTGGCTCACCTGGCCTCTTCCCTAGGCGAGGGATAGATAAGATCGAAATGTCGGAAACGATTTAATGTAAAAGGGTTCTAAAAAATCAAAAGTTGCGATAAGAGAGGTTTAATGATTCCATATATACTGAAAAGAATGTTTTAAGAAATATATATCTGCAAAAGGGATTTTGGATAAAAAGAACTTAATCTATTAAAGAATAATTCCCTATTCACAGAACATCTGTTTAACGATGAGTGTTTCGAAGGAACCGGGGTTGGATCTGGACGATTCTTGTCCGAAGACCACTTCGAACCTATTTATGTATTCGAAGTGAAGACATGAAGATAATTTTGGAAGATGGAATGTAGGGCTACTTGTCACTGACCTCGGAGGAAATTTCCCATATCATATTATGTGGCAGTAGTTTTTTATTTCAGATCTTCGATGCAAGGACTTCTCGCTACTAATCCAAGGGCTAATGCCTGACAGTTCATAGTAGGAGAGTGCCTTCGGTTTTGTTCAATCCCAGAATGAACTTGTATGGATGAATGTCTGACATTTCATTTCTAGTTACATAAGTGATCTCTATGAACGTATTATCTACTTGGTGATGGAGAAGGCAACTTCTCTTAGCTTAACACCCTTTCCTGAGACGTATGAGCTCAAGAGTTATTCATTTGTAGAAATCAGTTGTGTGACTATGGAATGGTAGTATGGTATTCAAAGAAATATGATGTGCTATATGAAAGGTAATCGTTACCTCAGGTCTCACACCTGAAAATGGTCGAAACAGAGTAGATGCAGCAAGGCTATGTGGTTCGAAACCATTAGGGTATGATCATCGCATTCTAGATATATTTCTACCCACTATGATGTTCAGGTTTAAATTGTTGTGGTGTATGCTAAGAGACGTCCCAGATAGGTCGGTAACGACAAGGGTGGTGACATATCCGGTACTACCTAGGAAGAGGTAGGTCGGTCTTGTGTTGGTAGAGGACCATCAGTTGGGCCTCGGTATATTCCTCTAGAGATGTACTACTGGAAGGTAGTCCCTTCACCTGGTCATTTGTATGGAAATCCATTCTTCAATAAGCACCTGCTATATTGTTTGTAAAGCCTAGTATGCTAGAATTTAATAATGGTAACAATTTCAGCTAAGATTAATAAGTTTACTTGCATATGTTTTGAAAGAATGTCATTAAAATAATATTCCTTAGTTTTACGTAAAAAAGGTTTTGGTTATCACAAGGTAAAAACCCATCCATTTTTATGTGCAGCGTGGTCTTATGAGATACCTTTTTGTTTTCAAACATCGTATTTTAAGTTCCCACACTAGTCCCATGACTGACTCGGAGTTTATTTTGTTTTCCCTTTAAACTCTGGGTGCCCTATTTTTTCGAGCAGCCAAGTAGGCAGTTTCCTATTGGAGTATTTTAGGGAAAGCATGCTAGAAGAGATTTGGAGCAAGGAGCTAGAGCATCTAATATCTATCTACCTATTTTTATTTTTCCGCTGTGTCTAAGTTAGTTAATACCAGTGGGAGCAGGTATTTATAACTGTTCTTGGCTAGGTTAGTTCTTACCCAAATTTTGATGTACCCAAGTGAGAGTGGTTGTATGTACTATCTATCTATTTTAACGTATTGTGAGAATTTGTGTTTCTGCTTTTATTTTACTTTACCCTTGAAAATCTGCCTCCCCGGCACTTGGATTTATGGTACGTGAATACCGTGGATGTATTAATGTCGATTTTCGAGAGTAGAGGAGACAGGTCATCACATTTGGTATCAGAGCTGAAGGTTAAGCAAGAACCTTGGCTTTGATGGGGTATGACTCATTAGAGATAGGGTTAGTTATACCCTAAAATGAGATTAATCTTTGAGAGTGCACATTTAGAATCTTTATCTGAATAAACTCAAGTTTTTCTATGCTTAATACCCATTCCCCAAGATAATTTCATCTTTGTAGTCTCAAATTATCTTACTAAATTCAGGTAGTAAGACATGAGTACCCATAGAGGACGAAGACGACAAAATAACAGCACCACAACAACCAACGATCGAGCTCCAATCACTGTTGTAGAAGAAATAACTCCTATACAACCCAAGGTTAATTTTGCCACCCTGTGCAAGAATTATACCAACTTAGAGGGAAAACCATTCAAGGGTACAGAAGCTATCGTTGAAGTGCAGGATTGGATTAAATCATGCGAAAGGATCTTTAAGGCGTTGGATGTTAGTAATGAGCAAAAGAGGTTTTTGGTCTCGTGGCAACTACAGGAAGGGGCTCTGGCTTGGTGGGAGTCCATTACCCTAAATGATTCGGAAGACAATTTCTCTTGTGAATGGTTTAAGGAGGTTTTGGAGGAGCAGTACATGCCAGCATCCGGGAAATCTCGTCTTTACAGAAGTTTTTATGGATTTGAAGCAGGATGAAATGACTATTGAGTAGTATGAAAATAAGTTCAACGAATTATCTTGTTTTGGGCCAGGTCTAATTAACATGCCTTTAAAGAAAAACGAGAAGTTTATTTCCGGGATGAATGAGAAATACCAAAGCAGGATGATTGCCAATATTAAGGGGTCATTTATAGATTTGTTGGATATGGGATTACGTTATGAAACATTGGACAAGAATGTTCTGGCGGTAGCTTAGACCAATAACAACACCAACAATTGAAAGAAGTGAAATTTTAATCATAATGGAAAAAAGCCAAGTCAAGGCAAATCTGGAGGAGGATCCCAAGGTAACTATTTGAAGGATGCTACATGTTCAAATTGCCAACAAAAGGGCCATCAAGCAACTAATTGCAAGAACCATATGGTTCATAGGCCACCACCAAACAACTATAATTGTATCAGTCGAGGCACATGCTAAAGGATTGTCCAATTATGAGAATGGGAGAGTCGGCAAGAGTCTACACAATAAAGGACGAGCCTTTAACCTCTCAGGATGTGAAGGGCAAGGGAGTTTTGGAAGGTAATATTTTTATTGAAGATATTTTAGTTAGAGTGTTGTTTGATACAAGAGCTTCTCATAGTTTTGTTCCTAAAAAACCCATAGAAGAATTAAAACTTGACCCTAAGTTAGTTGATACCCCTATTTTCATGACATATCCTATAGGTGGTACCACTAACCTTTGTATGAATTGTGAAAAAGTCCAAATTTCCCACTCTTCCCATAAATTTCCTTTTGACCTATTTGTCTTAGATTTTATTGGATTTGAAATTTTTCTCGGTATGGATTGGTTGACTAAGCACGAAGCTATTCTAGATTGTGTAAAAAGAACGGATTTAGTAAAAACAAAGTTAGGGAAGTTTATAGAAATATCATGTGAAGATCTTAGTCCAAGGAGGGGTAGTTTCGTATATGCATTTGACTCATCCCAGGAAGGATTAGAAACCAAACCTATTGTTAAAGAATTCCCAGATGTTTTTTAAGAAGTAAAAAGTTTACCCCCACATCGGGAAATAGAGTTTCGTATTGACTTGATTTTTGATGCAAGATCAATTAAACAACATGACCGAATTTTTTTCCAAAGTAAAGGGAGGAATTAAATAACCAAACCCAGGAGCTATTAAAGAAAAGATTGATAAGACCGAGTCATTCAAGTTGGGGATTGGCAATAGTTTCTGTTGCCAAGTCGAATGGATCTCTAAGATTATGCGTAGATTAGCGAGATTTAAATAAACAAACTATTAAGAACAAATATCCTCTACCTTGAATAGATGACTTGTTTGATCAGTAACATGGTGCTCGGGTATTCTCGAAAATGGATCTAGCTACAGGATTCCATCAACTAAGAATCGCAGAAGAATGCATCCATCCAACTACATCTAAAGGTCCAAACACTTTCTTCTAGTGGTTAGTTATGCCTTTTGGGCTAACCAATGCACCCACTTATTTTGTAGACCTTACGAATAGAGTATTTAGAGATGTACTCAATAAATTCGTGTTAGTCTTTATCAATGATATTCTTATCTATTCCAAGACAAAAGAAAAACACGAAAGGCATCTAGAAATTGTATTGGAGATATTGAGAAATAATGTACTTAAAGCCAAATTCTCAAAATGTCATTTTGGGAAAAGGAGGTAAGATTCCTTGGACATATAATGTCAAGGGACGGGATTTCAGTTGATCCTGTAAAGGTTGCTGCTATTCTAAATTGGAAGCAACCACAAACTCCTAAAGAAATTCGTAGCTTCTTAGGTCTGGTAGGGTATTACAGAAGATTCATTCAAGACTTCTCAAAGATTGCCTAACACCTAACGAAGTTGACCATGAAGGATGCTAAATTTTACTAGACTCCTAAATGTGAAGCAGCATTCTAAGAACGCAAAACGAGGTTAACAACCACTCCCATTCTAGCAATTATAAATGGAAATAGTGGATTAACCATTTATATGGATGCTTGTGGAAAAGGAGTTGGTGCAGTTTTGATGTAGGAAGGGAAGGTGATTGCTTATGCGAGTAGACACATGAAGGTTCATGAGAAGAATTACGCAACACACGACTTAGAATTATTAGCCATGGTGTAGGCATTAAAAATATGCAGGTACTATTTGTTGGATGAAATTGAGCTCTTTACGAATCTTAAATCTTTAAAGTATCTTTTCACTCAAAAAGATTTAAACATGAGGCAGCAACATTGGTTGGAGTGTCTTGCATCTTATGATCTAGATATTTTATACACACCAGGGAAAGCCAACATAGTAGCTGATGTATTGAGTAGGAAGTATGCTGTTATTTCTTGCTTGGTAGTAACTCCAACTCTTCTGGAAAGAATTGCTAGTAAACAGAGAGAAGATATACAGTTTGTAAAGTTCATTAAGGCAGCTGAAGAAGAAAGGAATTCAAGCTTTGTAGTAGATAAAAGTGGTGTATTATGGTTGAGTAGGCGAGTTTGTGTTCCAAATGTGGAAAATCTTAGGTAGGAGGTGTTAACTGAATGTCAGAAATCCAAACTCAACATTCATCCTGGAGTTAACAAAATGTATAGAAATATGAAGCACACATTTTGGTGGAGAAGTATGAAAAGGGACATATCCATTTATGTTAGCCAACGTGTGAATTGGCAACAAGTCAAGAGTGACCAGCAGAAAATGTAGGGTTACTTCAACCTAAGGAGGTTCCAATTTGGAAGTGGGGTCAAATATAAATGGATTTCGTTGATGGCTTACCTTGAGGAAAGGAAACAAAGGAATTTGGGTTATCATAGACCGATTAACTAAAAGTGCACACTTCATTCCAGTTAAGCCAAAAATGACCACTGCAAGCATTACCGAGATATATATGAAGGAGATTGTCCAATTACATGGAGTTCCAAGAATTATAGCAAAGCGATCGGGATCCAATCTTTACCAGTCAGTTTTGGGAGGCGTTATAGACAACTTTGGAAACAAGGCTAAATATAAGCACTGCTTATCACCCCCAAACTGATGGACAGATGGAGAGAGTTAACCGCATTTTGGAAGATCTTCTAAGAGCATTCATCCTAGACATCGGAGGCTTATGGGAAAATCATTTGCATTTTGTAAAGTTCTCCGATAACAATAGTTATCAAGCTAGTATCGACATGGCACCATATGAAGCTCTATATGGTCATTCATGTAGGTCACCAACATGTTGGATCGAAACAGGAGATCGGTTAATACTTGGTCTTGATATGATACGAGAAGCTTCAGAGATGGTCGAAATGATTAGAAAGAAGTTAAAGGAGGCCTAGAGCAGACATAAAAGTTATGAAGACCAAAGGTGTAGAAATCTTGAATTCTTAGTTGGAGATTCAGTCTTTTTGAAAGTCTCTCCAATGAGAGGAGTGGTGAGATTTGGAAGAGCTGGGAAGTTAGCACCTCGATATATTGGACTATTTCCCATTCTTGAATGAATCGGCCCGCTAGTTTATCGAGTGCAATTAACAGTAAGGTTGGTAGGAGTGCACAATTTTTTCATGTATCTCATTTAAGGAAACATGTTCATGACCCAGAGCAAATCATAGAAACATCTGCTCATGAAGACTTGGAGGTGGAACCGAATTCGGAAGTTATTAAATGACATGTTCGAATCATTAATCGTGATGAGAAAGAAATAATGAGGAAGGTAGTAAGGTTAGTCAAAGTTCAATGGAGTGGAGATGCTGATGATTGCACTTGGGAAACAGAGGATAGAATGAAAAAGGCATATCTCGAATTTAAGATGAATGAATGAATTGTAAAACTCATATCGTTGTAGTGTACTCACCACCTGTGGTGTAGTCACTTATCCATACTTTTGTATATGTTCATCATATCGAATATATTTCGATTTGAGCTATTTCTCTCTTATCCATATTTCGAGGACGAAATTCTTTTAAGGAGGGGAGTCTGTAATGACCCATAAATATATCACTTTTAATAAATGATCGTTTAGCTTTATCGATATAACAATAATTTTTGTAAATAATTATTTATATTAATTTATATGATTTTATAAATAAAATATGATCATTTTAATTAGTTAAGAATGATAATAAAATTTATTTACAAATATATGCATATGAATTTAAAAGAAAAAATATGACCGAAAATCAGAATCGGGATTTGTATCAATACAATGTGTGGAAGTCGTGCAACGTTGTAGGAATATGTAACATACACATAAACATGTACATGTGCATACATGAGAACATGCACATAAACATATATATACAAATATAATTAAGTATAAAAATATAATATAAAAATATAAGATATTTTAAGCTTTCTTATTCCTTAAGCATACATAAGTCAACATATGCATACATGAGATGATGGAAGTGATGGGAACATAGAGGGGGTGTTTGCCATGCCTAGGGAGAGAGGAAGCCATGTGATGGTGATGTAAAAGATGATGTGTGCATAAAGTATTTTCCTATAAATACCCTACCCTGTTCTCTTCATTTTCATTCATCTTCTTCTTCATATTTCTAAGTTTTGTCTTCCTCTTTAATGGCTTCTATCCAAAGAGAAATAATGGCAAATTTTATTTCAAAAAAAAATTAAATTATAATATATAATTATATATACTTAAATACCTCAAAACAATCCCGAAAACTCCAATTTTTCTCCTTGTTCTTTACGATCTCCACCCCACTTCATCATAGGCCGAGCACTCCTTGCTCCACCCTAGGCCATGCATCCCCAAGCTATCCCAAGCCGTGATTAAGGCATCTAAGAGGTAAAGCCCAAAGAATAGTGAGCTATGAAAACAAAATAGCAGAGCTATAGCAAATTTTTAATTAATCGTTGGAAACTCAAGGTGAGAATTCCTAACTATTATGTTTTATTTTGGATGATGATATGATGTTTGCAATGGATGTTTAATATGCTTTGATCATCACGTTTGGTTGTTTCATATGAATATTGAATATATATGCAAGTCACGGAAATACACGTCGATAAGCACAAAGGAAATCACTTTCCTCTATATTAATGAACTGGTTATATGGAATGTTAAACCCTTTTAAAAAGGTTTAAAATGAGTTTGAAATGTTTTATAAACGTTTAAAAGTGTTTTGGTGAAGTTTGAAAAGTAATTGAAAATTTAGTCAAAATAGGCGCGTTGCGTAACGGTAGTTCGTGATTTCGCGCCATAAAAGTCAAACGAGTGTTAAAATGAAATATAGCTTGAAATTCTTCAAGATCAGAATTTTCCGAACTATTATATCCATATTTTTCCAATGAAGAATGAAAATTAAGATTTTGATAAGTAGATTTTAAAATATGAGTAAAACAAGTTTTTGAAAAAATCTTGGCTTTGTAGTTGGAATCCAAAACTGTATTTCTTTGAAAATGACGCTTTAAAACTGTTTAAAAATGTGGAATAAATCTTATAAACCTTTTAAAATGTTTTAAAAGTGATTTGAATAATAAAAATGAATTTCCAAATAATAAAAAGTCGTTTCGATCAATGTAGCTTAAAAAAGCACTTTTTCGCAGCACTTTTCTATAACTTCTGAAATATAGTTTTAAACTTAACAATTCTTTTACAAATCTTTTATAAATGTTTTCAAATGGATAATTAAGTGTTTTAATGAGGATTTGGAAGTTTTATAGTTATATAAAATGAATTTAAATGAACGATTTAAAGAAAAGCTATTACAAATTAAGTGGTTTAATCTTGGCTCTAAAAGCCGACGTGTAGATTGAACTTTTCTATTTGTGAGATTCATATGTGAGGTGCTTAAATTAAGGAGATTTTCAGGAGCAACCAGTGCCCTGGACCACCTGGCCTCTTCCATGGGCGAAGGATAGATAAGGTCGCAATATTGGAAACGAGTTAAGTGTAAAAAGGTTTTAAGAAATCAAAAGATGTGATAAGAGAGGTTAATGATTCCGTATATACTCGAAAGAATGGTTTAAGAAATATATATTTCCAAAAGAGATTTTGGATAAAAAGAACTTAATCAAGTAAAGAATGATTCCCTATTCATAGAACATCATTTTATCGATGATTGTTTCGAAGGAACAGGGGTCGGATCTGGACGATTCCTTTCCGAAAACCACTTCGAACCTATTTACGAAATCCGAAGTGAAGAGATGAAGACAATTTTGGAAGATGGAATGTAGGGCTGCTTGACACTGACCTTTGGGGAAAATCTCCCATATCATATTATGTAGCAGTAGTTCTTCATTTCAGATCTTCGTTGCAAGGACTTCTCGCTACTAATCCTAGGGCTAATGCCCGATAGGATGTAGTAGGAGAGTGCCTTTGGTTTTGTTCAGTCCCAAAATGAACTTGTATGGATGAATATCTAACATTGCATTCTAGTTACATAAGTGACCTTTACGAACGTATTATCTGCTTGGTGGCAGAGAAGGCAACTTTTCTTAGCTTAACACCCTTTCCAGAGACTATGAGCTCAGGAGTTATACGTTTGTAGAAATCAATTGTGTGACCATGGAATGGCAGTGTGGCATTCAAAGAAAGATGATGTGATATATGAAAGGTAATTGTTACCTCGTGCCTCACACCCGGAAATGGTCGAAACAGGGTAGATGCAGCAAGGCTATATGGTTCGCAACCATTAGGGTATGATCATCCACTTCTAGATATATTTCTACCTGCTATGATGTTCAGGTTTAAATTATTACGGTGTATGCTAAGAGACATCTCAGATATGTTGATAATGACCGGGGTGATGACATATTCGGTACTATCTAGGAAGAGGTAGGCCGGTCTTGTGTTGGTAGAGGACCATCAATTGGGCCTCGGTACATTTCTCTAGAGATGTACTGCCGGAAGGTAGTCCCTTTACCTAGTCATTTAGATGGAAATCCATTCTCTAATAATTGCATGCTATTTTGTTTGTAAAGTCTAGTATGTTGGAATTTAATAATGGTAACAATTTTGGCTAAGATTAATAAGTCTACTTGCAAATGTTTTGAAAGAATGTCATTAAAATTATATTCTTTATTTTTACGTAAAAAGGGTTTTGGTTATCATACGATAAAAACCCGTCCGTGTTTATGTGCGACGTGGTCTTATGAGATACCTTTTTGTTTTCAAACATCGTATTTTGAGTTCTCACACCAGTCCCATGACTGACCAGGAGTTTATTTTGTTTTCCCTTTAAACTCTGGGTGCCCTATTTTTACGAGCAGCCAAGTAGCCAAGATCACGTTGGATTATTTTGGGGAAAGCATGTTGGAAGAGATATCGGAGCAAGGAGCTGGAGAATTTGATATCTATCTACTTATTTTTATTTTTCCACTGTGTCTAAGTTAGTTAATACCAGCAAGTGTGAGAGCAGGCAGTTATAACTGTTCCTTGTTGGATTAGTTCATACCAAAACTCTGATGTGCCTTAGTGGGAGTGGTTGTATGTACTATCTATCTATTTTAACGTAATGTCAGAATTTGTATTTCTATCTTTTACTTTTCTTTACCCCTGAAAATCCGCCTCCCCGACACTTGGATTTATGGCACATGAATACCGTGGATGTATTAGTGTCGATTTTCGAGAGTCGAGGAGGTGGGTCGTCACATTAGTGAATGATCCAACATTAATCCGGATTGCTATCTGATAGTAAGAAGATT
Organism: Allium fistulosum; assembly: GCA_030737815.1. NCBI lineage: Eukaryota > Viridiplantae > Streptophyta > Magnoliopsida > Asparagales > Amaryllidaceae > Allium > Allium fistulosum. Next base: position 1,048,066,838 of record CM060903.1, read on the forward strand.
ATAGAACTACCATCTGAATACCATTTGATAATTAGAGGATCAGAAAGCCATATGGAACTAGAAATCCCTATTCAGAATTGTTGTTTGATAATTGTACGAAAGCACCGAATGTATCATCCCCCTACTTGGGGCCCAAAACTAACGGCTATGGATGCTGTAGTAATCCATAATTATTAATCCTCGGCGACCAAATACGGCAATGTTAAATACATTGATACACAGATCACAAGAATATGAAAAATTTTAATAATTCAAAACACATTTCCACATTACAAAACATTTCACGTTCATTACATAATCCCACAAGAGTTAACAACGTTCAAAAAAATATAATTATTACACATACGCCAAGAGCGACATATGAAGATGCCCCTTGGTTGATCAGAGTATATAGTAAAACAATAAAACAAATCTTCCTTCACATCCAAATACACAGCGGAAAAAGATAACTCTAAATAACTAGAATGCCTCCTCCACGTCTCCGGAAGCTTTATTCGTCTAAGCAGAGAACCTGGAAATCCTAAACCTCAAACTACTCAAAATCAATTGAGTGCCCAAGAGTTTAAGGGGAAAACAAAAAATTGAAATCAAACATAAAGTCTGCTATGAATAATAATCTAACATCTCAATCCATTTAGATATCTAGTGAGACCATGTCGCTTAGAGGAACGGGTTTTCCCCTCACTAGTATCCTAAAACCTATATAAACCAAATACTGTGCTCCTGCATCCACAATGGTTAAAACATAGCATTTTAAAATATTATGATAATATGCACACATAATAAAACATTCCGGATTTCCCATCCCCCGTTTAATTGACTATTGTCATATTTTTAGTTTCTAGGGTCACTATTAACCTATCAGTTTTCATGAGCATACTAATAACCTTTTTCATAATTCATAGACTCCCTGTACTATTTTATAGTTTTCATGGGATCACTAAGAATCTATAGGCCCCTGCCAATGACTTAGTTAGTTTCATGGATTCACCCTGAACCTATTGGTATTACCCAATAACTTCTATCTTATCCTAGTTTTCATGGGTTGACTAGGAACTTACTGATATCAGTTAATAACTTAATCCGGATATAGTTTTCATGAATTCACTATAAACCAATTGGCCCCTTCCAACAACTCTTAAAAGCATAGTTTTCATGGGATCACTATGAAACTATTAATTACTCCAATAACTTCCAAATCATAGTTTTCATGGGTTTACTATGAACCTGTCTCCCAGACAACTTTAAGGTTTTGGCATCCTATATTCTGGTCTTCCTGACTTCTTGGATGCAATTCTACTCATTCAGGAGTTTAATCAATTTATATTCACTATAGGGTTAACCTAGGTGGTTCTTCTACCCTTTATCCCCCAAATGCAGTTATGGGTTCATTACCATGTGAATATATTTATATTTGAAGAAGCAAACATAATAACAAAACAATATCACTCCTATGGGTTTAATGTCCTTGAAATACTTTTCATATAAAACATGGTTAATCCCTTTAACCCATACTTTTATCAAGGAAAGCTTCTTCATAAAATCATTTCAAAAATCCTTTATTTAGCCATGGGTTTTTCTTATAAAAATGAGTTGGGCTACAAAGCCTTTCGAAACCTTCGAAACCTTGCTTTCGACCTCATTGGGTGATCTCCTTCGAAAGCATACAAATCTGTCTTTAAAACATTAGGCTCCTGCCTTTCAAATACTTTAAATCCTTTCTTTCGAAACCTTTCGATCACATTAAAGTTTTAACTTTTAACTTTAGAAGCATAGCTTCGAAACCAGTTGAAAGTACCCCTTTCGATAACATTGAATGTACCCCTTTCTAAACATTGAAAGACCCTCTTTCGAAACCATTGGAAGCATACGTTCCGAAGTTATTAGGTTTATATTTAAAATATCATTTTGGGTCAAAGTGAACATAAGTGAAAGTTCCCCATTCGAAAGCTTTCTTTAACATATAAAAGTAATTGGGGAAAATATGATGGTGTCGAAACCATCCTTTCGAAAGCTTATACTTTGTAAGTAAAAATGTTTGAAGGTTGGCTTCGAAATCCCCTTCGAAACCTCTAACCTCCTTTCGAAAGCTATGGGAAATGGCTTTCATTTAAAACAAAAATTACCTTTTGAATGCATTGATACCTTCAATACCTTCGAAAGGTTTCAAGGTTGGAGAAGGGTTTTGACTTGGTCAAAACTACCCCTTCCGAAAGCATTAATTTGGAAACGTAGTAACTTCTTCGGAAGCTACTACTTTAAAGAGGTGGCAGCTCTCCATCGAAAGCTAGTTTTAAAATACCCTTTCACAAGCATTAGTTTCGACTCCTTCGAAACCTCTTTGTAAACAGGCAAGCACTTTCCTTTAGAAAACAAAACAAAGGCATCAACACCTTCGGAAGCTATGTTCCAACACCCTACCTTCCGCCTTTCTTCAATCCACTGCGTACCAACTAAGTGATACCATGTGTATTGGTTTTGGCTTTACTAGTTTCGACCAAGAAGGTTTCGACTAGGTTGAAGGAGGAAGCTCTAGGTCGAAAGCTGCTTCTAAAGGAGGCGGAACCTACTTTTCTAAGCAAAATGCTGATTTTTACCAAATAAGGTAATCATTTTGTAACTACCTTGCCCACATGTAAACAGTTGATTAGTTACCTTAAACTTTCAAATTATTTTACAAATAATTGTTGCATTTTCTCATATCTAAAAATTGAATAACATTAACAAAAAAGCCATTCCCATTTAACATCAATTAAATCATTTAGGTCCTCTTTCAAAATAAATTAATTTCCATAATAAATCTCTTAGTAAAAATCCACAAAAATCACAGAAATTCACTTTTAAAATGTTATCTAACATATATAAATTTCAAACTCAAAATCCATCATATAACAACCGATTATAATTTAAAACCCAATAATACATGTTTTCCTTTAAACATTCATAATTAATTCTCCACGGCTTGGAAAATTATAAAAATTGAAAATCAACTCCAAAATTATGTTTCTCATAACTTAAAATTTTCCCATGACATTATAAAATCATATCATATGGGTTTACCCTTAATACCATGATTATCAAATGAAACAACCTTGTTTGACTCTATCATTCATTTAAAATCAAGCATATCATCAAAAATAATCATGTTAGATTTAATCATAAAGCCAAAAATCGATGGTCATATAAAAACCCAAAATAGAGATGTAGTGATCAATATTCACCTTAGATTGGATAAGGAAATTAGAGATCGATTTGAGATTGATTCTTCTAGCTTGATCCTAAGCTTTAAACTTGAATTTTCTCTTCTCGTCCTCCTCCTTATGGCCGGCTTGATTTTAGCTCCATTTCATTTGTTTTAGTTATGATAAAAATGAACGTGAATGGCATGCTAAGTGAGAATAGGGTAGTGAACTATGGGTGCGGCAATTACCTAATGCCCCTTATGATTTATTAGTTAACATTTAACCATTTATAAGCCCATTCATTTTAATAAGCACGACCACTAAATTTATTAACCAACCTCAATCTCCTTATCACTCTACATTATAATATTTAATTTTATCTAATTAAATCTCCTGAATAATATTATCAAAATTAGGGGTGTTACATGCTCCCCTTCTTAAAGAAGTTCGTCCTCTAAGTTCGGTAAGGACTAAATAGCAAACATAGCAATCATCTATAACAACTCCTAACATCCATATTAGCCTACCCGACGAGCAACTAATCTATATAAATCTAATATAGACATACCAACAAAGCAGATCAGGATAAGCATCTCGAATCCTGTCGTTTGTCTCCCAAGTACAGTCCTTCTCATTGTTGCTCCACTGAACTTTCACCAACTTGACTATATTGGCCTCAATCTTTTCTCATCTCTCGCTACCACCTGAACTGGTTATCTAACCTCATTCAAATTAGGCTCTACTACAAAGTCTTCCAACTCTGTCTGAGGAATAGTAGACTCTGGATCATGTACAAACTTACAAAGATGAGACACATGGAATACATTATGGGCACCTGCCAAACTGCTCGGCAGCTCTACTCTGTATGCGAGCTTTCTAATTCTTTCCAAAATCTAGAATGGACCAATATATCTTGGGGCTAATTTCCCCGACTTTCCAAATCTTACCACACCCTTCATCGATGATACCTTAAACAAAACCCAATCTCCCACTGAGAACTCTAGGCCTTTACGCCTCTTATTTGCGTAACTCTTCTATCTGGATTAAGCTTCCTTCATCCGTCCTCGGATTAACTCAATCTTTTTAGATGCCTCTCTAACCAAATCCGAACCCAAGACTAACCTGTCTTCAGCCTCCAGCCGCATGTTGGCAACTTGCATGGCTTTCCATATAAAGCTTTAAAAGGCGCTATTCCTATACTAGTCTGATAACTATTATTATAGGAAAACTCAATCAAATGTAGGTGATCCTCCTAAGATCCACCAAAGTCCAATACACAAGCTCTCAATAAATCCTCGAGTACCTTATTAACTCTCTCTGTCTGTCCATCCGTCTGTGGGTGATATGCTATACTCATCTTAAGCTTGGTACCTACACTACTTGTAGACTCTTCCAAAATTTGCTAGTGAATAATGCATCTCTATCGCTGACTATGCTACTAGGAATCCCATGAAGTCTAACTATGTTCATCATGAACAACTTTGCCAAAACAGGTGCCGTTCTGGTTGATTTGACTGGAATGAAATGGGCACTCTTAGTCAACTGTCCACTATGACCATATACTTTCATGTCCCCTATTTGGTCTTGGCAACCCGTCTATAAAATTCATAGATATTGAATCCCATTTCCACATTGGAATCTCTAAAGGCTGAAGCAATCCACTCGGCTTTTGATGTTCAGCCTTCACTTGTTGACAGTTCACACACTGCCTAACCCACAAGCCAACATCCTTCTTCATTAGAAGCTCCTCTTCATATCCTGATACGTCTTGGTCCCTCCAGGATGAATCATAAACTTAGATCGATGACATTCTTCAAGAACTTCTCTTCTTAAGTTCTCTACATTCGTAACACACAATCGTCCCTTTTTTCTCAACCATCCGCTTTGGTTAAGACTAAAATACTTTAGCTCATCAATTTCTGATCCTACCTCATGCCTTTTAATCCTCTCGGCTAAAACTGGATCTTCTCCCCGTTTAGAAGCTATCCTCTCGAGCAATACTAGTCGGACTTCTAAACAAGACAACATGGCTATACCCTAACTAGAACTAGCAGTCGATCTTAACTGCACATTACAAGTAGTCAAAGCTTCTAAATTCTTCCATTCTTCCAACATAGCTAACACCACAGTCTGGTGTTTTTTGCTAAGAACATCTGCCACCTTATTTCCTCTCCCAAGAGTATACTCTATACCGAAATCATAAGCTGCCAAAAACTCCAGCCACCTCTGCTGCCTCATATTCAACTCCTTCCGAGAGAATAAATATATTAAAGACTTATGGTCGGTATACAACTCAAATCTATCTTCTAAAAGATAATGTCTCCAAATCTTCAAGGCAAAGATCACCACAGCCAACTCCAAATCATGAGTAAGATATCTCACTTCATGCGGTCTAAGATGCTTGGATGGATAGGTGATAACTTTACCCCTCTGCATCAATACTGCTTCCAATCCGGTTCCACATGCATCAGTGTATACCACCAACCCTTAATTTCCATCTGGGACTACTAACACTGGTGCGTTGGTCGTCAAATGCTTTAACTTAAGGAACCCTTCCTCACATTTGTCGGACCAAATAAACTTCATGTCATTCCTAGTCAACTTAGTCAAAGGTGCTGCTATCCATAAGAAATTCTTAATGAATCCCAGGTAATGGCCAGCAAGTCCAAGAAGACTCCTAATCTCGGTTACTGTCTCTTCCAATTGTTGATGGCTTCGATCTTAACTGGATCGACTGACAAACCCTCCTCTGAAACCACATGACCAAGAAACTTAACCTCTTTCTTCCAAAAATGACACTTGGAAAACTTCGCCTTTAGCAGATTCTGCCTCAGCGTTTCCAGCACCACTCTAAGATGAATCTCATGCTCTCTTTCATCTTTCGAGTACATTAAAATGTCATCTATGAATACCAACGCGAACCTATCCGAGTGTTCTCAAAAAACTGGGTTCATTAAATCTACGAAGAAAGCAGGTGCATTCATCAATCCAAATGGCATCACAAAATCACTCATATGAACCATATATAGTCCGAAATGTTGTCAAAGGAATGTTGTCCTCCGCCACTCTTAACTGATGAAACCCTGTTGCCAAATCCAATTGTGAAAACACTCTGGCTCCACTTAACTGATCAAATAGATCAACTATCCTTGGCAGAGGGTAACTATTCTTGATCGTCCTTTCGTTCAACTTACGATAGTCGAAGCACATCCTTAACGACCCATCTGGATTCTTCACTAACACCGCGGCCGCTCCCTAAGGTGAACTGCTTGGTCTAATAAAATTCCTTCCTTCTAGATCCATTAGCTGCACCTTCAATTCCTTCATCTATGTCAGTGTCATCCTGCTAGGTGGTCTATTGACATGTTCAGTTCCTGGTACAAGATCTATCTGAAACTCAATCACTCATTTCGGTGGTAAACCCATAACCGTCTCAAAGACATATGCAAATTCTCTTGCTACTCCAACCTGACTTAGCTCTTCTCCAACCTCTATGGAACATAACAAAGCACAAACACTTCTGCTAGAATTCTCCACTGAGAAGATGATTCGGTTATGACTATCTGGGTGTCTCAATGATATTTCCTTATCCAGGAAAAATATTCTAGCCTCATACTTACCCAACCAATCTATACCCAAAATGATCCCGAAATCTACAAAATAAAAACCATACAGACTGCATGCAAACTTTTGACTTAACAAATCAAGTTCTAACTGGTCACATCTCATCCCTAGAGTTGCATACCTTCCTATCGGATTTGCAACCTTTAAGGAAGTAACAAGGTATGTGGGTGCAATACATAACCTATCAACCAAATACTATAATACAAATGAGTGTGATGCACCGGTATCAAATAGTACCCTAACCGGTGTACTCTGAATCAAAAGTGTACCTTCCATCATAGTTTTCCTTTTATCTGCTATAGTAGGCCTAGAAGAAGATGGTGGTCCAATAGAAAAAACCTTTCCTCTGTCCGTCCTGACTGGCTCTGGACATTGATTCTTGTAATAACCAACTTGGTCGTAGTTGAAGCATTTCACATTCTTCTTTTCTGCAGGCTTGTTCCCTTTGCCTGTCTGGCATTCATGAGCATAATGACATTTCTTGTCACACTTGAAGCAAACTAAATAAGACATTGCCTGCTTGGCAGCATCCCCTTTCTGGGCTCCATTCTTCTTAAAGAATTTCCTCTTCTTTCCCTGAGGACCCTGGGATTCTACTGGCTTCTCTCTGGCAGAAATAGCAAGCTTTTCTTCATGGCAAATGGGCATCTCAACCACCACATTAAAAGGCTTTCGGATATGTGTCATGGTTATTCTGGCAAGCTTGGGCCTCAGCCCCCGAATGAACCTCTCATTCCTTTTGATGTTAGTGTCTATAGTGGCATATCCATATCGAGATAGCTCATCAAACATAGCAGCATACTCATTACTGACATATCTCCCTGGACTAAATCTATAAACTTCTTTATCAACGCCGACTTTGCCACTTCAGATAAAAACCACTGCTCAAATCTCCTTCTAAAATTGTCAATTCTTCCTCCGGAACTCCAACGGTTACACTATTCCACTAGTGAAGCGCTGCCCCTTGCAACTGCCTTGAGGCCAGCCTCCTCTTTTGCTTATTATCCAAGCGTAGATCAGTAAAGATCCTCTCGCAGTCTAGTAGCCAATTCTCAACCTCAACACCATCCTCCGTTCCAAAAAATGGCTTTCCATCTAGACTGGTGTAGTCTCTGCTTAACCCAACATAATTATATCCAACTGGAGCTACAGGGTTAGCTCCTCCAACAATATCAGCTACTCTAGGTTGCAAAATATTGGCTAACAACTAATAAACCATCCTCGTATCTACTGGGGGATTTCCAGCACCCACATTGGCTTTAGCATTTGGTTAGCATTAGCCGGTCGACCTGGGTTCCTCCTAGTATTAGGTCGAGCATTTCCATTGGTTATGTTGCTTCCTCCACCTAGATTTCCTCTTTCGTTTCCTACTTCCATATCCTCTTTCTCGTAATCTGCATATGAGCCTTAGTAAGATATAGAAAAATGGTCAAAGAGAGAGAGGAACACGTACTTATATATATATATATATATATATATATATATATCAAATACAAGTACATTACTATAACGTTAACCCGAACCCCGATCATATTTCTAATTCATTGGATTATGTTTCAAAAAACTTTTAGTTTTTTCTTTTCTCTTAAAGTTTCATAAAACTATGCTCTGATACCTACTTGTAACATCCCTCTACTTGGAGGCCCAAAACTAACGACTACGAATGCTTCAGTCATCCATCTTTATTAATACTCGGTGACCAAATAGGCAATGTTAGATACATTAATACACAGATCACAAGAATATGGAAAATTTTAATAATTGAAAACACATTTCCATATTCCAAAGCATTTCATGTTCATTACATAATTCCATAAGCGTTAACCACGCTTAGAAAAATATAATTATTACATATATGCCAAGAGCGACATATGAGATGCCCCTTTGGTTGATCAGAGTATATAGTAAGGCATTAAAACAAATCTGCCTTTACATCCAAATACATAGCGGAAAAAGATAACTCTAAATAATTAGAATGCCTCCTCCACATCTCTGGAAGCTTTATTCGTCTAAGAAGAGAACCTTGAAACCGTAAACCTCAAACAACTCAAAATCAACTGAGTACCTGAGTGTTTAAGGGGAAAACAAAAACTCTGAGTCAGATATAAAGCCTAGTATGAATAATAATCTAACATCTCAATCCATTTAGATATCTAGTGAGACCACGCCGCTTAGCGAAAAGGGTTTTCCCCTCACTAGTATCCTAAAACCTTTTAAACCATATACCATGCTCATGCATCCACAATGGTTAAAACATAGCATTTTAAAATATTATAATGATATGCACACATATTAAAACATTCAGGATTTTCCATCCCCGGTTTAATTGCTACTGTCATATTTACAGTTTCCAGGGTCACTATTAACCTATCAGTTTTCATGGGCTTACTAATAACCTTTTTTTTAATTCATGGACCCCTTGTCCTATTTCATAGTTTTCATGGGATTACTAAGAACCTATAGGCCCCTGCCAATGACTTAGTTAATTTCATGGGTTCACCCTGAACCTATTGGTATTCCCCGGCATCTTCTATCATATCCTAGTTTTCATGGGTTGGCTAGGAACCTATTGACATCAGTCAATAACTTAATCTGGAGATAGTGTCCATGGGTTCACTACAAACCAATTGGCCCCTTCCAACAACTCTTAAAAGCATAGTTTTCATGGGATCACTATGAACCTACTTATTACTCCAGTAACTTCCAAATCACAGTTTTCATGGGTTTACTACAAACCTGTCTCCCAAAAAACTTTAAGGTTTAGGCATCCTATATTCTGGTCTTCCAGACTTCCTGGATGCAATTCTACTCATTCAGGAGTTTAATCAATTTATATTAACTATAGGGTTAACCTAGGTGGTTCTTCTACCCTTTATCCCCCAAATGCAGTTATGGGTCCATTACCATGTGAATATATTTATATTTAAAGAAGCAAACATAATAACAAAAAAATATCACTCCTATGGGTTTAATGTCCTTGAAATACTTTTCATATAAAACATGGTTAATCTCTTTAACCTATACTTTTATCAAGGAAAGCTTCTTCATAAAATCATTTCAAAAATCATTTATTTAGCCATGGGTTTTTCTTATAAAAATGAGTTGGGCTACAAAGCCTTTCGAAACCTTCGAAACCTTGCTTTCGACCTCATTGGGTGATCTCCTTCGAAAGCATACAAATCTGTCTTTAAAACATTAGGCTCTTGCCTTTCAAATACTTTAAATCTATTCTTTCGAAACCTTTCGATCACATTAAAGTTTTAACTTTTAACTTTAGAAGCATAGCTTCGAAACCAGTTGAAAGTACCCCTTTCGATAACATTGAATGTACCCCTTTCTAAACATTGAAAGACCCTCTTTCGAAACCATTGGAAGCATATGTTCCGAAGTTATTAGGTTTATATTTAAAATATCATTTTGGGTCAAAGTGAACATAAGTGAAAGTTCCCCTTTCGAAAGCTTTCTTTAACATATAAAAGTAATTGGGGAAAATATGATGGTGTCGAAACCATCCTTTCGAAAGCTTATACTCTATAAGTAAAAATGTATAATGGTTGGCTTCGAAACCCCTTTCAAAACCATGCCTTGAAACCTCTAAACCCCTTTCGAAAGCTATGTGAAGTGGTTTTCATTTAAAAACAAAGATTACCTTCCGAATGCATTGATGCCTTCAATACCTTCGAAAGGTTTCAAAGTTGCAGAAGGGTTTCGACTTGGTTGAAACTAACCCTACCGAAAGCATTAATTTGGAAACCTAGTAACTTCTTTGAAAGCTACTACTTTAAAGAGGCGGTAGCTCTCCATCGAAAGATAGTTTTAAAATACCCTTTCGCAAGCATTGATTTCGACTCCTTCAAAACCACTTTGTAAGCAGGCAAGCGTTTTTCTTTAGAAAACAAAATAAAGGTATCAACACCTTCGGAAGTTATGTTTCGACACCCTACCTTCCGCCTTTCTCCAATCCACTGTGTACCAACTAAGTGATACCATGTGTATTGGTTTCAGGTTTACTGGTTTCGATCAAGAAGATTTCGACTAGGTTGACGGCATAAGCTTTGGGTCGAAAGCTGTTTTTAAAGGAAGCGGAACCTACTTTTCTGAGCAAAAGGCTGATTTTTACCAAATAAAGCAATCTTTTTGTAACAAACTTGCCCACATGTAAAAATTTGATTGGTTACCTTAAACTTTCAAATTATTTTACAAATAATTGCCACATTTTCTCAGATCTAAAACTGAATAACATTAACAAATAAGCCTTTCCCATTTAACATCAATTAAATCATTTCGGTCCCCCTTTCAAAATAATTTAATTTCCATAATAAATCTCTTAGTAAAAATTTCCAAAAATCAAAGAAATTCACTTTTAATATGTTATCCGACATATATAAATTTTAGACCCAAAATCCATCATATAACAACCGAAAATAATTTAAAACCCAATAATACATGTTTTCCTTTAAAAATTCATAATTAATTCTCCACGGCTTGGAAAATTATAAAAATTTAAACCCAACTCCAAAATCATGTTTCTCATAACTTAAAATTTTCCCACGGCATTATAAAATCATATCATTTGGGTTTACCCTTAAAACCGTGATTATCAAATTCAAACAACCTTGTTTGACTCTATTATTCGTTTAAAATCAAGCATATCATCAAAAATCATCATATTAGATTTAATCTTAAATCCAAAAATCAATGGTCATACAAAAACCCAAAATAGAGATGTAGTGATTATTATTCACCTTAGATTGTAAAGGAAATTTGAGATTGATTATTCTAGCTTGATCCTAAGCTTTAAACTTGAATTTTCTCTTCTCTTCTTCCCCCTAATAGCCGGCTTGATTGTCCCACTCTTTCGTTTGTTTTAGTTATGTTAAAAATGAACGTAAATGGCATGCTAGCACGAGAATAGGGTAGTGAACTATGGGTGTGGAAATTACCCTAATGCCTTTTATGATTTATTAGTTAACATTTAACCATTTATAAGCCGATTCATTTTAATAAGCACGAGCACTAAATTTATTAACCAACCTCAATCTCCTTATCACTCTATATTATTCTATTTAATTTTATCTAATTAAATCCCCGGGATAATGTTATCAAAATTAGGGGTGTTACACTGAATTTCATAAGAAAATCACAAATCTAATTCAGAAATTATTACGAAAACCAGCAAGAATGTTAGAATTCATAAAACCAGAAATTCAACAAGAAGTCCGCAAATCATCATAAAAATCCAATAAAGAAATTGAGAATTCATAAAACCAAAAATTCAATAAGAAACCATTACGAGAAGAAAAAAGGGAATTGAAAATTCATAAAATCAAGAATCCAATCAGAAACTTGTTAGGATCTCATCTGACGAATAAACTACTTAAAATTTCATTCAATATAAGTACAAGGTCAGAAAACTATCTCATCTGACGAATAGACTACTTAAAATTTCATTCAATAATGTTTTAGTTATTCAATATAAGTACAAGGTCAGTAAAAGACCCTTAATCCTATCTGGCCCTAATTCCAAAGTTCTACCTAAAATGCTATGCTAGAGATTTATATAGAACTCATGCCTTGAATAGCAACAGGGATTCCCGTTATTCAAAGGAAAGTATCCTACTAACAGATTAGTAATTCCTAAAGTGCCTATAAGTTAGTAGATTATTGTTGTTATATTGGAGCCGGATAGTTCCATATGGCCATGCAATCATTCGGAGTAGTAGTTTCGTAATACCAGTCATCTATTCGAAGTAGTAGTTCCGTAAGACCAATCAACCGTTCAGCAGATAGTTCCATTTAGCTGTTCTGCTTTTCGGCCATTCAACCATTCAGCAGATAGTTCCCTTTAATTGGTTGGCCTATCAGCAGTGCAAGCTCCGTTTGACTAGTCGGTCGTTCAGCCATGCAAGATCCATCGTACTGCTTGGTCGTTCAACGGTGCAATTGTCCAAATAACTTATTAATATATATATATATATATATAATATAGACCTCTTATCTTAAAGGGTCACCTTACTTATAAGGATTTAGAAGCGGTTTACTTAATCTATTCTTCAAATAAAGTCACTTTGTTCCTTGTAGTAAAAATTTGTTATCTATTCTATTCCTTTAGTTTTTGTACAGATTTTTTTTTCCATTTTGAATTGCGGATCTCTTTATCCATTTACTTTTCTCGTGTTTCCTTTTAGGGTGCAGATTTCTTAATTCTTTGCTTTAGGAGCCACTTTTCAGGCAAAAGATGTATTGAAGATTGCTAGCTGATATTTTGTCCTTTTTTATTATTGTCTTGGACATCTTACCCATTCCTGTCTATAGTATAGGACATCTTCATCCTTTTCCTTTTTTTGTACCCCTTTTTCGGGCTTCATCTTTGTTTCAGATAGTGATAGCTTTATTCCTTTGACCTTTTGTACCCTTGAGTCTTTACTTTTGTTTCGAGTTGTGGACATCCTTGTCCTTCTTTTTCTATTTAGTGCTCCCTTTGGCCTTCCCTTGATTCTAAGGGCTATAGTGTATGTTAGATTGACCTTCTTCTAAAAGGTTGCTGGTGGGTGCTAGACCTGACCCTCCCTCTAAGAGGTGAACTGGACATTAGAGGTTTTATCCCTCCCTCTAGGAGGTGCTCTGTAGTGGACGTCGGAGGCTCATTCTCAAAAACATTTTGTTCTGGAGTGGACATTAGAGGCTCATTGTCAAAAAAAAATTACTCCAGAGTGGACGTCGAAGGCTTAATCTCAAAACATTTTTAATTAATTCCTTTTTACTTTTAAATTTTGTTCCTCTCTTTAAGAGGTGCTTACAGAGAAAGCTTAAATAGATTTTGACCCTCTCTCCAGGAGGTATGAAAGTAATTTCGACCCTCCCTCTAGGATGTATAAAAATAGTTTTGGAAACTTTATTTGAGATAATAGTTCTTGAAATACTTATAAAAACATCTTCTGGTCCATAGAACTTTTTTTTTTTAAAACTCCCTGATGAAATCGAAGGGAGCCCCTCCTGCATAGTCCGACCATATACAGGAAGGAGGTTAGCCTGCCCAGCCCAGAGATTTGATGTCCCCAACCCGTTTGTAAGTTTCGGGGACCCATCTCCACGCCTTGAATGGGAGTAGGGCAGACGGGGATCGAACCTGCGACCCTGTTACCGGGAAGCAAGTATCTTACCACTGCGCCACTAGTTGCGGACGAAAAAATAAGATTCTCTTTGATCCATAGAACTTTTGAAATAGGATTCTCTTTGATAAATCTTGAAATCATTCTTGGCATTGGTCTTTCTTCTAAAAATACTTTGAATATCAGAATTTTTTGATGAAGAAGTTCTTCCTAAGCACTATCACCAAAGACAGTTTAAATCATTTTTGTGATAGAAAGATAAATCTTAAATGAGGTACTGAATGATCATTATTCATGAACCAATAGTCCTTTAATCAAGAATAAGTATTTCTTGCTCGAATTTTTATAATGAGCTTTGTAGCTCTAAAATTTTCCTTAGGTAAGCACAGATTCTCTTTTCGCTAATAACTACAGAAAGCTTTGAAAATGCTTCTTTCAAGACATGCTCAGTTTAAAATCTTTGGTGCGCATTTACTAATGCCAAATAATATTCTTTAAAGATTGTGCATGTTTATTATTTTATAAAATAAATGAATACTTAATTTCCCTTATTTATAGGGTAATCAAAGATAATCCTTTTTTACTTTTAAAAAAAAATTCTAGAAAAGATATTTAGGAAAATTCTCCTTAAATAGCAAAAAAAAACCAATTGAAAACACAATCAATGTATATAGTATATATGGTTATGCTTCCTCAGGTTTTGCTCAGCAGAAAGAGATGTCTTGTTCACGAGTCTATAAAGCAATGATGCATGGACTAATAGACTTTCATGATTAATGGCATGCTTTTCCCAAGAATCCCCTCTTTTGGGAGAGTTTTGGATATTTACTTTTTATTAGGAATGAGTTTACGATTGAAGCTTGAAGATAGTCCAAGGTTCCATGGAGGTAGTTCTTCACACCACATTGATTCAAGCTTTGAGATAAGGATGAGTCATTTCGTTCTAGGCATTTGAGTAGACTTTCTTATGTAGCTAGAAATTTGTTGTGCTTTAAGAGTCTGTCGGATGCCATGGACTAGTTTTGTTTCTACCTGTAAAGTCACTCGAATTTTGTACTAATACATGATCTACTTTTAAGTATAAAATTATGAAGAAAGAAATATCATAATTGGAAAATTGCTATAAGACTTCATGGCTTGATAGGAGTCCAAATTTTAAGTTGTTAAGCTGCTTTCTCTTTATATGGAAAGATAAGCTTCAAACGTTTGAGCTATCCTTGCTTGACCAAGAAGTTTCTTCAAGCTTCTTTAATGAATTCCCTTAAGGTTCTCGATATGATCATATTCTGAGTTATTCCTACTAAGATGTGACACCCATCGGTCTTATGTTCATTTACTTTGTGATAGTCACAATAACTTTTCCCTTTTCTAGACTCTAGTTGCTTCGCATTTTATGAGTAGTTGAGAAACTTCCATCGTCTTCTACTATCGCAAAAATATGAGAAAGAGGTTTGTTCAAATTCACGTACGTGGATTCAGAAATCTCTTTCTGACTCTTTCTTATGCTTTCCTTTCCTTTTGATCTTTTACTAGGAGACTCAGAGTTGATCTCTTCTTGTCTTTGATTTTGTTAGGATTCCCTTGCAGTAGGACGCCTCTTCTCCACATGAATAAATTTCTTGGCTTGAAAATAGAAGTTTCATAGATCCCTATATCCATGAATATGAAGTTCTTCCCAAAAAGGGGTTTGCTCGATCAATCCTGATCGAACTGCCATATGCTTTTCTCTATCGATTGTATTCCCTACTTTTAATGCTTCCATGCTGAATCTTTTCAAGTATTCATCAATTAGTTCTCTCCTGGCTTCTGCTTGATTGTAGCTAACAAACTAAAATCCATAGTTTGATCTTTGTATATGTAAATTTGCATAATAAACTCATAAGAAAATTTTTCCCAAGAGAAGATGGTCCTTCCTTGGTAATTTTTATACCAGTTGATGGTCACTACTTGAAAAGTTACGAGGAAAAGTTTGCAATGAATTACCCCAGAAGCGTTGTAGAGATACATTTGTATTTTAAAAGCTACTAGTGATCCTCTAGGTCATTGGTGCCATCATACTTTAGTGGGGAAATTTGAATGTGAGGAGGAATGCTAACAGCTATTATTTCTTCTAAAAAAGGAGTCTTTTGTGGGATAACATATTTCACTAGATTAGGAATTTCTTTTTCTTTAAGCATATCCATTATTATTTGGTGTGAGCTATCTTATCGGTCGTTTTCATTATTTTGATAATTTCAATTGTCTTTTTGAATTGAACTATTTGATTGCTCAGGTGACCCTTTAACTTGACTTTTTTGGTTTCCAATTTGGTCCTTGTTTGGAGATTGTGCTTCATCTCTCCCTTCCACTACCTTTAATGATCCTTGAGATGGAGCCCCTTAAAGAAGCTCGCGCATAACTATCACTTGTAGTAGATTCTAGACTTTAATCTCATTGTTTTCAAATCTTATTAGGGTTGAAGGTTGTTCAATTCCCATATTCTCTAAGTTAAAGTTAGAGATTATATTATCTTCCATAGTTGATTGTGATGCAACTTCTTCATTTGGAATGTTGTTATTACTGCTCGCTCTTACCATTTTCTCCTTTTGAATGAAGAACCTTATGCAATTAATCTATAGAGGCTTCTTTCATACTTTCGACCTGGAGAAGATTTTTATGGATAACAATTATCTTCTTAAATTAGCTATTAAATACGTTGTATCGTTATGAATATCATCAAGATTGTGTTGAAGTTTCAGATTATTCCAATATGGTAGCTCCCAAAATATACTTTATTTGTAAACATTGTAATTTTATCCTTTACCAAGGATTCTCATCTCCTATATTCTAGGATCTCATGCACATGTTACTACTCAAAATGCTTGGTGGTTCTAAAGTAATAGTTGTATTTTTTCTAAGACATTTCTTATCAAATCTAAAATGATTGTTTGGATGCAAAAAATGACAGTGGTGATCTAATCAACAATGTTTTCCACCATATTTTAATCGAAAAGATTCCTTCGAATTTATGCAAATTGGACAAGCAAATTTGCTACTAGTAATCCATATAGAAAGGTTGTCATACGTAGGAAAATCGCTTATTGTGAACAATAAAGAAGCAATCAAGCTAAAAAAGATTCTTTGGCATGTCATAAGTTACAATGCCTTTTATCCACAGTCCTTTCCAACTCATCAACTAAAGACCACAAATATATGTATATCCCCATTTTGGATTTCTCGGTCTAGGAACAATAACAGCTAAAAACATGTATTGATTCTTTATAAACATCTACAAAGGGAAATTGTCTAGAGTATATTAACTAGCTACATTGAATAAAGTTTACCAAATGAAGTAAATTGTACAAAGCCATTCATACACAAACCTAGTCAAATATTATACGATTCTTTATAAAACTAGGAATACAAGCTATTAATATGCTTGCAAGCCTCGCCATCTTAAGGATGACACAAAACCCTTCTTCTCATATTTATTAACTACGCAACTGCATGTGTTTTGAAGTCGCCCAAGTTGCACAAACCTTTGTAATCCAAGTGCAAGCGGGAAATAATGCATATAGGTGAAATATACACCTTTACCACTTCTTTTTGACGACTTATATCTTTAGTTGTTATGAAATTTACATCTTATATGATTTCTGTATTCCTTTTTGTATATAGTACATCCACTCGAACACTTGTTAGTTTTTTCATATGACAAACCAAATGTAGATACTTCTTTTATTTAATGAATTTCAATTCTCTTCTAAAACATTGTTAGTTGGAAGCATTTTCTTACATGGACTAAGAATTTTGTTAAGTAGATTTTTCGACACATTGTATTCAGATTTTATTACGATTAACGTTGATGTTGCTGACCAGAGTGTCATTGTACATCCTTTATAAAACGGTAGTTTGGATGCTTCTAACAAGTCAAAAAACAGTTTAGTTCCCAAGTTAAGTTCTTCCTCTATATCAAGTCCATCAATCCACATACTTAGACTAGCAACATCATGAACTTTTCTATCATTCTATTTTCTTGGCTAGGTTCATCAAAATAGACATCAATATTTTGGCTCTCAAATTTGGTTACATTTGTCCAATCTTACCTAGTTCTGACTTCTTTGTGATATCTCTACATATAATAGTTTAGCATGAAACCAAAATTATGAAAATGATAAAGTTACAGTAACCTATCCTGAAATTTCATAGAATGACATTCCATACACAGAAATTAGATTTTTTTCAGGTTTGTTTTATCATGAGATGCCGCCTTCTATAATTCTTCCAGAACATTTCTAAAATGCAATGGTGTCGTTCCTTTTTCCCAACATCCTTTTACATCTAACTTCAAACTTTCAAATAGTCATCCTGTAAACATATATTGTATTTTACACTTTTTTTTAAAGTACTATTGTTACACAAAATGAGATTTTGGGCCAAAGATAATGGTTCAAAGAGAAAAGGCAGTTGATAAGTCACAGATACATACACAATATAGCCTGACCTACCAACACAGGCATACATAATAGAGCCCAACTTACCAACTTAAGGAGCTAGAAAAAATACGAAGCACAACTCTAAATAAACTCAAACCAATCTAACGCAACTCAGTGAATAGAATACCCTCTCTTCCTTCCACTTCGAGGACGAATAGCGACATAAAATTCAAATGCGATAACTTTTGTGTTGATAGTCTAAATGATAGCCTTAATGTCCAACTCATGGTTCAGCTTGCACACTTTACCATAATTGTGTGTTATAGCAATATTTTACATAATAAATTTATGTTTAACTGTGACGACCCGAAATTTTTGTATATTTGAAATTGGGATATTTAATTAATTTTAAATATTCAGAGGTTAATTATAAACTTAAATTTCAAATATCGCTGTTTATTGAGTAATTTAATAATTAAATTAAATTTATTTGAAGTTGGATAAAATAGTAAATCTGGTATTCTAAGCTAATTAAAAATATTTTGAAAGTTCGTAAAATTCATATTAATAATACTGAAGATGATAGAACTTTTAAAATGGAATTTCAAAGAGTTTTGTTCAGTTTTAAAAATATATCGTTTAAATTGAATTTAAAAATAACCTTCCGGGGCACAGTCTCGGAATTTGACGAAACCAATTCCATTGGATCCGTAATATTGTATTATTATCGGATTCAAAATTTCGTAGTGATCGGAGTTAGTGTGTGAGCGTACGGTATATAAACGTCTTGAAATAATTATTCGAGACAATTTGAAGATAAAGTATAATATATTCATTGTCCAGTCAAAAATATATCAACATCAGCCTACATTTGTACGCATATCGCAGTTTTCTTTCTTTCAATTGTCACTGTAACCCATCTCCTTCCGCACGCCTCGTTTAATTTTAATGCCCCTCTTCCTTTTTATCTGTTCAAAGAAAAATTCACAAACAAAATAAATACCCCTTCGTTTGAAATCAAAGAAAATGGCTACTAATAAGAATCGCGCCCCTCCTTCGTTCAATTTCCAATTTAGTCGACCCAAATCGAGATCGAACTCGCGGGTGGGTGGCGCGTGCTGAAGGGTGGAGGCGCGGCTAGGATCGAAATCAAGTAAGGGATCTCGTGGGCAAGGCGAGATAGCGTAGGCGACGACTGCTAGGGTTTCGAGCTGATAGAGGTGTCGAATTCGAAATTTGTACACGTGGAAGGAGGCGGAAGTCGCGAGCAAGGGCAGAGCATCGATGGGTTCAGGCACGACATGGAATAGTCAGAGCGACGCTGACTTCGTGCATTGGGTGTCGAATCTCGCTAGGGTTTCGAACTCGTGATCGAGTTCGATGAGATTGACGCCGCGTTCTCGTGTTCGCTGGGGGTTGTGACTTCACGTACGCGTGGGTTTGGGAGGAGCTTACATCGATTCTGGGGAGTCAATTCTCGCCTAGAGGAGTTGATCACCGCATGGGGATTTGGTCGGTGTTCGACGTGTGGAAGTCACGATCGGGGATGGCAAGTCGACGATCTACTCTGTCGAAGGCTGCGTGGGCAAGCTGGGTCAGTTCAGGGTCGTGGCAGGGGATTCGCCGGCAAGCGTGGGATTAGAGGTATTCGAATTTGTTATTGGCATATTTATCTCTATTTTAAGATTTGATTTAACAATATATATATACACTTAAAGATAGAAAATATATATGTATATAAGTTAAAACAGAAATTTGATTACAGTAAGAAATAAAAGCTTTTCTGTTTTAAAATTTTATATATGTATATTTAAACCGTTGGGAAAATATAGAAATCTGAAAAAGGTATCTGATTTTGGGTTTTATTTTTGAGTAAAATATTTAAGTTGATCTCGGATTAATTTTAATAAATATATTTAGGAAACAAAAAATTTATTAAAAGGATTTAGTTTAAAATCAATTTATCAGTTTAAACCAAATGATTTGTTTAAAGTAAATTGTTAGTTAATTAAATGAAATTGATTGTCTAATTATCAAAATATTAATAAATTTTATAATGTTATACAAGGTCCAAAACCGTGAAAGAAATAGCTGGTTTGGTCGGATTGCAAAAAAAAAAAGGTGAGTTAATCTCACTCAGCTGAATTTATATTTTAAATTTAAACAGTTAAATTTAAATAATTGATTGGATGATTGCATTGATTGATGTGCTATATATATATAGTAGTATATAGCAATATATACATATTGGCATATGTATATATTGGAGTTGTTGATATTCTCGCATTTATATAGCGGATGAGACCCTATGCGCCGCATAATAGCGGATGATATTTTATAAAACCCATATACCGCGATATTCCACCTCGAAGTGGAATTGGTATTGTGCTAACGTCTGTGGATGCAGGGAAACAGGTTGGGGGGATCCAACTGGATTCCTCAAAATATTTAATTTTGTTTAAATATTCTGTGATATGGTTGTTGATATCCTGTGATGATTTATATTGGATAATCTGGTTGGATTGAATTTCCCAGTATAATGAGTTATCAAAAGTAATTGAATTGAATTTTGGAAAGAAATAAAAGAGTAAAATTTAAGTTAAATAATTCTAGTGAATTCGAATAAATTAAATAAGGAATTGTAAAAGAAATAAAGAAATTTCTTAATTCGAACAAATATGGGAAAAGAGGATTTTGGATTTAACAGTGAAGAAATAAATCTTTAACTAAAGTGATATTATTTAAAAATATAAAAGAATTGACTTTATTGAAATTTAAAGATTTAATTTAATTAAAATATTAATTGAAGAAGTTTGGAAATCCGAAATTGGTATTTTAGTTAAAAAGGGTTTTAACTCATAATAAGGAAATAAAAGATGAAAGTTAATGTATTTGAAATAATTGAAGTAAATAGGGAAATTTACTTCAAAGTAAAGTAAAATGGAAATCAATTGGAAATTGATTTAAGTGTTTAAAACTTGGATTTTTAAAAGAGAAATGAGATTTTGGAGATATAAACGGGGTTTATAAAGTAAAATAAAATATCAGTGGATATTTGAGAATATAAATTCAAGATGGGAATTTATAAAAGGATATGGATTGGTTTAAAAATAAATGTTGGTTTATTTTTAAAAGATGGGGATGAGAAGTGTATTTCTCTGGATAGCCAAGTACGTTTTCAAAGAAATTTTTAAAATTAAGTTAAAAGTTCTAAATTGTGTTTTAAAAAGCATATTTTAGAAAATTGATTATTTCTAAAGGTTAATTTCCAAAGTAAGTATTTTCAAAAATCTATTATTGTAGTAAGTATATAAAAGTGATTTGCTATTATGTTTTAAAAGAAGAAATTTAGTTTATATTTATAAAGTGGTTTATTTTAAAGTATATATTTTTAATAAAGAATTAAGCTAGTTTGATTTCAATGTTATAAAGTATATTTAAAATAAAGTGTTTAAATTATTTTAAAATCTAAAAGTGTTTTGTACTTGGTGTTCCAGAGGAAATAAATATTTGGAAATGTTTTCCGTAAGCGGAAACTGTTTGAAATGGTTTTCAAATGAGCTTTGAAAATTTGGAAATATATCTTGGAAAGATATTTGGGCAAATAAATAATGTGGGAAATTATTTATTGTGTGATGGTTGCTTGTGGATGTTAATTGATAGTTAAATAACCGACTATCAATATTGGCCAAATGCGCTGATCGTTTCGAAGAGACCGAGATCGAGTTTCCGTATACCGGGATTCTAGGTCTGGAGACTCGAATACCACTTCGATTCGGTTTGTACGTTTTGTGTAACGTGTTCGGAGTCGAAGATGGAGCAGTGAAGTGCAAGGGCTAGTCGCTACTAATCCTGAGGATATTTCCAAAATGGATGTAGTAGGAATAGTGCCTTCGGTTCCGTTCGGACCCGGGACGGACTTGTATGGACGAATGCTTTCGTGACATCGTCAGGTGGACGATGGGCATTCTAAGGGATATGTGCTATAAAGGTATCGTTTAACCTCAAGCCTCATCAACCGGGAATGACTGAAAATCAGGGGTTATGCAGCAAGGCTTCGTGGGTAGCCCCCACTTGAGAGTAAAGTCATCCCTGTCTAGATGTCCCTTTTATTTCGGCTTAGTGTTGCGGTTGCTGATCCCAACCGCGGGGTGATTTTATTTGGAATTATCCAGTAAGGGATGATTCCGGCCTTGTGTTGCAGGGGAGCGGGCGTACTCCTCGGTACTGTGATCTAGGCCACGTACTGTGACAGGTGGTACCCCAGTGCCTAGTCATTCGTTGGAAATCCATTCTCCCTACGTGCCTTGTACGAGTTTTGTTTGTATTACCCACGTTGTGTCTAGTATGCTGGAATTTAATCATGTAACAATTTCAGCTATTTTAATAAGTATTTGTGAATAGACACTATTATAATATCAGAGGATTTTGATAAAAAGTGTTTTAGCTATCATAAGGTAAAAACCCGACATGTTTATTTGTGGCGTGGTCTTACGAGATGCTTTTATTTTCAAAAGGATTTTTGAAACTTTAATAATCAATTGAGTGTGATTTTCTCACGCTGGTTTTCCAGACTGACTCGGGTATTGTTTTATATGATGCTCGGGTCAGACCGAGTATTATAGGTTACAGGATATGATGCTGTGGAGCTCAGGAGATGAGCTGGATGGCGAGACGTATTTCCCGTACTTGTTTATATATATATATTCCGCTGTGTATTCAGTTGTATGTTATGGATGTTGATGTACTCTGGTGATGTATTCTGATGATGTATTGCATAAACAGATATAGTTTTGATTTGTGTAAAGATCTGTTGATATATATTATATTTTATTCCGCTGCGATGGTCAGATTCTGTTGTTGCTTTCTGTTTTCTCTTCTTCTACCTCTTCTTCTTAACTAAAATGGTTCGATTTTCCGGGTCTGGAAAGTCGGGTCGTTACAGTGGTATCAGAGCTTAGGCTGGCGATAACCTTGGCTCTGGTGGGAATTTTGAGAGTATTAATAGATATGAGCGCGTATTTGTTAGTGTATATAAAATGGTTTTATATTGTGTTGGTTGGTTTATTGAGTGGCATATGAACCTTCGTCGGCACAGTCTGGACAGCTGTATCGAAGGGGTTTCTAAACACTTGAATAGAACAGTTCGACACAGTATTGTTTTAAATAGGGTAAATGAAATAATTTTGCCCAAATTATTTTGTATATAAAAGAAATAATTATTTGAAATTTATTACGGTTATATATTTGGATGCTTGGTTGTTAGAAATGACCATAATGAGTTAGTCTCATTATTGAGTAGGAATTGAAAACTTATAACCTAAGTTGAAGAATAAATTTATATAACAAAATGGAATTTGAAATATAGACTATAAATGAAATTATAAATTGAAATAAACTTTATATGCAAATGTGATTTATAATCAAATGAGGTAAATTCATAAACAAATGGAATTTGTAAATGTAAATTGTAAATGTGACTTATAACTTGAAATAAAATGTGATAGAATTCCAGAGTAATGTTTGGATATAAAATTGAATGGATTTTGAATTTGAAGTTTTGGGAAAGGTTTAAATTCCTTTGGATTTAAAAATAGTTTTTAAAGGTTTTGGGGAAATAATGGTGATATTATTTCATGAATATTTTTGAAATTTAATTGAAATCTGGTGGGATTTGGGATTTAAAAATGTTTGAAAAAGTTTTAAAATGATAAAAGCATTAAATTCTCTTTCAGTCGTTGGAAAATAATTTCGGTGATGACTGCAGCATCATCGATGTCTATTTTCGAGTTTCCAAAGAGAAATTGCTACCAAACTGTTTTAAATTGGAAATGATTGTGAACTGGGTTATTTTGAAATTCAAAGGGAAAATTGTTTGGTAAAAGCAGATTGTTTTGGAAATTGGGATTTGAGGTGATATACCAGATATGTATGAGTTATTTCTGGGTTCAAAATGGTTTTGAAATAAAACCGGGCAATTGAATTATGGGAATTCTATTTAAAATAGAAATGTGGAAATTTAAATGAATTAAAACTATAAAGTATAGAATGAAGTTGATTGAAATAAGAAGGGAATGAAAGTTTAATTCTGGGATTATAATTATGAGATGAAAATAACTTAATGAGTAATATAAGTTGGTAGATAAAAGAGTTAGAGAACTTGAAGGTGAATGAATTGTAAAACTTGTATAAAATTGTATCCTAGAATTAAAATTTAATTCGAGTATATGAAGGTGAATAAAATATATTTGAATTTAACTTAAGATAAGTTAAATAAAATTGAGAATTGGAATTGAGTTAAATGTGAATAAGTTGAAGTCGAATTGAATTGGGTATAAAGGTAATGTAAAATGCTTATAATTGTGTAAAGAAATTCATATTCTTAAGTGTAATAATTTGAAATTTGATTATAAAGATGGAAATGGACTTAAATGAATAGTCCCAGGTCTTCAGCAAGTAAGTTAAAACTTATGAATAGAAATGAAATTGTAAGTCATAAATGAGAATTCATTTCTTTGAACCATTAAGAGTTATAATTTGAAATTGTAATCAAATGGAAACGACTAAGATGAGCAATCTTAATTTTTAAATAAATCCAAAACTTGAATTATAAGACAAATTGAACTTAAGAAAATTTAGTGAAGTGATATTTGGAATCAAAAAGCAAGTATTTAATTTTAACCAATGGAGGAACTAATTAGATAATAAATTAGTTAATTAAATTGAATTGTGAGTTAATGAAATTGGATTAACATATTGATGGTTTGAATTGCGAATGAAATCCAAATAAGTGGAAACAAATTGGAAATGACCTGGTTATTAATAAAATAATTCCAGATGAATTGAGTATGGAAAATAAAATTCATAATGATTGAGTGAATGAACCGCTTATATTAAATAAATAAATGGATGGAATTTGATTAAATAAGAATCAAATGAAAGATGGAAATAAAACTTTAAAGGGTTGGTTGAATGGAAAATAAACTTAAGTTATTGACTTAAGTAAATGTTGAATGGAAACTGAACTAGGAGTGGTTTAAATAAGTTGAGAAATAGTTATTGAATGAATTAACTTGGATTGTTTTCGAGCTAAATAAGATTCAATTTTTGGAAGTTGGAGATGAATTGAATTTAAGGAAAAAATTGGAAATGAAGTAGTAAATTGAAGTAAGTTGGAATTCATATGAAATGGGAGTTCAATTTGAATATATACACTTCAGTGGTGAAGTAGTAAATGAATATAAGAAAAATTATATTGGACTTAAGAATTGAAGAATGAAATTCTTAAGAAAATTGGTATTGGAAATATACTTAGTAATTTTGGAAAAAATATATACTAAGTGAATAGTTGAATGAAGACTAAAACTGAAGTTGTGAAATGGGATAGATGTGAATAAGTGGATAACAATCAAAAGGAATGTGAATAAAAGAGAATTGATATAACTGATAATCAATTGGGCTAATTACGTAAGATGTACGTATATTATTTTATTCGCATAGCTATTTGATCCGGATTCGAACACAGAATTTCGAGATAGTTTTATCGATCCGAATTTGGATTTTTCACTCGATTTTCAACGGCGAGCCTGGATATGGATTGTTGATTGATTCTGGATATTCTCTATCATAGTTGGTGGCTATGCAAGGAGAATGACGGTTTCTGATCAAGAAACCAGATTTGAGTCCGCACTAGAAAGTCGGGTGGACGATACTAGTTCGGAAGTGAAATTGTGTGATCGATTGAGCGATCGAATGTGATATTGCGTACGGATGATATATGTGCATCGTACGGGCTTAAGTAAAACAAATATTGGAAATTTGTAAAGAAAAGTATAAAATGACTTTGGAATTGTGATTGAATATTATTGCTTAGTAGGATATACAGGTGTATAAAAGCAATGGATAATTGGGATTTTGATTTTTGAAGATAAAATTTAATGGCCCGACAAAAGGTATGTATTTAAATTTCTATATGAAATTTGATTGGGTTTTTGGATCCAGCCACTTGGCTTTTTGTTTTCTTTTTGAGATTGGGAGGCCGTAGAGCCATTTTGTAGTAGTACCGAGCTAGCCGCGCAAAGGAGACGCTGACAAAATTTTTCGGGAATTTAGGGAGTTAGAAAAATTTTGAGAAAATTTTGATAATTCAAATTTGGTTTTGAATTTAAATTTGAATTGATAAGTAAGTGATATTGTTTGGGAAACTTATAGCTAAGTTGAAAGATTAGGAAAATGGTTAGTGTGTTTGTGATAAAAAGATTTGTTTGGCAAGTGGTTAAAAGCTATTTGAATTGAAGAAATAGTTAATGGGTTAGAGATCATTTTTCCTAATTGGTAATTTCGGGGACGAAATTCTTTTAAGGGGGGAGAAATGTGACGACCCGAAATTTTTGTATATTTGAAATTGGGATATTTAATTAATTTTAAATATTCAGAGGTTAATTATAAACTTAAATTTCAAATATCGCTGTTTATTGAGTAATTTAATAATTAAATTAAATTTATTTGAAGTTGGATAAAATAGTAAATCTGGTATTCTAAGCTAATTAAAAATATTTTGAAAGTTCGTAAAATTCATATTAATAATACTGAAGATGATAGAACTTTTAAAATGGAATTTCAAAGAGTTTTGTTCAGTTTTAAAAATATATCGTTTAAATTGAATTTAAAAATAACCTTCCGGGGCACAGTCTTGGAATTTGATGAAACCAGTTCCATTGGATCCGTAATATTGTATTATTATCGGATTCAAAATTTCATAGTGATCGGAGTTAGTGTGTGAGCGTACGGTATATAAACGTCTTGAAATAATTATTCGAGACAATTTGAAGATAAAGTATAATATATTCATTGTCCAGTCAAAAATATATCAACATCAGCCTACATTTGTACGCATATCGCAGTTTTCTTTCTTTCAATTGTCACTGTAACCCATCTCCTTCCGCACGCCTCGTTTAATTTTAATGCCCCTCTTCCTTTTTATCTGTTCAAAGAAAAATTCACAAACAAAATAAATACCCCTTCGTTTGAAATCAAAGAAAATGGCTACTAATAAGAATCGCGCCCCTCCTTCGTTCAATTTCCAATTTAGTCGACCCAAATCGAGATCGAACTCGCGGGTGGGTGGCGCGTGCTGATGGGTGGAGGCGCGGCTAGGATCGAAATCAAGTAAGGGATCTCGTGGGCAAGGCGAGATAGCGTAGGCGACGACTGCTAGGGTTTCGAGCTGATAGAGGTGTCGAATTCGAAATTTGTACACGTGGAAGGAGGCGGAAGTCGCGAGCAAGGGCAGAGCATCGATGGGTTCAGGCACGACATGGAATAGTCAGAGCGACGCTGACTTCGTGCATTGGGTGTCGAATCTCGCTAGGGTTTCGAACTCGTGATCGAGTTCGATGAGATTGACGTCGCGTTCTCGTGTTCGCTGGGGGTTGTGACTTCACGTACGCGTGGGTTTGGGAGGAGCTTACATCGATTCTGGGGAGTCAATTCTCGCCTAGAGGAGTTGATCACCGCATGGGGATTTGGTCGGTGTTCGACGTGTGGAAGTCACGATCGGGGATGGCAAGTCGACGATCTACTCTGTCGAAGGCTGCGTGGGCAAGCTGGGTCAGTTCAGGGTCGTGGCAGGGGATTCGCCGGCAAGCGTGGGATTAGAGGTATTCGAATTTGTTATTGGCATATTTATCTCTGTTTTAAGATTTGATTTAACAATATATATATACACTTAAAGATAGAAAATATATATGTATATAAGTTAAAACAGAAATTTGATTACAGTAAGAAATAAAAGCTTTTCTGTTTTAAAATTATATATATGTATATTTAAACCGTTGGGAAAATATAGAAATCTGAAAAAGGTATCTGATTTTGGGTTTTATTTTTGAGTAAAATATTTAAGTTGATCTCGGATTAATTTTAATAAATATATTTAGGAAACAAAAAATTTATTAAAAGGATTTAGTTTAAAATCAATTTATCAGTTTAAACCAAATAATTTGTTTAAAGTAAATTGTTAGTTAATTAAATGAAATTGATTGTCTAATTATCAAAATATTAATAAATTTTATAATGTTATACAAGGTCCAAAACCGTGAAAGAAATAGCTGGTTTGGTCGGATTGCAGAAAAAAAAAGGTGAGTTAATCTCACTCAGCTGAATTTATATTTTAAATTTAAACAGTTAAATTTAAATAATTGATTGGATGATTGCATTGATTGATGTGCTATATATATATAGTAGTATATAGCAATATATACATATTGGCATATGTATATATTGGAGTTGTTGATATTCCCGCATTTATATAGCGGATGAGACCCTATGCGCCGCATAATAGCGGATGATATTTTATAAAACCCATATACCGCGATATTCCACCTCGAAGTGGAATTGGTATTGTGCTAACGTCTGTGGATGCAGGGAAACAGGTTGGGGGGATCCAACTGGATTCCTCAAAATATTTAATTTTGTTTAAATATTCTGTGATATGGTTGTTGATATCCTGTGATGATTTATATTGGATAATCTGGTTGGATTGAATTTCCCAGTATAATGAGTTATCAAAAGTAATTGAATTGAATTTTGGAAAGAAATAAAAGAGTAAAATTTAAGTTAAATAATTCTAGTGAATTCGAATAAATTAAATAAGGAATTGTAAAAGAAATAAAGAAATTTCTTAATTCGAACAAATATGGGAAAAGAGGATTTTGGATTTAACAGTGAAGAAATAAATCTTTAACTAAAGTGATATTATTTAAAAATATAAAAGAATTGACTTTATTGAAATTTAAAGATTTAATTTAATTAAAATATTAATTGAAGAAGTTTGGAAATCCGAAATTGGTATTTTAGTTAAAAAGGGTTTTAACTCATAATAAGGAAATAAAAGATGAAAGTTAATGTATTTGAAATAATTGAAGTAAATAGGGAAATTTACTTCAAAGTAAAGTAAAATGGAAATCAATTGGAAATTGATTTAAGTGTTTAAAACTTGGATTTTTAAAAGAGAAATGAGATTTTGGAGATATAAACTGGGTTTATAAAGTAAAATAAAATATCAGTGGATATTTGAGAATATAAATTCAAGATGGGAATTTATAAAAGGATATGGATTGGTTTAAAAATAAATGTTGGTTTATTTTTAAAAGATGGGGATGAGAAGTGTATTTCTCTGGATAGCCAAGTACGTTTTCAAAGAAATTTTTAAAATTAAGTTAAAAGTTCTAAATTGTGTTTTAAAAAGCATATTTTAGAAAATTGATTATTTCTAAAGGTTAATTTCCAAAGTAAGTATTTTCAAAAATCTATTATTGTAGTAAGTATATAAAAGTGATTTGCTATTATGTTTTAAAAGAAGAAATTTAGTTTATATTTATAAAGTGGTTTATTTTAAAGTATATATTTTTAATAAAGAATTAAGCTAGTTTGATTTCAATGTTATAAAGTATATTTAAAATAAAGTGTTTAAATTATTTTAAAATCTAAAAGTGTTTTGTACTTGGTGTTCCAGAGGAAATAAATATTTGGAAATGTTTTCCGTAAGCGGAAACTGTTTGAAATGGTTTTCAAATGAGCTTTGAAAATTTGGAAATATATCTTGGAAAGATATTTGGGCAAATAAATAATGTGGGAAATTATTTATTGTGTGATGGTTGCTTGTGGATGTTAATTGATAGTTAAATAACCGACTATCAATATTGGCCAAATGCGCTGATCGTTTCGAAGAGACCGGGATCGAGTTTCCGTATACCGGGATTCTAGGTCTGGAGACTCGAATACCACTTCGATTCGGTTTGTACGTTTCGTGTAACGTGTTCGGAGTCGAAGATGGAGCAGTGAAGTGCAAGGGCTAGTCGCTACTAATCCTGAGGATATTTCCAAAATGGATGTAGTAGGAATAGTGCCTTCGGTTCCGTTCGGACCCGGGACGGACTTGTATGGACGAATGCTTTCGTGACATCGTCAGGTGGACGATGGGCATTCTAAGGGATATGTGCTATAAAGGTATCGTTTAACCTCAAGCCTCATCAACCGGGAATGACTGAAAATCAGGGGTTATGCAGCAAGGCTTCGTGGGTAGCCCCCACTTGAGAGTAAAGTCATCCCTGTCTAGATGTCCCTTTTATTTCGGCTTAGTGTTGCGGTTGCTGATCCCAACCGCGGGGTGATTTTATTTGGAATTATCCAGTAAGGGATGATTCCGGCCTTGTGTTGCAGGGGAGCGGGCGTACTCCTCGGTACTGTGATCTAGGCCACGTACTGTGACAGGTGGTACCCCAGTGCCTAGTCGTTCGTTGGAAATCCATTCTCCCTACGTGCCTTGTACGAGTT
Organism: Allium fistulosum; assembly: GCA_030737815.1. NCBI lineage: Eukaryota > Viridiplantae > Streptophyta > Magnoliopsida > Asparagales > Amaryllidaceae > Allium > Allium fistulosum. Next base: position 1,048,097,504 of record CM060903.1, read on the forward strand.
TTGTTTGTATTACCCACGTTGTGGCTAGTATGCTGGAATTTAATCATGTAACAATTTCAGCTATTTTAATAAGTATTTGTGAATAGACACTATTATAATATCAGAGGATTTTGATAAAAAGTGTTTTAGCTATCGTAAGGTAAAAACCCGACATGTTTATTTGTGGCGTGGTCTTACGCGATGCTTTTATTTTCAAAAGGATTTTTGAAACTTTAATAATCAATTGAGTGTGATTTTCTCACGCTGGTTTTCCAGACTGACTCGGGTATTGTTTTATATGATGCTCGGGTCAGACCGAGTATTATAGGTTACAGGATATGATGCTGTGGAGCTCAGGAGATGAGCTGGATGGCGAGACGTATTTCCCGTACTTGTTTATATATATATATTCCGCTGTGTATTCAGTTGTATGTTATGGATGTTGATGTACTCTGGTGATGTATTCTGATGATGTATTGCATAAACAGATATAGTTTTGATTTGTGTAAAGATCTGTTGATGTATATTATATTTTATTCCGCTGCGATGGTCAGATTCTGTTGTTGCTTTCTGTTTTCTCTTCTTCTACCTCTTCTTCTTAACTAAAATGGTTCGATTTTCCGAGTCTGGAAAGTCGGGTCGTTACATTAACCTAACAAAAATGTTTATAATTTTATTTTTATTAATAAAACCATATATTGTGGTTTTTTATTACTAGTACCATATTATTATTATCTTATTGATGAAGCTATGTATTTTAATTTTCATTATTCATGACATACATTATTATTATTTACTATTAATAATACTATAAGTGATTGTTATCTTATATTAATAGAATAGTTTATTATTATTTTTATTAATAACACATTATATATTGCTTTTTCATCAATAATATAATATTTTGTTATTTTCTATTATTATACGATATATCATTATTTTCTATTCATAATACCAAATATTGTTATTTTCTCTTATTCGTAATATCGTATATTACTATAGTTTCTAAATAATACCATTTGCTATTGTTCTATTAATAATAACCTATGTTACCAAATTTTATTATTAATACCATATATACTTCATCAACATTTTATCAATAATACAATACATTATTACACTTTATAGAAAATACCATTCACTATTATCTTTTATTATTAATACCATATATTACTATTTTAATTAATAATATTAGTTATTCAAATTTTTATCAATAATAACATGTATTAATAATATTATTATTTTATTAATGATAAATTCATTATTATTTTTGTATTATTTATACAATTCAATATTCTTTTAATTAAAAATACCATATCATATATTTGAAATGAATAATTTCATAACAATGGGTTTCACATAAAGTTTTATAATAATGATTTTTTAAACTAATTTCAAAGTGAGAGATCAGATAATTAAAATAACAATGACAATACTACATCATTTTCAATGGTTGGCTATACTTCTCATTACAAACACAACAATATTAATAATATCTTACAAATCATTTCTACTCAAACAAATTCATAAAAGATTAGACAGTAATTTACCTTATTTCCCAAATCGTATGCAAAAGAGTATGCATAGGAAAAAAAGAAGTGTTGTCTAAATTTTGTTAATCATTCGAGTTGAAATATTTACAAAACATAATATTACCCTGTATTAACTGATCCAATATTGGGAAAGTTCCAACAATTATTGTATCATGTAGATATTAGTTTCCATTTATATAAAAAAACAAATATCTATATAATGATCATATACAATACTTGTTAGACGGGGTCAAAACATTTAATAGATTTCACAAATATACCAATGCCATTACTTTTTTTGAAATTGCGCACATAGTCGGTAGTACGTAGTTGTACCCTAAATCTTAGGTAGTATATATGATATAGGTCAACATATGTCAAGTGGTTCAACCACGCTATGCAGGATTTGAATCTATGACCTCACGAACTGAAGCTGGATTGCCTAATCACTAAGGCAGTGGTGTTGAGACAAATGTCACATTTTTTGTCATATTTTAAGCGAATATCAAATACAAAGTTTAATGTGAAAGCCAATTTCATGAATTTATATACCTAACAATTTTGTAGATTTTATTCAAAATTAAATTCTGTAGATAAAGTCTATTTTTCTAGATAAGTTGGGAGTTTTTTGGATAAATACACTAAACATGAAATGGATAGGGGAATTTTATAATTAATGACTTGATGACATGGGGTGCCAACTAAATTAATAAAATCTAATATGAATCTAAATTAATCAAATTAATATTTAAACGAACATTGCAATTTTACAATTAACAATTTGAGTGTTTAGAACTAAATATATGCCTAAATTAATCATGTTAATCTCAAAATTAAATTACATACTTAAATTAAGATGCATACCTAAATCAACCAAATTAATTAACTTAATCAAATTAATTGAATAAACTAATGTATGCCTAACTTCCAAAAGAGGAGGTGCTGGCGGTTGTGGAAGCGGTATAAGGGACTCATGCGGTGCTTGAGCTTCATGGAGGTTGCACACTTTGATGTAGAAGGAGCACATAGTGTTAGATCTTGGACAATGGTGAGGCTGAGGAAAGTGGGTAGTGGTGTCAACGGGTCAGAGCAGCAATTAGGCGATTTAAGATTGGGTGCTTTCTAATTTAGTAAAAAGTTATCAATGAAAGAGGGTGTCATTTGTTTGGGGGAGGGTTGAGGCGTCGATATGGCATAGGAAATTTCCTACATATTTCCAATGTCTATGTTTATAATACGAAAATAACATTTGTCATAAGAAAGGCATAAGAAATTTCACACATCTTTCGGCCTACGCCAATCTATTAATGAATCAAAAATAAAGAAAGGTATAAAAATTTACATGCCTTTCCAAAACCCGATTGGTCACCTCAAACATCCCTACTCATTACCCACAATTATCATATGTCCCGTTCATTGACCTAGGAAATTTTGCGTTGGAATTTCATTTTTTTCTCGCACTGAAAGATATATATAAAAGATAAGTGTGTGTGTGTGTCTGTAAATTATGAAATCATCTCAAGACTTCTAAACCACTCAATATAATACTGCTAATTAACAGCTAAAATAAATAAAATTCAACGATCCATATCAACTTGTAAATTTGAAGAAATTAAGACGGTGTTGGCTTGAAAACGAATATTATGTTTTGCGTTTTCAATATGTATGTAAAATAGCATAGATGGGAAGTAAATCATAATCATTCCTGTAAAGGTGAGAAGGGGAAGTGAGAAGATAGTTTTTGATATTTTCTAAAGGATAGAAAACAATAAAAAAAATCATCTTTACATTTATATGTTGAAATCATTTTCCAAATCGACCATTTTCCACTCTCTTTTCACTTACCGTGCATTTTAAAGTACACGTCAAAAATGCAAACACACAAAAATCATTTTAGACCAAATAATATCTATTTGTTTGAAATAAATTCAAACTTTGCATAGATGATCTAGAGCAATGAACATAACGTATCCATATAAAATCATTTCAATGTGAACTTTTTTTGCCAAAGAGAAGATTTTAAAGGGGTGTGTCTTTACATTGAATCGTTAAAAAAATTAACGGAGCCAACCTTGGTACATAAGAGCATTTCCAACCGCCAACTACAAATCGCATTTTGTAATATGTAACCCCAAATAGCTCTACAACAGAGCATGAAAAATGTAATTGGTTACAAATCCAATTAAAATATTTACATATCTGTAATCCATTTGGGTGCCTGTTGAAACAGTGCCCAAGCAATAGATGCCAGTTCAACAAGCGCTTGAAAAGAGGCGCTTGTTGAACAAGCGCATGTTTCTTTGACGTTGTTCCAACGGGCGCCTAATTAACATACCCTTCAACGGCTAACCCCGATGGCTCTCGCCCCCTTTTGACCTTCAAATATCATCCATCTTCACTCTCTTTTCCTTCCATACCAACATTCTACAACATCAAAAATCATTTTACTCCCAATTCTCTCATCCCATAATGTTTTCTGATTTTGATGTCGATGTTGCACGATGCAGTTTTAAGGGATTCGATTTAGAAGACAATACAATTTTGATTGTGGGAGCGTTCACTAGTGCTAGTTGGACTTTGGTAGAAGACTATGATTTATATTACATTTGGTGTGCACTCTCAAGCGATCAGATCCGAGGTGCTAACCAATGTGGTGATACTTTTTGGAGGAGAATTACAAATTTTTATAAACGGAAGAACATTGATCACAAAAGATCGCTATGTTCAATCAAAGGTCATAATGGAAAAATTAATCATCAAACACAAACATTTGATTTTCAAATGTTTAAGTTAATGCAAATGAATCATAGTGGATTTGGAAATGAAGTGCATTCGGTAAGATTTCCTAATTTTCATATGCTATAATTTCTTCCTACAATTCTAAAAATATTTTTTTTTCTTTTTTGCAGCGGTGGAGCCTTGGCGCAACGGTTAGGTCACCCGCATAGTGATCTGGGGGCTCAGGTTCGAGTCCGGAAACAGCCACTTCACAATGCGAGGGAAAGACTGCGTACATTATCAACCTCACCAGAGCCCGCTATCGTGCGGGAGCCTCGTGCACTGGGTTCCACCTGTTGTAGAGGACAGTGACGAATAAATTGTTTAAACTAATCAACAGACCTGAGAATAAAGAAGCACCTCATTTTTATCAGTTCATACATGTTTATGACCTGCTAGTTAAGCATGTAAAATAGAAACCTTCTTTTTAGAAAACTGTTCAAGACGTCCAATCAACCAAGCCCGAAGTAAAGCGCCAAAAGTCGGAGAAAGTTCTAGCCCTGGGGAATCACTAAGAAGTTAGAGTACGGCATCAGAAGAGTGGCTAGCCCCTATCTAAGATGATTTTGTTAGCCCTCAAGAATCCAAAGCAGCCAAAAAGAAGCAGGCTGTTGGGACTGATCAAGTGGAAATAAAAAACTCTTATTGGAATCCGAAGACAGTATAATTGTGCGATGGAGTTTTGGGCTACTCAACACCAAGAAAAAATGTTAAAATTGGATCGACTTCTTGCTGGAAACAAACAGAGAGATACTGAGCCTTGTAATCATGTATTTGAGCCTCATATTGAGCCGCCTGAGTCTGATACTGAGTCTGTTGCTGCTGTATAGCAGCCTAATAACCCTGATACATAAGCTGAGTATAATCAAGCGTCATGTGCTCAAATGCAGCAATCACCCATCTATTTTGATCCATGTAATGAAAAAACTACGATGTAAAAAAGAAAAATTATACATATATCATGGCTGTAAATGATAGTGAACTATACAAAAATTTAAAATTCGTATGTACCAAATGCAGATGATATAAACTAGGAGAATGTATACCCTGAACGTCCACATTCACGTAATACTGCAGTGGATATTCAAGGACATCAACATGTAATGCGTATGCTCTAAATGCATGCCGATGGGGATCGAACATAGGAGGTTGTGTGTACTGAGACAATGTAGGTTCAAAAGTAGCTGGTGGTATGGTACTCTACCAGAAGGATACATGGGCCAATATGATCGGAGTTCAAACCCCGGATATATTCAAGTAACGAGTAAGCACGTAAGGTTACTTGAGTCCAATGTACATCAAAATCTTTAGGTACAATAAAAGGCTCACCATCGACCCAGCCAATGGCCCTTATACCAGCAATATAAGTCAGGCCTGAATATATCAGTACATATCACCCCATGGAAGCGGATCAGAGGGAATGCAAACTATACGATACGACCGCAACCAAAGCTGCTCCCCTAAATACCAGATGAAAGGACATGTTGGAACCTAAAAGTAATCCCTACATCTCAAAATAGAATATTGGAAAGTGATGGGATGCTCGTCGCCGAGCTCCATAAACTGAATATACTCCTTCCATGGACAAATAACAATGTTACTACGCCGCCTCATATCCATTTGCTATATGGCCTCCATCAACTCATTATGCACTCCCTTTATAACACAGTGCATATGCATAGCATTTCCCCAACGACGTAATCTTGGGGAGTAAATATATGGAGTAATATTTCCTTCATTAATAAGTCATGGGTTTGCTGTATACTTATAGTATGAAAAAGGGAGGATTTACCAAAATCCAGACATCTGTCAGGACTGCTATAGCACATAGGTATCCAATGCTACATACAAGTATCAAGGATGGTAGTAGCATAGTTGTAAATATGAAGTCCATCTACATCTACCAATCCAACCAAATATCCAAGTCTGATCGTGCCTTTAATGTTCAAAAAATATGTAAAACCTAACATATATAATAGAAAGGCACGTACAACAAAATTGTGCATCTCCTCAAGTTCCTATAGTCTGTTATATACCTCTGTAGACATGTAGGTGTAACAACACTCCTCTAACCTCAACGTCAGCCGAAGCCAGTAAATACGCAGAATATGACTCAAAATCCTCATATGAACTATCAAAGGGTATGGGTGCATGGTTTGGTCGGCCAACCTTTATATCAGTCAGCATATAAAAGTCTAAACACTATAAGGAAACATGCAATTTCCGACGGCTAGCAGCAGTCGGCGGCCGTCGCTAGCTGTCGGAAATGCCGTCAGAATACGGACCATGACTTCCGTCCATTTTCGACGGCTTCAACGACATACTAGCGGCGGCGATCGACGGCTGTTCCGATGGCTTTTTCGATGGTGACGACGTCCGCATGGCGTTGTAATTTTCAGCTAAGCCGTCGGGAGCCATCGATAGCCATCAGAATTTTCGTCCAGATTACCGTCGGAAGCCGTCGTCCGCCGTCGGAAAAGGTGGCCAATAGGCCGTCGTGAGCCATCGGTAATCTGGGCAATTTTTATTTTATTTGCATCACAGCTTCGCTTCCATCCCAATATCGATATATAACTCATCAAATCAATATATAAGCCACATATATAAACTGAAATCAATATCAATATAAAACTCAAACATCATAATATCAAAGCAAATATATTTCCATCCAACATCAAACTCCAATATTTACAAAACAAACCTTCCATCATCACTCTTACCCATCCAACTTCAATATTTACATCCAACGTCAAACTCCATACATATCAACTCCACAAATCAACCACCAAATTAATGTCAAACACCACATGTCCATAAATTAACCTCACCATCACTCAATGTTTATATACACAAACTACATCCAACACTACATGTCCATAAAAAACTGTAAATTGTACCTCAAGACTCATCATTGGCTAAGAACCACTAGACGAAGGGAATGTACCATGACGCTCCACATACTCGGCCAAACGCCGGTTGAGTTGCTCCATTTGCACTGCTTGGAGGCGGTCCTGCTCCTGCAGCTGTGCAATCTGCTAACTCGTCTCATTAATCTCCACGTGGTCCTGAGCCTTTTGGTAAGTGCTTTTAGTATAAGGTGATATCTGATAGACTTACGTTGAATTCGTCGCTACCCCACCATGCAACCCAAGCATCCCTGATGCTAGCGCCCATCCATTGTGGCTTCTTCCCAGATTTTCTTATGCTAGACATCATATCCCTATAATTATTTGCCACTTTTGATTCTAGTAGCACCGGCAGAGGGACACGTCATCCACTTGTAAGTCTAATGCCCCCTGTATATATGATGAAAAAATATAAGTTATACATTTATACTTAGTTAGCAAATTGTAAAGTGATTATATATAATGGTATATAATTTTACACTTACCAGGAAGTCCTACCTTGTGCTCTTCCGTACATGGTCCGCGATCCTGCTCTACTTCGGCCAGCATGCAGACATGCGATTCATGTACGCCTGCTTCGATATGCTGAGCACAATGTTAGAAGGCTCAAGCTCAAAACCCCTGCATTAAATATGATATAGACAAATCATGACTAATATATCATATAAGATATTTACAATGTTGAAGTAAATTTAATACTTACGAGCCATTGGCTTTCGGTAGTAATCTAACTATCGTATGGGCCGCTTCCTGTGAAGTTCCGCTGCCATCACCACCACCGCGACCTATCCCTCTCTGAGACCTAGAGGGAGAACCAGTCTGTGAAGAACTCTGCCGTCTAAAAAGCGACATATGTAATACCTGTGACATACATATTATTTTATTATGGCAGAATATATCATTCGATTATGAGTAAACATATCAAGATTTAACATCAATAATCGCATGTAACATACAAAAAAATTGTAACATCAATACTCCCATAAATTACCTTTTTTCGACATGTATACTATTAAAATAGTCCTCGTCGTTTTCTGATTCAAACTCTGTCTCATACTCTATATTGTTTTCCTATGTGGTCTCAAATGCTTCTACTAATACATTTGATTCATTATGTAGAGGTCCTAAATTGGTTTGATCATCTGTTATTGCAAATTCACCATTTCCTCGGTATCTGCTTGGTACGCTTGTACGTCTAGAATATTCTTTCCATCAACCGTAAATCTTGCCTTCGTTTTAAAAATTTCCGACCAATCTACTTTATCTCTTTTTAGAGATGGATAAGGAGCATAATAAACTTGTAGGGCCTGTTTTGCTAGTATAAATGGATCGTACTTATGATAACGTGATGTGTGCTTTATTTCAATAATGTTATATTTTTAGTGCACGTTGGTTCCAGAACCTGGAACATCACTGAACCAGTTGCATCTAAACAAATAAACTTCTTCCGTAGGTCTGGTGAAATATGATAATTGCAAAACCTGAGTTAACAGGCCATAAAAATTATTTATGTGATCATTTGGATCATCACTACCTTTAACATATACACTGGTATTGTTAGTTAAATTTTCAGCCCCGTATTCTTTGGTGTTGAATTTGTATCCATTGACAAAGAATATTGGATATGTCTTGAATTTTTTTTTGGTCCCATCACAAGATGTTTCAACCCTTCGTCGACCACACAATTTACCAGATCATATACGTGGTTCGAAAACCAAGTAGCAAATTTTTTGCTGATATGCCCGCGTGGATGTTGTGATTCATATATACCGCATATACAGGTAATATATTGCGTTATAATTAACACACACATGTATTATTCAAGTAAATAATTTTAGATGTGTTATTCATTAGTACCTAACAAATGGTGCAAATTCAGCATAGTTAAGAAGAACATATGTGTGGGCTACATGGTAATTTCTGTCGTCTAACCATACTTCCACACATTTTCCAACAGGACGTCCCTACTGTCTAAGAATAGATAGCATTGATTCAAAAGAATCTTGTTCAGTGCCCTCATCATTTCACGTAGCACTTTCAAAAGATAAGTTTACATGGTCGCTGAAATAATGAGAGAAAAAGAATGAAGCTTCTTCTTCGATATATGATTTGCATATCGAACCTTCAACTCGTGCTTTTTGTCTCGGTTTTTTCTTTAGATGATTCAAGTACCTGTTAAAAATAATTATAATTAAATTTTATTACATGTGGTTAAACTAAAATTTAACAACTCGATATTAATACCTTTCAAATGGTTACATCCATCCATATTGTATAGGACCTCGAAGATATGCTTCAAATGGAAGATGAACAGGTAAATGCTCCATTACATTAAAGAAATAGGAAGAAATATTTTCTCCAGTTTGCTGAGAAGTATAGGAATTTCTTCCTCAAGTTTACGTAGACGATCAACTTTTAAGGTAGTTAAACAAAGCTCCTTATAAAACAAACTAAGTTCTGTTAAAACCGTCTAAATTTTTGTAGGTAACAGTTCTTTGAACGCAACGGGTAACAAATGTCCCATCATTACATGACAATCATGACTTTTCATCCCACTCAGTTTTCCATTCTTATAGTCGGCACATCTATGAAGATTAGAGGAAATTGTTAGTCCTTGAGATGATGGTTTTGATGACAACAACCTTAGGACTTGTTATAAAATATAAATACTAACGTTATGGTTTAGATATATATATATATATATGTATATGTAGAATATAAACGTGCAGGTACCAAAAATGAAGACTGTACAGTATAGAGATACAAGACTGATGAATTTAAAGATCGAAGATATCAAAATTAAAGACTCATAAGTATCAAGAAATCAAGTTATCAAGAGTTCAAGATTTCAAACAGTACAAGATAATGTAGTTAGTCTAGAATTATGTTAAAACTTTTTGAAAGCACTTACATCTTTATTCAAAATTTATTCATGGAATGAAATCCACTTCGATCTTGTTAAAGGGATAGTACCCTCGTGGGATGGAACCCACGACAATATCTAGTGGAACATATAGTAGTCCTATTTTGATATCCACTAATTTTATAAAAGTGTTTTTTAAAAATATATCTCTTGTTTTTAAAAAATGTTTTCAAAACTTTCTTTTCAAAAAGACATCTCTCTTGTTTGAAATATTTTAGCCTCAAAACTATTTTTTTAATATTTTGATTTCAAAATTGTCCTTGTTTTTAAACCATCTCTTGTTTTAAATATTTAGCTTTAAAATATTTATATACTCGGATTTTAAATCACTTTATAGATTAAGATTATATATATTAAAAATTATTTTCTAAACTCTTTTATATGTTTAAACTATATTCAAATATATTTACAAAGTTTAGAAATTGTTTTGACAAATTATAGAAACCAATTTTAATAAGAAAATCAAAACATCAATTTTGCCTTGAGCATGTCGACATCCCTCAACCCCCTATGTCGACATGGTGTCCGTTATTTTCAATTTTCAAAAGAAGTGTCTATTCGTCGTATCCTTTCACGAATAGATATGGCTATTGCTCTACTATAAATACCAGTAAGTTCTAAACGAATTTTTATCTGATTTCATTTATTTTATCTCCTCTTCATCTTCTACATTTATTCTAAAGAATCCTAAACTACACTCTGCCAAAATACCAAGTGAATCAAACCTGATTATCTCTTGTTTGATTCTTTGCCACTCTCTCCATAAGAACTCAGTGCTATTCAGAGTTATAGAATCTTTAGTAAACAAAACTATTGAGCAAAAGGTGCGGTTGAGCCTTGAAATCAATTGTGTGTGATTGCGGAAATTAATTAGGTGATCTTGTAGCCTGGTTAAATCAAGAGAGTTTGCCCTGGACTCGAATACAGGAGGGTGTACCTCATAGCCTTGAAACCGAGGGTGTAATCTGGGAGATTATTTTGATAAGAAATCCATATGATTGTACGGGACTAGATGTAGGGTAATTCTGAAGTAGTATAAAATCCTGGTGTGTTCTTTCCTTTACTGCTTTTATTTAGTATTTGCATCTGTGTCTGATTCTGTTATTATATTTGTGTTTGTGAATTGCATTTGTTGGTGTTTAAATTGAATAAAATTCAAAAAGATTTAAAAAAATCCATAAAACACTATTCACCCCCCTCTAGTGTTATTCCGGCCTTAAGATCCGTAATCCGCATTTCTCACAGAAATCCCATTAGGAAATCTTAATCCTTCCACCCACTTTAATAGTAGTTTAACTTGGTTACTGTCTAGCTTGTAGCATGCTTTGGGGTTTTTTGTGTCATTTGGCTTCATATGAAGCTTAGGACAATTGCATATTGCTTCTATATCACGTCTTGATCTCAAATCGTATTTAGTCTTTCCTTTAACATTCAGAACTGTGTTAAATACATTATCGAACACGTTTTTCTCATTGTGCATCATGTCGATATTATGACTAATTAGGAGATTTTTCCAATAAGGCAACTCCCAAAATATACTTTGTTTACACCAATTATGAATCGTCGATTTACCTTGTATTTCAATTTGTTCGCCGGTTTCATGTATCTTTGGATAATCCTTTACAAGCTCATAAATATCTTCGCTTGACCAAATCGTTGGTTGTTGCAAGGTCTTAACTCTATTACTTGTAAAGTTTTTTTATCCTTTTTAAAAGAATGATTAATATGGAGAAAACACCAATGATAGTCAAACCACGAAATTTTCTTCCCATGCGGCAAAGAAAATGATCGTGTTTCTTCTATGCAATAAGGGCAAGCTAGACGACCAATCGTACTCTAACCCATTAGCATTGCATACGTAGGAAAATCGCTTATAGTCCACAGTAGAGAAGCGAACATACGATTTTTTTGAAATGTCGTATGTTTCCAACACCTTCATACCACAGTGTTTTCAACTCTTCAATCAACGGTTGTAAATATACATCGATTCCTTCTGTCGGATCATCAGTGCCAGAGATGATAATAGTGAAAAACATATACGGAGTTTTTATATACATCCGGAGGTAAATTGCAAGGTGTAACGATTATAGGCCAAGATGAATATTTTGAACCAAATTGAGAGAACGGTGAAAATCCATTCGTACATAAACTAAGTCTAACATTACGGCTTTCCACTGTGAAAGCGAGGTATGTCTTATCAAAATGCATCCACGCTTCTCCATCAACTGGGTGTATTAATGTAACTTCTTCCTATGTTCTCACATTGTAACAACCCGTAATTTTAACAAATATTTTAATTGAATTTATTTGAAACTTTGATTTTAAATCATTTAAAAATTGAAAATTTGGAATTTTATAATGTAATTTTAGGATTTATTGAGAATTATTCTTCCAAATATAATAAAATAAAGATTTTCTGAAAATTTAATTTTTTGGTCAACTTTGGTCAAAGTATGACTTTCAATTGAAAATTTTAAATTGGAATTTTAAATTTTTATTCTTTTTCTTTGAAGCTGAATTTGATTCTAATATTCTCTCTACTTTTTGTTTCGTTAAATTCTGATTTATACTTTTTAAATCTGCTAAATTTCAGCGTTTTACATGCAATTACTTTTCCGTATTTTATTTTCTATTTTCTATTTTGTTTTGGGCAAGATTTGGTTTGAGATTTGGCTTGTTTATTTTAATGGGCTTAGGCTAATGGGCTAGATTTCCTAATAGACACTTTTGTGACTTTTCAATTTTAAGAGATGCCTTTCCATTTGTCTAGGCCGTACAAAACATCTACCATCCTCTCTCTTTCTCATTTTACTTTCCCGAGAAAATTTTTACAGTAAGTTTCTTCCTTTCTTCCTTTTTTCCATTTTCTTATTTTGTTTCTTCCTCTTCTTATCTATTTCGGCCAACCCTCCATAGCCGACCACATCTCCTCCAAATCACCACCATGATGATCGGCCTTCATCCATCACCACCATCCCCTCCTATTTCCGTGACTTTGCCTTGGCCAAACCCATCACCACATGCCTTGCCAAAACCCTATAGTTGGCCTTTACTACATCATCCTCACTTCCTATTTGCCTTGGCCACCATCATTTCCACCCCCTCCTATTGCTTGGCCGTGACCATCCATCACCTCATAGACGTGTCCATTGATGCCTTGACCCAAATCACCAAATGGCCGAACCCATTGACCCATGGTCGAACCCAAAAGGCACCACCCTTTGACCTTTAGCCTTCCCCTTGTCCTTTTGCCTCCCATTGCCTTGTTTTCAATTGTATGCACCTATGGCCGAGTCTACCTTGTCCAAACTCCACCATAGTTATACCTCTTATCCCATGAACCCATCATGGCCGAGCATATTTGCTTGTGACCGAGCCTATTTCTATGATGGCCGAGCCCACTTATGTTTGTTTAGCTCATTTTACTTTATTTTGTTTAATTCTTTCATGTATAAAATATTTACCTATATGTTTTATTTTATTTGTTTACAAGATTTGGATTTGGATGCTACTTCTCCTCAAATTTGATTCGTGCTTTGCTGTGCTTTTCGGAGTTTGTTCTTATGTCTTGAATTGTCACTCTAGCCAAAGAAGGTGAATTTATCACTCTCGACTTCGTACTTATAATCTAGTGAATCGATGGCTTGTGGATTGTAATAGTGATATGCCATGTTGATAGTAGTTTCATATATGCCTGTGATATGATATTATATGATGTTATAACCTAATTATATACATGTTTCATCACCTGATATGATGTGCTATGCTATACTATTCATTTTTATATTTCTGTTTCTCACACTGCAAGTTCCCTCACTATGGGTTGAAATGATACATACCCGAACGGACTTTAGAATAGGGAAAAATCGTTATGAGCTGAAATGATAGGCTCGAGCGATTTTTATTTGACTTGGGATTGCGGGTTTGAAATGATCAAACCCGGGATTTTATATTTCGGATTGAAGTGATATATATCCGTATCACTTGACCTAGGTTAGAAAATATTATACATACTTGTGGTTAAAGTTTTATATATATATTTTCTGAAAAAATTTTAGTATTTGGAAATTTTAAATTATGAAATTTTAACTTAAAATTTGATTTAAATGATTTAAAAATATATATATATACTGATTTTTCTATAAGTTAAAATTTTATAAGTTAATAAATGGTTTAAAATGTATTTTTAACCTAATATGAGAAAATACAGTTTTAATTGGATATTTTAGTAATAAATTTTATTTAACTAAAATCATAGTTTAATTTATATCCAAATAATTAAGTTTGTAAAGTAAAATAGATCTTATATAATAACTATGGTAAAAATATAAGATATGATGTTTTAAATATGTTACAGTAGATAATATAATAGAATTTGCAGCATTTCTAAAATGCTATGGGTTTTTTAGGTTATGTTTTTAAAATGCTACTATTTCTAAAATTGTAAAAAAAATTGAAATGCTACTATATAAAGGTCACATTTTTAAAAGTGTTATGGTTTCTAAATATTACATTTCTGAAATGTTATAATTAAGTGAATAAATTTGGAAGTGTTACAACTTTGGAAAATTAATAATAGTTTTGAAAGGATAATGACATCGGATTTTTAATGGTTTTGAAATAAAAATGTTTTTGATTTGAAATATAAACCATTTGAAATAAATAACCATGGGTTATAATAATGATTGGTTGTTAAAGAGACCGAGATTGGATATGGGCATACTCTCTGTCGATACCGAAAACCACTTTAACAACTGTGTACGTGTTGGAGATTCCAGAATGAAGTAGGATGGTGGCGACGATTCTATATGAGGTATATACGTGGACCTAACTCCCATGAGTTAGCATAAGGTGGCTAAAATAGGAGCAATCGACGGGCTAATGAGGTAGCTCCTCTTATCGGACACACTCCATCGTATACCATTCTATTACTTTGTGATTGATTGGTGCACCCCTTGATTCAGGAGTGTGGCTCGAGGTGGGCGATTGCTGCGGCTCTGCGTTACCACCGGCCCGGAAGTGTAATTGGTATATCTACCCTGGCATTACCAAGTTATGTCGTGTCACCTACCCTAGCGCGCCTTTTACGAGTTTGTTTTGTACCATACCTATGGAGTGCCCTCTGACGACGCCCATTACGGGGGAGATTATGGTACTGTATAGACTGTGGGAATATATAAAATGTGTTAAGGGGGATATGGGTAACGCCTTAATGATATTTTGATAGTTTACTTTACTTTAGACATTATTATAATAGCGTATATTACTACATAGTAGATAGTTTAACGGATCCTTAAAGGATGGGCGATCCCAAGCATCCTTTAAGTTATTGATGCATTTCTATTACAGTACACTTGAGTTGATTTACATTTTTATAAGTATGTATGTCCTGACTCGAGTGTTTTGTGTTTTGCTTTACGTTCGGTTCAGCCTGAGTATCACAGCTTTGGATTCATCTTTGGATTCATCTTTGGAGCTAGAGATTTGCTGGAGATTTATATATCTATCTAGTTGTCTATCTATTTCTATTCCAGTTATTTCCATTCAGCCTTACTTATGTATTAGTGAACTTATGTATTTGGATTTCCAGTTGTACTTGCTTTTAGACTCTGGTATTATGTATTTGTTTTGAGACTATGTATTGTAGTAGCTTCATGAACTACTATGTTATTTTTATTCCGCTGCTAGTTATTCTGATATTATGTGTCTGTGATTCTGTAATTGATTTTATTTGCTCCAAATTTATTTACAATCTATTGTTTTGAATTATTTAAGTCTGACATGTGCGGTTTTATTGTCTATTTAAATGGTCCAAAATAGTGGGTCATTACATTTGGTATCGGAGCTTTGGTTTTAGGCAAACCTTAGCCTACGGAGCAAAAACTCATTAGAGATAGGGTAGAAATACCCTAGAATGAGTGAAATCAATCTTAGAATCATTTCTTTGTGGGAGAACGTATTTTTAAGTATAAAATGATTTTTAAAGGATTTTAAAAAGATTATTTTGGATATAAAAAGTTTCTTGTTTTAAAATCTCATTTTCTCAACTTCATTCCTTTCGAATCCACCTTGTTTATTTGAATTCTTTGATTAGGATTTCCAATCTAGTTGAATCTTATCTTTGTCTTTCTATTTCACCTTTGTCCTAAAATTCATTCTTGATTTTTCTAGGATGAATCGTAGGAATGCCAGAGGTAGGGGTCGTGTTGTTGCCCAAGTTCCTGAGCCTGTTGCACCCATCGGTTCACCACTCTCTGTAAGGAGTTCACTCAACTTGGTGGTACCAAGTTTATTGGATCTGAGGGCATCATTGAGGCTCGACAGTGGCTGAGGAGTTTAGAGTGGATTTTTACTAGTTTGGAGATCACTGATGCTCAGAAGCGTCAGTTGGCAGCTTGGCAGTTGCAGGAGGCATCCCAGGATTGGTGGGAGTCTGTTACAGCTCAGGCTGTTGAGGCTAATATTTCTTGGGAGCAGTTTAGTTATCTTCTAGAGTTGGTTTTGAGTTTGGTTCAGTTTCTCTTTCTTTGGAATCTTTCTTAAGTTTGGATATCTTATTTCAGGGAGGCTTTTGTGGCAAAGTGGATGCCCGAAGCCGGTAAGTCCTAGCTATACAGGGAGTTTATGGATCTTAAGCAGGGGAGCATGTCATATTCTGAGTATGATCGAAAGTTCAATGAACTTTCCAAGTTCAGTCCTGGCCTGATTGACACCTCTCTTAAAAAGAATGAGAAGTTTATAGCTGGTGCTCGTCCAGAGTATTATGATCGTCTCATTTCTCATGTGCATGGTACCTTCATAGAGTTGATGGACATGGCCATTAGATATGAGAACCCCACTTCTAAGGAAGCTTCTGTTCCTCGTGCTTCTCCATCTCAGCCTGGTTCTGGCAACTCTAAGAAGAGGAAGCCTAACTTTCATCAGCAGAAGCAGAATTGGCTTAAGAATCCTGTTTTAGGATCTACTCCTCGGAAGCATCCTATCGACCTATCTTCCATCATTTGCTTCAAGTGCGATCAGAAGTGTGACATTTGGTGTCTTTGCTATGACTTCTTCCACTCATGCTCCGCCTACTCCACCTGCTCCTAGTGATACCCAAGGTACTCTCCAGGGCACATTTTCTCTGTTTAATTTTCATGTTCGTGTTTTATTTGATACTGGAGCTTCGCATAGCTTTATTTCTGTGGATCTTTGTGATAAGTTTGAACATCTCCTTTCTCCTGAGTTTACTTCTGCACCTTTGTGTGTTACCAATCCTATTGGGGGTCCCGCGAACCTTAGTAGGATTTGTAGAAGGGTGAAACTCTTATATTCTGGTTATCGTTTTTCTGGTGATTTCTATGTTCTGGGTTTTGATGCTTTTGATATATTGCTTGGGGGTGATTGGCTGAAGAGCCATGAAGCTGTTATCTCTTGTAAAACCCGAATTGTTTCGCTTGTTGGTGATAAGGGTGATCCTTTGGTGATTCAGTGTCGTATGCCTCAGGATTTTGCTGGCAGTTTTATTTTCTCTCTGGATTCTTCTCCTGGTGATCTTGATTCAACCCCTGTGGTTAAACTCTATCCCGATGTATTTGGTGAAGTCACTTCTTTACCTCCTAAGCAGGTAATCGATTTCCGTATTGATCTTATTCCTGGAGCTCGACCTGTAGTTCTTCCTCCCAGAAGAATGGCGCCTCGCGAGAAGGTTGAGTTGAGGAAGAAAATTGAGGACTTGTTCTCCAAGGGTCTGATCAGACCTAGTCATTCCGAATGGGGAGCAGCGGTGGTTTTTGTCACTAAGTCTGATGGTTCTTTGAGGATGTGTGTTGATTATAGGGAGTTGAACAAGCTCACTATGAAAAACAGATATCCTATGTCTCATATCAATGATATGTTCGATCAGCTTTATGGAGCTACTGTTTTCTCTCAGCTTGATCTTTCCATAGGTTTCCACCAGCTCAGAGTTGCCGAGGAAAGTATTCCTAAGACTACTTTCCGTACTGAGAATGGTTTCTATGAATGGTTAGTTATGCATTTTGGTTTGACTAATGCCCCAGCTTTCTTTGTTGATCTGATGAATCGTGTTTTTTGTGATGTTCTTAACAAGTTTGTCCTGGTCT
Source organism: Allium fistulosum (assembly GCA_030737815.1). Taxonomy (NCBI): domain Eukaryota; kingdom Viridiplantae; phylum Streptophyta; class Magnoliopsida; order Asparagales; family Amaryllidaceae; genus Allium; species Allium fistulosum. The sequence continues at coordinate 1,048,115,724 of CM060903.1, forward strand.
TCATCGATAATATTCTAGTCTTCTCTAAGACCAAGGAAGAGCATGAATCTCATTTGAGCTTTGTTCTGGGGACTTTTAGGAGTCATCAGTTGAAAGCTAAATTCTCTAAATGCCATTTCTGGAAGGATGAAGTCCGATTTCTTGGACATATTGTTTCTAGTAATGGAGTTTCTGTTGATCCAGTCAAGATTGCTGCGATGAATGTAAGTCTACCTTTTCTCGTCTTTCTTTTATAATCTAATTATTCTACCTTTCTTTGTAGTTCTTATTTTTCCCTATTCTATTTCAAGATTGGGAAACTCCTAGGACTCCATCTGATATCCGTAGCTTTCTGGGCCTTGCCGGTTATTATCGGAGATACATTGGGAATTTTGCTCGGATTGCTGCACCTGTCACTGCTTTGACTCGAAAGAATGCTAAGTTTATATGGAATGATAAGTGTGAAGCTGCATTCAATGAGTTAAAGCGTAAGCTTACTTCCGCACCAGTTCTTACCATTCCAAATGGAAATGAGGGATTAACAGTATACACTGATGCTAGTCGTGAAGGTTTGGGAGCTGTTTTAATGTAGGATGGGAAGGTCATTGCTTATGCCAATCGTCGGTTGAAGACCCATGAAGCCAATTATGCTACTCATGATTTGGAATTGCTTGCCATGGTTTTTGCTTTGAAGCTTTGGAGGCATCATCTTTTAGGAACTAAGTTTGAGCTTATTACAGATCATTAGTCTTTGAAATATATTTTCACCTAGAAGGATTTGAATCAGAGACAAGTTAGGTGGCTTGAGTTCCTTGCTTCTTATGACCTCGACTTCAACTATACCCCTGGGAAAGCTAATGTTATGGTCGATGCTTTGAGTCGGAAGAAGGCGATATTGTGTCAGCTAGTTATTTCTTCTCCTCTTATGGATCGTATCATGGCTAAGTAGGATGAGGATCAGATGCTTAGGCTTATGAAGGATAATGTTCGTAGCAGGGTTGGTGGTAGTAGTCTTGATGGTAGTGGAGCTTAGATCGATGATAGAGGGATTTTGAGGATTAATAATCGGATTTGTGTCCCGAATGTCGATGGATTGAGGTAAGAGTTACTTCAGGAAAATCATCTATCCAGACTTTCTATTCATCCAGGTGTGACAAAGATGTATCAGGATATGAAGAAGCTGTATTGGTGGAAGGGTATGAAGCGTGATATCTCCATTTTTGTGAGTAGGTGTGCGACTTGTCAACAAGTCAAGGCCGATCATCAGAAGACCCCTGGTTTATTGCAGCCCCTTGAGGTTCCCAATTGGAAATGGGAACAGGTTTCTATGGATTTTATTGATGGATTACCGAGGACTAGGAGGGGTAATGAGAGTATTTGGGTTATTGTGGATAGATTGACCAAGTCAGCTCATTTCATTCCGGTCAAGTCTACCTGTTCTGCTTCGAGTTTAGCTGAGATTTATATGAGAGAGATTGTCCGTCTTCATGGAGTTCCTGTCAGTATTGTTTGTGATAGAGATCCCATCTCTACGAGCCAGTTTTGGAAAGCTTTTCAGGAATCTTTGGGTACTCATCTGAATCTAAGCGTTGCTTACCATCCGTAGATCGACGGTCAAACGGAAAGAGTGAATCAGATTCTAAAGGATCTTCTTCGTGCTTGTGTTCTTGATTATGGAGGATCTTGGGAAGATCATCTCCATCTTGTCGAATTCACCTATAACAACGGTTATCAGGTATAATCTCAAATCTTCTATCTTAATCTTATCTAAATCCTTTATCTATCTCATTCCATCTTTTGAATTTAGGCTAGTATTGCAATGTCTCCGTTTGCTGCTCTTTATGGACGACCTTGCAGATCCCCATCTTGCTGGATTGAATCCGGTAATCATTTGGTTCTTGGTCCTGATATGATTCTGGAGGCTTCTGAGAGAGTTAAGGAGATTTAGAGGAAGATGATGAGTGCTCAGGATAGGCAGAAGAAGTACGCTGATCGGCGTAGGAGGAGTTGGGAGTTTTCTGTTGGTGATCTGGTTTTCCTTAAGGTCTCTCCCTTAAGGAATGTGATTCGGTTTGGTCGGAGAGGGAAGCTTGCTCCTAGGTTCATTGGTCCTTTCCGCATCTTAGAGAGGATTGGTTCTTTAGCTTATCGCCTGGATTTTCCTAAGAAGTTTTCTGGAGTGCATAATGTATTCCATGTTTCGCATCTTCGTCAGTACCTTCATGATCCATCTCTTATTTTCCAGCCTTCTGCTCTCGAGAGTTTGGATATTGAGCCAAACCTTACTATCGAGAGGAAGCCACTTCATATTGTCGATAGAGGTTCGAAGCAGCTGAGAAGAAAATCTGTCAACCTGGTCAAAGTGCAGTGGAGTATTGATGATCAGGATTGTACCTGGGAGACGGAGGAGAGCATGCGTGCTTCGAATCCGGAATTGTTTGTTTTAGGTACTATTCGTTATTCTATCTTATCCTATCTATCTTTGTTTTCTGTGTCTCGTTTCTTTTTGAGGACGAAAAGATTTGAATGGGGGAGAGCGTAACAACCCGTAATTTTAACAAATATTTTTAATTGAATTTATTTGAAACTTTGATTTTAAATCATTTAAAAATTGAAAATTTGGAATTTTATAATGTACTTTTGGGATTTATTGAGAATTATTCTTCCAAATATAATAAAATAAAAAATTTCTGAAAATTTAAATTTTTGGTCAACTTTGGTCAAAGTTTGACTTTCGATTGAAAATTTTAAATGTGAATTTTAAATTTTTATTCTTTTTCTTTGAAGCTGAATTTGATTCTAATATTCTCACTACTTTTTTTTTCTTCAAATTCTGATTTATACTTTTTAAATCTACTAAATTTCAGCGTTTTACATACAATTACTTTTCCGTATTTTATTTTCTATTTTCTATTTTGTTTTGGGCTAGATTTGGTTTGAGATTTGGCTTGTTTAATTTAATGGGCTTAGGCTAATGGACTAGTTTTTCCTAATAGACACTTTTGTGACTTTTCAATTTGAAGAGATGCCTTTCCATTTGTCTTGGCTGTACAAAACATCTCCCATCTTCTCTCTTTCTCATTTTACTTTCCTGAGAAAAATTTTTACAGTAAGTTTCTTCCTTTCTTTCTTTTTTTCCATTTTCTTATTTTGTTTCTTCCTCTTCTTATCTATTTCGGCCAACCCTCCATAGCCGACCACATCTCTTCCAAATCACCACCATGATGATCGGCCTTCATCCATCACCACCATCCCCTACTATTGCCGTGACTTGCCTTGGCCAAACCCATCACCACATGCCTTACCTAAACCCTATAACCGGCCTTTACTACATCATCCTCCCTTCCTATTTGCCTCGGCCACCATCATTTCCACCACCTCCTATTACTTGGCCGTGACCATCCATCACCTCATAGCCGTGTCCATTGATGCCTTGACCCAAATCACCACATGGTCGAACCCATTGACCCATGGCCGAACCAAAAAGGCACCACCCCTTGACCTTTAGCCTTCCCCTGGTCCTTTTGCCTACCATTGCCTTGTTTTCAATTGTATGCACCTATGGCCGAGTCTTCCTTGTCCAAACTCCACCATAGCCGTACCTCTTAGCCCATGAACCCATCATGGCCGAGCATATTTGCTTGTGGCCGAGCATATTTGCTTGTGGCCGAGCCTATTTCTATGATGGCCGAGCCCACTTATGTTTGTTTACCTCATTTTACTTTATTTTGTTTAATTCTTTCATGTATAAAATATTTACCTATATGTTTTATTTTATTTGTTTACAAGGTTTGGATTTGGGTGCTACTTCTTCTCAAATTTGATTCGTGCTTTGTCGTGCTTTTCGGAGTTTGTTTTTGTGTCTTGAATTGTCATCTCTAGCCAAAAAAGGTGAGTTTATCACTCTCGACTTCGTACTTATAATCTAGCGAATCGATGGCTTGTGAATTGTAATAGTGATATGCCATGTTGATAGTAGTTTCATATGTGCCTGTGATATGATATTATATGATGTTATAACCTGATTGTATACCTGTTTCATCACCTGATATGATATGATATGCTATACTGTTCATTTTTATATTTCTGTTTCTCACACTGCAAGTTCCCTCACTATGGGTTGAAATGATACATACCCGAACGGACTTTAGAATAGGGAAAAATCGTTATGAGCTGAAATGATAGGCTCGAGCGATTTTTATTTGACTTGGGATTACGGGTTTGAAATGATCAAACCCAGGTTTTATATTTCGGATTGAAATGATATACATCTGTATCACTTGACCTAGGTTAGAAAATATTATACAAACCTGTGGTTAAAGTTTTATATATATATTTTCTGAAATTTTTTAAGTATTTGGAAATTTTAAGTTATGAAATTTTAACTTAAAATTCGATTTAAATGATTTAAAAATATATATATATATATACTAATTTTTCTATAAGTTAAAATTTTATAAGTTAATAAATGGTTTAAAATGTATTTTTAACCTAATATGAGAGAATACAGTTTTAATTGGATGTTTTAGTAATAAATTTTATTTAACTAAAATCATAGTTTAATTTATATCCAAATAATTAAGTTTGTAAAGTAAAATAGATCTTATATAATAACTATGGTAAAAAATATAAGATATGATGTTTTAAATATGTTACAGTAGATAATATAATAGAACTTGCAGCATTTCTAAAATGCTATGGTTTTTGTAGGTTATGTTTTTAAAATGCTACTATTTCTAAAATTGTAAAAAATTTCGAAATGCTACTATATAAAGGCCACATTTTTAAAAGTGTTATGGTTTCTAAATATTGCATTTTTGAAATGTTATAATTAAGTGAATAAATTTGGAAGTGTTACAACTTTGGAAAATTAATAATAGTTTTGAAAGGATAATGACATCGAATTTTTAATGGTTTTGAAATAAAAATGTTTTTGATTTGAAATATAACCATTTGAAATAAATAACCACGGGTTATACTAACGATTGGTTGTTAAAGAGACCGAGATCGGATATGGGCATACTCTCTGTCGATATCGAAAACCACTTTAACAACTGTGTACATGGTGGAGATTCCAAAATGAAGTAGGATGGTGGCGACGATCCTATATGAGGTATATACGTGGACCTAACTCCCGTGAGTTAGCATAAGGTGGCTAAAACAGGAGCAATCGACGGGCTAATGAGGTAGCTCGTCTTATCGGACACACTCCATCGTATACCATTCTATTACTTTGTGATTGATTGGGTGCACCCCTTGATTCGGGAGTGTTGCTCGAGGTGGGCGATTGTTGCGGCTCTACGTTACCACCGGCCCGAAAGTGTAATTGGTATATCTACCCTGGCATTGCCTAGTTGTGCCTTCTACCCTAGCGCGCCTTTTATGAGTTTGTTTTGTACCATACCTATGGAGTGCCCTCTGACGACGCCCATTACGGGGGAGACTACGGTACTGTATAGACTGTGGGAATATATAAAATGTGTTAAGGGAGATATGGGTAACGCCTTAATGCTATTTTGATAGTTTACTTTACTTTAGACATTATTATAATAGCGTATATTACTACATAGTAGATAGTTTAACGGATCCTTAAAGGATGGGCGATCCTAAGCATCCTTTAAGTTATTGATGCATTTCTATTACAGTACACTTGAGTTGATTTACATTTTTATAAGTATACGTCCTGACTCGAGTGTTTTGTATTTTGCTTTACGCTCGGTTCAGCTTGAGTATCACAGCTTTGGATTCATCTTTGGAGCTAGAGATTTGCTGGAGATTTATATATCTATCTAGTTGTCTATCTATTTCTATTCGAGTTATTTCCATTCAGCCTTACTTATGTATTAGTGAACTTAGGTATTTGGATTTCCAGTTGTACTTGCTTTTAGACTCTGGTATTATGTATTTGTTTTGAGACTATGTATTGTAGTAGCTTCATGAACTACTATGTTATTTTTATTCCGCTGCGAGTTATTCTGATATTCTGTGTCTGTGATTCTGTGATTGATTTTGTTTGCTCCAAATTTATTTACAATCTATTGTTTTGAATTATTCAAATCTGACATGTGTGGTTTTATTGTCGATTTGAATGGTCCAAAATAGTGGGTCATTACATTTGGTATCCGAGCTTTGGTTTTAGGAAAACCTTAGCCTACGGAGCAAAAACTCATTAGAGATAGGGTAGAAATACCCTAGAATGAGTGAAATCAATCTTAGAATCATTTCTTTGTGAGAGAACGTATTTTTAAGTATAAAATGATTTTCAAATGATTTTCAAAGGATTTTAAAAAGAATATTTTGGATATAAAAAGTTTCTTGTTTTAAAATCTCATTTTCTTAACTTCATTCCTTTCGAATCCACCTTGCTTATTCGAATTCTTTGATTAGGATTTCCATTCTAGTTGAATCTTATCTTTGTATTTCTATTTCACCTTTGTCCTAAAATTTATTCTTGATTTTTCCAAGATGAATCGTAGGAATGCCAGAGGTAGGGGTCGTGGTGTTGCCCCAGTTCCTAAGCCTGTTGCATCCATCAGGTTCATCACTCTCTGTAAGGAGTTCACTCAACTTGGTGGTACCAAGTTTACTGGATCTGAGGGCATCATTGAGGCTCGACAGTGGTTGAGGAGTTTAGAGAGGGTTTTTACTGGTTTGGAGATCATTGATGCTCAGAAGCGTCAGTTGGCAGCTTGGCAGTTGCAGGAGGCAGCCCAGGATTGGTGGGAGTCTGTTATAGCTCAGACTGTTGAGGCTAATATTTCTTGGGAGCGGTTTAGGTATCTTCTTGAGTTGGTTTTGAGTTTGGTTCAGTTTCTCTTTCTTTGGAATCTTTCTTAAGTTTGGATATCTTGTTTCAGGGAGGCTTTTGTGGCAAAGTGGATGCCCGAAGCTGGGAAGTCCCAGCTATACATGGAGTTTATGGATCTTAAGCAGGGGAGCATGTCATTTTCTGAGTATGAGCGGAAGTTCAATGAACTTTCCCAGTTTGGTCCTGGTTTGATTGACACCTCTCTTATGAAGAATGAGAAGTTTATAGCTGGAGCTCGTCCAGAGTATTATGATCGTCTCATTTCTCATGTGCATGGTACCTTCACTGAGTTGATGGACATGGCCATTAGATATGAGAATCCCACTTCTAAGGAAGCTTCTATTCCTCGTGCTTCTCCATCTCAGCCTGGTTCTGGCAACTCTAAGAAGAGGAATCCTAATTTTCATTAGCAGAAGCAGAATTGGCTTAAGAATCCTGGTTTAGGATCTACTCCTCGGAAGCATCCTATCGACCTATCTTCCATCACTTTCTTCAAGTGTGATAAGAAGGGTCACTATGCCAATAGTTGCCCTACTTCAGTTGGTGCTGCTGTTCCTCCACCTCTGGATACCAGGAACATCCTCTATCATGTCTGTTTGCAGCCTGGCCATTTCAAGAAGGATTGCCCCTTGTATCAGAAGGGCAAGACATTTGGAGACTTTGCTATGACTTCTTCCACCCATGCTCCGCCTACTCCACCTGCTCCTAGTGATACCCAAGGTACTCTCCAAGGCACCTTTTCTCTGTTTAATTTTCCTATTCGTGTTTTATTTGATACTGGAGCTTTGCATAGCTTTATTTCTGTGGATTTTTGTGATAAGTTTGAACATCTCCTTTCTCCTGAGCTTGCTTCTGTACCTTTGTGTGTTACCAATCCTATTAGGGGTCCCGCGAACCTTAGTAGGATTTGTAGAAGGGCGAAACTCTTCTATTCTGGTTATTGTTTTTCTGGTGATTTCTATGTTCAGGGTTTTGATGCTTTTGATATATTGCTTGAGGGTGATTGGCTGAAGAGGCATGAAGCCGTTATCTCTTGTGAAACCCGAACTGTTTCTCTTGTTGGTGATAAGGGTGATCCTTTGGTGGTTCAGTGTCGTATGCCTTAGGATTTTGCTGGCAGTTTTATTTTCTCTTTGGATTCTTCTCCTGGTGATCTTGATTTTTATCAACATTTCAATAATAATCAATTGTAATAACAACCTAATTAGCATTCAATAAGGTATACCAAATAGTCAATGAGGAATTATACAACTATAAAAACAAATTAAACCTAATTTAACAAATCAAAATTAAATAGGGTTTAGGAAATTAACTTTCTTACCTAGAAATAGGTAATGGAGCTAGCTGAAAATCGAAAATTCCAACGTGCTGGTGGCGTGGAAGGTTGTTGACGGCGTGGAGGAGGGCTGGAGGAGGTTTTGGAGGAGGGGATGGCTGTGAGAAATGCGGATTAAGGATCTTAAGGCTAGAATTAACACTAGATGGGGGTGAATAGTGTTTTAAGAAATTTGTTAATCTTTTTGAGTTTTATCTTAATTTGTTAACAATGTATACACTAATCAGACACAGATATGAACACAGAATCAAACGCAGATGCAAATATAAAGTAAAAGCAGTAAAGGAAAGAACACATCGGATTTTATACTGGTTCGGAGTTACCTTACATCCAGTCCCGCAACACACGTACGGATTTCCTTTCAACAACAATTCAACAATTACAACCCTCGGTTTCAAGGCTACGAGGTACACCCTCCAGAATGACAATCCTCTGGGTAGAGATACTTGATTTCCGGGGCAACAAGTTCACCCAATTGATTTCCAGGGCTACAATCACACCTTTTCTCGCTTAATTGATTTCCAAGGCTACAATCACACCTTTTCTCGCTAATATATTACAAAGAAGTCTATAACTCTGAATAGCACTTAGAACCTTGAAGAGATAGTGATGTAGAATCAAACTAGAAGTAATCGAGTATGATTCGATGTTGATTTCGGTAGAGTAATGGTATGATTTTGTATTAAGAAATGTGGAAGAAGAAGAGGAGTGAAAACCAGAAAAATATGATTAAAAATTCGTTGAAACTGACCCCTATTTATAGAAGAACAACAGTCATGTCCATTCGTGAAGAGTTATGGCGGATAGACACTTCTTTTGAATTTTGAATTTTGAAACCAACTGACACTATGTCGACATGGTGCCTAGGGGCATGTCGACATCCCAAAGGAATTTTTGGTATTTTGATTTTCTTTGAAAATAACCTCTATCTTAAATTAAAATTATTTTAAACTTTATAAATATACTTAACTATAGTTGAAATACATAAGTAAATATAAAAAACAATATATACATAATTTAACTATAATTTTATATTTAAATATAAGTATAAATATTTAAAAGTTAAATATATTATTTGAAAAGATAGTTTAAAATCAGGAGTAATTTGACTTTGAAATTAAAGATGTTTTTGAGGCTAAAATTATTTAAAATCAGGATAGAGAGTTTTGAATCTTTTAAAAGGAAAGTTTTGAAATCATTTTGAAAACAAGATAATTTTGTAAAATCATTTGAATTAAAATTAGTGGATACAAAACAATGTCCCACTAGATTTTCGTAGGTTCCATCCTACTTAGGGTTCCATCCCTTTAATGGGCTCGAAGTGGATTCCATTCCACGAATAAATTGGATATTAAGATGCTAGTGTTTTTCTACGAGTTTTAACAAATATTCCTAATAAAAAAACTTAACCTTGAACTCTTGAACTCTTGATAATCTTGATACTCATGAGTCTTCTATCTCTATGTCTTGAATCTCTATACTGTACAGTCTTCATTCTTGATACCTGCATGGTTAGATCCTGCATATACATATATATCTAAACTTGTAATGTTAGTATTTATATTTTATAATCTATTCTAAGGTTGTTGTCATCAAAACCATCATCTCATGGACTAACAATGGCTGATTTGGTGAAGGAAAACAAATGAAGAAACTGTCGGGCTGGAGCAATAGGTAGTCTGATTTTTCGACGGCTACCGACGGCCGCCAACAGCACAATTAGCGACGGCTTCCAACGATTTTCGATGGCTAGTTTATTTTAATTTCAATTATGCCACAGAAATTGCTTGCCGTCGGCAACCATCGCTAATTGTGCGATGCGCCGTCGGCGGTTGTCGGAAATAGTCGTCGCTGTTTACTGTGCTTCTAGCAGTGAAAGGAGTCAATCCCAACTCATAATCTGAAAAATGAAACGTATGAGTGTGGTAGACCACGATCTCTCGGTAAGAGCCTCTACTGCACAAGATCGACATATGCAAATGTGGGTAACTGTAGAAAATCACTTAAGATGCATATAGCATAGTGCTAATTAATCGGCTCAAGTAATGTGTGAAAATACTCAATAATGCATATATGTCAACTACCGTGCATAGCTATGTAACTGGTGTATATTTAACATTAACAGTAAACTAAGAAAATCGATAAATATTTATAGTTTGTGCTAGACATGTTTATCTAATAATTACTTACTAAAAATATTCTTGTGGTGCCGCTAGCGCTGCACTCAATCGATGTGTCATCGTCGGGGGCAGCTCGTTCAATCATCGTAGATCATCTGTGGTAACAGTAGTATTTGGAACGATATGAGTTGCACCAGCATCGACATCGGTCATGTAACGGACGGTTTGTATAGCAATTTTGACGGATCGTGACAGCATTTCGACGTCTCGGTGGATAAAAAGGAAAATGAAAATGAGAGGTGAAAGAGGAAGAAAGCGAGGTAAATAATGAAAAAAAGCCTGATATAGGCGTTGTGGTTTATGCGCTTACTCAGTAAATGCCTAAAGCTTAGGCGCTTGTCGAACATGCGTCTAATTCTTCCCAAGCACAGAGGCTCGTTTAATCATTCCTGATCTTCAAGCACTTGTTGAACAAACGTCTAGGGACATTGCTCCGATCAAACAAGAGCCTGATTTGACATTATCGTAAGAACATTGATCGCAAAAGATCGCTATGTTAAATCAAAGGTCATAATGAAAAAATTAATCGTCAAACACAAACATTTGCTTTTCAAATGTTTAAGTTAAAGCAGACGAATCCTAGTGGCTTTGGAAATGAAATGCATTTGGTAAGATTTACTAATTTTCTTATGCTATAATTTCTTCCCATAATTCTATAAATTATTTTTTTCTTTTTTTAGCGGTGGAGCCTTGGCGCAATGGTTAGGTCACCTGCATGGTGATCTGGCCGCCCAGGTTCGAGCCCGGAAATAGCCTCTTCGCAATGCAAGGGAAATGCTGCGTACATTATCGACCTCCCCAGAGCCCGCTATCGTGCGCGAGCCTCGTGCACTGGGTTCCACCTTTTGTAGAGTACGGTGACAAATAAATTGTTTAAATAAATCAATAGACTTGAGAATAAACAAGCACCTCATTTTTATCAGTTCATACAAGTTTATGACCTGCTAGTTGAGCATGTAAAATGAAAATCTTCTCTTTAGAAAACTGTTCAAGACGTCCAATCAACCAAGTCCCGAGGTAAAGCGCCAAGAGTCGGAAAAAGTTCTAGCCCTGGGGAATCACTAGGAAGTTAGAGTACGGCGTCGGAAGAGTGGCTAGCCCCTATCCAAGATGATTTTGTCATCCCTCAAGGATCAAAGCAGCCAAAAAGAAGCAGGCCGTTGGGACGGATCAAGTGGAAATGAAAAAATCTTATTGGAATCTGATGACAGGTATAATTGTGCGATGGAGTATTGGGCTACTCAACACCAAGAACAAATGTTAAAATTGGATCGACTTCTTGGTGGAAACAAATAGAGAGATACCGAGCCTTGTAATCATGTATTTGAGCCTCATACCGAGCCGCCCGAGTCTGATACCAAGTCTGCTGCTGATGTATAGCAGCCCAATTACCCTGATACATAAGCTGAGTATAATTATGCGTCATGCGCTCAATTGCAGCAATCACCCGTCTATTTTGATCCATGCATTGAGAAAACTACGATGTAAAAAAGGAAAATTATACATATATCATGGCTGTAAATGATAGTGAACTATACAAAAATTTAAAAGTTGTACGTACCTGATGCAGATGATATAAAATAGAAGAAGGTATACCCTGAACGTCCACATCCGATCTGCTTAATACTACAGTGGATACTCAAGGACCTCAGCATGTAATGCATACGCTCTAAATGCATGTCGATGGGGATCGAACATAGGAGGTTGTGTGTACTGAGACAATGTAGGTTCAAAAGTAGCTGGTGGTATGGTACTCTACCAGAAGGATACATGGGCCAATATGATCGGAGTTCAAACCCCGGATATAATCAAGTAACGAGTAAGCACATGGGGCTACTCGAGTCCAATGTACATTGAAATCTCCGGGTACAATAAAAGGCTCACCATCGACCCAACCCATGGCCTTTATACCAGCAATATAAGTCAGGCATGAATATATTCGTATATATCACCCTATGGAAGCGGACTAGAGGGAATGCAAACTATACCATACAACCGCAACCAAAGCTGCTCCCCTAAATACTAGATGAAAGAACATGTAGGAACCTAAAAGTAATCCATATGCCTCGAAATAGAATATTGGAAAGTGATGGGATGCTCGTCGTTGAGCTCCATAAACTGAATATACTCCTGCCGTGGGCGAATAACAATGTTACTACGCTGCCTCATATCCATTTTCTATATGGCCTCCATCAACTCATTATGCACTCCATGTATATTATAGTGCATGTGCATAGCATTTCTCCAATGACGTAATCTGGGGAGTAAATATATTTAGTGGTGTTTCCTTCATTAACAAGTCATGGGTTTACCGTATACTTATAGTACCAAAATGGGAGGATGTACCAAAAACCAGACATCTGCCAGGACTGCTGTAGCACATAAGTATCCAACGCTATATACAAGTATCCAAGGATGTAGTGGTGTAGTCGTAAATATGAAGTCGATCTACATCTACCAATCCAACCAGATATCCAAGTCTAATCGTGCCTTTAATGTTTAAAAAATATGTAAAACATAACATATATAATAGAAAGGCATGTAAAACACGAATGTGCATCTTCTCAAGTTCCTATATTTTGTTATATACCTCTGTAGACATGTAGGTGTAACAACACTACTCTAACCTCATCGTCAGCCAATGCCGGTAAATATGCAAAATATGACTCAAAATCCTCGTATGAACTATCAAAGGGTACGGAGGCATGGTCTGATCGGCCAACCTCTATATCAGTCAGCATATAAAAGTCTAAAGGAGTCAATTCCAACTAAAAATCTAAAAATTGAAACGTATGAGTGGTAGACCACCATCTCTCGGTAAGAGCCTCTACTACACAGGGTCGACATATGCAAATGTAGGTAAATGTAGAAAATCACCTAAGATGCATATAGCCTAGTAGTGCTAATTAATCGGCTCAAGTAACGTGTGAATATACTCAGTAATGCATCTATGTCAACTACCGTACATAGCTATGTAACCGGTCTATAATTATTTAACATTAACGGTAAACCAAGAAAATCGATAAACATTTATAGTTTGTGATAGACATGTTTATCTAATAATTACTTACTAAAAATATTCCTGTAGCGCCTCTAAAACTGCACTCAATCGATGTGTCATCGTCGGGGGTGGCTCGTCCAAGCATCGTAGATCATTTGTGGCAACAGTAGTATTTGGAATGATATGAGTTGCACCAGCATCGACATCGGTCATGTAACGGACAGTCCGTATAGCAATTTCGACGGATCGTGGCGGCATTTCGACGTCTCAGTGAATAAAAAAGGAAAATGGAAAAGAGAGGTGAAAGACGAAGAAAGTGAGGTGAATAATGAAAAAAAGCCCGATATAGACGTTGTGGCTTATACGCTTATTCAACAAATGCCTAAAGCTTAGACGCTTGTTGAACATGCGTCTAAGTCCTTCCCAAACACGGAGGCTCGTTCAATAATCCACGATCTTCAAACGCTTGTTGAACAAACATCTAGGGACATTGCTCCGATCAAACAAGCGCCTGATTCGATATTATGCTAAACAACCTGTATACTTACAAAGGTAAGTGATAAAAATGTAATTTCTGCGTCCAAAACCGTTGAAGATGCTCTAAGATTAAGTGATGGTACTTCACATTTTTTTTGAAACCGTACAATTTGGTTTGAGTTTCAACAATTTCAAAATGTATTTAGAGTAGGCCCATCAAGTTCCATCATCACCATCTAACACACTCCAATAATATCTCCATTACACAAATCCTATCTTCCCAAAAGGATATCCAACTCCTGTAGATTACAGTGCTCGCCCATCAAAAGATAACAAAAAACAAGCTAACTAAAACTAATGAAATCACACACTATGCTAACGAGAACAGGAACTCCATTACAACAAACAACCACAGCAATCAAATGCGCAAAGCAAGACCAACTCCAACTCCTTCGTTCCGGCACCGTCCGTGCAATTCCGGCAAAAGAGGCAAGGGAAGCGATAAGCAAAGAGGGCTTTCTGGTTTTGGATATCCGACCCAAGTGGGAAAGAGAGAAGGCCAGAGTTAAAGACTCCCTTCATGTACCTCTCTTCGTTGAAGATACAGACATGGGCCCTGTTACTTTGCTGAAAAAATGGGTTCATTTTGGGTATATTGGCGCCTGGACAGGCCAGAATTTCACAACCATTAACGAGAGGTTCATGGAAGATGTGGCGGAGGTTGTCAGGGATAAAGATGACAAGTTACTTGTGGCTTGTGGTGAAGGGCTTAGGTATGCATGCATGTGAATATGCTTCATATTTGTTTAATACTTATTACAGTATATAAAACACCTAGTATCCACAACAGTCAAATTCTATTTATACATCTTTAATGGACAAAAAAGCCACTTTAAGAAGTGGAAATTAGGTTGAAGGGCTTCTATTTTCAGGGTAATAAGTTTTAAGGACAACGCTTCTAATTAATTAGTTTTAATGATAATTTACAGAATAATGATAAATTCATTTATCTTTTTAAGTTATACAGGAAAATGATAAATCTTTTTATCATTATTTCTGTATAACTGAAAATGATAAATTCTTTTATCTTTTTCCTGTAAAATGTCCTTAAAACTAATTTTTTAGAAATAGTGTCCTTAAAACTTATTACCTGCACAAATAAGCGCTTGAAGTGAAAATCCTCATTTAAGAAAGTAAAAATAAAAACCAATAATAAAAATTCACAAATTCACATTATAATTAATATAATTTCATGCACAAAGTAACTAAAATTTCTATACATCGTCAGATGAATTAAATTTGAATTCCAGTTATATATTAGATTCTATTTAAATACTTTCAGATTGTATTCATGCACAGTCAATTTTAAAATCTTTCCATTTCGATTAAATATAAAATTTAAAATTTAAAATTATTACCGAAATCAATGTGATACGCAGCGTATTGAATTATTCTCTGTCTTTTACGTAAATGAAATCAAATTCAAATTTAACATCAAAATTAAATAATTTAACGTTGTAATATTCAAAAATTAAACTAGATTTGCTATATATAAATGATTAATAATTTGAATTCCATTTAAGGCATTTGAATTTGAAAATTGAAATTTACAAAAATGGATTTGAGAACCTTATTTTGATTAATGCATATAAAAGAGAGAAAGTTATTGAAATAATAGGGCCTTTGCACGAAAGGTCTCTATTTTTGATGGTGTTACAAAAAAAGTCCTTGTACAAATAAATATGTAAATTAAGTCCCTGTTTTTTTCGAAATAAGAAAACGCAAGTTAGCTTGCACTTTTTAAAATTTCAAAATTTTCAAAATCAGAATGCGCAAACTAGCTTGCGCTTTCCTGATAGAAAGCGCAAGTTATCTTGCGCTTTTCAAAAAATTTAAAAGTTTTAAAATTTTCAAAAATATTTCAAAATTAGAAAGCGCAAATTAGCTTGCACTTTTCTGATAGAAAGTGCAAGTTTACTTGCGCTTTTTAAAATTTTCAAAATTTTCGAAAATTTTAAAAATTTCGAAAAAATTTCAAACTGTCAGAAAAGTGACTTTACGCTTTTTTATTTTTGAAAAATATGGACCAAATTTACATATTCATTTCTACATGGACTTTTTGTATAACAACATCAAAAATAGGGACCTGTGATCCTTTTCTTGAAAATAATATAAGGGTTTTATTTTATTTCAAATTAAGAATAGTTTTGTAACCGGTGTGGTGTATATTAAGTAAAAAATGAACTATGTGATTTTAATAAATTTTTCGGTGTATGTAAACAATTTATGGTCTACGAATAGAATTTGCCAATCATAAAATGTCATTGGCGACAACCACGTTTACAAATAGTTAACATCAGCCAACATATTTCTCATATGAAATTAACATGAGTATATATATGATGATAAATATATAACAATGAAATGGCTAAATAATAATTATACCAATATTTGGTTTAAAGAATTGATGCAATGCTAGGTCGTTGATGGCGTTGAAGAACCTACATAAGGGAGGATACAAGAATTTGGGATGGTTAGTTGGGGGCTTTAACAAATGTAAAGACTCTGATTTTGAATGCGTTGAAGGAACTACAAAACTGCAGTATGCCACTATTGGCGGAGCTTCCTATTTGCTTCTTCAAGTTCTTTTGTTCTTAGGGGTGGTTGGCAATGAATAGCAATACATTGTTAGTCAGCACAGAGCTCTTTATGTGTGCATTTCTTTTTGTCCTTGAGAATTTGGGAAAAATAAGTTCTGATAAGGTTTGTTTTTATGCTTCAGACTGGTTTGCTTTTCGTTTTGGTTTGTAACAAAACGTCCGACTGTTAATCACTAAGTTCTTTGTTGTTTAGACTCAGGAATTTGTACTTGTTAATATAAATTTTAGTAC
Organism: Allium fistulosum; assembly: GCA_030737815.1. Lineage (NCBI taxonomy): Eukaryota > Viridiplantae > Streptophyta > Magnoliopsida > Asparagales > Amaryllidaceae > Allium > Allium fistulosum. The sequence continues at coordinate 1,048,132,396 of CM060903.1, forward strand.
AATAAACTTTGGGGCTTTCGTCCGCGGGTGCGGCGCAGTGGAAATAAGGCTTGAGTTCTGGTAAAAAGACCCAGTTCGATTTCTATCATGCGCTTTTCTATCCTATATAAATTTACTCGGGGTATGGGGCTTGGATCAGCGGACAGCTTTACTATACCATCCTCGGGAGTTTAACGGCTCGTCGGGTTCTCCTGGGTATTCAAAAAAAAAAAAATTGGGGCTTTGCACATCCAGTTTTTGTTATAATAAAAGTCTGTAGCAATGGTTACGTAAATTAAGTCTTTATTTTTCTAAATCCGACAGCGTAAGTTTGCAGTTTTATGAAAGTTTAAGGTAACTTGCGTTTTTCAAAATTGAAAAATCAAATTTTTTACTAAGTAATAAGAATTGTTATTTAAGTATATTTTTAGTAAATAACTATATTTTTTCATAATTAATGAATTTTATAGAGTTTTATATTTTTATTCGAAAACCGCAAGTCCTCTTGCATTTTCGGTCAGAAAAGTACAAGTTATAATGCGTTTTTTATTTTTAAAAAATAAAAATCTAATTTACATATTTATTTATGCAGGAATGTATCTTGTAACGACGTTAAAATAAAAAACATAGACCTATAGTTTTTTCTTAATAAACTTTTCTGGATATCACATGCGGATTCGGTTAAAAAGCATTTGCTAAAGACATCATACAAATGTGGCCATTGACACCGCAAATTATTTTTAATAATAGTTGTAATAGTTTTGGTATCACACTTTTTTAGTATCAACGCAAACTATCAAAAATTCCCTCTATATATTATCACATCTTAATCACTTAAAATCATAATTTAATATTAAACTTCTTTTACAAATTCAAACGCCCCTAAAAGTAGGATTTAACAATTAAACATGTTTTACAAATTCAAAATGCTTCTAAAAATAGGATCTAAAATTAAAATTGTTTTACAAATTCAAAATACTTCTTTACAAATATAAAAATCTTAATATCACTTGAAAATAAAAAATTATTTTTTTGACTGATTTAAACATATACAATTTATAAGAAAAACAATTCACGCGCGAATCGCGTGCTGTTACACTCGTATATTATATTTCTTTTCTCACTCGACCAAACAGTTGTTTGGTCGTCGGTTTACCGTCGACCGCGATGCCACTAGCATGAGGTGCCACTCTAATTAAATGTTGGAATCAGATCCAATTGCAAAACTGCATTTTGTTAAATTGACAGCAATGCTGATGATATATGCTAGTAACATTCTAGGATTTTCCTAAAGGGAAGAACAGAATTGTAGGATCCACTGTTGAATGTTGATGGTTTTTGGGAATTGTAGTGCAGTCCATACAGTGGTCCTAGGACACTACTATAGACACTATCGGTCGTGTAGAGACGGTAAATTGTTCAGTGCAAAAATTTACTTGATGTTTGGAACATTGAATAAGTTTTTAAATAACCGTTTGTAAACCAGGAATTTTATTTCACTAACTCATAGTCTAAACGTATACGTATAACTTCATTTGTTCCATAAAAATAAAATCACGCAAAAAATATAAGAAAATATACGTTCATACTATGGCAATTTCTCCTTTAAAATCATATTGACAAACCATGTTGATTTTGTGTCTATGGGAGTTCGGATTCACCACCACCAAGAACTTCTATCGAATTTTATTACCAAACTGACCGTTAGGGGGTTATGTGTACTGTAAATTTGCAAAATCAAGTTGTGTGAAATCAAAAAAAAAACATAGAATATGTTTTTAACATGTCTTCTTAGATCTCCCTGATGTTAATTATTTTGTTTTCTCACGAGTCTTTTTAAATCTCTTCAATTCTAAATTTTTTCTAACATTTTATCGTCTGATTTTTAACTAAAATTGACAAAAAAACTACTTGAATATTTTTTGTTTGAAATTATGTAACCAAACGGTCGGTTTCCACCGTTATGCGGTCGTGCTAGTATAGAGACGTAGAAGGAAAACATTATGACCATTTACGAGAACATCAGAAGGAAACACACATAGAACATAGCGATGGCAACAAGAACAGAAAATGGAATCCAATCCGATTATTCATGGATGTGGATATGTTCCTCCAAATGCAGTAGTAGGAAATGATATTGGTGGTGGTCGACATTTTTTTATTACATAATTCTTTTAAGTGGTTGATTATGGGTTTTGACAGTAGATCGATAAACAATTACCCCAAAGGGTCATTTATTATGCTTTAGAACTAAAATGAGATATCACTAAGCAACCAATTTAGTGCACTCCAGATTTAAGTACATTGACTTAGTCAAGATAATAATTAACAACACTGTGATATTCTACACTGTATATTGTTGTTGTAGGTTAGTTAGTGACGCAGCGGATATTATAAAAACAAGATAATACGATGAATGTAGTAATCGGTGGATTGAAAGATACTGAAATGCCCAAATTCGTTGATCCGAAGATACCGAATTCTAGCTATCTCTGACTCGTTGATCCGAAGATACCGGGAAAGAGATCTACGATTCTTCGACGTTGATCTTGCGCACAAGATTCCGTGAATCGGCTTCAACAAACGATGATTCGAGCGCACTCGAATGACGTAAGTGGAGATAGGAGATACACTCGACTACCAATTGAATTTGAGATCATAAGGCTAACAAAAGAGAATTTTATTCAATATTCAACAACCTTTACAAATGAGAGACTCGGCCTATTTATAGGCGTTATACAACTCACACAAAAAAACAACAAAAATTCACCAACTCCTAAGTCGGTTCCGACTTAACAACATCTCCGACTTAACATAAGTCGTACACGACTTACAACTCACAAAATACAGACCATTCGACTTATAACAGACGACATATGAAACAGACGACTTACGACTTATAACAGTTGCGACCTACGACTTAGTATAAGTCGTACACGGCTTATCAATAGATTCAGCCTTCATCAGCGGCAGGGATTATCTCGGTCTAAGAATCCACGGCATCCAGCTGTAACGACTTAAAGATAAGACCTTGCGACTTAAGAAACATGACTTCGCGACCTAAGACCAAAGCATCTTCACGCGACTTAAGAAAATCAATGGTCCAGATTAACTCGGCAGAGAAAACAACGGCAACAGCTACAGCGACTTAAAAACATGCGGCGACTTAAAGAAACCAATGGTGGAGATTAACTCGGCAGAAAATCCAACGGCATTCAGGCTTCCGCGACTTAAGAACATGCGCATCAGAAACTTCGCGACCTAAGCTTTAGGTCAGTAACGACCTAAAAAAAAATACATGTAGCGACTTAAGGACTTCACGCCTTAACTTCTTACGACCTAGCTCCTTGCGACCTAACTTAGGTCGTTCCATTTTAGCTAGTAGTACCTTTAACTCGTTGAGTCGTTTACGACTTAAGTCTCCCCTCTTGTTAAGTCGGTCACGACTTATACCTTTAGTTCTGTTAACTCGCAAGTATCTACTGAGTCGTTCCAACGACTTAAAACTTTGTTAGGTCGGAGCTCTTTTCCCACAGCTTGGTTAAGTCGTAACCTCCTGGAATTAAGTCGTTGCTTCCCTTCATATGATTCTATAAGTCGTGGACGACCTATAGTCCCTTCCATAAGTCGCGTACGACTTATGCCTTCATCCCTGGCCTGAGCTACATCACGGTAGGTCGCTGGAATGATGTAGCTAGGTCGTAACGTGCCTGAGTGACTTTCCAACTTGTTTTCCTGCATTTTCATTTCCTTAACTCGTTCATTCTTCCTCCTATTAAGTCGGACGCGAATTAGACTTAGCTTGTGATCATGGTTAGGTCGTAGGTCGTTTGAGCGACCTATAGTATCATGATGTTGGCCTGCATCATCTTCCCCTGGTTGGAAGAAATTCGTCCTCGAATTTAAAAGCTTTCTTCTTCGAGATGCTGTCTTCCATTCATTATCTTGTTTGACACAGCCCTGGTGATAACCATTTTTGAGATTAAACTTGTTTTGTACTTTGGATGTTATGGTTCGAGCTAAATAATAAATGGAATAGAACAGACGTGGCATTAGGCAGGCGGCATAAGAAAGTGACCTGAGGGATATGGCATGTGGAAAAGTACGGACTAAACTCAGCACTAGATGCCAGATCCACTTCAGATAGCATAAAACTTCATAAGAATAGTGTCGTATACCAAATTGTTTGTGCCAATAGGAAGATGTGATATAGAACCAAAACATGTCTAAAATGTGTGAAGATATAAGGAAATTTATAATCATGGAATGACTTGGGAAACCCCGATCGAAAAATTGTGATGACTCATGCTCAGATTCTTGTCTTTCCTTATCCCGTTCAGATGTATCATCATCTTGAATCATCCCTTGACGTGTTGCATCAAATTCTCCTGACTGAAATGAACTCCCACTTGCTTCTCCTTCAACATATTTATGTTCATAATATGGTTCCAAGCAATCGACACTTGCAATGTTAGTAGCGTGGACATCATTAGTCAACTTCAACTGACAATCATTCACTTCTTCCTGTCGTATCAACCCCTTTTGTTCCTCTAGACTCATAAGATCATACGATCCTGGCAGTAAAGCAGCATCTGATACGAGTTCAGTTTGAGGTTGAATGTCTTGTAGAGATGGTAACTCTTCGGGTATCTCTTCAGAGTATTCGACTTCAGATTTATCGAATTCTGATCCAACTTCCTCATAAACATCAAGATCTTCACTCGTTCCTTACCGGGATAATACAAACAAGTCAGTACTAATTTCCACCTTTTCATCAGGCTCTTCCAAACATACAAGACTAGATTCTTCAAGCAGTTCCTCATACATCTCATCTTCACATTCTTCAAATACTTCATCTTCTTTTGGATTCTCAAAATCAGAATCTTTTCCAGGTTCAATCATCATTGACAACTCATCATCATCTTCCATTTTATTGATGAACTCTTTCAAAAATAACAAACTATCTGATTCTGCCTTCTTTTCTGTTTCACTCTCACTTTGTTCATGCTCCTCGGAAACTAAGGAATTTATACATGGCTGACTCTCATCCATAGGCTCAGGTGCTAAATAAGAATCCTCCATTGTCAAGTGAATTTCCTCCATCCCGAACACAGCTTCTTTTTCCATACTATCAACATCAAACTGTGGCAATGAAGAGTAATCAACTTCTACCTCCACATACTTTGACTCAACTTCTTCTTCATCGTCAAATTTTGACGATTCATAAAAGTCAATTTCAACCATCCCCCACAACAAGTTACCTCCTTTCTCTATTGACAAAACTTCTACTCTCCCTGATAAAGATTCCTCAAATCCTGGCAAAAATTCTTCATCGTCGTCAAATTGTGGTGGTTGATAAAAGTTAACTTCATCAATCAAATTACATTCTACGTTCTCCAACTCGACCTCTTCATCTTCGTTGTCAAACTTTAATGGTAAGGTTGCGAATGATTCTGTATGTCCGACCACTTCTAATTCTTCTATCATTGGTTTAACCTCCTCGAGAGTTTTAAGCTCTTCACTTGCCTCATACCTAACCAAGGTTTCAGCACTACCTTCCGATTCTTCAGCACTTTCGCCGAAAGGTAATGGACTAGTTGGTTCCTCTTCCTCTTCTGTCTTGCTTTCAGTAGTATCATCCATATCCTCACTTTCACATTCTTCTATAACAAAGGGTTTCTTCTGGGACTTTGTACATTCAAAACTTCGATGGCCAAACTCCTGACAATGATATTGCTTAACTCGTTCATCAACACTTGCCTTCGTGATTCCATATACAACTGGTTCATTGACTCTCTTAAAAACATTTCTACTGTAATGAACAGCATGATTTTGATTGCTGGAGTTTGGAACCACACCCTTTCCTCGACTCCCTTGACTCAACTTCTGCAATTGTTGATCAATACGAGCTTGATAATTGTAGGGTAAGAAATTTGCCTTCATCATCCTTTTCATCTTATCCCATTTGACAACTTTAGACTTCTTCATCCTCTCTCTGGTTGACTTAGTTTGTTGCCACCAGTCCATGGCTTTTCCTTTCAAACTTGCAGCAACTAGCTTCACTTGACGATCCTTAGGAACGTAGTTGAGCTCAAAAACATTTTCAACCGTGGATAACCAGTCCAAGAATTCTTCTGCTTGTAGTCCACCTCGGAATTCTGGAATCTCCGTATTCTTTCTTGATTTCCATGTATAACCATCCTCTTTAATATTCTTGTATCGATTTTTCCCTTGGCCAGAATATCGAAAATGAACACGATCACCATAACTTTCCTCTTCAAAATTAGTTGAACTTCGTCGTCGATTCTGAACATCGACTCTTCTATGCCCATGCACGTCCTCTCTACTTCTTTTCTCATAATCATAACGTGGCGACACTCTCCGTTGATTTCGATTCATGTCAAACTTCATTCTCTCTACTTTCTCGAAATCCTTATTGAATCTTTCATCACTACGTTGCTTCTTCTGTTCAGGATCCTCTCTCTCATATAAATCTGCAACACTATGATGATGTTTAACATATCTCGGAGGCATGATCAAGCCTTCAAACTTTGACTTTCGGCTCCACTCCAAATTTCAAACACCTTTCGAACTTAGATCCAAAATGGAATGGATCGAAAACTTCCACTTTGTAGCAAATCGCGATGAACACGATGGACAAAGTTTCGGCTTCCAATACAAATTCGATCAATCAATCTTCGAACAAACTCTTCTTACTCTCGGCCGTGATAAACACACACTCAAATCTTCACTTCAAGCTCGGCAAATCACTTCAACTTCTAAATGAATAGGCTCCAAGTCTCGATCTAGCTATGATTGGCTAGAACAAGCTCTGATACCAAATGACGCAGCGGATATTACAAAAACAAGATAATACGATGAATGTAGTAATCGGTGGATTGGAAGATACTGAAATGCCCAAATTCGTTGATCCGAAGATACCGAATTCTAGCTATCTCTGACTCGTTGATCCGAAGATACCGGGAAAGAGATCTACGATTCTTCGACGTTGATCTTGCGCACAAGATTCCGTGAATCGGCTTCAACAAACGATGATTCGAGCGCACTCGAATGACGTAAGTGGAGATAGGAGATACACTCGACTACCAATTGAATTTGAGAGCACAAGGCTAACAAAAGAGAATTTTATTCAATATTCAACAACCTTTACAAATGAGAGACTCGGCCTATTTATAGGCGTTTTACAACTCACACAAAAAAACAACAAAAATTCACCAACTCCTAAGTCGGTTCCGACTTAACAACATCTCCGACTTAACATAAGTCATACACGACTTACAACTCACAAAATACAGACCATTCGACTTATAACAGACGACAGATGAAACAGACGACTTACGACTTATAACAGTTGCGACCTACGACTTAGTATAAGTCGTACACGGCTTATCAATAGATTCAGCCTTCATCAGCGGCAGGGATTATCTCGGTCTAAGAATCCACAGCATCCAGCTGTAACGACTTAAAGATAAGACCTTGCGACTTAAGAAACATGACTTCGCGACCTAAGACCAAAGCATCTTCACGCGACTTAAAAAAATCAATGGTCCAGATTAACTCGGCAGAGAAAACAACGGCAACAGCTACAGCGACTTAAAAACATGCGGCGACTTAAAGAAACCAATGGTGGAGATTAACTCGGTAGAAAATCCAACGGCATTCAGGCTTCCGCGACTTAAGAACATGCGCATCAGAAACTTCGCGACCTAAGCTTTAGGTCGGTAACGACCTAAAAAAAATACATGTAGCGACTTAAGGACTTCACGCCTTAACTTCTTGCGACCTAGCTCCTTGCGACCTAACTTAGGTCGTTCCATTTTAGCTAGTAGTACCTTTAACTCGTTGAGTCGTTTACGACTTAAGTCTCCCCTCTTGTTAAGTCAGTCACGACTTATACCTTTAGTTCTGTTAACTCGCAAGTATCTACTGAGTCGTTCCAACGACTTAAAACTTTGTTAGGTCGGAGCTCTTTTCCCACAGCTTGGTTAAGTCGTAACCTCCTGGAATTAAGTCGTTGCTTCCCTTCATATGATTCTATAAGTCGTGGACGACCTATAGTCCCTTCCATAAGTGGCGTACGACTTATGCCTTCATCCCTGGCCTGAGCTACATCACGGTAGGTCGCTGGAATGATGTAGCTAGGTCGTAACGCGCCTGAGTGACTTTCCAACTTGTTTTCCTGCATTTTCATTTCCTTAACTCGTTCATTCTTCCTCCTATTAAGTCGGACGCGAATTAGACTTAGCTTGTGATCATGGTTAGGTCGTAGGTCGTTTGAGCGACCTATATTATCATGATGTTGGCCTGCATCAGTTAGGTATGCAATAAATAAAAATTCTAGGTTTTCTTTTAACCTAGGGGGAAATCAAAATCCTCTCAAAAAATTTCAAAAATTTCTGTATCATCAAAATTAGTTAGACCACCTAATCCATATCAAAATTTTCACATTAGAAAGCCATTTGGGGTATCATTATCGATAATGATGGATTTCAATTGGTTCAAAACAGAACCATTAAAAGAAAAGAGGCCAAGAAGAATCAGGAGTTGCCGCCGACTCATGCTAAAGGTAGTAAGTTGGGAAAGGAATATTCTCGATCACCATTTCCATTTGAGGTGGGCATGGTCGGTTAACCGAACCGATCGGTTAATTAACGGATTTAACCGACCATATTGAACGGTTCGATTAACCGAACCGAAAATTATACTAGGTAGTTTATTTCGACCGAACCGAAAATTATTAACCATGGTTAACTGCCTATTTAAATCGGTTAACCGATTAAGCTTCATCGGTTAACCAACAGTCGGTTAACTACTCTGTTAACCGCAACCAGCTGTTAAAATTAACCAAAACTAATATAAAAAGGGACAACTAGCAAAGAACAACGGTAACCAATAAGGCAATAACATAATTATATTACATATTAATCACTGCATAATATAGGACACAGTTATACATCAAACAAGCAAGGCATTGCAGTAAGCCTAATAATCATAGCAAAAACTAAGCAAAAATTAACAAAATGCACTGCACAAACAGTACATACTAACCAAAATCTAGGCCAAAGCAAAATTTCAGCAAGCATATCACATAATATACATGTAGAACTCACTGATGCAACATACTAGCATATTACATATAATATTAACACAACAACTCTCCAAGCTGCAAATTACATATACTAAAAATTACACGAACCACTTCCAGCAACTTTGTAAGGAAATTGATGATGAAACTGAGCAAGAAAGAAACCAACTTAGCAACTCTCCAAGCTCCAAACTAATGATGAAGCTGATGATAAAACATGTATATATGATGAACAGGTTTATACATGATGAACAAGTTCATATATGAAATTACAATATATAAACCGTAAAGTCTCAGTATCACCAAATTCTGACAGTTTCACTTCTACTTTTTCATAATGTTTTACAAATTTGAACTTGAAAGATAATTTAATGTATGTTTGATCAATTTGACCATCACTTCAAAGTGCTTTTTAAAAAAAGGTAATATTACTAAAAATGAACCAATTAATTCTCAGAAATATACTTCACTTTTTAGTTATGTTCTCTGTGAACCAATTTCTTTACACTTCATTTTGTCTACATGAGCATTTTGAACAAAAGAAAACTATAATGTCATGCATAACAACGTTTTCCATACTTGTCATACCATTACTCTTAATATCTTAGCACAACTCTGTTCTCCTGTATATGTATGTACAGAGTAATTCTCTTTACTTTGTGACATCAATGTATTTTATTAATCCCATAATAAGATGAACTTTGAAACTCCTAAGAACAATAGTTGCAAAGAAAAAGGAAAAATCTTACTTTAGATGAGATAATGAACTAAGATATTCAATAGCAATGCACAAAATATGGATGCAACAATGTTTGTGTATATTGATTTTGTGCAAAGAGAAACCGCACAAGCAAAAGAAACCTTTGACTTATTACTAATTATGTGCAAATGGAAGCAATTTTTGGTATCACACAACAGACAGAAGTTCACATTTGTTTTGGGAATGGACACAACATCGGTGGGTAAAAAGTTCCAAATTAATCTCATTTCATATCAATAACATTCAGTAAAACAAAAATGGATTCTTTAACAACAGCCCAACTTGCATATTAATTTTTTTTGAATATATCATTGGGTAGTTAAACAGAAAATTAGCTCCTTAAACTTCCTTAAAGAACATTGGAAAATGTACTTGTATTTCACAATAACACTATTCATGTCAGGAAATCGAAGCGAATATGACTACTTATGTAACCAGGTACAAAACAAACTAACAAAGTGTAGGATGTAATCTGCAATTATTAAACACGTGAATTCAATGTTTAAGGGAGTTAAGAGCTGCACATACCCATTTACAACTTAATTAAGAGCTGAATAGAAACATTAGTAATCTGTAATGCTGCCTTCAAAAAAAATTATTGCCTTTAAATATATTTGGTAGGAAGTATTTATATATCAAAACCAAGTTGCAATACCTTCCTTATTTTAATCATGTGAAAAATTCGTTTTGTTATTGCTATTATTTTGCAGAACATGAATTGATAATTTATTTGCTGAATAATTCTGAAACACAAATTTGTAAATCAAATCTCTTAAGCCACTATCTACACCAATTTACAACTTAATTACATATGCATACCGAACTGAATTTGGTAAATGGTAAGCAACTAGACCAAAACAACAGAACTAAATTAAATATGTATCGTAGATCAACAGATTCGAACAAAGTAATTTGTAATTATACTTATTGAATATTAAATCGAACATAAAAGTATACTCACTTTCTTTCTATTCCTTCACGACTCCATTAATTTATGAACCATCTCAGATGATGGTCATCACTAGCATGTAGGTTTGCGACTAACATCGGCGATTAGCAACGAGATAAGCACCGGATAGATCTAGAATTCACCTTTTCTCCTTTTATTTTTATTTTGTACAGATTTAGAAGAAATGAGAATTCGACCTAGAAAAGATGATATTAGGGCACGCTAAGTATTTGTTCGGGTATGGGTTGCTTATAAATGAGTAAGACTGGTTTTAGGCTGCGATAAAAAAAAATTTGGTCGGTTAACGATTAACCGATCGACTAGGTTTTGTTAACGGTTAACCGAACCGAAAATGGTCGGTCGGTTAACCGATAATGTCGGTTAACTGAAATTACCGGTTAAGTCGGTTCAGTTGATGTCGGTTAAGTCGGTTAAATGCCCACCCCTAATTTCCATAGTTAAATAGGGGCAAATCAGAGATCGAATCAAGCAAGAAACAGGCTACCATCTCACTGAATAGGGTCCAAGGACCTAGTTCTTGGGCAAAAATTGTTGCGAATGAACCAATAGAAGAAGTTTACAATCTTGAATACATAGCGGCAATTAAGATTAATGACAAAAAATATGGTCCGGTCAAGAAAGCTATCTGTAAGAGAACCGATGAATGCTGGAGTAATTCGATACTCACGTATGTTGTTGGGACCAAACCATACTTCTTATATTTCAAATCAAATATTCAAAGAGTTTGGAACCAGTGGGCAAATTTGATATGTATTCAGCAGGGAATGACTTCTTGCTGATAAAATTTAAAGAAGCTAAAGATTGTGAATCAGTTTTTAAAAATGGTCCGTACTTCTATGATGGCAAACTCAGTATAATGAGAAAATGGTCCAACTCTCCAAAGTTGGACAGAGATCTACTTACATCAATGCCAGTATGGATCGGATTGCCTAGTGTAAATTTGAAACTTTAGACAAAGGGACATTTAGTGTTATGGAAAATATTATTGGAAAACCCATTAAAATGGATGCAACCACTACTATGAAAACAAGGTTGAATTATGCTTGACTTTTGGTCGAAGTGACTGCAGAGGATGAACAACCAAAAGAACTATATTTAACATTGTACAATGGAGAAAATAATACACAAGAAGTTATATATGAATAGATTCCTCTAAAATGTGTTGTTTGTAAATGCTTCGTTCATACTAAAGAGTAGTGCATCACAAAGAAAGCTTGGATACCAAAATCTGGTAGCCAACAAAATCAAGGTGTTGCTCAAAGTAATCAAGAATCAGTTTCAAAGTTTCAAGAAAATAATCCAATATTTGAAAGGCTAAAGGAACGAGATGGAATAATACATGAAACAGATGATCAGGTCCACCAAGAAGGTATCATCTCAGATTAATAAAATAGTCAAGAACAACTCGTTAATCATCAAGATTAGGTCATGGCCAAGGAAGTTTATCCTTTGGATAATAATCAGAATACCAATGCATTAGAGATCATACAAAAAATAAATAAAGGGGAACCAAAAGAATAAAGAGGCCTTTGAATCTGAAGTCACCCAAGTTCATATTCTTGTTTAGTTATAGACAAGAATGGTACAGTTATGAATGTAAAAATTCAACAAAATTATGATAGTATGATTAAAGCCAGGGAGATCATTCCTCATTCAGAAAATGTTGTAGAAACTGAGGACGGAGATGGCATCAACTCAGTTTTTTCCCGCACATCTGATCATGTTAATATCTTATAACTGCACATTGTCAAAAAGAGGGTTAGAGGTAAGAACAAAGAGAAAGCAAGCTTTAAGCAGAAATATATTGCAGATAATGTAAAATGGAAAGAATTGACCATAAAGCTTAAAGAAAAGGGCAAATTAGGTAAAAAGAGAGGCAGAACTGCATCTGGGTCAGGCATGAAAACAAGAAATTCATTCTCAAATTTCTATTATATGACGATTATAGCATGAAATGTAAGAGGAATGAACACCCCATCAAAATAAACTGATATAATTAATATGTTAAGAGTACATAAACCAACAATTATTGCATTTATAGAAAACAAAATGAATGATGATAATACTGAGAAATTTTGTAGGAAATTACCAAATAATTGGAAAACGTTAAACAATAAATATTGTGGAGGGAAATGCAGAATTTTAGTTATATGGAATTCAAATATCTGGGTCAATAATAATATAAATAAAGATTTACAATATATTGAAGTCAATTTTAAAAATATCGGTGGTGCTAATATTCACATTACTAGTGCTTAGGGAAGTAAGTTAGTGAGAAATGGATTATGGTGTAGATTAAAAAGTATGAATAATGTTTATAAAATCCCTTGGTTGATAATGGGTGATTTTAACACTGTAATGCAATCTTTTGAAAAACATGTGGGTAATAATATTCCACAGATTAAATTGGACAGAATAAATAATTTTTTATTAGAAACTAGTTTAATACACTACAAAAAAATTGTTTATTTGAAACTCTTTTATTTTGTCTCTAAACAATAGATTTGGTCTCTAATTTATATTTAAGACCCACTTAAAACAAATAATATTTGTCTCTAAAAAAAGGTCTCTAAATAGCTAGAGACTATAAACATTCGTCTCTAAAATATTAAAGACCCCACTAGTGGTCTCAAATAAGTGGCTAAATTATAAACTTGTTAGAGACAAATTTATGGGTCTCTTGTAAAATATTAGAAACCATATTTAAGGTTTCTGATCAGTCACTAATATAGTTGTTATTATAATGCAATTGGAGCCAACAAATGGAAATTATTTTAGTTTCATCTAGATCAACGAATAAACACAATATAAGATGAAACTCAACATATAACAAGACATCAACATATAACAAGACAGTGGATAAATTTCCAGAACATGTAAAAAAAGAAGTACTAATTGTCTATTGGTACAAAAAAAAGTACAAAAGATCCAAATTACAAATGTCAGAACTAAAAAAAACCATAGTTGAGTTATATCCAGCAAACTAGACATGAAACAAATCTGAACAAAACAAACACTAGAATACAAGTATAAAAATAAAGCTATACATCTACTTGGATCCATGCCGGAGGGGTGTCTTAACAGTCGGTCATCTTTGTGATTTGGTTTTATCTTTTGGCTCTTTGTCGTGAACGATTTAGTTTTTTTTTAAGATAGAAGCTGCTTTCTTTTGCCACATCTCATAAACCTTGTGCTCATAAATATCATCATAAGTGTATGCCCTCTGCAAAAAAATGCAAGATAACTAAAAGTACATTTATTACTATATAGTTGGCTCCAGAACTTTTAGAATTCTCATAGTATGCAAAAAAAATAAAAAAAAATTACTAAAATATTTTATAAAATAGAAGCAAATGTAAACAAGAGAGATTAATACATGTCTCTACACTAATCAATGCTTTCTTCTTCCCTTCAATCACCTGAAACTAGTACATAAAGCATGAAATGACTAATGCTTATTTCTGTATCTAATATTTGTAAAAATCATAGTTGTTATAATAAAATTCTTGTCAAATTCTTTTGTTTAGAACTTATTTTTAGATAAGGTCACATGTCAAAAGAGTCACCAATTGAGCTATTTTTCTTAATCAAGTGTTGAATATTCGTTGTATAAACGCTGATTTAAATATTTAACGGTCCCTTTTTTGAAACTGAAACGAGCCATTTGTAGCGCAGTAGTTGCATGGACCATTAGACTTTATGTTTTTCAACTAAATCGTCATTGATTTGACCCTAATAATGCACTTTGACTCTAAATCTGCATTTACGACAGAGTTAACAAGAAGTTCCAAATTTAGATTTAGGAAGGACATGACTTAACGTGAAAAAAGTTCAACAAAGAACTAAATTATACTAAATTAAAATTCGAACCAAGTATACTTTAGAATTAAAATTAATATACCAAACAGACATGACACATTTCAAATTTGAATCATGGTCCTTTCTATATTAGGTCCCTATTCTTTAAAACGGCCCGAAGAAAAACCAAGAGATGAAACATCTGCAATATAGATTGCTAAGGCACCATAGAATAAAAAAGGGGTCGACTCGCAATAGTAAAAAAGCAAGGTCCTTTAAAATATAAGACATAAGGAAAAGGTTGTAGTATTTTCACTTACTCAATTTACTAATCTTAAGGCACAATTTAGCTATGAGCTTAGCAATGACCTTCTAAGAATCAACATAATAGTCCTGGTTATGTAATATAATAGCATACTGACGGCCCACACATTTCAAATTTGAAGCCTAGTCCTTAGAATTATTAATGATGTGTAAAGGATGTCCTACGTTTTGCATTAGGAACGAATTCATTTACAATTCTTTTAACACTCAAACCTAGTGTGCTGTTTGCATAACAATATTCAATAAATAGAAAATTCAACATATATCATAGACCAAGCAACATAATTTTGTTATAATATTATGTTCCATGTTGTTTCGGTTTTTATGTCCATACAACACTGACATTGCTGTATTTGGTATGAGAATATCATGTGAGACCAATAGGTATCCAAAAAGGACTGACATTAATCAAATCAAACACAAATAGAAAATTGACATACCTTAAACTCATTAAATAACAGTAGTCTTTTAGCTTGGGAACTTTCAAAAATGCATACTACGGTTCGGTAAATTGCATATCCCAAATAGATCCAATAAGACATGCAGCGGGTTTATTCTTAACTCTATGACAATCAAAAGAAATATAATCTATTCAATATACATTATTTTATTTATTTTATAATGTAAATGTAAAATTATGTAAAACTTACTGAGTTCCTTTCCATTCAAGAGGCCATATTTGCATAAGAGGATCAATTGGAATATCATATCCTCTGACTGGAATATACTCCCTATTGTCAGCTATATTTTCTGCTCCTACTTCATCCACCTCGTGTTCTTCAATTTCTAATGCCTAGTTTATATCTTGGACACCTACTTCTGCTTCAAAAGCTTGCTCCCCTCCAACTTCCACAATATTTGCTACTCTGCCCTCACAAGTAGATGAGTGATGCATTTAAGTTCTAAAATATAATACAGTTCATATTTTATGCACTAAAGCATATTAAAAAAAATAAAAATAAAAATATTGTCCCAATATTCTGAGTTGCAAATCATACAAGGGCCAAGAATGAGCATTGTAAGCAAACTAATAAATTCAGGCATTGTTGCATTATGTAGAATGGTTTAAGAAACGAGTATAGATATCATGTGTACGGTACACATTAGTTGTCAAATTGTGTAAAAGAAAGAAAGATTGCAAGTTAATGTACCTAGAATTTAAATCTCTTAACACATTAAGCTGCTCACATAAAGCATAAATCACCAACATTTACATACTATGAGAGTTGTGTTTGAGCATAACCTATAAAAGGAACCGACAACATAAATCGTAGTAACAAGGGACCAGATTTTAGACTAAATTTATTATATCCATATACTCCTACTAGAGACATGAAATATTGGATCAATGTGGTTTGAACAAAATAAACAAGTTTCCATTTCTAAATCATTGAAACTAGTTCAAACGATTTTTACTCGTAGTTAGAGCAAGATAAATACATATAATTTATCACAAAATAAATGAAAATATTTATCAAAAAGAAAACACGTTTTCAAATGAGCTTAAGTTGCAGCTAGGATATCAACATGTACAAAAGAAACTCAATGATAGAAATAAAGTAAAAAATCAAAAATGATAAAAAAATGTTGATAAAAGGGCAAAGTAGCAAAAAAAATTGTGCCAGATACTAAAGCACAGTTTTTATCTCACTTAAAAATAAAATCCTGAATGCACTGTCGAGCATGGCATATTCTCCTTTGGAACTTGATGTAAGTTATTTCACTACTGTTGAATCAAAATAAATGAAATAAAAACAACTTTACAGTCAAATTTACATATTTCGAATGCATAAGCATTCAAAAGTAGTTCGGCTTAAAATTTTCAAAAATTAGATTCCAAAAACTGCATAATTCAGGACCATCTACTATAATCGAACTGTATAAGATATCTCTTATTAATCTTTTCCAACAAAAATTAAACAAACTGTGAATTATTATGGCTTGATCGAAAATCAAATCATAAACAGAATAAGCACATAATTATCAAAGTAACCATCATAGATAATCAATTAAACATCTCTAACACTTTCAAATCCAATCAAGTTTAGCAGTTGTATAGCAAAACATCTATATGAACTAATTATACATTGAAATTCATACGGCTTCATAATAAGATTAGGAAAGCTAACCCTTATTTTCTTCAAATAATCTTCCTGTATAACTCGGAAGCACAAATTTAGTATCGACATTTCTTTATAGAAGAAGAGGATTTAGGGTTTCTAATTTTCGGAGGACGAATAATCATGTTGTTGGCTGCTGACGTGAGAATGGAGTGGTAGTGGTACTTGCAAATGGGCCTTTCATATATTGAGACCCACCAAAGACAGATATTTAGTCTTTTCTAAAACCATTAGAGACACTACAATTTTGTCACTAATTAGACCTTGATTAAAGACAAAAATGTTTGGGGTCTTTAAAAGTGGTCTTAATTTTACTTTTTTGTTGTAGTGATAGAACCATTAATTAGTGGTAACACGTATACTTGGAGATCTGGGATTGAAAAGAATATTAATTGTAACTTGATAGGATATTAATACATAAAGAAATCTCTGAAATATATCCTAATTTTTCATGTAATGCACTAGAGCAAAACACTAGTGATCATGCACCCCTTTGTTAATTAGATCATTTCATGATACAAATAATTCAATTAAAAAGAATATATCTTTCAGATACAAAAATGGGTGGACATATGAGAATGAATGTATGGAAACTATGGAGTACTATATAAATTCCTATACTTGGTCAAAACAATTTCAATTTAATATGATGCTTCAAAATATATAATTCAATCTAAAAAAATGAAACAAGATAAAAGTCAGAATAAGGGAAATGTTTAAAGTTTAAGACAAGAGGGAAAGATTGCAAGATATAATAGATAAAAACCTTGATGATTTAGGAAAAATGAAAGATTTTTTCCAATCAAAATAAGTTGTCTAAAGAACTTTATATAAATACAGTTAACTTAAAACAAAAGGAAAAGTAGATTGGCTTACTCAAGGTGATGAGTGTACTAAGTTTATTCATGTAAAAATGAGTAGCAGAAAGCATATAAACAACATAGGAAATATTTTTGATCGCTCAGGTAAATCAACAAATGAATATAATACAATTGCTGAAGAAGCAGTATCCTATTTTACCGAATTATATAATGCAAAAAAATAGAGAATAATTTTCCTAATATCATTGTTAAAACTAAACTTAATCCAATAGCAGAAGAGACACTGCTTGCTTCAATAACCGAGGAGGAGATAAAGTATATTGTATTTAATGTTGGGGATAATAAGAGTCCAAGACCTGATGGTTTTAATGCAAAGTTTTACAAAAACCATTGGGTTAAAATTGTGGATAATGTTGTAAATGTAGCAAAAGAATTCTTTTAATATATTGGTACAATGAAAACCAGAAGGATTTACATAGGGTAATAGGGGTATTAGACAAGGGGACCACTTATCACCACATCTATTTACTAAGGTAATGGAATATTTTTCCATTTTAATAGATAGAAGCCATTAAGAGTAGTATTAACCCAATAAATAAGGTTCAGCATATTATTAGTCATCTTATTTTTCATGACGATTCAATGATATTTGTTAAGGAAAATAGATCTAACGCATCTACTACTAAAAGTATTTTTTGAGCTCTTAAATAAGTATGCAGGTTGTAGATCAATGAGTTCAAGAGTAAATCTTATTTTAATAAAAACAGTAGCTTAGGAGATGTTAGATATACAGCTTGCAGAAGATACCCTACCAATCAAGTATCTGGGTCTGCCTCTTTTAGTAAATCAAATCGAAGGTAGGGATTGTACAACCTAATAGAAAGAGTATAAGAGAGAATGGCAACATGGTCAAATAAATTATTATCTATTACGGGGAGAGTGGAACTAATTAAAACAGTAGTGTATGCGACTATCTTATACTAGCTACAAACATATCATATTCATGCAGCTTTAATTAAAAAATTAGAGAGAAGATGTGCAGATTTTTTATGGAGAGGAGGATACCATAAAACATGCTGGGAAAAAATATGCAGACCAAAAAAAGAGGTTGGTATTGGCATAAAAAATATGCATGATCTTAATTATACACGTCAGTTGAAATTATTTTAGAGATTTTTGATTGAGGAATCTATATGGACAAGGTGGATGCAAAGCAAATATCTTAAAAATAGAAATTTTTGGAGTATTTTGCCAAAGAGTAATCAATCAAACACATGGAAATAGTCTTAAAATGCAGAGAAAAAGGCAAGTTATTCCTAGAAGTTCAAAAAGGGTGATGAGACAAGTTTATGGTTTGACTCATGTTCCATCATGAATCATTTATGAATAGAGTAGGATGGAAAATTTTAACTGTTTGTAGTGGGACTAATGCAGCAGTTTCTATGATCATTACTGAAAATCAGTGGCAACCATAAGTTCATCCAATCACAAATCCACATAGGGAAAGTATTTGTAAAATACCAATTGATAAAAGTGTAACAACATATTACTTGGAATGAACAGCAAGTAGTAAAGGGAAATTTTCATTTAAAAAACAGAGGAGCAAATACTTCGCAGCAGGTAAAATAGGTAAATTTCAATTTTTTTATTTGGATCTTAACATGCTTATGAGGTATATTAACTAGCATTAGATCCAACCTTTTAATTAAAATAAAAAATATTTTATTCGAAAATGTTTCGTGTTTATTTAGTTGATCTTATTAATTAAATTTATTCAATAGTTGTTTAGAATATATATTCATAACTTGACATGATAGTGTAATGATGTATAAACGTATGTATAACTTTGTATATACATATAAATATGGGATTTATATATATTGTAGATGTGAAGACCCGCAAATCCGTATCCCTTAAATTGACATCAATTCCCAACAAATCAACTCAAGAAGAACGGAAATACGAACCATCAGGGTTAAAAAGAAGAGGTAGAAGAAGACAGAAGAAAAAGAAACAGAAACAACAACAGAATCTCACATTCACAGCGGAACAATATATAATAGATGAATGAATAATCTTTATCACAAAGAACCATGTCAGTTTATACATACATCATCAGAGTTTACAACAATAACACACATCACTAGACAGTTATATAAACTTGTCCACATAACATAATACACAGCGGGATAATACTAGTATAAGTGATACGTCTCGCCATCCAGCTCGCCTCCAGATCTCCACAGCAACTTCTGAATTCCAGAGTGACCTGATAACCTGACTCTAGGCTGCCCGTGTGGAAAATTATGGGCACCCAGAGTTTAGAAAGGGAACAATAAACTCCAGGTCAGTCGTGGGACTGGTGTAAGATCTTAAAACAGTTATTTTCATAAAGAAAATAAAAGAAATTCGCAATGCTTTTGGAAAATGAAACTACCATAAGGCCTCTCGCTACACACACATTGCAAACGTAGAATTGGAGGAGATTTCTCCTTATGATAGTCAAACATGCTTAATATGCAAAAACCTTTTTTTAATATTATCATGAATGCCTAGTTTGGAAAACACTTCGAAAGTATAATATTAATCTTAGCCAGCATACAACCATTATTGTATGCCTACTATAGCTACTATGTTCAATAGCAGGTTACCGCCACATTCCATAGCAGGTTATACAACTAAATCCGTACAAGGTTCGTATTGTTTCTTTGGATTTTCCAACAAATGGTCAGGCTAAGGAACTTCCTATGCCACATGGTTACGCCTCTAGAGGGACGTCTCGAGAACTAACTAGCTCTATGCCAACACAAGGCCGAGTTACCTCACGCTTCTTGGAGCAATGAAGCTGTAACTAGATAACTCCACACACGAGTATGCCATCCCCCGGTCGTTTGCGACCTTTATCCGAGGGCCCTCGATCACAAAGCAACAATCACACAGTAAATAAGATTGATGCAACCACACAGGTAAATCTTCTGGGCTCCATACCATGATACTACCTTTTTCCAGAAGGAATGACATACCCTAAAGGGCGCGACCCTCATAACCTTGCTGCATCTTTCCTATTTCGACCATTTCCGGGGTGTGAGGTTCGATGAGGTCTCGTCCACAAAGCTACGTTTTACATGAAAGCCATGCTTTGATCACAAATGATCAACAAATGATCAGCAACACACAGCAACACTTAGCATGCCACACTACCAAATTGGGAGTATATCACTGATAACCTTCAACTACATAACCTCTGAGCTCGTACGTCTCAGAGAAGGGTGTTAAGCTAAGAGAATAAATTCTCCACCACCAACAGATATGTATTTGAAAGAAATTTGCTTTATATATCAAAGTGTAGCGTCATACATGCATCCATACAAGTCTGTTCCGGGTTCGAACAAAACCGAAGGCACTTCCAAAGAAGCCCTTGCAATCCGGGTATCCACAATCCCGATCGGACTCTCCATCACATGTGGAGATCTCTATACTGAAGCAACTCAGTGCAGAGACATTCGATAGGTTATCCTATCGTTTTCGCAAACACCTAGTCTTCACACTGGTCTTCAAATGCGATCCACAACGTCGTATCATTATTCGGAATGGGTTATATGACACAAAGTCCTCTCCCGGCTAAACCGAATAATGAGCGCTTATTTTAAAAAAACAAATTCAAGTGCCATTTCAAAGGCAAATATTGATAGTCAGTTATTTAACTATCAAACAACATTCACAACAATCAATCAATTTAAATAATTTTCCCAAATTATTAATTTTCAAAATATCTTTGCAAGATATATATTTTCCACACTTCATCACTTTGAAAACCAATTTCAAATCACTTTTCACTCGCGGAATAAAATTCCCGATATTATTTATTCCCCTTTTTCTTTATAAATTCCATTGTGAATCTAAAT
Organism: Allium fistulosum; assembly: GCA_030737815.1. NCBI lineage: Eukaryota > Viridiplantae > Streptophyta > Magnoliopsida > Asparagales > Amaryllidaceae > Allium > Allium fistulosum. The sequence continues at coordinate 1,048,154,179 of CM060903.1, forward strand.
TTCCAAATATTCACTTATTTACGATTTTTCAAATATTAACTTTCAACCCCCAAATCAAATTCCAAATTGATTTCAAATTCATTTCAACACCAAATCAAATTTCAAATTGATTCTTAATTTATTTTCAATAGAATAGAACATTTGCAAATTAATTTCTAAGTTTATTTCCAAATAACAAACCATTTGCAAATTTATTTCTAAATCTATTTCCAAATATCAAATCATTTTCATTCAAAACACCAATCAAATTTCATATTGATTTTTCAAAGATTTATTTTCCAATATCAAATCAATTATCAAATTGATTTTTAGAAATTTATCACCTTTAAATAAATCCCTTTATTCTTCCCAAATTATTTAAAATCTGAATTTTTTTATAAATACTTCAACTTTTAAACAATATTACTTAAAATCCTTTTATTAATATCTTTTCCCATATTTTGGAAAAAATTCGAGAAGATTTCGAAAATCAACTTTATGTTTTTAAAGTCCTTCTTTTAAATTCACCCAACTCTTTCAAAAAGAATTCACCTAAAATTTCCAACTTTAATTTTAAAAAAATCCAATTTTTATTTATTTCTGGTATCCAACGATACCAAAAATACATTCGGCTAAATTATAGCCTTCAACAAATTCCATCATCAATATAATCATTCACGGATTATAAATAAATCATCACACAACATATGAAACAAATTCATATAATTTGAGAAATCCAGTTGGATCCCTCTAACCTGTTTCCCTGCATCCACAGATGTTAGCACAACAATTAAATACCCATTCCACTTTGAGGTGGAATATCACGGTATATGGGATTTATAAAATATCATCCGCTATTATGCGGCGCATAGAGTCTCATCCGCTATATAATGCGGGAAATCAATCACCAAATATATATATATATATATATATCCTACTATATCTAATATCATCAATAGATAAATCATTCAATTCATCCAAACACATCCAGAATTTAAGTTCAACTATTTAAATTTAATCGAAAAATTCGATTGAGTGAGAAGATCTCACATTTGCTTTTATTTTGCAATCCATTTCCGTTCCAGATTGTTTTCTCGATTTATAGACCTTGTATAAACAATTATATGGTTTATTAATGTTCGAACAAATCGAATGATCAATTACTATTAATTAAATTAACTAATAATTTAATTTAACTACTAATTTCCCTTTGAAAATCTTTTAGTAACTAAAATTGATTGAATAGACAAATAAAACACGTTAATCACCGTAATTCATTATCTTAAAATAACTAGTAAAGTTAAGATTTGTATATGTATATCTATTTTATCAAAACTACATATATACTTAAAATAAACTTCATAGATTTAAAAAAATAAAGTCAAATTTATATAAATTCTTATATTCCCAAAAACCTTACATATACATACATACATTTTCTGTTTTCCTGTGAATATATATTTCAATTTTAAAGTATATGTGTGTATTAAAATGTGTAAGTGTAAATATATATATTTAAACTGAATGATCTGCATATATATCTCACTGTTTAAAATCACATATTGATTTATATATATATATAATTTAATAAAATGAAGTAGGATAAAATAAAAATAACTTACTACTCAGTTCCTCCCCAATATCCACTGCTGGACATCCCAGCCTCATCGCCGATCACCACTCGTGACACCTCATAGCGAACGCGATGACCCATAGTCGAGCTTCGAATGCCACGATTTTCGATCTCGCGAACCTCACTCAAAGTCGATATCGACTTCGAGCCTCCCCAGATATGCTGCTACGACGCAGAAACCCCCAACTTCGGCCATCGCAGTTCCTATCGTGAGCTCGAGCTCGACTAGCTGAAAGTAGGATCGACGCCACCACCCTGGCACTTGCCCACGACCTCGAATGCACCCCCAAACCTATCGAACACTACTCGATCGAACTCCGATTCGTTGATTGAATCAAGAGCTCGCGTTCTGAAGATTCAAATTCACTTCGGCCATTTTTTATTTCCTTTTTCATTTGAACGAGAGAATGGGGACGAGTTTGATTTCATATTGTCTGGAGCGAGATTTCGTTCGATTTAATTTTCTGAAAAGGGGATTTCGTTCAAACAGAAATGGAAGGGGAAACGCAATTTATCTTTTGTTGTTGGCTTGAGAACGAAGAAAGAAAGAGATAAGGTCGGGTACTTGAATAGCTGTTGAATTGATTGAGTGGAAGAAAAAGTGTTGTCGGCTTGGATATGATGGATGCGTGTTTGAACAAACACACAGTGACTTGAAAAGAAAATAAAGCTGATGGGAAGTAATATTGAATTTTCGATTTAATTTCAGCGCGTTTGCTTATCGTACGGCCAAACGATCACTCTAAACATTACGAAAATTGAAATTCGATAATAATACAATATTACGGATCCAATGAAACTGGTTTTGTCGAATTCCGAGACTGTGCCCCGGAAGGCTATTTTTAAATTCAATTTAAACAATAAAATTCCAAAACTAAACAAAACAGTTTCAAATTCAATTCTAAAGCTTTTATTATCTCCAGTATTATCAATATAGATTTTCCAAGCTTTGAAAATATTTTTAATCAGCGTAAAAAAATTTGAAGATTCAATATTTTTACCCAACTGCAATAAGTTAAATTCAATAATTAAATCACCAAATTCATTCTGATATTTGAATTCCAAATTAAACTAACTTCCAGATATTTAAAATCAATTAAATATCCTAATTTCCAACTTCAAAAATTCATGGTCGTGAAAGTAGATGCACATATATTATACTTATATATGTATATGATAATTTCATATGAATATCGAGAATATAAATTATGTGTATATTGTTTGTATGCTAATATTATAGTACCATATATAGTTTACACATACACACATATTATGTATTGCCATCTATTTACTTATGTACTTAGTTTCAACATAAATCTATGTATATTAAATTAGGTATCTTAAAATTTATGTGAAGAAAAAGTAAATAAATAATAAAATGGAAAGCACTAATCACTTTCCTCATTTACACTCTCCTAATTAAGACAAGATCTAATTACAGGGTAGGGAGGAAATATGGTTCCTTGAATTCCCATAAACAAAAATGTTTAACATTAATCTTCTTGGATTTGAAATATCATATAAAGTTTATGAACCAAATCGCCTTTTAAATACTGTTACAACTAAAATCGTTTAGGCATTTAAAATTTCATATCTATATTCTCATTCAGTTTCAACCTTTGTCAAATATGTACTAAACAATAAATGAGTTCTAAATAGAACAAGGAATCAAATTAGATCTAAACATGTTTATATCTACATATATGAAATATTTTTAAGTTTAGCCTAACTTAACATAACTTATTATAATAAATTATGTAAATGACTGTGTATATATTAAATAAATATGTATGTATATATGTTTGTGTATTTCTATGTATATGTGTATATATATATACATATGTATGTATGTAATTTTGATAAAATATATTTTTCCTTCGATCTAGATTTAAATAAATTTATATCAAATCTTACAAAATTAATGATAAAATCCAACCATCAATATTATACATGTATATAATTTGTTCACTTGTAATTATAGATTTTCAATTTAAAACATGTCAAAGGTTACAATAAAATTTCAAAAATTGAAAAACATAATAAGTATTTAGCAATTCAAATATATTTTAGGGTAGGTGACATATTAAAATTAAGAGATGAGTAATTACCTCATTGGATCTAGCCATTTGCAACACCTTGTTTTGCGAATCACTTTCTAGACTCCTTGAACCATCACTCGATCTTTCAAGAATTGAATGAACCACCTTAATTTTATTTGATTTGATTTTGGATGAAAAAAATTTGACCACGAAAGGGAATGGAGTGTAGTAGTGATGGATGAAGCAAGAAAGGAGATAAAGAAATTAAATTTGAAATGAATGAGAGTATTGTTTCATGAAGATAATGGAAACCTTTCCCATTCTCTCTTTAAAACTTCCCATATTAATTTCCAACTAATTCTCAATTAAGCCAAGCCACTCCTCTCTCCTTTACATGGTCATCCAATGCTTGCCTCCTACATGGATTAATTTTTTCAAAAGCCCATTAAGTAAGCAACAATATGTAAAGTCCATTTAAATATATACTAATATCATGTATCGATACGTGTATATTTAACTTTTATATACACTTCTAAATAATTACTAACAACATCTAGAACATCAAATAATTTTAATATTTCTTATATATATTATTAATTTAATTAATTTATAACACTTTATAAAGTAATTAAATCGTTTGGATTTTTGAAAAATTCACAAATGCGGTTGTGTGACATAGAGGTGTGAATTTTATCAGCGGTTATTATTGAACAATTCAAATATTAACATTTATATGTCACCTTAGCTGGTGGTGTGTCTATTTGGTCGAATTCATCACCTACAAATCCTTTCGGTAAAATCATATTTTATATTATCTTTAACGATACCAATAATGACAATAATTTGCACATGTTCTCTTCGCCAACACTATATTGTATTATGATGTATGGAATTTGGTATTGATCAAAACTCCATTATTATCCACATTCAATTTGATTGGTCCATAAGTAAAGTTCCTAGTTCAATAACTTTTATTACTAACCGTTCTACTTTAACCAGAGATTTTGACTTTGAGTTGACTATAGTTTACCGTGATACTAATCTTATACAACAAAAGAGACGAATTTTCTATTGATTAGTGCTTCATTTCCAACGATTCAACTTAGAACTATAGTTGTTCGATGACCACAATGCCATGATTTAATAATAATTAAAGTGGAGTATCCATATTGAAGTTCTATAGTATTCTCAAACCGAGGAAAATGTATAAGACCGTCACACTAAGATTTCCTATTTGACCTAGTTGTTATGAAATAATGGAAATCTCTTGAACAATTCATTCCATATCTAACCAATAAATATAAGTTCATAACCCCTGGTTCCCGCGGTATTCATGAATAATAAACCGCCCAACTTTTAGAGAGCATTACGTACTCTAGTCTCAATGGATGTATCAATATCCTTCCTTAAAAAATCTTGACCAGGAGTATTTAAAATAAAATGTTATTTTATATTAAGATTAATAACTCACAATTACAACTTATTTGCAACTACAATCACATAACATTTCATTTAAGGATTTTCTTATTAATATTATGAATTAATTAATTAATTCGCAACTACATCACATAACATTTCATTTAAGGGTTTTCTTATTAATATACTTTAAATCAATTAATTAATTACATCACAATATAACAAAGCATATATAAGAAAATTAACACCATTATTTTGAACAATACTGATTACAGAGTTAGATATATGTAACAAATTACATAATTATCCAATGACATACCTCTAACTCTCTCAGGTTTACAACACTACAAGTACGTAACCGATTGGTGTCCTTAACGGTCATAAGTAAATCGTCGTTCAATATTTGGAGAGCATTACGTACACTAATCCCATGGGTGTATCAATATCCCTTTCTCGAAACACCTTGACTGAGAACATTCATGGACAAGTATTTATTTATCTAACCAATACAATACTGATGAATTACAAATGCTTCATAATTGTAATCGATTTAAATACTTAGTCATAGTGATTTTATATTGCATGTATTTAATGTGATCGTTAAAATTAGACTTTATTATTTGTACATAAATTATAAATAGAAATCGAAAAACCTACTTTTATTTCAAACAAGAATCATTTGTAAGAGTTAAGTACACAATTATATAATCAAAATCTACATAATTTCCCTTAGAGCATATCATCATCTCCAACAGTCTCCCACTTGCACTTGGGCTCAATTACTGTGTCTTTAACCATACTATTCAATCATTCTTCCTTTCTGGCATTATTATCCTTAGTATCTATTACTCAATGATCATTTCTCCATAACTAAAAATGATTCTGTCATGTGATACTTATAGAGAATGTGTCTCAACTTCTGTGAGGCCATAAGTATCTTTTGTAATCTAATACATCATCAAAATCATAATAGGTTAGTACTGGATTTTTAGTAGTCGAAATCTTCTCACCTCTCAAATAATTTTTTTTTTCAACATACTTATTCCTTTCTGGCATCAGTCAAGATGGTGTACTCAGCCTTCATTATTGAACTTACTACAACTTCTTGTTTTGAAATTTTCTAAATTATGGCTCCACTATTGAGGGTGAATCCAACTTTGAGACGAACTTGCTTTTATCGATGTCATTATGATGGCATGAGTCTAAATACTCCTTTATAATGGGTTACGTTATCTCTAGTATTTCGTAAATACTTGACATTACTCTGACTAACTATTTCATGATTTTTGTTTCGATTTGACAAATATATAAACTTATTGGACTGAGTGCATAAGTGATACGGTTTCTGAGTACAACATAGCATGTATGAGAATTCGGTTGTTAATGCATAAGTAATCCTTCTTATATGCTATCACACTCCTTATTTGAAATGTGAAGTTCTTTCTATAAAAATTAATTTCAAAATACATAGGAACATTTTCTTTTCTTGAAATTTCATACTACACATTTTATTATAGTATTTTCTATACTGATCGGGACAATACCAACACCTTACTTGATATATCTTTGAAAATCAATATACATAGTGTATATATAATGCCATGTGAAAGTCATAAATCAAAACCTTTTGTACACAACTATACGTTAATCGATTATAACATAGGTACATCATCACTAGCCAAAAGTAAGTTGTTTGCATATAGTTTCATTAGAAATTTCATAGTTCCTTATCTTTTTCTTTCTTACAAGCACACGTTTCATCTATATTTTTACTTTGATTGGACAATTTGATTACCTTAAAAATACTTATTCTAACTCCTAGTGTCCTCATTTAAGACCATAAGAAGATCTTATGAGTCTACAAGTTTTATTACCACTCCTACTGAACCCAAGAACCTTTGGTTGCAATGTTCAAATAGTCTCTTCTAGACAACAATTTTGATAAACCGTTTAATCATCTATATGCCATGTTTTGTAGTCATAGTGTGTAGGAATTGCAAGTACATAGTGTGTAGGAATTGCAAGTAGAATCTGAATGGAGCTAAGCATAATGATTAGTGAATTTTTTTCAAAATCAATATTTTGAAATGATCAAATTATTTTCCCCATCGCTCATCCAATGTAAGTCAATACTTTACCATCAATCTAATCTTCTAAATGGTGATCCTATTTCAATTGATTGGTATTATCCCTTCTATTATATTGCCAAAGCCCAAACTTTGTTTGATGTACATGGAATCCATTTCGTAATTTATGGCATTAAGTCATAAGGTAGAGTCTATACACTTTGCGGCTTGTCAGCAATTTAGGGGATTGTCATCATAAATGATACAATCTTCTTTCTTTCCATTAATGAGAAAATTGTATTTTCTCTTCGATGAGAAAGATATCTATTTGACCTTTTAGTACAGTTTTTTGGGGTATATTGAATCGGTATCATCTCCTTGAATAAGTTTCATGTTATATTCTTAGATCTTATCCAAGTTTATCATACTGCCACAAATTTCTATTGAAAGGAATTCCTTCTTTTAAAACAATGGCATACCTTGGAACTACATCTTTTGTTCCTTGGTACAATAAGGTAAGTATCCAAGTATAACTGATAACCTTACACAAAACAAATAAGCTTCTAGTTTACTTAGGCTTATGTTCTTATAATAGACAATGGTTTCTTCCCAGTCCATATTTAATATGTAGTCACATGCGCATATATATATATATATATATATATATATATATGTATATGTTAGATACTATTATATTCCATATATGCACTATAATCATTGGCGCATATCTCCTTAGGAAAGAGGTAGCCCTACTTCACTCATCGTAATCGAACCATGCCTAACAAAATTCAATTTCACCCTTCTTTGAAACAAAGTTGTGTTACGGAGCATGGTGATAAAGATGATGTGTATGTAGTATACAATAACATGTCATTCTAGAATGTAACATACATATCCCTTATATATTTTTAGGTTTATTACTTTGTAAATTAAAGTCTTAATTTAATTATTTAAATTATTATTTAAAATTTATAACTTTTATTATCATTTTAAACAATTATGAAATCTTTTCTATAACATTTGTAGTTACATTTCACATAAACTCAAAACTATTTTGACTTTATTTTCTTTTAGTTTAAACACTTAATTTTTTTTATTTTAATTCAACAAATTTGAATTTTGAAATTAAATTATTTATGATTTCAGGTAAATGTAAATTAGTTTTATATTTGCAGTTATAACATTTATAACTTTCTTACGATTTAAAATTTGAAACGGTATTAAAATTCTATTTAAAACATTTATAGATTTTACTTTAAATTTGAAGAAAAAATTCTTATTTATTTATACTTTATTTGAATACGCGCTAGAATCAACCTAAGAAACAAACCAACTTTTAGGCCTTAAACAAAGGGCTAAGCTATAGACAGATCTCCACGACGATCCAGGTAAGGTCTAGGTGTAGGAAGATTTTTCATTTGTAAGAACGTTCCTTAACTATAATGACCTTCTCCTTAGTTAAAAACTCATTTCTTGGCACCTACCTTAAAGGACTTCCCTTAAGAACTCCCTGCGTATTGGTTAAATATTCATAATAATATATGAAAGCTCTATTATCATTGTTGGACCAGTAGGATCACACATTGGAGTCAGAGTGATTTCCAGAAAAACCCTTTATTGATCTTACTAAGGTTCTTATATTTTACTAAAGTTTCTTATGTATTATTATGAATAAACATTTTATTATATTAAATCATGTTTAATATAATTTTCAACTTTTATTTAATATGAAAATTGTTTTGTAAGTAAACTAATTATTTAAATGTGAGTATCAAAATATATAGCATTTATAATGTGTAACATGTACAAGGTAACATAAAAATAAACGACTATATATGCGCATATATTTATAGACAATATCATAATATAGACTCATACATGATTATTGGGCATTATAACTATATATATAGTTATATATATAAAGCTATATATATACATATAAAGCTATCCTCTAGTTATCCTGCTCCACTATACCCCAGGTTAATTTTTAGGAGATGGTGTGTTGGACAGGAATCGAACCCTCGGCAATCTTTGTTGGAGTTGGATGCTCTTACCCACCATACTATGCCTACTTACCATAAGTATGTATATTTTTAGTAATAGTTATACCCAAAAACATTTAAAATTCAAACTAGGGATGTCACCTAAGGAGCTATTGCAAGACTAAATGGATGAGCTATCGCAAGTCTCAAATGGATGGACTATCACAGCTCTCAAATGGATGAGCTATCGCCGTCTCAAATGGATGTGTTATTGCATGTCTCAGATGGATAATCTATTGCTAGTCTTAAATGGATAAGCTATCCTATGTCTCAAGTGGATGAGCTATCGCATGTCTCAAGTGGATGAGCTATCGTATGTCTCAAATGGATGAGCTATCGCATCTCTAAAGTAGATGGGCTATGACATGTCTAAGATAGATATGCCATCACATGTTTAAAGCATAGGACCTACAACAAGTCTAAAGGAAAGTTATCACATGTCTAACGTAGACTAGCTATCGCATGTCTAAAGTAGATGATCTATCAAATGCCTAAAATATATGGGCTATTGCATATCTAAATGGATAAGCTATCACATGTTTAAAGCAAAGGAGCAATCACAAGTCTAATGGAAAACTATCACATGTTTGACGTAGATGGGCTATCACATGTTTGAAGTAGATGAACTACCACATGTTTGAAGTTTTATCGTATGTTTACAAGCTCACATGTCTAAAAGTTGAAGTACTATTGCATGTCTAAAGTGCCATCAAAACTATCTAAATTTTCCATGTGTTAGCATACTATTGATCCAGCTATGTCATGTCAACATAAAAAGAAGGAAAAGGGCTCTCGTGCCATGTGACACTTCAAAAGCAAGCCATGTCATCAATTGTTGATTATATCTCAACCATCCATACCTACCATGTGTCAAAGATCCGATGATGTAAATTTTATATTAATAGGAATGTACCCCCACTTGAGGATGGGCAAATTCCTAAATCCCTTCTTCCTTATTTTCATTGTACTCAAAGAGTAAGTTGAGAACTCAAATAGGGACTTTAATAACCGTTTAGGTAATTTCAAATTACATTTTTGTAACAAAGGACTCATATAACTGATTATTTTCATATTAACTTACTTGTTGAAGGGCTGATTCTCTTGCATAAGTAATGTGAAACTTTTATAAACATAAGCATATAAGTTAGGCCAAATTTCAGGAACATGTTGCTGCTATCATTAAGAGATGAACTTAGGGAAAGGAAACACATTCACCCCTTCTTTTGAATTATAAGGCCACTTCGTCTCCACAAGGGTCCATAGAACCTAACAAAGTCCTATTTTCTCAAATGATTCATCGAACAATCCCAAATAGGAATAAGGAAAAGCAGTATTCCCAGAATAGTGAAAAACAAATAACGATCCTTAGGAATTTGGCACCTAAGACTATGGCAGAACAAAGGAGAATTGCATAATACAATCTAGACAAATGGAGTATGAACCCATTTCATACAAAGGATAAACCTATCTTTACGCAAACATTAGGAATAGAATAAAATGTTGAACTTATGCAAAGGAATAAAAGACCTAGAATGATAAAAGATAACCGCTTTGCAAAATGAGAATGGTATTTCAATCATAGGCTAAAGAAATTAATTTTGGGGAAAAATGATTTCCAAACCCAGACAATTTTCTTAAGTGGGAAAGTTGAATCCGCGATCCTAGCCAATCTTCTCAAGAATGAAAATAACATAATGATATCTTAAAGAGAAAGCAAAAGATAAAGAACAAAGAAATGGTAGTTTCCAAAAAAGGCTAGAAAGAACCAAAAGAACCATTCACCTAAAAGTTCTAAACCAAAACTTATTACCCCCATTCGAGTGTCACAAAAAGAATATTATCTTCCCATATGGTATAGACTGGAATATTGGCCTTCAAAAAAGAAGACTAGGGAAAAAAGAAAAATTGGAAGGAGAATATTACAAGTACCATGGACTGAATGGACATAAAACAAACAACCATCAAATCCTATCAGGAATAACTAAAAGCCATAACATGAAGAAATGAATGATTTCATTAAGGATAACTAATAAAAAAGGAAGTGAAAGAAACGGTTGGAGAACAACTTAATCCTTGGAACAACCATGATTTCTTGTAAGAAAGGAATAAGGTTTTCTTATATCTTGGAAATTTAAATAATTCTTTTTCGTAAAGTCATTTTTAGAAAAAGCTTACATTTATTAAAAGTTTTTTTCAAAATAACAACTAAGAACTGTAATAAGGAAGCGCTTATTTGAAAAAAGGTTCCATAAAAGCATTCTTTAATAATTCGGTTAAGAGCTGTAAGAAGAACTTTTCTTCAAAAAATATATTACGTAGACCCTCGGTGAATAGAAATAATGAGACGACCCTAAATTCAAGATGCACCATGCTTAATAAAGCTTCTAATCTGATGAGGTTGGTAAAATTGTTTAACCCAATAATGTTAAAAGCCCTTGAACAAGTTCCAAGGCACCCAACAAGAGAGTCGGGAAAATAAACCTTTGGTCTCGCCACTTGTGCCCGACCAAAGTAATCACCTAAGAGAATACGAGTGGTCCAACTTATCCCCAGATGTAGGATGAGAAGGATGAGATGAAAATGTAGTAAAATGACTAGAGCTACGCATTGAACGACCGTGAGTTGAAATCGCTTTCATAGAAGAAGGAGCATTAGTAGGACTAAGGAATCTGATCTCCCTTTCGGTTAGAATCAACACATATTATTGACATTTGTTATGTGATCCTAGAAGTTCAGCTTCCAAATCAAAGACACATTGGTTAAGCCGAGCCATCTTCACATCATAATCTCTTTGCTAAGCTTATGTTAAAGGAATGATGAAATGAGTTCCAAAGAAAATGCTCTAGAATGCCCATGGATTTCCTCATTCTTAAGCAAAATTTTCTTCTCAAGATCAAAGATTAGCTCATGGAGAGTTTGCAAGATAGATTTTTCCCAAGGTACTTATTATACCATTTATTTTCTTCAGCATTATTAATAGGCACCAAACCAGAAGAAGGTTGCGGAGGGTTGTTGTGTACAGTGTGAATTAGTTTGGTTTGAATATCGGTGAGATGTTGTAACAGGTTGGGATTGTCAAACGATATAGTATCACCTCTCCCTAAACCAGATCATAAATTATAATATCAAAATAAATAACTAACAAACTATTTTGTGAAAGAAAAAGAATCTATTAATATAAAAGGAAAATTAACAATCCTATTACAAACTGATTACATCAAAGCTAAGAGTATATTTAATCTAAATAATTAGACCATCCTTGTAAGAACTATGTTTCTAAAGTGCATTTCAAATCTTTTGGTGGGACATTAGAGAAATGGAAAAGGTAGTTATGAATGGAACCTTAACCCTTTAAGGGGTATTGATTGGAGGGAATTTATGGTATTCCAAATTCTTGGATGGAGTAGACAAATGAGAAGTTGGGCTAGTTTCTGCACACAATAACTTTTTATAATTGGTTTGAGCTTCTTAAAGGAAGTGATCTTCTTTATCTCTTAGAAAATAAAACTCCAAACTTGGAAAATGAGTGTATATATGATAAAGGTCATGGGGAAAATAATATCTTGCCAGATATCAATTATAGAAGAAGTTCCTCTAAAAGTTCTTTTTAACTTAATGCACTTACTTAAGAAGCTTTTTGGGGTAAGGGAAAAGGTAGCATATGATAAACATTTAGAAACCCGTAGATCAACGATTAACTAGAATTTAATATGTAGCGACCCGTCATTCCGTACCCTTTGAGCGGGACATTAAATCACACTTGTCCAACACAAATTGTATGAAAGACGAATAACTATGAGAAAGAAGAGGATAGAAGAAGAAACAAAAACAATAATACAGAATCTCACAATCACAGCTGTCACGACCCGGCTTTCTATGCCCAGAAAGACGTATCGTGAATTAAGAAAGAAAGGGATAGAAGAAGAAAAGAAAGAAAAGAAGAAAGAACAACAACATCAGAAACTCACAGCGGAACGAATGAAATATAATATATCATATAAAATATTACATAGTATCATATACATCAGAGTTACACAACTTATACAACACATATTAGACAGTTATAAACATCTGTCTAATTCATACAACTCAAGTACATCAGTACAATACAACATACACAGCGGAAATTCTATATATCTACACGCTGAAGCCTCCTGATCCTCAGCTCCTCCAGTATTCGTCAAGACTAACATGAATCCCTCGACTACTCAATACAATATTGAGTACCCAAGAGTTTAATAAAACAGAAAATAAACACTTGGGTCAGACATGGGTCTGGTGTGAGTAAACGGTTTAAATTGCTTAACTTTGAAAACCTTTGAAAACAAAAGTATCACGTAAGACTCCCCACACATAAACATGGGTAAGTTTTTACCTTACGCTAACTAAAACATTTGATAGGAAATCCAGTTATATTATAATAGGGTCTAGGGTTTCCAAGTAAAATACAGAAATAGCTGAAATGCTTACATTTCACATTTCAACATAGTTGGGCACAACTAATACGTACGGCACTTATTGGAGTTTGGATTCCATACAATGGCAAGGCTACTGGGGTACCGCCCGTCACAGTACGTGGCCTAGATCACCGTACCGAGGAGTACGCCCGCTCCCCTGCAACACAAAGCCGGAACCATCCCTTACTGGATAATCCCGAACAAGACAATCCCGTAGTTGGCGCGACCAACCACACACTATGCCGAATAAAAGAAAAGGGACCTCTAGACAGGGATCTATCTTGCTCTCAGTGGGTGCTACCCACGAAGCCTTGCTGCACCTCCCCTGTTTTAGCCATTCCCGGTTGATGAGGCTTGAGGTTACGATTACCTTTAATCAGAACATATCACTTAGAATGCTCATCGTCCGCCTGACGATGTGCTGAAAGCATTCAATCCATACAAGTTCGTTCCGGGTTCGAACGAAACCGAAGGCATTATCTCGTTACACTCGTTTTGGAATCACCCTCAGAGTTAACGACAATAACCCTTGCACTCTAAATCTTCATCTTCACTTGAGATTCACGACCTATCGTTAATTTGGATCGATGTGGTATTCGGGTCTCCAGACCTGGAAATCCGGTATACGGAAACCCAATCCCGGTCTCATCGAAATCCAAAACGTATCTTTTAAGGCCAAGTTGTTTAAAGGTTTAAACAATTCAATTCAATTTAATACTTGAATTCACATAGCATTAACATAGATAAATATTACACATTTATCACAGATATATCTAATATCATATCATAGTATATCATCCAATAGATATCAACCAAATCAGACATTCTACTCAACCATCATTCATAAGCAACCATTTATTAATCTCTATTATAATTAATTTAATCATCTTAAATTAAATTAATTACTTAAGAATTAATTCCTAACCTTGCTTAAATCAACTATTAATTAATTACAATCCATTTAATTAATTAATCAATTGAATATTAATCACTCTTGATTAATTCTTCATTAATTACATAAAGTAATTATTCTTTAATTAATTTAACAAATTAATTATTCTTAATCATTTATAGTAATTAACCTTTAATTACTCTCATTAACTACAATAATTAATGATCCTTAATTAATTACATTAATTAATTAATTAACTATAATTAATTACATTATTCCTTAATTAATTACATTAATTAATCATGCATTAATTAATTACTTCCATTAATCAACCTTAAATAATCGTTAACAGTAATTAACTATTCTTAATTACTTTAATTTCTTTTATAAATCCTTTTTGATTAAATTCACCAATTACATATAGTAATTCATTTATTAATTACTTACACTAAGTAATTATACTTAACCAATCTGATTAAGTAACTACACTTAATCAATTACCAAGTGACTATCCTTAATTAATTAACAAATTAATTAACTTAAATAAATCACATTCATTTCTTAAATCATAACTGAGTAACTCATCCTTAATTACCCTTTAAACAAATTAATTAATCCTTGATTAATTATTCTTTAATTATTAATTAATAAACCTTAATTATTAATCAATATCTTTTAATACAAAGTAATCAATCCTTAATTACTTTTATAATTAATTAATTAAACTTAATTAACTAATTAATTACTTCTTAATCATCAATTAATAAAACATTGTTTATTAATTAACCTTAATTACAAATTAATTAATCCATAATTACCTATTAATCAATCTTTAAATGATAATTAATTAACCCTTAATAACAGTTAAATAAATTCTTATTTAACTTTAATTATAGATAAATAATTTCTTAATTATTAATTAAGAAAACTTCATTATTACTTAATAAAACTTTATTAAGTACTTCTTAATTACTATTTTAATTAACTCTTAATCATTTAATCAATCCTGAGATAAAACATTATCATTTAAAAACATTTGATCTTAATAATTAACTTACTTAATTAAAATCATTAATTAAGTTAAAATAAATAATCATTAATTACTTATCCTTAATTATTAATTGACAATCTTTAATTACAAGTTAATAAATCTTGAAAACCTTAATTGTTAATTAACAAATCCTTAATCATTAACTAATTTAATCATCTTATTAATTATCAAACTTTAATTAAGTTTTAAGATAAAAACATTTCTCAATAATTACTTTATTACATTTCCTATTTAATTTGGAAATAACTTAAGATTTTGATTTAATATATTTAAGTTAATCAAAATCATACAACTTAATTTTATTTAACTATTTATTACAAAGTAATAAATTTCAAGAGAATTGATTTAACTTAATTATTTAAATTTACAACTTACCTTTACTTAAATTTAAAAACTAGTTTAACATTTATTTTGGGTTTAACCCATATGTATTTAAATCTAAGCCAATACATCTGCATTTTTATTAAAATAGAGATTTAATTTTAGATTTTAAACTGTTTTGAATTTAAAGAAAATTTAAACTGCTAACAGTTTTCACTCAGCTCACAAACGACCCGAAGGCAAACCCGAACCAAAGCCTCAACTCCACGAGTCCTCCCCGAGATATTTTAAACTGTTTGTTTTAAGTTTTTAAACTGTTAAAACTATTAACCATTTACACACGCATACTTGCAAACGACCCAGCGAAAACTCGAGCCACAGCCTAATTTGCTCGAGTTCCTCCTCGAGTACGAATTCAAGAACTCCATCTTCCCCAACTCTAAACCACTGATACACACTAACGATCGTGCACGTGCACACTACGATCAACCAACTCCGTTAACTTCTCCGGCCATCGACGAGTCGCCCACCTTCCTCTCAACCATCACGACAACTCCGATCATCAAATCCAACTCGAAAACGAAATCGAGCACTCGAGCTCAAAAACTGGAACAACACTCCATCCAAGAACCATCTCGTCCGACCACCCCTGACCATCAGCATCCCCACGACTTCGCCCAACGCTCCATCTCCGACCCACGCTTCCATTTCCCCAGGTGCGATAGCCTCCAGTTCACCCACGTCATCGGAACAAGTCGCGATTTCAACCATACCCAAAACCATTGCTAAACCCTAAATTACCATCGATCGATAACCACGGCATAAAATAAAATCATCCACTATTTTTCCAACCATCTACAGCCTTCAATCTATCTCCGACATTAACCATGATGATCCCTGACTTGCCGATCATCGGAAATTTACAAAAATGTCATTTCTGTTCAACTTAAAATTTCTCTACCATTTCAATCTTAAAATTCATGATTACTTTTTCTAAATTCATCATTTGCAAGCATTAATCAGATTATAGAATCAAAGATCTAAATTAACATATTCGAATTTTACCCATTTCTTGATTTCCACTGTACATTTAAATTTTTAGTTAAATACTTATTATATATTCTTGAATCTATTTTTAAAATCTAAAGTATATAGTTAGAAACCTTTCTCATTAACACAACCTAGACTAAAATCAAATGGATGCAAAGATATGAATTTTCAAATAAAAATCTGAAGCATGTACTAAGATAAAACAGAGACATATATATGAACAGACATACACATCTTTATATCTACATATTTATAAACATGCAACCAAAAATTCACTCAATCATTTCTAGGACATCCCATATAATACTTCTGGGATCATGATATATAGTTTTAAGGTCTTATAAAAGAGGAGTTTCTCAAATTAAAAATGAACAGAGCAATTAACAATTAAATCAGACATGCACACTTCAATTCTCACATACATACAGAGTACACACATATAAACGAACATGCAAATATACTCCATTCAGAAATCATTCGAAAGCAAAATTTAATTTCATTTTTAACTTTTGAAAAAAAATGTTTACTCACCTTTTTACTGAGGCAGAGAAGTTTTGAAAGAAAACTGGAATGTTGAGATCTTTGAAAACTGGAAGCTTTGAAACAGAATTGCTTCATTTCTTTAAAAACAGGAAAGCTTGGAAATCTTTTGTTGTTGCTTCAGGTTATATTGAAACTTGCTTGATTTACTTGCATGCATTCTTGGAATGGTTACAGGCTTGAAGAACAATTGTTACAGGTCTTGAAAAACATTGCAGGTTTGTTTTGAGGAAGGCTACAGGGTTTTTGAACTGGAAATGATTTCCAGGTTGGTTTTGACGATCATTGATTATAGACTTGGTTTGAAATAGGAAAATGGCTTCAGATTTGAATTTAGAGGAGATTTGATTCTGGTTTGAGAAGATCTTCAGATTTGTTTGTGGAGATTTCAGTTTTGGTTTGAGAAGATTATTTCGGTTTGGTATATTTTCTGATTTTGGTTTTGTCTTTGTTTTTGCAAATGAAAAGATAAGAAAAGAAAAAGAAATTGGAGAGGTATGCTTATATAACTTAATTTATGGTTTATTTAAAAATCAAAGAAAAAAAAATGAAAATAAAATTGACACTTGTCACAAACATTGTTTAATTAACTTACACATATTACTAACATGACTTAATTTATTAACACTTGTCATTTTATAATTTCATATTATTTTTAAAAAGATTTTAAAAGCTTTTATATGTATTTCCTAAATAGATAAATACATTTATTAGTTATAAATGCTTTTCTATATTATAAATAAATGAAACCTTTAAAAGAAAAGAAAATAAAACTCATTTATATCCTAATAAAATCATATACATGTATTTCATTCATTTTTAAGTGTAAAAATATCTCTTGTATTCAATTCACTATTAAATAAATATTTTCTAAATTTATATAAATAAAATTCCTTTTAAAGAAAATATTGTAAACAAAATCTTATTTTAAATAAAAGCCTTGTTCATATATTTTATACCCAAATAAAATAAAATAATTATCTTTTAAAGATTCAAATTTAAATCCAGATTAAAAATTCAAATTTTACTTTTAAAAATCCAATTTAAAAGTCAACTCAACATTTATATTTTTAAATAAACATATTATTAACTTTGAAATTGATATAAAACTACTCAAGACAATATATATATATATTTAAACAATACTATTAAATATTGGAAATGATAAATCTATTTTAAAATCAAATTTATAAAATAACATAATTAAATAATTATCCTTATTATAATTCAATCTATATCATAATTAATACATCACATTATTATTATTTGGTTATTTATATTTGAAATAACAATATTATCAATTAAAATAATTTAAATTAAGAGATTATCACATTTTAAACTTCTCGAAATTCCGGGATATCACATTCCTTCCCCCTTAAAAGAATTTCGTCCTCGAAATTTAAAGCAAAAGATAATCCAAAAGTTTTATTTTATTTTCAAAAATCCAAGCATACATATCAACCGTACACTATCAATCAAACAACCATTCATCCAAACAAACAATTTTATCCAAACAAACAATTCATACAAACAACAATACTAAGCTATAGAGTTCTTACTTATCTAGATCTATAGAACTAAACAAGATATCAGACTACAGACGAGTCTGACTCAACAACCAAATCTTCCAGAACTGCTGGTTCCAAAACCAGAGATAGATCAAACACGTACTCCCTCAGAGATACGTAAAATACATTGAATCCCAGTTATCCAAACTGACAATTCAACCTTGTGTATCAAAGTACTTATCCAAATTAGATCACAGAAAAGATCCAAAATAACTCGGAGCTAACTTCCCAGACTTACCCAAACTTATAGCTCCCTTTAATCAGAGAAAAACTTCACAACAACGAAGTCTCCAACTTCGAATTTCAAATTCCTTCGTTTCTTATCCACAAAATCTTCAGACGATCTCGGCTTCCTACAAATCCTTTCTGATCAGCTCAACCTTCGCCGATGCTTCTAGAAACAAACTAGACCAAAAATAACTCGACAAAATGATCCTCTCAAAATCTACCCATAATCCAAAACACAAATCTACTCACAACATCAGAAGACCGAACTAACTTCTCCTATCTGGAAAAGACAAACAGATGCACTCGCCAAACTACTTCCACTGCACCATTCTGATCTGGAGTAGAATGAAAATGCTGATGAAGAACACA
Organism: Allium fistulosum; assembly: GCA_030737815.1. Lineage (NCBI taxonomy): Eukaryota > Viridiplantae > Streptophyta > Magnoliopsida > Asparagales > Amaryllidaceae > Allium > Allium fistulosum. Next base: position 1,048,173,830 of record CM060903.1, read on the forward strand.
AGCACAAACTGGAAAACACATCCCAGAAAATCTCAGATAACTCAAGAGAATACTCAATCTATCGCAAGTCACTTTTGCAATCAACCCAGCCTAATTCCAAAGAAACTGTTCTCCCTTTAACCAATCAGAACAGCTCATACTTAACTATCCAATTCATCGAAGAAATGGATATACTCTGTTGCTTCTGAATTTCACCTTTAGAAAACTGCTCAGCCAGAAAACTTCCTGCCAAAACGAAACACTCCGATCTGCACTGCTACCACAGATGCCAAAGACTTCTCAATCCAAAGTTCTTCGAGAAACTCGGACTTCAAACAGAACAAAAACATCTTGTTGAACTCAGCCACAACACCGAAACAGACACACTTCCTCAACTTGTTCCAAAGAAAACATCTTCGAGAATATCCATATTCACCGCGTCTTATCACATAGCTACTTCTTCTAGAATATACCAAGATTCTATCACTCGCTTCTGTTCAACCGACAGATCCAAATTCTACTCATCCAACTTAGAAGATGGACTCCGAACCTTAACAGGTTTCCTTCAGAGATTGTGAAATCCTTACAATTACAAAGTTCACTCGAGACGGTATTAGGTTTACAGTCTCGACAAATACACTTCCAACCTCAACACTCAGACTCCTAATCTTAGATGATAAATTATTATCATCTCAACCAATCATTACAAATACCATATATATTTAAAATGATACTTTTTATATATAGAAATTATATCTGGGTAAAATTATTTCATCTACCTTTTTAAAACAATATTGTGTCCGTTGGCCTGGTCCAAGTGTTTAGAGATCCCTATCAATAACGTTAGCTACTCGTATTGACCAGAATCCATATACCACTCAACCGATCAATTAACACAATATAAAACCATTTTTATATAACTAACAATTACGCGCTCTCAAGATAGACACCACTTCAGAGCCTAGGTATTCACTCAACCTACTGCTCTGATACCAACTGTCACGACCCGGCTTTCTATGCCCAGAAAGACATATCGTGAATTAAGAAAGAAAGGGATAGAAGAAGAAAAGAAAGAAAAGAAGAAAGAACAACAACATCAGAAACTCACAGCGGAACGAATGAAATATAATATATCATATAAAATATTACATAGTATCATATACATCAGAGTTACACAACTTATACAACACATATTAGACAGTTATAAACATCTGTCTAATTCATACAACTCAAGTACATCAGTACAATACAACATACACAGCGGAAATTCTATATATCTACACGCTGAAGCCTCCTGCTCCTCAGCTCCTCCAGTATTCGTCAAGACTAACCTGAATCCCTCGACTACTCAATACAATATTGAGTACCCAAGAGTTTAATAAAACAGAAAATAAACACTTGGGTCAGACATGGGTCTGGTGTGAGTAAACGGTTTAAATTGCTTAACTTTGAAAACCTTTGAAAACAAAAGTATCACGTAAGACTCCCCACACATAAACATGGGTAAGTTTTTACCTTACGCTAACTAAAACATTTGATAGGAAATCCAGTTATATTATAATAGGGTCTAGGGTTTCCAAGTAAAATACAGAAATAGCTGAAATGCTTACATCTCACATTTCAACATAGTTGGGCACAACTAATACGTACGGCACTTATTGGAGTTTGGATTCCATACAATGGCAAGGCTACTGGGGTACCGCCCGTCACAGTACGTGGCCTAGATCACCGTACCGAGGAGTACGCCCGCTCCCCTGCAACACAAAGCCGGAACCATCCCTTACTGGATAATCCCGAACAAGACAATCCCGTAGTTGGCGCGACCAACCACACACTAAGCCGAATAAAAGAAAAGGGACCTCTAGACAGGGATCTATCTTGCTCTCAGTGGGTGCTACCCACGAAGCCTTGCTGCACCTCCCCTGTTTTAGCCATTCCCGGTTGATGAGGCTTGAGGTTACGATTACCTTTAATCAGAACATATCACTTAGAATGCTCATCGTCCGCCTGACGATGTGCTGAAAGCATTCAATCCATACAAGTTCGTTCCGGGTTCGAACGAAACCGAAGGCATTATCTCGTTACACTCGTTTTGGAATCACCCTCAGAGTTAACGACAATAACCCTTGCACTCTAAATCTTCATCTTAACTTGAGATTCACGACCTATCGTTAATTTGGATCGATGTGGTATTCGGGTCTCCAGACCTGGAAATCCGGTATACGGAAACCCGATCCCGGTCTCATCGAAATCCAAAACGTATCTTTTAAGGCCAAGTTGTTTAAAGGTTTAAACAATTCAATTCAATTTAATACTTGAATTCACATAGCATTAACATAGATAAATATTACACATTTATCACAGATATATCTAATATCATATCATAGTATATCATCCAATAGATATCAACCAAATCAGACATTCTACTCAACCATCATTCATAAGCAACCATTTATTAATCTCTATTATAATTAATTTAATCATCTTAAATTAAATTAATTACTTAAGAATTAATTCCTAACCTTGCTTAAATCAACTATTAATTAATTACAATCCATTTAATTAATTAATCAATTGAATATTAATCACTCTTGATTAATTCTTCATTAATTACATAAAGTAATTATTCTTTAATTAATTTAACAAATTAATTATTCTTAATCATTTATAGTAATTAACCTTTAATTACTCTCATTAACTACAATAATTAATGATCCTTAATTAATTACATTAATTAATTAATTAACTATAATTAATTACATTATTCCTTAATTAATTACATTAATTAATCATGCATTAATTAATTACTTCCATTAATCAACCTTAAATAATCATTAACAATAATTAACTATTCTTAATTACTTTAATTTCTTTTATAAATCCTTTTTGATTAAATTCACCAATTACATATAGTAATTCATTTATTAATTACTTACACTAAGTAATTATACTTAACCAATCTGATTAAGTAACTACACTTAATCAATTACCAAGCGACTATCCTTAATTAATTAACAAATTAATTAACTTAAATAAATCACATTCATTTCTTAAATCATAACTGAGTAACTCATCCTTAATTACCCTTTAAACAAATTAATTAATCCTTGATTAATTATTCTTTAATTATTAATTAATAAACCTTAATTATTAATCAATATCTTTTAATACAAAGTAATCAATCCTTAATTACTTTTATAATTAATTAATTAAACTTAATTAACTAATTAATTACTTCTTAATCATCAATTAATAAAACATTGTTTATTAATTAACCTTAATTACAAATTAATTAATCCATAATTACCTATTAATCAATCTTTAAATGATAATTAATTAACCCTTAATAACAGTTAAATAAATTCTTATTTAACTTTAATTATAGATAAATAATTTCTTAATTATTAATTAAGAAAACTTCATTATTACTTAATAAAACTTTATTAAGTACTTCTTAATTACTATTTTAATTAACTCTTAATCATTTAATCAATCCTGAGATAAAACATTATCATTTAAAAACATTTGATCTTAATAATTAACTTACTTAATTAAAATCATTAATTAAGTTAAAATAAATAATCATTAATTACTTATCCTTAATTATTAATTGACAATCTTTAATTACAAGTTAATAAATCTTGAAAACCTTAATTGTTAATTAACAAATCCTTAATCATTAACTAATTTAATCATCTTATTAATTATCAAACTTTAATTAAGTTTTAAGATTAAAACATTTCTCAATAATTACTTTATTACATTTCCCATTTAATTTGGAAATAACTTAAGATTTTGATTTAATATATTTAAGTTAATCAAAATCATACAACTTAATTTTATTTAACTATTTATTACAAAGTAATAAATTTCAAGAGAATTGATTTAACTTAATTATTTAAATTTACAACTTACCTTTACTTAAATTTAAAAACTAGTTTAACATTTATTTTGGGTTTAACCCATATGTATTTAAATCTAAGCCAATACATCTGCATCTTTATTAAAACAGAGATTTAATTTTAGATTTTAAACTGTTTTGAATTTAAAAAAAATTTAAACTGCTAACAGTTTTCACTCAGCTCACAAACGACCCGAAGGCAAACCCGAACCAAAGCCTCAACTCCACGAGTCCTCCCCGAGATATTTTAAACTGTTTGTTTTAAGTTTTTAAACTGTTAAAACTATTAACCATTTACACACGCATACTTGCAAACGACCCAGCGAAAACTCGAGCCACAGCCTAATTTGCTCGAGTTCCTCCTCGAGTACGAATTCAAGAACTCCATCTTCCCCAACTCTAAACCACTGATACACACTAACGATCGTGCACGTGCACACTACGATCAACCAACTCCGTTAACTTCTCCGGCCATCGACGAGTCGCCCACCTTCCTCTCAACCATCACGACAACTCCGATCATCAAATCCAACTCGAAAACGAAATCGAGCACTCGAGCTCAAAAACTGGAACAACACTCCATCCAAGAACCATCTCGTCCGACCACCCCTGACCATCAGCATCCCCACGACTTCGCCCAACGCTCCATCTCCGACCCACGCTTCCATTTCCCCAGGTGCGATAGCCTCCAGTTCACCCACGTCATCGGAACAAGTCGCGATTTCAACCATACCCAAAACCATTGCTAAACCCTAAATTACCATCGATCGATAACCACGGCATAAAATAAAATCATCCACTATTTTTCCAACCATCTACAGCCTTCAATCTATCTCCGACATTAACCATGATGATCCCTGACTTGCCGATCATCGGAAATTTACAAAAATGTCATTTCTGTTCAACTTAAAATTTCTCTACCATTTCAATCTTAAAATTCATGATTACTTTTTCTAAATTCATCATTTGCAAGCATTAATCAGATTATAGAATCAAAGATCTAAATTAACATATTCGAATTTTACCCATTTCTTGATTTCCACTGTACATTTAAATTTTGAGTTAAATACTTATTATATATTCTTGAATCTATTTTTAAAATCTAAAGTATATAGTTAGAAACCTTTCTCATTAACACAACCTAGACTAAAATCAAATGGATGCAAAGATATGAATTTTCAAATAAAAATCTGAAGCCTGTACTAAGATAAAACAGAGACATATATATGAACAGACATACACATCTTTATATCTACATATTTATAAACATGCAACCAAAAATTCACTCAATCATTTCTAGGACATCCCATATAATACTTCTGGGATCATGATATATAGTTTTAAGGTCTTATAAAAGAGGAGTTTCTCAAATTAAAAATGAACAGAGCAATTAACAATTAAATCAGACATGCACACTTCAATTCTCACATACATACAGAGTACACACATATAAACGAACATGCAAATATACTCCATTCAGAAATCATTCGAAAGCAAAATTTAATTTCATTTTTAACTTTTGAAAAAAAATGTTTACTCACCTTTTTACTGAGGCAGAGAAGTTTTGAAAGAAAACTGGAATGTTGAGATCTTTGAAAACTGGAAGCTTTGAAACAGAATTGCTTCATTTCTTTAAAAACAGGAAAGCTTGGAAATCTTTTGTTGTTGCTTCAGGTTATATTGAAACTTGCTTGATTTACTTGCATGCATTCTTGGAATGGTTACAGGCTTGAAGAACAATTGTTACAGGTCTTGAAAAACATTGCAGGTTTGTTTTGAGGAAGGCTACAGGGTTTTTGAACTGGAAATGATTTCCAGGTTGGTTTTGAGGATCATTGATTATAGACTTGGTTTGAAATAGGAAAATGGCTTCAGATTTGAATTTAGAGGAGATTTGATTCTGGTTTGAGAAGATCTTCAGATTTGTTTGTGGAGATTTCAGTTTTGGTTTGAGAAGATTATTTCGGTTTGGTATATTTTCTGATTTTGGTTTTGTCTTTGTTTTTGCAAATGAAAAGATAAGAAAAGAAAAAGAAATTGGAGAGGTATGCTTATATAACTTAATTTATGGTTTATTTAAAAATCAAAGAAAAAAAAATGAAAATAAAATTGACACTTGTCACAAACATTGTTTAATTAACTTACACATATTACTAACATGACTTAATTTATTAACACTTGTCATTTTATAATTTCATATTATTTTTAAAAAGATTTTAAAAGCTTTTATATGTATTTCCTAAATAGATAAATACATTTATTAGTTATAAATGCTTTTCTATATTATAAATAAATGAAACCTTTAAAAGAAAAGATAATAAAACTCATTTATATCCTAATAAAATCATATACATGTATTTCATTCATTTTTAAGTGTAAAAATATCTCTTGTATTCAATTCACTATTAAATAAATATTTTCTAAATTTATATAAATAAAATTCCTTTTAAAGAAAATATTGTAAACAAAATCTTATTTTAAATAAAAGCCTTGTTCATATATTTTATACCCAAATAAAATAAAATAATTATCTTTTAAAGATTCAAATTTAAATCCAGATTAAAAATTCAAATTTTACTTTTAAAAATCCAATTTAAAAGTCAACTCAACATTTATATTTTTAAATAAACATATTATTAACTTTGAAATTGATATAAAACTACTCAAGACAATATATATATATTTAAACAATACTATTAAATATTGGAAATGATAAATCTATTTTAAAATCAAATTTATAAAATAACATAATTAAATAATTATCCTTATTATAATTCAATCTATATCATAATTAATACATCACATTATTATTATTTGGTTATTTATATTTGAAATAACAATATTATCAATTAAAATAATTTAAATTAAGAGATTATCACATTTTAAACTTCTCGAAATTCCGGGATATCACAACAGCGGAACTAAAATATAATATATAATAACATATCTTTATACAAGGAAACTGTAATATACATACAATCATCAGAGTACAATAGTTAACAATCAATCTGGACAGTTATAATAACTTGTCCTCACATGTACTGAATATACATCATAACACACACAGCGGAAATAACCAAGTACGTGTAATACGCTTGAAATCCTCCAGCTTGTCTCGTAGCTTCATAGCATCCTAACCTAGATCTGCAATACTCAGTCTGACCCAAGCATTGTAATAGAATAACACCCGAGTCCGTCTGTAAAATCAGCGTGAGAAAACACACTGAATTTGAATTATTATTGTTATCAAAATCCTTTGAAAACAAAGGTATCTCGTAAGACCGCGCCACACATAAATACGACGGGTTTTTACCTTACGATAACCAAAACATTTTATATCAAAATTATCTGATATTATAATAGGGTCTATAGAAAATAAACTATAAAATAGTTGAAATGCTTACATCTCACGTTTCAGCATAGTTAGGCACATCTAAAACCATACAGGCTCGTAGTGGATATTGGATTCCATACAATGACAGGGCTACTGGGGTACCGCCTGCCGTAATACACCTCTAGAAAAACATACCGAGATCGAACCTATCGATCCCTGCCAACACAAGACCGGCCTACCCCTTACTAGATAGTACCTAATATGATCACCACCAATGGGCCCCGAAACGCATACAAATGAAAGTAATGATAAATGTCCACTCTAGATGAGTGATGATCATACCCTAATGGGAGCGACCCACATAGCCTTGTTGCATCTCCTATGTTTTATTCATTCCCGGTTGATGAGGCTTGAGGCTACGTATTACCTTAAGAATAACATTCATTCTTGGAATGCTAACACTACCTTCCAAGCAACGATGCAATGATAGCATTCATCCATACAAGTTGTTCTGGGTCTGAACAAACTGAATCTCCTTCAAGATCACCATCTCCATTATCTTCGAGATATCACAATTCATAACGCACAAATCGGATCGAAGTGGTTTTCGGATAATTAAGTCCGATCTCAGTCTCTTCGAAACGATTAACGAAATTGGCCAGATTTGATAGTTGGTTATTTAACTATCAATTACACACATAAGCAGTCACTGGGCCCAATTTTATAAATCTTTCAAAACATTCATTTCAAAATATCTCTACAAAGATATATATTCAACTCTCTTCTAGCAATCCAACATTTTGAAAACAATTTCAAATACTTATCCATAACAGGATATTTTTAAACCATTTCAACACTTAGAAATATTTCCGAATTCAATTTATAACACTTAAAAAAATATTTCTCTATAATTCATTTCGTAGTTAAAATATTTCCAGAACCATTCATTTCAATACTTAGGAAAATATTATAAGTATATTTTCCAAATCATTTCCAATATCAATACAGGAAATATTTCATAACTTATCTCATAAATCTTCAGAATTTTTATTAATTCTTTTTTACAATTTTCAACAACTCGATTATACTTATTTATAATCCAACTAAAATTTTGTAACTTCTTTAATGAATTCAGATTCATTTTCGAAGTTCGTGTATCTAACATATTGGAAATTCTCTTAAATTTCCAGAATTCTTTTATAAGATTTCTCTAATCGAATTTTAACTTAAACCTGGTTTACAAATCTCGAGAGGATTCATAAATAAATTTCAAACACTTACCTTTAAATCCTATATATATATAATAAGTATTTTTAAAGAATAATAATTTATTTCCAAAACACGTTTAAGTAATTATTTAAAATATCAAAACACTTTTAAATGGATATCGATAACTCATTCCCAATTCATATTTAAGTAAAACCAATCAATTTAAAAGCTTATTATAAAATTTTAAATTCTTTTTAACTAATATTAAATATTTGAATAACCAACTTTATGAAATATTTCAATACTAAAAACAGTTTTAAATTACATAGTTTAACAAATAAAAATTCCCCTTTTAAAACAAAACTTAACTTCACGTTAAAAATCTAATTTTTTTTAAAATTCCAATATAACCAATTTTATATTTATAAATCTCTCTCGAATTACGGTTCCAATTACATAACCATTCCTTCAAATTCTCTATCCTAAGTCAAGTTCATTTGGGTATTTATCATTTCAACCCGATTCCAATTCAATTCAAAATCAAAACATAGCAAAGGGAACTTGCAGTGTGATAACTGGGATGGTGTCAAAGTAAATAAACAAGCAATAACAACAACCAATATCAATCCAATAATCAATTCAAATAATCCCGAAATAATCGTATTAATTTACATTGTTGTTTGTGCAAATTAATATATTATTTCTAGAATATACACTATCATTTCATGTAGATTAAAGATTATTACATTACGGTTCTTCACAAGTCATCTATTTACAATTTTATACATCATCAATTTAAATAACATACATTCAATGGTTCTAGGTGTAATTAACCAAATCCTACGTGTCAATTAATTTAACATTTAAAGGGGGTCATATTATACAATGTCATTTAACCAAATTTACACATGTGTCATTTCAAATTTTAACTATCCTACGTCAAATTCAATTGCATAATATTTATCACTTTATACATTACAATTTAACATCCAATAAAAATAACAATCAATCAATTATCAACCAAACTGTATTATCATCGCATAAATAATTAACAGATAATGGTGTCAGATGTCATAGGTGAACAGATATAGGTAATAGCATATATAACAGTGTAAATAACTAACAGCAACATATTTCAATTGTCGTTTCAATTGAAATTAAATTTAATAAATAAAAGAACATTAATCGTGAGTGATTGCTCACCTTTTGAGGTTAGAGAATAACGGGAAGTTGAAAACCACGGACACGGATAAGCACGGAAAAATTGACAGAGTTAGAAAACTGCTGATGAAATGCAGATTCGAATACGGTGGGCTAGTAAACTGCTACAACAAATTAGACAATGGGAAGACATTCAATACGGACAGAATTCCAAATTAATATTTTTTTTTACAGCTTTATAATATTTTAAAAATCAATAATTATCATAAAATCAATAAAACAATTTATTATAATTAACATAAGCTTAAACTGTAATGAAATATTTTAAAATCTATATATGTATACTATAAACTCATGTTTTTGAAAACAAAATATCGATTATATATATATAAATTTATATTTATCCACCTCAAATAAAATAGACATACGCAAGCTATCAACTTGAATGTACGAATATGTCCCCTCCCCAACAAATATACAAACAACTTATGTCTATAAAAAAATACCTTTCACTGCAGACTCAATATATGTAACCAAATATATATAAATTAATATAACATGTAGCCCCACTATATGCAGACTATATATATAAGTGAAAATAATGTATTCATCACTGAAGTCAAAATTTATATATCCAGAAACATATTATATTCATATATATACTTATACTTTACTAAGTACTTCCGAATGAATATAACTTACATAAAAAAATACGAACTTTAAACGTGTATATATATTCACCCCAAATGCAAATATAACCTTTTCAAACAATATTAAAACCATATATGTAAACATATAAACTGTTATATGTATGATATTACGACATAAATATCTGTAACATTCATCAAAACTTAATTAAAAAAAAACACATGCGGCTATATACACCTATATCCATGATACTCATAAACTATATTCACATGCAGACTAGAATATAACTAATATATACAACAACAGACTCATTTTATTCAAAAATATATATATAACACTAGATTGAAACGCAAAATATACTACATCTATATAATAGTTTTTCTCCTCAGCTGTACTTACAATATTTAAAACAAAATTTATAAAATCAACATAACTTTAATATATACATGGACTCAATAGTCATCTACAGCTTATAAGTGTAATATATCACGTATAAAATATATATGAATAAACTATATATGTATATATGTACTCAAGCTTTCTCGGTTAAAATTTTATATATAAGCATATCTTTATAAACCAAACATGTATGAAGAAAAAGAAAAAGAAAAACCCCTTTTTTTTAAAAAAAATCTATGTAACCCAAAACACGCAAGACTTGCATAAGCTAATATATATGTTTTATGAAAATCTGATATATATATAACTAGACAGAATAAAAAAACCAAACACAAAATATACCTCAAAATTATATGTGCTATGCATGCTCACAGCTACAAAGCACCGAACAGAAGTTGATGCATCTTGGCCGAGCAGTGAGACAAAGGGCGAGTGCCGGTTGCGATAGTGAGTGCAAGTGGTGCGGTTCTCGGGTGGATCTTGGTTTCTCGGCAAAGGCTTCGCTGTTTTTGGCGTGTCGCGTGGAGCCGTGGTTGCAAAGAGAAGATCAGGTCGGCACTAGCATAGGGATGGTGCTCTAGAGGAGTGACGTGGCAGGGAAGGGAGAGGAGATGGGTTCGAAGGTTTGTGGCTAGAAGCTGCTACAAGGCCTCGGCTGGGGCGTAACGAAGTGGCGGAGGATATTCGGTGGAAGCTCGGTTGATGAGGATTTGATGGCGGGTGTTTGGGTTCGGTTGCTCGGTTGTTGGCTTTGGGTTTTGCCACCACTGGAGATCGGCAATGGGCTGTCACGGCGAAGAGGGGAGAGGCGGCGGAGGTGCTTTGCTGGGGCGGGTTTGGATTTGCAGGCGAGGTCATCGGTTTATGGTGGATGTGGTCGGCTGGTTGGTTGATGGGAGAAAGGCCGGAGTTGATGGAAGAGGGGAGGTGGTTCTCGGAAGAGGCTGGGTTGAGTGGGCATGAATGATGGAAGAGCAGGTGAAAGGAAGAAAAAAGAGAGGAATAGTACCAAGACAAGAAAGAAAATAAACAACTAGAACACATTACCCAAAAGAAAGAGAAAGAGGCACGCGTGAATTCAAAGTAGAATAGTAAATGTTACAGGTTGTATTTTCTAGAAATCATAAAATTATGGCTATTGGGTTATGCAGGGCAATAGAATGGTCCCGAGAAGTTTAAAACAAAATTTTGACATCGATACGGTTGACCTTTCACGGTTATCGCCGGGTACCAGAAATACGAAACACAGAATTGAATATACCACAGTGATCAGCACGACGAGACGATCAAAACGGTATACAGATATTAGCGGTACGAGTGAATTATAAAAATTCGAATTTTTCTACTGGCGGAAAATGCAAGAAAATCGTAGAAAAATAAGATCGATGGAGCCAAAGAAGTCCGAATTTGGAAAAACGAAAAATGACGTTTGCTCAGAAGATGGTTTAGAATTTTTCTATGAAAATATATTTAGGTTCCGAAAACATTTTATTTTCATCGCTTTTTAACTGATTAAATTGAAGTAAATTTACGCGCGAAATAAAGTTTCATATTTTCGAACGAAAATTTATCAGTTGCTATGTTTAACTAGACGCATTCCAAATATCAAATTTATATTTCAAAATTTTATCGTTTAAAATTTCATAAAATTTCAACTAATTACGTTATTAAACAGTTAAAATTTACGGGTCGTTACACTGTTTCCATGCTATTATGCGGGGAGCATAGTGTCTCATCCGCTCCAATCGGCGGGAAATATACCCAACTACTAACATATACTATTATATGTAATAATATGACATCCAACTGATAAATTATTATAAATCCATCCAATCAACCAATAAATAATTTTTAACATTTTATATTAAAACCAGTAATCCAAAATGAGTGAAATTTACTCAATTTATTCTAGTCGTCGTTGGGACATTCTGGATTCCATCTAACGTTCGATTTAACATGAAATTCTACAAGCTCCAATTGTCACCAAATCAATTCCATTCCATAGTGCTTTTCAATAAGAACCAAACGCGACAGACCGCGTTTAATTTGGACCTAAAACAAGTGAGTTATCACGTTTATAAGATTATCGAATAAAAATAATACAATATTCTCCTTAATTACAACTTAAACCATTAATTACCCATTTAAATATTTTAGCCGCTAACTCCTTCTTCCCCCAAAACACGACCCACCAGGCAAACGAAAGTCGACCGACTTCATCAACTCGTGCCTCCGCCTATGCTTCGCCTGAGACCGCCGCATGATCACCGGAGGTAGACCCATCCACGAGCTTGCCGTTGCCACCAGTGCCGACCTCCAGCCCATCACCTAATGCCGCCGAAAACCATAAAGGCGTTTCCGTTCAAGTAACGATTTCGACCGCACAGCCAATGCCGTGCCACCAAATTTTGGCCGAAGGTGGCCCTTACCCCACGATCATTTTCCCTTCACAACTCATCGCTTGAAAGTCGCCCAAATCGCCGCAGTTCGCCAATAACCGTTGCGCCTTCGGCCTCCTCTAGCTGCCGCCACGAGCCACCATCGATGATCTCCACCTTTCATTCGCTTCATCTTCACGTCACCTACAAGTTTCTAGTTGACGACGAAGGCTGAAAATGCCTTGAGTGGTCATGATAAGATCGTGGCCATTGGATTTGGGGGCATTTCTTTTGAAAAGAATGAATTATCTCATGTATATGAACGCGATTTACATACGGAAACAAAGTATAGGCTCGTACATTAGGGTGGCTGATAAGAAAAGTGAAGTTGGCTGAAAGGAAATGTAGGGTTAAATCGAATAAAATATATTATTTAAAATTCAAAATATCCAGCTGTAATTTCGGACTCCAATCGAGGCATGCCACCTGGCATTCCTAATGTTATACCACTATTTCGAACGCAATGGAACAAGTTCCGAGGCCTAATTTGATCTTATGCAGAAGATAGCTTTTTGAACCCAATTATAATACTAAATTTCCAATATTAATTTCAACGCGTTTCTATCCCGTACGACCAAATGGTGCATCTGATCGGTACAAAATTTGACGGCATATTAATATTCATTATTAGGATCCAATGAAACTGGTTTCATCAAAATCCGAGACTGTGACCCGGAAGGCGATTTTCACTTGTTAATTAAAACGAGTTATTTTTTTAAAATCGAGTAAATCACCTTTAAATTAAATTGAAAAGTTTTATTACCTTCATTCTTATTAAACATAAATTTAATAAGCTTTTAAATCATTTTTATCCAAATAAAAATCCAAGATTCAATTATTTGAACTAATTCAATTATTAAATTTAGTAATTAAATTACCAAATAAATCGTTATATTTGAGATTCAAGTTATTAAATCTATAACTTAACTTTTCAATATTTAAAATTAATTAAATATTCCAATCTCAAATCACTAAAATTCTGGGTCGTTACATAATGTCAAACAACAAATACTTTTGCCAGGAACAAAATATATATTAGTTGACCATGAACTTATAGTTTTAGTAAACAAAAAACAAACTACAAGGGCTCATGAAGATAGGACCCCTTATGATATCCATAAATAAATCTATCCTTATTTAACTTGACTTTATCGAGGGAGTGAGTCAATAGTTATCGAAATAGTATAAATCTTGGGCAAATTCCAACAATAGCCGGAACGGGAATCTGAATCAAATGCATCAAGATATTTCTTATGTAATAACCTAATTAGCCATCCACAATCATCGACCAAGAAAGAAATGTCTGTAATTCGTAATCTGACATATACCAAATAAAGAAAATTCAGAAGCTTTTCTTGACCATTGATAAGCATCCAAAATAAGGTGGAAAGCTCCTCATTTTTTTGGCAAAAATTAGATTGATGAATGCAAGACTTTCTGAGCATTAGACTAATTTTTTTGTCCCCGTAATCTTCTAAATGTTTCAAGAATCTCATATATTTGTCATAACCCTAGTTAACGTCCTTATGAAGTCTTTCCTCCTCTCTATTAAGTCTTAGGACCTCATTTCCACTTCGGTCTAATAAAATCCCAAGGCAATGCTTATTTTTCCTTATATACCGACAATGGAAAATAAGCTTTCAATAAAACTAAGATGTATGGAAATTAACAAGAAAGTATCAAACATTAAACTACCTGAGAAGGTGTAGAAGGCCTTAATGGAGAATTAAAATCTCTTTTTCTTCGAATAGATTATGGAACAAAATAAGCATGCAAAGCAAAGTCGCTTAAATTGATAACATGAGATTCATTGATGGGATCTTTTGTTGGGGGATTATCACCAATGCCAGGCTCAATCACTTGAGTGGGAGATTATGCACTATACTCAACCGCATTAGTATTGCCTTCATCCCCAGAATTAGTGCCATTGTCATCTGTGTAGTCGTCTTTGTCCTTTCCGGATAGGCCACTACCTATAGCTCCATCACGTTACCACCAGCATCGCCATCTTCTTCATCATCATTATTATCCTTTTCCTCTTCATCTCTACCTATATCAACATACTTAATATCATCGTCATCAGAAAAAGGTTCATTAAAATTGGAATATGCTTTGAGGTTCGCCTCTCCTTCATGTTCAGATTCAGACAGTTCTACTGACTCTTGATTGAGAAGAATATCAAACTTCCTTTTGTAATTAATCCTAGTAGATGCTAGTGAAGGGAAAGATAAGCCTAGACATTTATCAACATTGCCTTTATAAGCAAAGAAATATACTCCCTCCATGCACCGGCCTTTAAAAGGAGGAAGGATATCTTATAGAAATAAGGAGACCTTGCATTTAGCATTTCTCAAGGAATCCCTAGACTTTTGGAGAAGTGCATTTTTTTGCTAACTCCTTTCTAGGATTGGTTAACTGGAGCTTAGGTGGCTTCCTTTGACAAGTTAAGGGATTCTTCAAAAAGCTTCAGCATCTTCTAAAGCCCGATTCTTCTCCATTTCTTAATCAAGATCGGATGAGAGGCGGAGGTTCTTTGATAAAGTCTTATTATCAACTCTAGATTATGATTCTCACCCAAAAGAACCTTGGCATTGCTAGCAAGAGTGGAAATCGGCTCTATTAAGGAAGAAGTACAAATTGCAGATTCTAAAATAAAATTATGGATTAAAGAACATATTCTTACTAACTTCAAAATAGGAAGATTCGGTTAAAATATGACATGAAAGAAGAACATTTATTTATGATGTCAAAAATAAAGAGATACCATAAGAAGTTTTTGGATAAGAAGATTTAGCATGTCTTTTGAGAAGGTCATGGGAAATTCTACTACACCCTAAAAAGAAAGTGTAGGAGAATGAAGGATAGAATATAAGAAACCATTGAAATATGGAGAGGAGACTCTCACTTCACCTCTAAAAGAAGCTCTAACCATTCGAGAGTCATTGGCAAATCAAGCCCTAGATCTATGCGTATATTGGCCAATGACTCCTTTACGGGAGATGCCATGCATGATCTCTATATTGGAATGTGGAGAGATAGATGAAATGTTTGGAGGAACGACAACAACATCTGTAGAAATAGATGTAGAAATTTCTTTAGTGGAATAATCCAACTTGGTTTCCATGTTAGCTAAAGATGGGTCTGGCTGAATGTTTGATTGTCTAGTGTCCCTCTAGAATTTTTTGTTTTTTACGGCCATCAAAACATCACTACCCATCAAATTTATGGATGATGAGACCCCTTTAGCAATAAGAGGAAATTGCGATTTGTCAAAAGACTTGTGAGGAGTAGGAAGATCCACCATTCCTCTGTTTGAAGTAAGGAGCGGGAATCGACCAACCTTACATCTGCAAAGTAAATAAAACAAGGACAAGAGAACAAAAGGCAAAGGCGGTAATAAAATAAAGAGTAAATATATAGATAATATCTAGGACTATAAGAGATGGTACATTGAATTGGACTCTAAGTGGTGAAATGATCCAACTCCTGAAGTCAAGAGATTTGGAACCATGCACATTTCTTTTCACCAACGGGGATTTGCCGAAAATACGATAACAGAACTGGATCAAGCCACATCTTTTTAACTTATCTTCTATACGGAGCCTCGGTCTACTTCTAGAATGTGTAAAGGCATTATCGAATTTGTCAATCTTAGCCACCACCTTAAGATCAATGTTTTTAGAAGCAAGGTTTATATAAAATATATAATGATAAATTACTATTAAAAGTTAGTTATGAAAGAAGCATATAAATTTAAGAATCACACTTGGAGTTGCGAAAGTTCTAGAAATGTCGAGGAAAAAGCACTTCATAAAGAATAACTATTGATCCCATCCCATCATCTTATCAATGGAATTAGAAATGATATCGCTACTTAATGGGTAAAGGAGACAGTTAGTGCGAACTTATTGGTTTTCACTTTTAATATATTGGTTATTGAGCATAAGATCATGATCGACACACTGAAGTACTCTATTTCCAACACTTGAATATAATTTGAAGAGAATGTATTTAGCCATATGAATTTTGGGGTAAGCTAGATCAGAGCAATAGGGAAGTGAGAATGCCACGAACCATGTGATTAAAAGTGAGATAGTATGAGCACCATAAATGGATAGGTGTGAAGGCAAAGTATCCCTTTGGGGCTAATCCATCCTATCTGTGTGACTGGGAATTTTGGTCTTGATCACACTAATTCCGAAATGGTGAAGAATAGAATTGGTTTCCTTCTGCTTAATAATAAGAGATTTTTAGTTGACATAAACTTTCTCTTTAGAACGATTGGGAATTTCCCTAACTTTTAAAGAGCTAGAAGAGTTCTTTCGAGCATCATTCTTGGTGTTAACCATGATTCCTGAATAAATAATATCAAACGTCATAGTTAAGAGAAGTCAAATTCTTCTAATAATTTTAAAAGAATGTGTGAAGATATATATCAATAAATAGCTATGTATAAATAATGACGATAATGTAAATTTGCCTTCAGAAGAAGATAATCAAGAAAAAATAAACTTATCTAAGTAAGATAGCTATTGCAAGTTTAAAACAAAAAGATATTGCACGAATAAGATGGCTACTGCATGTCTAAAATATATAGCTATCGCAAGTATAAGGTAGCTATCACAAGTCTAAAACAGATAGTTACCGATGAATAAGAAAGCTATTGCAAGTCTAAAATGGATAGCTATTTCATGTATAAAATAGTTATCACATGTCTAAAACAGATAGCTATCGCATGAATAAGATAGTTAACGCATGTATGAGATACCTATCGCAACTCTAAATATATGGCTATCGCATGTACAAGATAGCTATTGCATGTCTAAAAAATACTGCTATTGCATGAATAAGATGCCTATTGCAAGTCTAAAATTGATAGTTATTGCATGTCTAAGGTAGTTATCACAATTCTAAAACAAGTTGCTATTGCATGAATAAGATAGCTATCGCAGATCTAAAATAGATAGCTATCACATGCATAAAATAGCCATCATAATTCTAAAGCAGATAGCTATTGTATGTATGATGGCTATGTGGATCTAAAACTAATGACTGTTTATGTTAGAAATAACAACAGTCCAAAAGTAAAACCGAATCAGCGAGTTGAGGGTTTTTGGATCTAGAGACCCATTACAATTTAATTTGCAAAAACCAGTAAACCATAAGAACAAAACCAGATTCATTTCAATAAGTTTAAAGTTCTTCTCTTTTCATAGAAAAACTCGAATTGAGAATAACAGAATAACAACGATAAATTCAAACAAAATTAATATAAATTCATAAGTTTCAAAAAGCAATAATGGATGAAATTTGATAAAGGAAATAAGCGAACTACTCTAAAAATTGGAAAATATAAGGGCTTGAAGGTTCTTAAAATTGTACACTGTTGTTTTGCAAGTGCCAGTAAAAACGAATTCTAGAAGATGGTTGGAAAACTGGGGTGAAACCATAATCGTAGTTCTAAAGACAAGTAATTAAACAGTTAAGATAATAGATTTGAAGAATACTAAGAGTTATCTAAAAAGTGTTTAAACTGCAAAAAAGAAATGAGAACATATGTTAAAATGTAAATAAAGAAGAAGAAAAGGAAAAGAATTTTAATTATACTAAAATATAAAAGTAATTACTTTTTCGAAGCTGCAAATTTTATAACTTAAATTTTATAAAATTCAAACAAGGACACGTTGGAAGGAGCTATCAAAAGTCCTGAAAAGGGGCTATCGCAAGTCTCGAATGATGAGCTATCGCAAGTCTCAAGTTTATGAGCTATCGCATGTATTAAGTTGATGAGCTATCGCACATCTCAAATGGATGAGCTGCAAGTCTCAAATGGATGAGCTATCGCTAGTCTCAAATGGATAGTTTATCACATGTCTAAGATGGATAACTAGAGCATGTTTAAAGCAAAGGAGCTATCTTAAGTCTAAAGGAAAGATATCACATGTCTAAAGTAGATGAGATTAGCATGGCTAAAGTAATGAGCTATTACATGTCTAAAGTAGATAGGTTATCGAAGGTCTAAATGGATAAGCTATTGCATATTTAAAGCAAAGGGGCAATCGTAAACTTGAAATAGAAAAGCTATCTTATGTCTAAAGTAGATGAGCTATTGCAAGCTTAAAAGCCGAAGTGCTATCGCATGTATAAAAGCTGAAGTGCTATCACATGTCTAAGAGCGGAAGTGCTATCACATGTTTAAAAGCTGAAGTGCTATCGCACATATAAAAGATGAAGTGTTATCACATGTCAAAGAGCGGAAGTGCTATCACATGTTTAAAAGCTGAAGTGCTATCGCATGTCTAAATTACCATCCAAACTTTCTAAAAGTTAGTTTTCTATTGATCACATTGCGTCACATCAGCATGAAAAGAAGGAAAATGGATCTCGTGCCATGTGCCATTTCAGCACCATGCCATGTCATCAATTAGTTCATTAAATCTCAACCATTCAAGGTTGATACCCTCCACATGTCCATGTTCTGATAGTGTAATTTTCCTACAAATAGGCGAATGCCCCCTCTTAATATGGTATGGATTCCTAACTTCTCTTCTTCCATATTTTCATTTGTACTCAAAACATAAGTGAAGAACTCGAATTGGGACTTTAATGGCCGTTTATGTCAAATTCAAAATTGACTTTTGTGACAAAGGCATATTTTCCTATTCGCATATTTGCTTACTTCCCTAAGGGGCGACTCTCTTGCACAAGTAATGTGAGAACTTAATTGACATAAGCATGCATGTTAGGCCAAATTTTAGGCTTAACAATGACTAGCATTATATGCATTTGCATTTGGTATTTTATATAAATGCATGTGTGACGCCCCACCTCTATATCCACGTTAGACAAGGACACTACGGGGTAATGCCGTCGACTAGCGCGGAGAATAAGGCTGTTGAGGAGCGACCATCCATGTAATTGCTTTGTGCGAGTACCGATATGCCAGATAAAAATATAACTTTTCATCTCAAGAGGAAATCCGACATACCGATACAAACTCAAAGCTACTACACGGTGGCTATGTATATATATAATTCAGAAACAAATATAGAAATAAACATAACACAAATCAGTCACAGACAATTCATATCACAAAGGCGGAAATAGATATGAATATAACACATGAAAGTGTACATCATAGTAGTGGTCAAATAAGATCCACAATATCACAAAAGAAAAGATACAAGTCCTAGACAACAGAATATGTATACATCAATGAGTCAATATATCGAATGTATACAACCAAAAACTACAATGCTAGAGTAGATAGCCAAAAGTCAGATGATAGTCCCAGATAAGAAGTCATGAGGAAGCACCTGTAAAATCTCAGTCTGACCCGAGTATTATTTAATAAGAAAATAATAAAAGGATCAGTCTAGCTATAATTATCAGATAAAATGAGATATAAGAAGAGATATAATAAAAACGTATGATAACCAAAAATGTCATACCTCGACAAGTATATATTAGAAAATCAACAAAGGAAAATCATACAAATATCTCACAAATCTCATAGCATAAAAAGAATGTCAAATTCTTTATTTAATTCACCAAGCCACAATAAATGACATACATATCAATGCCAACTAAAATAGGTGGTGAAACACAAATTCCAGAAATCACAACGAGAAATCCAGAAATCACAAGAAAAGAGGATGGCCAATCCCATAAACTGAACATCGACGCACCTAGAAAGACACGCCCCATGTAAAGTCTAGCATCGATACACCTAGAAAGATGCATCCCATTCAAAGTCGAACATCGACGCATCTAGAGAGATACACCCCATGCTCTAGCATCGACGCACCTAGAGAGATATGCCTCATGCATAAATAAACATCGACGCACCTAGAAAGATACGCCCTATGTAATGTCTAACATCGATGCACCTAGAAAGATACACCCCATGCAAAGTCGAACATCGACGCATCTAGAAAGATATGACCCATGCATAGATGAACATCGACGCACCTAAATAGATACGCCCCATGCCCCAACTTATTGAGCTGATTGCTCCACGAAGTAAATAAACATCGTCGCACCTAAATAGGTACGACCCATGCGTGAAATAAACATCGACGCACCTAAATAGGTACGACCCATGCGAGAAATGAGATGAAGCTCATTAAAACGAGGAACAGTCCTCCACGTGGACAAAAAGACATCGCACATTACTAGTCTAAACCATAAAATGATCGTCATTGATCATCAAGAAGTGTCGATCACACTAAACTAGTAAATATAAGAGTTTAGCTTCATGTCCCATAACCACTTGCTTAACTCAAATATTTACGAACAGATTGTAGATTTCCACTTGAAAATTGTCACAAGAGTTTCAATCGAACAAGTCCATAAATTAACCGACGAAGTAAACGCAAGCATTTCATACCACTTGTTTTGCTAAGCCGTTTAATTAGATTTTCTCATACGAATGAGGTAAAGGTTTGTATATACTAATAGATTAGAAAACGGTTTTATAAACGAGCTTTGTATTCAAAATAGAGTTGAAATCATCTTTGTAAAGAGTTTGAATATTTACTATTAGTATAGAAACCTTTGTATTTTAAAGTGACAAGTCATAGAAATGATTGTAGAAACAGTCAATCATTAAAAATTCACATTCGAAGACGTGAATCAAATCCAATTAAACCGATAAAGAATCCATCGAAGTGGATATTCAAAAATCCCGAAAAAGGAGTCATCAAAGTCATAATAAATGATAACAACAAATAGGATCATCACGAATCGATTCAAATTGGAAATTCAATCCCAAAAGGCAAAGTGGGCAGAAACAACAAATTCAGTTGACTGAACAGAGATTTTCAGTTGACTGAATTCTGCCTGGAAACATTCTGTTTCCAGGTTCAGTCGACTGAACAGAAATTTCAGTCGACTGAATCATGCCTGGAAACTTTCGGGTTCCAGATTCAGTCGACTGAACAAAGATTTCAGTCGACTGCATCATGCCTGGGTTGTTTGAAGAAAAATCGATGACGTTCAAAATTTGCAGAATTCTCCACAAATATATGGAATAATTGCACTCTTACTTCAAATATGTTTTTTTGGTATCAACAATGGATCTCATTTTAAAGATCGTAAAATTTGTGATTTTTTGGTGAAAATGGTATGTTGATCCGATTTTTCTACATAAAGTTATATGCGTTTGAAATGTTAAAAACGTAAAGGGTATTTTGGTCTTTTTACGCGCGCAAATTTGGAAACAGGGACCAAAAATGTAAGTTAAGTTTGGGAAGGATTTTTGTTCTATTTTGAAACTTATCAGGGATGTGAGCCAAACTAACCCATTAAAAAATTCATAAAATATAATTTTTCTATCTTTTATTATGTATAACAATCATGGATCTAACTAGTTAAAACTGAATAGTACATATTTGGGACACACCATGGACCTAATATTGGAATGTTTGGTAGAAAAATCAAATATATGTATATTTACTCTTTTAATCTATACATTTATCCTCTTTTCAATTCATAAAATAAATATTTAAACTGGTGCTATAGTAAGTAGAAAAAAATGCTTAACATTATATTAGAAGCTAAAAATTCATAGCAATAGTATCATATATTCTATAATAAGAATATACTCTGGTTTGACACATATAAGATCGTATGCAACTAACCAGGGAACCAAGAGGTATGTACTTATGTATTTGACACAAAAGTTACTCTGCAATAGGCCCTGGCCAAGTCTGACACCACAATCCTTCTCTCTCACTATTTACTTTTATGTTGGATTGCATTGTGGGTTTTCTCTAATTGTTTGTTGTACTTAGGTGCCTTGCTCAATCAGTATTTAGTGTAACAATCACCATTTCAGTAAAAGTATTAAATTTTGAGGATTAAATTTTAACTTATTTTTTTAGATAGAATACAAAGGCTCGTTGATGAAGATTTTGGGTGAAACTTAAAATTAATGAAAACAAGCACGTTTACCAACTTGCCATGCATAATATTATTTTTTCTTCTGAGGATCTTAGAGCAAAATTGTGGCACACTTAATTTATTAATTCACGGTTTGCTTTAGGAAAGCATGGTGCATTATAGTATGTAAATGTGTTCCACATATAAGAACTGTACCTTACTCTAAAACTTTCAAGAGCGAGTGATTCAAATCTAATATGATTTACTTTATTTTGCATGTACTTTTTGTCCCATGTCACATACATATGTTGTTAGGAGCATATCCATCGTGACAATCACCTTTGAGTTCAAACACATTTGGGACTATGCAACCCCGTATGCCTTTTTTAGTCTAATGCAACAACTTCACATATGCAATAATTTTCACAACCTTCTATGTCTTATCAATCACCTTGCAATTTCAAAGAATATCAACATCATGAAGTTATGGTGTAATTGGAGTTTCCACTTTACTAGTTTGCTTTATTTTCATTGTTAAAGTAACATATGTACATACGTGTTAGTGGACTTGTTTCTTTGTTTTTCTTGTTGAAGTAATATGGGCAATTGTCTTACTAAAGATATTTGGATACCTTGTTGTCAATGTAATATATATATTAAACATCATGTGCTTCTTGTTAAACTAAATTATATACATATCATAATGGATGTATTATGTTAAAATGAATATTTTATCATTTATGTCGATTTGGATACTATTATTTCAATATATAATACTGAATATATTTTGTGACACATGAAATAATGGTGGATTACAGTTGTGGTATTATCTTTGAAATTAAGTAAATTTATGACTGATTAAAGACAAAAATTCGGTCTTTACAAATTCAGTTTCTAATTTATTAAAGACTGAATTATCGGTCTTACATTTTAAGACAGAAATTTCGGTCTTAAATTTCTTTTGGGACTAGGAATTCAGAGACTGAAATTTCAGTCTTTGGTCAGTCTGTAAATATGATTTAAAGACTGAGTTCCTTTAATAAAAACTGATATTTTCAGTCTTTAATCCACTGTTTCTTATAGTGTTGATGCAAAATTTTCAAATACATAAAACAATACTACCACACAAAATCAAACAGCTATGTGCTAACTTTGTATGGGAAGGCAAGCATCATAAAATTGGTGTGGCAACATTATGTAAGCCGAAAAATAAAGAGGGGCTAGGGTGAGAAGGCTGGATGAGATGGAATAAGCATGTGCTATGAAACCAGTATAGAAACATCCTCAGCAAAATACTTTGTGGCTAAAGTGGTTGTGGGCAAAGTGGATGGGCAACGGGTATTTTTACAATAAAAATTTTTGGAATTCAAATTTTTATAACAATGCATCATTCACTTAGAAGTTATTAATGAGAACAGGTGATACAAGCAAACAACTAATTAATAGACAAATAGTAAATGGAAGGAATACTAGTCTTTGGTTTGACCCTTGGATAAAGGATAATCAATAACTAATATTTTGTGTTGCCTAACATGGCCTTGCTTAATTCTCACAACCAAACAATTAGCAATATCATAAACAATGGGGAGTGTGACTTAATTGTGATAGAAATCCAAGAAAATGTGTGTAATATGCTTTTGGTTTTGTTTCTTTTGTATGCATATATAATGATCTAAGAGAACATTGTAAATATACAAGTAAAAATCCATATTGTCTGCATATATAATGATCTAAGAGAACATTGCAAACATACAAGTAAAATCCCTATCTTCTAAATACAGACTTATAGTCTAACTTACCTACATGAATATCACCAAAGATTTTAATTTAATTCGATCAAAAATTAATAACAAAATTAGGAAAAAAAACTTAATTTTGGACTAGATGACAACTATTTATCAAGTACTTTTTGAAGCTACCAATTTCCAAGCCCACCTGGTTAATTCGGGGAATGGTTATAACAATTAATTCACATGTACTTTAGGCTTCACATAATTTTCTAATTCCATTTTACGAGCCATATGATTTAAATCCTTACATTCACTAGTATCAGGATCATTATTTGTGATATGATAGAGTTAAAGCCGTGCCTTGGGAAAAATTGTGTAATTTAATTATATAACTAACTCTAATTGCGAATTTTGTTTGAAATAAAGTAAGCTTTTAGTTTTATTTTCTATTTTATATATTGTGATGTTAGGACATAAGTGATGTTTTAAATACATTAAATATGTTGGTACTGGCCTGTTCTACAGTGGGTAAATTAAATGAATCTAAAAAAAATCTTATTTGGATCATAGTGGGCATATGAAGCTTAATGGGTTATATTAAATCCAGTCAAATTAATTTACATAAAATCCATTTTAACTTAATTTTCTAATTTATTTAATTAATTAATTTGATTAATTAATATTTATGTAGTTTATGAGTATGTCATTGCATGCTCATGTGTATATGCTGTGTAGGTGCGATATATAGTTAAGTGTATATAGTAAATGCTTACTTATATAATGATTTACAAATCAATTATATCGACCGGTATTTTGGAGAGCTCACTAATACGGATGTTCAACTCGTAAGTGTAAATTCAATTAGTCACTGTAGGCAATGAGCCACGTACATCAGTATGTACATGACCCAAGATTTCATCAACTCTTTCATTGCTCCCATTGAAAGGTGCTCAATCAATTTCCCATTGAGGCATTACTCACAAGTGTCAAATAATTCATAATCAAGTGACCATAGAAAACCCCCGTTTTTCAATTTGTGCAGTCTTTTATCACTAATATGACCTAGCTAGCCTATAGTGCCATAAGTAACCATTATCAATGTCAATAGAAGATTAATTAACAACATAGATATGAGTAATGTTAAGTACATAAATACCATTATCTGAAACATCATCGCAAATATTTTTCTATCAAATACTATACTCATAATATTGTTATTACAGTGAAAACCAAAACCTGTCTCAGACAATCCTCAATAGATATAATACCACAAATAAAGTCTTTAACATAATAACAATTATTAAGAACTAAATCACAACCACTAGGAAAAATCAAGTGATAGTCTCCAACTGTTGTTGCATCTACTATAGATCCCATCAGCAATTTGAAGCCTCATTTCACCTTTTGCCCATGTTGTCTGCCTCTAAGTCCCCGTAATGAATTACAGATATGAGTCCCAGACCCAATATTTAAAATCGAAGATAATTTATTGATTGAAAAACAATTTGGAATCATAAACGTACCTCTAGGAGCAGAGGAATCATTCTCGTTCTTCTTGTCTCTGACCATCTTCAAATAGCCCAGACAATTGCGTTTCAGATGCCTCTTCTTATGACAATAGTGACATCCACCCTTGTTGTAAGAGCATCTTTCTGAATTTCTTATAACCATGCTTGTGTTTCTTCAAACCTTTTGAAGATGATTCGTTTCTCTATACAACTACTTGCCTTGATCATTAAATGAGCCTTCAGTAGACCTCAACATATTAAGTAGATCGACAAGGATAACATTCAACAGTTGATATTGTAATTTAATACAAATGGCTCAAACTGTGGAATTAGTGAACCTAGGATCAAGTCCACTTACAGTTCATTGCTTATCATAACATCTAACTTAGAAAGTTTACCAATATAGCCTTTCGTTGTTATTATGAAATCCTCAACACAACAGCCTTACTCATTTCGTATTGAACAACATCATAGTAATCTCAAATCTTGCTGAACGAGGTTGCTCCCTAAACAAATATTTGTAGTTTTTGAATATTTTATAACCAATTATGTTTTTATGTTGCCCTTGCAACTTCTTATCTAAAGTTAACAACACGAAAACCTAAGCGATTTCACGGTCAGCAACCAAAGTATTATAAGCTTTTACTGTCTTAGGGTCGGCCGTTGCAACGGGTTTTTCTTTCAAATATTCAGTATATCCATAAGCATTCAAATGTAAGTGCTATTTTAGTTGCTCTTAACCAGTCAGTGTAGTTTGGTCTGGTGAGCTTATCATTTTTCGAAAATAGTCGTAGGTTGGCCATTTTGCTGCAAATTTAATTTAGTGAATATTAGGCTCAAGTCCCTAATAAGTTTCAAAATACACAAAAACCCCAATTAAAAAAAGTATGTAAATTAGATCGCTAGAATTAAGTTACTAAGTAATTGCATATAGTTATGCAATTATTCACTGAATAATTGCAAACATTTATGTAATTATATCCAAAAGTCGCATAAATTTATGCAATTTTTTCGGTGAATAATTACGGAAATTTCCGTAATTCTTTTGGTGAATAATTGCAGAATTTTCCGTAAATTTTTGAAACAGTTGCAGAAAATTACGCAATTTTTTGGTGAATAATTGCGCAATTTTGCGCAATTTTTTGAAAAAATTGCTGAAATTTCCGCAATTTTTCAGTGAATAATTGTGGAAATGTCTGCAATTTTTTGATATAATTGCATAAATGTTTGCAATTATTCACTGAATAATGGCATAAGTGTATGTCATTATTCGGTAACTTAATTCTAGGGACCTGATTTACAAACTTTTTTTACTGGGGTTTTTGTGTATTTTGAAACTTATTAGGGACATGTGCCAAACTGTCCCTTTAATTTAAGTAGATTGGAATAATTTATATGTAGCATGTGTTCGTATATTATTAGAAAGGTTAAATGTATTCATTTCATTTTTCTAGTAAGCTCCCCCTAGACTTTTATGTTTCTCAAAACTCCAAGGAAAAAATAAATAAAACTTTTGATTTCTCTAGTGGGTGTTAGGACTAGCTTGCCTTAGGATTTTGACCTTGAATTTGTCAAACAAGTCATAGGGCCGCAAGCGATGGCTAACATTTTATCGTTTGTATCATATACAACTCCATTCCCATGGTCTTTGTCATAATCTCATCTCGACCTTGAGTTTGCTCAACAAATATAAAGAAATTATTCAGTAGTATCTACCTTTCCGCAATGGCCTAAGTATAATGCACATACGTTGAGTTTGGTCGACAAATACGTGCATGTATCTTACCTCGTCTAGTCAATATATTTATAGTATTGCACATAACATCTCTAGCTTGAGTTTGCCCAACAACAAAAGAGTATGCAAGTTATACGTTAATATAAATGGTAGATGACAACTTTATGTATTAGAGATTCATAATATTTAAAATATACATTTATTATAGTGATATCGATTTAGGGAATGATGTATTTCTAACGTCAGAAATCACGATATATATGCAATATATATATATATATATTTATTTATTTCTTAAACCTAGGTTGGGTTTCTTACCATTCCACTTATATTATACATTTATATTATATGAGTTTAATTAACTTATAACTATTTATAGTTTAATTAACTTATATAATATTCATATGTACATTATAAGTTAAATTATATTTAATTAATTTTTGATTTATTAACTTAATTAAAAAGTTAATTAAATTATTTTAAAATTCAAAATTTTATCTTATTCATCCAATTTAAGATGAATATTAACTATAACATTTATAGTATGTGTGTGTGTCATTTATTAGCAAGGCTAGCCGGCTTTATAGTGAGCCTTGCCACTATTATTAAAAAATAAATCAGGTGTCCTGCACATGCACAAAACAACTATACATAGTTTTATAGTGGCCATACCACCTAAACATATACAATACAGGTGAGAAGCTAAAATGCCTCTGCAGCTAAAAGAAGACTAAACGTCCTCCTGAGAGAAGGATCCACTGCCATCATCAACTTATACATGCCAATGACTTGGATAAAACCAGAGAAAAGAGCTGCTAAATTAGGAATAAAATCCACTAAATCATTGTAGTATTTAAATTTCCCATCCTAGGTATCATCTGCCAAAAGAATTCTATTGTCATCCCCATCCTCTCCCTTATAGGAAAGAACTAGTCCATCCCCAACAATATGATAATATAACCTCCGACTCTCCCCATCTCCACCTACAAACATATAATAATAATCAAACTCTGGACAATATCTCATCTCAAATTTCACGTGTTGCCAAGACTTCTCCATGGGGTTCCACTTAATCACTAGAAGATTTTGCACTTGTTCTACAGATAAGGCGACAGAGAACACATAACTAAGATGACTAGTTGAAGGAGATACCAGACAAATAGGCAAAAGGACTGCAATATCAACCATCGAAGAACGAATGATCTGCTTTTTGGGAATCCATTTCCTCACTGAAGGACCATGTAAATATCAGGTTTCCAACTGTAATTCACATCAATGAAAACATCATGACCTCGAGTGTTATGTACCTTAATCTTTAAAGGGAGAGGCTTATCCGGGGTTATTTCAATCAAAGCCTTAGCATAAACCAACATGTATGTGTTTATCATTATATATATATATATATATATATATCATTATATACATGTATTATATACAAGGCAGAAGCCACTATTTTTTTGTTTATACTGCAATAACTTCTTCATACTAACTCGGAATCAGGCGAGACTTCGACCAATGAACTCCCAACTAAATTACGAACAATATGGAACACTTGGATACTTTATCTTTTAAACTCACACTGTAGCTCTCCATGGTAACTAACAGTTGTACTTTGAAAATAACAGGCTATATCCTTATATTTGAAATCCGCCTAGGCAGAAGCCGCTATTTTTTATTCAGACTACTATAACTTCTTCATAATAACTCGGAATTGGGCGAGACTTCGACCGATGAACTCGCAACTAAATTACGTACAATAAGGAACTGTAGCAACCCGCAGTTCCATACCCCTTGAGTTGATAATAATTCTTCCTCGTTCAACCCAAAGTGTACGAAAGAGCGAATAACTAAGGTAAAAGAAAAGAAAGAGGTAGAAGAAGAAAATAAAACAACATCGGAATCTCACAATCGTAGCAGAAAAAAATATAATATATAATAACAGATTTTAAATACAAGATCTATACTATTAATATACATACCATGTATTAGAGTACAACAATCCAATACATCAAAGCTGGACAGTTTAATACTTGTCCTTACACAACGGAATAATAATCAAGTACGGAAGTACGTCTTGCCATCCAGCTCGTTCCCTGAACTCCATAGCATCCTATCCTGAATTTGTAATACTCGGTCTGACCCGAGCATCATAATAAGACAACACCGGAGTCAGTCTGGAAAACCAGTGTGAGAAAATCACACTCAATTGGATTATTAAAATTTTGAAAATCCTTTGAAAACAAAGGTATCTCGTAAGACCACACCACAAATAAACATGCCGGGTTTTTACCTTACGATAACCAAAACATTTATCAAATCCGTCTGATATTATAATAGTGTCTATAGAAAGTAAATAAAATCTAGCTGAAATGCTTGCATCTCACGTTCCAGCATAGTTGGGCACAATCAAAACCGTACGGACGCTTATTGGAGAATGGATTCCATACAATGGCAGGGCTACTGGGGTACCGCCCATCACAGTACCTGGCCTAGATCAGCGTACCGAGGACCACTCCCGATCCCCTGCAACACAAGACTGAACTACCCCTTACTGGATAGCCCGAATAAGATCACCCCGCGGTTGGGATCAGCAACCGCCACACAGCCGAATAAAAAGGACTCTAGACCGGGATGACCTTACCACTTGGGTGCTACCCACTTAGCCTTGCTACACCTCCACTGTTTTAGCCATTCTCGGTTGATGAGGCTTGAGGCTACGCATTACCTTTCAGAACACATTCACTTAGAATGATCATCGTCCTCCAATGGTGACGGTCTGATAGCATTCGTCCATACAAGTTGTCCTGGGTCTGGACAAACCGAATCACCGTCTTCATCATCTTCACGGTCTTCATTCGCTACGTTCAAACCGGATCGAAGTGGTTTCGGATAATTAAACCCGATCCCGGTCTCTTCGAAACGATCAGCGCATTGGCCAATATTGATAGTCGGTTATTTAACTATCAAATAACATCCACAAGCAATCATCATGCCTTAAATAATTTTCCAAATTATTTATTTCAAAATATCTACTCAAGATATTATTTCCATACTTTAACACTTTGAAAATAGTTTTCAAATCCCTTTTTATTTTCACGGAACAAATTCCAACCCTTGCCCAATACTTAGAATATTTTTACCACTTCATTAGTTACTCAACACTTGGAAAATATTCATTTTATTCCCTATTTCTTTTCTCAAAAATCATTTACAACTTTATTTGTAAATTCCCAGCTCGTTACGTACGGAAAACTATTTTTAAGAAAATCCAATATTCACCCATTAAATTCATAAATTCCTCTCTATTCGTATCACATCGACTATATCCAAATTTATCACCATTTCTCATATTTGAAATAAATTCCACTATTTCTTTTTCAAAACAATTCCCATTACTCGATATAAGTCCACACCATTAACTTATATTTTCACATACCCACTGATATCATTTTATCTTGTTTATAAACCCCGTTTATAAATTAATAACTCCCTTGAGTTTTCACTTATTTATAAACAATCTATTTATAAAAACAAATTCCATTTAGAATTCCGTTTACAATTCTTCCCTTAGTAAAATTCCATTTTTATTTCAAATCTATTTTAATTATCGATTCCAATTCTCTTCCAAAATCTTCAAAATATCTTTCAAGTCCTTAATACATACTGTTATTTAAAATCTCTATTTAACCTAATTTACAAATAGTTAATTATAGCCAAGTTAATTTATATATTTCTCGTTCCACTCAATTTTCTTTTCAAAATAACCCAATTTTCAGTTTAAACCTTTTTCATTCAAAATCTTCTTTTTATTGGCATCAAATTAATTATTTACGGTATTTGAGAATACCAATTTAATTTCCATGCTATTTCACATTTAATAATTCAATTTACACACAATCTAAATCAGTCTATCCATCATATTCATATATCAATATATATATATATATATATATATATATATGAAAACAATACATATTTTTGAGGAATCCTGTTGGATCCCTCCAACCTGTTTTTCCTACATCCACGGATGTAAGTCAACAAATAAAATACAAATCCCACTCCGAGGGAGATATCGTGTTATATAGGGTCATCTTCTATTATGCGG
The DNA here is from genome assembly GCA_030737815.1 of Allium fistulosum. Classification (NCBI taxonomy): domain Eukaryota; kingdom Viridiplantae; phylum Streptophyta; class Magnoliopsida; order Asparagales; family Amaryllidaceae; genus Allium; species Allium fistulosum. Next base: position 1,048,205,859 of record CM060903.1, read on the forward strand.
GGCGCATAGGGTCTCATCCGCTATATAATGCGGGAATATCAATCACTCCCATATTAATATATATACTACTATATATATATAACATCCAGCAGATAAGTTATAAATTTATCAATCAAGTCAGGCATCCAATTATTTAAATTTAACATTTAATTTTTAACAAGGTAATCCAAATAAGTGAGAAATTCTCACCTTTATTTTTGTTTTGCAATCCACTTCAATCTTGACTTGGTTTCACGGTTTTTGACCTTGTATAAACATTATACGGTTTATTAATATTTGAAATACTCGAACAATTAATTACCATTTACTAAATTTAATTAACTAATAATTTAATTAAACTAATTTTTCCTTTAATAATTTCTTAGTAACTAAAATAATTAAATAAGTTAATTAAACACCCTAAATACATATTTTTAAAATAAACTAGTAAATTTAAAATTTGTATATGTTTATTTGTTTTATTTTTTTCTTTGAAACTACATATATACTTATAAAAATAATAGATTCCAAAATCTAGTTTTATATAAATTCTTCAACATTTAAAATTTCTATTTTCAAAATCTTAGCCATTTTTTTTTCTGTTTTACCTATATATTAAAACATGTATGTGTATTTATATAAATACTTATATTTATATTATTATTTCTGTATGTATACATATATACATATATATATATATTAAATTGAAAACTAAATTGTAAATATATACCTCACTGTAATAAATTTCTCTCTCTATATATACACACATATATATAAATTTTAAATTGAGAAAGGAAAAAAAACAGCATATACCTCACCATCGCGACAACTCTCGACTACTGTCGGCCATCGCAAAGCTACAACCTGACGCACAAGCCACTGCCGACATCCCCGCACGCCGTTGTTCCCAGCCTAAACCCATGCGACTTTACCGTTGCGTCGATCCAGCTCCTCACTTGCAATCGCCATTTCAGATGACGACGGCCCTCACCTTGACCATTGCACAACCCTGTCGCGCTCCCACGTGAGCTCGCCCAAACCTTCGACGACGCGGCCCCTTCCACTTCCAACGCCTGCCACCCCTCCATTCTTGCGCCTCCAGGATTTCCCCCATCGCGATGAAGACGCGTATCATGGAGACGTCGAGGTTCAGATTTCGAAGAGGCTTCGCGATTTGATTTTGGAGGAAGATGACTGGGAAGATTTGAAACGAATTGAATTCTATTGTCTGAAAAGAAGAGAGGAGGGTTTTCGATTTTACGTTGGGAACTTGCTTTTCTATTTTTTTTCTCAGTTCTGTTTGATTTTTAAAGGAAACGAAGAGGAATGGCTCGGGTTTTTAAAAAAAACGAGAAGGGAGGTAGCGTGTTTGAGTGTGCTTGCGTGACTGCATAAGCTTGCTACAGTGATTGAAGAAAACGTAAAAAGATCTGATGGGAAATATATTGTAAATCAATGAATATATATATATATATATATTATATAAATTTTTAATTGGGACAGTTTGGCACAAGTCCCTGATAAGTTTCAAAATACACAAAACCCTAGTAAAAAAAAGTTTGTATATTAGGTCCGTCGAATTAAGTTACCGAATAATGGCATACACTTATGCATTTATTCAGTGAATAATTGCATACATTTATGCAATTATATCAAAAAATTGCAAACATTTACACAATTATTCACTGAAAAATTACGGAAATTTCCGCTTTTTTTCAAAAAATTGCGGAAAATTCCGCAATTATTCACACAAAAATTGCGGAAATTTCGGCGGTTATTCACAAAAAAATTGCGGAAATCCACAATTATTCACCGAAAAAATTGCATAAATTTATGTAACTTTTGGATATAATTGCATAAATGTCTGCAATTATTCAGTGAATAATTGCATAACTATATGCAATTACTTAGTTACTTAAATCTAGGGACCTAATTTACATATTTTTTTACTGGGGTTTTTGTGTATTTTGAATCTTATTAGGGACCTAAGCCTAATATTCACTTTTTAATTTTAAACCGCCTCGAATTCGCAACTCAAAAACTCGACCTCCTATCGAGGCGTTTCGCCAGGCGTTTATAATGTTATACCCATATTTTGAACGAAATGGAAAAGGTTTCGAGCCCTAAATCGATCGTATGGAGAAGATAGCTTTTTGGACCTAGTTATTATATTAAATTTTCGATATAAATCTCAGCACGTTTCTATCCCGTATGACCACCCGATAACTTCGAAAGCTCCCAAATTTGAAATCCGATAATAACACAATATTACGGATCCAACGGAACTGGTTTCGTCGAATTCCGAGAATGTGCCTCGGATGGCTATTTTTATATGTCAATTTTAACGATGTATATATTTAAATTGAACAAACCACCTTTAAATTCAAATTTAGACTTTTTATTATCTTCATTGTTACCAATATAAATTTTATAGGCCTTCAAATTAACAGGCTTAAAACTCAAGATTCAATAATTTACCCAAATTCCAATTATTAAATCCAAAAGTTGAATTGTCCAATAAATCACTATATCTAAATTCTGAATCTATTTTATTAAATAAACCCAAGTTTTCCATATTTAAAACCAATTTATAATTCAATTTCAATATTTAAAACCATTTAAATGTTCACAAATAACGCCAGAAAAACCCGGGTCGTTATATTCCTTCCCCCTTAAAAAATTTCGTCCCCAAAATTGCTAAGGCAGAAAGAACGCCTCAAACCCATTAACTTACTAAAACTCACTTAGTGAAAATCCCATATTCACTTTTCTAATCCCTTAGTTCCAACTAAACAATTAGTTTCAATTCCAATTCCAAAATCCCTTTATTTCAATTCCAATTTGAAATCAATTCGTCGTTAACAAAAATTCTCCAAAAATTTTCTAACTCCCAAAATTTCCGAATTTTTTTGGCAGAGTCTCCCTTGTACGAAGGAGCTTTTGAAATTCGATAAGAGAGATAAATATATATACATCGACCCACACGGTTGAAAAAACAAAAATATAACAATATTTCATATTTTTTATTCCTTTTATTGTGTAGGCGTACCCCTATTTAGCATTTTTAAGCAAGTAGCTTATTTATTTAGTAATTAGCGCGATCAAAATCCATCCAAACGGCCTCCAAGTACCTGTACTTACTCAATTTAAACATGTAAGTACCAAATTATGTAACTTAATAACATTTTACTTATTTGCAATAGCTAAACACATAGATTTTTATAAGCAATACAGATTAAACAATATTTACAAGCAACCTATATGACTTCTACACTTATTCAATTGTTTCAGTCAAGCTATATACTATTTTCACTCAATTTAAATGGTTTACAACTCAATTGCTTACATTCAATTCATTTTTAAACCAAACAAACTCATATTAATTTAATTGATTTCAAAATCAATTTTGTTTGCTTCTATCAATTCATAGAATTTTTATTTACTTCTGCTTATGTCGAATGACCCATTTTCCTATGCAATTCGACGATATTCATTCAAATAAACAATCACCTAAGCTTATAGCCCTTTTAAATTGATTCCAACTCAATTTATATTTAATTCCATTCCCTTTCAATTTTAACTTATTCACAACCAATATAATTTCATTCCATTCTAATTTATGCACAATCCATTTACCTGCATTTCATTCATATCCGTCACTTAGAAACTCGAAAATGAATACTGATGATGCGGCCGTCAGCATCAGAATTATTTTCCAGCGACCGAAGTGAGTTCGGTGCAATATTACTTCCAAAATCCATTTAAATACATTTTATATTCAAAACATTGCTATTATTTATTTCCAAATACTTTGGAAAACATTCAAAAATCTCCGGGATTTAGATTTTCAAATTCTGGTTTGAACCCGATTTAATTATAATCCAGTGTATAATTTATACTTATACAAATTTTCCTTTGTTTATATAAATCTTTTCAAATTCTATAATCTTATTTGACTATAATATTATCACCCAAACATTCCAATTATATATAATAATTTTAGAAATTATTTCTTTTATATAAAAATATATTTTTAGGTAAAATTATTTCATTTACCCACTTTGAAAACAATACTGTGTCGGTTTGCCTAGTTTTAGAGTTTAGAAATCCCTATCGATATAGTTGTTCCGATTGTACCAATCAGAATTTATAAACACTCAACCGATAAGTCAACACAATATTAAAACAATTTATATTCACTAACAAGTACGCGCTCATATCTACTAATACACTCAACTCATTCTTGAGCACTCCTGACTCTATCTCTAATGAGTAACCCCCACCAGAGCCAAGGTTCTCGCTTAACCTTCAGCTCTGATACCAACTGTAGTGACCCGCACTTCCGTACATCTTGAGTTGATTATAATTCTTCCTCGTTCAACCCAAAGTGTACGAAAGAGCGAATAACTAGGGTAAAAGAAAAGAAAGAGGTAGAAGAAGAAAATAAAACAACATCAGAATCTCACAATCGTAGCGGAACAAAATATAATATATAATAACAGATTTTAAATACAAGATTTGTACTGTTAATATACATACCATTGATCAGAGTACAACAATCCAATACATCAAAGCTGGACAGTTTAATACTTGTCCTTACACAACAGAATAATAATCAAGTACGGAAGTACGTCTTGCCATCCAGCTCGTTCCCTGAACTCCATAGCATCCTATCCTGAATTTGTAATGCTTGGTCTGACCCGAGCATCATAATAAAATGACACCCGAGTTAGTCTGGAAAACCAGCGTGAGAAAATCACACTCAATTGGATTATTAAATTTTTGAAAACCCTTTGAAAACAAAGGTATCTCGTAAGACCATGCCACAAATAAACATGCCGGGTTTTTACCTTACGATAACTAAAACATTTTTATTAAATCCGTCTGATATTATAATAGTGTCTATAGAAAGTAAATAAAATCTAGCTGAAATGCTTGCGTCTCACATTCCAGCATAGTTGGGCACAATCAAAACCGTACGGGCGCTTATTGGAGAATGGATTCCATACAATGGCAGGGCTACTGGGGTACCGCCCGTCACAGTACCTGGCCTAGATCAGCGTACCGAGGACCACTCCCGATCCCCTGCAACACAAGACCGGACTACCCCTTACTGGATAGCCCGGATAAGATCACCTCGCAGTTGGGATCAGCAACCGCCACACAGCCGAAATAAAAGGGACTCTAGACAGGGATGACCTTACCCTACTTGGGTGCTACCCACTTAGCCTTGCTGCACCTCCCCTGTTTTAGCCATTCCCGGTTGATGAGGCTTGAGGCTAAGCATTACCTTTTTAGAACACATTCACTTAGAATGATCATCGTCCTCCAATGACGACGGTCTGATAGCTTTCGTCCATACTTATAAATATCTTATTAAAAAGATTTGCAAATTTTAAATTGTTTTTTTTCATCCATAATCAATAAATACAAGGATAAACTCATCGAGATACTCGTAGAATACTCGATTCATAAGATGGATGAAATAAGGTAGAAGGTTCGTCAAACCGAATGACATAACGAACCACACATATGAATCATAACGAGTGCGGAATGCGGTAAGTGGAATGCTATCCTCCGCAGCTCGTAGCTAATGAAAACTTGTGTCAAGGTCGAGGTGAAAAGACCTTAGCACCACTCAATAGATTGCTTAGGTGGTAATCCTAAGTTAAGCTCAAATATACCGAAAAAATCACAAACTACTTAATGAGAGAAACAACACTTTCCTCATCAAGTGGGTTTAAAGAATAAAATGATGCCACCAAATTTGGAAATCAAAATCATTAAGAAAAGAGGAAATCTGCTTAACAGATTGAGGATGTCGAAGATATATAGTCCGCTCAGGACATAGGATGTGGGCTTCATAATGATCAATCCAATCATTTCTCAAAAATCAATTTTGAAGCCTAAGTAAAGCATAACATGCAAATCGGCTCGAAAAGAATAATCACATAAAATAATCTCGACATTTACACAAAGTAAATTGAGTGTTGCAGATCCATCAATTGAATTTGCAATTCTCAATGAAGTCATCAAGCCCATAATATTAAAAGAGAAAGAATCATCAAGTTCTTTTGATATAAAATAATGAAATGAACCCGTATCGAAAATAACTCGAATATGATAATCACAAAACAAATATCGTCAAGGATAGAATGAGAAATACCTTGACCAAGAGAATGGCTAGTAGAGACTTGCACAACATTTAGCTTTCCCTCTTTCTTGTTTGGAAGTTTGGGGCATGAAGATAAAATATGTCCCGAACTTTTACAATAACGACAAAAAAATGGTTTTGGGAACTCATTTGCATAGTGGTCCGTAAGACCACAATTGTAGCATTGTCCACGACTAGAGGTAGGAGTCTTTGCTACCGAAGTTTCTTGCTTCCCTTTCTTGTTGGGATTGGGGCCTTTGAACTTAATAGACATCTTCATGTTGTTGTTGAAGTTTTGTTTGGCATGCTCAACTTCAACATCACTTTCTCTATCGGCCTCTTCAAGCCGAAGAGCTATATCTACAAGCTGATCGAAAGAAACTTCTGGTTTAGAAGTAAAGTCTTTCTGAGGTTCTTATTCAACCCATAAACAAATCTCTGATTTTTCTTCAATGGGGTATTAATATATTCGACCCCATATTTAAAGAGAGATTCAAAAGATGCGACGTAATCTGTCACAGAAGATTCACCTTGAACAAGGTCAATAAAGCGTCGTGCTAAAGTTACTTTTTCAGCCTCCGGCACAAACTTCAATTCGAATCTTTCTCGGAATTGCTCCCAAGTAAGATCTGTTTCGATAATTTCAGAAATCAAAAGCTCATACCAATCTAATGCTCTTTCTTGGAGCATGCTAGAAGCCACTTGGACACAAATTGAATCAATAAGATCCATGCGGGAAAAGATGCGATCGCATGATCTAAGCCAAGCTTGGATTTCTATAACATTTTTGGAACCCTTGAATGGCCTTCCACCCAAAGCGGTATAATCTCTGCACAAGCGTGCAAACCCGGATTTAGGGTGAGTAGGCGCTGGAATGGGTCCGGCAGCTTGGGCATTGTTCACAAGATCTAAAAGTTGCCGAGCAAACATAAATACTCCATCCTGAGGAGTAGCACTTGATTGACCGGCGTTGGGACGGCCTGGTCTAACCATTTCTCTTCTTTAAGAAAGAAAGAAAGAAGAGGAAAAAGGTTATTCACAGAATGAATATCAAACAAACTTGATTGATGAAACAAGGCATCATAAAAAGAAATAGGATAGATCGGTATGAAGACTCGAATAAAATCCTATTGCACGATTCCTAAGAAAGACTTAGGACAATGATCCTTGCTAAGATTATTCTACATTGTTCCGAAGTTTGGCTCTAATACCAAGCTGTGACGCCCCACCTCTATACTCACGCTAGCCAAGGAAACTACGGGGTAATGTCGTCGACTAGCACGAAGAATAAGGCTGTTGAGGAGCGACCATCTGTGTAATTGCTTTGTGCGAGTACCGATATGTCAGAAAATATAACTTAAATTTCATTTCAAGAGGAAATCCAACATATCAAATACAAACTCAAAGCTACCACACAGTAGCTAAGTGGACTTCAGAAACAAATATAGAAATAAACATAACACAAATCAGTCACAGAGCTTCATATCACAAAGGCGGAATCAGATATGAATATAACACATAAAAGTGTACATCAAAGTAGTGGTCAAACAAGATCCACTACATCACAAAAGAATAGATACAAGTGCGAGACAAAAGAATAATTATACATCAAGGAGTCTTTATCTCAAATGTATAATAACCAATAACTTCTAATCTAAAGTAGTTAGCCAAAAATCAGATGATAATCCCTGATAAGGAGTCAAGCAGGAGCACCTGAAATACCACGGTCTGACCCGAGTATTATTTAAGAAAAAAATAATAAACGGATCAGTCTAGCTATAAATATCAGATAAAATGAGATAGAATAAGAGATATGACCAATAACGTATGATAACAAAAATGCTATACTGTGTCAAGTATACATCAACTACAACAAAAATCATATAATATCTTAGAACATCTCAAAACACCAAAAAGAATCACATTCTTTAAATTATTCACCAAAACACAAATATTGATAGAGCTTATCAATGCAAACCACGAAAATTGGTGAAACACATATTCTAGAAATCACAACCAGAAATCCAGAAATCACAAAAGGGGGAGGCCTATCACAAACGGGAGAATGAAAACTCACCAACATGTGTATCACAAATGGAACGCTATCCCATGGTCGCTAACCATAAAGCCGGCGCAACGACGTAGTATAATAACAGTACGCCCGAGGAACCTGAAACTCAAATAATTCGGAACATCGACGTAGTACAATAACGGTACGTCCAATGAACCGAAACTCAAATAATTCGGAACAAACGTAGTACAATAACGGTATGCTCGATGAACTCGAAAGCCAAAACATCGATGTAGTACAATAACAGTACATCCGATGAACCAAAAAGCCGGGATATCGATGTAGTACAATAACGGTACATCCGATGAACCGAACACATAAAAGAACATGGGTCGCTAGCCCATAAAAGGAATGAGACGAAGCTCAACATAACGTGGTATAGTCCCCCATGCGGACAAAGAGACATCGCACATCGCTAGTCTAAATCATAAAATGATCACCATTGATCAATAAGAAGTGTCAATTACACTAAGCTAGTAAATAGATGAGTTTAGCTTCATGTCCCATAACCACTGGCTTAACTTAAATATTTACGAACAGATTGTAGATTTCCACTCGAAAATTGTCACAAGAGTTCAATCGAACAAGTTCAAGAATTAACCGACGAAGTAAACGCAAGCATTTCATACCACTTGTTTTACTAAGCCGTTTAATTAGATTTCACATACGAATGAGGTAAAGGTTTGTATATACTAATAGATTGGAAAACGATTTTAAAACGAGCTTTGTATTTAAAAGTAGTGTTGAAATCATTTTGATGAAAGAGTTTGAGTATTTACTACTAGTATAGAAACCTTTGTATTTAGAAGTGAGAAAACACAAAAATGATTATAGAAACAATCAATCACCAAAATCCCCATTCGAAGACGTGAATTAAATCCAAAGAAATCGATACCAAATCCATCAAAATGGATATTTCCAAAAATCCCGAAAAAGAAGTCATCAAGGTCGATAAAAGTGATAACAACTAATCGAAGCAACTAAAATCGATAACGATGGAAATTCAATCAAGAAATGCCTAAACAGGCAAAAACACGCAGTTCCAAACGTCTGGGGGTTAATCCAGACGTCTGGATTTAGGTTCTGGAAAATCCAGAAAAACCCTTCTAGACGTCTGGTTCGGCAAACCAGACGTCTGAAACCTTTTCAGACGTCTGGACTAAAAAATCAGACGTTTGAATTTAGGTTCTGTCTTTTTTTTATAATCTACGTGCATCTATTTTTGCTCCAGGTCCAAACCAGACAACTGGACTTGATCACCAGACGTCTTGTCACCTGGTCTGGGAAACAATTTGCCTAGGCCAAAGTGGCCAAAACAAATCGGAAGCGATCGGATGAGCAATGGCGACTAAGGATTTACGCCAAGCGACAACCCGGCCTTATAGGCTCTTTGATACACCCTGAATATCAATGTCCAAATATCCATAGAAGGATTTTCATAAAATTGGACCAAAACACCAAAATTTGGAAAATTCACCAAATCATTTCAAATCAAAAGCAAATGAATATGCACAAGTGTTAGGAATTCATACCTAACAACAATGATAGCTATAGACGTAGATGTGAGTTAAAGAACTCACCTTTAAACCCAAAATCACTAGAGAGAAGCTATAGAGCAAGGGAAGAACAATCACTCTTCAAGTTTAACCCAAGAAGCTTCAATCTAAGCTCAAAAGAAAAACATTTCCTAAGTTAGGTCATAGGAAATTCTGAAATTGAAGAGAGATAGAGATGGAGAAGATGAAGAGGATGCTTACCTAAGCTTCTCTTTGATTTTGGAGCTAGAACTTGAATTTGCAAAGGAAACTAGGGTTTTGAATTTTAATTTCCCATTCCTCTCCCCATTTTTACTAAGCTTGAAGTGTTAAGAAATGATAGAATGAATGAAGAAGAGAGGGTGACTGAGTTAGGGTGTTAAGATGGGTTAGTGGGCTGAAACCCAAACCTAAAGCCCTAGTAGAAAAATAGCAAATTCTACTCAACTCCAAACATATCGATGTATACTCAAAAAAGTTCTAAACGCCATTTTGGACTCAATGGAAGTGGTCTTGAGTCCCAATTCGACTGTTTACAAAAAGTAACATTTCGAACTTTAATTCGATTAACGAGACTATATTTAAATAAAACATTTAAATATACAATCGTAAAATATGCGGGTTGTTACAATCTTGTTTTATATAAATTCTTCAACATTTAAAATTTCTATTTTCAAAATCTTAGCCATATTTTTTTATGTTTTACCTATATATTAAAACATGTATGTGTATTTATATATATACTTATATTTACATTATTATTTTTGTATATATACATATATATATATATATTAATATTAAATTGAAAAATAAATTGTAAATATATACCTCACTGTAATAAATTTTTCTCTGTATATATATACACACATATATATAAATTTTAAATTGAGAAAGGAAAAAAAACAGCATATACCTCACCATCGCGACAAATCTCGACTGCTGCCGGCCATCGCAAAGCTACAACCTAACGCACAAGCCACTACCGACATCCCCGCACGCTGTTGTTCCCAGCCTAAACCCACGCGACTTCACCGCTGCGTCGATCCAACTCCTCACTTGCAATCGCCATTTCAAACGACGGCGGCCCTCACCTTGACCATTGCACAGCCCTGTCGCGCTCCAACGCGAGCTCGCCCAAATCTTCGACGACGCGACCCCTTCCACTTCCAATGCATGCCGCCCCTCAGTGCTTGTGCCTCCATGATTTCCCCCATCGTAATGAAGATGCGTATCATGGAGACGTCGAGGTTTAGATTCCGAATGGGCTTCGCGATTTGATTTCGGAGGAAGATGAATGGGAAGATTCGAAACGAATTGAATTCGATTGTCTGAAATGAAGAGGAATGGCTCGGGTTTTTTAAAAAAACAAGAAGGGGGTAGCATGTTTGAGTGTGCTTGCATGACTGTATAAGCTTGCTACAATGATTGAAGAGAAGGTAAAAATATCTGATGGGAAATATATTGTAAATCAATGAATATACATATATTATATAAATTTTTAATCTTAAATCGCCTCGAATTTGCAACTCAAAAACTCGACCTCCTATCGAGGCATGCCGTTAGGCGTTTATAATGTTTTACCCCTATTCCGAACGAAATGGAAAAGGTTTCGAGTCCTAAATCGATTGTATAGAGAAGATAGCTTTTTGGACCCAGTTATTATATTAAATTTTCGATTTAAATCTCAACGTGTTTCTATCCCGTATGACCACCCGATAACTCCGAAAGCTCCGAAAATTGAAATCCAATAATAACGCAATATTACGGATCCAACGGAACTAGTTTCGTCGAATTCCGAGACTGTGCCTCGGAAGGCTATTTTTAAATGTCAATTTAAACGATATTTTTTTTAAAACTGAACAAACCACCTTTAAATTCAAATTTAGAATTTTTATTATCTTCATTGTTACCAATATAAATTTTATAGGCCTTCAAATTATTTTTAACAGGCTTAAAACTCAAGATTCAATAATTTACCCAAATTCCAATTATTAAATCCAAAAGTTGAATTGTCCAATAAATCACTATATTTAAATTCTGAATCTATTTTTTAATAAACCCAAGTTTTCCATATTCAAAACCAGTTTATAATTCAATTTCAATATTTAAAACCATTTAAATGTTCACAGTTAATGCCAGAAAAACCGGGTCGTTACAGGAACACTCAGGTAATTCATCTTATGAACGCATACTGTGGTTCTCCATAGTAACTAGTAGTTGTAATTAGAAAATAACATACTACATCCCCATATTTGAACTCCGCCTAGTAAGAAGCCGCTATTTTTTTGTTCAGACTGTAGTAACTTCTTCATACTAACTCGGAATCAAGCGAACCTCGACCGATGAACTCCCACCTAAATTACGGACAATTTGAAACACGTGGATACTTCATCTTATTAATGTACACCATAGTTCTTCAGGGTGATTAATAGTTGTACTTAGAAAATAAGAGACTACGTCCTCATATTTGAACTCTGCCTAGGCAGAAGCCGCTATTTTTTGTCCATACCGTAATAACTTCTTCATACTAACATGGAATCAGACGAAACTTCGACCGATGAACTCCCACCTAAATTACACACAAAATGAAACACTTGGATACTTCATCTCTTGAATGCACACTGTAGTTCTCCATGGTGACAAACAGTTGTACTTGAAAAATAACATGCTACATCCTCATATTTGAACTCCGCCTAGGCAGAAGCTGCAATTTTTTTGTTCAGATTGAAATAACTTCATAATAACTCGGAATTAGGTGACTTCGACTGATGAACTCCCACCTAAATTATGAACAAATGTAACACTCGGATACTTCATCTTGTGAACGCACACTGTAGTTCACCATGGTGACTAACAGTTGTACTTTGAAAATAACAGGTTACATCCTTATATTTGAATTCCGCTTAGGCGGAAGCCGCTATTTTTTTCCCAGACCGAAGTAACTTCTTCATACTACCTTCGAATCAAGCGAGACTTCGACCAATGAACTCCTATCTAAATTACGGACAATATGGAACACTCGGATACTTCAGCTTATGAACGTATGTCACAGTTCACCATGGTGGTTAACATTTGTACTTAGAAAATAACATGCTACATCCCCATATTTGAACACCGCCTAGGCAGAAGCCGCTATTTTTTCTTCATACTATAATAACTTCTTCATACTAACTCGGAATCAGGCAAGACTTCGACCGATGAACTCTCACTTAAATTACAGACAATATGGAACACTTGAACACTTCATCTCTTAAACGCACATAGTAGCTCTCCATGGTGACTAATAGTTGTACCTAGAAAATAACAGGCTACATCCTCATATTTGAACTCCACCTAGGTAGAAGCCGCTATTTTTTTGTTCAGATTGCAATAACTTCTTCATACTAACTCGGAATCAGGCGAGACTTCAACCGATGAACTCCCACATAAATTACATACAATATGGAACACTGGGATACTTCATCTTATAACGTATATAAATTATTTTATATTTTAAATTTATCTTTGAAATTTAAAATATTTTTTAATTTTTCAAACTGAATTTCGAAAGTTAGCCCAAGGTCCAAATCAATTTGGGCATTTACACGTCGACCTTTTCGACTTACTCCATCCAGTCCGCCAAGTTGGTAGCCAAAGTGGAGAGAATAACTCTAAGCCTAAAAACTATTTTCTAGACATCTAGTAGGATAAGTAAGCTTTAGTTAATTGGCCCTAATAGTTGCTAATTAGACCACATAGGCCATTTAAGCTCTGACGCCATTGTTGGAACTGGTTCGATCTGCAACATGTAAATTGGGTAAATTTCAAAATTTTCCCTATTTGGATTATAGTAGATCTATGAAGTCTAATGATTATATTATACTCTATTAATTAAACAAAATCCAGTTTTATTTAATTTTCCGATTTATTTAATTAATGAATTGATTAATTGATATTTATATAGTTTATGAGTGCATCATTATATACTCACGTGTGTATGTCGTGCATGTGCAACATATAGTTAAGTGTCAGAGTTAATGTCTACGTATATAGATATTGGGATTCACATCAACAACGTATACATTCATCATTCATATTACACACACACACACATATATATATTTATGTGTGTAAATTCAAAATATATATATATATATATATTAAATAAAATAAACTCCAAGGATGTTTAATTAAATTTTGACCAACTCAACAAAATTTAAATGTAAATTTAATGTTTAAAATATCCATGTTGACTGGTAAACTATTTGCGGATTCAAATCTGGATCTGCAAAAATTGGTTAAATTATCTCTTAATTAATTAAAATAAATATATCTAAATTTTTTATCATTGTCGAAAATAATAAAGAATTTTTTAATACACAATCTATTTAAATTTAATAAAATAATTATAACACGTATTTGGCAATAAAATAAATATTAAAACTATACACTACATACATACATAGGTATATATATACATATATGTATGCATGTGTGTATGTTTGATATCTGTGTGTGTGATTTAAAGTTAACAAATAGAATTTTTAAATTGTTATAAAAATCAATTTTAATATTTGAAAATAATACATAAAATATATTACTCATGGTCGAAATGAAATATTGTTTTCTATTAATTTTATACATGTATTCATACATCAAAATCAATTAGCATAAATAATTTGGTGCAGCTTAGTAATAGATAATAAAGGAAACAGCTGATGCACATACAAAATCGTTTTATAATCTAACTATCACATGGTACACAAGCTATAAAATGTAAAAGGGATTATACCTTAAAGAAACTGCCTTTGAATGCACGTCGATTAGTGGTATCCTCTAGATTCAACTTGAATCGATCATAGGAAGTCAATGCAATCAAGTTTACTGCCGTGTGTTTTTAGCTATTGAATTTTCGATAACGGCAAGGGGGCTTTTAGTGCTCGCAGCCAAGGGTGGATAGGGGGAGTTAAGAAGAGAAAATGTGGAGGATAGCTTGGTTTAACTAGGGAAAGATGGGGAGACAAATTCTCCTCCTTTTGCTATTTCTCCTTTTACCAAGTATTCAGATCGAGATTTGAAATTCAAGCTCCACCATCGCCTATCTCATGGCCGACATATCTTACTCTACAGGGTCTAATAAAAACCACAAACCTATTTAGCAATTAACGTCATTTAAATTTTATTTAAATGTGTATCGATATATACATGTATAATTTTAATATACACGCCTAATTAATTACCAATAGCAATCAAAAATTTACTAAAAGCACACAATATGTTAGATAAATAAATATATAATATTTTATAAATATTAGTCAATTTAATTAATTCATAACAATTTGCAAATCAATTAAATTGAGCGGTATTTGAAGAATTCACTATATGGTTATGGGAATCGTAGGACTAAATTCGATCGGTGATTAGCACTAAGAAATTCAAATATTAACGTTCATACATCACTTAGTTGGTGGCATGAAAGTTTGGTTAAATTTATGGCTTATACATCTTTATTGGTAAAATCTAATTTTACAATTTAGCGATATCTTTTAGTAACGATTATTTACATCAATTCTCTTTGCCAACACTATATCACTTTAGGATATATGGAATTTGATTTTGATCAAAGTTCCAATATCATCCACGTTAAACTCGATTAGCCCATAAACAAAGTCCTTGTTTCAATAATAACATTTATTATTAACCGTACTACTCCAACTAGAGATTTTTGGCTTTGGGTTGACCACTATAACCAAGGAGAAGAATCCCCTATTGAATAGTGTTTCACTACCAGTGTTTCAACTCATGCCCTACTATAGTTGTTGGATGGTTGCCATATCATGATTTAACTATAGTCAAATGGAGTACCCACACTGAAACTCAATAGTATTCTCATGTTGAGAGAACTGTGTAATATTATCATTTCGAGATTTCGTATTTGACCTAGTTATTATTAACCAACAAGAAACTCCTGAGTGATTCATTCCATGGTTGTCCGATAACTATCAGTATGTACCCACGGTGCCCCTTGTAACCATGGCCAACATTTGGTACATACTCTAATCTCGGTAGATTTATTAATATCCTTTCTCGAAACATTGCGAATAGTAATATTTAAATAATATGTTATTTAATATGGTGATAATTTTCTCATGATTACAACTCCTTGTAGTTATTATCGCACAGTATATCATTTAAGGGTTTTTTTATTAAATACACTTGAATTATTTATTTAACCAATATATCATAATATAATTGTATATGTTAGTAAACAAACAACTTTCTTTTCGAACAATAAATTATAGAATTACCTCTAGGGTATACCCCTAACGCTTTCAAAATATACACAAATAAAAAGTCATTAGGAAAAGTATGTAATCGATTCTAGTTATGAATGTGTTTGAAACCATGAGTATTGAATCATGTCAATAAATATTTGTTTATAAATGTCTGTAGTCAAGATGATAGGATACTGTTACATCCTTTAAGACCAATGTATTTGATTCTCTCCATATGGTGGATGGTGAATTAATTATGATCATTGGGAGCACCAAAGGTTACACACATGTAGCTTTTTGGAACAATTATAGAACGACTCGCTGATAGTTTTCTATAGGTTAACTATACAGTCAAATAGAAGATATATTGTGATGATGTGCAGTAATTTTTTGACTTTAGAATACTATGAATCTTAAGTGTCTAAATTATATCTTTATTTACATGATGATGATCATGTAAAGGTCATAATTGAGTATATGTCGAGCTACTTGAAGTGAAACATAGTATAAATGATGATTCATCCCCTTTAACTAAAAGGTAAGTATCACCGTGATTGGCAGTAACTTAAAATCAAAGCCTTTGGCCAAAGCAAATCGGTAAATCAATAAATATAATTAACTTAATCCATGGATTTTAATGCTCAAGTTCGCAATTAACTATGGATATTATTCGAGTTTAGAGCGTTGATAGGGCTCTAGATATCTAAGTGATATAGTGATGATAAAGAGAAAATATGCATATTATACCATTGTATAGGGTGCAGCTTAAATGATTAGAAATATGATTTCACCTAGACGATCCGTAAGAAACTAAACATGGAACAACTCAAATTAATAATTAATTAACTAAAGAATTTATTATTTAAATGAGAAATAAAATGAATATATGGCTTTTTGTGTAGCTTGAATTATCTCCTCAATTGCTAATTTCGGGATAAAATTCTTTTAAGGGGGAGAGTGTAACAACCCGAAATTTAATCGCTATTTAAATGAATATTTAATTATATTTTAAATAATTAATCAGTGGATTTTGATTGACAAATAAAACTATTTTAAATAATAACTAATGATAATAAAATCGTTTTCAAAATTTGTTTACCAAAGTATATAGTTCATAGAGAAATAGAAAATGTGGCCGGAATTTATTCTTCGAAATATCGATTTTTCATTGGTTAAAAGTTATTTTAAAGGTCATAACACTATGTTAAACACACATGCACACATTACAAACCATTTAAACATGTGTACATGTACACATATATTGATCATGTACATGATTCTTCTTAAGTGTGTGTGTATATATAAGAATAAAAGAAATTATTTTGTAAAGGAAACTGTATATATACATATAAAAAGACACATTTTCAACCCAAGTACACAAGACCATGACATGAATAGTGGAAAGCATGGGGAGAGGGTAGTATGAACGGTTTTGAAAGAGAGGAGAAGGTATGGCTATGCATGCATACTTATATTTAAATATAAACCACTTATTATTATTTCAATCAAATCCTAAGCATATATATACCCCTTTATCTTCATGTTTTCCATTTTACAAACCTCCTTCTTCATTTCAATTTCGTAAGAGCTTAAGAAACTTAGCCATGGCCTCCTCTTCATAAATTCTAAAATAAGAAATATCAATTCTTTCACTAAAAATCCCTTCTTTAATTCACAAAGTCATTTCTACAAACCATTTAACATCTCCTCTTCCAAAATACAACACTCCACCACCCAAAACCGTTAGGGCCGAGCCCAAACATCCCAAGGCCGTACCCAACAAGGCCTAGGTCGAGCCTAAACCCAATTGTCCGAGCCCAATTCAAGTGTTCGAGGGTCCAAAAGTTTTAAATTTGCAACATTTTTAAGCGTTTTCGAGTTCCGGCAAAAGTTGCCTTGATTTAGAAAAAATTTCGGTCAGTGAAACTTTTGTTTTTGGAAAATAAATTAACTTGGTTTTGATGGACTATATGTTGTGAAAATATGGTGATTTTTATGTTGAGTTATCATGTCGTATTTATGGCATATGATGATATGTTTGTATTTGAACTTTGATTTAGTGATTGGTTGATACGTTGGTATTTTTGGATATGTATATGGATATGAATATGTGATATTGGATATAATATTATGGTAGTATGTTTATGAAAACAAAACCATGTGTATATGATGAAAATGCTGTGAAGTTTGCACCTTGAAAAGTCGCAAAGGACTTGAGATCTGATTTGAAGACGAAAACTATTTTATAGCTTTGGATTTTTGAAAATGTTTTTAAAAGTTTTTACCCCTGTTTAAGTTTTCAAAACTTTCTCGTTTGTGTTTTCAAAGATGTAGTAGCTAGATTTAAAGCGAATATTTCACTTAGAAATCAATTCTAGCGAACTGCGCTCATAGCGATAGTCGTCATGGATGCAGTTCCGGAAATTTCATGATCTCAAGTTTTTAAGTGTTTTCTTTTGGATTGTTTTTGAAAAATCATTTCAAAATAATTAAGTAAGTCAAAAGTTTAATTTTTAATTATTTAATAATTTAGTTAATTAATTTATTAATTAGGGTAATTATTATTTAATTAAGTAATTAGGTTAAGTAATTAGAGTTTAACAAATTATTAACCAAGTTAATTATTTTTAATTAAATAAGTTATAAATAGTGATTAATTAAGATAAAAGATAATTAATTTTTATTTAATCAAGTTTATTTATTTTAATTAATTATTTAATTAATTGTTATTTAATTAAAGGTTAATTATCCACTTAATTAAGGTTTAATTTCTTAAATAAATGTTATTTAATTAAAGTACAATTAAGGATTAATTATAAAGAAAATTAGGATTGATAATGATTTAATTTTGATTTAATTAAAGACTAATTAAGGTTTAATTGAGTTTTTAACTTATGATTCAATTTAAGTTTATTTATTTTAAAGTTTTTTTTAAATTTCTATCGGTTATTTATTTTAACCACTTTTCTTGTTTAAATAAATTGTTTTAAAACCAAAGGATCTCTTGTCCCAGCTATTAAGTAGCCAAATGAAATAAAGTAGTTGTAATAAAACGATGATGCGTTTTATTGAAAGTAATTCGACCTGTACTTATTACAAATACCGCACTTTGGGAACATGATGAATACAAGGGGGTTAATTTCGATAAGCGGGTCATGATAATCTAAATATATGTTACGTATGTCCATATGTAAATCTTTACACTGTGATAGTGGAATAGTCCACTATAAACAACTTGACCTTTTTTAATTATCGAATGTTGGTTTGGAGAGATCGGGATTAGATATTAGTTATTATCCGAAAACTACTTCATACCAACGTAAACGTTCGAATTGGAAATGGTAAAGGCAAGATCCAAGATGAACACTACGAAGTGCCTTCGGTTTGTTCATCTCTTGAACGACTTGTATGGATGAATGTTGACTTTGTGTCAACATATGAAAGACAATGTTAGCATTCCAAGTGACAATGCTATAAAAAAGGTAAACGTAGCCTCCAGCCTCATCAATCGGGAATGAATAAAACATGGGAGATGTAGCAAGGCTAGGTGGGTCGCTCCCATGAGGGTAAGGTCATCCCTATCTAGAGTCCCTACTATTAAATCGTTTATGCTTCGGTACGGTTGTTGATCCCAATCGAGGGGTGATCTTATTCGGTACTATCCAGTAAAGGGTAGGCCGTTTTGTGTTGCCAGGGGTCCATAGGTTCGACCTAGGTGTTATTTTATCTAAAGATGCACCGTGACTAGCAATACCCTAGTAGCCCAGTCATTGTGTTGAATCCATTCACCAATAAGTGTCGTACGTTTTTAGTTGTATCCAAATATGTTGAAATTTAAGATGCAAGCATTTCGGCTATGTTCTATTTTACTTGAAAACCCTAGACATTATCATCATATCACTAGATTTCTATATAAAGTGTTTTGGTTATCGTAAGGTAAAAATCTGTCCGTGTTTATGTGCGGCGTGGTCTTACGAGATACCTTTGGTTTCAAAGTGTTTTATAAAGTAAGAATTAAGTTGTTTGAGTTTTACTCACACCAGACCCATGTCTTATCTGGAGTTTTATTTTCTTTTCCTAAAACTCTTGGGTACTCAAATTTTTATGAATAACAAAGTGATCCAAGTTTATTACGGAAGCATTTTGAAGGAGTTGGAGCAGGTGGCTTAACCATAGCTTATTTATATTTATTTCCACTGTGTTTATGTATGATCCTTGTATTTTGGATGGACGGGTAGTTATAACTGCCCAATTGAAGTTGTAATGTAAAGACTCTTATGTATTATTATTATGGAATGACTATGTAATATCCTATGTTATTTATTATATGTTGTTATGACTCGTGGTGAGATTCTGTGATTGTTTAGTTTCTTCTTTTCTTTCCTTGTTCTTCTAACCTTAATGGCTCACCTTTCGGTTCAAGAAAGACAGTCTTTACATTGTGGTATCAGAGCATAGGTTGAGCAAACACTTAGGCTTTGGGTTAGGGTCAACTTGGAGAGTGCGTACTTGTAATTGTTATTCATGTATACACACACACACACACGTCTCTGATAGATAGATCAGTTTGATAGGTTTGATTAGTACCCTTATGTCAAGATTTATCTCATCCAAGTATTCTGAGAATTATCTTACTATGCCAGGTAGTAAGATATGAGTAACAGAGGCAGACGAGGTAAGGGAGCAGGTAGCACTATGGCTATAAATGTTTGAACCCCAAATCTTGGAGGAGTTTGGATTACCGAATAGGCAGCTTCCGAGCAGCCAATAGTGAATTTCACAACCTTATGCATGGATTACACTAACCTCGGAGGGAAACCATTTAAAGGAACCGAGTCTATTATGGAATTGCAAACTTGGTTGCGATCTTGCGAAAAGATATTTGTTAAGGTCTTGGTTTATCAGATGAGAAGAAGGGATTTTAAGCAGCATGGCAACTGTAGGAGGGAGCAACAGCGTGGTGGGACTCTCTTATGGAAAATGTTCCTAAGAATGAATTCTCGTGAACCCAATTTAAAGAAGTTTTTGAGGACCAATTCTTGCCCACAGCAGGAAGGACCCGGATGTACCGAAACTTTATGGATTTGAAGTAAGGGGATCTGTCTGTAGTAGAGTACGAGATGAAGTTCAATGAATTATCTTGTTTTGGGCCAAAATTGATCAACACCCCCATTGAAGAAGAATGAGATGTTTGTCTTTGGTATGAGGGAGGTGTACCATGAGAGGATGACTGCTCGTGTTAAAGGTAGTTTTGTGGATTTAGTTGATATGGCTCTGAGGTATGAGACCTTGAAAAAGAAGAAGCCTACTCCAGTAGCACTAACTGGTGGGAATACCAATGGAGGTGGTCCTAACAAGAGGAGGTTCAATTCGAATTGGAATAATTAAGGGAAAGGGAAACAGGTAGAAGGTCAAGGAGGCAAGTTCAGGAATATTAGTTGTCATATTTGCAAGCAAAGAGGTCATATTTCAAGGTCCTGTCCGAACTGTGAAGCTCCGAAGCAGCAAAGTGGACCTAGTTCTTCAATGGTCCTGAAGTCGCTTTGTTTCAATTGTCATCAGTCGGGCCATATGATTAAAGACTGCCCGCTCATGAAGAAGGTGCAGCAGCCCAAGGTGTACAGTATTAAGAGTGAACTGTCTACTTCAACATATGTGAAGGGAAAAGGCATCCTTGAAGGTACCTTACTGATTAATGGTATTTTTGTTCAAACATTATTTGATACTTGTTCCTCTCATAGTTTTATCTCTTGCAAATCAGTAGATAAGTTTCAACTTATTCCTAGTATTGTAGAAAACCCTATGTGTGTGTCTAAACTCATAGGTGGCGTAACCCATTTGAATATGATTTGTGAGAATGTGCCAATTTCCTACCTTTCTCATCACTTTTATTGTGACTCATATGTTTTAGACTTTAACGGATTTGATATTATTCTGGGTATGGATTAGTTATCAAAATATGGAGCTATTTTAGATTGTGCTAAAAGGTGTATCATTAGAAACTAAGTTGGGAAGAATTGCTAAAGTACCATGTAAGGAACCCGGTATTAACATGTGTAGTTTCTTGTATGCCTTGGAATCATCCCAGGATGAGTTAAATTATGTAGAAGTTGTTAAGAATTTTCTCGATGTGTTTGAAGAATTCAATAGTTTACCCCCATACCGTGAGATAGAGTTTCGCATTGATTTGGTCCCTGGTGCAAGACCCGTGGTTCAACCCAAAAGGAGGATGGCCCCAAAAGAGTGGAAAGAATTAGAAAAGTAAACCATTGACTTGTTAAGAAGAGGATTAATTAGACCCGGTCGTTCGTGTGGGGGGTCTATTGTGGTGTTTGCGGCTAAGTCTGATGGAGCTTTAAGGTTGTGTCTGGATTACCGGAAGTTAAATAAGTCGACCATTAGGAATAAGTGTCCCTTACCTCGCATCGGTGATCTTTTTGATCAACTTCATGGAGCTACGGTAGTTTCTTAGATGGAACTAGCTACTGGATTCCATCAGCTGAGGGTTGCTGAAGATAGTATACCCTTAACAGCTTTTGAAGGCCCTGATTATTTCTTTAAATGGTCGGTTATGCCTTTCGAGCTAACCAATGCACCGACATATTTTGTAGATCTCATGAATCATGTTTTTTGAGATATTCTTAATAAGTTTGTGTTAGTTTTCACCGACGACATCCTTATCTACTCCAAATCCAAGAAGAAGCATAAACATCATTCGAAAGTGGTGTTGGAGACATTGAGGAGACATGTCTTGAAAGCGAAATTTTCTAAATGCCATTTTTGGAAATCCGAAGTAAGATTCTTAGGACATATTGTGACAGGAGAAGGTATTTTAATAGACCCAGTGAAGGTGGAGGCTGTTCAGGAATGGAAGCAACCATGGACTCCTACCGAGGTTCGCAGTTTTTTAGGGTCGGTTGGATACTGTAGGAGGTTTATCAAGATTATTCCAAGATTTCATCCCAATTTACTAAGCTAACTAAGAAGGAGAAGTTTGTATGGACCCCTAAGTGTGAAGAGGCATTTCTAGAATTGAAGAAGAGATTGATCAGTGCACCAGTTTTGGCTATTCTAAATGGAAATAATGGATTCATGGTTTACATAGATGCGTGTGGAGTGGGACTTGGTGCTATTCTGATGCAGCATGGTAGGGTGCTTGCGTATGCAAGCAAACAGTTGAAGGCTCATGAGAAGAACTATGCTACGCATGACTTAAAGTTATTGGTTGTTGTCTTTACATTGAAAATGTGGGGACACTACTTGCTGGGTAAGGATCCTTCTATTCCTCTTAGTTTCTTTCTAATCTTTAGAGATTTTAGGAATAA
Source organism: Allium fistulosum (assembly GCA_030737815.1). Classification (NCBI taxonomy): domain Eukaryota; kingdom Viridiplantae; phylum Streptophyta; class Magnoliopsida; order Asparagales; family Amaryllidaceae; genus Allium; species Allium fistulosum. The sequence goes on from CM060903.1 coordinate 1,048,229,177, forward strand.
GTTTTCTTTCTTTAATTAAGTGAAAAATTCGAGCTCTTCATAGATCATAAATCCCTGAAGTATCTTTTTACTCACAAGGATCTGAACCTAAGGCAACAAAGATGGTTAGAGTTTCTGGCGGCTTATGACTTGGATATTCCGTATACGCTAGGGAAGACTAATATGGTGGCAGATGCTTTGAGCAGGAATGCTGTTTTGACTCTCTTGGAGGTTACCCCGACACTTCAGGAAAGGATTATGAGGAATCAGAGGGAGGATGAGATACTGGAAGGTCTAATACAAGGTGTTGAGGAGGGTGGATGTTCGGATTTCAAGATGGATGGTCGAGGTGCTTTGAGGATGAATGAACAATTGTGCGTCCCAGGTGTGGATGGGCTGAGGCAGGAAGTTTGATCAGAATGCCACAAATCTAAGTTAAGTATTCATCCAAGAGTTCATAAGATGTATAAGGACATGAAAAGAGTATTTTGGTGGCCGGGGATAAAGAAGGACATTTCAGCCTTTGTTAGCAAGTGTTCGTGCTGTCAACAAATCAAAGGTGATCATCAGAAGACACCCAAATTATTACAACCTTTGGAAATACCCAATTGGAAATGGGAAAAGGTACAAATGGATTTTATCGATGGTTTGGCGAGAAATAGAAAAGGAAATGAAAGAGTGTGGGTTATCGTGGATCGACTAACGAAGAGCGCACATTTTATTCCGGTAAAACCACAAGAACCGCTGCTTCCTTAGCTGAAGTATTTATGAGGGAGATAGTTAGGCTGCATGGAGTTCCTTTGAGTATTGTAAGTGATCGAGACCCCATATTTACTAGTCAATTTTGGGAAGCATTGCAAACAACCTTTGGAACAAAGTTGAGCTTAAGCACAATATATCACCCCCAAACAGACGGACAAACGGAGCAAGTGAATCAGATTCTAGAAGATCTCTTGAGGATGTGTATTCTAGATTATTGTGGGTTATGGGAGGATCATTTGCATTTGGTTGAGTTCTCCTACAACAATAGTTTCCAAGCAAGCATCGGGATAGCACTGTATGAAGCCCTGTATGGAAGACCGTGCAAGTCACCAGCATGTTGGGTTGAGATGGGAGATAGGTTAGTTCTTAGACCAGACATGATCCGAGAGGCTATAGAGAAAGTTGCAATGATTAAGAAAATGATGAAGGAGGCTCAAGATCGCCAAAAGAGTTATGCGGATAAGAGGCAAAGGGATTTGGAATATAGGGTTAGAGACTTGGTGTTTGTAAAGATTTCATCAATATGAGGAGCTGTTGATTTGGAAAAGCTGGGAAGTTAGCTCCAAAGTATGTTAGACCCTTCCGTATTCTTGAGAAAATCGGACCACTTGCTTATAGGGTCAAGTTGTCAGAAAGGTTGGTCGGTGTTTATAATGTATTCCACGTGTCTTATTTGAGGAAATTTGTTCATGACCCATCTCTAATTGTCGGGCCATCGGTTCAAGAGGAATTACAGATAGAACCGAACCGGACAGTGTTAGACATCCAGTTTATGTTGTGGATCGGGATGAAAAGAGGTTGCGTAACAAGGTGGTGCGACAAGCTAAGATTCAGTGGAGTGAGGATCCTAGAGACTACACTTAGAAGACGGTGGATGGTATGAGAGAAGTCTATTCCGAGTTGATGTTAGGATAGCTAGTCATCAGTTGTAGGTATAGTGTACGTTTTTTTGCTATGATGCTAGTGTATGTATTTGTATGCGTTTATGATATAAATATATGGTTTTTTGTGTAGTTTGAATTATCTCCTCGGTTGCTAATTTCGGGATAACATTCTTTTAAGGGGGAGAGTGTAACAACCCAAAATTTAATAGCTATTTAAATGAATATTTAATTATATTTTAAATAATTAATAAATGGATTTTTATTGACAAATAAAACTATTTTAAATAATAAATAATGATAATAAAATTGTTTTCAAAATTTGTTTACCAAAGTATATAGTTCATAGAGAAATAGAAAATGTGACCGGAATTTATTCTTCGAAATATCGATTTTTCATTGGTTAAAAGTTATTTAAAGGCCATAACACTATGTTAAACACACATGAACACATTACAAACCATTTAAACATGTGTACATGTACACATATATTCATGTACATGTTTATTCTTAAGTGTGTGTATATATATAAGAATAAAAGAAATTATTTTGTAAAGGAAAGTGTATATATACATGTAAAAAGACACATTTTCAACCCAAGTACACAAGAACATGACATGAATAGTGGAAAGCATGGGGAGGGAGTAGTATGAACGGTTTTGAAGGAGAGGAGAAGGTATGGCTATGCATGCATACTTATATTTAAATATAAAACACTTATTATTATTTTAATCAAATCCTAAGCCTATATATACCCCTTTATCTTCATGTTTTTCATTTTACAAACCTCCTTCTTCATTTCAATTTCTTAAGAGCTTAAGAACTTAGCCATGGCCTCCTCTTCATAAATTCTAAAATAAGAAATATCAATTCTTTCACTAAAAATTCCTTCTTTAATTCACAAAGTCATTTTTACAAACCATTTAACATCTCCTCTTCCAAAATACAACACTCCACCACCCAAAACCGTTAGGACCGAGCCCAAACATCCCAAGGCCGTACCCAACAAGGCTTAGGCTGAGATCAAACCTAATTGGCCGAGCCCAATTCAAGTGTTCGAGGGTCCAAAAGTTTCAAATTTGCAACATTCTTAAGCGTTTTCGAGTTCCGGCAAAAGTTGCTTTGATTTAGAAAATTTTTCGATGAGTAAAACTTTTTTTTGGAAAAGAAATTAACTTGATTTTGATGGACTATATGTTGTGAAAATATGATGATTTTTATGTTGAATTATCATGTCGTATTTATGGCATATGATGATATGTTTATGTTTGAACTTGGATTTAGTGATTAGTTGATATGTTTGGATATGTATATGGGTATGGATATGTGATATTGGACATAATATTATGGTAGTATGTTTATGAAAACAAAACCATATGTATATGATTAAAATGTTATGAAGTTTGCACCTTGAAAAGTCACAATGGACTTGAGATCCGATTTGAAAACAAAAGCTATTTTCTAGTTTTGAATTTTTGAAAATGTTTTTACAAGTTTTTACCCTTGTTTAAGTTTTCAAAACTTTCTAGTTTATGTTTTCAAAGATGTAGTAGCTAGAGTTAAAGTGAAGATTTCTCCTATAAATCAATTCTTGCGAACTTCACTCATAGCGAGCCATGGATGCAGTTCCGGAAATTTCAAGTTTTTAAGTGTTTTCTTTTGGATTGTTTTGAAAACTCATTTCAAAATAATTAAGTAAGTCAAAAGTTTAATTTTTAATTATTTAATAGTTTAGTTAATTAATTATTAATTAGGGTAATTATTATTTAGTTAAGTAATTAGGTTAAGTAATTAGAGTTTAACAAATTATTAACCAGGTTAATTATTTTTAATTAACTAAGTTATAAATAATGATTAATGAAGATAAAAGAAAATTAATTTTATTTAATCAAGTTTATTTATTTTAATTAATTATTTAATTAGATTTAATTATTTAATTAATTATTATTTAATTAAAGGTTAATTATCCACTTAATTAAGGTTTAATTTCTTAAATAATTGTTATTTAATTAAGTATAATTAAGGATTAATTATAAATAAAATTAGGATTGATGATGATTTAATTTTGATTTAATTAAGGACTAATTAAGGTTTAATTGAGTTTTATACTTATGATTCAATTTAAGTTTATTTATTTTAAAGTTACTTTTAAATTTCTATCAGTTATTTATTTTAACCACTTTTCTTGTTTAAATAAATTATTTTAAAACCAAAGGATCTCTTGTCCCTGCTATTAAGTAGCTAAATGAAATAAAGTAGTTGTAATAAAACGATGATGTGTTTTATTGAAAGTAATTTGACTTGTACTTATTACAAATACCGCACTTTGGGAACGTGGTGAATACATGGGGTTTAATTTCGATAAGCGGGTCATGATAATCTAAACCTGTGTTACGTATGTCCAGATGTAAATCTTTACACTCTGATAGTGGAATGGTCCATTATAAACAACTTGACCCTTTTTAATAATCGAATGTTGGTTTGGAGAGACCAGGATCGGATATTAGTTGTTATCCGAAAACTACTTCGAACCAATTTAAACGTTCAAATTGGAAATGGTAAAGGCAAGATCCAAGATGGAGACTATGAAGTGCCTTTGGTTCGTTCATCTACTAAACAACTTGTATGGATGAATGCTGACTTTGTGTCGACATATAAAAGACCATGTTAGCATTTCAAGTGGTAATGCTATAATAAAGGTAAATGTAGCCTTGGGCCTCATTAACCGGGAATGATTAAATCAGGGGAGATGCAGCAAGGCTAGGTGGGTCGCTCCCATGAGGGTAAAGTCATCACTATCTAGAGTCCCTACTATTAACTCATTTATGCTTCGGTACAATTGCTGATCCCAACCAAGGGGTGATCTTATTTGGTACTTTCCAGTAAAGGGTAGGCCGGTCTTGTGTTGGCAGGAGTCGATAGGTTCGACCTTGGTGTTATTTTATCTAGAGATACACCGTGACGGGCGATACCCAAGTAGCCCAGTCATTGTATAGAATCCATTCTCCAATAAGTGTCGTATGTTTTTAGTTTTACCCAAATATGTTGAAATGTGAGATGCAAACATTTCAGCTATATTCTATTTTACATGAAAACCCTATACATTATCATAATATCACTAGATTTATATATAAAGTGTTTTGGTTATCGTAAGGTAAAAATCCATCTGTGTTTATGTGCGGCGTGGTCTTACGATATACCTTTGGTTTCAAAGTGTTTTATAAAGTAAGAGTTAAGTTGTTTGAGTTTTACTCACACTAGACCCATGTCTTACCTGGAGTTTTATTTTATTTTCCTAAAACTCTTGCGTACTAAAATTTTTATGAATAACAAAGTGATCCAAGTTTATTACGGAAGCATTTTGAAGGAGCTGGAGCAAGTGGCTTCACCATAGATTATTATATTTATTTCCACTGTGTTTATGTATGATCCTTGTATTTTGGATGGACGGGTAGTTATAACTGCCCAATTGAAGTTGTAATGTAAAGACTCTTATGTATTATTATTATAGAATGACTATGTAATATCCTATGTTATTTATCATATGTTGTTATGACTCGTGGTGAGATTCTGTGATTGTTTAGTTTCTTCTTTTCTTTCCTTGTTCTTCTAACCTTAATGGCTCATCTTTCGGTTCAAGAAAGACGATCGTTAAATTGTGGTATCAGAGCATAGGTTGAGTGAACCCTTTGGCTTTGGGTTAGGGTCAACTTCGAGAGTGCATACTTGTAATTTTTATTCATGTATATATTGACACACACACACACACGTCTCTGATAGATTGATCGGTTTGATAGGTTTGATTAGTACCCTTCTCTCAATATTTATCTCGTCCAAGTATTTTAACCTTAATGGTTCATCTTTCGGTTTGAGAAAGGCGGTCGTTACATTATAACTTGAAAATAATTCTTGTGATGACTACAGCAGCATTGACATTTATTTTCAATTCTCACAATGGGGGATGTTGCTGTTTTGTATTAGAGCATAGGTTAGAGACATCTATGTAAAATAGCGCTAGACAATAAGTATAGTACTTAGAATAAAACGAACACCTTGGGAAGGATGTGCGCTAAAATATAAGATGTACTCGTATTTTGCTACATAGATATGTAAAAAGATATATCTACTCTTCTATAATTGCTTCACTCTCTTTCTTTTTGTTTCTAGTGAAGACTTGCTTAACAAAAAAGCAAGATGGAATGAGGTATGGACGAGTTATGATAGGAGGAACAAATGCAAGGAGGGAGATTGAAAGTACCTAGGCCAATGAGAGAAATGAAGATGAAAGGCTAAGGCAGTTGATGTTGAAATTGTGTCGCTAACTATGTAGTAGGCATGGATATGAATGCTTTGTTTAGGTAGTTGATGGTACAAATGATGAGAAAGAATATGCCGAAGGCTGTGGAGCCACGTTCTATGCAGTAAGGGAATACTTTCAAAGATGAAGCAAGACTATCGAAACTTGGAAAGGAAGATGTTTATAGGAAAGGATTTCATGGTTGAAGTGTTTAATTGGCTTACAATTTACGAGCGAATATTTAGAGAAATAGAGTTGAATGATGCGCAAAGGAGAAGGCTGGCTTTGAGGCAACTACATGAAGATGCTTTAGACTAATGGAAAATGGTAATTCTCGAGAATCCCGAGGAATAGATTACCTAGGTGTAGTTCAAGGAGAGGCTCAAGACCCGGTTTATATCCAAGTCTTAGCGAAGTGTGCTATTATGAGAATTCAGAGAATTAAAGTAGGGCGACCTTATGGTGGGAGGATACATCTAGAACTTCAACTCTTTGGCTAAGTATCGTAGGGAGATCATTACACCCCACTGAAGAAATTGAGTTGTTCACTAGGGGTTTGAAGTAGGGCCTTGACCATTAGGTAATGGTCCACTTAGCATCTTCTTTTGAATTGATAATGAATATAATTAACCTGAAGTTATGATGGGATGTATTAGGAAATAAAGAGAGTAGGTAAGAGACTTAAGGTAGTGCAGAAGAGAAGTTTACCCCATAAACCAAAGGCACAAAGGGCCTGTTGAAGAGAAGAGGTGGAGAAGTTGCTATTGCCGAGGTTGCTTGTTTTAACTATGGGCGGTAGGAACACTATGTGATGAAGTATCTGATATCAAAGAGTCATGAAAGGGTAAAGTGCTTCAAGTGTGATAAGATGGGACATCTGAATAAGGATTGTCCAGAGCTCAAAGCATAGGTTTATGCTTTGGAAGGTCCAGAAGGAGGTCCTTAAGCTTCATTGAAAGGCAAGAATATTACTTTGAAAGGTACGACTTTGATTTCTGGTATTTCAGTTAGAATACTGTTTGATACCATATACACTCATTTATAGCTAAATACTTGGTTGATAGACTAGGATTAGGGGTTACCTATTTAGTCACTTCTGTACGTATAGTAAATCCGATAGGGGGAATGCCACTCTCGAATTGAGATGCACTAACTTAGAGATTAAGTTAGGTGGGTGTAATTTTTTGTATGATCCCTAAACGTTTTACTTTGTAGGATTCATAGTTATTTTAGGGATAGATTGGTTAGAGTGCAAATGTGCTAAAATATACTAAGTTGAAAGGATTATAACCTTGAGTCACCCAGACCGAAATGAAAGAGTTTTGTAGTTTCGAAAGCGCTTAAACTTGGTGTAGAGGTGTTTTTTTTCTTTAGTTTCAGAAGAGAGAGACTCGGTACAAAATGAGTAGTAAGGGAATTTCCTAATGTGTTTGAACCGATCTAGGGGTTGCCACCCTCAAGAGCAGTAGAGTTTTGTATAGAATTGCTATTGGGAGCCAAAACATTTAGTCGACCGCCTAGTAAAATGCCTCGGAAGGAGATGAAGGAGTTAATGAAACAATTTGAGGAATTAAAAGGGAAGAGCTTTATAAGGCCGAGTGGCTCACCATTGGGAGCTGTAGTAGTGTTTTGCAAAGAAGTCCGATTGGTCTTTAGGATGGTGTATTGACTATCAAAAGTTGAATGAAAGAACAATGAATTATATATATCCATTGCTTAAAATTAATGAATTATTTCATCAGTTGAATGAAGCTAAGGTGCTCACGCAACTAAATTCGTGGAGGAAAGTGTTCCTTTAATTATGTTCATAACAAGGTATGGTTCATATGAATGGTTAGTGATGCCTTTTGGACTAAACAATGCACGTGTGTTCTTTATTGACATGATGAATAGAAATTTCCAAGGCCGGCTGAACAGGTATGTGTTAGTTTTTATAGATGACATCTTATTATACTCAAGAGATGAGGAAGAGCATGTAGTGAACCTAAGGCTTGTGCTGGAGACATTAAGGCAGCATAAGTTAAAGGAAAATTTTTCCAAGTGTCATTTTGTGAGAAGGGAGGTGAAGTTCCTATGCCATGTGATTTCAGAAAGGGGTTTGGCTGTAGAACCTTCGAAGGTTGACACTGTAAATGGAAGAGACCTAACACTATAACCAAGATGCATAGTTTCTTAGGTTTAGCGGCCACTATCAGAGGTTCATTAAGGATTACTCTCGTATAGCAGCCCCGATGACGAAACTGAGTAGGAACAATGGGAAGTATGTTTGGACGAAGGAGTGTGAGGCATTATTCTAAGAGTTGAAGCTTCGATTAACGAATGTTCCTATGCTAGTGATGTCCTAGAGGAATAATGAGATGATCGTGTATACAGATGCTTCAGGTTAGGGATTAGGACTAGTGTTGATGTAGAAAGGCAAAGTAATATCTTACGCGTCTAGGCAATTGCAACCCAGTGAAGTTCAATACCCTACTGATGACTTAGAGTTAGAGCAGTCATCTTTCCATTAAAGATTTGAAGGCATTATCTCCTATGAGAGAGAATCGAGTATTTACTGACCATAAGTCCTTCAGATACTTGTTCTCTCAAAATGAGCTAAACATGAGCCTGCAACGGTATTGGAGTTTTAGCATCATATGATATTGGGATAAAGTATACCCTAGGGAAGGGTAACAAGGTGGCTGATGCCTTAAGCTAAAAGCAACATAACTGTGTTTTGGTAATAAATGAAGAGTGGGATATGTTAGCATCATTGTCTGTTTGCAATGTGCAGTTTCGATCTAGTGCATGATCGAGTAGCACTTTCAAAATGTTATCCTGCTTGGAAGTTTTGCCTACACTAGTAGAGAAGATTACTAAACTACAAAAGGAAGATCAGATCTACGCCAACAAAGTGAGAAACTTAGGTTCAAAAATCAAGGTAGTTGAGCTAAAGGGGTTCAGAGTTGATAGAGAAGGCAGACCGCGAAAGAATGGAAGGTTGTATATTCTGGGTATGGAAGGCCTTCAGAAGGAAGTGTTGGACTAGTGTCATCGTTCAAAATTCACCATTCACCCAGGTGGTAATAAGAGGTACCGGGATATAAAGATAAGTTTCTTTTTGCAAGGAATGAAGAAGGATATGGGAGAGTACGTGAGAGATGCCTTACATGCCAATAGGTGAAGACAAGGCAATGGCTAGTCGAGTGGGCTTTTGCAGCCTTTGAAGGTTTCGATTTGAAAATGGATTTCAGTGTCCATGGATTTCATTGATGAATTACCATGGTATGGGTCATAGTAGAATAACCAAGTGTGCTTATTTTATTTCGGTGAAGGCCACAAGAATTGCGTTGAAGTTAGCTAAGATATATATTAAGGCAAAAGTGAGACTGCATGGAGTGCCTAGTGCTATTATCAGTGACCGAGACACACTATTCACCAGTGAGTTTTAACCAATTTGCAGAGTGTGTTGGGTTCGGAGTTATGCATGAGAATTGCATACCATCCATAGACGGATGTGCAGAACGAAAGGGCCAACCGGGTTCTAGAAGATTTACCGAGAGCCTGGGTTTTAGATTTTAGGCTATCCTGGGAAGATCACTTACACCTGTAGAGTTTTCATATAACTATATCTACTAGAGCAGTATTGTGATTGCACCATTTGAAGTGTTGTATAGAAGGCCATGTAAGTCACCCAAATGTTGGTTAGAGACAGGGGATAGGCTCATATTAGGTCTAGACGTGGTGAAGGATGCTATTAAGAAAGTATAGCTAATCTGGACTAGAAAAAAGGCAACGCATTCTAGGCAAAAGAGTTATGCTGACATGAGGAGGAAAGAACTAGAGTTCATAATAGGCGACCAAGTGTTCATGAAGGTTTCAGCAATGCGAGGAGTGATGCCCTTTGGGATGGCTAGGAATTCAACGTCCAAATATAAAGGTATGTTTCCGATAATGGAGAAGGCTAGAAAGACAACGTATTGAGTGGAGCTACCAAGTGCTTTTACAGAGGCCCATAATGTGTTTCATATATCACAATTGAGGAACTGTATTAAGAATCCGGAAGTAGTGATATGTCCGAGAGCAGTAGAAGACTTAGTCATAGAATCGAACATGACCTATGTAAATTAACCGGTTCAGTTAGTGAACTGAGATGAGAAGTGGCTTCACAATAAAGTAGTGAAGCTAGTACATGTCTAGTGGAGTGAGGACCAAGAGGATTATACACGAGAAACATAAGATAAGGTTAAGAGGTCTTATCCGGAATTTTTTCTTTCGACTTAGCATACGTGTTAGCTTTGTATTGTTGTAAATCATATATATATATGAGTATTATGGTTTATTTTTTTATATTAATAGATGCAATAGTACATTTTTTTATGACACATGAGTGGGGAACTTATGTGTGTATGCTAGAATATGCATTAGATAGATTGGTAATCAGTACTGTACCTAGATTAAATTTTAGAGGTGAAATTCCTTTTAGTGTGGAAGCATGTAACAACCCGAAATTAATAATTAACTAAATAAATAATTATTGAAATGAGAAATAAAACGAGTATATGAAATTAAATAAGAATAGGGCAATGAACCAATGAGGCAAAAAGTTTATAGGGGTCAAGGTCCAAATCATTATAGGACAATAGACATAACCCTTGTCTCCTTCCTTTCATAGTACTCAAAAATAAATTAAAATCTTGAGAAGCGCATTGATGGTGGAGGCCTGAAAAGAGAAAATAAGAAGAAGAAGAAGAAAATGCAAGCTAGAAGGAAGTAAGAAGATTAAAACAAGATTATTCAAAGATCTAGCCGAGTAATACCTAACCCTCTTAACCCTTATACCTTTTTCATTGTATTTGATTTAGGTTTTTGATTTAATATAAAGGGGTTCATATGAGTTAATGTTCAAATGAGATAAACGATACTTCAATGAATGTTTTGGTGAAAAATAGTAACTTATGGGATATTTAGATATGTTTCCCTGCTCTAATGATTTCAAAATGCCACAAAAATCTAATACGATGTTCTAATTATAATTGTAGAAATGGATTTTAAATTAGGAAATTTTCCCATGTCAAAATCATTAGTTATGAATTTTTGAAGGAAAATACCTAGTGAATATATAAGAGAAGATAACTTAAAAGTGAGGACATAAGTAAAATGTGATAAGCTAATTATTCAAAAAAAATAGAAAATTTATAAGTATTTTCTAGCCAAAATTTATTATCACCAAAGATGTGCGGTTAAAGCGCTTAGCAATTCCATAGCGTTAGAGGTGAAAAAATGTATAGCGGCGATAAAGTGGAGATATAGCAAAAAATAGCGGAGGTGCAAAAGACTTCATTACAATAAAACCGAATATTTAAAGTAAACTTATTATTTATTTCAAATCATTTGTGTAGGAAAAAGAAATATGATTATTTCATATATAAGAAAACTAAAGAATATCACGATATATGCATTTCAGATTTGATTGCTATAGTAGATTTTTAATTTATATTAAGCACTTATATCTTAAAATTAGGTCTTTACCCTACTTTATTTATTTAGTTCAAAAGAGAACTAGTTAATCATCAACCTTTAATATTAATGTTGCTAAAGCGGATGCTAAAATGCCTTGATTTAGCGGATGCAGCATATCTTAAAATGGATCTACTATTTTAATAGAGCTATGTTGAAAAAATATAGCGTCTGAAGAGCGTTATGCACTATAGCAGGGATATTGTAGGGCTTAAGCAGGGCTTTAACTGCACATCACCACAGTTAAAACTGCACTGGCCGAAGGTGATTAAAAGGAGGACCGAAAGCTATATTGTATCAACTTGGTAATATTATTGTTAAATAATTAGGGGACAAGATCCCATATAAATGCTGAAAAGATAAATAAAGGATATTGTCACTAACAAAAGGTGGAGTCTAAATGTATCATATGGTGACACGAATAACGATACATGTCAGACTTTATTCGATTTAGAGCTGAGGTAGCGGTCAAACGTTAAGAAAATAAACTGAGTACCCAAGTTAGAGGGTAGTGGATTATCATAAGAGTTTATTGACATTCAGTGAGGGTCGATACTGCATGGAGAAGTAATGTGCAAAAAGAGAAAATGTTGGCAAAAGTCTAAAGTCAAAAGGTGTAGGAAAGAACTACGCCCATAGCTAAAATGGCACGGTAGGGAACTACACCGAAGTCGTTACGTCATTTGAGTTGAAAATATAGCTAGATATATTGTGCTAATACCAAAAGATGGTAGGTCTTACTGCACTGCAATATGAGTGGGGCAAACAACACCGCAATATGAATGGGGTAGGGTTGTAATATGCCAAAATGAATTTGAAACCAAAACCTAACACATGATAATAAGGTAAAGCTCGGGGAGCTTAAGATGACTATGTAAAAGAAGAACCTATACAAGGATGTAGGTTCAAAAGGGCTATTGACGATGAGTGGGGATGCATATTGATGGAAAATGAATAAAAGGAAATTTTTAGAAATTTATCCTTACTCCCCCGTGACCTGATACACAAGATCCAACATGAAATTTGCAGTATTTTCATCCTTGTGGATCTTAATGTTTTTCCATGGATTCTTAGGATTGTGTACTACACATGATGTTTGGTAATGGCATAAACTTGTTCTTGTAGAAGCATTAAGGTTGTATTAATTTTATATTTTGATGTAGTGAAATGTGGAAGATTTTTAATCATCCTTTTTGGAGGGAAAACATGGTAGTTGTTTTAGGCTTATCTATTTCCATCTTCTTTTGTTTTGCCACGAGTTTTCAACAGATCTTTGGGAGATTTGTGGCAAGTAGACATTTTTTCTATTCACCATTTAGTTTGGTATGGTTTACATGTTAAGCCTCAAGTACATACTGGATTTATTTTAGGGACAGTTTGGCTAAAGTCCCTATTAAGTTTCATGGGTCATGAATAGGAACTTAGTTTTCATCTGGGTATGCGTCCTTGAATTGCTGTTGCATATTCAGCTCCTGTTGTAGTTGTTACTACTATTTTCTTGATCTATCCTATTGGTAAAGGAAGTTTCTCTGATGGTATGCCGAATTTCTGGCACTTTCCATTTTATGATTGTATTCCAGGCAGAGCACAACATCCTTAAGCACCCATTTCACATGTTAGGCGTAGCTAATGTATTCGGCGGCTCCCTATTTAGTGCTATGCATGGTTCCTTGAAAGTTAGTTCTTCCAATCCTCACTCTTCAGTCGACAACAATTTTTTCATTTTTAAAAGAGTAATGTACCTCATTTGATCGGAAAATTTATTTATCCCCTATGTTAAAGGAATTAAAGTACCCTTGAGCCGGATATGAAAAGATGATCCATTAGTGTTGACTTCTTCAACCTTCTTACTAAGCAATTCTAGCTATTTGTCTATATCTAAAATGTGGACAAAGACTTTGAACCAAGATCATCTTTGTGAAATTACATTTTTCTTGTGTAAAGGAATATTTTGCTTTTTTCGCTTCATTATATCCCTCTTGTTTTCTAAATCAATAAGAGTAAAGAAGTTTCTGGATGAAAGCAACAATTAATTAGACAAATTTTTTGTCAAACTCATTTATTAAAGATTCAAGTGTTTACTACTTAAAGACATGATTAGTAATAGAAAAGTAAGTGAAGAAGACAAATATTTATAGTGGTTCGGAAAGTGTAAGATGCTTCGATAAATTGTGTTTATCAACATAGATACTAATATAGAATCGATATGAACGTACGTAACGATATATATAAACGTTGAAAGAATAAAATAAAATAAAGTAAAAAATAGTTAAACATGGTAATAATGTAAAGAATACATTAGATTTATCCTAGTTTGGACGACTCATCAAATGTCCAATCCTATAATCCCCACTCAGATTGAACTTGTAGCATTCCTCGCTTCGCTTGGAGGGATAAATTCTACAACCACTATAAATTCCCTTTTTGGACTTCGCAACATTGTCATAAATCCTCTTTTTGAACATCATAATCACAACCATAAATCCTATTTCTGGACTTCATTGTGCTACTAGAATTCTTTTGTTGATCAACTTCATAATCACCACCAATTTAACTCCCTTTATGGACCTCAACACTTTGCTAGCCTACTGCTGGACTTTTACAAGTTCCCAAGAGTAGATTACAAGTTTGTATGTCACTATACAGATCTTGCAATGTTGTGCAGTACCCCACAAACATCTAGAAACTTATTTTTCTCATTGAATAAACAAAAGTTTATAAATGAAAGTAAAGGTGTGAAGAATAAAATTTGAAGTTTTTCTCTAATTCAAAATAGAAAATCACAGTGGAATAAGAGTTAATGCACAATAATATGCTATTTGAAAAGAGGAGTAAAGATGTTCTTTCCTTTTCACAAAATTGAATCATAAAATGAAATTTGGGAATTAAATTTGTAGAGTGATCTTGAAACTTTTCGAATTATTTCCCATTCATAGAGTATGAAAAGACATGATTGTTGCGAGGACATACAGTCCAAAATCATTTTGTAATTGAATTAAAAACCCATTTGAACCTACATTTATCGATAGAAGACAATGCTTTTGACAAATCAACTGTCTAAATGCCTTTACATCTTTTGGAAGGAAACTCGATGATTTAAATTTTGATTTGTTTTAAATTAAAATATCTTTTAGATGTTTTTAAACATTTATGAAGAGATACTGCTGTGGATTTTGAACATAATTTATATGATAAAATAACATGCTAATATACATAACATTTGTATCCATTGCATTGCTATTTGTATTTCTTGAGTGTTCTCCTGTCTTGGACCATTGAACCCTTTCTACAATATCTCAACCTTTCCATAACATAGTGAACATGTCACTAGCATTGCGTATATGGTTGTTTATCCACAGAACCTATAAGGTTTGTTCAATAATCTTCTCCTTTTTACAATGAAAACCATATAAGCTTTATAAAGGTAAACCATGTAACTGTTAACTATACACTCCCCACATTTTATTACTCTCCCCCATCTCTTTGCTTTACGTGTTTCTATACCTTTTCCGTATCAGTTAAAACTTTATGCAAAAGTTTCAACTAAGCATTTGGCAATATGAGCATGCAAATTACAAAAACACCAAAATTGCTTTTGGCATTTTGATCAGTATTATAAAAGTCAAGGTCAAAATATTAAAGATCTATAATCTTTACTATGTGCCTACCAAAATGGCACTCACATAAATTTTTCTCTATACTCATGTTCAATAGATGCCTAAATGTTGAGACATTATATTTCCAGCATTTAAACGCCTGTTCAACATATGTTCAATAGTTTAGAGTATGTAGAACATGGGCTAGAGCAATTTTAACACATTAAGTTTATTGTTTTGTAATCAACTGTTGTGAGGAAACTTTTATTACCAAATCTGAAATTACAATTTACAAATCGTGATTTTTTGACGATGGGGCCTATTAACTAATTCATTTAATTTTTAGATCCCACTTTATATTTATTATAAATTTAGGTCCTCTTTAATATGATTTTACCAAAATATCATTTTACAAAGGAAGAAAATTCCAAATTAGTGTAGATCTATCCTAAAATATCTATGGCTCCAAAATAGGAAATAACAATATCTGTAAAAAAATTATTAATAGTTGGAATACAAATACAATTTTTCGGTCCGACCTTGAAATTTCAAAAATACCCTTATACACAAATAAGAAGTCAGATTTTTGAATCCCACCAAGAATAAAAATTAATATCCATTTTCAAATGGAAATTTTTGATTGCAAATAAGGTTACAAGTTCAAAACTCTGTTCTAACTAAAAAATTATAATTTTTTTTGCTAATACGTTTCAATTTATTTTTATCGAAACTACGTGGAAATTTCAAATTTCAAATTTTTATAAAAATTTGTTATATGCACGTGCCATGCATGTGCCGTAGAATCTCATAGAAATAACTGATGTGAATAATCAACCACTTACGCAATTAGCTTCCTTCTTCCCAACACCATCAGTCACGCATGATTTAAAAAAAAACTAAAATCCTCGCATCATCTACTTCTATTTCAGGAAACTCTAAGTAATGATATATTTAGTCTCTTCTTTCAGTAATACATAATATAATTATAATGATGCATTATACAATACATAATATAATTATAATGATGCATTATACAATACTATCATACTAATTATTATTTTAATAATATATATATATATCACAGTAATAGTGATGCAGCAATGTATCATTTTTAAAAACGATACGTAGTGTATCGTTTTCTAAACCGATATAGTATTGTATCATTTTCAATACCGACACATTGATGTATTATTTTCAAAACTGATACACTAAAATTGTATTATTAGTTATAATACATTTGTCAAAACATATATGTTTATAAATTAGTTATAATACATAGAAACAGTCTCAAGTTAGTCACTTAACCGATGATAATCATTAGTTAAACATGTTTGTGTATATAATTATGTATATTAGGATATATATATATATATATATCACAATCATGAAATGCATATTTATCTTGAGTAACATATGAATGGTTCATATTTTATGTCAGGATTATTTCCATAATAGGATAAAATTTCATAGTTGTATGTATCATTACTGAAAAAGAATATTAGTAGGTATAGTTATCATCATTTTCGTACAAATTTTCATATTTGTATGTTACATTAATTGAAAATACAAAATTTTGACCAAGGTATATTCAAATTAACCAAAATAGACTTTTATTCTAATTGAGCTCAGTGAATAGTACTTGATCATCTTGTTTTAAATGAGAATCAAACTAATTAGTATGCAACAGCTTTAAATACAAATAAATTTTTGTTACATGATAAAAGTATTGTCGTATGAAGTAAAAAAGCAAAGTATGGTTTAATTTGTTATTATCTATCATTTACTACTATAAAGAAATGCTATACATAGTTACTTTTTATCATATACCTATTTGAAATGATAGTTATATGTATGATTCACTAAATTAGTACTAACATCACCAAATGTAATGTTTATAACTAAAAATGTACACATTATTCACCATTACATAATAATATATTTAGTTTTCCAGTGTCAATGATACATAATATAATTATAGTACTACATTATACGTCGTACTAGATATTTTTGTTAGTAATATATATCATAGTAATAGTGATACAGGAATGTATCATTTTTCCAAACCGATACAGTAGTGTATCGTTTTCAAAATCGATACTGTAGTGTATCGTTTTCTAAACTGATACAGAAGTGTATCGTTTTCAAAACTGCTACAGTACTGTATCATTTGCAAAATCACAACATTAATGTAGCGTTTTCGAAACCTGTACATTAAAATTTTGTTATTTTGTATTTTTTAATATCAAATGCAAGTAAAAATCAATTTTTTGGTTATATTACCAAACTAAAACTAAAATCGGTTTTTTATTAGAAGAGAAAGATCAATACAAAGAGAAGAGAAAGAGGCTACGCGAGATCCAAATGGTTCAATTTAATTTACTTAGTCAATATTTCTTAAATGGACGATATTAATTAAATAATAAATGCCCTTTTAATTGACCTAATCAATGTTTTTTAAACGAAGGATATAATTGTCCATCCAAACATACCATGTATAAATATTCTATAAATTTAGGGCCCCATTTTGAAATGAGGAAAAAAATTTAAAGGACAAATTAAAGTAAATAATTAGTCACAAGGACACGCGCATAAAATTTTTACCGTAAGGACAAAGCCCAAAGCCCAGATACAATTTCAAACAAAACAAAGTATTTCGTTCGTCTTCCTCCTTCTTCCTTTCACTCAGAATTTGACGAAAGTTTTGCTCGAAAGAAAAAATGGCATGACAAACCAGAAACAAATCTACATCTCTAACAGAACCTCAAAAATCGACAGTCGATGAACAACGAGCACAACAATCGACAGTCGATGAAAACCTAACTACGTCGGAAGTGAAGAAACAAAGTGAAAATCGAAATGTCGAATCACTTCCAACAGTAGATATTCAAGAAGAAAACGCAATGATAGAAGAGGAAAACCTACCGAAATGACAGGAAAGACAATAAAGGGAAAAAGCAGCAAGTTAAAACTTAAAAAACCTACATCAGTAGAAGTGGAAAAGAAAAATAGAGAAAAAAGAACAAAAAGAAGACATTAAAAAAATACGGTAATTGAAAGCAGACCAGAAATAAGAGAAAGTATACCAGAGAATGTTACTGCTACTATAAAATGATAAAACAAAAAAATGCTCTATCCAAAATGCAGATGGACATATTGAAGAGCACTCCTTTCTATAATTTCTTTAGAGTTTTTCATGAAGAGAAATTCTGATGAAAGAATGTAAAAAGCATCAACACAATTTGGATGCTTTATACCAACACAATTTGGATCATAAAAAAATTATTGAAAAATATTATCTCTCAATCATAAACATTTAGTTCAGAATAAAGAGTTACTATAGAAAGAAAATTGATACCTACTAAAAGAAACCGATACCTACAGAAACAAAACTGATACCTACATAAAAGAAACTGATACCTACAGAAACAAAACTGATACCTACATAATAAAAAATAAAACAAAATATTTAGCAAATATATCTTAAAGTAATAACTACAAACACAAAAATTCATACATAAATTGATACTAAGTGTGCTAGTAAAACTGTTAAATATTTTAATTCAAAGCATACTATATGCTTGTACCATTATCTCTGAAATTCAATGTTTTGTATTAATTATAAATTTGATAATACAACTTATGCAAACTGATACTAACATTACATTTTGGTTTCAACAGCCTTGACTGTGGAATATTTGTAATGATATTCATCATTTCGTTGAACAAAACCAGAATACCATTAAAACTTGAAAAGAAGGAAATATTATCCACAAGAGCAAAGATTGTACATGCAATATTGACAGATGATGAACATTGCTAGAGTCTGTCTAAATACATGTCAAGCTTAGAAGAAGAAAGAAAAGAAAAGAACTGAATTCACATTGTGTTGTTTCACAATTAAATTTGGTACTTGTAAAGTAATGTAATTCTGTTGAAATTTGTACTTATGAAGTAATGATGTTCTGTTGCAATTTGATACTTATGAAGTAATGATGTTCGGTTCTAAAAACAATGCTGCTCTTACTTGTAAAAACAATATTGATCTCCTGGAATGATATGTTGTGGTTGGTGTTCTTTTCTTTTCCTGTTGTTTATATTATAACAAGATTGTATAGTGTAAGTTCTATCATGCAGCTATGGATTCCACATAGTATTATCAGTTTTATGATGCAACTATCAGTTGTATAATGATATTATCAAATTTCATATCATATTTCAATACAAAACAGTAATTGAGTATCAGTTCTTATGACTAATAGTATCGGTTTTGCTAAATTTGACACTCAACATACTTTATGAAACAACAATTAGTGCTGATGTTAGTTTTTGCTAACACTAGATATCACTCTAATTATTTATTAGTACCGGTGTCAGTTCTAGCACGTATTATAATACACAAAACTGATACTAAAAACAAACCAAAAATGATACTAAAGTTGTTTATATCCAATCAAACAAACATTATCTACAACCAAGCTAACTGATACTGATACTGTATAAACTGATACCAAAACTTGTAAAAACTGATACTTGTAAAAACTTATAAAAACTGATACTGTAAAAACTAATACTGTAAAAACTGATATTGATACCAAAACTTGTAAAAACAAACACCAGAACTGATACTGTAAAAACATATAACTTATAATAAAACTGATACTATCACTTATACTAAATACCTGAAATTAAAATCAATTTGATAATATGCTATACTAAATACAAATTAATATCAAAAGGTTCAATTACAAAAAACCACCAAAAAGAGTCACACATCCACTTATTAATCTGAACAAATTCAAAATGTAAAATCAAATCATATCCTATTCGAAGCTTGATAATTCCGTTTATTATGACCAAACTGCTTGCACTCGCCACATCTGTTTTACTTGTTCTGAAAATATGAAAATTGTGACGCCCCACCTCTATATACCCACGCTAACCAAGAACACTACAGTGTAGTGCTGTCAGTTAGCACGGAGAATAAGGCTGTTGAGGAGCAACCATCCATGTAACTTCTTTGTGCGAGCACCGATATGTCAGATAATATAGCATGCATTTCATTTAAGGAGGAAATCCGACATACCGATACAAACTCAAAGCTATCACACAATGGCTATATATAATCTTCGGAAAAAAATATAGAAATAAACATAACACCAATCAGTCACAGATATCCATATCACAAAGGCGGAAAAAGATATGAATATATAACACATGAAGGTGTACAACAGAGTAGTGGTCAGAAAGATCCATGATAATACAAAAGAGTAGCAACAAGCTACACAAAAGAATAAGTATACATCACGGAGTCTATATCTCAAATGTATACAATCATAAACTACTAATCTAAGTGGCTTGCCAAAAGTCAGAGTAGTAAATCCCTGGGGAGAAGTCAAGCAGAAGCACCTGAAACATCTCGGTCTGACCCGAGTATTATTTCATAAGAAAATAATAAACGGGTCAGTCTAGCTATAAATATCAGATAACATAATATAGAATAAGAGATATGACATAAACGTAAAATAACCATAATGGCATACTACTATAAGTATGTAAATGATAATCAACAAGAGATTAATCAATATCACAAGAATCTTTTCAAAGATCCAAATCCACAAAAAAAAGTAATGACACCCGAATTCACCAATGCACAAAAATTGATAAAACATATCAATGAAAATCACGAAAATTGGTGAAGCACAAATTCCAGAAATCAACACACGAAATCCAGAAATCACAAGAAAAAGGGAAAGAGGCCTATCACAAGACGGGAGCATGAAAACTCACCAACACGTGTATCACAAGACGGAAAGCTATTCCATGGTTGCTAACCATTTTCACTAGAACGGCCCGAAGACTATGAGTCAAAACTCCACTAAAATGGCCCGAAGACCGTGGGGCGCTACCCCACATATGTGAGTAGAAACATCACACAAACGGGGCTAGTCTCCCTCGCAGACAAAGAGACATCGCTCAATCGCTAGTCTAAATCGCAAAAATGATCGTCATGATCATCAAGAAGTGTCAATTACACTAAGCTAGTAAATATATGAGTTTAGCTTCATGTCCCATAACCACTAGCTTAACTTAAATATTTACGAACAAACTGTAGATCTTCACTAGAAAATTGTCACAAAAAGGTTCAATCGAACAAGTCCAAGAGTTAACCGACGAAGTAAACGCAAGCGTTTCATACCACTTGTTTTACTAAGCCGTTTAATTAGATTTCTCATCCGAGTGAAGTAAAGGCTTGTATATACTAATAGATTGGAAAACGGTTTAGGAAAAAGAGCTTTGTAATAAAATAGAGTTGAAATCGTTTGATGAAAGAGTTTTGATATTTACTACTAGTATTGAAACCTTCGTATTTTTAAAGCGACAAACCACAAAACGATTGTTGAAGCAAATCGAATCACAAAAATTCACATTCAAAGACGTGAATAAAGTCCAAAGAAATCAATTCTAAAACCCTCAAAGTAGGAATGCCCGTGAGGACAAACATGGCCGAGCTATAGATGACGCGATCTAGTAGTTAGCGAGCTAGGTAGAAAATAGGTCGAGCAACCTAAAGAGAACTACGCGACACAATGGCGCGACCTAGCGAGACGAGCGACCTAACACGGTCGAGTAAAGCATTGGAACGACCTAAGGAGTTAAAGTAGGCCGAAACGTTGCGACCTAAAGTGGTGAGTGACCTAACAAGGTTGCACATGCCGAGCGACCTAGTGATGAGGCAGAGCGACCTAAAGAAAATAAGGTCAAGCGACCTAAAGGAAATAAGGTCTAACGACCCAGTGGGTTGCGACTTAGGGGGTGAACGACTTAACTCGGTCGAGCTAAGCAACAGGGGTTGCGACCTAACAAGGTCGAGTTAAGAAAAAGGGGCGAGCGACCTAACTTGGAAATAGGTCGAACGACCTAGAGACATAGCATGCCGAGCGACCTAGTGAGTCGAACGACCTAACACGGTAAAGTGGTGCGACCTAAGTAATGGGACGACCTAATGGCCGAGCGACTTAAATGGTACCCAGACCGAGCGACCTAAGTGATCGAACAGGCCGAGCTACCTAGCGACCTAGAGGCCAGCGGCCTAAATGTGGCGCGACCTAAGGCCTTACGACCTAAGGTCTTAAACAAGGCCAAGCGACCTAAAGATGCCGAACGACCTAAATGCTCGGGAGCTAGGAAACGACCTAGCGAAGGAAAATAGGACGACCTAATTGATCGCGAACTAATATTGTTTTAGGTCGCCGAGCGACCTAGGGGATAAACGAGCTAACGATGCGCGACAAATATCAGGTAAGCGTTCTTCAATGCTGAGCGACCTAGGGGTTGCGACCTAACTGCCGAACGACCTAAGGTGCATAGCGACCTATCGATTGCCGAA
Organism: Allium fistulosum; assembly: GCA_030737815.1. Classification (NCBI taxonomy): domain Eukaryota; kingdom Viridiplantae; phylum Streptophyta; class Magnoliopsida; order Asparagales; family Amaryllidaceae; genus Allium; species Allium fistulosum. The sequence goes on from CM060903.1 coordinate 1,048,251,578, forward strand.
CGACCTAAGGTGGCGCGAGCTATATTCAGGTGCGAATTCTCAACTGCCGAACGACCTAAGCCCAGTTTTGCTGAACCACACTAAAAATTGGGGTTTTTCGCCAATCCAATCCAAACTAAAAGCAAATATGCATGCTAAAGTGATAGGAATTCATCCCCAACAGTCCAAGATAGTTATAGGCAAGAATGTGAGATAAAAATCTCAACATTTCACGGAAATTGGTGGAAACCGAGCTTGAAGGCAAAGTGAGGACAGTCCCAAGCTTGAATCAATGTCTTCTTCTTGAATTTGGAGTTGAATGATGGATAGCAATTTGAATTTGAGCTTGGAGTTTTAATTTCCCTTTCCCTCCACCATTTTTGAAGAAGCTTCAAGTGTTAGGAAAATGAAGAAGGAATTAATGAAGAGGAGAAGGGATTGGGACTGACTTAGAAGTGGTTCAGCCCAAACCAAAAGCCCAAAGCAAAATGTGACGAAAATTTCACTATCTCCAAACATATCGAAGTTTACACTTAAAAAAATCGCAAACGTCATTTTGAACTCAATGGAGGTGGTCTCGAGTCCTAATTTGACCGTATGCAAAAAGTAGTTTTTCGGACTAAGATCCGACTAACGATTAAAATATTTAAATAAGATATTTAAATATAAAATCGATAAATATGCGGGTTGTTACAAATATCCTCCTTTGCGCTTGACTGATGGTCTACCAGCGCCACGTTTCTCCTTTGGTGGCTTGATATCTCATTCTTCAAATCATACAAAGAGCAATCGATAGACAATCAAGTGTTAAAAGTGTTATTATTCAACACAAACAGACAAAGAAGACTATTATCCCCACTGCCAAAATAAATAAATAATAAACATTAGTAAAAATATGTTCAATTTAGAACATTAATTATTCAATTTCACAAAACTGATATACCTACCGTATACAAAACTGATACCTAGTTACTGATAATAAAAAATGATACTAAGAAAAAATAAAAATGATACCCAAAAACTGAACCTAAAATATAATACTTTTCCACTCTATCACAACTTTATATACAACCCAAGCAATAATACTTTTCCAATCATCCCAACATTAATGCAAGAAAATGCAAAATAAATTAAATGAAAAGCAAATTAAAATACAACACTGCATAAAGAAACGAATAATAATAAAAAAACCTGCTGCTACTTCCACAATTTGCCATAGACAAACGAACAAACAATGAGAACAACAACACTACATATCAGTTATAAAAATGAACACAATTAGAAATCACAACCAATTTTTTTTAACTCGAATAGAAAAACAACAAAAAATAGAGTAATATAAGCATACCTAATTAATACAATTTGAAGAAAAACGAGACCACGGTACAAATATGAAAAGAACGAGATCAACAAAACGCGCGTAAGAAAAAAATGATCGATGTACTACAATTTTCAGAAGGACGAAATTGAAATAACCGAACGAAGTAGATCGATATTTTTATTGCGAGAGAGATATTTGATCGCGACTGAAAATTTTGATCGAAAAGAAGGAGAAGAAGCGCGCGAAAGTGGGCTGGAAAGAAAAAACGATAATTTGTCCTTTAGAGAAAATTATTAGCGGGTTGTCCTACATCCAAAAACTGCCCTAAAAACTGTCATAGATGAAAATTTCCTGTTTTGAAAAATATAAATTTCTTTTTAATAGAATAAACAGTAGGACTTAAATTTAAAGTACTTGCTATAAGTATGGTCTCTGTGCAAATTTCCACTTCAATAAAATGATTATTTTTTTAAATATCTTCTAATACCTAAAAAATGTTATTCATATTCACTTTCATTTTTTAAATTCTGAATTATTCAAAACAACTACTTCTGATTGGTCCAATTCAATATGCATTCTCACCCACCAAAATTAAGAGTGAAATTTAAAAGATCCACCTCGCTTTTATATTGAAAAAAAAATCTTCAGTCTGATAACGAGTGAGTGATTTTGCTTACCCGTCCCACTATTTTGAAAGCAACAAGAAGCTATTCACGTTTTACAGGTTCACCTTTCATTTAGATTGCATATTTTAGCCACAAACTTTGCCGCACATGCTGTGGCTACATATAATGGTGGGCCTAGCTTGCTAATGCCAAAACTGGGATATATATATATATATATATATATATATATATATTATTTTTAGTGTCGTTATTATTTTATTATTAAGTTATACTATGTATGTTGCTTTGAAATGGAAGTATTTGTCCATTGTATGTTTAGGACTGGTCACACTATTCAACTAATTCTGCTTATGTCACGGGTGATATCAACAGCTGACCATTGAACATAAATGTAATGTCAATGTCGATGATCGACTCATGACCTTTGGTCTCGTAGTTAGAACTAACAACCGACTAAGCCTATTATGTTGAGTAAATTGTGTTGTTTGTTGTGCCCCAAACCCGTCTGGGGTTTTTTAAACTTCGCCCCAGATTTACCATGTATCAAACCGAACCCAAGCATATCATGGTAAACCAGTCTCTCCCCAAGATTCGATGTGACTTTCCATATTCATTTAAAATTATGTACCAATGTACTAAATAAAAGGGACTGTCACTAAATGATACATTAAATGTGATAACAATGTGTTTACATTTATAAGAGAAAAAAAAAATGAAGTGTATATTGACAGTTCAAAAAGAATATGCATATGCTAATATATAATAATCACTGATACAACTTAATACTATACAAATCATATAACTTATTAAATGAAACACTATATACTATTCATGTTATAAGCATTTATGTATAAAAGGTTTAACAAATCGTCATTATAACAATAAACGATTTTATGAGATCTCGATAGTACAGGTCGGGTTAGAATGGTTAGTCGAGCCCTGATCCGATCCTGCACCCGGAGCTCTCGAGAGCGGGTCATGGGTCTAACTGTCTCGACGATCCGATGTGATGGATTTTGACGGATCAAAACATGGACCGGTCTACCGGGTTTAAACCTTAGATCTGCCTCATTGTCATTCATATTCATTGTATTGCGACTTTGGCACCAAAGGTCCGTAAAACAGTTTTTCACGCGAAATACCTAAAATCCATATTATTAGTGTATGTGTGTCAGTGTGTGTGTATATATGTGTGTGTATGTGTCAACAAGGGCAGCTTCAAAATACGAAATCGAAATACGACTAGAAAACAACTACGAAATCTAGATTAACGTCGTCCTATAGCAATCAAAGATGCTCGATCTCATTATGAATTGCAACCTAAACTTGTGCCACCACGCATTTTTCAAATCGATTCATCAGATATGACGCCTTGCTGTAAAATAAATGGGTGGCACGTATGAACGGAGAATTATTTTATGACTTCTCCCATGATAATATCTCAACATCACACGTGAATCATGTCCCCAGAGTCTACAGACCTGCGTCTAATTGTGAAATTCTGCATCCAGTTGTGATAGTGCTGGTAGCATTGAACAGATTAAAAGCAATTCAAGAAACTACTAAGAAATCAATATCAGTATGATATTTTCAAAATTTTGTATAATATTTTTAAATCCGCAATGCTATTTTAACCGACCAAGAATGCGTTTACAACGACGAAAATGGAGAATCTGAACGGGGCTTTTTGAACAAAGTATTTGAACAGGAAAGTTGAGTGAACTGAGTAACACCTCGCTTGAGGGAAGTTGAGTGAACCGAGTAACATCTCGTTTGTATTGATTTAAATAAGTTATTTTTTGACTTTATGAAAGTCGAAATGAGTGGGTTTTGGATTTCAAAAAGTTAAAAAATAACTTATTTAAGTTAATTCAAACAATACCTAAGCGTTTGTGTGTTACGAGAAAAGAATCAAAGCGACGTATTTAAATGGAGTATTTGAAGGGAGGATGGGGAGAAGAAAAAAATAAATGGTTGATGGTGTCAACCGTGGAAAACGCAACATTCTTTCATCATTTCCACAACTGAGCTGGGAACGGAACTAACATCGTTAGCAAGTGCAATTAGTTTCTAGGACACACTATTGAAATAATTACTTTTAAGAACAAAATGCAAAATAATTAGTTTCTAAGGCCTAAAAACCTATGAAATTATGTCCTTGAAAGTAATTGGACCGCTGACGTTGTCTTTAAAAGTAATTATTCCGTTGACTTTGGCCTTGAAATTAATTTCTGTGGATGTGTGTCCTAGAAACTAATTGGACCGCAAAGTTTGTCCTTATACTGAAATGCCCCCAAAACAAAATTCAACATGCTCCCATTTTACGGTCAATCCTGGCGACAACAAATCGTACTAGAAACAGTAACAGTAAGGTTGTTTGTCAGTTTCAAATATAACTGCAAGACTTTGACAAAAGAATTCTTTTCATTATTTCATTACTTCTTTCAACTAAACCTTACAGGACAAAATACTTTGGTATCTTCAGTCTTCCACATACGAATTGTATGTGGACTCATAGAAGAAACAATAATAATAAACATAGGTAATACATTTAACGTATATATCTAGTATCATTGCTGAACTATTTAGAATGTAAGTATCCTATTCCTTTTGAGATAACTGAGGATCGGTTTGGTAATAAACAACATCTCCGACATCGCTAACAAAGTGATCTACTCTCATGCTTCTTGCGATGACGCGAAGAAGATGGAATGGCAAAGGACCCGACTTCTTTGGCTCTCTATAGTATTTTCCGAGTACTGGTTTAGCCGCTTTAGTCTGAAACATGATAAAAAAGGAAAATACACTAAGTTTTGTTTCAATTATGATCATTATTTCCAAAACGAAACTGATATTTTAAGGATTGAAACTCACTGCTTCTACCAAGTGATAATGAGGTATTTGAGGGAAGAGATGATGTATGACATGAGTTCCGATATCATGGTGGATGTTGTTAATCCATCCATAGTCACGGTCAATGGTAGTTAACCCTCCTCTTAGGTAACTCCATTCCTATACATTTCAAATACAAACTACGTTAGATATTTTGTATTTTTGTAATGGAGAGGCGAAAACAAAATCTTTAATAATAGTTGTAATATCTTTGATGTCGCACTTTTTTGGTACCAACATGAACTACAAAAAACGCACCTCTATATATTATCAATTCTTAATCACTTAAAAATAGGATCTAATTTTAAACTTCTTTTACAAATTCAAACGCCCCAAAAAGTATGATCTAACAATTAAACATGCTTTACAAATTCAAAACGCTTTTAAAAATAGAATCTAAAATTAAACTTCCTTTACAAATTCGAAATACTTCTTTACAAATATACAAATCTAAATATCATTTGAAAATAAAAAATCATTTTTTTAAACTGATTTAAACATATACAATTTATGAGGGACGCGCGTCATAACACTCGTAATATACAAATGACAATGTTAAAAGGGATACCATTTTCAAATAAGGGGAGCAAAATTTAAAGATACTTCATGTATAAAAAATCAATTATGGGGACTACAACCGAATAAAACAATTTACAATTTTATTCCTCGCACAAAGGAAAATTCAGCAACCCCCATTACAAAAGGAGAAAAAAAATTGGAAATGTTTCACCAAAAGCCATTTACAACCCTAGCAATTTTACAAAATAATAATAATAATAATAATAAAATAATAATAATAATAATAATAATAAAACAAAGCAAAAAACTCCTTATCCACTTTAGGAGTCCTTTTAACAATGCCTTGTATAAAAGGCCATGACATAGTACAAGAATTAATCAATAGTATGATGAATTTCTAACCTTTCCTCTGTACCATGGAAGTTTTTCTTCATGTCCATGGTGATGCAAATAAGTTACCAAATCCAACCACATTACGAATATCTGAAATTCATATTGGACATCCACGTTATAACAAGTTTCAAAAACATTTGCAAGGGATTAGGGAAATTAAACAAATATGAAACTTACAAAATAAGGAATGAAATAAAGCTTAATCATGGGTATAGGACCCATAAACCATGTTAGCCCACCAAGAATTGCAGCCATTGCCAACCAACAATTGGTTGATGTGATAACATCTTTCTTCTCATTAGGAAGAAACAAATCGCTATTGGGGTCAAAATGCGACCCTGCTTTTCCTGGACTTCTTCCCCACTGTTCAAATAAGCAACAAAATTTAGCAATTAAGCAAGCTGTCAACAAACGATGTTCATACTTATTCGCCATTGAAGTTGCACAGAATGAGTTACATGCTAAAAGCACATTTCTGCAATTTTCTTTTTCTTATTTATATGAGTACCCTTGTCGTATTATGATTTACACTATTTCAGATGCTTCAAAATTTTGAACATGTTTAAGCCATAATTTGAGTATCATCTTCATAAGGGAGACATCATTTGGAAAATTCTAGCCTATTTGAAACTCTAAGTCAATATTAACAATTAAAACATCTACTTTCCTTGTTAAATTCAAATACGTGTTAGGATTATCAAGATGAGACAGATATGTGGAGTGATATTTAGCATGGTATGAACATACACAAATTTTATAGCATTTAAAATAATCGATCTCGCAAAATGCTAAATAGATGTTTAAAGAGAGGTACCTATCATTCCTCATACAAACATACATGGTAAATAGAAAGCAAAGAAATATATTTTCTCAAAAAATCAAGTAAATAAGATAAATTACCAAGTAAAGAGGATAAGCAAGCAGTGGAAAAGGGAGAGAAAATCGAAGCTTTCTTGTCACTGTATCCAAACTATTATAAGTTTTCTTGGCCAACTGTTTTACAGAAATTCAGTCAGCTCATATCACATTGATAACAGATACACCAAAAAGCTTTAAAGAGGATGGAATCGAATTTCTTACCGGATGCCATGATTCGTCATTCTCCACATGCCCATGATTTTGGTGATGGGTTCTATGACTTATCCTCCTACAAATCAATTGTTAACATAAACACTCCAATACAAATACATTCGACTCTAAACAACTATAAAACGTATAAATGCAAACACATACCATCCATTATAAGGTACTAAAATTAAAGAATGCAAGAAATGTCCAACCACACTATTCAACTTAACATCATTGGAAAAGCTCCCGTGCCCACTATAGAAAAGAAAAACAAAGAATACTAATTAATTCCAAAACAAACCAATTTTTAAATAATTTAAGTAAAAAGAATGAGAAAAAATCATAGTTCTTACCAATCATGCCCAAGAACAAACATAGCCCAGAACATAGTTCCTTGAGCAATCCAATACAAAGGCCAAAAGACCCAACTGTTAATGTGATAGGCAGCCACAGCAAGACCAGCTACAATAACCAAATCTCTAACTACGTAGCTCATCGATCGCCAGGTGTCCTTAACCCAACAGTGCTTTGGAATAGCCGCTCGTATCTCTGCTAGCCCAAAAGGCGGCGGGCTTGCCGGGTTGAACTCTTTTTCGTTAACAACCTCCTCTTTCCTGAAATTTCCCTCTTCTTCCGTTAAAGTTATTGGCTTCAATGGCGTGCTTACTCCCAAAGACCACTTTTTTAAAATGGATTTATCGAGGGGTTGGACCCGAATCCGAAATGGGTTTGTAGCGGATCGGATTTCTGGCGTGGGTTTGATTTTCAGCGGGCGCAGACCGCAACATTGCGTGAGAACCAAGCTCGCCATTTGCACTAATAACAAAAATTATCTGCTTCTTATATCGTACGCCTAATTACAGGTTTTTTTCAGAAGAGAGGGAAGAGAAAGACGAGATCGGATATTTGAGGTTCTCGATAACGAACCCCTTCTGAACAATTTATTCGTTAATTGGGGTTTCTATATTGAATCGTTTGAGAGCCGTACAGGAGAAAAGGTAATTGTTGACTGACACGTGGCCGCAGATTACTGGTTGGACTGATCCGCGTACGCGTGTTTGTAATCGGTGTTCAAGTTTGTTAAAACGAATTAAAATCGTGTGAAATTAGGGACGGTCAATGGACGGCGTCAACATCTTATGATTTTGACGGGAAATAAATTTGGCAGGGAGCTTTAACTATGTGATTTTGGTGGATAGTAAGTGGTTCATTCAAAGATTAGCAAGGTAGTGCTTCTAAGTTTGGATTATTTGTTGCAATACTAATGGTAGCTTAAAAAATTATTTTGACAAACTTTGAACTAATGATGAAAACGAGGAGTTTTAAAACAAACTCATTGGAGCAAAGTAATTATACATACATACATACATACATACATACGTGTGTATGCACACGCGTGGAAGGATCGACTACACCTCAATTTGGCTACACCTACATCTTTAAACCCCGTTGATTTTTACCATACATTCCAAATTAAATAATATTGTTTTCTTTCTCTTTCCACTATACATTATTTATATTTTTATATATATATATATATATATATATATATATATATACACACACACACATATGTGTGTGTATGTGTGTACACACACATACATATGTATCTTATATATAAAGCAAATACTTGGTCAATCAAGTCAAAGTGAAGCCTTTTTGACAATCACTAAAATGACCAAATATTAAACGCTATTTGTTACTGAACGAGACGTTTATTTCGGGTCAGTTTGGTCATTCAACGGAAGGGAGCAGTTACCACCATTATCAAAATACTGCCACCACTCACGTTTTCTCCCCACTATTTCTTTTTCTTCCCTTCTACCGGCTTCAAAAAAGGCCTCATTAGCTACTTCTCTTTCTTCTTCAAATTCTTTTGTGTCCACCGTAATTACATTTAGCTTGGTCGGTAGTAAAATAATTGGCAGCAGATAGGACTACAGTGTTTCTTCATGTTGGATATACAACCGCTTCCAGATTTTCATGTTGGATCTTTGATTGGTGAGGCAATTCATTTTGAATTGGCTTGGTTGACGATCCAAAGTGCTAGAAGCCACTCCTCTCAACTTCCTTTATGTAAGCAAAATTTTGATATATTGGTTAAGGATTTAGTTGTTGAATTTGTGAACGAGTTGTAGAACTTACCATGATTTAGCTAAACTTCATATTGCTCTTCAAAAATTTAATTTTACTTCCAGTTCAAAAAATGTGAATATTAGGCTCAGGTCCCTAGTAAGTTTCAAAATACACAAAAACCCCAGTAAAAAAAGTGTGTAAATTAGGTCCCTAGAATTAAGTTACTAAGTAATTGCATATAGTTATGCAATTTTTTGAGTGAATAATTGCGGAATTTTCCGCAATTTTTTGAAAAAATTGCGTAAATTTCCGCAATTTTTTGGATGAATAATTGCGGAAATTTCCGCAATTTTTTGATATAATTGCATAAATGTCTGCAATTATTCACTGAATAATTGCATAAGTGTATGTCATTATTCAGTAACTTAATTCTAGGGACCTAATTTACAAACTTTATTTTACTGGGATTTTTGTGTATTTTGAAACTTATTAGGGACCTGTGCCAAACTGTCCCCAAAAAAATTTAGTTTAAAATTAAACTAACATTACAGTAAACTCATTCAACATTTTTGTTAACTATAAACCTACACTTACCATTCTTTTAGAGGAACGGGAAAGCTATATGTTTGTACTAACAAGAGTGAAGATGATATATTTTATTTCGGTGGCGGTGCATTTATCAGTTGTAGGATCACAGATGTGGCATTTGAAAACTTCATCTGGAAAAAGGTACTTTCATTTGACCACATCTTTTGTATTTTTTTATATAATATTATGTAAGTACTCCTCGCCTTGGCTAAGCTAATAGTCTTTTGCGTACTAAAAGTATACGCTATGTCATATAAACATTCTAGGATAGAAAAGTCTTTATTTTACCGAGTCATTTGACTGAAAAACATGACGGTGAAGGAATAATACTGAGTTCATCATGCTCAAACAAAGCAGTTAGTCCTATGGTATATGTTATATTCTAATATGTACTGATAAAAAATTATATTATCCAATTACTTTAACCAATAGGAATAATTACTGTTTTTATTCCCTTTTGTTATCTATATACCGATTTGAATCGGTAGAGTGGTTTGATAATATGCTTAGCTAATATTTTATTTTCCACTAATATTCATTCCGCTAACCTTCTTCAAATAATTTAAACATAACCAAAGCCCGCATTTATTTACTTTACCTATTAGCATTCCTACTTCAATTAAAAAAACATATATTTGTAGAGGCTCAATATTTATGCGTTAATATGCAGGCATTCTTTTGCCTACACTGTGGTGGGATATAGTGCCAAAGTCACGATTGAATTACTTCATGTAAAAATGAAGACATAAGAGCAAAATTTTAACTTGAAATAAATTGGAAGAGTAAAATTTTTAACTTGAGACTACGATGAAATGCATATAATATATTAACTTATTTATCATGATTTTTAGTTCAAATGGAGCAATATAAACTAGAATTTTATTTATACCGTGCTATATGTGCTAGAGCCACATGTCTGTAATGTTTTTTAGATGAAAGAGTGGCCATCTTAAGAGGAGAGCACTTATATTTCATTAATCATAAATCAAAGTCCATACATAAGTTCGCTGGGAATTAGCTATTACAATTGTAGATGATCATCACTATGATGATCAACAAGGAGTAAAAAAGGAAAAGAGAACAAAAAAATATAATTGCATTTTTGTTGACAGTACACGCCAACTATTAAAACTATAGTAGAGCGGCATTGGAAAGCCATTCAATGTATTGGAAATGGGAGATACTGCTGTTGAGAGGTTGAGTGCGAAGTGGCACTAAAGCTATGATTCGTGAGACATAATAGAATGGAAAGGGACTGCATGCGTTAATCAAGGTAGCAGGTGCAACTGAGTAGCCATTCGGTGGTGGTACGTCGATGCATATGCGTGCATATAGTGAATTACTACTATTGAGAGGAAAAAGGTATTGCAATATGGTCAATGTTGTATGCTTTAGGTCGCTTTGTTGCAGGCAGTGATGTTGTGAAGTTTTATTTGGAGAGTGCACTGTGCTGAAGGAGGGTTATATAAGATTTGTGCTATTGAGCGAACTGCAATAAGAATTTTGCTGAAGGAGAACTAGGTTGTGATAAAGGAGAATTATACTGCTGTTTGAACGACCTACAAGTGGACTTATATAAGGTTTGTGCTTAAGCAGTAGAACTAAGCTAAGGACGTGAGCTGGAGCTGGCAGTAGTAGAACTAAAATAAGCTAAGGTCTGTGTGGCAGTGAACTGCTGAGGTGAAACAGGCAAGTAGTGCAATGGTGGACGGACAAGAGATTTGTGATGGTATTTTGGTTAACTTTACTAGCCATCTGAAGTGATTAGGGGGACTACTGCAATGAGATTTTGGGGACTGCTACAATGCGCAGGTAAAGGGAGCATCTGAGATGCGAAGGAGGTTGCTGGCCATCTAGGTTGAGGCGGTGAAAGTTCTGAAGAGATGATGCTCTGTAAAAAAAACTATTGTGTATGTGTTTATATCTACATACGCATATATACATATAAATGGTGAAGTGATCTAATGAAACAAATGAAAATGGTTGTGGACAAATTAGGTTTGTGGTAATTTATGGGATTTGAGAACGAATATGAGTGTTAATAAAACCTAGAGAGTTTTAGCTTTTCGCTGTCAATCTATTCAGCTTAATGTAGACCTAACTTTTTAATGTCGACTTATCTGTACATATAATTATACTCGCGTAACCGAATATATGTAGTTAGTATGTTATACTTTATAAAAGTTATGGAAAAAGCTTTGTTGTGCTGTTAAATTCATGTACACACCCACCTAAATGTTTGTAATGTTGTGCCATGACAATTGGGATATTGGTACTTGGGGAAGTTCAATTATGAACAATAAACTTCAAAATCAACTCTTCAATTTTACAAAATGTATTATTTTACCATGATTTTTTCTATTCGTTTTTCCCTTTACATTTCACAAGATGTTCCTTATTATACTACAGATTATGCACTAAACCCATTTTCATATATTATAATGTAGGAATGTTAATACAGGATTGTGCAAGCGCTGCTCCAAATTTTGGACTTGGACATCACATACCATCATACTACCACTGCTCGGAGCGGGTAACTTTGTACCTTGGAAGTAGGGACAAAAGATTGGGAGAGCCAGTCAATGGTCATGAATGTTTGATGCACAGACTGGGTTTGTGGCATAAGGACATTCAATTTCCATTGATGTTTTATTGTAAAAAAAATAATGTTATTATTATGTATCTAATTTTATTATATTATTTTATTAATTTGTCTCTATTTTGTCAAATGAACAAAATCATTCATTTTGGTAGCAATGCCCTTTTGCTTGAAATATATTCGTACGAGAGTTATGTTGTCTATGCGTACAAGTTGGTAATAAGAACAACTAGGATTTCTCACAGCTAAAGATAGTCAAAGTAAAATTATAGTGGTTGAATAAGTCAAAATGTCAATCATGGGGCCGTAATTGTAATTGACAGACTAAAGTATGCTGTAAAAATACCAATGCCAATAGATAAAGTTACCTTCGGTATATGGCCTCAGTGGATATTTCCAAAGAATATGAAATCCAACTAAAATCACATAAATTGTAAGTACGAAATTTTGTAAACGCAAACTACTAACAAAAAATATCCTATTAGTATTTGTCCCCATCAATTACTTGAAATTTGACAGTTTAATGAAATGATGTTATGTTTTGATACTAATTATATCATGAAAATAACCTATAAAATTCAATCAATTTTGTGCATGTGACAGCAAATTTCGCTATGTGTTTGGTTTTGTGTTTTCTTAGTATCTTACTGCGTCATTTAATTGTTCATACTTTCTCATTTAAGTGCTGGAGCAAACTTCCATGTAAAGACCACTCAATTATAATAATAAAGTTCTATGCTTCAGATTTGACTAAAATTTATGTCTCATAAAGTTAATGTTACAATGATCATATTAATAAATGATAATAAACGTTTTGGATATATTTACATGCCAAAACAAATTCATTAACATAACATATTTCTTCTTTCATGGTAATTCATTTATTACATATTATTAAAAATACTTGACCGTGTCTGTAAATACTTGACCGAGACATCTCCCTATTTATTATTTGATTTTGGCAAGCAAAATTGGAAAGTGAAAACTACAATAAAGTATGTAGTATCCATATTAATTAAGACCCTTACATAATAGGAAATAGTAATATTTTTAAGTGCAATCTTTATGGTGGACAAAAAAAGTTCTCTATATATTAATATGTTGGTTTAACGCTTTTTAAAAGGGATATGATGTAAGTTTTCTACGTTCCAAACTATTGGAAGCGCCAACTTTAATATTTGTTCCATTTCTTTAGATATTCATGTAATAGTTGATTATTATTTTTACCTGTTTGATTGTTTTCTAAAATAATTCAGTCTCATTTACATTTTGATAAATGATTGATTTGTGCATGTACATGCATAAAAAATGCAATATTATGTACACGTCAAATTCATTTTATAAAATCCAGAAAAACTTACAAATAGTCTTTTTTAATACCAATTCCTTCTGCGCACGTGCCAAAGTACTCGTATATATAAAGCAAATACTTGATTAATCAAGTCAAAGTGAAGTTTTTTTGCGTTTTGAAATATACCCTTCTTGCCATAACCTCACAAACAATCGTCTAGGGTTGTTTTTGTCATTTAGGAGTTGGATAGTGGAAGTAAAGTCATCCACGTTCTCATCCATTCTCAAAAACCACAATCGCCAATTATCTTCTCCTATCGATAATTAAAAGAACCTCCTCCATTTTACTTTGTTTCTTCTTTGGATTATCGATTCTACCAGCAGTTGAATGTGAAGATGCAAGGGAGGTTATTGCGCCATCAAAGATTATGTGTCGCATTTCCTCCTTTGGATATCAGTTACGCAGTGGTCAGGCATAACGATGAGCGAGATCGGCGAAGGTTATTGTTCTCTAATCAACGATTTTGATTAAGTTTGTATAAAAATGTGTTCTTTTTTCTTTTGACCCTAATTTTTAGTCTTTTAGTTATACATTTTGTTGTTCATAAATTGCGTTTGACGCACAAATTAGTTGTTATGACTAGAATTGTACTTTAACGTTTATTGACGCTCGATTATCTTAAGGTCTAATTGCATTTAATTGTTGGTTTTGATTACGATAGTTTCATGATTGGTCACACTAATTTTTGGTGGTTTATCGTACTTGAACCGGAAGAAAAAGCAGTTTATAAATTTGAACAAATGTACCACTGATTTTATTGGAAGATGTTATTTATAAGGTTTCCCGCCCTTTCAATGGGTATTCGTAGCATCTTAGAGGCAAATGACCCTTTTAATAAATAATTGGCAACCATGTTAATTTTTCAAAGTGAGATAGTTTAATTTTAGAATTTTTCGTTGTAAGTGATCACTGTGTAATAATGAATTAGAAGTTTTGAGACAAAATTAGTGGTACATTAGAGAGCATAAACATTGTGAGGATAACTGCGACTTGGTATGACTTTTCTAATTAAAACTTAGATATACATTAATTGTCACTTAGTGAATTAATTTATTTTCAAGTCACTTGGAGCTAGAAAAAAATTCTACTCATAAGTACTTCCTACTGACGATGGTTAAATAATTGTTTGGTTGGAAGTTCATTTTTTTTAGAATTATACAGTTTTTTGTGTGGTTTTAATAGATTTCATTTTCTTTTAGTGTTTCATTTTACAGTGAGTTGCATGTCTAATAGTCTGTGTCAATATATTGTTTTTGCATTTGATTAGAAATTGTTTCAATTTTGGAGCATGTTTGTGATATAGCCAAGACAAAATTATTAGCTAGGTATGAAGCATAATCACTGGATGCTTGCAATGTCACTGTTGTATCTCCTATCGTTGCTGCAAATCAGGTTAGATTGCTCACCTAATTTTATTATCACTTTTTACAGTAATGAGGGTACAAGTGCAAAAATAGAAATTTCATTATCGCTTTGGATAGGTTTGAGACTCTAGCACTACTTTAGCATCCTATTGTATTTTAAGTTGCACTACTAGGTACGTTTCTGTTTATGTTTAATCTAGAGTGATGTGATGCTAAATGCACTTCAATTTATATTCTATATTGTGCTCTCTTCATTTTATCAAACCCAATATACGTACTCCATTTTACCATAACATAAAATTCATGTCACACAAAAGAAAGTTAAAAGTTAAAACATGTCCATTTGGTTTGAAAATGAGTTTTATGTTTTGCGTTTTCATCGCTATTTCAAAATAGATGGAAGATGAGAGAAGGGTTGAAAAACGTTCAACTTTGAAATGATTTTAACATTGAAAATGACTTTTTATTTGTTTTCAGCCTTTTGGGAAACATCAAAAATTATCTTCTCTCTTTTTATTATTTTTTGTTGTCGCAACGACTAGGATTTTCCACCCTTTTTCTTTTTCCAACCCATTTGAAATACATGTGGAAAATGTGAAACTCATTTTCCAACCAAACATGTCTTAAAGTATTCTTTCTCTTCTCCTTGCATCGTTCAGAGCTCCATACCCGCCTCCATTATTGTTAATTTCTTCTCCCTATCACTTTCTTCTCATCGCATTCAATTGACTTACTAAACTTAGAACCATATCACCTATAGACCCTTTTCATTATTGAGTCTGAACCCTAAAGTTGTTCCATAATTGAAATATGATATTACAGCTTGTTGTAGTAAACTTGATTTTTATATTTACACATTTTATTTTTGCAGCAGTAATATACAAAACACATTATATTTACCGCATTTGATAGAGCAAATTTGTAACGATCCTACTTTTCAATCCTCGAATGTTGACACTAATACATCCACGGTATGTGTGACGAAAACCCAAGTGTTGGAAAGACAAAACGTTAGGGTAAAAATAAAAAGAAAAAGAAATAGAACAAGAAAGGAAGAACACAACATCAAAATCTCATAGCAGAATGATAATAGATAATATCAAAAGAACAATACAAAAGGTTACTTCAAATCAAGAGTTTCAAAGTTACAAAATCTAAGTACTATTATAAGCTTAGACAGTTATAACTACCTGTCCTCATAACGCTGATATATGAACATACCTAAAATGGAACAATAGAAATAGAAATAGATAGGTAATGGGAGCCTCCAACTCGTCTTCTGAACTCTGAAGCATCCAAGAACTAAACACTCGGGTTTTATTTCAAATCATTTTCAAATAATAATGTACATTTGTATATTAAATCAAACTTTTAAGGATTTTTAAATCAAGGTTCGTTTTACGAAATAACTCTATAACAAATTACTGTAGTAGCTATTCCTCACTTAGAAACTTGAAAATGAACATCGATGATACTGCAGTCATCACCAGAATTATTTTCCAACGACAGAACTGAGCTCAGTGCTTTCTATCTATTTTTAAAATCCTTCAAAATATTTATATTCATAAATATTTTCAAATGGTACCATTATTATTTTCTCAAAAACTAGGAAAAACAATTTTTTCCAAAATAGTGGAATTTAAGTTCTCAAACTCTCAGTTTAAATCCTTTTTATTTATAAATCAAATTTATAAGTGAATATTAGGCTCAGGTCCATAATAAGTTTCAAAATATACAAAAACCCGAGAAAAAAAAAGTATGTAAATTAGGTCCCTAGAATTAAGTTACTAAGTAATTGCATATAGTTATGTAATTATTTACTGAATAATTGCAGACATTTATGCAATTATATCCAAAAGTTGCATAAATTTACGCAATTTTTTCGGTGAATAATTGCGGAAATTTCTGTAATTTTTCAGTGAATAATTGCGGAATTTTCCGCAAATTTTTGAAAAAATTACGGAAAATTCCGCAATTTTTCAGTGAATAATTGTGGAAATGTCTGCAATTTTTTGATATAATTGCATAAATATCTGCAATTATTCACTGAATAATTGCATAAGTGTATGCCATTATTCGGTAACTTAATTTTAGGGACCTAATTTACAAACTTTTTTTACTGGGGTTTTTGTGTATTTTGAAACTTATTAGGGACATGTGCCAAACTGTCCCTATTTATAAACCATACTTATATAATTTCACTTTCTTATATAAAAACATTTCACAAATGTATATCTTTGTCTGAATTATAATAAACAATGTTTATTAAAGTTAAATTTTAACTCAACAATATCACCAAACGCCTTATAACAAAATTATGAAACCGAATTCACATGGTGTTCGTATTTAATTTAACAAAACAATAAATGCTCATAAACTATCTAAGCATAAATAATCAATCAACAAACAATAGTTAATGCTCTTAAACGGGACGAGCATGACTAATCAAATAATAAATGATAATGACTAAATATTATTATTTCCTAAAAGATATACACATCATAAATTCCTATATCAATTTTTTGAAAAACATTCTTTTATATATAAAATATAATATAGGTAAAATTATCTCATTTACCTATTTTAAAACAATACTATGTCGGTTTTCTTTGTTCAAGTGTTTAGAAACCACTATTGTTGCAGTTGTTCCTTCTATATTGAGCAGAATTCATAAGCCACTTAATAGATAAGTCAACACAATATAAAACATTTTCATAGCACTAACAAATACGCGTTCTTATACATAATACACTCAAACTCATTCTAGGGTATTACTAACCCTATCTCTAATGATCTACCCTACCCAAGCCTATGTGTTCACTCAACCAAAGCTGCCCTAATACCACTTGTAATTAACCACCTTTCTACCCTCAAAAGTCGACATTAATACATCCACGATATTCACATGCCGAACATCCAATTGTCGGGAAGATAGATTATTAGGGGTGATAAACAAAAAATAGAATATAATATCACATCCACGAGTAATATATATAATACACAACAGATCTTTACAGAAGAAAACTATACTATACATACATCAATAAGAGTACACCAACCTATCATCAGCCTGGACAGTTATAACAACACATTCTCATAATTGCTAATAAATATAAACAACCAACGCAGCGGAAAATAAAATATACGCGAATATTTTTGGAGGCATCCAACTTGTCCCTTGAAGCTCTAAAGCATCCAAACCTAAATCTGGACATATGCTTGGGCTGACTTGTGACGACCCGCAAATCCGTACCCTTTGAATCGACAATAAATCACACATGTCCGACCCAAAAAGCACAGACTGACGAAAAGTCAAGAGAAAGAAAAGAAGAGAGAAGAAGAGAAGAGAAGAAAGAGAGAAGATAGAACCAAACAGAACAATACAGAATCCCACATCACAGCGGAAAACATATAATATCATATCAATGATCTTTACAAAACAGAAACTGTATATACATGCATCAATCAGAGTCATCAAATCAATCAATAGTTATCAGCCTGGACCAGTTATAATAACCTATCCTCACAATTGCTGACAATATACAACAACTAAGCAAAATGCAGCGGATAAGCAAAACAGATACGTGTATACGAAATGAAGATCTCCAGCTCTCCTGCTGAAGCTCCAAAAGCACCAAATCTAAACCTGTAAATATATTCGGTCAGACCCGAGCATTGAAAGGGAAGAATGCCCGGATCAGTCTGGTAAACCAGCGGGAGAAGCACACTCAACTGAATTTATTAGATTACCAAAACTTTTCCTTTATCAAAACAAAATGATCTCGTAAGACAAGTCCACACATAAACACGGACATGTTTTTACCTTATGATAACTAAAACATCTCATATCAAATCATCTGATATTATACAAGTGTCTAGTATACAAATAATATTAATCATAGCCGAAATTGTTACATTGATTAAATTCCAGCATATAGCCCAAAATGGGTAATACAATCAAAATGGCAGGTACGTAGTGGAGTTTGGATTTCCATACAAATGACCAGGTGAAGGGACTACCTTCCAAAGGGGTACACCATAAGATGGATGTCTCGAGTCACAGAACATCTGCCCTCTACCAACACAAGACCGACCCACCTCTATAACTAGATGGTACCGAATATGTCATCCTTCGGTCGTTGCCGACCTTTAACCGAGGTCCCTCGAAGCATACAAACCACAACAATCAGATACACGACGTCATAGCGTGTAAAGATATATCCAGAAGAGGATGATCATATCCTAATGGGAGCGACCCACATAGCCTTGCCGCATCTAACCCTGTTTTGGTCATTTCCGGTTGATGAGGCCAGAGAGGTAACGATTACCTTTCACAATCACATATCACATCACTTTGAATGCCACACGGCCATTTCCGTTGACTACTAATTGCCTTCCATAAAAATACAACCCTTGAGCTCATACGTCTCAAGGAGGGTGTTAAGCTAAGAGAAGTTTCCTTCTCCGCCACCAACTGATGTACGTTTGTAAAAACCAATGTACGTAATCTTAAGAAATGCAATGTCAAACAAATATCCATACAAGTTGTTCAGGAATAGAACAAACCGAAGGTACTTTCCTACCACATCCTGTCGGGAAATCCCTAGGGTTAGTAGCGAATAGTCCTCACATTGGATATTTCATAATGAAGAGACCACTACTACTGGATGTATATTGGGATTTTAACCCCAAACGATCAACAAGCAGTCCCCCACTATGAAAATCCGGAATATCAATATCATCATAAGCAACCTGCAAAAATCTTCGCATATACGTTGGTCCGAAGTGGTTTTCAGATAAATCTGATCCCAGTCTCTTCGCACCAACAACGCAAAAGCGTTTCTCAACCTCACACAGAAACTAAGTCTCATAGACTTATCTTCAAAATCAACTCTTCAATTTTACAAAATGTATTATTTTACCATGATTTTTTCTATTCCTTTTTCCCTTTACATTTCACAAGATGTTCCTTATTATACTACAGGTTATGCACTAAACCCATTTTCATATATTATAATGTAGGAATGTTAATACAGGATTGTGCAAGCGCTGCTCCAATTTTTGGACTTGGACATCACATACCATCATACTACCACTGCTCGGAGCGGGTAACTGTGTACCTTGGAAGTAGGGACAAAAGCTTGGGAGAGCCAGTCAATGGTCATGAATGTTTGATGCACAGACTGGGTTTGTGGCATAAGGACATTCAATTTCCATTGATGTTTTATTGTAAAAAAAATAATGTTATTATTATGTATCTAATTTTATTATATTATTTTATTAATTTGTCTCTATTTTGTCAAATGAACAAAATCATTCATTTTGGTAGCAATGCCCTTTTGCTTGAAATATATTTGTACGAGAGTTATGTTGTCTATGCGTACAAGTTGGTAATAAGAACAACTAGGATTTCTCATAGCTAAAGATAGTGAAAGTATAATTATAGTGGTTGAATAAGTCAAAATGTCAATCATGGGACCGTAATTGTAATTGACAGACTAAAGTATGCTGTAAAAATACCAATGCCAATAGATAAAGTTATCTTCGGTATATGGCCTCAGTGGATATTTCCAATGAATATGAAATCCAACTAAAATCACATAAATTGTAAGTACGAAATTTTGTAAACGCAAACTACTAACAAAAAATATCCTATTAGTATTTGTCCCCATCAATTACTTGAAATTTGACAGTTTAATGAAATGATGTTATGTTTTGATACTAATTATATCATGAAAATAACCTATAAAATTCAATCAATTTTGTGCATGTGACAGCAAATTTCGCTATGTGTTTGGTTTTGTGTTTTCTTAGTATCTTACTGCGTCATTTAATTGTTCATACTTTCTCATTTAAGTGCTGGAGCAAACTTCCATGTAAAGACCACTCAATTATAATAATAAAGTTCTATGCTTCAGATTTGACTAAAATTTATGTCTCATAAAGTTAATGTTACAATGATCATATTAATAAATGATAATAAACGTTTTGGATATATTTACATGCCAAAACAAATTCATTAACATAACATATTTCTTCTTTCATGGTAATTCATTTATTACATATTATTAAAAATACTTGACCGTGTCTGTAAATACTTGACCGAGCTAAGACATCTCCCTATTTATTATTTGATTTTGGCAAGCAAAATTGGAAAGTGAAAACTACAATAAAGTATGTAGTATCCATATTAATTAAGACCCTTACATAATAGGAAATAGTAACATTTTCAAGTGCAATCTTTATGGTGGACAAAAAAAGTTCTCTATATATTAATATGTTGGTTTAACGCTTTTTAAAAGGGATATGATGTAAGTTTTCTACGTTCCAAACTATTGGAAGCGCCAACTTTAATATTTGTTCCATTTCTTTAGATATTCATGTAATAGTTGATTATTATTTTTACCTGTTTGATTGTTTTCTAAAATAATTCAGTCTCATTTACATTTTGATAAATGATTGATTTATGCATGTACATGCATAAAAAATGCAATATTATGTACACGTCAAATTCATTTTATAAAATCCAGAAAAACTTACAGATAGTCTTTTTTAATACCAATTCCTTCTGCGCACGTGCCAAAGTACTCGTATATATAAAGCAAATACTTGATTAATCAAGTCAAAGTGAAGCTTTTTTTGCGTTTTGAAATATACCCTTCTTGCCATAACCTCACAAACAATCGTCTAGGGTTGTTTTTGTCATTTAGGAGTTGGATAGTGGAAGTAAAGTCATCCACGTTCTCATCCATTCTCAAAAACCACAATCGCCAATTATCTTCTCCTATCGATAATTAAAAGAACCTCCTCCATTTTACTTTGTTTCTTCTTTGGATTATCGATTCTACCAGCAGTTGAATGTGAAGATGCAAGGGAGGTTATTGCGCCATCAAAGATTATGTGTCGCATTTCCTCCTTTGGATATCAGTTACGCAGTGGTCAGGCATAACGATGAGCGAGATCGGCGAAGGTTATTGTTCTCTAATCAACGATTTTGATTAAGTTTGTATAAAAATGTGTTCTTTTTTCTTTTGACCCTAATTTTTAGTCTTTTAGTTATACATTTTTTTGTTCATAAATTGCGTTTGACGCACAAATTAGTTGTTATGACTAGAATTGTACTTTAACGTTTATTGACGCTCGATTATCTTAAGGTCTAATTGCATTTAATTGTTGGTTTTGATTACGATAGTTTCATGATTGGTCACACTAATTTTTGGTGGTTTATCGTACTTGAACCGGAAGAAAAAGCAGTTTATAAATTTGAACAAATGTACCACTGATTTTATTGGAAGATGTTATTTATAAGGTTTCCCGCCCTTTCAATGGGTATTCGTAGCATCTTAGAGGCAAATGACCCTTTTAATAAATAATTGGCAACCATGTTAATTTTTCAAAGTGAGATAGTTTAATTTTAGAATTTTTCTTTGTAAGTGATCACTGTGTAATAATGAATTAGAAGTTTTTAGACAAAATTAGTGGTACATTAGAGAGCATAAACATTGTGAGGATAACTGCGACTTGGTATGACTTTTCTAATTAAAACTTAGATATACATTAATTGTCACTTAGTGAATTAATTTATTTTCAAGTCACTTGGAGCTAGAAAAAAATTCTACTCATAAGTACTTCCTACTGACGATGGTTAAATAATTGTTTGGTTGGAAGTTCATTTTTTTTAGAATTATACAGTTTTTTGTGTGGTTTTAATAGATTTCATTTTCTTTTAGTGTTTCATTTTACAGTGAGTTGCATGTCTAATAGTCTGTGTCAATATATTGTTTTTGCATTTGATTAGAAATTGTTTCAATTTTGGAGCATGTTTGTGATATAGCCAAGACAAAATTATTAGCTAGGTATGAAGCATAATCACTGGATGCTTGCAATGTCACTGTTGTATCTCCTATCGTTGCTGCAAATCAGGTTAGATTGCTCACCTAATTTTATTATCACTTTTTACAGTAATGAGGGTACAAGTGCAAAAATAGAAATTTCATTATCGCTTTGGATAGGTTTGAGACTCTAGCACTACTTTAGCATCCTATTGTATTTTAAGTTGCACTACTAGGTACGTTTCTGTTTATGTTTAATCTAGAGTGATGTGATGCTAAATGCACTTCAATTTATATTCTATATTGTGCTCTCTTCATTTTATCAAACCCAATATACGTACTCCATTTTACCATAACATAAAATTCATGTCACACAAAAGAAAGTTAAAAGTTAAAACATGTCCATTTGGTTTGAAAATGAGTTTTATGTTTTGCGTTTTCATCGCTATTTCAAAATAGATGGAAGATGAGAGAAGGGTTGAAAAACGTTCAACTTTGAAATGATTTTAACATTGAAAATGACTTTTTATTTGTTTTCAGCCTTTTGGGAAACATCAAAAATTATCTTCTCTCTTTTTATTATTTTTTGTTGTCGCAACGACTAGGATTTTCCACCCTTTTTCTTTTTCCAACCCATTTGAAATACATGTGGAAAATGTGAAACTCATTTTCCAACCAAACATGTCTTAAAGTATTCTTTCTCTTCTCCTTGCATCGTTCAGAGCTCCATACCCGCCTCCATTATTGTTAATTTCTTCTCCCTATCACTTTCTTCTCATCGCATTCAATTGACTTACTAAACTTAGAACCATATCACCTATAGACCCTTTTCATTATTGAGTCTGAACCCTAAAGTTGTTCCATAATTGAAATATGATATTACAGCTTGTTGTAGTAAACTTGATTTTTATATTTACACATTTTATTTTTGCAGCAGTAATATACAAAACACATTATATTTACCGCATTTGATAGAGCAAATTTGTAACGATCCTACTTTTCAATCCTCGAATGTTGACACTAATACATCCACGGTATGTGTGACGAAAACCCAAGTGTTGGAAAGACAAAACGTTAGGGTAAAAATAAAAAGAAAAAGAAATAGAACAAGAAAGGAAGAACACAACATCAAAATCTCATAGCAGAATGATAATAGATAATATCAAAAGAACAATACAAAAGGTTACTTCAAATCAAGAGTTTCAAAGTTACAAAATCTAAGTACTATTATAAGCTTAGACAGTTATAACTACCTGTCCTCATAACGCTGATATATGAACATACCTAAAATGGAACAATAGAAATAGAAATAGATAGGTAATGGGAGCCTCCAACTCGTCTTCTGAACTCTGAAGCATCCAAGAACTAAACACTCGGGTTTTATTTCAAATCATTTTCAAATAATAATGTACATTTGTATATTAAATCAAACTTTTAAGGATTTTTAAATCAAGGTTCGTTTTACGAAATAACTCTATAACAAATTACTGTAGTAGCTATTCCTCACTTAGAAACTTGAAAATGAACATCGATGATACTGCAGTCATCACCAGAATTATTTTCCAACGACAGAACTGAGCTCAGTGCTTTCTATCTATTTTTAAAATCCTTCAAAATATTTATATTCATAAATATTTTCAAATGGTACCATTATTATTTTCTCAAAAACTAGGAAAAACAATTTTTTCCAAAATAGTGGAATTTAAGTTCTCAAACTCTCAGTTTAAATCCTTTTTATTTATAAATCAAATTTATAAGTGAATATTAGGCTCAGGTCCATAATAAGTTTCAAAATATACAAAAACCCGAGAAAAAAAAAGTATGTAAATTAGGTCCCTAGAATTAAGTTACTAAGTAATTGCATATAGTTATGTAATTATTTACTGAATAATTGCAGACATTTATGCAATTATATCCAAAAGTTGCATAAATTTACGCAATTTTTTCGGTGAATAATTGCGGAAATTTCTGTAATTTTTCAGTGAATAATTGCGGAATTTTCCGCAAATTTTTGAAAAAATTACGGAAAATTCCGCAATTTTTCAGTGAATAATTGTGGAAATGTCTGCAATTTTTTGATATAATTGCATAAATATCTGCAATTATTCACTGAATAATTGCATAAGTGTATGCCATTATTCGGTAACTTAATTTTAGGGACCTAATTTACAAACTTTTTTTACTGGGGTTTTTGTGTATTTTGAAACTTATTAGGGACATGTGCCAAACTGTCCCTATTTATAAACCATACTTATATAATTTCACTTTCTTATATAAAAACATTTCACAAATGTATATCTTTGTCTGAATTATAATAAACAATGTTTATTAAAGTTAAATTTTAACTCAACAATATCACCAAACGCCTTATAACAAAATTATGAAACCGAATTCACATGGTGTTCGTATTTAATTTAACAAAACAATAAATGCTCATAAACTATCTAAGCATAAATAATCAATCAACAAACAATAGTTAATGCTCTTAAACGGGACGAGCATGACTAATCAAATAATAAATGATAATGACTAAATATTATTATTTCCTAAAAGATATACACATCATAAATTCCTATATCAATTTTTTGAAAAACATTCTTTTATATATAAAATATAATATAGGTAAAATTATCTCATTTACCTATTTTAAAACAATACTATGTCGGTTTTCTTTGTTCAAGTGTTTAGAAACCACTATTGTTGCAGTTGTTCCTTCTATATTGAGCAGAATTCATAAGCCACTTAATAGATAAGTCAACACAATATAAAACATTTTCATAGCACTAACAAATACGCGTTCTTATACATAATACACTCAAACTCATTCTAGGGTATTACTAACCCTATCTCTAATGATCTACCCTACCCAAGCCTATGTGTTCACTCAACCAAAGCTGCCCTAATACCACTTGTAATTAACCACCTTTCTACCCTCAAAAGTCGACATTAATACATCCACGATATTCACATGCCGAACATCCAATTGTCGGGAAGATAGATTATTAGGGGTGATAAACAAAAAATAGAATATAATATCACATCCACGAGTAATATATATAATACACAACAGATCTTTACAGAAGAAAACTATACTATACATACATCAATAAGAGTACACCAACCTATCATCAGCCTGGACAGTTATAACAACACATTCTCATAATTGCTAATAAATATAAACAACCAACGCAGCGGAAAATAAAATATACGCGAATATTTTTGGAGGCATCCAACTTGTCCCTTGAAGCTCTAAAGCATCCAAACCTAAATCTGGACATATGCTTGGGCTGACTTGTGACGACCCGCAAATCCGTACCCTTTGAATCGACAATAAATCACACATGTCCGACCCAAAAAGCACAGACTGACGAAAAGTCAAGAGAAAGAAAAGAAGAGAGAAGAAGAGAAGAGAAGAAAGAGAGAAGATAGAACCAAACAGAACAATACAGAATCCCACATCACAGCGGAAAACATATAATATCATATCAATGATCTTTACAAAACAGAAACTGTATATACATGCATCAATCAGAGTCATCAAATCAATCAATAGTTATCAGCCTGGACCAGTTATAATAACCTATCCTCACAATTGCTGACAATATACAACAACTAAGCAAAATGCAGCGGATAAGCAAAACAGATACGTGTATACGAAATGAAGATCTCCAGCTCTCCTGCTGAAGCTCCAAAAGCACCAAATCTAAACCTGTAAATATATTCGGTCAGACCCGAGCATTGAAAGGGAAGAATGCCCGGATCAGTCTGGTAAACCAGCGGGAGAAGCACACTCAACTGAATTTATTAGATTACCAAAACTTTTCCTTTATCAAAACAAAATGATCTCGTAAGACAAGTCCACACATAAACACGGACATGTTTTTACCTTATGATAACTAAAACATCTCATATCAAATCATCTGATATTATACAAGTGTCTAGTATACAAATAATATTAATCATAGCCGAAATTGTTACATTGATTAAATTCCAGCATATAGCCCAAAATGGGTAATACAATCAAAATGGCAGGTACGTAGTGGAGTTTGGATTTCCATACAAATGACCAGGTGAAGGGACTACCTTCCAAAGGGGTACACCATAAGATGGATGTCTCGAGTCACAGAACATCTGCCCTCTACCAACACAAGACCGACCCACCTCTATAACTAGATGGTACCGAATATGTCATCCTTCGGTCGTTGCCGACCTTTAACCGAGGTCCCTCGAAGCATACAAACCACAACAATCAGATACACGACGTCATAGCGTGTAAAGATATATCCAGAAGAGGATGATCATATCCTAATGGGAGCGACCCACATAGCCTTGCCGCATCTAACCCTGTTTTGGTCATTTCCGGTTGATGAGGCCAGAGAGGTAACGATTACCTTTCACAATCACATATCACATCACTTTGAATGCCACACGGCCATTTCCGTTGACTACTAATTGCCTTCCATAAAAATACAACCCTTGAGCTCATACGTCTCAAGGAGGGTGTTAAGCTAAGAGAAGTTTCCTTCTCCGCCACCAACTGATGTACGTTTGTAAAAACCAATGTACGTAATCTTAAGAAATGCAATGTCAAACAAATATCCATACAAGTTGTTCAGGAATAGAACAAACCGAAGGTACTTTCCTACCACATCCTGTCGGGAAATCCCTAGGGTTAGTAGCGAATAGTCCTCACATTGGATATTTCATAATGAAGAGACCACTACTACTGGATGTATATTGGGATTTTAACCCCAAACGATCAACAAGCAGTCCCCCACTATGAAAATCCGGAATATCAATATCATCATAAGCAACCTGCAAAAATCTTCGCATATACGTTGGTCCGAAGTGGTTTTCAGATAAATCTGATCCCAGTCTCTTCGCACCAACAACGCAAAAGCGTTTCTCAACCTCACACAGAAACTAAGTCTCATAGACTTATCTTCAAAATCAACTCTTCAATTTTACAAAATGTATTATTTTACCATGATTTTTTCTATTCCTTTTTCCCTTTACATTTCACAAGATGTTCCTTATTATACTACAGGTTATGCACTAAACCCATTTTCATATATTATAATGTAGGAATGTTAATACAGGATTGTGCAAGCGCTGCTCCAATTTTTGGACTTGGACATCACATACCATCATACTACCACTGCTCGGAGCGGGTAACTTTGTACCTTGGAAGTAGGGACAAAAGCTTGGGAGAGCCAGTCAATGGTCATGAATGTTTGATGCACAGACTGGGTTTGTGGCATAAGGACATTCAATTTCCATTGATGTTTTATTGTAAAAAAAATAATGTTATTATTATGTATCTAATTTTATTATATTATTTTATTAATTTGTCTCTATTTTGTCAAATGAACAAAATCATTCATTTTGGTAGCAATGCCCTTTTGCTTGAAATATATTTGTACGAGAGTTATGTTGTCTATGCGTACAAGTTGGTAATAAGAACAACTAGGATTTCTCATAGCTAAAGATAGTGAAAGTATAATTATAGTGGTTGAATAAGTCAAAATGTCAATCATGGGACCGTAATTGTAATTGACAGACTAAAGTATGCTGTAAAAATACCAATGCCAATAGATAAAGTTATCTTCGGTATATGGCCTCAGTGGATATTTCCAATGAATATGAAATCCAACTAAAATCACATAAATTGTAAGTACGAAATTTTGTAAACGCAAACTACTAACAAAAAATATCCTATTAGTATTTGTCCCCATCAATTACTTGAAATTTGACAGTTTAATGAAATGATGTTATGTTTTGATACTAATTATATCATGAAAATAACCTATAAAATTCAATCAATTTTGTGCATGTGACAGCAAATTTCGCTATGTGTTTGGTTTTGTGTTTTCTTAGTATCTTACTGCGTCATTTAATTGTTCATACTTTCTCATTTAAGTGCTGGAGCAAACTTCCATGTAAAGACCACTCAATTATAATAATAAAGTTCTATGCTTCAGATTTGACTAAAATTTATGTCTCATAAAGTTAATGTTACAATGATCATATTAATAAATGATAATAAACGTTTTGGATATATTTACATGCCAAAACAAATTCATTAACATAACATATTTCTTCTTTCATGGTAATTCATTTATTACATATTATTAAAAATACTTGACCGTGTCTGTAAATACTTGACCGAGCTAAGACATCTCCCTATTTATTATTTGATTTTGGCAAGCAAAATTGGAAAGTGAAAACTACAATAAAGTATGTAGTATCCATATTAATTAAGACCCTTACATAATAGGAAATAGTAACATTTTCAAGTGCAATCTTTATGGTGGACAAAAAAAGTTCTCTATATATTAATATGTTGGTTTAACGCTTTTTAAAAGGGATATGATGTAAGTTTTCTACGTTCCAAACTATTGGAAGCGCCAACTTTAATATTTGTTCCATTTCTTTAGATATTCATGTAATAGTTGATTATTATTTTTACCTGTTTGATTGTTTTCTAAAATAATTCAGTCTCATTTACATTTTGATAAATGATTGATTTATGCATGTACATGCATAAAAAATGCAATATTATGTACACGTCAAATTCATTTTATAAAATCCAGAAAAACTTACAGATAGTCTTTTTTAATACCAATTCCTTCTGCGCACGTGCCAAAGTACTCGTATATATAAAGCAAATACTTGATTAATCAAGTCAAAGTGAAGCTTTTTTTGCGTTTTGAAATATACCCTTCTTGCCATAACCTCACAAACAATCGTCTAGGGTTGTTTTTGTCATTTAGGAGTTGGATAGTGGAAGTAAAGTCATCCACGTTCTCATCCATTCTCAAAAACCACAATCGCCAATTATCTTCTCCTATCGATAATTAAAAGAACCTCCTCCATTTTACTTTGTTTCTTCTTTGGATTATCGATTCTACCAGCAGTTGAATGTGAAGATGCAAGGGAGGTTATTGCGCCATCAAAGATTATGTGTCGCATTTCCTCCTTTGGATATCAGTTACGCAGTGGTCAGGCATAACGATGAGCGAGATCGGCGAAGGTTATTGTTCTCTAATCAACGATTTTGATTAAGTTTGTATAAAAATGTGTTCTTTTTTCTTTTGACCCTAATTTTTAGTCTTTTAGTTATACATTTTTTTGTTCATAAATTGCGTTTGACGCACAAATTAGTTGTTATGACTAGAATTGTACTTTAACGTTTATTGACGCTCGATTATCTTAAGGTCTAATTGCATTTAATTGTTGGTTTTGATTACGATAGTTTCATGATTGGTCACACTAATTTTTGGTGGTTTATCGTACTTGAACCGGAAGAAAAAGCAGTTTATAAATTTGAACAAATGTACCACTGATTTTATTGGAAGATGTTATTTATAAGGTTTCCCGCCCTTTCAATGGGTATTCGTAGCATCTTAGAGGCAAATGACCCTTTTAATAAATAATTGGCAACCATGTTAATTTTTCAAAGTGAGATAGTTTAATTTTAGAATTTTTCTTTGTAAGTGATCACTGTGTAATAATGAATTAGAAGTTTTTAGACAAAATTAGTGGTACATTAGAGAGCATAAACATTGTGAGGATAACTGCGACTTGGTATGACTTTTCTAATTAAAACTTAGATATACATTAATTGTCACTTAGTGAATTAATTTATTTTCAAGTCACTTGGAGCTAGAAAAAAATTCTACTCATAAGTACTTCCTACTGACGATGGTTAAATAATTGTTTGGTTGGAAGTTCATTTTTTTTAGAATTATACAGTTTTTTGTGTGGTTTTAATAGATTTCATTTTCTTTTAGTGTTTCATTTTACAGTGAGTTGCATGTCTAATAGTCTGTGTCAATATATTGTTTTTGCATTTGATTAGAAATTGTTTCAATTTTGGAGCATGTTTGTGATATAGCCAAGACAAAATTACTAGCTAGGTATGAAGCATAATCACTGGATGCTTGCAATGTCACTGTTGTATCTCCTATCGTTGCTGCAAATCAGGTTAGATTGCTCACCTAATTTTATTATCACTTTTTACAGTAATGAGGGTACAAGTGCAAAAATAGAAATTTCATTATCGCTTTGGATAGGTTTTAGACTCTAGCACTACTTTAGCATCCTATTGTATTTTAAGTTGCACTACTAGGTACGTTTCTGTTTATGTTTAATCTAGAGTGATGTGATGTTAAATGCACTTCAATTTATATTCTATATTGTGCTCTCTTCATTTTATCAAACCCAATATACGTACTCCATTTTACCATAACATAAAATTCATGTCAAACAAAAGAAAGTTAAAAGTTAAAACATGTCCATTTGGTTTGAAAATGAGTTTTATGTTTTACGTTTTCATCGCTATTTCAAAATAGATGGAAGATGAGAGAAGGGTTGAAAAACGTTCAACTTTGAAATGATTTTAACATTGAAAATGACTTTTTATTTGTTTTCAGCCTTTTGGGAAACATCAAAAATTATCTTCTCTCTTTTTATTATTTTTTGTTGTCGCAACGACTAGGATTTTCCACCCTTTTTCTTTTTCCAACCCATTTGAAATACATGTGGAAAATGTGAAACTCATTTTCCAACCAAACATGTCTTAAAGTATTCTTTCTCTTCTCCTTGCATCGTTCAGAGCTCCATACCCGCCTCCATTATTGTTAATTTCTTCTCCCTATCACTTTCTTCTCATCGCATTCAATTGACTTACTAAACTTAGAACCATATCACCTATAGACCGTTTTCATTATTGAGTCTGAACCCTAAAGTTGTTCCATAATTGAAATATGATATTACAGCTTGTTGTAGTAAACTTGATTTTTATATTTACACATTTTATTTTTGCAGCAGTAATATACAAAACACATTATATTTACCGCATTTGATAGAGCAAATTTGTAACGATCCTACTTTTCAATCCTCGAATGTTGACACTAATACATCCACGGTATGTGTGACGAAAACCCAAGTGTTGGAAAGACAAAACGTTAGGGTAAAAATAATAAGAAAAAGAAATAGAACAAGAAAGGAAGAACACAACATCAAAATCTCATAGCAGAATGATAATAGATAATATCAAAAGAACAATACAAAAGGTTACTTCAAATCAAGAGTTTCAAAGTTACAAAATCTAAGTACTATTATAAGCTTGGACAGTTATAACTGCCTGTCCTCATAACGCTGATATATGTACATACCTAAAATGGAACAATAGAAATAGAAATAGATAGGTAATGGAAGCCTCCAACTCGTCTTCTGAACTCTGAAGCATCCAAGAACTAAACACTCGGGTTTTATTTCAAATCATTTTCAAATAATAATGTACATTTGTATATTAAATCAAACTTTTAAGGATTTTTAAATCAAGGTTCGTTTTACGAAATAACTCTATAACAAATTACTGTAGTAGCTATTCCTCACTTAGAAACTTGAAAATGAACATCGATGATACTGCAGTCATCACCAGAATTATTTTCCAACGACAGAACTGAGCTCAGTGCTTTCTATCTGTTTTTAAAATCCTTCAAAATATTTATATTCATAAATATTTTCAAATGGTACCATTATTATTTTCTCAAAAACTAGGAAAAACAATTTTTTCCAAAATAGTGGAATTTAAGTTCTCAAACTCTCAGTTTAAATCCTTTTTATTTATAAATCAAATTTATAAGTGAATATTAGGCTCAGGTCCATAATAAGTTTCAAAATATACAAAAACCCGAGAAGAAAAAAATTATGTAAATTAGGTCCCTAGAATTAAGTTACTAAGTAATTGCATATAGTTATGCAATTATTTACTAAATAATTGTAGACATTTATGCAATTATATCCAAAAGTTGCATAAATTTACGCAATTTTTTCGGTGAATAATTGCGGAAATTTCCGCAATTTTTCAGTGAATAATTGCGGAATTTTCCGCAAATTTTTGAAAAAATTACGGAAAATTCCGCAATTTTTCAGTGAATAATTGTGGAAATGTCTGCAATTTTTTGATATAATTGCATAAATATCTGCAATTATTCACTGAATAATTGCATAAGTGTATGCCATTATTCGGTAACTTAATTTTAGGGACCTAATTTACAAACTTTTTTTACTGGGGTTTTTGTGTATTTTGAAACTTATTAGGGACATGTGCCAAACTGTCCCTATTTATAAACCATACTTATATAATTTCACTTTCTTATATAAAAACATTTCACAAATGTATATCTTTGTCTGAATTATAATAAACAATGTTTATTAAAGTTAAATTTTCACTCAACAATATCACCAAACGCCTTATAACAAAATTATGAAACCGAATTCACATGGTGTTCGTATTTAATTTAACAAAACAATAAATGCTCATAAACTATCTAAGCATAAATAATCAATCAACAAACAATAGTTAATGCTCTTAAACGGGACGAGCATGACTAATCAAATAATAAATGATAATGACTAAATATTATTATTTCCTAAAAGATATACACATCATAAATTCCTATATCAATTTTTTGAAAAACATTCTTTTATATATAAAATATAATATAGGTAAAATTATCTCATTTACCTATTTTAAAACAATACTATGTTGGTTTTCTTTGTTCAAGTGTTTAGAAACCACTATTGTTGCAGTTGTTCCTTCTATATTGAGCAGAATTCATAAGCCACTTAATAGATAAGTCAACACAATATAAAACATTTTCATAGCACTAACAAATACGCGTTCTTATACATAATACACTCAAACTCATTCTAGGGTATTACTAACCCTATCTCTAATGATCTACCCTACCCAAGCCTATGTGTTCACTCAACCAAAGCTGCCCTAATACCACTTGTAATTAACCACCTTTCTACCCTCAAAAGTCGACATTAATACATCCACGATATTCACATGCCGAACAACCAATTGTCGGGAAGATAGATTATTAGGGGTGATAAACAAAAAATAGAATATAATATCACATCGTGACGAGTAATATATATAATACACAACAGATCTTTACAGAAGAAAACTACACCATACATACATCAATAAGAGTACACCAACCTATCATCAGCCTGGACAGTTATAACAACACATTCTCATAATTGCTAATAAATATAAACAACCAACGCAGCGGAAAATAAAATATACGCGAATATTTTTGGAGGCATCCAGCTTGTCCCTTGAAGCTCTAAAGCATCCAAACCTAAATCTGGACATATGCTTGGGCTGACTTGTGACGACCCGCAAATCCGTACCCTTTGAATCGACAATAAATCACACAAGTCCGACCCAAAAAGCACAGACTGACGAAAAGTCAAGAGAAAGAAAAGAAGAGAGAAGAAGAGAAGAGAAGAAAGAGAGAAGATAGAACCAAACAGAACAATACAGAATCCCACATCACAGCGGAAAACATATAATATCATATCAATGATCTTTACAAAACAGAAACTGTATATACATGCATCAATCAGAGTCATCAAATCAATCAATAATTATCAGCCTGGACCAGTTATAATAACCTATCCTCACAATTGCTGACAATATACAACAACTAAGCAAAATGCAGTGGATAAGCAAAACAGATACGTGTATACGAAATGAAGATCTCCAACTCTCCTGCTGAAGCTCCAAAAGCACCAAATCTATACCTGTAAATATATTCGGTCTGACCCGAGCATTGAAAGGGAAGAACGCCCGGATCAGTCTGGTAAACCAGCGGGAGAAGCACACTCAACTGAATTTATTAAATTACCAAAACTTTTCCTTTATCAAAACAAAATGATCTCGTAAGACAAGTCCACACATAAACACGGACATGTTTTTACCTTATGATAACTAAAATATCTCATATCAATTCATCTGATATTATACAAGTGTCTAGTATACAAATAATATTAATCATAGCCGAAATTGTTACATTGATTAAATTCCAGCATATAGCCCAAAATGGGTAATACAATCAAAATGGCAGGTACGTAGTGGAGTTTGGATTTCCATACAAATGACCAGGTGAAGGGACTACCTTCCAAAGGGGTACACCATAAGATGGATGTCTCGAGGCACAGAACATCTGCCCTCTACCAACACAAGACCGGCCCACCTCTATAACTAGATGGTACCGAATATGTCATCCTTCGGTCGTTGCCGACCTTTAACCGAGGTCCCTCGAAGCATACAAACCACAACAATCAGATACACGACGTCATAGCGTGTAAAGATATATCCAGAAGAGGATGATCATATCCTAATGGGAGCGACCCACATAGCCTTGCCGCATCTAACCCTGTTTTGGTCATTTCCGGTTGATGAGGCCAGAGAGGTAACGATTACCTTTCACAATCACATATCACATCACTTTGAATGCCACACGGCCATTTCCGTTGACTACTAATTGCCTTCCATAAAAATACAACCCTTGAGCTCATACGTCTCAAGGAGGGTGTTAAGCTAAGAGAAGTTTCCTTCTCCGCCACCAACTGATGTACGTTTGTAAAAACCAATGTACGTAATCTTAAGAAATGCAATGTCAAACAAATATCCATACAAGTTGTTCAGGAATAGAACAAACCGAAGGTACTTTCCTACCACATCCTGTCGGGAAATCCCTAGGATTAGTAGCGAATAGTCCTCACATTGGATATTTCATAATGAAGAGACCACTACTACTGGATGTATATTGGGATTTTAACCCCAAACGATCAACAAGCAGTCCCCCACTATGAAAATCCGGAATATCAATATCATCATAAGCAACCTGCAAAAATCTTCGCATATACGTTGGTCCGAAGTGGTTTTCAGATAAATCTGATCCCAGTCTCTTCGCACCAACAACGCAAAAGCGTTTCTCAACCTCACACAGAAACTAAGTCTCATAGACTTATCTTCAAAATCAACTCTTCAATTTTACAAAATGTATTATTTTACCATGATTTTTTCTATTCCTTTTTCCCTTTACATTTCACAAGATGTTCCTTATTATACTACAGGTTATGCACTAAACCCATTTTCATATATTATAATGTAGGAATGTTAATACAGGATTGTGCAAGCGCTGCTCCAATTTTTGGACTTGGACATCACATACCATCATACTACCACTGCTCGGAGCGAGTAACTTTGTACCTTGGAAGTAGGGACAAAAGCTTGGGAGAGCCAGTCAATGGTCATGAATGTTTGATGCACAAACTGGGTTTGTGGCATAAGGACATTCAATTTCCATTGATGTTTTATTGTAAAAAAAATAATGTTATTATTATGTATCTAATTTTATTATATTATTTTATTAATTTGTCTCTATTTTGTCAAATGAACAAAATCATTCATTTTGGTAGCAATGCCCTTTTGCTTGAAATATATTTGTACGAGAGTTATGTTGTCTATGCGTACAAGTTGGTAATAAGAACAGCTAGGATTTCTCATGGCTAAAGATAGTCAAAGTATAATTATAGTGGTTGAATAAGTCAAAATGTCAATCATGGGGCCGTAATTGTAATTGACAGACTAAAGTATGCTGTAAAAATACCAATGCCAATAGATAAAGTTATCTTCGGTATATGGCCTCAGTGGATATTTCCAATGAATATGAAATCCAACTAAAATCACATAAATTGTAAGTACGAAATTTTGTAAACGCAAACTACTAACAAAAAAATATCCTATTAGTATTTGTCCCACAATTACTTGAAATTTGACAGTTTAATGAAATGATGTTATGTTCTGATACTAATTATATCATGAAAATAACCTATAAAATTCAATCAATTTTGTGCATGTGACAGCAAATTTCGCTATGTGTTTGGTTTTGTGTTTTCTTAGTATCTTACTGCGTCATTTAATTGTTCATACTTTCTCATTTGAGTGCTGGAGCAAACTTCCATGTAAAGACCACTCAATTATAATAATAAAGTTCTATGCTTCAGATTTGACTAAAATTCATGTCTCATAAAGTTAAAATGTTACAATGATCATATTAATAAATGATAATAAACGTTTTGGATATATTTACATGCAAAAACAAATTCATTAACATACGATATTTCTTCTATAATGGTAATTCATTTATTACATATTATTAAAAATACTTGACCGTGTCTGTAAATACTTGACCGAGACATTTCCCTATTTATTATTTGATTTTGGCAAGCAAAATTGGAAAGTGAAAACTACAATAAAGTATGTAGTATCCATATTAATTAAGACCCTTACATAATAGGAAATAGTAATATTTTTAAGTGCAATCTTTATGGTGGACAAAAAAAGTTCTCTATATATTAATATGTTGGTTTCACGCTTTTTAAAAGGGATTTGATGTAAGTTTTCTACGTTCCAAACTATTGGAAGCGCCAACTTTAATATTTGTTCCATTTCTTTAGATATTCATGTAATAGTTGATTATTATTTTTACCTGTTTGATTGTTTTCTAAAATAATTCAGTCTCATTTACATTTTGATAAATGATTGATTTGTGCATGTACATGCATAAAAAATGCAATATTATGTACACGTCAAATTCATTTTATAAAATCTAGAAAAACTTACAAATAGTCTTTTTTAATACCAATTCCTTCTGCGCACGTGCCAAAGTACTCGTATATATAAAGCAAATACTTGATTAATCAAGTCAAAGTGAAGCTTTTTTTGCGTTTTGAAATATACCCTTCTTGCCATAACCTCACAAACAATCGTCTAGGGTTGTTTTTGTCATTTAGGAGTTGGATAGTGGAAGTAAAGTCATCCACGTTCTCATCCATTCTCAAAAACCACAATCGCCAATTATCTTCTCCTATCGATAATTAAAAGAACCTCCTCCATTTTACTTTGTTTCTTCTTTGGATTATCGGTTCTACCAGCAGTTGAATGTGAAGATGCAAGGGAGGTTATTGCGCCATCAAAGATTATGTGTCGCATTTCCTCCTTTGGATATCAGTTACGCAGTGGTCAGGCATAACGATGAGCGAGATCGGCGAAGGTTATTGTTCTCTAATCAACGATTTTGATTAAGTTTGTATAAAAATGTGTTCTTTTTTCTTTTGACCCTAATTTTTAGTCTTTTAGTTATACATTTTTTTGTTCATAAATTGCGTTTGACGCACAAATTAGTTGTTATGACTAGAATTGTACTTTAACGTTTATTGACGCTCGATTATCTTAAGGTCTAATTGCATTTAATTGTTGGTTTTGATTACGATAGTTTCATGATTGGTCACACTAATTTTTGGTGGTTTATCGTACTTGAACCGGAAGAAAAAGCAGTTTATAAATTTGAACAAATGTACCACTGATTTTATTGGAAGATGTTATTTATAAGGTTTCCCGCCCTTTCAATGGGTATTCGTAGCATCTTAGAGGCAAATGACCCTTTTAATAAATAATTGACAACCATGTTAATTTTTCAAAGTGAGATAGTTTAATTTTAGAATTTTTCGTTGTAAGTGATCACTATGTAATAATGAATTAGAAGTTTTGAGACAAAATTAGTGGTACATTAGAGAGCATAAACATTGTGAGGATAACTGCGACTTGGTATGACTTTTCTAATTAAAACTTAGATATACATTAATTGTCACTTAGTGAATTAATTTATTTTCAAGTCACTTGGAGCTAGAAAAAAATTCTACTCATAAGTACTTCCTACCGACGATTGTTAAATAATTGTTTGGTTGGAAGTTCATTTTTTTTAAAATTATACAGTTTTTTGTGTGGTTTTAATAGATTTCATTTTCTTTTAGTGTTTCATTTTATAGTGAGTTGCATGTCTAATAGTCTGTGTCAATATATTGTTTTTGCATTTGATTAGAAATTGTTTCAATTTTGGAGCATGTTTGTGATATAGCCAAGACAAAATTACTAGCTAGGTATGAAGCATAATTACTGGACGCTTGCAATGTCACTGTTGTATCTCCTGTCGTTGCTGCAAATCAGGTTAGATTGCTCACCTAATTTTATTATCACTTTTTACAGTAATGAGGCTACAAAAATAGAAATTTCATTATCGCTTTGGACAGGTTTGAGACTCTAGCACTGCTTTAGCATCCTATTGTATTTTAAGTTGCACTACTAGGTACGTTTCTGTTTATGTTTAATCTAGAGTGATGTGATGCTAAATGCACTTCAATTTATATTCTATATTG
Source organism: Allium fistulosum (assembly GCA_030737815.1). Classification (NCBI taxonomy): domain Eukaryota; kingdom Viridiplantae; phylum Streptophyta; class Magnoliopsida; order Asparagales; family Amaryllidaceae; genus Allium; species Allium fistulosum. Next base: position 1,048,290,275 of record CM060903.1, read on the forward strand.
TGCTCTCTTCATTTTATCAAACCCAATATACGTACTCCATTTTACCATAACATAAAATTCATGTCACACAAAAGAAAGTTAAAAGTTAAAACATGTCCATTTGGTTTGAAAATGAGTTTTATGTTTTGCGTTTTCATCGCTATTTCAAAATAGATGGAAGATGAGAGAAGGGTTGAAAAACGTTCAACTTTGAATTGATTTTAACATTGAAAATGACTTTTTATTTGTTTTCAGCCTTTTGGGAAACATCGAAAATTATCTTCTCTCTTTTTATTATTTTTTGTTGTCGCAACGACTAGGATTTTCCACCCTTTTTCTTTTTCCAACCCATTTGAAATACATGTGGAAAATGTGAAACTCATTTTCCAACCAAACATGTCTTAAAGTATTCTTTCTCTTCTCCTTGCATCGTTCAGAGCTCCATACCCGCCTCCATTATTGTTAATTTCTTCTCCCTATCACTTTCTTCTCATCGCATTCAATTGACTTACTAAACTTAGAACCATATCACCTATAGACCCTTTTCATTATTGAGTCTGAACCCTAAAGTTGTCCCATAATTGAAATATGATATTACAGCTTGTTGTAGTAAACTTGATTTTTATATTTACACATTTTATTTTTGCAGCAGTAATATACAAAACACATTATATTTACCGCATTTGATAGAGCAAATTTGTAACGATCCTACTTTTCAATCCTCGAATGTCGACACTAATACATCCACGGTATGTGTGACGAAAACCCAAGTGTCGGAAAGACAAAACGTTAGGGTAAAAATAAAAAGAAAAAGAAATAGAACAAGAAAGGAAGAACACAACATCAAAATCTCATAGCAGAATGATAATATATAATATCAAAAGAACAATACAAAGGGTTAATTCAAATCAAGAGTTTCAAAGTTACAAAATCTAAGTACTATTATAAGCTTGGACAGTTATAACTGCCTGTCCTCATAACGCTGATATATGTACATACCTAAAATGGAACAATAGAAATAGAAATAGATAGGTAATGGAAGCCTCCAACTCGTCTTCTGAACTCTGAAGCATCCAAGAACTAAACACTCGGGTTTTATTTCAAATCATTTTCAAATAATAATGTACATATCTCCTTTGTATATTAAATCGAACTTTTAAGGATTTTTAAATCAAGGTTCGTTTTACGAAATAACTCTATAACAAATTACTGTGGTAGTTATTCCTCACTTAGAAACTTGAGAATGAACATCGATGATACTGCAGTCATCACCAGAATTATTTTCCAACAACAGAACTGAGCTCAGTGCTTTCTATCTGTTTTTAAATCTTTCAAAATATTTATATTCATAAATATTTTCAAATGGTACTATTATTATTTTCTCAAAAACTAGGAAAAACAATTTTTTCCAAAATAGTGGAATTTAAGTTCTCAAACTCTCAGTTTAAATCCTTTTTATTTATAAATCATATATATAAGTGAATATTAGGCTCAGGTCCATAATAAGTTTCAAAATATACAAAAACCCTAGTAAAAAAAAGTATGTAAATTAGGTCCCTAGAATTAAGTTACTAAGTAATTGCATATAGTTATGCAATTATTTACTGAATAATTGCAGACATTTATGCAATTATATCCAAAAGTTGCATAAATTTATGCAATTTTTTCGGTGAATAATTGCGGAAATTTCCGCAAATTTTTTGGTGAATAATTGCGGAATTTTCCGCAATTTTTCAGTGAATAATTGTGGAAATGTCTGCAATTTTTTGATATAATTGCATAAATATCTACAATTATTCACCGAATAATTACATAAGTGTATGCCATTATTCGGTAACTTAATTTTAGGGACCTAATTTACAAACTTTTTTTACTGGGGTTTTTGTGTATTTTGAAACTTATTAGGGACAGGTGCCAAACTGTCCCTATTTATAAACCATACTTATATAATTTCACTTTCTTATATAAAAACATTTCACAAATGTATATCTTTGTCTGAATTATAATAAACAATGTTTATTAAAGTTAAATTTTAACTCAACAATATCACCAAACGCCTTATAACAAAATTATGAAATCGAATTCACATGATGTTCGTATTTAATTTAACAAAACAATAAATGCTCATAAACTATCTAAGCATAAATAATCATTCAACAAACAATAGTTAAAACTCTTAAACGGGACGAGCATGACTAATCAAATAATAAATGATAATGACTAATTATTATTTCCTAATAGATATACACATCATAAATTCCTATATCGATTTTTTGAAAAACATTCTTTTATATATAAAATATAATATAGGTAAAATTATCTCATTTACCTATTTTAAAACAATACTATGTCGGTTTTCTTTGTTCAAGTGTTTAGAAACCACTATTGCTGCAGTTGATCCTTCTATAATGATCAGAATTCATAAGCCAATTAATAGATAAGTCAACACAATATAAAACATTTTCATAGCACTAACAAATACGCGTTCTTATATATAATACACTCAAACTCATTCTAGGGTATTACTAACCCTATCTCTAATGATCTACCCTACCCAAGCCTATGTGTTCGCTCAACCAAAGCTGCTCTAATACCATTTGTAATTAACCACCTTTCTACCCTCAAAAGTCGACATTAATACATCCACGATATTCACATGCCGAACATCCAATTGTCGGGAAGATAGATTATTGGGGTGGGGATAAACAAAAAATAGAATATAATATCACATCGTGACGAGTAATATATATAATACACAACAGATCTTTACAAAAGAAAACTATACTATACATACATCAATAAGAGTACACCAATCTATCATCAGCCTGGACAGTTATAACAACACGCTCTCATAATTGCTGATAAATATAAACAACCAACGCAGCGGAAAATAAAATATACGTGAATATTTTTGGAGGCATCCAGCTTGTCCCTTGAAGCTCTAAAGCATCCAAACCTAAATCTGGACATATGTTTGGGCTGACTTGTGACGACCCGCAAATCCGTACCATTTGAATCGACAATAAACCACACATGTCCGACCCAAAAAGCACAGACTAACGAAAAGTCAAGAGAAAGAAAAGAAGAGAGAAGAAGAGAAGAGAAGATAGAACCAAACAGAACAATACAGAATCTCACATTGCAGCGGAAAACATATAATATCATATCAATGATCTTTACAAAACAGAAACTGTATATACATGCATCAATCAGAGTCATCAAATCAATCAATAGTTATCAGCCTGGACCAGTTATAATAACCTATCCTCACAATTGCTGACAATATACAACAACTAAGCAAAGTGCAGCGGATAAGCAAAACAGATACGTGTATACGAAATGAAGATCTCCAGCTCTCCCGCTGAAGCTCCAAAAGCACCAAATCTAAACCTGTAAATATACTCGGTCTGACCCGAGCATTGAAAGGGAAGAACGCCCGGATCAGTCTGGTAAACCAGCGGGAGAAGCACACTCAACTGAATTTATTAGATTACCAAAACTTTTCCTTTATTAAAACAAAAGGATCTCGTAAGACAAGTCCACACATAAACACGGACATGTTTTTACCTTATGATAACTAAAACATCTCATATCAAATCATCTGATTTTATACTAGTGTCTAGTATACAAATAATATTAATCATAGCCGAAATTGTTACATTGATTAAATTCCAGCATATAGCCCAAAATGGGTAATACAATCAAAATGGCAAGTACGTAGTGGAGTTTGGATTTCCATACAAATGACCAGGTGAAGGGACTACCTTCCAAAGGGGTACACCACTAGATGGATGTCCTGAGGCACAGAACATCTGCCCTCTACCAACACAAGACCGGCCCACCTCTATAACTAGATGGTACCGAATATGTCATCCTCCGGTCGTTGCCGACCTTTAACCGAGGGCCCTTGAAGCATACAAACCACAATAATCAGATACACGACGTCATAGCATGTAAAGATATATCTAGAAGAGGATGATCATATCCTAATGGGAGCGACCCACATAGCCTTGCCGCATCTAACCATGTTTTAGTCATTTCCGGTTGATGAGGCCAGAGAGGTAACGATTACCTTTCACAATAACATATCACATCACTTTGAATGCCACATGGCCATTTCCGTTGACTACTAATTGCCTTCCACAAAAATATAACCCTTGAGCTCATACGTCTCAAGGAGGGTGTTAAGCTAAGAGAAGTTTCCTTCTCCGCCACCAAATGATGTACGTTTGTAAAAACCAATGTACGTAATCTTAAGAAATGCAATGTCAGACAAATATCCATACAAGTTGTCTAGGAATAGGACAAGTCGAAGTTACTTTCCTACCACATCCTGTCGGGAAATCCCTAGGATTAGTAGCGAATAGTCCTCGCATTGGATATTTCATAATGAAGAGACCACTACTACTGGATGTATATTGGGATTTTAATCCCAAACGATCAACAAGCAGTCCCCCACTATGAAAATCCGGAATATCAATATCATCATAAGCAACCTGCAAAAATCGTCGCATATACGTTGGTTCGAAGTGGTTTTCAGATAAATCCGATCCCAGTCTCTTCACACCAACAACGCAAAAGCGTTTCTCAACCTCATATAGAAACTAAGTCTCATAGACTTATCACGTCTCCAACTTTCAACTTGCTATCCTTCGGGCCAAGAAGGAAGCTCGATAGATTGGAGTAATACTCCGCACTAACGAATCAACATCCTCAACACAAACGATAATCAAGCCTACATAGAAGGCTACGTACTAAGTGTACGACTAAATAGTTCCCACATCAAGTCGAGGAACTAAAATGGCCAAATTTGATAGTCAGTTATTTAACTATCAAAGCAAACAAACAAATATTTAGCACCATAAACAATCACTAGGCCCTTTTAAATTAATCTTTATTAATTAAACCATTTTCCAAATATTCACTTCAAATTATCTTGTAAACAGATATATTTTCAAAACCATTTCAATATTGGAAAACATTCCATATACTTATGTAAAAATAAGTAATTCACAATTCTCTTTATTTTCAACAGTTAGAAAATATTACATATACTTAAATCAGGATTAAGTATATATTTTATTTCATAAGGAAAATGTTCTTTTAAAACACTTTTATTTGGGTTAAAACGAATGTTGCGTAAAACATCGTTATGACAACCCAAAATCAATAGTATAGGGATTCGAAAATAAGATAGATATATAAATCTCATATGCTATACAAAAACATTTCCTTCCGAAAATCATTTACTATAACAACTGTGTTATAGTCCATCATTTCCTTACTTCTCGAAAACGGCTATTTCAACAATGAATGTTGAAATCTATGTATTCGATGCTCACACAATTTAAAACATCTTTCAAAACATTTAATTTCATTTGAAATATCACTTCCCAAAACATTCTTTTTATTTATTATATTATTCACTATCCAAAATCGTGAATATAAATCATTTACCAAATTAAAGCTTCTACACATTTTATTAAAGGATAATCCACTGTCCAAAATCGTGGATGTACTTCTCTAACCAAAATCAATACTATTTCATATTAAATTTAAAAGGATAATTCACTGTCCAAAATCGTGAATGTAATTCCTTTAAATTAACTTCTATATTTAACTTATCAAATTCGATTGATTTTAGATTTATAAAATAATGTTTATAAATCCCATTCATATTTTATAAAATTTCCACATATAAAATTCCTTTATTAACAAATTTCATTTACATCTCATTTACATTCAAAAATCCAATTTATAAGTTAATTGCTTATAAATCGTTTATTTACAAAATCCATTCATTTTATAACTTCACCAATTATATAAATCTTATTTACTTCATTTTAACACTTATCAAACTCCTTTAAAATTCCATCACTTTGATTTATAAAAATTCAATTTTTTAAATCTTATATATAAAACCATTTATAATAATTCAAAAATATCAATTTAAATAAACTTATTCTTTTATCAATTTACAAATTGTTATTAAAACTTATAAAACTCCAAAAAATCATACTTAAATATTATTTCACAAAAATCATCATTTTTATAACATAAAAATGATCTCTTTCCTTTATTTAAAATAAATCAATTCCTTAACAATTTAAAACTCAATATAACGTATATTGACAAAATAAATTTTAAAATCCTTTTAATTGTGGAAACCATCACTTTAACAATTTTAAATTCCAAAATACAGGCCCAATGATGCAACAGCACCAAATACATCAATCACGGCATCCAAAAGATCATATGTCATATGAATAACAGCATATATCACAATATATGTAAATAAATCAATACTGGTGAGGAATCCAGTTGGATCCTTCCAACCTGTCACCTGCAAAAATATACATATTAAAAATATATGTACAATGTCCGCTTCAAGGCAGACACGCATACAAAGGGTCATCCGCTCATACACGAGAACGTATAGGGTCATCTGCTCCACTAGGCAGGTATATATATCCAAATACCAATCAATATATAGATAATATATCATATCTCATCCAAACAATCATCAATCATCATAAATAATATATATTCTCACTTATATAAAAATATCAGTGAGGCAGAAAGAGTGAGTTGTACTCACATTGCGTCCAATAGCAGTTGTAGTGTTTTATTCCGAATAAAATTAAACAAGCGTTTAATTTTACCCAAAATTCACACTAGCTCCAATCAACTCCAAACCAGTTCTAAAATGTAGTGCTCTTCAATACGGACCCAACGCAATTCATTTCGTCAAAAACAGACCTCGTATGAAAAAGTTATAGCGTTACAAAGTTTATACGATTTTATATATAATAATTTTCAATTTTCTTTTTATTTTTATAACCTTTTTACATCAGAGCCGTTGATTTCTTCTTGATGGAATCATGGCCACTACCTTCTTCTTCTCCCCCCTTCAAACTCACGTACAAAAATCAAAACCCATGCCGTCGCCCCAAACCCTAATTGCCGCGCCTCGTTCATCCACCTAGGCGACGATCGGCCATCACCAATCGAACGCGCACGCTCCCCTCCACCTTCGGCCACAACTGTGGCAAACTCGGTCGCCATACCATCTCGAAAATCACGTGTGAACGCTGCGCCTTCATGAACAAATTGCTGACGATCAGCTGCTCCAAAATCGATCATATCCGTATGGATTGGAAGCTCTCGTGATCCTCTTCAAGTTTGTAGTTGAACGTTTCTTCTAATTGTTAGTGGATTGAGAGGGATTGAGTGGAGGAGGATGGAAAATTTTCGGCCATAGAAAGCTAGGTGGCGGCTAGCCCTAACCCTAGTAGAGTTTGATGCAAAATGAAATAAAAGTTGGCCTTTTATAGAAAATTTCGCGACACTATTCACCAGAATTTTTTTCGAACTCCAAAAGATGCGTGCCGCCTGGCGTTTATAATGTTTTACCCCTATTCTGAACACAATGTAATATATATCGGGAGCCAATTCGATCATATTTGGAAGATAGGTTTTCAAATCGAATATTTAAATTTAAAATTCACTTAAACGAATTCCTACGTGTTTTATCTTCTCCCGGACAAACCGTAAATCCGATTGACACGAAATTTGAAATCTTACAATAATATAACATTATGGATCCGATGAAACTAGTTTCATCGAAATCCGAGACTTTTTGAAAAATGGCTATTTTACTCGTCAATTAAATATTAAAATATTCAATTTTTAGAAATCAACTTTTAATTCAATTTTAAAAGTTCTCGAACATCATTCTAATTCAAATAGAATTTAATTCAACTTTATAAATCAATTTTATTCACATTAAATCCAGATTCCAATTATTTCAGCAGTTTCAAATATTAAATTAACAATTTAATTATCCAATTAAATCCTTATATTTCAAATATAAGTTATCCAGCTTATAAAATTAACTTGTGAATATTTAAAATAAATTAAATATATGAATTTCAAATGACCGAAATTCTAGGTTGTTACATGCTGACTCGAGCATTGTAAGAAAATAACGCCAGGATCAGTCCGGTAAACCAATATGAGAAACACACATCATATGGATTTTAATGTTATAAAACCTTTCAAAATCAAGGTATCTCGTTAGACCACGCCGCACATTAACACGGGCGGGTTCTTACCTTACGATTACCAAACTATTTATAGGAAATCTTGTGATATTATAATAATGTTTGGGGTTTAAAATAAATATTAAATCATAATCGAAATTATTACATTAATTAAATTCCAGCGTAATAGGTATACAGCTAAGTCCGCAGGCACTTATTGGAGAATGGATTCCTTCAATAACAAGGCTACTTAGGTACTGCTGTCACAGTACAGCTCTAGATTAAATTGTACCGAGGGCACGCATGAACCCCTTGCATGGCAAGACCAACCTATCCCTTACTAGATAGTACCGAATATTTCATCACCCCGGTTGCTTTGCAACCTTTTTCTGAGAGCTCTCATGCACAATCAAATCCATAAATAATAATCTAGAAGGACGATAACACTAATGGATGCAACCCACACAGCCTTGCGGCATATCCTTTGTTTTAGTCATTTCCGATTGGCGAGGCTAGACGCTATGTTTTAACTTTTATATAGCGATCGCACTTGGAATGCTAACATTGCCCTCGACGCAACAATGCAATCCCAACATTCATACATACAAGTTGTTTAGGATATGAATAGACCGAAGGTACTACTTCTATTACTTCCTTTTTGGAATTACCCTCAGGATTAGTAGCAAGTAGCCCTTGCACTTCAAAGAATTCCTTATTCGATCATCTTCAAGATATCTCTGATTCGAACGCTTATGCGGGCCTGGTCTCTCCGAACTAACAATGATAATTTAAGAACTAACAATGATAGTTCGAAGTGGTTTTCGGATAATATATATGTATTCGAGCCTGGTCTCTCCGAACTAACAATGATAGTTTTAGAACTAACAATGATAGTTCGAAGTGGTTTTCGGATAATATATATGTATCCGAGCCTGGTCTCTCCGAACTAACAATGATAGTTTAAGAACTGGCCAACATTTGATAACTATCAAAAAAACAAACAATTTAATCTCTAGATTTAACCAAGCATGGTTAAACACAAAGCAACCACTAAGCATCTTCAATTAATCCTTTCATTAATAAAAACCATTTTGTAAACACTTGTATCAAAATACTTTTACAAAGATATATTCACAAATCTCCTATACTCTTTCAATACTTTGAAAAATATTCATAACTTATCTCGATGATATAAGTATACGCACAAAACATCTCATTGTCAAACTTAGGAAAACTTTTCCATATCCTATATCAACCATATAAGTATATTCATAAAACATTGCAATTCTAATACTTTGGAAATGTACCTATATATTTATCTTAATGGTATAAATATATTTATAAATCTTAAGATCTCAATTTCAAAAACCATCCATATTTGGGTTAAAACAAATGTCATTTAATCATTGATAATAATAAACCCCAATGCTTTCCTTTTTGGTATAGGTAAACGGATCTTATGAAAATTATACCAAATATACTTAACACCATTTTTTGATTTCAAATAGTAACATCCCTTGATTAACAATGAAATCAGACAAGTTAGAAAACTATCCATGCCTAGATACACATTCTTAATTCTTAAGATAGAGACGAGTTTCCATACCCTGGAATTTGGTGTTAAGCATAGAGAGAACATTTTCCGTACCACCAAAATTTAAAATGATCATTTATGGAAATCGGGTCTTAGTCTTTTTATAAATCCTTTTTTTAAATGCCTTTATAAAACTCCTTATATTTACAAACTCCTTTTATAAAACATTATTTATAAATTATAAAATTCCCTTTATAATATCTTGACATAATTATAAACCTTATAAATCTCCAAATTTATTAACTACTCCTTTATAACCATCCTTTTTATACTATATATAAAACTCTTTTATAAAACTTCTGTTATATAATATCATTTATAAAACTAATTTTTATAAATTTCTAAATTATTTGCAACTCTTTTATATATTCCAAACTCATTTATAAAAATCCTTTTATAAATTTCTAAATATAATTATAAAACCCTTTTTTTAAAATATAAATTTAAAACTAGACTGCAAATATAAAAAAAAACTCCAAATATAGTTATAAACTCATGTACTTCCCATAACACGGTCATTCCATATATTACCATAAATTCACCACTGTGCTTAATTACTCCAATTTATCAAAATGATAATATTTTCCCTTTTATAAAATACCATTTATAAACCTATTCTTTTAATTATAAAATACCGCTTGAAAACCTCTCGTTCCTTTATAAAATACCCTTTATAAATTTGCAATTATTTACAACATTTTTATGTAAAATATTTCCAAAATATTTATTCCAAAATATTTCTATCTACCTTTTAAGCAAAGATTACTTTAAAAAAAAGATAAATTCCTTTTATTTCCTTTAAAATAATCATTTATTATTATAATAACCATTCTATAAAGATGAGTACTTTCAAAAATAATCTTAAACACTTACATATACATACATATATTAGAAGAAAATAATAAATAACGAAGTTGAAGTAAATAGAGAAGCACGTAATCTATATTTGAATAGAGCATCACAGAAAATCTAAAAGGTCTAATTAAAATTTATATTTCAAAAAGAAAACCATTTCCAAATCATTTAACAATTAATAGTATTTTTCAAAATACAATAATGAAGCTAATAGTTACTATAGCACTTAAACAATGCTATTACTACCTTCTTCACTAAAAAGAACTTTTAACATATGTCAGTGTCACATCTAATATGGTCAAACGAACAAAATTTAACATTTAACAATCAATAGAATAGGTATATGACTGAAATAAAATCAACTGGTAAGAAATCTTGATTTCTTTATAAATTTTTGCTGTATTTTAATTTAAATGACATTCGCATTTCAAAAGCGGATATTTAACCAAACCAACCAATAATTCATTCAAGCATAAAAGCAATTATTTTTATCTACCATATATCATACTGATTATCTAAAAAGGTGAGTTTAACTCACCGAAATTCTAACAGATGCTTAAGCATTCCAGTTTGAACTAAAATAGAACAACGTTCGATTTTAGCCAAAATTCAACTAGCTTCAAATTCAACGAAACTAGTTCCATCGCATCGCTATTACGAGCGCAAAAGCAAAAAATCTCATCTTGATTTGACCTCATATGAAGAAGTTATACGATTTATAAGATTTTGATTAATTTTAAATAATTAACTTAACTTAATTAACTAATTAAATTTAAAACACCTTCTTTCCCAAATTTTTCCCTCCCAAACTCGAAATCACGTACACACCCATCCCACTCAAATGCGCATGCACATGGTTACCAATGGGGCTATGGTTGATGAAATCGACCGCTATCTCCTCTATTCACCTCCTTAAGCGAAGACGAACCCAATGCGCCAAAGCCCCGAAGTTCGAACGCCTCTAGCCGTTCATGACACCCAAACCTTAACTAATCGTACATGTCGTCATGATACTCCTAAGGCCGTCGCACTCCATCATAGCACCATCTCTTCATCTTCTTTCTCCAAGTCCATCCCCAGCACTAATTTGCCAGTCGATGCCAAAAACTTCTAAATAGATAAACCTTAGCTCACGTCCATTTACTAAAAACTACCGCTGCCCTCAAAACTCCATCACACACAACCAGATGAGTATGGGTTATAGAATGTTCTCAACAAATTCAAAGCTTTAAACCTTACATTTTTCTGATTTGTAAATCTTTTGTTTCGAATTTTAGAAGACAGTGGATTTTCTTGTTTTCTAGCAAATGATTAATAGAACAGTGAAAAGGAAGAGAAAAACACGTGGTACTGATTTTTCCTAAGTGTTGTGTTAGTTTTATTTTTCAGTTTTCAGCATCTCATCACACAGAATTTCGTTCGCGTACGAACCGTGAATGATAAGACAAAATTACAATCACATACAAAAATGCGACATGAACTCAAAACAATAATAATATACACTGGTTATCTTATTCTATAAAAATCCAAAAATACCATCGTTTGCTATAAAAAACATCAAATGCTAATATAAATATTTTTCAAATTAAAATTATGGAAAAATCAAATAAATTAAATTAAAAAAAATTAATAGAAACCAAGTTCTTATATTAAAAATTAATTTTCTTATTATTTATTTTATTTGAATCAAATTTGAGTATTTAAAATTAAATATTATCATTCGAAATGTTAAATTTCCAGATCATTACATTCTTCCCCTAAAAGAATTTTGTCCCCGAAATTCCTAAAGGAAGAAAAGTGTCATCGAACCCTTCAGCTTCCACACCTAATTAGTTTAAAGTGAATATTAGGCTCAGATCCCTAACAAGTTTCAAAATACACAAAAACTCTAGTAAAAAAAGTATGTAAATTAGGTCTCTAGATTTAAGTTACTAAGTAATTGCATATAGTTATGCAATTATTCACTGAATAATTGTAGACATTTATGCAATTATATCCAAAAGTTGCAAATTTATGCAATTTTTTGGTGAATAATTGTGGAATTTTCCCCAATTTTTGGAAAAATTTGCGGAAATTTCTGCAATTTTTGGTGAATAATTGCAGAATTTTCCGCATTTTTTTTCAAAAAATTGCATAAATTTCCGCAATTTTTCAGTTAATAATTGTGAAAATGTCTGCAATTTTTTGATATAATTGCATAAATGTCTGCAATTATTCACTGAATAATTGCATAAGTGTATGCCATTATTCGGTAACTTAATTCTAGGGACCTAATTTACAAACTTTTTTTACTAGGGTTTTTGTGTATTTTGAAACTTATTAGGGACCTGTGCCAAACTGTCCCTTGTTTAAATGTGTTATTAAAATTTTAAAGTCTTAATCGTTAGGGAAGAATTTGGCAGCACCTTGTTTGCGCAACTCGACCGGAAAAGCTACAACTCGCCACTACGGGCCCATCAATAAAAGAAATCCAAAGCTCAAATGTGGCCTCCCATATCTGGGGCAATAAAATCATCAACAATAACAAAAATGTATACCTGTTAGTCGAACTACCAAACTCAATCCATGAAACCAAAATAACAAGTTAGCCTTTGCTTCAATGAATCAATATCTCACTTACAAATGATATCCAACCATATAACTTGCATTTCAAATGAAAGAAGCACAAAATCTATTAAAGCCCGTACAATGTATATATGTCATCCATATGCAATACCAAATCCGATCACTCTCTTGATCACACAATTTCACTTCTGAACAAGTATCACTCACTTGACTTCTCTATTATGGACTTGATCAGGTTCCTGGATTAGAAACCCGATTTCTTCTTGCATAGTCATGTACTATGATAGAAAACATCATAAGAAAGTCAAAAATCTATATCAAGTGTTCGTCGTCAATAATCATGTGAAAAATGCTAACTCGGACTGGTGTAAATCACCTTGAAACCGTGTACTCGAATCTGGATCAAAACAGTTATGCGAATAAAATGGTCTACGTACAACTTACGTATTTATTCCATTGGCTTCTTAATAATACTAGTTATTTCTTATTCATATTCATTTTCAATCAAAATTAATTACACCAATAGTATTTCATTTAATACTAAAGTCATTTTTGAACCATTTCGTAAAACCATTACTTAAGTTTATAAACATCTTCCAAAACACAACTTATGCTTATAAACACTTTTTAAAACCTAAGTTCATATTCGTATAACACTCTTCTACATCCTAAGAGTACATATACAAATTTCAGATTTGTTTTACTTACCCAGAATGTTTAACAAATTTAAAACTTGTTTAACTCACTTTCTTCTCAAATTTATAAGTTACACAAACTTATTTTCCTATATTTTTTAAAACACTTTGCTTCAATCTCTATATCAATTCGGTAGTTTACGACTATCAAAATCATTGAAAATTCCATTTCATTTGAACAAATGGAAATTACCAAACAACACATTATAATGAGATGCACAATTCAAACTATCCTATTGTATGGGATACATGAGTCTATATAATAATTTAGCTGAAAATTTTAGAACTAAATACATGGGTTTTATTTTAAATCATTTTGAAATAATAATATACATATCTCCTTTGTATATTAAATCAAACTTTTAAGGATTTTTAAATCAAGGTCTGTTTTTCCAAACAACTCTATAACAAATTAATTTGGTAGCAATTCCTCACTTAGAAACTCAAAAACGGACGTTGGTGATGCTGCAATCATCACCAGAATCATTTTCCAACAACAGAAGTGAGTTCAGTGCTTTCCATCTCCTTTTAAAATCCTTTAAAAATATTTTTGTTCATAAATATTTTCAAATGATACTGTTATTATTTTCTCAAAAACTAGGAAAAACAATTTTTTCCAAAACAGTGGGATAAGTTCTCAAACTCTAAGTTTGAATCCTTCTTATTTATAAATCATATTTATAAACCATACTTGTATAATTTCACTTTCTTATATAAAAACATTTCACAAATGTATATCTTTGTTTGAATTTTAATAAACAACTTTTATTAAAGTTAAATTTTAACTCAATATTATCACATAATGCCTTATAGCAAATCGTGAAATAGAATTCACATGTTGCTCATATTTAATTCAAGAAAATAATAAATGCTCATATATGAGCATAAACAATCAATTAACAACAATAGTCAATGCTCCTAAACTTGACGAGCATGACTAATCAAATAATAAATGATAATGACTAAATATTATCATTCCTAATGGATAAACACATCATAATTTCTATATTGATTTTTTGAAATACATTCTTTTATTTATAAAATATAGTTTAGATAAAATTATTGCATTTACCTATTTTCAAAATAAAACTGTATTGATTTGCCTTGTTCAAGTGTTTAGAAACCCCTATCGATACAGTTGTTCCTTCTGTATCAACCAGAATTCATAAGTCACTTAACAGATAAGTCAACACAATATAAAACACTTTCATAGCACTAAAAAATATTTAATTTTATATATAATACTCTTAAACTCATCCTAGGGTATTACTAACCCAATCTCTTATCAGCCTACCCCACCCAAGCCTAGGTGTTCGCTCAACCTAAGCTGCTCTAATACTACTTGTAATGAACCGCCTTTTCGATCATCAAAAGCCAGCATTAATACATCCACGGTATTCACGTGCTGAGCATACAATTGCCAGATAGACAGATTGTTGGGGGGAAACGAAAGAATACACAGAATATAATCTCACACCGTGGTGAGTAATATAAATAATACACAACAGATTTTTACAAAAGAAAACTGTACTATACATACATCAATAAGAATACATTTATCATCAGTCTGGACAGTTATAACAACTTGTCCTCACAATTGTTGATAAATATAGACAACCAATGCAGTGGAAATAGAATATACGTGATGTAACGACCCGTATTTTTACGGATCGAAAAGTTCGTTCAATTCTGGAATTTTCAGCATTTTAGGTCGTTTCAGATTTTGGGAAGAATTTGGTTAAGTCTTAAGTCGTGACCGACTTATAGGGTTGGCGACCTAAGGGGTAGGTCGGCAGTGACTTAAGGAATTCGGCGAGTTAGGAGATAAGTCGTAGTAGTTTAGGTCGTAGGGTGTTGGAGCGACCTAAGGTAGTGGGTGACTTAAGGGGTAAGTCGGTTGGACGAGTTAGCGAGTTAACAACCCAGTAGTTACCGACTTAAGACATAGGCGACTTAAGGAAGTTGGTGTCCTAAGAGTTTTGGCGAGTTAAGTGTTAGGTCGGCAAGGCGAGTTAACGACCTAAGGAAGTGACCGACTTAATAGAGTTAGCGACCTAGTGGTGCCGAGTTAGTATATTTAGGTCGGCAGCGACCTAAGGAAACTAGTGGTTAGCGACCTATAATAGTTCGCGACCTATAGGAGTTAGCGATCTAATTGTTAGCGACCTAAGAGTTAAGCAGAGTAGGGGATGGCTGGTTAGGGTAGTTAGGTCGTACGCGACCTAAGTTAGGTCGTGAGTTCTGTTGTAATTAGGTCGCGTGTTGGCATAAGTTGTTAGGTCGCATAGGTTGGTAGGTCGCGTGGAAGTTAGGTCGCGTGTTGTTTTAGGTCGTCATGTGTTAGGTCGCTGAGGAGTTAAGTCGTAGCATCTGTTGGTCGCGTGGGTTGCTAAGTTGTTAGGTCGCAAGGTTTTGTCTAAGTGTTAGGTCGTACCTATTGTTAAGTCGCGCGCTTGTGATAGGTCGTGCGCGTTAGGTCGTAGGTCACTGGCATGTTAAGTCGCAGATGCGCATTGTTGTTAAGTCGTTAGACTTAGGTCGGAGGGGAGTCTTAGGTCGTAGGTCGGAGACGACCTAATACCGAGTTACGACTTAAGAGATTTTCTGCCTATAAATAGGAGGGGGTTGGCTTCATTTTTGGGATCCGGATTTTGAAGCGACGAAGTGCTGCCATTTTGAGAGCTCGACTTCTACACTTCTTCACTTCTTTTCTCCACTCTAATCTAGTGCTTCCATCCATCCAAGTTGAAGATCAAATTGAAGATTCAAGAGCATAGATTGAAGATCTTCATCTTTTCAAGAGAGATTTCTTCGTTTGAAGCGGATTTGTGATAGATCAAGCTTGATCCCTCGCTGTCCAGATCTGAAGCGTGTTGATTAGGGTTTGTTTTGGTGATTTGGTGAGTGGTGATTATCTCTCACACGGATCCAAAGGAGTAGATCGGATTGTTGGCTTGATTTGGTGTTAAAATAGTGATTTCTATGCATTTTTGTAAACCTAAGTGTAGATCCATGTAGATCCATTGTTCATGATGATTTGACAACCATTTTTGTGTATGATTAACCTATGCAAGTTCATTCATCAAGTTGTAGAGATAATTCTCATGTTTTCATGCTTGTTAGACTTTCTACTCTTTAATTACGAAAATGCCATTATTGTTATAATTGTCTACTTAGATCATATTTGAATGATTGATTGCTTGGATTAATGTTTGATTTGGTTGATTGTTATGGATTAGATGATTGATGGTTTGATTTAGACCGAAGATGATTCAAAAGCTAAGAGAAAGGCTCTTGAATTGGGAAAGCTGCTCGTGGCATATGTAGCGGGATGATGAAGCTCTTATGCATAGACTTGATGATGTGATGTTGAGATGAGGCTTTGCGAGGATGTGATGAAGCGAGGCAATCATATGATGAAGACTTGGTCTAATCCAGACGGGATCATTCCAAGCATGTTGATAACTCGGTGATATGATTTGAGTTGAGGATAATGAATGGATATGAGAATAGTCGTCGAGGAGGATGACTAGGAGGCTTGGATAGCATCGTTGTTGAAGGTTCTAGCATGCTCTAAGCAAGAGTACGTTTGGGCAGATTCGATAGTCCCAACGGCCAACTGTTGATGGTCGAGTACTCTGGGCAGATTCGATAGTCCTAGGCACGGGCTACGACGACGTGCGGGAGTTATGTCTAGAACCGGGGTTTCCATTAGCCCTTGACGGACGGCTGAAAGAATGTGCCGGTCATTCAATTAACGGTGATATCGAAGCAATGATAACAGTGATAGCCAGAGTCATGGATGTTTGGTTGTATCGTCATTCGGACTCGATAGCGGTATTTTCTGGGTGCTTATCTGATTTAGGCCTTGGTACTTGGAAAGCATCGCCCTTGACTCGAATGATTATTACTTTACTTTAAATTGTATGCTCTGCTATGTTGCTTCTGTTTAGTGTGTGTCTGGGGGCTATCACTGTAGAAAGAGGTGGAGTGGGAGGGTTGTATTCCTATTCCTTTTCCTTTATGCTCTTTTGGTATGTTGTTAGTTAATTTACTGCTCACTAAGACTGTTGTCTGACTCAAGGCTTTATGTTTTAATTCTTATTGCCTTGGGCTGTTCGTCCATCTTTGGGACGGGCAGACTAGGTAGCAGGTGACAGGTGCTGTTCTCTTCTCACGATGCTGATATCGAAGACGAGCTAGAGGGTTGCATATTATCTTCTTATATGTACTGGATGTTCCGCTGTCTGTATTCTCTGAGTGTTGTAGTGAGGCTTGTTGTATTGACTATTCAGATGCTTGTATTCAACTATTATGAAGTTTTATATGATGTCATTTTGTTCTGTAAAGCTTCACTATACATATGTTCTATTGTATTTTATCCATGCGCTGTGAGTAATACGATAGATTCTGCTGTTTTTAATTTACCTTGACAATCGTCCATGATTGCCTGGCACACTTTACAGCGCACTATCTCTAGATTCGGTGCAGGGGTCATGGGCGGTCGTCACACGTGAATACGTCTTGGAGGTATCCAGCTCATCCCTTGAAGCTCTAAAGCATCCAAACCTAAATCCGAACATATGCTCGGGCTGACCCGAGCATTATAAGAAAATAACGCCCTAATCAATCCGGTAAACCCGCATGAGAATAAAACTTTTCAAAATAAAGGTATCTCATAAGACCGCGCCACACATAAACATAGATGAGTTTTACCTTACGATAACCAAACCATTTATAGGAAATCTTGTGATATTATAGCCGAAATTATTACAATTATTAAATTCCAACATAATAGGTATACAACTAAGTCTGAAAGGCACTAATTGGAGAATGGATTCCATCAATGACAAGACTACTGAGGTACCGCTTGTCATAGTTCACCTTTAAATAATATGTACCGAGGACCTCGAATGGACCTCTTATATGGGACCGGCCTACCCGTTACTGGATAATACTGAATATATCATCACCCCGATTTCTTTGCAATCTTTTCCCGAGAGCTCTCATGCACAACCAAATTCGTAAATAATAATCTAGAAGGGTGATGACAATACCCGAATGGGTGCGACCCACATTACTTTGCAGCATATCCCCTATTTTAATCATTCCCGGTTGGAAAGGCTAGAGGCTAGGTATTACCTTTTATATAGTAATCCCATTTGGAATGCAAACATTGCCCTCTAACCAACAAAGCAACTGCAGCATTCATCCATACAAGTTGTTTAGGATGTGAACAAACCAAGCCACTACTTTTACTACATCCTTTTTGGAATCACCCTCAAGATTAGTAGCAAGAAGTCATTGCAATTCAAAGAACTCCATCTTTGATCATCTTCAAGATATCTCCAATTCGAATGCTTATGCTGGTTCGAAGTGGTTTTCAAATAATATATATATATAATATATATATATATATATATATATATATATATGATCCTGGCCTTACAAAATCGACAATGATAGTTTCAAAAACTGGCCAACATTTAATAGTCCATTATTTATCCATCAAATAAAAAATTTAACCAGAGATTTAACCAAGCATAGTTAAGCACAAGCAACTACGAAGCCTCTTTAATTAATCCTTTCATTAATAAAAACCACTTTGTAAACACTTCAATCAAAATACTTTTACAAAGATATATTCACAAATCTCCTCTACTCTTTCAATACTTAGAAAAATATTCATAACTTATCTCAACAATATAAGTATACTTGCTGAACATCTCATTTTCAAACATATGAAAACTTTTCCATATACTTATATCAACCGTATAAGTATATTTATAAAATACTACATTCCAATACTCTGGAAATGTACCTTAATATTTATATCAAAGGTATAAATATATTTACAAATCTTAAGAAGATCTCAATTTCAAAAACCCTCCATACTTGGGTTGAAAAATGTTATTTAATCATTAATAATAATTATAAACCCCAACGCTTTCCTTTTTGGTGTAAGAAGATGGATCGTATGGAAATTATACCAAATATACTTAACACCTTTGACGATTCGCTTTTTCGACCCTCGAATGTCGACACTAATACATCGGTATACACGTGCCTAACACTCAAGTGCCAAAAAGGCGAATTATTGTGGTGAAATACAAGAAAAACAAGTAAAATAAGAAAGAGGAGAACATAACATCAGAATCTCATATTGGAACGGTAATATATAATATCAAAAGACAGTATTAACTGTCATTCTAGGATACAAAGTTTTTAAAGTTACAATAACCAGCCTGGACAGTTATAACATCATATCCTCATAAAAGCTTATTATACAATAGCAATGCAGCAGAATTAAATACCACGACAGGTAATCATCCAGCTCATCTTCATAATCTCCAAAGCATCCATAGTTAAATCTAGAAATATACACGAGGTTGATCTGAGCATTATAAGAAAATAACACCCGGCTCAGTCTGGTAAACCAACGTGAGAAACTCAAGAATTAAGGGTGGCATATAATATCACCTTTTAAAGACTGTACGGATTATCATGATGGTTTTCCCCTCAACGAAAAACCAATCATCCATTAAGTTTAAAATATAGTGATATCATAGATAATGTCTAAAGCATAACACATAAAACATATCAAATGTTGTGTGAACGCCACAATAATAATAGGTATACATCAATACCGCTAAGGCGCGTTCGCATATGGATTGTTTTTCCATCGAGAAGCCCTCAGTAGACTGAAGCGGATGTCCATGACAAGGATCAAAAACTTCCTTTCGAGCATCATATATCTCTAGGTAGGATGTACTTTAAGGTAAATACAACTAGCCTAACGATGAACTGCGTGGCACCAAGTATCAACAATACCTACGCATAACATATTGGTAAACATACTATAGATATGGAGCTGATAAACCCTCATGGGTAAGCTAAACCCGAGATTATGCATCTTACTATGTTTTTAGTCATTTTCGATGTCGAGGCTACGTTGGTCATCTTTTACAGAAGTCTTCATCACTCGAACAATACACAAATCCCCAATTGGATTCCATCATCTTGAACTGACTACGAATCAATATATGAACTCAAGCATCTCAAACAGATTTTGAACCTCTATATAGGTTCCCTGCATAAGTCCTTCGATGAATGCTAATGCCATTTTCTCTCTTGGAGTACTCCTCAAGATAGACAGTCTCACACGATAGCATCGTTTGAAATGTTAATGCTGACCTCTCCCTTGGACTTAACCTTAGGATAGATAGTTCAACCCTATAACATTCCACTTCACAACCGCCAAAAGCAATCGATGAATTTTCGGTAAACTCAATTTCGGTTCTTTTAGATATAAACAGACAATACATAAGAGAGGAGATCTCCTCCTAATTGTTTAAGCAAATGGATTTCTTTATCATTTGTCTTAGAAGAACACTATCAGGTTATACATATAGTATAGCACACCGAAGATAACCGTACTATATAATTCCCGTGTTTCTTCTAGATATTCCCAAATTTATATCGGTCAATTTTGATAGTCGATTAATCGACTATCTGGTACCAGATAGATGTTTGTAAATGAAAACCAAGTCTAGTATACTTCCCATAAACAAATGAACATACAAAACACTATCAAGCCATACAAAAAATGATCAAGCCACACAATGTTTGGTTTAGCTACTTAATCCTTTCTAATCCTTTTATTAATTAAAAACTCTTTTATTAATAAACTTCTTTTATGTAATAAACTTACTCTTTCTATCTTTTTCAAAAAGATTCGATACTTATAATTTCTTCAAAATATCCATTTAAGGATCTAAGTACTTTCGCAAACCCATTCAATAGGTTTAAGACTAATGTTGCTTAAAACATTATCACTACAACCCAAAACCATTTCTCTTATGCTTATCTTTAAAACGTTCTTTTAAAGATCTATTTACATCCCTAAGTATAATAAAAAAGGGCTAAAGATGAATGTTACTAATACATTGTCACAACAAACCCAAAACTATTCTTATACTTGTTTCTATCTTTGAAAACATTAGTTTTAAAGATCTAAGTTCAAATCAGGACAAGTTCAGTATTAACTAGTTAATTATCATGTTCTAAAGACGATTGCTTATAGAAATCATGATTCGTATGCCTAACTCGTTTCCGACATTTCAACTTAACTACTCCTCATTCAAGAGTGAAGCCAGGTAAGTTAGAGCACTGGTTGCATCAAAACCTTACCTAGACACTTCATTCTTGAATCTTACAAATAGATAAGTCTACCTCATTGGCCTTTTGTTTTAAGTATAGTATTAATGATTTCCATAAAAAAATAAGAAATTAATACGATTAACACGTTTTTGACATTTTCCTACTTAACTATTCCTCAGTCAGGAGAAAAACTGGTAGGTTACAACTCTATTGCTCCATCCCTATTTGACATCAATCTTAACTCTCACAAATAGATAAGCCTACTTCGTCAGCTTTTAGTGTTAAGCATAGTTAATTACTTTTCAAATAAGTAGTTAAAAAATTTAACCATTAAGAAATTACTAACCCCTTTCTAAACCCTTTTTTTGTACTTTTAAAACCCTTTTTAAAATGATATATATGTATAGTAATTCGTTTACCAAAAACTTGATATTAAATAAACTATTTTAGAAGATGTTTATTACATAAGATATAAAATAGTCAACATATTTTCTACAAACTATATATACTTAAAAATGCTACTAAATACTTTGTAATACTACTAATATGTTTTAAAACAATTACTCAAATATTACTTGAAAATAACAACTTTATAATTTTGCCTCAAAACTTGAAAAGAACATGTTTTCTATATATTTTAACAAAATATTCCTTCTTTAAAAATTCACAATTAATTCTTAAATATTCATAAAGATATCAAACCACTTTTAAAATACTCTAATAATGGTTAGTAAAAATTGTAGAAAGAATGAAACAAAATATTTAAATATAATTATCTTTTCAAACCTTTAAAGTCCAAAAATCAAGTCTAAACGAGGTAGTTTTGCATAAGTGAAGTTTTAGCCACTTTTCAAGATGTTACTCAATGTTTTACTATTTAAGATTTTAATAACAATAAACATATATATATATAATTATAAATATGATGAGAAATCCCTAAGGATCTCTCTACAAAGTACCATATAAATTGTTGAATACTAGACAATTTCTAACCACATCTGTAGTGATATCGTTATAAGTGCACTTTCAAATCCAAGTCCAAATCTAAACCAAAGTCCATCAACAACCTATGTGTTGTTTAAGGTCTAGTCATATGTCATACAAGTCCATTCCAAGTTCGTTCATGTCCATTACATGAATCACATGTGCCACTTACTTTGAAAGTAAGAATTCAAACCAATGCTTTAACATATGTGAACAACAATTCAAATAGCTTAAACACAATCAAACACAAACATATACGTGTTATATTTTCCATTCAAAGTGAGGTGTTAACTCACCTTTAATCCAATGAAAAACCAAAATCCAAACACCGAAGTCAAACCCCATCCTTGCAACACCTTTCCTTCCGTTCCCCCTCCTTGTTTCCACTTTCTTTAGCCTCCATCTCACCGAAAGTACTCACGGCCTATGACTAGGGAGAGCATGGCTTTACGTCTTCAACTTTTGGCATGGTGGAAGGTGTATATTATACTAAGGATTATGGAAAAGTTTGAAGTGATTTGGAGTTGATTTGCAACGATTTCATTTAGAACATAAGAGAGGAAGAAGAATATGAAGCCATTAGAAATGCTTGGTTTTTGGTTTGTTAATTTGTGATTAATTCCTAAGGGTAAGTGTAACGACCCATAATTTTTGTCATTTGAAATTCGTATATTTAATTGATTTTAAATATTAACAAGTAAGATTTGTAAGTTGAATAAATTTAATTTTGAATATGGTGATTTAATTGTTTAATTTAAATCGATAAATGAATATTTGAAATTCCAAAAATAATTGATAATTGGATTAAATGTGTATAAAAATGATTTATAAAGTTATATTAAATCATATTGGAGTTATAATGATGCTATAGAACTTTTAAAATTGATTTAAAAGTTAATTTGTGAAAATTGAATATTTAATTGGCGAGCAAAAAATGACCATTTTTCAAACAGTCTCAGATTTTGACGAAACCAGTTTCATCGGATCCATAATGTGAAATTATTATAAGGTTTCAAATTTCGTGTCAATCGAATGTACGGTTTGTCCGAGGCAACCCAAAACGCATCGAAATCAGTTTAAATCGATTTGATTTAAATTTGATCGTTTATTTCAGTAACTCTCACATACGATCGAATTAGCTCCCTAAACACGTTCCATTGTGTTCGGAACCCGGGGTAAACCTTAGAAACGCCAGCCGGCACGCTCGATTTGGAGTTCGGAAAAATTTCGATGAATAGTGTTTTGAGTAATTTTCTATAAAAGGCCAACTATTTTCACATTTGCAAACTAGAATCAAGGGTTTCATTTCAAAGCTTCAACCGGCCCTAATAATTCAATGGCCAGAAATTTCACTTCGTTCTTCCTCCAATATCTCCCAATCCACGCAGAATTAGACGAAGTCATCAACTACAATGTTGTAGAGGGCGACGAGATGAGCAACTTCAACGGTGGAGATCGATTTTCGTCGACCAGAGAGGGAGCTAGATGGTTGCGTTCATCATCAGCTCACACACGTTTTCCAACGTGTAGATGCAGCCGAGCTTCACCAGACTCGGGCCGATGGTGGTGCTCGAGTAGCGCTTCGATATGGCGGCCTCTGATCATCTTCTCGGCCTGTGGTGTGGTCGCGAGGTTTAGGGCATAAAGGCGGCTATGGGTTCATTCATACGTGAATTTTTTCATGATTGGGGAAGATGATGGAAATCACGGCCTGGATCTGAGATTTCAAAATGAACGGCCCCGATCGATTCAAGTAAAATAAAATAAAAGTTGAACTTAATTTATATATTAAATTGTGTAATGTTTAAATGCCATAACTTTTTCATACGAGGTCGAAAAATTACGAAATGAATTGTGTTCGAATCGTTTCGACGAGCTCTTCGCAATGGAACTGGTTTGGAGTCGATTGGAGTCAGTGAAAATTTTGAGTAAAATTAAACGTCGGTTTAATTTTATCCAAAATAAAATACTGAAACCGTTATCGGAAGCAAGGTGAGAACTCCTCACTCAATCGAATATTGTGTTTCGATTTAAATTTTAAATAGTTAGATTTAAAATTGTTGATAGTGTTGATTGTGATGATTGGATGATAAATTGTTATCTATTGTGTTGAATAGACCCTATACGGCGTATATTAAGCGGAGGTTATTTATTAAAAACATATACCGCGATAATTCCACATTAAAGTGGAATTGGTATTATATATGTATTTGGAATTGATTTCCCGCATTATATAGCGGATGAGACCCTATTGCGCCGCATAATAGCGGATAATATTTATAAATCCTATATACCGCGATATTCCACATTGAAGTGGAATTGGTATTGTGCTAACATCTGTGGATGCAAGGAAACAGGTTGGAGGGATCCAACTGAATTCCTCAAAAATTTGAATTTATTTCAATGTTGTGTGTTGATTTATTTATAATCGTCATGTGATTACTTATTTATAATCTGTGAATGATTATATTTGTGATTGAATTCGTTGAAGGCTATAATTTAGCCGAATGTATTTTTGGTATCGTTGGATACCAGAAATAAATAAAATTGGATTTTTGAAATTAAAGTTGAAATTTTAAGTAAATTCTTTTGAAAGAATTGGGTGAATTTAAAAGAAGGAATTTTAAAAGCATAGAGTTGATTTTCGAAATCTTATCGAATTATTTTTAAAATATGGTAAAAGATTTTTTA
The DNA here is from genome assembly GCA_030737815.1 of Allium fistulosum. Lineage (NCBI taxonomy): Eukaryota > Viridiplantae > Streptophyta > Magnoliopsida > Asparagales > Amaryllidaceae > Allium > Allium fistulosum. The sequence continues at coordinate 1,048,315,840 of CM060903.1, forward strand.
TAAATGGATTTTGAATAGTATTATTCGAAAGTTGGAAAATTTATTTAAAATGGAATTTTAAATGGTTTGGAAGAGATAAATGAATTTATTTAAAAAAGGTGATGAATTTCTTGAAATCCAATTTATAATTGATTTGGTATTTGAAAATAGATCTTTGGGAAATCGATATGAAAATTTATTTGGTGTTGAATTAAAATGGGTTTTGTGTTGAAATAAATTTGGAAATTGATTTGTGAAATGATTTGGTATTGAAATAAATTTAGAAATCAATTTGTAATTGATTTGGTGTTTGAAAGTGAATATTTGGAAAACGACTTGAAAATCGTGTATAAGTGAATATTTGGAAATTTAAATTCACAATGGAATTTATAAAGGAAAGGGAAATTTGTTTTAAAAATAAACATTGATTTATTTTTAAGTGTGAAAATAAATTTACAGATTTGGAACGCAAATTTGAAATAAATCGATAAGGATTTATTTAATTGGTTTAAATGGACCATTTTGAGATGGAAGTGTATTTTCTTTGAAAAGCCGAGTATATTTCCAAAGTAGTTTTAAATTATAAATGAAGAAATTCTGAAATTGGATTTTAACGAATATTTTGGAAATAAAGTATTTGAACTCGGTAAATTTCCAGTGGAAATGAATAAATATTTGGAAATATATCCCGTGTAGGGAAATATGATTTGAAATTTGTTTTCAAAGTGATGAAGTGTGAAAATGTGATTTGAAATTGGTTTTCAAATGTTAAAGTGTGGAAAAATATATATCTTGTGAAGATATTTTGAAAATAAATAATTTGGGAAAAATTATTTAAATTGGATGTTTGTTGTGAATGTTGTTTGATGGTTAAATAACTGACTATCAATATTTGCCTTTGAAATGGCACTTGATTTGTTTTTAAAACAAACGCTCACTATTCGGGTTAGCCGGGAAAAGACCTTTGTGTCATATAACCCATTTCGAATTAGTGATACGACGATATGGATCGTATTGAAGACCGGTGTTGAAGACCAGATATTTTTGAAAATGAAAGGACAACCTGCCGAATGTCTCTGCACCGAGTTGCTCCGGTATAGAGATTTATATCACTCTTCTTGTGATGGGAAGTCCGGACGTGATTAGTGAATATCCGGATTGCAAGGGCTTCTTTGGAAGTGCCTTCGGTTCTGTTCGATCCCGGAACGGACTTGTATGGATGTGTGTCTGACATTACACTTTGAGATGTAAAGCTGGTTTCTATCAAATACATTTCTGTTGGTGGCGGAGAATTTATTCTCTTAGCTTAACACCCTTCTCTGAGACGTACGAGCTCAGAGGTTATGTAGTTGATGGTTACTAGTGATACATTCCCAATTTGGTAATGTGGCGTACGAAGTGCTGTTGATCATTTGTTGATCAAAGCGTGGCTTTGTGAAAAAGCGTGGCTTTGTGAAAAAGCGTGGCTTTGTGAAAAAGCGTGGCTTTGTGTATAAGCGTGGCTTTGTGAAAAAGCGTGGCTTTGTGAAAAAGCGTAGCTTTGTGGATGAGACTTCGTTGAGCCTAACAACCCGGTAATGGTCGAAACAGGAATGTTGCGGCAAAGGTTTTTAGGGGTAGCGCCCCTAAAGTATGTCATTTCCTTCTGGATATAAAGGTGATATCATGGTATGGAGCCCAAATATTTTACCTATGTTGATGCTGCAAATTTATTATACTTTGTGGTTGTTGCTTTGTGGTTGAGGATCCTCGGATAAAGGTCGGTGACGACCGGGGGATGACATAGCTCGCATGTTAGTTACCTAGTTACAGCTTGGTTAAAGCGTGAGGTAGCGTCGGCCTTGTGTTTGCAGAGATCTGGTTAGGTTCTCGGGGCGTCTTTCCAAAGGCGTTTCCATTTCGGTGTAAGGAAGTTCCTTTGCCTGACCATTTGTTGGGAATCCAAAGAAACAATATGAACCTTGTACGGTTTTAGTTGTATTACCTGCTATGGAATGTGGCGGTATCCTGCTATTGAACATGGTAGCTATAGTAGGCATACAATAATGGTTGTATGCTGGCTAAGATTAATATTATATTTTCGAAATGGCTTTCGACACTATGCACTAATGGTAATAATATCGAATGATTTTGCGTAGTAAGCATTTTTGACTATCATAAGAGGAAATCTCCTCCAATTCTGCGTTTGCATTGTATGTGTGGCGGGAGGTCTTATGGTAGTTTCATTTTCCAAAAGCATTGCGAAATTGTTTTATTTTCTTTGTGAAGATAAACTGTTTTAGTTCTCACACCAGTCACCATGACTGACCTGGAGTTTATTGTTCCCTTCCTAAACTCTGGGTGCCCATCATTTTCCACACGGGCAGCCTAGAGTCAGGTTATCAGGTCATTCTGGATTCAGGAGATGCTGTGGAGCTCAAGTGGCGAGCTGGATGGCGAAGCATATCACTTGTATATGATATTATTATTCCGCTGTGTATTCTGTAGGAGGACAGGTTTGTATAACTGTCCATTGATGTATTGTTGTTGTAAACTCTGATGATGATGTAATATATAAAATGATATAGTTCTTGATTTAAAGATTATTCATTTATCTATTATATGTTGTTCCGCTGCGAATGTGAGATTATGATATTTTGTTGTTGTTGTTTCTTCTTTCTTTTTCTTCTGTCTTCTTCTACCTCTTCTTTTTCTCTATAACAATTCGGTTTTCCAGCATTCGATTGCTCGACAGTTGATACAGTGGACGTATTAATGTCGACTTTTGAGTGTCGAAAAGTCGTATCGTTACATTTGGTATCAGAGCATATGGTTAAGCGATTAACCTTGGCTCTGTTGGGTGTTACTCATTAGAGATAGAGTCAGTAGTACTCTAGAATGAGTGTGAGCGTAATGATAGATATGAGCGCGTATTTGTTAGTGATATAAAAATGTTTTATATTGTGTTTGCTTATCCGTTGAGCTGTTTATTAATTCTGGTCGGTATGTGGGATGCCATATTATCGATAGGGGTTTCTAAACACTTAAACGAGGCAAGTCGACATAGTATCATTTTAAATTGGGTAAATGAAATAATTTTACCTCGATTATATTTTGTATATAAAGGAAATAATTTTTTCAGAATTATTAAAGTGCATATAAATTGATTGTTTGGTTGTTAAAAATGTAAATATGTATAAGTCAATAAAAGTTGTTTGAATAATCTAAATAAAAACAACAATTGTAAAAGAATGAAGTATATGAGCAAATGAATTATTAAGTATGGAATTATAACTAATATGATTTGCAATTGTGAAATAATCTTGTATAAGTAAAGTTAAATAATGAAATTATATGAGAAAGGATTTATAAATGAGGTTTATAAATGTGATTTATAAATAAAAGGAAATTTTTTGAAAGAATATTAAGCACTGAATTCACTACTGTTACTGGGAAATAATAAGGGTGATGTGTAACAACTCGCATTTTTGACCGTTCAAGTCGACAAAACATACACACATGTCGACTCAAACAATCCAAAATACAGATACTTATTTGGGTAAATAAGAAATAGATAAGAAAGAATAGAAACAAACATAGAATCTCGCAGCGGAAAAAACAAGATATAATAATAAAATAACAGTTCATGAAGCTGTTAAATAAATATTTTTGATTATTATTATACATCATAAATCAGAGTTACATACATATCAGAGATAAAACAACAATGCAGCGGAAAAATAATAAAGTAGTAGAATACAAATGATGTAATACCAAACTCCGTCTTCGTCCTCCAGAATATACCTTCAACCTAATCTGAAATGCTCAGGCTGACCCGAGCGTAATGAAAAGACAAAACACTCGAGTCAGGACTAAAATATCTCATGTAAGTTAAATCGAATAAGTAAATATGAGTGTGACAGCGTCGGAGATGTTTATGGGTTTTAGACACCTCCTATCCAGTGTTAACGTGCGTGCATTAACTTAAGAGATGTTCGGGATTTCCATCTCCTAAGGATCCGTTAAACTATCTACTATGTAATAGAATACGCTATATACAATAATGACTATCATAAAGTAAAATATCAAACTAGCGTTAAGCCATGGCCCATTCCACCCTTAACACATTTTTATTCCCAAGAGCATATACAAGACCGTAGTTTCCCCAAAACCGGAAGTCACCAGAGGGCAATCCATATACTTACAAACCAAAACGTATTGGCGCGAATAGGATAATCAGTATGACAAGGTACATGAGGCGATACCAACTAGGATACTAGTAGTTGCGTGATCCGGACTGATGTTGGGCATAACAGCTACTACCCCAACACCACAAAACAACACTCCCAAAATCGAGGGGTGCACCCAAATCGAATCACAACAGTAATAGATATGGTAACGAAGAAGTGTGTCCGCTAGAGGTGGCGAACCTCAATGGCCCGACGCGGCTCTTGTTTTAGTCATGTCAGGGGTCATCCAATATCGTTCTCTTTCTTCAGTCAACGCGTTCACCAAACCATCCACTTCGTTCTAGATCAACACTCCGCGTATACTAGTTATTAAAGTGGTTTTCGGTATCGACGGAGAGTATGTCCATATCCGATCCCGGACTCTTTAATAACTACGTATTATTACACCGATGGCTCTTTTACATTTCAAATCGATTCATAATTGATATCAAAATATCATATTCGCTTCAAAATCAAATCCATTTCAAATATCATCATATCTAATCAAGATGTAAGATTCCGTTTCAAAATCATTTTCGCCTCAATATCTCATTTCGATTTCAAAATCATTTTTCGCCTTAATATCTCATTTCGATTTCAAAATCATTTTTCGCCTCAATATCTCATTTCGATTTCAAAATCATTTTTTTTCGCCTCAATATCTCATTTCGATTTCAAAATCATTTTTCGCCTCAATATCCACAAAACGATTCACATAAACTCGAATTCCAAAATTTAAAATTTAATCAAATTACAAATCATCAATTTCAACTCGATTCAGTTTCTCAATAAACCATTTCAAATTATCAATTTCAAATACATATTTGAACCACAAAATAAACAATTTCACTTCCAATATATTTCGAAACTTTAAATATTTCACATTTCAAAACAGTTCATATATTTATATAAGAATATAAGATTCGCTTTAAAACCATTTCGTATTCAAATTAGAATATTCTTCAAATTAAACATCCGTATTAAGTAGTTTACTTAATTTCTAGAACAATTCCAATTCAATAAACTTAGATTAATATTCGGATTTCAAGAATTCATTTAAGTATTATATTCCAAATCAATTTCAGTTCAAATCCGATTCAAATCAATTTTATCTTCAAATTTAATTCAATAGTTTCAATTTAGTCCAATTCACAAATTTCTTTGAATTTCAATTAAATCTCAATTTCAAATTAATTTTCAATTCCAAACTCAAACTTGAAATATCATTTCATATAAATTTTCTTAGAAATATTCAGAGTTCGATTAAAAGTCCAATCTTTTAAAACAAATCAACTTTCGAAAATTTACGCCGTATTTCAATTTTTTTCTTAAAAATCTAAACTTCGAATAATTAAACAATTTCATTTACCAAGTTTAAATTCCAACATCTCGAGCTTCAATTCAAAATAATTCAATTTCCATAAATTGGATTTTATTCTTAAAATCAATTCATTTAAATAATTTCAAAACAACTTTTAAAATCATTTAATTTATAACCAACCCGGTGTCCGTATATAATTTTCTAACCTATGGCCAAGTGGATAATTATTTAAATTTTAATTTCAAGGATGGATATATATCATTTCAATCCAAATAGATGTCATAGGTATATCATTTCAACCTATTCCTTAATTTATTCGAAATGATTCAATTTACAGTTTTATATGCAATAAACAATATACATGATGACAGCATGATATATCAAAATAAATAAACAACCAATATCGACCAATAGCATCCATCACAACCAATCAACCATAAAGCCAATAACATTCACAATAATTTTATAATTATCAATATCGAGTAATATACTGCCAATTTTAAATTTAAATTTATTTTAACGGTCAATTTAAATTCTATCAGTTAATTCATATATCAATACAGATGATAATTAAACCTACCAAACAACAGCCAATAAATTTCATATCACTTCAGAATATAAATTTAACTAACAAAAATTATTTTAGTCAATTGTGAGCGTATAAACACTCACCTTGAGTTTTCAATTTCAAATCAAATCGAACAACGTTCGATTTAACCTGAAATTTTAGTTAGCTCCAAACGTCCCCAATCAATTCCATGACGTAGAGCTCGTCACCATGATTCCAACGCAAAAAGTTTCGTCCAATTCTGATAACGGAAGAAGAAGTTATGCTATTTTCAAGATTGAATACAAATTTATATATCCTTCATTCCCATGTAGCTTATCCCAATGCATGCGTGCTCATGTGTACATGCACGCTTCTCTTTCACAACCGATCGACAATCTAACCCCCTCCACAAATTCCACTAGCCAAGCTTATCCATGTGGCACTCTTACCTTCCCTCCACCCCTCCGTCCCCCCCCCCCACCGAAGCCAACCTAGAACCCTAAAGCCGAGACCAGCGTGTACAGGAAAACCAAAAAAATAATGTGACTCTTCCACTATTGCACCACTCAATCATCTACTGGACCATCCCAAATGAACACCATAGAAGCACCTCCCTTCGAGAATCCCCAAGCCACTAACGACAACGCATAACAACGCCTATAGCTTTGGAAAACCAAAAACCCTATTCTTCCACCTCCGACAATGACCATCACCAAACTCCATAAAAAAGGTACCAAAAATACTACATATCCATGTGACTACAACGAGACAAGCGGCATCGATCAATTCTCAATGGATTGAGAGAATTTAATTTTCGAAGATTTTGAACATTATTTTCCTTTTTTTTGTAATTTAGTGATAACTTGAATGCTTCTTGATGAAATCGAGTGTGATCAATTCTAAAAATACTATTGGTCGATACGAACAACTTTCATTTTGGTGGCAAAGGATAATTGTGAACAGATTGAGAGATGATGAATTTTTAAAAGGGAAAATGTTTATTTTCATTTACTTGAACAAAGGAAATGAAAATGAAGAAGAAAGAGAGTAGTGCTGCTCTACACACACACATAAGTTAGGTACAAACAAGGTAACACAACGAAGGCAAGGGATATGGAGGACAAGGAACAATGGTGGCTGGTAGGGTGGAAGAGGAAATAAGGGGAACAAAAAAGTTGTTGAGTACTATTTTTGTTTTGAATATAATAAAAAGATTCTGATACCCCGCCACACAATATCATGTCTACGTACGAGTCACGAACGAAAAAAAATAAAATATGATCGTGTCATAATTGTAATGTGACCTCAAAACAAAATAAAACACACCGGTTATGAAGTTCTATTAAATTTCAAAAATGCCAACATTCGACGTAAAATACGTCAAATGGAAATTCAAATATTTTCCAAATTAAAACTTATGAAAAAATTCTATAAATTAAATTAAAATACGTCATCAAAAATCGGACAATTATTTGAAACATTAATTTTATTATAAAAACCCCAAATTGAATATTTAAAACAAATTAAATATTCCAAAAATCAAAATGATAAAATTCTGGGTCGTTACACTCTTCCTCTTAAAAGAATTTCATCCCCGAAATTTCACCATAGTCATAAACCCAAAAATACATAACACTACTCACCAGTCCGTAAGATGTGCATAGATCATTACTATAAAAAATCTAATTTGATCACCCACTCAAGTACGTAACTTTACTTTCAAACTAGCATCACTCACCCAGTTTACTAGTGCGGACTCCGATCAGGCTTCTTAATTAGAAACCCCTGCTCTCCTTACATAGCCATAAAAATATGATAGAAAACTTTTGGTTCCACATTAAGAACCCTCCCTAAGTGTTCGTCGTCAAAAATCGAGTGATAGATCCTTATTCAGATTGGTTTGATACATCTCAAGTCATGTACTCGAATCTTGGATCGAAATCTATATGAGAAGGGGAAATGATCTACGTACAACATATGTACTTATATTACTGGTCCTCACCAATATAAGTTTTATTTATGCTAAAATTATTTATGAAAATATTTCAAAAAAATTCCAACTTAAATTCAAACAATTTAGATGATACAACTTTTTTTATGAAATCCTTTCATAAAATCACTTTACTTTATTAACTTGCATAATACTCTATGACATTCTAAGAATATATACAAAATATCAAATTTTAATTCTATTCACATTTAACTATTCAGATGTAGGCCCAAAATAATTTGGGTCTTATAACTTAGTCCACTAACACCACCTTTTTACTCCTTCGGTCTGGTAAGTAGCTAAAAAGAATGGGATGCTGGTATCCAAACTCCGTCTTAGAATCTACTTTTCATTAGACTCTCATATGTAAAATGTTTATTAGCCGGCTCAATAACATCAAGTAATTTCCAACATCCTAGATGTTAAAATCAAAAGACACGGTTTAATAAAACAAAGTTCATTAAACCTTCTCAATAAATTTGACCCAATTAAAACTTCATTAATTAACCCATTTTAAATTAAGATACCTTTATATTTTGGAAACTTAAGAGTGATAAGCTTGGATATTTATTTCAAAAGCTTTTGAAATGATATTATATATATTTTAGTCCATAACACACACACACACATATATATATATACATATATATATATATATATGTAGCCTGAATAATCCAAAATGAAACCAAGGAACTGGGTACTACCAAACGGTACTATACATTCCCTTACCAACAAAGGTGATACTTAAGAGAATCGTCTACCATCCGAACACATATCTTACCCATTTATTTTATTTTTGAGCCACTCGAACCAGTTAATTTAAAAATACCTTTCTGCTTTTCAATTACCTTTTTGAAACAATATCATAAATATATATTTCTAGCTATGTATTTTGAACAAAATATCTAATTCCAATTTGCTTTGGATTTGTTCGATTTCAATCTCGTTCCGACCGTACAATGACAAAAGATAATAATTTACTAAGTGCACAATACCATTCGCCTAAGCAAACATCTAATTGTCACTTAGAAGATTATTCTGACCACCACAAAACAAATCGAGACTCATTCCCAAACCAATGTAAAGAAGATATACCTTTTCTTTAAAATTTTCTCTTCCAAAAGTATTTATACTTGAAAATGTTTTTAAGTAAACTATTGTCACTATTTCCTAAAATATTTATACTTTAAACTCTTTCAAGTAAAATTAATACTTCTTTTCCCATAAATCATTTGAAATAATAATACACATCTTTCCTTTTGTACACCAAATCATGCTTTTGGGATTTAATCAAAATCCGTTTTTACCCAAACAAATCTATAACAAAATTCCTTTTTAAAATACCAATATTTGTAAAATATCTTCAACTAATATTATTATTACCTTCTTAAAACTTTGAAAACCATTTTCGAAAAGCACCAGGATTTATGTTCTCAAATTCCTTTTATTTATAAAACACATTTTTATAAATAAAATTACTCCTTTTAAAGGAAATCATTTCTCATATATTTATTTCGAAAATATTCTAGCTTCCCCTTTTAACAAAACAAGATTTGTTAAAACCTATTTTTTATAAAATAACCTTTACATAAATCATTCCTGAATATTTAGTTTAAAATATTTAAATTTACTTAAAATAAAAAACTTATATTGAAATCAAATTTTAACCTAGCATTGTCAATGAACGCCTTATAGTCAAATTGTGAAACTTAATTTATAAGGTATTGGTTTTCAATGTTCCCAAACTTCCTATCTACCCAAACAAGTTTCAAAAAGGAAGATTCCAGATAGATCAACCAACAATAGTCAATGCTCAAAACGGGCGAGCGTGACTAACCAAATTCTAGATAATAATGATAAAATATTTTCATTTCCTAAAAAACAAGCACAACCAAGAATACTTTATTAAATTTTTGAAAAATTATTCTTTTATGTATATAAAATATATTCCTACGTAAAATTATTTCATTTACCCATTTTAAAACAATATAATGTCAGTTTGGCCTTGTTCAAGTGCTTAGAAATCCCTATCAATAACGTTGGCCACACATTGACCATGATTCATAAATCACTACCCCAATCAAACAACACAATATAAAACCTTTCTATGAAAATAACAAATACATGCTCTTACACACACACACACATTCAAACTCTGTGACAACCCGGAATTTTGGTTATTTGAAATGGGAATATCTAATTGATTTTAAATATTCAAAAGGGTAATTTTGACTTGAATTTCAAATATCACTATTTATTGGGTGATTTAATTATTGAATTTAAATAATTGGGAATTGAGAAAATTGTTGAATCTTGGGTTTTAAGTTTATTAAAAATATTTCGAAGGCTTATAAAATTTGTATTATCAATGCTAAAGATAATAGAACTTTTAAAATCGAATTTAAAAGTGATTTGTTCAGTTTTATAAATATATCTTTTAAATCGGTATTTAAAAATAGCCTTCCGAGGCATAGTCTCGGAATTTGACGAAACTAGTTCCAATGGATCCGTAATAGTGTATTATTATCAGATTTCAATTTTCGTAGCATTCGGAGTTGTCGTGTGGCCGTACGGTTTATAAACGCGCTAAGATTTTTATCGAAATTCAATATGATAACTGGGTCCAAAAGTTATCTTCTCCATACGATCGAATTAGGACTCAAAACCTTTTCCATTGCATTCAGAATAGGGGTATAACATTACAAACCACCTCAATAGGAGTTTGAAATTTTAAGTTGCATTTGAATTTGAATTTAATTGTATATATTTATACTTGTCAATTGCAGTTGAAATTATATCAACATCAGCTCCAATTCTGTCCCTCTTCAATCACTGTAGGCTTCCTTCCTTTCAATCACTTCCTGCCTTCTTTTACATCAACTCAGCCGAGAATTCTATTTTCAAACGAGAAAAAAATATACAAAATCAAAATAATGGCCACTTCCATTTCTATACAAATCCAAATCGAACCCCCCTCGTTTGAAAATCAAATCCCATCGTTCAAAGAAAAAATGGCTTCCTCCAGAGAGATACGAACGAATTCACGAAATCGCAGCTCTTCTAACTGAATCGAATAATTCAAATCGTCGGTTCTTCCCTTCTTCTTCCAAATCCACGAGATAAATCAAATTCGATTTCGAATCGACTCGCAAGCTCGTGCCGAAGTTCGCCTGGCCTATCGATCGCACGCAGGTCGTGAAAACATGGAGGGGGCGAGGGAAGCGGCGGTAGTCGCGATGGTCATAGGTAGCTTCCTCATGTCGATCTGGTATTTATACCACATAGAAATCAGCTCGACTTCGACAGAGGTGCGGTTCCAATTGCAATGTTCGTGGGGTTAATCGAGGTAGTAGCCGAGTAGAGATCGAGATAAGCATGCAGTGAGGTATTTTCTGAGTTAATCTAGGTTTATTTAAAAATTTAAGAAGTTAATTTTTATTTTACTTTAAAGAAAAGGTTTTACAGTCTAGGAAATTACTGTTTTTATTAGATTAGAATATATATATATATATATATATATTTAGTTATAAACTGTTTAAACAGAATATGTATATATAGATAAGGATTTGAAAAGAAAAATATAATAGGAATTTTTAATGTTGGAAAGTTTTCAAATCTATATAGATTATTATGTAGTTTCAAAAGATATTACCTATACACATATTAAACCTACTAATTGATTTTAGGGAAATATATTATAGTGATTTACTCATTTTATTTACTTATTAAATTACTTTAGTTACTAAAAATTATTTATATTTGGAAAACTAGTTAAAAATTTAATTATTGGTTTAAAACCAAATCATTTGTTAAACTAAATAAATAAATGATAATTAACTGTTCGATTAATTCAAATATTAATAAATTATATAATGTTAATACAAGGTCCAAAATCGTGAAGAAAATAGTCGAGATGGATCAGATTGCGAATAAGAAGTCAAAAGGTGAGTTAATCTCACTCACATCTGGATTTCCAGAATTTAATTTAAATAGTTCGAATTTAAATTATTGATTGGATGTGATATGATATATATAATAGTATATATATATATATATTGGAGTGATTGATTTTCCCGCATTATATAGCGGATGAGACCCTATGCGCCGCATAATAGCGAATGATATTATATAAACCCATATACCGCGATATTCCACCTTGAAGTGGAATTGGTATTTTATATTGTGCTAACATCTGTGGATGTAAGGAAACAGGTTGGAGGGATCCAACTGGATTCCTCAAAATTATTTAGATTGTTTAATATTCTGTGTTATGAATATTTGATTTTCTATGATGGATTATATGGACAATTGAGATTGAATGCTATGGATTGCTTGAATATATTTCGATACTCTGAGTTATCAAAATATATAGAATTGGATTTTTGAAAAGAAAATAAAAGAGTAAATTTTCAAGTAAAATAATTATAGAGAATTTGAATAAATTTAAGAATGAATTGGAAAAGAATATAAGTGATTTTAAAATCCTAATAAATAAATTCCGAGTATGGGAAAAGAGGATTTTGAGCAAACGGTGAAATAATGGAAATTTAAACTTAAGTGATATTATTTAAAGTAATAAAGAATTTACTTTAAAATTCAAGGTTTAAATCTATTTAAAAAGTATAAAGAAGGAATTTGGGAAAAAATATGAAATTGGTATTTTCAGATAAAAAGGTTTTAAAATCGGAAGTTAATGGGTTTTGAAATAAATTGAGTAAGTAAAGGGATTTTTTTTCAAAATGAAGAAATTTGGAAATCAACTTGAAATTGATTTAAGTGTATAAAAGTGGGATTTTAAAAGAGAAGTGAGACTTTGGAATATATAAACTGGGTTTATAAAAGTGAAGTAATATATCAGTGGATATTTGGAAGAATAAATTTAAGGTGGGAATTTATAAAAAGAATGGGTAAATTTGATTAAAAATAAATAGTGATTTATTTTTAAAGATGTGGAAGAGAAGTATATTTCCCTGGATAGCCAAGTACGTTTTCAAAGCAAATTCTTAAGTATAAGTTAAAGTTTCAAAGTTGTTTTAAAAGTATGTTTTTGGAAAATCTATTATTTTAAAATGTTTAAATGTTAAAGTAAGTATTTTTCAAATTTATAGTAGTAGTAATTATTTAAAGGTTAATTGGTATTATGTTTGAAATAGATAAAAATTTAGTTTTATATTTTATAAAGTAGCTTTATTTTAAATATTCTTGAAGTGTATATTTTTTAAAATAAAGTATTAAAGTAGTTTTAAATCTAAATGTTTAAAAGTATATTTTATAATTAAGTGTTTTAAATGATTTTAAAGTCTAAGTATTTGTACTTGGTGATTTCAGTGGAAATAGAAAATATTGGGAAATTTATTCCGTGAGAGAAAGATGGTTTGAAATTGTTTTCAAAGGGTTGAAAAGTGGAAATATATCTTGTGAAGATATTTTGAGGTTAATAAATAATTTGGGATAAATTATTTAAAGGTCTGATGGTTGTTTGTGAATGTTATTTGATAGTTAAATAACCGACTATCAATATTGGCCAATGCGTTGATCGTTTCGAAGAGACCGGGATCGGGATTTATTTCCCGAAAACCACTTCGATCCGGTTTGTACGTTTTCGTGGGAAAAACGAGTTTGGAATCGAAGATGGAGCAGTGAAGTGCAAGGGCTAATCGCTACTAATCCTGAGGTGATTCCAAATGGATGTAGTAGGAGTAGTGCCTTTGGTTCCGTTCGAACCCGGAACGGACTTGTATGGATGAATGCTTTCGGAACATCGTCAGGTGGACGGTGGGCATTCCAAGTGATATGTTCTAAAAAGGTAACGCTTAGTCTTGAGCCTCATCAACCGGGAATGATTGAAAATCAGGGGTTATGCAGCAAGGCTATGTGGGTAGCACCCATTAGGGTGAGGTCATCCCTGTCTAGATGTCCCTTTTTATTCCGGCTTAGTGGTGCGGTTGCTGATCCCAACTGTGGGGTGATCTTACTCGGAATTACCCAGTAAGGGGTAGTTCCGGCTTTGTGTTGCAGGGGATCAGGCGTGGTCCTTGGAACGCTGATCTAGACCAGGTACTGTGACAGGTGGTACCCCAGTGCCTAGTCATTGTATGGAATCCAATCTCCAATAAGCGCCTGTACGGTTTTGATTGTGCCCAACTATTGCTGAAATGTGAGATGCAAGCATTTCAGCTAGATTCTATTTTACTTTCAATAGACACTATTATAATATCAGACGGATTTGATATAAAGTGTTTTGGCTATCGTAAGGTAAAAACCCGACATGCTTATTTGTGGCGTGGTCTTACGAGATGCCTTTGATTTCAAAGGATTTTGGAAACTTTAATAATCCAATTGAGTGTGTTTTCTCACGCTGGTTTTCCAGACTGACTCGGGTGTTATTTTATCATAATGCTCGGGTCAGACCGAGTATTATAGAATACAGGATATGATGCTGTGGAGCTTAGGAGACGAGCTGGATGGCGAGACGTACTTCCGTACTTGATTAATATTCCGCTGTGTATTCAGTCTTGTGAGGACAGGTGATGATAACTGTCCAGTTGTGTGTTATGAATTGTGTTGTACTCCGATGATATAATGTATAAACAGATATAATTCTTTTGTTTTAAAGATTAATCATTTATCTATTATATATTGTTCCGTTGCGTATGTGAGATTCTGATGTTGTGATGTTGTTTCTATTTTCTTCTTCTACCTTCTTCTTTCTTTAACCTTGATGACCACGATTTTTCAGGCATGAAAAATCGTGGTCGTCACAAACTCATTTTAAGATATTACTAATCTGATCTCTAATGAGTTACTCATTCTAGGGTGTTACTAACCCTAACTCTAATGAATTCACCCCACCAAGGCTAGGTGTTTGCTCAACCTAAGCTCTGATACAATGTGTAATGACCTTCCTTTTTGATCCTTAGAAATCGACACTCGTATATCCACGATGTTCACATGCTGAATATCAAGTGCCTAAAAGACAGATTATTGAGGTGAAAGAAAGAAATGAAGGAAAAAAAATCTCACACCATGAAGAGATAAATATATAATATACATAAGATCTTTATGAAAAGAAATCATCTTATATATACATACATAACACTAATCATAGCACACTAACCTATGTCAGCCTAGATAGTTATTACAACCAATCCTTACAATTATTGATAAATACATACGGAAATCAAGAACAACAAAACAGCGGAAAATATAAGATATGTGAGTATGTCTTGGAGAATCCAGCTCATCCCTTGAAAGCTCCAAAGTATCCAGCTAAATCTGGAAAATAAGCTTGGGATGAACCGAGCATTATAAGGAAAAACAATGCCCAAGTGAGTCTGATAAAACCAATGTGAGAAACTCAAATCACAAGAAATTTTATTTATTATAACTTGTAAAATCCTATAAAATCAAAGCTATCTCGTAAGACCACGTCGCACATAAACACGGATTGGTTTTTACCTGACGATAACTAAAACATTTATATCAGAAAATCCAACGACATTATATTAATGTCTAAGGGTGAAAATAGTAATAATTAAGTAGTTGTGATGCTTGTGAGTGTACATCACAACAATGCTAGGTACCAAAATGTAACGACCCGTATTTTTACGGATCGAAACATCGTAAAACTGTTGTCATTAGATCGATAGTATTGATAAATCGTTTGAAGCTTGAGATTGAGTAGAAGCTTAAGTCGTATAGAAGATGAGTCGAGTGGTAACTTAAGTCGTGGAGCGACTTAAGAGATAGAAAAGACCTAAGGAGTTTGGTCATGTTGAAGCTTAGGTCGTGAAGGAGGTTAGGTCGTAGACGACTTAAGAAATTGGAACGACTTAAGGATTGGAGCGACTTATAGAATTGGCGACTTAAGATAGTGGCGACCTAAGGAAGATGGAGACTTAAGGAATCGGTGGCCTAAGTTAGTAGACGACTTAGGAGTTAACGGTTTAAGATAGAAGGCGACCTAAGAGAGTAAGCGAGTTAGCGACCTAGGGGTTGAGTGAGTTTGCGACCTAAGGAAGTTAAGCCGCTAAGCCGCTTATGGGGTTAAGTCGTATGGTTTGTTAAGTCGCGAGATAGTTAAGTCGTGAGGTGTTAAGTCGTAACCTAGCTAAGTCGCAAAGATCGTTAGGTCGTATCCCAGTTAGGTTGCGACTTATGTTAGGTCGCGTGGATGTTTAAGGGGTTAGGTCGTGTAGCGTTAAGTCGCTAAGTCGTATCTCGTTGAGTCGAGTAAGTTGATAGGTCGTTAAGTCGTACCTTAGTTAAGTCGCGTGAGTACTTATGTTGTTAAGTCGCTAGGTCGTGCGCCTATGTGTTAGGCTTAGGTCGTTGAACTGTTGAGTTGTAAGTCGTAGGGATGGTTAAGTCGTAAGTCGTGGTATCTATGAGTCGTAGGTCGTGGATTTTCTTAAGTCGTGGACGACTTATGAAGGCGGACGACTTAGGGGATTTCAGCCTATAAATACACGTCCATTTCCTCACTTTTTGGGATCCGGATTTGAAGCGACGAAGTGCTGCTATTTTGAGAGCTCGAGTTCTACACTTCTTCACTTCTTTTCTCCACTTTAATCTTGTGTTTCCTTTCATCCAAATTGAAGATCAAATCGAAGATCCAAGAGCTAAAGTTGAAGATCTACATTCTTCGAAGAGAGATTTCATCGTTTGAAGCGGATATGTGATAGATCGAGTTAGATCCTTCGCTGTCCAGATATGAAGTGTGTTGCTTTTGAGGTGTTTAGGTGATTCGATGAGTGGTGATTATCTCACACGGATCCAAAGGAGTATATCGGATTGTTGGCTTGATTTGGGGTTAAAATAGTGATTTCCATGCATTTTCATAAACTTAAGTATAGATCCATTGTTCATGATGATTTGACATCCATTTTACTACATGTTAACCTATGCAAGTTCATTCATCAAGATTATAGAGATATTGCTCATGTTTTCATGCTTGTTAGACTTTAGACTCTTTATTTACAAAATTGCCATTATTGTTATAATTGTTATTTAGATCATGTTTGAATGCTTGATTACTTGGATTAATGATTGACTTGATTGATTGTTATGAATTAGTTGATTGATTATTTGATTTAGACAAGATGGTCGAAGATGATTCAAAAGCAAAGGGAAAGGCTTTTGAATTGGAAAAGATGCTCGTGGCATATGTAGCGGATGATGAAGCTCATATGGATAGATTTGATGATGATGATGTTGAGATGAGGCTGTGCTAGGATGTGATGAAGCGAGGCATGATATGAGAGATTCTTGGTCTAATCCAGACGGGATCATTCCAAGCATGTTGATAAGTCGGTGAAATGGTTCGAGTTTGAGGATAATGGTTTGCTCGAGAGGCGCTTGAGCTAGTATGGAAATAGTCGTCGAGGAGGATGACTAGAAGGCTGAGATCTCATCGTTGTTGAAGGTTCTAGCATGCTCAAAGCAAGAGTACGTTGGGCAGATTCGATAGTCCCTGAAGGCTACTGATTGGTAGTCGAGTACTCTGGGCAGATTCGATAGTCCTAGGCACGGGTCACGACGACGTGCGGAGTTATGTCTAGAACCGGGGTTTCCATTAGCCCTTGACGGACGGCTGAAAGAATGTGCCGGTCATTCAATTAACGGTGATATCGAAGCAACGATAACAGTGATAGCCAGAGTCATGGATGTTTGGTTGTATCGTCATTCGGTCTCAAGAGCGGTATTTTCTGGGTGCTTATCTGATCTTGGTTTAGGCCTTGGGGGTTTGTACTTGGAAAACATCGCCCTTGACTCGAGTGATAATTACTTTACCTTAATTGTTTGCTTTGCTATGTTTGCTTCTGCTTAGTGTGTGTCTGGGGGCTATCACTGTAGAAAGAGGTGGAGTGGGAGGGTTGGATTCCTATTCCTTTTCCTTTATGCTCTTTTGGTATGTTGTTAGTTAATTTACCGCTCACTAAGACTGTTGTCTGACTCAAGGCTTTATGTTTTAACTCTTAGTGCCTTGGGCTGTTCGTCCATTTTGGGACGGGCAGACTAGGTAGCAGGTGACAGGTGTTGTTCTTGCTTCCAACGATGCTGATGACGAAGACGAGCTGGAGGCTTGCATATTATTTTCTTACTATATGTACTGGATGTTCCGCTGCTTTGTATAATTCTCTGAGTGATATGTAGTGAGGCTTGATGTATTGACTATTCAGATGTTGTATTCAACTATTATGAAGTTTTATTGATGAGATTCTATTCTGTGAAGCTTCACTATATATATTCTCTATTGTATTTTATACATGCGCTGTGAGTAATACGATAGATTCCGCTTTTTAATTTACCTTGAAAATCGTCCATGGCTGTCTGTCACACTTTACAGCGCACTATCTCTAGGTTCAGTGCAGGGTCATGGGCGGTCTTCACATTTGGTATCAGAGCTTTGGTTAATCGATTTTACCCAACGCTCGCTGACGTAACTACGTATGAGAGACGTAATTGTATTTTGATGGATGATTACTATATATAATATAGTAGCTTAGAAGGATTTGAATTCCTTATGCAGTTGTTCCTCAAGGTGTATTAATCATTCCTTTTTATAGATATTGAGGATGAGTCGAAGAGGGAGACCAGTTGCTAGGGAAGGCCGAGCTGCTGAAGGGACTGCTGATTATGTAGCTATGTTTGAAGCTATGATGACTTCGATCATGAGAAGGATACCAGTTCCGGGGACAGCAGTTGATGTTGGAGTTTAAGTTCAGGCTCCAAGACCAGTGGATTTTGCTAAGTTGTGTAAAGACTATACTGCTCTTGGAGGGAAGGTTTTCTTGGGGACAGAATCAACCATTGAAGTCCAGAGGTGGATAGATGCTTATAGAAGGATCTTTGGTGATTTGGGAATTGAGGATGCAACTAAGAGGAAGTTAGCATCAAGACAGCTTCAAGGGAGAGCTTCTGATTGGTGGAACTCTATCACCATTGATACTCTGGAGGAAGAGATTTCTTGGGAGCAATTCCAAACCAGATTTGAAGCTAAGTTCATTTCTACAGCTCAGAAGTCTGTTCTGTTCAAGAAGTTTGTGGAGCTCAAGCAAGGTGGAAGACCAGTTCTTGAGTATGTTTCTGAGTTTGAAGCTTTGTCCAAGTATGCCCGGTCGTATATTGAATCTTCATATCAGAAGAATAAGAAGTTTGTGACAGGCTTGGACAGTTATCTTGGGAGGCAGTTGGTGGATCATTTGGACGATCCATTTGAGAAGCTTGTGGAGAAAGCTCTGAGGCACGAGAATCTGTTTCCTAAGGAAGGATCTGTTGTTGCTGTGACCAGGGAAGAGTCTAAACCACAGCAAGGTGGAAACAAGAAGAGAAAGCAGCAGCAGCAAAAGGGTAAGGATGGCCAGAAGAAGCCGAAGGGCGAAGTGACCTGCTACAATTGTCAGCAGAAGGGCCAATTCTCCAGGGATTGCAAGAATCCGAAGGTGCCGGTGAAGTGCCACAACTGTGACAAGCTGGGGCATGTCAGGAAGAATTGTCCAGAACCGTGGAAGGACAAGCAGATTGTGCAAGCTTATGCTTTGGGAGTTGTTCCATCATCTTCAAAAGCTCCTACCGCTGAAGAGAAAGGAAAGAGTGTGGTGGTTCAGGGTACTATTTTCATTTGTGGGGTTCCAGTTAGAGTGTTATTTGATACTGGGGCGTCGCATTCTTTTGTTTGTAATGAACTTGTAGGCCGATTGGGTTTAGAACCGGATATTGTTGATAGGCCATTGGTTGTAACTAATCCAGTTGGGGTTTCATCTTGTTTGTGTATGTTATGCCGTGGTCTGATTGTATCGAGTCATGATTGCTCTTTTGTTTGTGATTGTTTTGTTCTGAACTTTGCGGGGTTCGGAAATATTTTGGGTATGGACTGGCTTAGGAAGTATGCGGCAAAGTTTGATTGTGATAGCTTGGAGGTGACAGTCGAGAATGTGGAGGGGCGAAAGATTGTGATACGATGTAAGCATGAAGAAGGCGTCTTCATGAGCTTCATGTATTCGCTGGTTGTTCCACGGGATGGACTGTCATCTGTGCCAATCGCTAATGGATTTGAGGATGTCTTTGACGAGGTCAAAGGGTTACCGCCACATAGAGAGATCGAGTTTCGTATAGATCTAGTGGTAGGAGCCAGACCTGTTGTGATGCCTCTTAGGCGGATGGCGCCTAGGGAACAGCAGGAGTTGAGGGTGCATGTTGATGATCTTTTACAGAAAGGATTCATTCGGCGTAGTGTGTCCTAATGGGGTGCACCAGTTGTGTTTGTAACCAAAGCGGATGGATCGCTGAGGTTGTGTGTGGATTATCGTGAGCTGAATAAAGTGACTAAGAAGAACAAGTATCCATTGCCGAGAATAGATGACTTGTTTGATCGGCTTCACGAAGCGAAGGTTTTTTCTCAGATGGATTTGGCAACGGGATTTCACCAGTTAAGAGTGGCTAAGGATAGTGTGCCGAAGACTGCTTTTAGGACACCATCCGGTTTCTTTGAATGGCTGGTAATGCCGTTTGGATTGACTAATGCGCCAGCATATTTTGTGGATCTTATGAATAGAGTGTTCAGAGATCAGCTGAACAAGTTCGTGCTAGTGTTCGTGGATGATATTTTGATCTATTCCAGAACTGAAGAAGAGCACAAGACGCACTTGCGTATTTTTTTGGAAATCTTATGGAAACATCAGCTGAAGGCTAAGTTTTCGAAGTGTCACTTCTGGAAGAGTGAAGTGAGGTTCTTAGGCCATATTATCTCTGGAGATGGAATAGCGGTTGATCCCGCCAAGGTGGCAGCAATCCAGGATTGGGTTAGGCCTAAGAATGCATCTGATGTGAGAAGTTTTCTTGGATTAGCAGGATACTATCATCGATTTATCAAAGACTTTTCCAAGGTGGATGCACCATTGACAGGATTGATGAAAAAGAACCAAGTATTCAGATAGGATGCTAAGTGTGAGCAAGCTTTCGGAATCCTGAAAGAGCGACTGACAAGTGCTCCTGTTTTGACTATTCCAAGTGGAAATGATGAGATGGTGGTTTACACCGACGCATGTGGTACTGGACTTGGAGCAGTCCTAATGCAGAAGGATAAAGTTGTTGCGTATGCAAGTTGACAACTGAAGCCGCATGAAAGGAATTATTCGACTCATGATTTGGAGTTAGCGACGATTGTTTTTGCTCTGAAGATGTGGAGACATTATCTATTGGGAGTTCGATTCGAGTTGTTTACAGATCATAAGTCGTTGAAGTATCTTTTCTCCCAAAAGGATTTGAATCTTCGGCAGCAACGATGGCTAGAGTTTTTGGCATCATATGATTTTGGTATAGCCTATACTCCGGGAAAAGGTAATGCAGTGGCAGATGCGTTAAGTCGAAGACATGCAGGATTGGGAGCCATGTTTTCAGAATGGAAGAATCTCGAGTATTTAGCTGGATTTGACTTCAGGCCCAGATGTGAATTGGAACCTGAGATATTGGCAAACTTATCAATAAGACCGACTCTTGTGGAAAGAATTGGCGAGAGCCAAAAGCGAGACGATAAGCTTGTCAAGATTATCCGTGATTTGGAATCTGGATTGGACCCAGAAAAGGATAAAGGATTCGAGGTCGATCGAGAAGGTTGGCTTTGGAAGCAAGGACGACTAGTTGTTCCCGATATGGATGAATTGAGAAGTGAAGTTCTGGAAGGAAAGTCATCACTTGAAGTTGACAATTCATCCAGGTGGAAATAAGATGTATCGGGATATGAAGAGAACCTATTACTGGGAAGGTATGAAGAAGGATGTCGGAAATTTTATTTCCAAATGCATGAACTACCAGTTGGTAAAAGCCGAACAGAAGAAGCCAAGTGGATTGCTTCAGCCATTAGAAGTTCCTACATGGAAGTGGGAGCAAATATCGATGGATTTTATCGATGGGTTACCTAGAACCAGAGCGGCAAATGAAGGGATTTGGGTCATCGTAGATCGTCTGACTAAGAGTGCAAGATTCATTCCTGTTCGATCGACTAGGACTGCATCAAAGTTGGCTGAGTTGTATGTTAAGTGGATAGTTCGATTCCATGGTATTCCGAAAGGTATAGTGAGCGATCGAGACCCATTGTTCACTAGTGGATTTTGGAAGAGCTTCCAGGAAGTTTTGGGAACTGAACTGTGTTTGAGTACAGCTTATCATCCCCAAACAGATGGTCAGACCGAGAGAGTCAATCGAGTTTTGGAGGATCTCCTTAGAGCTTGTGTTTTGGATTTCGGAGGATCATGGGAAGATCACCTTCATTTGGTAGAATTTTCGTATAATAACAGCTACCAGTCAAGCATTGGTATGGCACCGTATGAAGCATTGTATGGAAGACCGTGTAACTCTCCGATATGTTGGTTAGAAATAGGAGAGAAGCTGATACTTGGGCCAGAGATGATTCGACAGTCTTCGGATTGCATAGAGATCATTCGGCAACGAATGAAGGCAGCCCAAGACCGACAGAAAAGTTATGCCGATAAGCGTCATAAGGATTTGGAATTCGACGTAGGTGATATGGTTTTTGTGAAGATTTCTCCACTGAAGAATGTTATTCGATTCGGGAAGAAAGGAAAATTGACTCCGAGATTTGTTGGACCCTTCCCGATCATCGAGTGAATTGGAAAGCTCGCCTACAGATTGGAGTTACCAGAAAAGATGTCGAGTGTGCACAATGTTTTTCATGTATCGTATCTACGGAAGTATGTGCACGACTCAAATACAATGGTTTCTACTGATAGCTGTGAAGATTTCGAGGTTGATCCAGTTGTTGAGAGACCTCGTAAGCCGCTTCGTGTTGTGGAAACTGACACGAAACAGCTTAGGAGGAAGGTAGTTAGGTTGCTCAAGATACAATGGAGTGATGATGATAACGACTGTACATGGGAGGAGGAAGAGAGGATGAAGGCAGCTCATTCTGAACTCTTCGAGGTATGGCCATAAGGTGTCGTGTCATCTCACGATATTGTAACTTGTTCTAGTTTTAGAATTCTGCAAGCTAGGCTAGAATTAGATGCATGGTTTGTTGATTGCTATGGATGATAGGCATGCGGAATAGTTTTGATTACTTTGTTTGTTTGGAATTTCGGGGGCGAAATTCCTAAGGGGGAGAGAATGTAACGACTCGTATTTTTACGGATCGAAACATCGTAAAACTGTTGTCATTAGATCGATAGTATTGATAAATCGTTTGAAGCTTGAGATTGAGTAGAAGCTTAAGTCGTATAGAAGATGAGTCGAGTGGTAACTTAAGTCGTGGAGCGACTTAAGAGATAGAAGAGACCTAAGGAGTTTGGTCATGTTGAAGCTTAGGTCGTGAAGGAGGTTAGGTCGTAGACGACTTAAGAAATTGGAACGACTTAAGGATTGGAGCGACTTATAGAATTGGCGACTTAAGATAGTGGCGACCTAAGGAAGATGGCGACTTAAGGAATCAGTGACCTAAGTTAGTAGACGACTTAGGAGTTAACGGTTTAAGATAGAAGGCGACCTAAGAGAGTAAGCGAGTTAGCGACCTAGCGGTTGAGTGAGTTTGCGACCTAAGGAAGTTAAGTCGCTAAGCCGCTTATGGGGTTAAGTCGTATGGTTTGTTAAGTCGCGAGATAGTTAAGTCGTGAGGTGTTAAGTCGTAACCCAGCTAAGTCGCAAAGATCGTTAGGTCGTATCCTAGTTAGGTTGCGACTTATGTTAGGTCGCGTGGATGTTTAAGGGGTTAGGTCGTGTAGCGTTAAGTCGCTAAGTCGTATCTCGTTGAGTCGAGTAAGTTGATAGGTCGTTAAGTCGTACCTTAGTTAAGTCGCGTGAGTACTTATATTGTTAAGTCGCTAGGTCGTGCGCCTATGTGTTAGGCTTAGGTCGTTGAACTGTTGAGTTGTAAGTCGTAGGGATGGTTAAATCGTAAGTCGTGGTATCTATGAGTCATAGGTCGTGGATTTTCTTAAGTCGTGGACGACTTATGAAGGCGGACGACTTAGGGGATTTCAGCCTATAAATACACGTCCATTTCCTCACTTTTTGGGATCCGGATTTTGAAGCGACGAAGTGCTGCTATTTTGAGAGCTCGAGTTCTACACTTCTTCACTTCTTTTCTCCACTTTAATCTTGTGTTTCCTTTCATCCAAATTGAAGATCAAATCGAAGATCCAAGAGCTAAAGTTGAAGATCTACATTCTTCGAAGAGAGATTTCATCGTTTGAAGCGGATTTGTGATAGATCGAGTTAGATCCTTCGCTGTCCAGATCTGAAGTGTGTTGCTTTTGAGGTGTTTAGGTGATTCGATGAGTGGTGATTATCTCACACGGATCCAAAGGAGTATATCGGATTGTTGGCTTGATTTGGGGTTAAAATAGTGATTTCCATGCATTTTCATAAACTTAAGTATAGATCCATTGTTCATGATGATTTGACATCCATTTTACTACATGTTAACCTATGCAAGTTCATTCATCAAGATTATAGAGATATTGCTCATGTTTTCATGCTTGTTAGACTTTAGACTCTTTATTTACGAAATTGCCATTATTGTTATAATTGTTATTTAGATCATGTTTGAATGCTTGATTACTTGGGTTAATGATTGACTTGATTGATTGTTATGAATTAGTTGATTGATGATTTGATTTAGACAAGATGGCCGAAGATGATTCAAAAGCTAAGGGAAAGGCTTTTGAATTGGAAAAGCTGCTCGTGGCATATGTAGCGGATGATGAAGCTCATATGGATAGATTTGATGATGATGATGATGTTGAGATGAGGCTTTGCTAGGATGTGATGAAGCGAGGCATGATATGAGAGAGTCTTGGTCTAATCCAAACGGGGTCATTCCAAGCATGTTGATAACTCGGTGAAATTGTTCGAGTTTGAGGATAATGGTTTGCTCGAGAGGCGCTTGAGCTAGTATGGAAATAGTCGTCGAGGAGGATGACTAGAAGGCTGAGATCTCATCGTTGTTGAAGGTTCTAGCATGCTCAAAGCAAGAGTACGTTGGGCAGATTCGATAGTCCCTGAAGGCTACTGATTGGTAGTCGAGTACTCTGGGCAGATTCGATAGTCCTAGGCACGGGTCACGACGACGTGCGGAGTTATGTCTAGAACCGGGGTTTCCATTAGCCCTTGACGGACGGCTGAAAGAATGTGCCGGTCATTCAATTAACGGTGATATCGAAGCAACGATAACAGTGATAGCCAGAGTCATGGATGTTTGGTTGTATCGTCATTTGGTCTCAAGAGCGGTATTTTCTAGGTGCTTATCTGATCTTGGTTTAGGCCTTGAGGGTTTGTACTTGGAAAACATCGCCCTTGACTCGAGTGATAATTACTTTACCTTAATTGTTTGCTTTGCTATGTTTGCTTCTGCTTAGTGTGTGTCTGGGGGCTATCACTGTAGAAAGAGGTGGAGTGGGAGGGTTGGATTCCTATTCCTTTTCCTTTATGCTCTTTTGGTATGTTGTTAGTTAATTTACCGCTCACTAAGACTGTTGTCTGACTCAAGGCTTTATGTTTTAACTCTTATTGCCTTGGGCTGTTCGTCAATTTTGGGACGGGCAGACTAGGTAGCAGGTGACAGGTGCTGTTCTTGCTTCCAACGATGCTGATGACGAAGACGAGCTGGAGGCTTGCATATTATTTTCTTACTATATGTACTGGATGTTCCGCTGCTTTGTATAATTCTCTGAGTGATATGTAGTGAGGCTTGATGTATTGACTATTCAGATGTTGTATTCAACTATTATGAAGTTTTATTGATTAGATCCTATTCTGTGAAGCTTCACTATATATATTCTCTATTGTATTTTATACATGCGCTGTGAGTAATACGATAGATTCCGCTTTTTAATTTACCTTGAAAATCGTCCATGGCTGTCTGGCACACTTTACAGCGCACTATCTCTAGGTTCAGTGCAGGGGTCATGGGTGGTCGTCACACAAAAACCGATAAGGCGCGTTCGCTACTTGTGTAGGATTCCACGGAAGTGCCCTTAGTACTTCAAGAACGGTCCTCCTGCACAAGGAACAAAAATATCCTTTCGAGGCAGCATACATCCTTAGTGATGTACTATAGGAATGACATAGCTGGTCTCGCTAAGACCGAGTGCATCGCCCCTTTCATGCATAACAACTATAGGTAATGTCTAGGTGGAGTCGACTGTGCCCTATGGGTTTGCTAATCCTACTGGCCCTATCTCCTATCTCTGGAGTTAGTCATTACCACAGATGAGGCTACGTCCGACGTCCCAGCTCACGCACCGCTGTCAAAACAGACCTTGACATCCCATATGGATCCCAATACCCCAATAGGTCTCAGAATTACACATGGATTCCTATATCTCAAACAGATCTTGGAATCACACTTAGGTCCCACAACCTAATGGTTCTTGGAATCACACATGGATTCAAAAATCTTAACATATCCTAAAACCCCTCCATAGAACCGTATATGCTTTTTGGAGTGGTTACAGTACAAGTCATCTCTTATGAGTACATTCCCCCGCTTACCAGGCGCCTCAAAAACCAATCGTCGATTTTTCGGAATGCTTAATACCGGTTCTTTAGGAAATAATCAGACAATATGTAAAAGGGGGATCACCCCTAACCATTTAATTGGATGGATCTCCTCATCATTTGTCCTAGAAGAACAAAATGAGTTTATACGTACAGTATAGCACCACCGGTGGTAACTGTACCATATAACCTTCATGTTTCTCATAGATATTTCCAGAATTAAAGTCCTTTGGTGTTAAGTAAGGAATATTTCCGTATCACCAAAATTAAGAAGGATTACATATTTAGGCCAAGATTTGATAGTTGGTTATTTAACTGTCAAATAAACAAACATTCTGGATAAAGATTACTTCTCCCATGGAAACCACCAAGCCTCTTAAATTAATATTTCATTAATTTAAAATCACATTTCAGATATTTATTAAAATATTCATATACTTATCTCATTGGAATAAGTATATTCACAAACCATTCCTTTCAAACTTGGAAACCTTTCCCACGTACTAATAAAATAGTATATGTATATTCACCAACATTTAGAGGGATTTTCTATTTCAAAATAATGTTAAAATGATCAAACCCAAATGTTATTAAAACGGAGATATAAATAACCAAAACACCATTCATAAATCTCCTTTCGGAAATCATTTAAAATCTACACTCCTTTTCTGATCCCAAAACCATTAAAAACCAACTTCTTTCCAACTTCCAAAATCCATTCCCACATTTATAAATTCCTTTAATAATTTCTTTTATTAAATAAAACCTATATAAACCTTTTCTTATAAAAATAATTTCTTTTCAAATGAACAGTTTATTATTCCTGAACATCCTTTGTAAAACAATTTATTATTTAAAAATACCTTTAAACAATATTAGCTTATTAATAAAGTCACTTCTAACAATGTTAACATAATAATAAATTAACTTTAAAACTATACTAATATAATGATAATAAAGATAAATATATTTTAAAACAATATTATTATAGCAATAAACTTTTTAAACAATATTATTATAATAATAAATAAACTTTTAAAATATTAATAATATAACAAACAACTTTGAAATAAAATAATCGAATTTAAAATATTAAATAATTAATTTTAAATAATTAACTTTAAATAATAGTTTAAATTTAGTATAATAATTAATTTTTAAATAATAATTAACTTTAAAACAAATTATTATTAATAACTTTAAATAAAAATTAAATATTCTTAAATAACTTTGATAAATAACCTTTAAGAATCATGTTAATAAAGCAATTAACCATAAATCATTATTAAAAAAATTTATTAATTATCTTTAAATCCTTATTAATAAATAGTTATTACATTTTAAATCTTAGTACTAAATATTTATTATCTTTAATACCTTATAATAGATAATAATTATTCTTAAAATAACTTTCAAACGAAAAATTAACCTTTCAAATTTGAAAGAGGCTTAACGATCGCAATGGTACTTAAACAAGCTACAATATCATTTAGTTTAACTTTATAAGTTAATTACTAGCAGTTACATAATCAACATCTATGTCAAAAATTAACCATCACTGCTTAACATTTTACTTATTCAAATTGGCATATCATATAAAAACACATAATTAGATGTCCAAGTCTATAAAATAACAGAACGAGGATTTATTCTGCTAATTAAATGACCAATTAATTTAATTAGCGGAAACAATGATTTATTCCGCTAAACAAGTGTTCAGATTACCATATTCAATTCATTTTAGCAGTACAGTGTTTATTTAGCCAAATAATTATCATTAATTAAAAGATAATAATTTAATAATGGTATTATTAAAATAACATAATTAAATTCTACCCATTTTAATATATCATATTTTCATATACTGCCAAAGCTATAGACAAAGTACACTACAATGTTGTACTCGTCTCTAAGAGTATAATGCAAAAATCCGCGTGTCCATCAGTTTAAAATGAGCAAGTTATTTCTCACCCATACTTCAACCAGCCGAAAAACATGCGGCCCACATACCCAAGCAAACTCACTTCCCCCTTTTCTTCTCCATTCCCCATCTCCTCCATTCCCCTATAGTGATCCCAATGCACGCATGCACAAATTCAACCGATCTACAATCTTACCTGTAACGTTTCAAGATTTTCGACTTCCGAAAATCGACATTAATACGTCCACTGTATCAACTGCCAAGCAATCGAATACCGAAAAACCGAATTGTTATGGTTAAAAAGAAGAGGTAGAAGAAAACAGATAGAAGAAAAAGAAGGAGAAACAAAAACAACAACAGAATCTCACATATCGCAGCGGAACAACATATAATACGTAAATGAATAATCTTTAAATCAAAGAACTATATCAGCTTATACATTACATCATCAGAGTCAATATACACACAATACATCAATGGACAGTTATACAAACTTGTCCTCATATAGAATACACAGCGGAATAATAATATCATATACAAATGATACGTCTCGCCATCCAGCTCGCCACTTGAGCTCCACAACATCTCCTGAATCCAGAATGACCTGAAAACCTAACTCTAGGCTGCCCGTGTGGAAAATTATGGGCACCCAGAGTTTAGGAAAGGAACAATAAACTTCTGGTCAGTAACGTTTCGATTTTTCGTCGCTCGAAAATCGACATTAATACGTCCACTGTATCAACTGCCGAGCAATCGAATGCCGGAAAACCGAATTGTTATGGAGAAAAAGAAGAGGTAGAAGAAGAAAGAAGAAAAAGAAAGAAAAAGAACACAGAAACAATATAAGAATCTCACATTCGCAGCGGAACAACATATAATAGATAAATGAATAATCTTTAAATCAAGAACTATATCATTTTATACATTACATCATCATCGGAGTTTACAACAACAATACAACACTGGACAGTTATATGAACTTGTCCACATACAGAATACACAGCGGAATAAAAAAATATCATATACAAGTGAAACGTCTCTCCATCCAGCTCGCCACTGAGCTCCACAGCATCCCGAATCCAGAATGACCTGATAACCTAACTCTAGACTACCCGTGTGGAAATTGGTGGGCACCAAGAGTTTAGGAAGGAAATAATAAACTCCAGGTCAGTCATGGTGACTGGTGTGAGAACTAAAACAGTTTATCTTTAAAGCAACAACAACAAAGGAAGTGGAAAATATCTGCAATGCTTTTGGAAAATGAAACTACCATAAGACCTCCCGCCACACACATAATGCAAACGCAGAATTGGAGGAGATTTCTTCTTATGATAGTCAAAAATGCTTACTACGCAAAATCATTCGATATTATTATCATTAGTTCATAGTGTCGAAAACATTTAGAAAGTATAATATCAATCTTAGCCAACATACAACCATTATTTTATGCCTACTATAGCTACCATCTAAACAGTGGTGACCACCATAAGTAAATGGCAGGTTCTACAACTAAAACCGTACAGGGTTCGTACTGTTTCTTTGGATTTCCAATAAATGGTCAGGCAAAGGAACTTCCTTACACCGAAATGGAAACGCCTCTGGAAAGACGCCCCAAGAAGTTAACCGGATCTCTACAAACACAAGGCCGACGTTACCTCACGCTTTAACCAAGCTGTAACTAGGTAACTAACACACGAGCTATGTCATCCCCGGTCCTCACCGACCTTTATCCGAGGATCCTCAATCACAAAGCAACAACCACAAAGTATAATAACTGTGTAGCATCAACATAGGTAAAATATCTGGGCTCCATACCATGATATCACCTTTTATCCAGAAGGAAATGACATACCCTAGGGGCGCTACCCCTAAAAAACCTTTGCCGCAACATTCCTGTTTCGACCATTACCGGGTTGTGAGGCTCGACGAAGTCTCGTCCACAAAGCTACGCTTTTTCACAAAGCCACGCTTTTTCACAAAGCCATGCTTTTTCACAAAGCCACGCTTTTTCACAAAGCAACGCTTTTCCACAAAGCAACGCTTTGACCAACAAATGATCAACAGCACTTCGTATGCCACATTACCAAATTGGGAATGTATCACTAGTAACCATCAACTACATATCCTCTGAGATCGTACGTCTCAGAGAAGGGTGTTAAGCTAAGAGAATAAATTCTCCGCCACCAACAGAAATGTATTTGATAAAAACCAGCTTTACATCTCAAAGTGTAACGTTAGACACACATCAATACAAGTCCGTTCCGGGATCGAACGGAACCGAAGGCACTTCCAAAGAAGCCCTTGCAATCCGGATATTCACTAATCACGTCCGGACTTCCTATCACAAGAAGAGTGATATACATCTCTATACCGGAGCAACTCGGTGCAGAGACATTCGACAGGTTGTCCTTTCATTTTCGAAAATATCCGGTCTTCACCACCGGTCTTCAATACGATCCATATCGTCGTATCACTAATTCGGAATGGGTTATATGACACAAAGGTCTTTTCCCGGCTAACCCGAATAGTGAGCGTTTGTTTTAAAAAACAAATCAAGTGCCATTTCAAAGGCAAATATTGATAGTCGGTTATTTAACTATCAACAACATATCACAACAATCATCAGATTTAAATAATTTTTCCCAAATTATTTATTTTCAAAATATCTTCACAAGATATATATTTTCCACTCTTCTCATTTGAAAACCAATTTCAAATCACATTTTCACACTTCACATTTGAAAACCAATTTCAAATCACATTTTCACACTTCATTACAAAATGGTCCATTTAAAGCAATTAAATAAATCCTTATCGATTTATTTCAAATTTACATTCCAACTCTGTAAATTTATTTCCACACTTAAAAATAAATCAATGTTTATTTTCAAAACATATTTCCCTTTCCTTTATAAATTCCAATGTGAATTTAAATTTCCAAATATTCACTTATACACGATTTTCAAGTCGTTTTCCAAATATTCACTTTCAAACACCAAATCAATTACAAATTGATTCCTAAATTTATTTCAAAACCAAATCATTTTACAAATTGATTTCCAAATTTATTTCAACACCAAATCCATTTTAATTCAACACCAAATAAATTTTCATATCGATTTCCCAAAGATCTATTTTCAAATACCAAATCAATTATTAATTGGATTTCAAGAAATTCACCACCTTTTTAAAATAAATTTATTTATCTCTTCCAAACCATTTAAAATTCCATCTTTAATAAATTTTCCAACTTTCGAATAGTACTATTCAAAATCCATTTAAAAAAAATCTTTTACCATATTTTAGAAATAATTCAATAAGATTTCGAAAATCAACTCTATGCTTTTAAAATTCCTTCTTTTAAATTCACCCAATTCTTTCAAAAGAATTTACTTAAAATTTCAACTTTAATTTCAAAAATCCAATTTTATTTATTTCTGGTATCCAACGATACCAAAAATACATTCGGCTAAATTATAGCCTTCAACACATTCAATCACAAATATAATCATTCACAGATTATAAATAAATAATCACACAGCATATTCAACAAATTCATATAACATATGAAACAAATTCATATAATTTGAGGAATCCAGTTGGATCCCTCCAACCTATTTCCCTGCATCCACAGATGTTAGCACAATACCAATTCCACTTCATTGTGGAATATAGCGGTATATGGGATTTATAAATACTATCCGCTATTATGCGGCACAATAGGGTCTCATCCGCTATATAATGCGGGAAATCAACTCCAAATACATATATAATACCAATTCCACTTCACAGTAGAATTATCGCGGTATATGTTTTTATTAAATAACCTCCGCTTAATATACGGCGTATAGGGTCTATTTAACACAATAAATAGCAACCATCATTCAATTCGCACAATCAACACTATCAACAAATTTTAAATCTAACTATTTAAAATTTAAATCGAAACACAATATTCGATTGAGTGAGGAGTTCTCACCTTGCTTTCAATAACGGTTGCGGTATTTTATTTCGAATAAAATTAAACGACCGTTTAAATTTTACCCAAAATTTCACTGGCTCCCAACGACTCCAATCTAGCTCCATTGCGAAGACCTCGTCAAAACAAACCCAACGCAATTCGTTTCGTCGAATTCCGACCTCGTATAAAAAAGATATGATTTTTCAAAGATTATACGAATTAATATATATATATATATATATTAATTTACATTTCTTTTTTTTTATTTACAAACCCTAGTTACTGTTGGCCGTTCAATCCCTCTTGATCACATCTGGGCCGCACTTGCCATTTCTTCCCCAACGTGATATTCACGTTCGAGCAAACCCATTTTTGGCCGCCTCCATCAATGAATTATCGCACGAACATCATCGATCTAGACGACGATCAACTATAGCCATTTAGAAGCCCATCTCCACGCCCATCCACGCCCAGAGACCGCACCCCCATCGTGCTCCCCTTGTCTCGAAAGACGTGCTCAAACCGGTGATAAACGCGGCCACTTGGTCGACAATCCATGGCTCTATTCAGGTCTGTAATGTTTTGATTTTTCGTCGCTCGAAAATCGACATTAATACGTCCACTGTATCAACTGCCGAGCAATCGAATGCCAGAAAACTGAATTGTTATGGAGAAAAAGAAGAGGTAGAAGAAGACAGAAGAAAAAGAAAGAAAAAGAACACAGAAACAATATAAGAATCTCACATTCGCAGCGGAACAACATATAATAGATAAATGAATAATCTTTAAATCAAGAACTATATCATTTTATACATTACATCATCATCAGAGTTTACAACAACAATACAACACTGGACAGTTATATGAACTTGTCCACATACAGAATACACAGCGGAATAAAAAAATATCATATACAAGTGATACGTTTTGCCATCCAGCTCGCCACTGAGCTCCACAGCATTCAGAATCCAGAATGACCTGATAACCTGACTCTAGACCGCCCGTGTGGAAATTGGTGGGCACCCAAAGTTTAGGAAGGAAACAATAAACTCTAGGTTAGTCATGGTGACTGGTGTGAGAACTAAAACAGTTTATCTTTAAAACAACAACAACAAAGGAAGTGGAAAATATCCGCAATGCTTTTAGAAAATGAAACTACCATAAGACCTCCCGCCACACACACAATGCAAACGCATAATTGGAGGAGATTTCTTCTTATGATAGTCAAAAATGCTTACTACACAAAATCATTCGATATTATTATCATTAGTGCATAATGTCGAAACATTTCGAAAGTATAATATCAATCTTAGCCAACATACAACCATTATTGTATGTCTACTATAGCTACCATCTAAACAGTGGTGACCACCATAAGTAAATGGCAGGTTCTACAACTAAAACCGTACAGGGTTCGTATTGTTTCTTTGGATTTCCAACAAATGGTCAGGCAAAGGAACTTCCTTACACCGAAATGGAAACGCCTCTGGAAAGACGCCCCGAGAACCTAACCGGATCTCTGCAAACACAAGGCCGATGTTATCTCACGCTTTAACCAAGCTGTAACTAGGTAACTAACACAAGAGCTATGTCATCCCCCGGTCGTCACCGACCTTTACCACAAAGTATAATAACTATGCAGCATCAACATAGGTAAAATATCTGGGCTCTATACCATGATATCACCTTTTATCCAGAAGGAAATGACATACCTTAGGGCACTACCCCTAAAAAACCTTTGCCGCAACATTCCTGTTTCGACCATTACCGGGTTGTGAGGCTCGACGAAGTCTCGTCCACAAAGCTACGCTTTTTCACAAAGCCACGCTTTTTCACAAAGCCACGCTTTTTCACAAAGCCACGCTTTTTCACAAAGCCACGCTTTTTCATAAAGCAACGCTTTTTCACAAAGCAACGCTTTTTAACAAAGCAACGCTTTTCCACAAAGCAACGCTTTGACCAACAAATGATCAACAACACTTCGTATGCCACATTACCAAATTGGGAATGTATCACTAGTAACCATCAACTATATAACCTCTAAGATCGTACGTCTCAGAGAAAGGTTGACGCAGCGGATATTACAAAATGATGTAGATCGTTGAATGTAGCAATCGATGGATTGATGAATGCTGAATTGCCCGAATTCGTTGATCCGAAGATACCGAACTCTAGCTATCTCGAACTCGTTGATCGCGCACGATACCGGGTTCAAAGATCTTCAATTCTTCAAGCGTTGATCAAGCGCACTTGATTCCGCGAATCGGCTTCTACAATCGTTGAATCGAGCGCACTCGATTATCCGAAAGAGGAGATAGGAGATTACACTCAACTACCAATTTGAATGAAAGCACAAAGCAATCAAAAGAGATTTTTATTCAATATTCAACAACCTTTACAAATGACTTCACTTGCCTATTTATAGGCTACAACACACCAAAACAGAAAAAAGTACAAGTCATAAGTCGGTGACGACTTATCCCCTACGACCTACGACTCATCATGAGTCATTTACAACTCATCAGATCACGACTTAACAAGATGTACAACTAACAACACACGACTCATCACACTCCGACTTATGACGCAGCCAAAATATACGACTTATTACAAAACAGACGACTCACCTTAAGTCGTTTACGACTTATCAACTTACAACAACAGCTTTCTACGACTCAAGAATCAATGGTCTAGATTAACTCGGCAACAGAAACAACGGCATCCATCTTTACACGACTCAACTAAGTCGTAACTCGTTTCTCTGTCTTCTTGCTTTGTGTTAAGGCGTGGACGACTTATACCTCCAATTTCGTTAAGTCGTGGATGACTCATACCAGCTTCTCCCTTTAGTCGTGGACGACTCATCACCGCCTCCTTGAGTCGCTTACGACTTATACCTTGACGACTCATTACCGCTTCCTTAAGTCGTAGACGTCTCATACGATTCATGTCTGTCTCTATGAGTCGTGGACGACTCATGTCTTCGTCTTCGTTAACTCGTATACGACTCATCAATCCTCGTGGACGACTTATAGCTGCACCGTTAACTCATATACGACTCATCAACCCCGAACGACTTATACTCCCCTTAAGTCGTAACTCCCTTTCATCAGAACTGTTAGGTCGTAGGTTCGAGTTAGCTCCTTCCCCTGGTTTCCAGTTGAGTCGTGGACGACTCATCAATGCCTCCTTGAGTCGTAGACGACTTATGCCTTGGCCAAATAAAGGTTGCGCTGCATCATCCTCCCCAGGTTGAGAGAAATTCGACCTCGAATTTGCACACTCTTCATCCCCAACAAACTCATCCCCATGATATGGTACAAGATGTTTAACATTGAATACGTCAGATGTATACACATCATCTGGCAGCTTCAGTTTATAAGCATTTTCATTGATTCGTTTCACAACTTCCACCGGACCAATTTTCCTGGCTTTCAACTTGTTATAAGCGCCCACTGGAAAACGATCTTTTGTTAATACTGCATAAACCAAATCACCTTCATGAAATTCTACATTTCTTCGTTTCAAATCTGCAGCTCGTTTATATTTCTTATTTGCTTTCTCCAATCGTTCTTGAACGATTATATGACACTCCGTCAGCCCTTCAACAAAATCAGCAGCTTTCTTAACTGTCTTCTTTGATTGTGGCACTACCGTTAAATCCAACGGTCCCTTTGGTAAACTCGAATAAACAATCTGGAATGGATTGAACCCAGTACTTCGATTCATAGCATGATTATGAGCAAATTCTGCCTGGCATAACTTCACATCCCAACTCTTCAGATTATCTTGAACAAGACACCTCAATAAGTTTCCCAATGATCTGTTAACCACCTCAGTCTGTCCATCCGTTTGTGGGTGATAAGCACTACTAAATTTCAGCTTCGTTCCCACCATTTTCCACAAACTTAACCAAAAATGACTTAGAAAACGAGTATCCCTGTCCGACACAATCGATTCTGGCAATCCATGAAGTCGATAAATCTCTCTGAAAAACAACTGAGCAACATGAACAGCATCCGCCGTCTTCTTACAAGCAATAAAATGTGCCATTTTCGAAAATCGATCAACCACCACATAAATGGAATCATTACCACGCTGCGTTCTCGGCAACCCCAACACAAAGTCCATACTCACATCAACCCATGGTGTAGTGGGTACCGGTAACGGCATATATAAACCCGCATTAGTCGCAGTTCCTTTCGAAACTTGACAGATATGGCATCTCTCAACAAATCTTTCCACCTCTTTCCTCATTGATGGCCAAAAGTAGGACTGTGAAATCAACTGTAAGGTACGGTCTCTTCCAACATGTCCTTCTTCATGTAACTCCTTGATAATCTTCATTTTCAAACTACCCTCTGGTATGCACAATCGATTCCCTTTGAACAGAAAACCATTTACCATCACGAAATCATCCGTCTTTCCCTCCTTGACTTTATCAACAAATTTTGCAAAGTAAGGATCATTAGTAAATAAGTCTGGCAACATTTCAAACCCCGTCACTTCAACCTTCAATGTAGTCAACAAATGACTCCTCCTACTCAAAGCATCAGCCACACGATTTGTCACCCCTGACTTGTGTTTAACAACAAAAGTAAACTGTTGCAGATATGCAATCCACGATGCATGTCTCGCTGAAATCTTGTCTTGCCCTTGCAAATGCTTCAATGCTTCATGATCAGTGTAAAGAACGAACTCCTTCTAAAATAGATAGTGTCTCCAGTGTTTAATAGATTGTACAACAGCATAAAACTCCACATCATATGTACTGTATCGCATCTTCGCTCCTGATAACTTCTCACTGAAATATGCAATAGGACGCCCCTTCTGACTCAACACCCCTCCAATCCCAACCTTGGATGCATCAGTATGTAGTTCAAACACCAACTGAAAATCAGGTAGCACTAGAATTGGTGCAGACGTCAACAATTCCTTGATCTTCCCAAAAGCACTCCCTGCTTCCTCTGTCCATGCAAACTGTTTACCTCTCATGCAATCGGTAACAGGTGCCATCACACTACTAAAGTGTGGTATAAACCTTCGATAGAATGAAGCCAACCCGTGAAAACTACGAACTTCCGTTATCGTCTTGGGTTGCGGCCAATTTCTGATCGCCTCAACTTTACTTTGGTCAACCTGTATTCCTTTCTCTGAAACAACATACCCCAGAAATAAAACACTATGCGTCATGAACACGCATTTCTTCGTTGCAGCATAAAATTGTTCTTGTCTCAGTACCATTAGCACTTCTCTAAGATGATTCAAATGTTCCTCTGGACTCCCACTGTAAATTAGAATATCATCGAAATACACCACCACAAATTTCCCAATGAACGGTCGAAAAATCTGATTCATCACTCTCATGAAAGTACTTGGTGCATTGGATAAACCAAATGGCATGACCAACCATTCGTATAGACCCTCCCTGGTTTTAAAAGCAGTCTTCCACTCATCTCCTGGTCTGATATGAATTTGATGATATCCACTCTTCAAATCTAGCTTCGAAAATATAGTAGCTCCGCTTATTTGATCTAACAAGTCATCCAACCTTGGCATTGGAAATCTATATCTCACAGTAATCTTATTCAATGCTCGGCTGTCAGTGCACATCCTCCACGTCCCATCCTTCTTGGGTACCAATAAAGCTGGTACAGCACAAGGACTCAGACTCTCCTGCACACGCCCCTGCTCAAGCAATTCCTCTACCTGCCTCCGCAATTCTTCATGTTCCTTCGGACTCATTCGATAATGTGGTCTGTGCGGCAATACAGCACCTGGAACAAGATCTATCTGATGTTGTATATCCCTCAACGGTGGCAACTCCGTTGGTAATTCCTCTGGAAATACATCGTCAAATTCTTTCAAAACTGGTTTAACTTCTTCTGGAATTTCAACTTCTTCACTGCTCTCACGCCCAATCAACAAGAATACTTCCGGCTCTTCTTCAACTTCTTTAACAAACTCCTTTAAAGTCAATAAAGTTTTCAGCTCTTCGATTTCCTCCAACTTGTTTTCCTCCTGTTGTCTCTTCTTTGGAACTAGAGTAATCTTCGTGCCTTTAAACATAAAACTGTAGCTATTGGTCCGACCGTCATGTAGTACTGCTCGATCATATTGCCATGGTCTTCCCAATAATAAATGACAAACATCCATCTCTACGACATCACACCAGATTTCGTCTTTGTATTTCTTCCCAATAGAGAATGGAACACGAACTCGTCTATCCACTTTCACTTCTCCTCCTTTTCTTAACCATGCTAACTTGTATGGACTCGGATGTTTCTCTGTTTTCAATTTCAACTTCTTCACCGCTTCTATAGAGATAATGTTATCACAACTCCCAGCATCAATAACAAACTTACACACCTTCCCCAGAATAGTACACGTTGACTGAAAGATGTTACTCCTCAACCAACTAGCTTCTTCCTGCTTCGGTGTTAAACACGATCTCCTCAGCATTAGGTTACAACCTTCATCTCCTGACGCAATATCCTGCTCATCCTCCTCAACTGGACTAGAACAATCTCCATCACCATCCTCATCTTCAACTTCTGCAATCATGGTTCTCTTCTTTGGTTTTGGACACTCACTGCTTTTATGACCCAATTCTTGACAATTGTAACATTTAAACCCATTGTTAACTTTCGCCTTCTCAACCTCCTTCACCACTGGTCTACTGATAGGTTTAGAAATGTTAGAACCCCCACTAACACCCTTCATTTGATTGCTGGAATTAGTAAACACACCACTTCCTCGTCTCCCTTATTTTTCCCAAGCCAATGCTTTCTGATGTGCTTCTGCCACAGATCTTGGATCGAACATATTAACCATATCCTGAATCTGCATTCTCAATCCCCCAATGAATCTAGATGTCAACTGCTCTTCCGTCTCCATAATATCGTTCCTGGCAATAAGCTGGCAAAACTCATCTGCGTAATCATTAACTGTTTTAGTGCCCTGTCTCAAATTCTGCAAACGTTGATACATCAAAGATTGATAATTGTATGGTAAGAACGTTGCTTTCATCAATTTCTTCATCTTCTCCCAAGATTCAACTTTTGACTTTCCCATCCGATCACGTGTAAGTTTGGTCTGTTGCCACCATGCCAAAGCTCTACCCCTCAGCCTCGTAGCAACCAACTTCACTCTACGATGTTCTGGAACTCCTTTGAAGTCAAAAATCTCCTCAACGTTTGCCACCCAATCTAGAAACTCCTCCGCTTGCATACCACCCTTGAATTCAGGAATTTCTGTCTTCATCCCCGACTCCCATTTGTGATCATACTCAGAATAGTTTCTGCCTTGACCTCTTCCTTGAACACTACCACCATCATACTCCTCTTCAAAATCAGATGCATAACGATGTTGATTCTGACCACCAACATCTCTACTACCATTACGTCTACCACCATCCCTTCTATCTACATTCCTCCGTTCACGATCATTCACGTTCCTCCCACGCCCTTGATCATTTTCAACACTTCGGTCTCGATTAGAATGTGGTGAGACTCTACTACCTCCATGATTAGATTCAGGTGAAACCCTTCTCCGATTTTGATTCATCTCTGTCATAAGCCTCTCTAACCGGCCAATTCCTTCGTTAAGCTTTTCACTAAAATTTTCGTTGATTCTTTGCTCCATCTCATCAGCCTCTTCTCTTCGATACAAAGCTTCTACGTTTTGGTGGCGATTAGCTCTTCTTGGCGGCATACTTGAAAACTTCACAAATTCTTCAACACTTCAAATTCAAACACAATTCGGACTTTGATCCAAAATGAAACGGATCGAAAACTTCCACTTTGTAGCAAATCTCGATGAACACGACGTCTCCAAATCACAACTCCAAACTTCAAACTTCAAAAGTATGCACGACCCACTTCTTCAAATTCTCGGCCGTGATGAACACAATCTCAAATCTTCAAATGAATAGGCTCCAAGTCTCGATCTAGCTATGATTGGCTAGAACAAGCTCTGATACCAAAACTGACGCAGCGGATATTACAAAATGATGTAGATCGTTGAATGTAGCAATCGATGGATTGATGAATGCTGAATTGCCCGAATTCGTTGATCCGAAGATACTGAACTCTAGCTATCTCGAACTCGTTGATCGCGCACGATACCGGGTTCAAAGATCATCAATTCTTCAAGCGTTGATCAAGCGCACTTGATTCCGCGAATCGGCTTCTACAATCGTTGAATCGAGCGCACTCGATTATCCGAAAGAGGAGATAGGAGATTACACTCAACTACCAATTTGAATGAAAGCACAAAGCAATCAAAAGAGAATTTTATTCAATATTCAACAACCTTTACAAATGACTTCACTTGCCTATTTATAGGCTACAACACACCAAAACAGAAAAAAGTACAAGTCATAAGTCGGTGACGACTTATCCCCTACGACCTACGACTCATCATGAGTCGTTTACAACTCATCAGATCACGACTTAACAAGATGTACAACTAACAACACACGACTCATCACACTCCGACTTATGACGCAGCCAAAATATATGACTTATTACAAAACAGACGACTCACCTTAAGTCGTTTACGACTTATCAACTTACAACAACAGCTTTCTACGACTCAAGAATCAATGGTCTAGATTAACTCGGCAACAGAAACAACGGCATCCATCTTTACACGACTCAACTAAGTCGTAACTCGTTTCTCTGTCTTCTTGCTTTGTGTTAAGGCGTGGACGACTTATACCTCCAATTTCGTTAAGTCGTGGACGACTCATACCAGCTTCTCCCTTGAGTCGTGGACGACTCATCACCGCCTCCTTGAGTCGCTTACGACTTATACCTTGACGACTCATTACCGCTTCCTTAAGTCGTAGACGTCTCATACGATTCATGTCTGTCTCTATGAGTCGTGGACGACTCATGTCTTCGTCTTCGTTAACTCGTATACGACTCATCAATCCT
The DNA here is from genome assembly GCA_030737815.1 of Allium fistulosum. Lineage (NCBI taxonomy): Eukaryota > Viridiplantae > Streptophyta > Magnoliopsida > Asparagales > Amaryllidaceae > Allium > Allium fistulosum. The sequence goes on from CM060903.1 coordinate 1,048,357,219, forward strand.
CGTGGACGACTTATAGCTGCACCGTTAACTCGTATACGACTCATCAACCCCGAACGACTTATACTCCCCTTAAGTCGTAACTCCCTTTCATCAGAACTGTTAGGTCGTAGGTTCGAGTTAGCTCCTTCCCCTGGTTTCCAGTTGAGTCGTGGACGACTCATCAATGCCTCCTTGAGTCGTAGACGACTTATGCCTTGGCCAAATAAAGGTTGCGCTGCATCAAAGGTGTTAAGCTAAGAGAATAAATTCTCCGCCACCAACAGAAATGTATTTGATAGAAACCAGCTTTACATCTCAAAGTATAACGTCAGACACACATCCGTACAAGTCCGTTCCGGGATCGAACGGAACCGAAGGCACTTCCAAAGAAGCCCTTGCAATCCGGATATTCACTAATCACGTCCGGACTTCCCATCACAAGAAGAGTGATATACATCTCTATACCGGAGCAAATCGGTGTAGAGACATTCGACAGGTTGTCCTTTCATTTTCGAAAATATTCGGTCTTCACCACCGGTCTTCAATACGATCCATATCGTCGTATCACTAATTCGGAATGGGTTATATGACACAAAGGTCTTTTCCCGGCTAACCCGAATAGTGAGCGTTTGTTTTGAAAAAACAAATCAAGTGCCATTTCAAAGGCAAATATTGATAGTCGGTTATTTAACTATCAACAACATATCACAACAATCATCAGATTTAAATAATTTTTCCCAAATTATTTATTTTCAAAATATCTTCACAAGATATATATTTTCCACACTTCACATTTGAAAACCAATTTCAAATCACATTTTCACACTTCACATTTGAAAACCAATTTCAAATCACATTTTCACACTTCATCACAAAATGGTCCATTTAAACAAATTAAATAAATCCTTATCGATTTATTTAAAATTTACATTCCAAATCTGTAAATTTATTTCCACACTTAAAAATAAATCAATGTTTATTTTCAAAACATATTTCCCTTTCCTTTATAAATTCCATTGTGAATTTAAATTTCCAAATATTCACTTATACACGATTTTCAAGTCGTTTTCCAAATATTCACGTTCAAACACCAAATCAATTACAAATTGATTCCTAAATTTATTTCAAAACCAAATCATTTTACAAATCGATTTCCAAATTTATTTCAACACCAAATCCATTTTAATTCAACACCAAATAAATTTTCATATCGATTTCCCAAAGATCAATTTTCAAATACCAAATCAATTATTAATTAGACTTCAAGAAATTCACCACCTTTTTAAAATAAATTTATTTATCTCTTCCGAACCATTTAAAATTCCATCTTTAATAAATTTTCCAACTTTCGAATAGTACTATTCAAAATCCATTTAAAAAAATCTTTTACCATATTTTAGAAATAATTCGATAAGATTTCGAAAATAAACTCTATGCTTTTAAAATTCCTTCTTTTAAATTCACCCAATTCTTTCAAAAGAATTTACTTAAAATTTCAACTTTAATTTTAAAAATCCAATTTTATTTATTTCTGGTATCCAACGATACCAAAAATACATTCGGCTAAATTATAGCCTTTAACACATTCAATCACAAATATAATCATTCACAGATTATAAATAAATAATCACACAGCATATGAAACAAATTCATATAACATATGAAACAAATTCATATAATTTGAGGAATCCAGTTGGATCCCTCCAACCTATTTCCCTGCATCCACAGATGTTAGCACAATACCAATTCCACTTCATTGTGGAATATCGTGGTATATGGGATTTATAAATATTATCCGCTATTATGCGGCGCAATAGGATCTCATCCTCTATATAATGCGGGAAATCAACTCCAAATACATATATAATACCTATTCCACTTCACAGTAGAATTATCGCGGTATATGTTTTTATTAAATAACCTCCGCTTAATATACGACGTATAGGGTCTATTTAACACAATAAATAGCAACCATCATTCAATTCGCACAATCAACACTATCAACAAATTTTAAATCTAACTATTTAAAATTTAAATCGAAACACAATATTCGATTGAGTGAGGAGTTCTCACCTTGCTTTCAATAACGGTTGCGGTATTTTATTTCGAATAAAATTAAACGACCGTTTAAATTTTACCCAAAATTTCACTGGCTCCAAACGACTCCAATCCAGCTCCAATGCGAAGAGCTCGTCAAAACGAACCCAATGCAATTCGTTTCGTCGAATTTCGACCTCGTATCAAAAAGATATGATTTTTCAAAGATTATACGAATTAATATATATATATATATATATATATATTAATTTACATTTCTTTTTTTTTATTTACAAACCCTAGTTACTGTTGGCCGTTCAATCCCTCTTGATCACATCTGGGCCGCACTTGCCATTTCTTCCCCAACATGATATTCACGTTCGAGCAAACCCATTTTTGGCCGCCTCCATCAATGAATTATCACACGAACATCGTCGATCTAGACGACGATCCACTATTGCCATTCAGAAGCCAATCTCCACGCCCATCCACGCCCAGAGACCGCACCCCCATCGTGCTCCCCTTGTCTCGAAAGACGTGCTCAAACAGGTGATAAACGCGGCCACTTGGTCGACAATCCATGGCTCTATTCACGATCACAGCCGTACGGAATCGAAGCTCTCACCTAGCTCTACAAGTTTGTAGTTGGAGGATTTTGACGAAAGTTGACGGATTTAGAGAGATTAAGGGAAGAATATCATGAGTTCCTGGCCATTGATTTTGAAAATGGCGGCCGGCTATCCCTAACTAGGGTTTAGTGAAAATTGTGAATGATGTTGTCCTTTTATAGAAAATTCCAAATCACTATTCATCTCGAAAATTTTTGAACTCGAAATCGAGCGTGCCGGCTGGCGTTTCTAAGGTTTACCCCATGTTCCGAACACAATGAAATGTGTTTTGGGAGCTAATTCGATTGTATGTGAGAGTTACGGAAATAAACGATCAAATTAAAATTAAACCGATTTAAACCGATTTCGATGCGTTTTGGCTTGCCCCGGACAAACCGTAAATCCGATTGACATGAAATTTGAAATCTTACAATAATATAACATTACGGATCCGATGAAACTAGTTTCATCAAAATACAAGACTGTTTGAAAAATGAACATTTTTTGTCGTCAATTAAATATTAAAATATTCAATTTTCACAAATTAACTTTAAATTCAATTTTAAAAGTTCACAAACATCATTATAACTCCAATATGATTTAATATAACTTTTTAAATCATTTTTAATCACATTAAATTCAAATTTCAATTATTTCAAGAATTTCAAATATTAAATTGTTGATTTAATTATACAATTAAATCTCTATATTCGAAATTAATTTTATTCGACTTTCAAATTTTACTTGTTAATATTTAAAATCAATTAAATATCTGAATTTAAAACGACAGAAATTCTGGGTCATTACAAGGTCAGTCATGGGACTGGTGTGAGAACTAAAACAGTTATTATCTTTAAAACAACAACAAAGGAAGTAAAATACTTCCGCAATGTTTTTTTTGAAAATGAAACTACCATAAGGCCTCCCGCCACACACACAATGCAAACGCAGAATTGGAGGAGATTTCTCCTTATGATAGTCAAACATGCTTACTACACAAATTCTTTGGATTATTATTATTATTAGTGCACAGTGGAAATATTTCGAAAGTATAATATTAATCTTAGCCAACATACAACCATTATTGTATGCCTACTATAGCTAATATGTTCAATAGCAGGTTACCGCCACATTCCATAGCATGTTATACAACTAAAACCGTACAAGCTTCGTATTGTTTCTTTGGATTTCCAACAAATGGTCAGGCTAAGGAACTTCCTACTGCCAATGGGTACGCCTCTAGATGGACGTCCCGAGAACCTAACCGGATCTCTGCCAACACAAGGTCGGGTTACCCCTTACACTAGGTAACTACTACACAAATATGCCACCTCCCGGTCCTTTGGGACCTTTATCCGAGGCGCCTCGATCACAAAGCAACAATCACACATAGTAAATGAGATTGGAGCAACCACATAGGTTAAATACAAGGGCACCATACCTGATACCACGCTTTTCCAGAACGAAATGACATACCCTAAAGGGAGCAACCCTCATAACCTTGCCGCATCATTCCTGTTTTGACCATTTCCAAGTTGTGAGGTTCGAAGAGGTCTCGTCCACAAAGCTACGCTTTTTCACAAAGCCATGCTTTGATCAACAAATGATCAATAAATGATCAACACACAGCAGCACTCAGCATGTCACATTACCAAATTGGGAGTATATCATTGATAACCTTCAACTACATAACCTCTGAGCTCGTACGTCTCAAAGAAGGGGGTTAAGCTAAGAGAATAAATTCTCTGCCACCAACAGAAATGTGTTTGAAAGAAATCGGCTTTATATCTCAAAATGTAATGTCAGACATGTAACCATACAAGTTTGTTCCGGGTTCGAACAGAACCGAAGGCACTTCCGAAGAAGCCCTTGCAATCCAGGTATTCACAATCCCGATCAAACTTCCCATCACAAAGGAAATCTCTATACCGTAGCTAACGGTGCAGAGACAATCGATAGGTCATCCTATCGTTTTCACAAATACCCGGTCTTCACCACCGGTCTTCAAATGTTATCTATATCGTCGTATCACTTATTCGGAATGGGTTATATGACACAAAGGTCCTTTCCCGGCTAAATCGAATAGTGAGCACAATATTTAAAACATATGGATATAGTGATTTCAATTAAGTCACAACTTATTACCCAAATCCTTTCCTTTAAATGGTTTAAACAAATTACTATTTTAAATCTTTAAACAAAAAGATTTACTTCACAAAGTTCACCCAATTTCACAAAGATTCATTCATAGATTCCCAAATCATTTCACATTTCAATTGGATTAACCCATTAAATCTTTAAATCAAGATTTAACTTATAGCTTTCAAAACTATTCACAATTCAAGTCTTTTATAATATAAAAGATACACCTTTAAAAATCTTCTTTGATTTCAAAATAAAGCTTAATCATCTTCACAAAGGTTAATTCATAGTTTTTCCGAACTATTCACAATTTCATTTCAACTTGAAATGTTTCGATACAAATTGGAAATCTTTTCACTTTATGAAAGCTATTATTATTTGAAAACAGATAGTTTTCGTTTTGGGAAAAACTGGTTACAATTACACAAGTTAAAGCCATCCAAGTACAAATCTTGGATTTAAATTTAAATTTCCAAAACCATATTTTTAAATGGTTAAAAACCCATATAAACACCTTTTATAACTCCTCTTTTTGGAGAGACCTACAACTCTGCGACCTAACACTCAGCGACCTAGCAACCTAAAGGTACTAGCTACCTAGCGACCTAACACACTCAGCGACCTAGCGACCTAAAGGTACCAGCTACCTAGCGACCTAACACACTCAGCGACCTAACAACCTAAGGTACCAGCTACCTAGCGACCTAACACACTCAACGACATAACGACCTAAAGCACTCAGCGACCTAACGACCTAAAGCACTCAGCAACCTAACTGTCAACATGGGGCAACAGTAACCCACAACAGAAAGGCAACACGACCTACGACCTACCTTAGGTCGTTCACGACTTACAACTTCAAGCTGAGATAACTCCTTATGCCGCTTTTCCTTAGGTCGCTCACGACCTACCACTGTTAAGTCACAAACCATGCCCACTAAGTCGCCAACGACCTACAACCTTCCTTAACCTTAACCCGTCCACGACCTATGACTTGTCAATATGATCAAATGGTCAAGTGCAACTATTAAGTCGAAGCCCATGCTCCTAAGGTCTCTCACGACCTACGACCCACTCTTAGGTCGCTCGCGACCTACGACCTAACTCCAAATTCTCCCTATAAATACCCCGCCTACTCCAACTTGAAGGGGACTTTTGGCTCATTTCTGGGACGTCTACACTCTGCTGTTTTCTCGACTCATCCGACACTTCAACACCGAAGACGCTTCGACAAACTTCAAGAGAAGACCTAACACATCCGACATGGATTCAAAGAGTCTTCTACATCGAAGTTCTAGCTACTCGTATAAAGTGTTGTAATCAAAGTGTATTGTAAAGAGTTGTAACCGAATCATCAATAAAGAAGATAAAGTGGACGTAGGCTTAATTTTGAGCCGAACCACTATAAAATTGCTGTCTCTTTACTTTTCTGCTATTTTCTGCTTATTTCTAGTTCCCGTACCAACGGGTGGTGCTTTCACTTTTTCTTTACACACACCGAGGTGTTAGCGTTCAATTTTCAGCGTCAACATTTTGGTGCTTTCACTGAGAACCCAACTCAGGAATATTGTCATCATTGCTTCACAAGAGTTTGTGGAAAAAGTTTCTTTGAAAACCAGAAGTTTGTCGGAAATAATAGCTCCCGGAAGAAAGCGCAAGTCTACTAGATCCGTCAATAGTCATGATAACACTGCTACTTCTCCTTCATCAAGTCAAGCAGCTCCAAGCATTGGAGTGACACGAGCAGAGTTAGATGTTGCTGTGTCTGGGTTATATCAGCAAATTGAAACCCAGAACACCTTAATGCTGGAAAGGTTGAATGCTATGCTCGGAGCTAACCGTCAACCAGTGAATAATAAGGAAAATTTACTAATGCTGTTCACAACTCTAAAGGGAGGAACATTCCTCAAAGGGAAGCTGGCACTGCCGAAGGGGTACCTCCCTAAGCCGGAGTAACAAGGCCGCAACCAACTCTCCACGAACGTTTGTTTAAGCAAACTTCTGAGAAAACGGTTGATGTTTGCCCCGCAGAGCCTCTGAACAACGAGGAATACCTCTCAGAAATGATACGACAGATCATGAAAGAGAGCATGCAAAGAAATGAAGATGAGAACGATTGGGGGTTTGCTCCAAGTAAAACTCCGTTCATTGAGAAAATCCTAAAAGCTGAATTTCCAAGAAAGTTTGTTCCTCCTACCATTCCAGCTTACCGAGGGACAAGCGACCCTAATCAATTTCTGTACAAATACGACTGGCACATGACGGGTGCCAGGGCAACGGATGAAATTAAATGCTAGTATTTTCCGATGTACTTGGAAGGGGTGGCACTACTATGGTTTACAAAGCTGCCGGCCCGATCTGTAGACCAATTCTCCGATTTAACCCGGAAGTTTAAAGAGCAATTCAGACTGTACGCTTCAAAGGCGAAAGACATAATGTCATTGTCCAGCCTTGAGCAGAATCCGGGAGAGTCTATTAAATCCTTCTTGAATCGCTTCAATATAGCTCTGGCTGAAGTTGACAACGCGGAGCCACGGATGGTTTTCACTTATTTGATGTGGGCTATCGTTAAGTCAAGTGAATTTGGGAAATGGCTGAAAATGAAGGAGCCGAATTCACTCGAGAAATTTTACAAGAAAGCTGACGAGTTCATGCGTTTGGAAAATCTTCCTGCGCCAGCGAAAGTGGTGGCGACAAGGGTGGAGAATAACATTGCTGCTTCAACTAAGAAAGATTCCGAAGGTCAGAAGAGGGAGAATAATGATAGGAAGAAACAAAAGGATATAAAGAAACCTCGCTTCTTTAAACCCTCAGATTTCACCCCCTTAACCTACACTCCGAAGAATATCTTCTTTGCCACCAAAGATGCCGTGGAGTATCCTAAACCAGCTGAGATAAAGCCTGGAAAGAATGCCATGCGAAATGGAAGATTCTGTCGATTTCATAACCAACCCGGTCATGATACCAACGAATGTCGTCATTTGAAGAGCTTGATTGAAGAATTGCTAAGGCAAAACAAGCACAACAGTATGTTAAGAGGAACAAGAATGACCCAGCTTCGTCTGCTCAGGGGCAACAACTCCCTGCTCACCAATCTGGCTCAGGTGAGGGAACTACCGCACATGAATCTGAAAGGCCTGTTATCAATGTGATTATAGGAGGCCCACACCCAGCGGGCTGAAGCTGGGGTGAGATGGAAAGGTACGCTCGGGCTCTGAAGTATGCCCCGGCAGAAGAGGATGTTTTTGTTTTGGAAGACGCTACACCCTTGAAACAGCAGAGAACTTCTAATGATGACATTGTGTTTAGAACTAGGGATTCTATGGGTGTTGAAGCTCCAACCATGGACCCTTTGGTCATTTCTGCAGGAATTGGGCCAACAATTGTGAGACGGGTGCTTGATGATTTCGGCGCCTCTTGCAATATACTCTTCAAGAAGACATTTAATCAAATGAAGATTCCAATGACTGATGTTCAGGCTTCATCGCAGAAGGTTGTTGGGTTTACTGGGGAACCACAGCAGCCAATTGGAACTGTCGACTTATTTGTGGAACTTGGAGAGGGACAGAAAAAGGTGGTTCGGAAACAGACTTTTGTGATTGTTGACGGATTTTCTACCTACAATGCCTTATTGGGCCGGCCAACTCTAGCTGCGTTCAAAGCCATTCTCGCCCCGTGGTGCCTAACTATGAAATTTCCCACAGATAATGGTGTTGGTGTCATTAAAGGGGATCAAAATGCTGGGCGGGAGTGTTATCTTATAGAGCTTCGGGAGGCAAGGAAGAGAGAGATGGGAAAAGATGCGGAAGCTCCGCTCCGCATCAAAGAGTCAACCTTGTAGCAAGTACAGGGTGGCCCCTGCACTGGTGAGCATAGTGGTGCAAAGAAAGAAATGGACCCCATAAAGACCAGTGCAAGGGAGAATAGAGTGGTGCCAGTGGAAATAACGGCACCAGTACCTGTTGACCTTAAAGACCCAAACAAAGTGCTGAATGTGGGTTCACAACTCAGTGTGGCAGTTCAAAATATGCTGATATCTTTTTTGGAAGCGAATCTAGATGTATTCGCATGGAGTCATGCCGATATGTGCGGAATATCTCCGGAGATTGCTGTACATACTTTGAATATTGATCCAAAGTTCACATCCGTGAAGCAGAAAAGAAGAACCCAAGGTCCAGAGAGGTCAGCGGCGCTAAAGGAAGAAGTAGATCGGCTCATGGAGAATGGTTTCATCAAAGAGTCCACCTATCCAAATTGGGTTTCAAATCCAGTACTGGTTAAAAAAGAAAATGGAAAGTGGAGAGTATGCATCGATTTTTCAGACTTAAACAAAGCTTGCCCCAAAGACTGCTTCCCGTTGCCGAGGATTGATCAGCTGGTAGATGGAACAGCCGGCACGAATTGTTGTCTTTTATGGATGCTTACTCCGGGTATAACCAGATTATGATGCATGAGCCGGATCAGGAGGATACGAGCTTCATCACCGATGTTGGTCTTTACTGCTACAAAGTCATGCCCTTCGGACTGAAGAATGCAGGGGCAACATATCAAAGGCTTGTTAATGCAATGTTCAAATCACAGCTTGGGAAAGCTATGGAAGTCTATGTTGATGATATGTTGGTGAAATCAAAGAAAGCAGTTGACCATATAGATCACTTAGCAGAAATGTTCGCAATTCTCCGAAAGTATGGAATGAAGCTCAATCCTTTGAAATGTTCATTCGGAGTAGAGTCCGGGAAATTCTTGGGATTTATCGTAAGCGCTAGGGGCATTGAAGCTAATCCTGCTTAAATTACTGCTATGAGAGAAGTCAAAGCCCCTAGAACAAAGAAGGAACTGTAGAGCCTTAATGGGAAAGTTGCTGCTTTAAGTCGGTTTATTCCCAAAACCACTGATAAATGCATCCCCTTCTTTGACGCTCTAAAGAAAGGAAAGAAAAACTTCGAATGGACTCCTGAATGCCAGAAAGCTTTCGATGAACTAATCCGTCACATGGAAGCGCCTCCAATACTTTCCAAGCCAAACAATGGCGAAGATCTTTTCATATATTTAGCAGTTTCATCTCATGCCCTAAGTGCAGCATTAGTGCGGGAAGATGCGAAAGTTCAGCGCCCGGTCTACTATATCAGCAAAAGATTCACTGGGGCAGAAATGAATTATTCAAAGCTAGAAAAGCTCGCCTATTGTCTACTGATTGCTTCCAGAAAGTTGAGGCCATATTTTCAAGCTCACCCTATCAAAGTTCTCACTGATCAGCCCCTAAAGCAAGTCCTATTTCGCCCTGAAACTTCAGGCAGTCTTCTGAAGTGGAATATTGAACTTAGCCAATATGATATCGCTTACCATCCCCGAAGAGCAATCAATGGACAAGCTTTAGCATATTTCATTGCAGAATACACAGATAAGGGTGACAGTGAGGAAGAGGTTACAGTTGACATCCCAACCAGATGGAAGTTATATGTTGATGGCGCAAGAAATGATTACTGTTCTGGAGCTGGGGTTGTGCTTGAAACCCCCGAAGGGCGATCAATATGTTATGCATTGAGATTGGAATTTCCTTCTACAAATAATGAAGCAGAATATGAAGCTCTAATTGCTGGATTAAAGATTGCAAAAGAACTGAACATCAAAGCATTGCAGATCTTCAGTGATTCTCAGCTTATTGTATGTCAAGTCAAGAAGGAGTTTCAAGCTAAAGGAGGAAATCTGTCTGCTTACTTGTCAAAGGCTTGTGAGCTTCTCGATGATTTCGATCACTATTCGATAAGCCACATACCTCGAGAGGAAAATATGAAGGCGGATTCTCTCGGAAAGTATTCAAGTTCCGGAGAAGCTCAGTTATTGGGATTGGTTCCTGTGGAGGTCTTGTCAGCTCCAAGCACCGATGAGATGGATATCGACTGGATCATGGCTGTTTCTCAAGAACAAGAGTCATGGATGACCCCGATCAAAGAATATCTACTCAACGGCTCCCTGCCAGAAAATTCTAAAGAACGCCGAAAGCTATTAAGAAAAGCATCGAGATATGTAATTCAAGACGGCCGGTTATACATGCGGGGATTCTCAATGCCATTACTCCGATGTGTAACCAAGGAAGAAGCCAAGACAATTTTAGCAGAGGTGCACGGAGGAGAATGTGGGGATCATTCAGGTGGCCAAACTCTTGCCAAGAAAGTTCTCCGATATGGGTATTTTTGGCCAAATATTAATCGAGATGCTGCTATCTACTCCCGAAAATGCGACAAGTGCCAGAGATTTGCAAAAATCCCAAGAGCACCTTCCACCGAACTAACAAAGATGGTCAGTCCTTGGCCATTCGCCATTTGGGGGATAGATCTAATCGGACCTTTACCAATTGCCAAGTCGGGAATCAAATATGCTATTGTTGCTGTTGATTATTTCACTAAATGGACTGAAGCTGAACCTTTGGCTACTATTACCTCTAAAAAGATGATAAATTTTGTGACTAAAAATATCATTTGTAGGTATGGTGTGTCGTAAAAGATAATCACAGACAACGGTACTCAATTCGAAAGCGAAGAGTTCCAGGACTTTTGCAAGCGATTCAAAATCCGAAAAAGCTTCTCAACAGTGGCTCACCCGCAGGCAAACGGGCAAGTGGAGGCAGTAAACAAAATTATCAAGTCAACCATCAAAAAGCAGCTTGAAAAAGCAAAAGGTGGATGAGTTGATAAGCTACCACTAGCACTATGGGCATACAGAACAACCCATAAAACTGCGACTGGGCACACTCCATTCTCATTGGCATACGGATCAGAAGCGATGATTCCAGTAGAACTAGAAATCCCTTCACACAGGAGAATTCATTTCAACCAGACTGAAAATGAAAAATTACAACTCGAAGCACTTGACTTTCTTGATGAAAGAAGGGAAGATGCAAGGCTCAGAGTTGCGGCCCATCAGCAAAGGATAGCCAGGCACTTCTACTCTAAAGTTCGTCAACAAAGTTTTGAGATCGGGGACTTAGTCTTGAAAAGGATCATGACAGCAACTGGAGTGTTGGGACCGAATTGGGAAGGACCATATGTCATAGGCAATAAACTTCTTGATGGCACCTTCAAACTCACAACTGTCGAAGGAGATCCAATCCCGAGAGCCTGGAACAACAACCATTTGCGTCCATATTTTACTTAAAAAGCTCTGCTTGAAATTGTAAAATGATTATGGATGTGTCAGTTGTATTGTAAACCATTGTAAAATCAGTAATAATCAATAAAAGAGCTATAAAGTGGATGTAGGCCCAATTCTTGGCCGAACCACTATAAATTTTGTGTTCTTTATTATTATAAAATGTTTGTTTCATTTCGATGTGTAAATACTCTAAGTGTATTGCTAAAATGTCGATTTAATATTGCAGGCCGTTAAAACAAAGCTTACCCATCACAAGGCCAAGTGAGCCCTATAAATCACTCAATAAACAAATTTCAAGTCATAAAAGTTCCAGATTCAAATCTTGCATAAGATGGATTTCACACAAAAAGTTAATGATTCCGCCGAAGGGACACCTTCCCAAAGCAAAGGAACCAGGCCCTTGTTAATTAGTTACGATCGTCTGTATAAACAGACATCTGATTAGATAACTTGCGCCTACCCCGTGGAATCACTTAACAGTGAAATACACTTCTTCAGGTGGAACAAACCACTTGCAAAAGAAAGGAACACATGCTTGGAAACGATAACAGGGAACCGCTGATGAGCAGACGACAAAGAGACATGGGCGAGCGGACACAAAAGCAGCCAAAAAAGGAGTCTTCTCCAAAAAGGTTGGCGGAACCACCGGAGAAGCACCTTCTCCAAAATGAAGACACCAGGCCCTTGCTAACTAATTGCGATCGTTTGTGCAAATGAACGTCCAGTTGGATAGCTTGCGTCTGCCCCGTGGATCCACTAAACCGAGAGACGCAACCTTCCTGACAAGCCAATCAACAAAAGACCTCTACGGAGGCACAAGCCCTCTTCGGAGGCACGCCGAAAAATGAAAGTTCTCTTCTCAACAAAAAAGGTTGGTGGAGCCATCGGAAGGGCACCTTCCCAAGTGGAAGGCACAAGGCCCTTGTTAACTAGTTGCGATTGTTTGTGAGAACAAACATCCAATTAAGTAACTTGCGTCTGCCCCGTGGATCCATTTAACTATGAGAAAGTAACTTCCAGGCAATCAAATAAAGACCTCTCCGGAGGCACAAGACCTCTTCGGAGGCGTAAGACCTCTCCGGAGGCACAAGATCTATTCGGAGACATAAGACCTCTCCCGAGGCACCACAAGCCCTCTTCAGAGTTACAAGCCTTCACCAAAGGCACATACTGCCCTCTTCGGAGGCAGAAGACCTTCCCTAAGGCATGCAAGACCTCTCTGGAGGCGCAAGACCTCTCCGGAGGCACAAGACCTCTTTGGAGGCACGTCCCAAAATGAAATACTCTTCTCAAACAACAAAAGTTGACGGAACCACTGAAGGGGCACCTTCACAACATAAAGGCACAGGGCCCTTGTTAATTGGCTGCGATCGCTTTCAAACGAACATCCAATCAAGTAACTTGCGTCCGCCCCGTGGTTCCATTTGACTGTGATGAAAGTAATTTCACGCAAGCAGAACAAAAAAGACCTCCAACGAGGCACAATAAAAATATATAAAAAATATAAAATAAAACCCTCTTCAGAGGTCCGCTTTACTGCGTAGGAGAGTCCACTTCTCAGAAATAAAAAGTGACCATCTCCGAAAGTTAAAGTGTAAAAACTTCCCCAAAACGAGGCGCATTCTATTAAAGTAGAATAATACTTCCACAAAAACGGAACAATTATTCTCTAAAATAAGAATACGAGTCTCCTCGAAATGAAGAATATTACAATGAGCCGTGGTATGGGGGCAATATGATATAACATAGCTACATTAATAAAAGTGATACTCAAGCAACATACCACAAGCTCATTGCAATATTATGCAAAGTAAACAAAGGAACTTGTGCAAAAACAAGGAATAAATGCATTCACACATATACTGACAAGAAATTGTTCAAGTAAAAGTGTTATTTTTTATTCCATACTATCAAATTTTTGTACATATGCAGGTTTCAAGTGGAGGCCGGTATCTGCACAATCTCCGGTCATCAGTACATACAAAAAGAAAAAAAGCAAAACAATAAGCCTAAAGTCCAGCTCATCACTCCTTCTTCCCGCCACCTTTAGAGCTCTTGCCCGGCTTGATGACTAATTTCTGAATCCGGCGTGGACGGGTCGGGGAGGAAGGAGAAGAAGGTGCAGCCGGATCTTCTTCCATTTTTTCTTCACCAACAGAAGCGCTTTTCTTCTTCTTCTTCGTAATTGCGTGCTTCCCCTTCTTCTTTGAAGAAGACTCACTGCCTGGAGTAATTAGCTCAGATAGCTTCATGTCATCATCACGAGTTTGCTCTAGAGTCTTTTCACCTTCTTCAAGTTCCCCAGCCTTCTGCTCTTGTGAAGCAAGTGGATCGTCCAAGCCTTGAAGGGCTCCTATTTGTTCTTCCTGCGATCCCGGCTGAGAAGCAGGAGTGATTTGAAGGGATGGAGGAGGAACAGCTGGAAGAGGAGAAGTTTGTGCAGCATTCAGTGTTTCCGCTACAGAAGAAAAGAAGTTAAAATCAGTATTCTCCGAAAAAAGAGAAGATATTGGATCATCAGGACTTAAGTAATAAGCGAGAAATTCATCAAGCTTAGTTGAATCGAACGAGTAGTCTACTTGAGCTAGATCAGACTTGAAGTTACCTGGAGAAGTCGGCTTAATCGTGACGATTTCATAGTTTTCGGCTTCAGCGTCATCCTGGGTCTTCTCCTCGACTTGAACAGTGGGAGGCTCGGTAACGGCGGTTTTAACTTCGGCCTTTGTAAGAGGTGGAGAATAAGAACTTGAACCAATAGTATCATGGTCGACCGAAGCCGGAAGATGAGCGGGGTCGGTTAAAGGCGTTTTCTCCAGACGCTCTTCTCCTGCCACTTCGGCTCGCTCCCTGGCAAGCTGCTCTTTTCCCCTGGCAAGAGCTACACGGGCCTCGTCATCTAGATAACACGCTTCAAGGTCTGCTTCAGCATAGCCGGCACCGCCGAGCATGTCAATCACCGCCTCCCATACTTCAGCCAGAGTGATTTCGTATTTCAGTCCCAAAAATGAGAGGCTTCCGCGCCCCAAGACGCTGTAGACATAAAAGTCGAATAAAGTAGAGCTGATGTTGGCTTTGGTTGCCTCATGAGATTCTTCGGCTGCAACTTGACCAGCAACTGCCTTATCACGCTCTTTTTCAACTTTAGAAAGTCGAGCTTTTAACGCTGCAATCTCCAAGTCTTGGGAGTTAACTGTTTCCCGCAGCTGAGCGGTATCTTTGCGGTATTTTTCGATTACATGCCGCTCTGCCTCAAGTTTTGTCTCAGCATCTCTTTGAGCAGCATGTGCATCTCACACTTGTTTTTGAAAGACCTCTTCTTTTTGGGAATGCGAAGCGGAAGAAGTGGCAAGATCTTCCTTGAGTTTCTTAACTTCAGACTCAAGTCTCGCATTATCGTCAGCAATGCTCGTCATTTTTGCATCATGTTGCTTACAAATTTTATCCCACTCCGACTTGTCATTCTCCATAGTTAACATGGCTTTGAGATTCATATGATTAGCCCTTTGAAGCTCGTCAACAAGCTTTTGCCATCCAGACATTCTCTTGATGTCAAGCTTAACGGCATCAAGGTTCCTTAGCATAGCCTGCTTATCAATAGGAACCAAATCCAAGTCGAAGCGCACTCCTCTTAAGCACCAATTTGGGAATCGGCTTTGAAGTGTAGGTGGAGCATCCTTGACTTGATACTGAGGCCTGTTAATAATTGTCTGAATGTCGGTTTTCCCAAGAGCAGGAGAACCGGAGGGGATGTCAAGAGGGATAGAAGCAGCAGTCTTTTCAGAAATTGCAGACGCGTCACTAAGTTTGGCCCGTTTGTTCGGATCTTCGGCAATGTGACCTTTCCCTTTAACATCATAAGACTTTCTCCTGTGGGAGTCATCATCCCTTCTTCTTTGCCACTCCTCGTAATTTTGTCTTTCACGAGCTTTTCGAGCAGCTCTTTCTTCATCAGTTTCCCTCGGGGCAGGGAGATAGCACCTATAATCATAAGTGTCTCGGCTTCCATGGCGCTGGAAATTTTCATAGTACGATCCACTTCGCCCCATCGGAGAATCTGAAAGTGAAAAAAGACAAGTCTTAAAAAATTTCAGAGTAAAGAAGTTAAGTGCGTATAAGTGCCAAAACATTCTAAGTGTGTGTGGCGTGTAAACTATGCGCGTCGAGCTACAAACCACTCTTCGGCTTGGGGGTAATGTCAACTTTTGCAGCTAGCGTTAACTCTTGGGTTGATGGAGTTTGCTGCAAGGCGGATGTCGCCTCAATTGCTGAAGAAATAACTTTAGTAGTAATAGGGTCATCCTTAAAAAGCTCTTGTGAAGTTATCATTAAGTCGCTTAGATCATCAAAAGTATCTCCACCGTCATGCTGCGGAGTCTTCTTTTTCAACTCCTTCTTCAATCACCGGGGAAAGCGAAAATTTACTAGATGATCCCGCAATATCAACAGAAGTAGAACACTTCACCAATGCAGCCTCTACAGTAGGTTCTCCTAATGCAGTTTCTTCTGCAGAAACTAGGGCATTTGATGTCTCTGCTTGAGAACCGGGGCAGCTAATATTTCAGTCTCGAAACTAGACACTTCATGAATCTGGGTAGATCGAGAGGAGTGTAAAAGTCCGAACTAGTGCAAAAACTCGTCTTTCAGCAAAAATTTGGCGCTTCTCTCTTCAGCAGCCACAGCACTTAAAGTTTCTAAGGTTGGCTTATGGCTGGGATCTCGAAGCGGAGGAGGAAGTGCTACAAAAGTAAAGAATGAAGTTCAGTACTTGAAAATTTAAGTTTCAAGAAATTTAGGAAAAATGGAGCGAGCAGAAATAGGCAATCTTACTTCCGATTCTCCAAACAGCATAGAATCCTGAGGGACAGCGGACAAAGAAGAATTGACTTAAAAACCCGTGTGCACTCTCGGGCAAGTCCAGAATCAATTTACGGTTTCTAGCACCTCTTACAATTATAATTGAAGGGTGATCTTTGTTCTTCGCAAAGGTGCACAAATAGCAAATCTCTTCAAAGCTTGGAAGACGATCGAGCGTCCTCCTGAACAGCACACACAACCCCATCAAGATGGCATAACCGTTGGGGTGCAGTTGGAAGGGAGAGATAGCCAATCGAAGAAGAAGCTCTCGGAGAAAATCATTAAAGGGAGGAATAGCTCCACTTAAGCAAATCTGACGATTAACTGTGACAAAACCAAGAGGTGGCATGTCAGCAGTATCGTTTACTCCAGGAAACATAGCGTCTACTTCGGAAATACCGAACTGGATACACAATTAACTGAAAGCTTTGTGGATCAAGGTGGTCGAAGTTCTTTCCGGAGGATCAATCAATGGGTTAGCAATCGGAAAAGCCTCCCCAGCTTGTCTTGTTTCTTCTTGTTGAGAAGTCATTCTACACAAGGAACTGGATATTCAAATATGAAGGTGCACGTTTCCTAAAAGTGTGAAGTGTTGTGTAAAACTAGTAAAATGACAAGCAAATATAACTGGAATCAAATTAGTTGACGTGTGTCGATTATAGAGTTTCAAGGCTTGTTATTTTAAGTCCAAGTACAGTGTTGATGCAAACAAATCAGCTTTAGTTGATTACTTTAGTTTTGTTTTAATACTTCACTTGAATTTGTTGATTCAGAGCATTTCATTCACAAAGTTCATTTAAATTGATTATTCTTTATCGACTAATCTGTCATTCGATGTGGGCATTCAATGGCAGTATATTCGCCCTAGTTTTCTGCAAATGTTGTGTTTGACAGGTTGTTAGATTAAAAGATTAGTATAATCTGTAACAAAGTTCAAACAGTTCAAGTCCAAGCAGTTCAATCAAGTTCTACCCAAATTTTACAAGTCTTAGGTCATCCAGCGACCTAGCATAGGTCGAAGCTTTCTTAGGTCGCACTGTGCAAGTCAAAAGGTTCAAGGCAATGCAAATGTGTCCAAGTCCTAGCTCGGTCGCGACCTAAAGCCTATGCCGCAAAAAGTTAGGTCGTGCAATTCATGTCTGAGCTGTTAAGTCATAGGTCGTTCGAATCTTAGCGCGACCTAAAAGTTAGGTCGTTAATTTATTAAGTCGTTCTAATTGGAATTCATATGAAAATTTAACCAAGTCCTAAGTCGCTGGAATCCTAGGGCGACCTAAAAGTTAAGTCGTAGATTCGAAAGACCCTTAGGTCGTGAGAATTCTTAGGTCGGCCACGCTTCTTAGGTCGCAAAGGCTGCTAAGTCGCTCAGATTCACTAAATCGCTGACTTACTCTCCACGCAATAGCTCACCATTTCGTTAAAAATGTGACCCGATAACCCGTTATCACTCACGATGAAATCCATCATCCTCTTCGTGAAATTCATCATTCCTACATACCACCGAATCATCCAAAAATCGATTCAAAGCATCTCCGATGCATCATAGATTCAACTCATTGCTGTGCTTTCGTGAATCACAACTAATGGTGATCAAAATCAACCATAACATGACTCAAAAAATGAAGCACGACGTACAAAATTGGTCTGGGGTTCGGAGATGGAAATTCGTGGTTCGATGGTGATCGTGGGATGGATAGAGATCGAGTGTACTTACATAATATGATAGCAGGGATGAATCGTTGAATGATTAACTCAAATTCGCCTTTGAAATCACAAAGTTCTGTTAATGGCAAAGCGGAAAATCAAAGCAGTTAAGTGAGGAAGAAGCAGCGACCTAACAAATTTATATGGGGCGAAAAGGAGAAGGCGAATAGGCACGCGAGTTAGCATATGTTTTAGGTCGCTCACGACCTAGCAGAGTTAGATCGAAGCACACAACCTATGACATAGGCCTGTACTTCGAGGGGCAAATGTTAACTCCTCTTTTTGGAGCGACCTACAACTCTGCGACCTAACACTCAGCGACCTAGCGACCTAAAGGTACCAGCTACCTAGCGACCTAACACACTCAGCGACCTAGCGACCTAAAGGTACCAGCTACCTAGCGACCTAACACACTCAGCGACCTAACGACCAAAGGTACCAGCTACCTAGCGACCTAACACACTCAGCGACCTAACGACCTAAAGCACTCAGCGACCTAACGATCTAAAGCACTCAGCGACCTAACTGACAACATGGGGCAACAGTAACCCACAACAGAAAGGCAACACGACCTACGACCTACCTAAGGTCGTTCACGACTTACAACTTCAAGCCGAGATAACTCCTTATGCCGCTTTTCCTTAGGTCGCTCACGACCTACCACTGTTAAGTCACAAACCATGCCCACTAGGTCGCCAACGACCTACAACCTTCCTTAACCTTAACCCGTCCACGACCTATGACTTGTCAATATGATCAAATGGTCAAGTGCAACTGTTAAGTCGAAGCCCGTGCTCCTAAGGTCGCTCATGACCTACGACCCACTCTTAGGTCGCTCGCGACCTACGACCTAACTCCAAATTCTCCCTATAAATACCCCGCCTACTCCAACTTGAAGGGGACTTTTGGCTCAATTCTGGGATGTCTACACTCTGCTGTTTTCTCGACTCATCCGACACTTCAACACCGAAGACGCTTCGACAAACTTCAAGAGAAGACCTAACACATCCGACATGGATTCAAAGGGTCTTCTACATTGAAGTTCTAGCTACTCATCTAAAGTGTTGTAATCAAAGTGTATTGTAAAGAGTTGTAACCGAATCATCAATAAAGAAGATAAAGTGGACGTAGGCTTAATTTTGAGCCGAATCACTATAAAATTGCTGTCTCTTTACTTTTCTGCTATTTTCTACTTATTTCTAGATCCCGTACCAACGGGTGGTGCTTTCACTTTTTCTTTACACACACCGAGGTGTTAGCGTTCAATTTTCAGCGTTAACAATCTTTTAAACCAAAATTTCCAAATCATTGAATTTAATTTCAAATATTGAATTCAAAATTTAAATCAAATGATTTAAACTCCAATTTTATTAAGTTATTTAAAATAACTCTTATTTTTTAAACTCATTTTCAAAAACTTTCAATTCCAATTCCAAAGCTATTTTGGATTCAAAAATTCAATCTTTAGAATTGTTAAAAAATCTGCGACTTAACTGATTTCCACGTGAAATCCATATTTGTGTGTGTATTGTGTAGTCCAGGGTTTTACACAATAGTGCAACAATATTCAACCATCACGGATAACATATAACAATATAATTGATAAGCGGTATAAACTATAACGCTTATCTTTCATTCACAGATCACAAATATATATATATATATATATCACAGATAAACAAATTACAGATCACAACACAAATCAGGATATATCACAAAGCATCAAATATCAGAGATATCCAACAATTTAACACCCAATGTAATCCAAACATCCATAGATAGGATCAATTTAATCATCTGATTAATTTAAATCAGATAAATTTCTATAAATCAATTTTACTAGTTATGGTAAATTAATAATCAATTAATTTCAAATTGATTTTTTTTTCAAATTATTTCAAAACACCAAATCAAATTTTCAACAAATTTTCAAATTATTTCCTTTTTAAAATAAATTTCTTTATCTCTTCGAATCTATTTAAAAAAAATCCAAATTTTAAATAAAATTTTCAACATATAAATAATATTATTAAAAATCCCTTTATTAATATCTTTTCCCATATTTCGGAAAAATTCGATAAGACTACAAAAATCAACTTTTTATACTTTTAAATTCCTTCTTTCAAATTAACTCAATTCTTAAAAATAATTTTTCCAAAAATCCAATTTTATTTATTTCTGGTATCCAACGATACCAAAATACATTCGGCTAAATTTTAGCCTTCAACAATTTCAATCACAAAATATAATCACACGGAGATTATAAATAATCAACACACAACATATGAAATAATTTCAAATGTTTGAGGAATCCAGTTGGATCCCTCCTACCTGTTTCCCTGCATCCACAAATGTTAGCACAATACCAATTCCACTTCGAGGTGGAATATCGCGGTATATGGGATTTATAAAATACTATCCGCTATTATGCAGCGCAATAAGGTCTCATCCGCTATATAATGTGGGAAATCAACTCCAAATACATATAATACCAATTCCACTTCGAGGTGGAATATCGCGGTATATGTTTTTAATATAATAACCTCCGCTTAATATGCGGCGTATATGGTCTATTTCAATGCAACAAATAACAACCATCAATCCAAACACACAATCAACCAATTTTAAATTTAACTATTCAAAATTTAAATCGAAACACAATTCGATTGAGTGAGGAGTTCTCACCTTGAGTTTTCGATAACAGATGCAGTGTTTTGTTTCGAATAAAATTAAACAAGCGTTTAATTTTACCCGAAATTATCACTGTCTCTAATAAATCCCAATCCAGCTCCATCGCGTAGTGCTCAACAAAACAAACCCAACGCAAGTCGTTTCATCGAAAACGGACCTTGTAAGACAAAGTTATAGCATTTTAAAGTTTATACAATTTTTAATACAATTAATTTCACAATCTTATTTTATTTTAAAACCTTATTTTCATCAGGGCCGTAGATTTTACCAAGGCAGATCGTGACCGCAACTTCTATTTCTTCCGCTCCCAGGTTTCGATCGCGCGAAAACCCATATCGGCCGCCGTTTTGCTCGAATTATCGTGGCCATCTCCTTGATCGAGACAACGATCCAAAGCCAGCGTTTCGAAGCTCGTGACGTGCTGCCCCTCCGCCCAAAAACCAGTCCAACTCGGTCAACTATATGCTTCGAAAAACGTGTAGGAACACGTGGACTTCTCGGTTGAATTTCTGGCGATCTATCCTACGAAACCCCATCATAACCGTTGAGATCCTAGATCTCAATGCCCTCTACAATCTTCCTTTATAGATCGAAGCTTGAAAGTGAAGGGATCATGAGAAAAACGAGGAGGAACGAGAATTTTTTATGGCCATAGAAATGTTAATGGCGGCGGCTACAAACCTAGTTAGGGTTTTGTGATAAAATGTGAATAATAAGGTCCTTTTATACAAAATTCTCAAAACACTATTCACTGGAAATTTTTCCGAACTCCAAACGAAGCATGTCGGCTAACGTTTCTAAGGTTTAACCCGCGTTCTGGACACAATGGAATATGTTTCGGAAGCTAATTTGATCATATGTATGAGTTACGGAAATAAAGATCAATTTTAAATTAAATCGATTAAAATAATTTCTATGCGTTTTGTCTTGCCCCGGACAAACCGTAAATCCGATTGACACAAAATTTGAAATCTTACAATAATATAACATTACGGATCCGATGAAACTAGTTTCATCGAAATCCGAGACTGTTTGAAAAATGACTATTTTCACTCGTCAATTAAATATTAAAATATTCAATTTTCACAAATTAACTTTTAATTCAAATTTAAAAGTTCTATAACATCATTCTAACTCCAATATGATTTAATATAACTTTATAAATCATTTTTATATGCATTTAATCCAATTTCCAATTATTTACACAATTTCAAATATTAAATTATCGATTTAATTAAACAATTAAATCACTATATTCGAATTTAAATTAATTCGGCTTACAAATTTTACTTGTCAATATTTAAAATCAATTAAATATCTGAATTTCAAATGACAGAAATTCTGGGTCGTTATAATCTTCCCCCTTAAAAGAATTTCGTCCTCGAAATTGCAAAGTAAAAAAAATGCCCAAATCCATTAACTTTTCAAAAATCCACTTAGTGAAAATTTTATATTCACCTTTTCCAAAACCTTTAACTTCAACCAAAACAATGGTTTCCATTTTCTAGTTCAATTCCTATATTTTATTACAATTTGGGAAAACGACTTTCCGTTAACAAAAATTTTCCAAAAGTTCAAAAATTTTCTAACTCCCAAAATTTACGGAAAATTTTGGCAGAGTCTCCTTTGTACGGAGGAGCTTTCGCAATTTCACAATAAATATAAATATATATACATCGACCCACACGGTCGGAAAAGCAGAAAAACAGTTCATATTTCCTATTTTTATTGCGTAGGCGTACCTTTTTAGCATTTTTAAGCAAAGCAGTTATTTATTAAGCATTTTGTGCAACCAAACCAGCCGAACAGCAGCCACGGCACCTGTACTTACTCAATTTAAACACGTAAGTGACATATATATAAAGTTATTAACAATTTACTCTTTTAAACAACTACAACACATGCATATTAAAAGAAATGCATACTAAACAAGGTTTATAAGCAACTTATATAATTTCGACATTACTTGTAATTGTTTACAACCAATTTATATACAACGACATTCATTTCTTCATTTTCAATTAGTTTACATTTACTAATTTAAATTCAAGTCGATTTGCTTTCAATTTGGATTCAATTACATAGCTTTCAATTTTTATCAATTCAATTTCATTAATACTTAATGAATTTATACTATATACAATCAACCAACAATCATCTAACAACCAAATCATAATCAACATAACCAAATTATTAAATTTACATTCAATTTGGTTTAACACTTTTAATTCCAATTGGTTTAATATTAAATTGGCTTTCATTGAATTTCCAGTTTATTAGCTTTTAATGAATTAACACTTATATCCATTATTCCATATCAATTTACTTACATTCGATTGATTAACATTCAATCATTTAGTTCAATTCAATTGCTAATTCATTTTACAAATAAGGTTGAATCTCCTTTATATAACTCAAGTTCACATCCATTTAATTCACTTTATTATTTTACTTCGACATCAAAATCAACTTCATTTAACATCGCTTAAGTTATATTCCATTTCAAATTTCCACTTACATTTGCTTTCACTATATAACTTATTATTCAACTTTCCAAATCTTATTATAATCACTTATCTAATCCAATTCAATTTATTTAACCTTCCTTTAGTTAAATTCACATCATATATTTACTATGCTAACTCAAATTCTTTAACTTTACCAAAGTTAAAATCTTTATTTCATATTATAAGTCTAAAACTCGTTTCACTTATATTCGTCAATTACAATTTGGATTTTAATTTAAATTTTGTTTATTACAACAAAACTTCAATTTTTCAGTTTACTATGGTAGCAAACCCATCACACAGAAAATGATACTAATGATGCTGCAGTCATCACCCTTATTATTTCCCAGCAACAGTAGTGAATCCAGTGCTTAATATTCTTTTAAAAAATTCCTTTTATTTATAAATCACATTTATAAATCCTTTTCTCATATAATTTCACTATTTTACTTTTAATTTTGAAAAATAACTTCCAAAATAAACAGGATTCAAAATTTTCAAATTCATAGTTCAAATTCATTTTTATTTACAACTCATAATTATAAATATATTCATATAGTTTCACTTCTTATATATAAGATTATTTCACAACTGCAAATCATATTAATTATAATTCCATACTTAATAATTCATTTGCTTGTATACTTCATTCTTTTACAATTGTTGTTTTTATTTAGATTATTCAAACAACTTTTATTAACTCATATATATTCTTACATTTTCAACAACCAAACAATTAATTTTATATACACTTTAATAATTCTGAAAAATTATTTCCTTTATATACAAAATATAATCGAGGTAAAATTAATTCATTTACCCAATTTAAAATGATACTGTGTCGGTCTATCTCGTTTAAGAGTTTAGAAACCCCTATCGATACAGTTAGCTAGACTGCACCGACCAGAATCTATAAACAATCAACCGATAAGTCAACACAATACAAAACAATTTCATATTCACTAACAAATACGCGCTCATATCTATTATTACACTCACACTCATTCTATAGTACTACTGACTCTATCTCTAATGAGTAACACCCAATAGAGCCAAGGTTATCGCTTAACCAAATGCTTTGATACCACATGTAACGTTTCAAGATTTTCGACTTCCGAAAATCGACATTAATACGTCCACTGTATCAACTGCCGATCAATCGAATGCCGGAAAACAGAATTGTTATGGTTAAAAAGAAGAGGTAGAAGAAAACAGATAGAAGAAAAAGAAGAAGAAACAGAAACAACAACAGAATCTCACATATCGCAGCGGAACAACATATAATAGATAAATGAATAATCTTTAAATCAAAGAACTATATCAGTTTATACATTACATCATCAGAGTCAATATACATACAATACATCAATGGACAGTTATACAAACTTGTCCTCATACAGAATACACAGCGGAATAATAATATCATATACAAGTGATACGTCTCGCCATCCAGCTCGCCACTTGAGCTCCACAACATCTCCTGAATCCAGAATGACCTGAAAACCTAACTTTAGGCTGCCCATATGGAAAATTATGGGCACCCAGAGTTTAGGAAAGGAACAATAAACTCCAGGTCAGTCATGGGACTGGAGTGAGAACTAAAACAGTTATTATCTTTAAAACAACAACAAAGGCTGTAAAAGACATCCGCAATGTTTTTTTTGAAAATGAAACTACCATAAGGCCTCCCGCCACACACACAATGCAAATGCAGAATTGGAGGAGATTTCTCCTTATGATAGTCAAACATGCTTACTACGCAAATTCTTTGGATTATTATTATTATTAGTGCATTGTGGAAATATTTCGAAAGTATAATATTAATCTTAGCCAACATACAACCATTATTGTATGCCTACTATAGCTACTATGTTCAATAGCAGGTTACTGCCACATTCCATAGCAGGTTATACAACTAAAACCGTACAAGGTTCGTATTGTTTCTTTGGATTTCCAACAAATGGTCAGGCTAAGGAACTTCCTACTGCCAATGGGTACGCCTCTGGATGGACATCCCGAGAACCTAACCGGATCTCTGCCAATACAAGGCCGGGTTACCTCTTACACTAGGTAACTACTACACGAATATGCCACCCCCCGGTCCTTTGGGACCTTTATCTAAGGCGCCTTGATCACAAAGCAACAATCACACAGAGTAAATGAGATTGGAGCAACCACATAGGTTAAATACCAGGGCACCATACCTAATACCACCCTTTTCCATAAGGAAATGACATACACTAAAGGGAGCGACCCTCATAACCTTGCCGCATCATTCTTGTTTTGACAATTTTTGGGTTGTGAGGTCCGAAGAGGTCTCGTCCACAAAGCTATGCTTTTTCACAAAGCCACGCTTTGATCAACAAATGATCAATAAATGATCAACACACAGCAGCACTCAGCATGTCACATTACCAAATTGGGAGTATATCACTGATAACCTTCAACTACGTAACCTCTGAGCTCGTACGTCTCAGAGAAGGGTGTTAAGCTAAGAGAATAAATTCTCCGCCACCAATAGAAATGTGTTTGAAAGAAATCAACTTTATATCTCAAAATGTAATGTCAGACATGTAACCATACAAGTCTGTTCCGGGTTCGAACAGAACCGAAGGCACTTCCGAAGAAGCCCTTGCAATCCAGATATTCACAATCCCGATCGAACTTCCTATCATAAAGGAAATCTCTATACCGTAGCTAACGGTGCAGAGACAATCGATAGGTCATCCTATCGTTTTCACAAATACCCGGTCTTCACCACCATTCTTTAAATGTTATCCATATCGTCGTATCACTTATTCGGAATGGGTTATATGACACAAAGGTCCTTTCCCGACTAAACCGAATAGTGAGCACAATATTTAAAACATATGGATATAGTGATTTCAATTAAGTCACAACTTATTACCCAAATCCATTTTTTTAAATGGTTTAAACAAATTACCATTTTAAATCTTTAAATAAAAAGATTTACTTCACAAAGTTCACCCAATTTCACAAAGATTCATTCACAGATTCCCAAATCATTTCCCATTTCAATTGGATTAACCCATTAAATATTTAAATCAAGATTTAAATTATAGCTTTCAAAACTATTCACAATTCAAGTCTTTTATAATATAAAAGATACACCTTTTAAAATCTTCTTTGATTTCAAAATAAAGCTTAATCATCTTTACAAAGGTTAATTCATAGTTTTTCCAAACTATTCACAATTTCATTTCAACTTGAAATGTTTCGATACAAATTGGAAATCTTTTCACTTTATGAAAGCTATTATTATTTGAAAACAGATAGTTTTCGTTTTGGGAAAACTGGTTACAATTACACAGGTTAAAGCTATCCAAGTACAAATCTTGGATTTAAATTTAAATTTCCAAAACCCTATTTTTAAATGGTTAAAAACCCATATAAACACCTTTTATAACTTGTACAATCTTTTAAACCAAAATTTGCAAATCATTGAATTCAATTTCAAATATTGAATTCAAAATTTAAATCAAATGATTTAAATTCCAATTTTATTAAGTTATTTAAAATAACTCTTATTTTTGAAACTCATTTTCAAAAACTTTCAATTCCAATTCCAAAACTATTTTGGATTCAAAAATTCAATCTATAGAATTGTTAAAAAATCTATGACTTAACTGATTTCCACGTGAAATCCACATTTGTATGTGTATTGTGTAGTCCAGGGTTTAACACAATAGTGCAACAACATTCAACCATCACAGATCACATATAACAATATAATTGATAAGCGGTATAAACTTTAACGCTTATCTTTCATTCACAGATCACAGATATATATATATCACAGATAAACAAATTACAGATCACAACACAAATCAGGATATATCACAAAGCATCACATATCAGAGATATCCAACAATTCAACACCCAATGTAATCCAAACATCCATAGATAGGATCAATTTAATCATCTGATTAATTTAAATCAGATAAATTTCTATAAATCAATTTTACTAGTTATGGTAAATTAATAATCAATTAATTTCAAATTGATTTTTTTTTCAAATTTATTTCAAAACACCAGATCAAATTTTCAACGAATTTCCAAATTATTTCCTTTTTAAAATAAATTTCTTTATCTCATCGAATCTATTTAAAAAAATCCAAATTTTAAATAAAATTCTCTACTTATAAATAATATTATTAAAAATCCCTTTATTAATATCTTTTCCCATATTTCGGAAAAATTCGATAAGACTACAAAAATCAACTTTTTATACTTTTAAATTCCTTCTTTCAAATTAATTCAATTCTTAAAAATAATTTTTTCAAAAATCCAATTTTATTTATTTCTGGTATCCAACGATACCAAAAATACATTCAGCTAAATTTTAGCCTTCAACAATTTCAATCACAAAATATAATAACACGGAGATTATAAATAATCAACACACAACATATGAAATAATTTCAAATGTTTGAGGAATCCAGTTGGATCCCTCCAACCTGTTTCCCTGCATCCACTGATGTTAGCACAATACCAATTCCACTTCGAGGTGGAATATCGTAGTATATGGGATTTATAAAATACTATCCGCTATTATGCGGCGCAATAGGGTCTCATCCACTATATAATGCGGGAAATCAACTCCAAATACATATATAATACCAATTCCACTTCGAGGTGGAATATCGCGATATATGTTTTTAATATAATAACCTCCGCTTAATATGCCGCGTATAGGGTCTATTTCAATGCAACAAATAACAACCATCAATCCAAACACACAATCAACCAATTTTAAATTTAACTATTCAAAATTTAAATCGAAACACAATTCGATTGAGTGAGGAGTTCTCACCTTGAGTTTCCGATAACAGTTGCAGTGTTTTGTTTCGAATAAAATTAAACGAGCGTTTAATTTTACCCGAAATTATCACTGTCTCTAATAAATCCCAATCTAGCTCCATCATGTAGTGCTCGACAAAATGAACCCAACGCAAGTCGTTTCGTCGAAAACGGACCTTGTAAGACAAAGTTATAGCATTTTAAAGTTTATACAATTTTTAATACAATTAATTTCACAATTTTATTTTATTTTAAAACCTTATTTTCATCAGGGCCATAGATTTTACCAAGGCAGATCGTGACCGCAACTTCTATTTCTTCCCCTCCCAGGTTTCGATCGCGCTGAAACCCATATCGGCCGCCGTTTTGCTCGAATTATCGTGGCCATCTCCTTGATCGAGACAACGATCCAAAGCCAGCGTTTCGAAGCCCATGGCGTGCCGCCCCTCCACCCAAAAACCGGTCCAACTCGGTCAACTCTATGCTTCTAAAAACGCGTACGAACGTGTGGACTTCTCGGTTGAATTTCTGGCGATCTATCCTACGAAACCCCGTCATAACCGTTGAGATCCTAGATCTCAATGCCCTCTACAATCTTCCTTTATAGATCGAAGCTTGAAAGTGAAGGGATCGTGAGAAAAACGAGGAGGAACGAGAATGTTTTTTGGTCGTAGAAACGTTAATGGCGGCGGCTACAAACCTAGTTAGGGTTTTGTGAAAAAATGTGAATAATAAGGTCCTTTTATACAAAATTCTCAAAACACTATTCATTGGAAATTTTTCCGAACTCCAAACGAAGCATGCCGGGTGACGTTTCTAAGGTTTAACCCACGTTCCGGACACAATGGAATATGTTTCGGAAGCTAATTTGATCATATGTGCGAGTTACGGAAATAAACGATCAATTTTAAATTAAATCGATTAAAACAATTTCTATGCATTTTGCCTTGCGCTGGACAAACCATAAATCCGATTGACACGAAATTTGAAATCTTACAATAATATAACATTACGGATCCGATGAAACTGGTTTCGTCGAAATCCAAGACTGTTTGAAAAATGACTATTTTCACTCGTCAATTAAATATTAAAATATTCAATTTTCACAAATTAACTTTTAATTCAAATTTAAAAGTTCTATACCATCATTATAACTCCAATATGATTTAATATAACTTTATAAATCATTTTTATACGCATTTAATCCAATTTCCAATTATTTACACAATTTCAAATATTAAATTATCGATTTAATTAAACAATTAAATCACTATATTCGAATTTAAATTCATTCGGTTTACAAATTTTACTTGTCAATATTTAAAATCAATTAAATATCTGAATTTCAAATGACAGAAATTCTGGGTCGTTACGTTACCTCCTCCACAAATTCTCCTAGCCGAGCTCATCCATGTGGCACCCTCACCTTCCCTACGCCCCTTCCCCCCGGTAACCGACCTGGAACCCCAAAGCAGAGACCAAAGCATACAGGAAAACCAAAAATATAACGCGACTCTTCCCCTATCGCACCACTCAATTGTCTACCAGAACATCCCAAATGACACCATAGAAGCACCTCCCTTCGAGAAGCCCCAAGCCACCGACGAAAATGCTTACAACCCCAGAAAACTAAAACCCTAGTTTCCCACCTCCGACAATGACCATCACCAAACTCCACCAAAAAGCTACAAAAAATACTACATCTGCTCGCGACTCCATTGACGCAAGCAGCGTCGATCAATTCTCAATGAATAGAGAGAATTTAATTTCTAAAGATTTTGAACATTATTTTCCCCTTTCTGTAATTTTGCAATAACTTGAATGTTTCTCAACGAAATCGAGTGCGAACGATTTTTAAAAATACTATGGATTGATATGAACAACTTTCATTTTTGTGGCGAAGGCTAGTTATGGGTAGATTGGAAGATGATGAATTTTGAAAAGGGTAAGTGTGTATTTTCATTTACTGGAACAAAGGAAAGGAAAATGAAGAAGAAAGTGAGTAGTGCTACTCTCTGCATACACACACACGCATAAATTAGGTACAAGCAAGGCAACACAATAATGGATGTTTATTAAATAAGGCAAAAGACATTAAGGACAAAGGATAATGGTAACTGGTAGGGTGAAAGAGGTAAAAAGGATAATGTACATAACTGTTACGCGACTACAAAACAAAAATAAAACACACCGGTTATGAAGTTCTATTAAATTTCAAAAAAGCAAACGTTCGACATAAATTACGTCAAATGGAAATTCACTTATTTTCCAAATTAAAAGTTATGAAAAAATTCTATAAATTAAACTAAAAGTTACGTCATTAAAAATCAGACAATTATTTGAAACATAAATTTTATTATAAAAACCTGAAATTGAATATTTAAAACTAATTAAATATTCCAAAATCAAAGTGATAAAATTTCAAGTTGTTGCATGTATGGTGTGAGAGCTCTCAGATAGGTCGAGAACAGTCGGGGTGATATCATTTTCAGTTCTATCCGCCACCAGATTTTGGGCTGTGGGTATAGGTCGGTCTTAATTCGTAGAGATTTCGAAGATGTTGATCCTCGGTCCATCCCTCTAAAGAGATGCATTGTACTAGAGGTAGTCCATTAACCTGCTATTCATTGGAATCCAACTCTCCAATTAAGTGCCTTCGGACTTAGTTGTAAACCTATTATAGTGGAATTTAACAGTGTAACACTTTCGGCTATTTGAATATGCTTATTTGAAAGGTTTTCAAAAGAATGCCATTAAAAACAATATCACTAAATTTCATGTAGAAATGTTTTAGCTATCATAAGGTAAAAACCTATTCCAAGTTTTCATGCAGCGTTATCTTATGAGATACACATTGTTTCCAAATACTTGTATTTTGAGTTTCTCACACTAGTTTTATGACCGACCTGGAGTTTATTTTCTTTCCCTTAAAATCTGGGTGCCTTATTTTTCCAGGCAGCCTAACAGTCTTGTTTGTTTAGAGCATTTTGGAAGAGCTCGAAGCATGGAGTTAGAAGATTCTTCTAAGGATTGTTATCCATTTTCACCACGCTCATGTACTATTGTATTCCACATTTGTAAAGACAGGTATTTATAACTATCCATGTTAATGTTAAGTTAAAGTCACATAAATGTATTTCAAAATTTTCCGATGTAAAAATTATATGTTAAAATAATATATGTTATTCCATTCATATAAGATTTTATTCTATTTTTATTTTATTTCTACCCTTAATGGTCAGGTTTTTCGGCACTTAAATTTGCGGCACGTGAATACCGAGGATGTATTAGTGTCGATGTTTGAGGGTCGAAAAGCCGGGTCGTCATATAATGAATTCTCATGCATAACAGAGTAACTAGAATAGACAAAACTTTACTTTCTCCCCACCTTTTGTCAATTAACAAGTGTCATACTATACACCTGGCCCCTCATTATTTAATAAACCAAACCAAAACCCTAATCATTCAGTTTCCAAAAGTAAGCAAACTCTTTTCATTTTTCAAACCCCATAACTACCTCAAACAGTTTTAGCATACTTAATGATTTAGAAATTGAATAACCACAAACACTATTGCCCACACTTCCTACTTAATGATTTGAAAAAACACTAAAGTTTCAAGTTGATATGATACAAAAGTATTGTTGTGGTAGTAAAATATGTACAAATGTTGGCTAATGTCAATGATAGTGAATATAAGCGGGGATTAGAGGTTAACTAGACGACAGACTTATTTAAATGGAATCTACACCTATTTTTTCACTAAATTCAATCTTATATAAAAAAAACCTCACATGTAGCTTCATTCTTTTCACCGATTACCTTTTTCTATAGGTGGAAACAGTAAAAAAAAATTAAAAAAAATAAATATGGACACCACAAAGTAAGAAATCCAGATAAAAATGAAATATAGAAAAGGCATTAGAACTTCCTATCAGTAAATACCAAATTATAACACAGTAAGTGTAAAAAGGTAAGATACACCAAGTTATTGAACTTACTCTCAAAAAAATTATTTGTTAAATCAAATAAGCATGCAAGACTTTATTTTACATAAACCATGCAATAGGGTGAAAGGTAGTTGATACAGTTTAAAATAGTGGGAATTAATCCTCTAATCTAAAAAAAGAACCTATGACTAATGTATTAAAAAGGCAAAAGGATTACATGATGTTCTTTAGTAGGTCTACAAGTTATTTTGAAGAAGTTAAGAAAGTTAATGTAATGATAATATAATCATGGTACTACAACCAAAACAATCTAACGTTACATATAATTCTTGTTAATAAACATAAAAACATAAAAAGCAAAGTAATAGTTCTCAAAATTAAAAAATATATACTAAATAAACATATAAAATTGTTTTTGCAAAACTACAAAAACTCGTCAATAGTGTACCGATATGAGCATCAGGCTGTGAAAGAAAGTTGGATAAAAGCGATTTAAACTTAATCATACCTGTAAACTAGGAGAAACACTAAAGTTACTTTGCAACTTAATATCACAAAGAAATAAATTCAATATATAATATCCGTCTGCCTATCCAATAACAGGATAACATATCGTTAAGAAAATATATAATATTCTAGAAATCAAGTGCATAAGCAATCTACGCCACATTACATGTTTTATTTATTTAAACAAACTCAGCTATCACAGTATCAATAGAAGCACCACTTATGCTTAGACGAAGAAGGTAGATTAAAATAGGATCCAAAGCTAGATTTATAAGGTTTCCAGCTACTGCAGGTATATGGAAAGGAAGCCTTTAGAAGTGTAGTAGTATTACAGACACAAAATTCACTCTTAATTCATTTAAAGGTTTATAAAATATCACCGATTCAGAACATTAGGAAAGTATATATGTACTTATTACCATAAACTCAATGATGTAACTTAGAGATAGTAACAAATAAATATGGATAATGCTAACCTTGACAAGTGAAAACGCCAAACATGTAATAATGAAACAACTTAGTAAATGTAACGACCCAGAATTTCCATCATTTGAAATTCGTATATTTAATTAATTTTAAATATTAATAAGTAAGATTTGAAAGTCGAATTAATATAATTTCGATATAGTAATTTAATTGGACGATTAAATTATTAATTTAATACTTGAAATGGGGTAAATAATTGAAATCTGAATTAAATGTGATTAAAAATGATTTAAAAAGTTATATTAAATCATATTGGAGTTAGAACGATATTATAGGACTTTTAAAATTGAATTAAAAGTTAATTTGTGAAAATTGAATAATTTAATATTTAATTGACTAGTGAAAATAGTCATTTTTCAAACAGTCTATGATTTCGACAAAACTAATTTCATCGGATTCGTAATGTGAAATTATTATAAGATTTCAAATTTTGTGCCAATCGGAGTTGTCGTTTGTCTGGGGCAAGCCAAAACGCATCGAAATCGTTTTAAATCGATTTGATTTAAATTTGATCGTTTATTTCCGTAACTCTCACATACGACCGAATTAGCTCCCGAAACATGTTCCATTGTGTTCGGAACGCTAGTAAAACCCTAGGAACGCCAGGCGGCATGTCTGATTCGGAGTTCGTTTGAAATTTTTGTTTAAAGGTGGATTTAATATTAAAATAATAATTGTCAAACGTATATATATATACGTTTAGAGGGCCGGAAACCCTAGTTCTTTTATAGCCGCCTCTAATAACATTCAATGGCCGAGAAAACACGTCGTTTCCCCTCAAATATCTCGAGATCTACCAATTTTTTGACGAAACCTTCAACTGCAAAGATCGAGAGCTCGTTGAGCTCTGTATATTGACCGGCTATGATCGCATTCGGAGCCATGGATCGACGTGAAAATGGGTTTGAAGACATCACGTTCGTTCACGTTTTTCAAGTCACAGGCTCGACCGAGCTTCGCGTGTTCTTGGTCGATGGTGGCTAGCACGTAGGCGCATGGAACGGAGGTGGCCGATCATCTTCATGTTGCTCGAGGTGATCGCGTTAATTCGATGAAAAGTGGCGTGCGTTTGGGTTATGTTGCGTACATTTTACTGGGGAGGGAGAAGAATAGAGATGCGGCCGGATTTCCTCAGGGTGGAACGAACGGTGATGATGTAGGGTTTGTAAATAATAAATAAAAAAGAAAAGAAAGCGAAATTAATTTATATTATAAATTGTACAAACTTTAAAACTGTGTAACTTTTTGATATGAGGTCGGAATTCGACGAAACGAATTGCGTCAAGTTCGTTTTGACAAGCTTTTCGCAATGGAGCTAGATTGGAGTCGTTTGGAGCTAGTGAAATTTTTGGGTAAAATTAAACGGTCGTTTAATTTTATTCGAAAAAATACCGCAACCGTTATTGAAAGCAAGGTGAGAACTCTTCACTCAATCGAATATTTTGTTTCGATTTAAATTTTAAATAGTTAGATTTAAAATTTATTGATAGTGTTGATTGTGTGATTGGATGATAAATTGTTATCTGTTGTGTTAAATAGACCCTATACGCCGTATATTAAGCGAAGGTTATTTAATAAAAACATATACCGCGATAATTCTACTGTGAAGTGGAATTGGTATTATATATGTATTTGGAGTTGATTTCCCGCATTATATAGCGGATGAGACCCTATTGTGCCGCATAATAGCGGATAATATTTATAAATCCCATATACCGTGATATTCCACTTCGAAGTGGAATTGGTATTGTGCCAACATCTGTGGATGCAGGGAAACAGGTTGGAGGGATCCAACTGGATTCCTCAAACATTTGAATTTATTTCAATGTTGTGTGTTGATTTATTTATAATCGCCGTGTGATTATTTATTTATAATCTGTGAATGATCATATCTGTGATTGAATTCGTTGAAGGCTATAATTTAGCTGAATATATTTTTGGTATTGTTGGATACCAGAAATGAATAAATTGGATTTTTGAAATTAAAGTTGAAATTTTAAGTAAATTCTTTTGAAAGAATTGGGTGAATTTAAAAGAAGGAATTTTAAAAGCATAGAGTTGATTTTCGAAGTCTTATCGAATTATTTCTAAAATATGGGAGAAGATTTTTATAAATGGATTTTTGAGTAGTATTATTCGAAAGTTGGGAAATTTATTTAAAATGGAATTTTTAATGGTTTGGAAGAGATAAATGAATTTATTTTAAAAGGGTGATGAATTTCTTGGAATCCAATTAATAATTGATTTGGTATTTGAAAATAGATCTTTGGGAAATCGATATGAAAATTTATTTGGTGTTGAATTAAAATGAGTTTTGTGTTGAAATAAATTGGAAATTGATTTGGGATTTCAAATAAATTGGAAATCGATTTGTAAAATGATTTGGTGTTGAAATAAATTTAGAAATCAATTTGTAATTGATTTAGTGTGAAAGTGGATATTTGGAAAACGACTTGAAAATCGTGTATAAGTGAATATTTGGAAATTTAAATTCACAATGGAATTTATAAAGGAAAGGGAAATATGTTTTGGAAATAAACATTTGTTTATATTTTAAGTGTGGAAATAAATTTACAGATTTAGAATGTAAATATGAAATAAATCGATAAGGATTTATTTAATTGGTTTAAATGGACTATTTTGTGATGAAGTGTGAAAATGTGATTTGAAATTGGTTTTCAAATGTGAAGTGTGGAAAATATATATCTTGTGAAGATATTTTGAAAATAAATAATTTGGGAAAAATTATTTAAATCTGTTGATTATTGTGAATGTTGTTGATAGTTAAATAACCGACTATCAATATTTGCCTTTGATATGGCACTTGATTTGTTTTTAAAACAAAGGCTCACTATTCGGGTTAGCCGGGAAAAGATCTTTGTGTCATATAACCCATTCCGAATTAGTGATACGACGATATGGATCGTATTGAAGACCAGTGGTGAAGACCGGATATTTTCGAAAATGAAAGAACAACCTGTCGAATGTCTCTGCATCGAGTTGCTCCGGTATAGAGATTTATATCACTCTTCTTGTGATGGGAAGTCCGGACGTGATTAGTGAATATCCGGATTGCAAGGGCTTCTTTGGAAGTGCCTTCGGTTCCGTTCGATCCCAGAACGGACTTGTATGGATGTGTGTCTGACGTTACACTTTTAGATGTAAAGCTGATTTCTATCAAATACATTTCTGTTGGTGGCGGTGAATTTATTCTCTTAGCTTAACACCCTTCTCTGAGACGTACGAGTTCAGAGGTTATGTAGTTGATGATTACTAGTGATACATTCCCAATTTGGTAATGTGGCACACGAAGTGTTGTTGATCATTTGTTGATCAAAGCGTGGCTTTGTGAAAAAGCGTGGCTTTGTGAAAAAGCGTGGCTTTGTGGACGAGACTTCGTCGAGCGTCACAACCCGGTATTGGTCGAAACAGGAATGTTGCGGCAAAGGTTTTTAGGGCTAGCGCCCCTAGGGTATGCCATTTCCTTTTGGTTAAAAGGTGATATCATGGTATGGAGTCCAGATATTTTACCTATGTTGATGCTGCACAGTTACTATACTTTGTGGTTGTTGCTTTGTGATTGAGGATCCTCGAATAAAGGTCGTTGACGACCAGGGGATGGCATAGCTCGTGTGTTAGTTACCTAGTTACAGCTTGGTTAAAGCGTGAGGTAACATCAGCCTTGTGTTTGCAGAGAGCATGTTGACTCTCGGGGCGTCTTTCCAGAGGCGTTTCTATTCGGTGTAAGGAAGTTCCTTAGCCTGACCATTTGTTGGAAATCCAAAGAAACAATACGAACCCTGTACGGTTTTAGTTGTAGAACCTGCCATTTACTTATGGTGGTCACCACTGTTTAGATGGTAGCTATAGTAGGCATACAATAATGGTTGTATGCTGGCTAAGATTGATATTATACTTTCGAAATGGTTTCGACACTATGCACTAATGATAATAATATCGAATGATTTTTGCGTAGTAAGCATTTTTGACTATCATAAGAAGAAATCTCCTCCAATTCTGCGTTTGCATTGTGTGTGTGGTGGGAGGTCTTATGGTAGTTTCATTTTCCAAAAGCATTGCGAAATTGTTTTATTTTCTTTGTGAAGATAAACTGTTTTAAGTTCTCACACCAGTCCCATGACTGACCTGGAGTTTATTGTTTCCTTCCTAAACTTTGGGTGCCCACCAGTTTCCACAGGGGCAGTCTAGAGTTAGGTTATCAGGTCATTCTGGATTCAGGAGATGCTGTGGAGCTCATTGGCGAGCTGGATGGCGAGACATATCACTTGTATATGGTATTATTTATTCCGCTGTGTATTCTGTATGAGGACAAGTTTATATAACTGTCCAGTGTTGTATATTGTTGTTGTAAACTCTGATGATGATGTAATGTATAAAATGATATAGTTCTTTGTTTTAAAGATTATTCATTTATCTATTATATATTGTTCCGCTGCGATATGTGAGATTCTGATATTGTTCTGTGTTTTCTGTTGTTTCTTCTTTCTTTTTCTTCCATCTTCTTCTACCTCTTCTTTTTCTCCATAACGATTCGGTTTTTCGGCATTCGATTTCTCGGCAGTTGATACAGTGGACGTATTAATGTCGATTTTCGGAAGTCGAAAATCCCGAACGTTACAGTAAACAAGACATAAATGAATGGGTACAATATCCATAAATTCTACCTGTACTCGAAAAAGTGATAAACGTAAATATGTATCTTATGACCATGAACTTAATAGTTTATTATAGCTATTATCGATATTCAACTAATAAATTTGAAGTTGATGCCTAGGCCGAGTCATCTCTTAAGAAGCTTGTCGACATTTGTGAGATGGTGATTTAGGGTTATGATTAAGAAGGAGATGACACGTGTCAATGCTAATGAGTTAGACTATTGTAGCAAAGTATATCGACAACAATTTGTGTGCCTTGAAGGTGAAGTAGATCGATGAAGCTGTTATTGGTGGTGGATTAAGGAGATGGCGATTTAGGTTTTCTAAGTACATGGTAAAGTGTTAGTAAAAGAAATGAAAAATGGTTTGTACGTAGAAAAATTTTCATAAAAATTTAGGCTGACCAAGTAAAAATTTACCCTAGCATTCCCCTAGAGCTATGGTAGCACTTATTTAACAAACACTTTCAATATTTGCAACTAAAAGTAGGGTTTCCTATAGTACCGAGTTTGCAAGTACTTTTGTCATGGTCCATAATGTGTTCTATGTATCACATTTAAGGATGTGTATTTGAGACTTTGAGGAAATAATGAATCTAAGAGCTATGGATGACTTGGTCATAGAACCAAACAAGACTTATTTTGGAAAACTTATTCGGGTTTTAGACCATGATGTGAAGACGCTTTGGAACAAATAAGTGAGATTTGTGCGGGTCCAGTGGAGTGATGACCGAGATGATTTTACTGGGGAAATAGAAGATAAGGTCGAGATAAATTATCCTGAGTTGTTTGTTAAACTTAGCATATATGTTTGCTTTGAGTATTATAGACAATATATATGTTGTCATTATGATTGATTTGTTTTGTATTATTAGATGAATTAGTACAATTTGTGTGTGACGCATGGGTTAGAAACTTATGTGTTTATGCAAGAGTAGGCATGATGTAGACTGAAAATCACTATTGTACTTTATTTGAACTTATGGGATGAAATTCCTATAAGGGAGAAGCCTGTAAGGACCCATAAATTAATGAATAACTAATCAAGGAATTAACTACAAGAATAATGGTTAATTTATTTAATTAAGGAATTAAATGAGAAAATAAATGAATTAAACATGGTAAATATTTTTGGAGACATTTATTTACTTATTATTTATAGTGAATTAAATCAATTAATATTTAGGGAACTTAATTAAATGAGATATAATTTAATTTATTCATGTATAATGAGAGTTAATTTAAATACGTGAATAATAAAGATTTCGTAATAGGGGTAACAAATCAAAACAATGAGGAAATAAAGGGTTTTCCCAATCAAAACTCTTACTATATATATGCCACTAAACATATCCTTCCCTTCATATATTTATACTCTCTTCAAATTAAAACAAAACAAAAACCTTGCCCACGATCATTGCTAAGAATAAAAGAGGAAAATAAGAAAAAAAGTCAAAAGGCTAAGGAAACCAAGAAAGATTAAAGATCAAGAAAAATCCTTGGACTTAGGTGAGTAATATTATTTCTTTTATGATCTCTTTCATCTATTTTAAACATGGTTTTTTTATATATATGATAAAGTTCATATATTATGTGTTTTCAAATGGTAGATTTTGGTCTAATACATGTTTTGGGTTATAATAGCTTAACTAGATGACTTTTAGCTATGTTCCCTACCTTAAATGTTTTTTAAATGAAGTAGAAATTTAATATGTTGTTAGGAATGAATTTTTAGAGATGGTTTTCGAATTGGAGATTTTTCTAGTGTTAAAATATTTAGTTTTGAAATTTTTAAGGAACACGTGTACTAAACAAATAAGAAAAATTACTTAATAAGTGGAAACATTAGTAATATGCTAAATTATTTATTTTTGAATTTCTAGAAATTTATACGTATTTTTCTAAACAAGAATAATCATTTTTGGAAGTTGAATTGGAAAGCTAAAACTAAATAATGAGGCAACTAAGACCTAATAATGCATGCAAATTACATGACTAAGTAGTAAGGGGACACGATACAATAAAAGTGGTGTAAAATAAAATAAAAGGCACTATCATTAACAAATAGTGGAGGCAAGATGAATAAGGAGATGAAATGTGGAAAGACATGTATTGAGGTGCTCAAAGTTGCAGATGTGGGTAGTTAGTATGTAGTTTTTATTACGTGTACTAAAGAGAGAGAATATGCCGAATGTGATATGCTAGGGGTATAAAACCCGAAACCTAAAATTTTTAGAACCTAGTTATTTGCTATTTTGATAATGACAACTACACAAAAATATATTGTGCATATAATTGACTTTTATAGGAAATTATATTAACTATCTAAGAGATATACACGACATAGATAGGACAAAAATGACGTACAATATTAGTCATAGAGTGTCAAATCTAGAGTATACATATGCTAAAATATCATCCAAGTGGTATACACACATAAGTCATTAATAGTAACATTTATATCTTAAAAACATAGTTACATAGAATCATTCGACTGCTAATGCCAGTTCAGTCGACTGATATCATGTACACTATATGATGATTTCATGCATACAAATATTTCTGTGAAAATTTGTTTTTAGAAAGTTTGTGTTTTAAATTATTTCCATAAATAAGAAATAAATATTTTAAAAATTCTTCCTATAAATAAGAAACTAAGATTTTCAGAACAAAATTATTGAAACACGTAGGAATCGAACTCAGGTCATGGAGCACAAATTTTCACATCTTACCACTAAACTAAAAATGCTTTTTTTATAAGGTTTCAGAAGTCTGAATTTATAATTTAGACATCTAAATATCAAAAAATATAAACAGAATGCTTTTAAGGTAATTCAGCCGTCTAAATTTATAATTCAGACGTCAACATAAAAATTCAACCGTTTGAATTATAATTTCAAATGTCTTAATTAGCCTATTTCTTAACTAGTTTGTTTTTGCCTTTCTCTATTTATTTTTAACCATTTGAATATTACAATGTAACAACCCCGGATTTTACTAAAGTTTAAATTGATAATTAATTTCATTTTTGAATTAAAATTGTAAAATTAATTGTAAATTGATGCGAGTTTCCCCGAGTTCAGGATCATTACAAGTGGTATCAGAGCTAAGGTTGAACTTTAGCTCAGGAGTATAACACATTAAGTAGCTCATTAGAGATAGGGTGAAGTATACCCTAGAATGAGTAATCTCTAAGATATCCGTCCGTATGCCTCAGTAAATTCTCTTACTATTCACTGATAGTGAGTATGAGTGCAAGAAGAGGATGAGATAGGGGACAAGGGAATACGACTATAAATGGTCAATACCCTATAACAACAGGAAACAATCTTTTCTCTATCAATCTCTTTTGTTCAACATTTCTTTTCAATTCTTCGATAGTTCCTGGTAGATCTAGGAAGAAGATTTGATACATTTGTATGGGACATAAACTCCAACTGAGCCAAAGTTGTTGTTTGGATGAATTGGTTGCTTTGGTTGCTATGGTTGATAGGTATACTTTAGTTCTAAATTAAAAGTTTTGAAATTGTATCTATATATCTATACAATTTGGGTCCAGATATATTCTACGAATGGTTAGTTATCCCTTCGAACTAACCGATGCCCCTGCATATTTCGTAGATCCGGATAACCCGAGTATTTTGTGAAGTGTTAAGTAGATTTGTTCTTGTATCAATTATTGATATTCTGATTTGGTGAGCCAAATGCAGAATAGATGTTCAGTTAATTTGATGAAATATTCTTCATCTATCTTTGTGTCTCCTTGGCAAATTTCGGGGACGAAATTTTTTTTAGGGGGGAAGTCTGTAACGACCCCGGATT
Source organism: Allium fistulosum (assembly GCA_030737815.1). Classification (NCBI taxonomy): domain Eukaryota; kingdom Viridiplantae; phylum Streptophyta; class Magnoliopsida; order Asparagales; family Amaryllidaceae; genus Allium; species Allium fistulosum. Next base: position 1,048,399,153 of record CM060903.1, read on the forward strand.
TTACTAAAGTTTAAATTAATAATTAATTTCATTTTTGAATTAAAATTGTTAAATTAATTGTAAATTGATGCGAGTTTCCCCGAGTTCATCTTCGAGCAGAAGCCCTTCTTCCCCAAATCTACAGCAAGGCCAGATATAGAAGTGAACGCGTGCACTTGCACCAACGCTCTGGTCACCTTCGACCAATGCCGCGACTATCCACAAGTCATCAACTACCACCCTCACTCACCCGACCACCCAGATCGCCTCAACAACGTTGAACTTGAAATCGAGCCACTTGACTCAAAACTGGAACCCACTGATCAACCCAAAAACACCTCGTGCTGCCACGTCACGACGCTAGGAACCTCGTGACTCTGACCCTAGCTCTGTTGATCGTCCACGCACCACTTCCCCTCGGTCTGGTGCGACTCGATGCAACTACGACGTCGAAATCATCACAGGAACTACCTTGACTCAAACGCAACACTAAACCCTAAACCCTCATCGTATCGCCGCCTTGACCATCAGGAAAATGTACAACCATTTTTCCTAGGCACCTCTTCCCACACGCTACCTCCAGCATGAACCACGATGAACCCAACCTCGCCGATCATCGGAATTTTGTAAAAATCCATTTTCCGTTCATCCAACCAATACGGTCTCAATTCGCAACTAAAAAATCTGATTTTTGTTTTAAAAATCATTATTTTCAAAGTGAATTTGGATGATGTAAATGAAATTCAAAATCGTGATACTCAAATTTGCCATAGTTTTAAGTTTTCACTATATTATTTCATTTTAAAATAATTTGCTGAGTTTAAAATTCTGAACTACTTTTATAATCATCTTTATACTTAAACAAACAATTTTCATTTGAATGTCAAAGGTTAATTCTGACTCGATTGAGAGATTTAAATTTTTGAAAGAACTTGTGCCTGTAACCTCTAAACAGAGGTGATTTTCCTTTATACAGACATGCACACATACATTTACAAACATGTAGCTACATTCACACAACCATACCAGCAGATTCCACATCATACTTCAAGGATTATCAAGATAAAATAGGTTTAAGATTTCAATAAAGGAAGTTTACTCACAGTGATTTCTAGAGTGAACAAAGCTTTTCTTTCTATGCTTGAAACCGGCTTTGAAAAACTGCAAGCTGAAATCTTTTTCCTTTGATTCTCTGATTTGAATTGAATTTTGTATTGTTGTTTATTTAAATTTGAGATGATAATTACTTTAGATTATTTTCAGCCTTGATGGACGAACTGATGAAGATAATGGAGATATAGAATAAGAAGTTTACAGGTGATAAATTTATTTGTACAAGTGATAATTTTTAATTTTTTTTATACAATAGTCAGTGATATTTCTTTGTTTTGGTGGCTGATATAATTGAAAGTGATGGCTTCATTAATTGTTGCGTACAAACATACTTATCCTTTTTCCTTTATTTCGGTTGTACATGTATGAGTATAATCTTGGGTGTTTTCTTTTGCAAGCTTCTCCACTTATTTTTGTTTCTTCATTTTTTTTTGCATACAATCAGCCAACTGACCAGTAAGAATAGAAGTGTCTCTTCACAAAAATTTGAATTCTGGAGAGTTATCTTCTTCCCGCTTCTAATGGATATAACCTTTCAACTAGAACTATTCACCATTATAAATAGAGTTGAAATCTGTCCTTTTTAACAACTAATTCTTACTTGATTTCTTCCCTCTACCTCTTGTTGAATTCTCTTGCATTCAAAAGATTTACACTGCGAACTATCGATCACTTATACATTCAAATTACACTTTTAGAGTGATCATATACTTCCAGTTCTTCATGAATACATGCTGTACTACTTAAGAAGATTACACGAAGGTTGTACTATATCGATTCATCCGTGTTTAGAGCACACGAAGTCAACTGTTTACTACTTTTGTATTTGAAGTCCTATTATGTTGCTCAGGCAAAAGTGTTGAAGCATCATTCAGCTGCTTGGGCAAGTTTATTGAAATAATGTTCTACTGCTCAGTTGCCTATTCCTCCAGGCTGAGTGAGGGTGTTGTTTAAATCTAGAGGGAGTCTAGGAGCGTAGAACCGGAAGTTCGAACCAGTATAAAAATCTCCGGTGTGATTGTTATTACTTTATGTGCTTTATTTATTCCGCTGCTTATTTACTGATGATTAGTTATATCGACTTTATTTAAGCTATTGGAGTACAAGTCTTAATTTAGTAGAATACTTCATATTACTCGATCCATTGCGGCTTTCATTTGGTATCACAGTCGTAGCATCATATAACAGTAACAAAGTTTTGTGATATTCAAGTAATATGACAACACTACTACAATCTTTATTGAAGGACAATCTATTGTATGACCATAACTATTTAATGGATTAAACTACGTTTATTGGTCAACTAGGATGAGATTATATATGCATGCTAATGGGTATGACACCTAGGACATTACACAACAGGAATACCCTGTTCATACCACTGCTTATGCACAATGGTTAAATGTCCAAAAACTAAATGCTATAGTAACACCAAAGCTATGAACATGCTATTTTGCTTGTTGGAAAATTCAATGAAGTTAGTATGTGCACAACTGCATATGAAATTTGGCGCACCTTAAAAATGACTCATAAAGGTACAAACAATGTTAAACAAAACAAGATCTATATGCTTAAAGGTACAAACAATGTTAAACAAAACAAGATCTATATGCTTAAAAATCAATTTTAAAATTTTAGAATGAAGCAAGATGAGGGTACTAATGATATGTACTATAAATTTTAAGATATCTATCATTTACTTCTTGCACTAGAATAAAACTATATAAATTTTGATATTGTGCCAAAAAAATTTAACCTTTGACTGATGACTGGAAATAAAAGCTCTTAGCTATTAAAGAAGCTAATGACATTTCAACCGTAAAACCAAAAGAGCTAATAGGCAATCTCATGTCCTATGAAGTCAATTGCAGGCAAAACGAGTACAAGCTCAAGCCAGAAAGACAATCGCATTTCAGAGAAAGAAGAATCCGATATAGATAACAATGATGTTGCATTTCTAGCAAAAAAATTTAGTAAACTTTTGAAATATAAGAAGACTAAAAAGTTTGGCAACAACAATAGTGATTCGTCATCTTCATCGCTTAAATGTTATGAATGTGACAAGATAGGCCACGTAAAGAAAGATTTCCCAAATCTCAAAAAGGAGAAGAATAGCTTCAAAAACAACAACAAAAAATTCTAAAAGAAAAAAAGCAAGCATTTTCAGTTAGAATGACACAGATTCGTCTTCATCGTAAGATAGTGATAGTGACTGAGAACAAGCCAATGTGTGCTTCATGGCTTCTAATGATGATGTAAGTGAATTTTCTTCTGATGATCTAGTTGACATAAATACTGAATTTTTAGATACACTAAAAGATCTAAAAAGAAAATATAAAGATACTTTAGGAAAGATAAATAGAAGTGAATTAGAAATTGACGTGTTAAAGATGAAAAGAAAATATTAGAAGAAGAATGAGTATAATCTAAAGAAGCTTGTGTTAATATAACATCTCAAGTCACTGTATTAAGTAATGAAATATAAGTTTGGAAAATTAAGAATGTTATTAATATGCTAGGTGTAGAAGTAACAGACCTTAAAAAAAGTATTTCTAAAAATGTTTCAAATTTTAATAAAGGTAGAGAAGACCTATCTAGAATTATTAATGATTCACAATCTTCCTTTAATAAGAAAGGTTTGGGATATAATAAAGCTAGTAAGAAAGTTAATTCTAGTTCTAAAAAATATAGCTCATTATATATGAATTTCAGAAAGAAGGATGATAGTAAAAAAACTGATAAACAAGCCCAAATCTATAAAGATATGGGTTTTGAAGACTAACAACTATCTCATAATAAATAAGTATATAGAGACATTTATATCTATTGTACATAAAAATACTGATTATATTTCCAAATGAAACACCAAACCCACTTGGATATGGCTCCCTAAGCCCCAACACCTGGATCCAAACTTAGGAAGTGGGTATAAAAAACTATATCTTGTTTTTTGTAGGTATATCACATATAGAGGGGAAGATATATTCCAAAAAAATTGATGCTTATGGAAATGGAGCTACAAATGGAAGAAAATCAAAAAATTTAGTAATCGTATCTTTAAATATATCCTTTTAAGAATTCATATTTAGAACCCAATTATATTCTATGCAAATTAAATCTTACATAACATCTACTGATATATAATTCCTTTTTGTCGATGACAAAGGAGGAGTATATAACTTAGGAAGAAAACTAACTTGGTTTTACATAAATCTTAACTTGTGTAGTTGTCATCATCAAAAAGGGAAGAATGTTAGAACCTCATTATAACATATTTCGATAATGACAACTACACAAAAATATATTGTGCATATAATAGACTTTTGCAGAAAATTATATTAACTATCGAGGAGATATACATGACGGAGACAAGGCGAAGATGACGTACAATGTATTACTAATCATAGAGTGTCATGTCTAGAGTATACATATGTTAAAAATCTCTTCAAAGTAGTATACACACACAAATCATTAAAAGTAACATTTACATCTTAAAAATAGAGTTACACAGAATCGACAGCTAATGCCAATTCAGTTGATTGATATCATGTACACATTATGATGATCTCACACATACATATATTGCTTTGAAAATTTATTTTTATAAAAATTGTATTTTAAATTCCTTCCATAAGCAAGAAATTTATATTTTCAAAAAGAAATTATTAAAACATGTGGGAATCGAACTCGAGTCATGAAGCTCAAATTTGCCCGTCTTACCACTGAACTATAAATGCTTTTGCTATAAGATTTTATATGTCTGAATTTATAATTCAGCATTTGAAAATCAAAAAATACAAACATAATACTTTTAAGGCAATTCAGCTGTACGAGCTTATAATTCAGATGTCTGAATGAAAATTCAGCCGTCTGGGTTAGAATTTCAAACATCTGAATTTGCCTATTTTTCACCCGGTTTGTTTCTGCCTTTCTCTGTAAATATTTCAGCTATCTGAATTTTAAATTTTGCCAGCCGATCTATACAAATAGAAGTACCTTTAAAGAAATTTGAATTCTCAAAAGTCATCTTCTTCCCCAAGGTTGCAATTCTTCTAATTGCACTACAAGAAAATCTGCATTTGGTTGCACTTATTACTAGCGTTTGAAATGTAAGTGCAACCAATGTTATTTCACACTTTTAATTTAAGTGTATATTTTTCTTTTTCAACGTTGCCAAAATTTAGCGCCTTTCCTCGCTAATAAAACATTTATCATGTTTTTTCCCTCCCATTTTCAAATTCGCTTCTTTTTTTGCTCTCCACTTTAGAAATTTTTGTCTCGCCTCGGTTTTCCTCCATCGTTGCTTTACTCCCATCCATTACTTTACTCCTCTCTACTTCATCGATTCACTCCTCCATCGATCTACTCCCGTTTCTGCACAAACCCTAAGTCGATCTCCTCTCCACAAGCCCTAAGCCGATCAACTCCTCCACAGCCCTAAGCATGGAGGGATTAGATTTTGGAGTGAAGTTTAACCTGCTTCCCAATCTGCAATACCATTGACCTCACCACCTGCTATGTTACACTCCATGTGCTTTTGGTAAGTATTACATAGTTACGCAATTTTGATGATTTATTAGTTAGTGGGTTGAGTTTAGGTTGCCAATTAGTATTTTGGACGGGAATTAAAGTAATTGTGGAGTAAAGTTTGCATAGCTTGGAGGAATTATAACTCCAATTAGTAAGTGGACTGTAAATTTAAATAATTCCATGTGAAGTGTGGATTGGTGTTTGGTAATTTGGATTGTAGATTAGAACTAAACTTTTAACTTAAACATAACTGCAAGTTGATTATGTTTGAAGAATTTTGTCAGGATTGGTATTTGATATTTTTTGTTCATTTTTTCCCTATATATTGAATGTTTTCTATCACTCACAGTTCCAAGATAATGTTTAGTATCAGTATTAAACTTGTATACAAATTGCTTTAGCGATTGGGAAATATTTTAAATATTCTTCATATAATTTCTCATTTTCAAGATATAAGTAAGCCATTTTGTCTCCTATATCATAAGATTAAAAAATTTATCACACCATAACAAAGAGGTCTGGAGCATATAATTATAACATTTTCTCTTTAAGAAAATTCATAGAAATATCAGCTGTTTAAAGAATGGCTGAATTAAAGGATGTTGCATGAACTTTCTTTGAAAATGAAAGATACACATAAATACATTATCAAAGTTATTGAAAAATAAATGATTCTTAGAAGCTAATCTTAATTTAGTCAAAGTCACAAAATTTTTGCTTTTTGTTTCCGATAAGTAGATTTGACCCTTGTTATCGTTGTTATTTTGACTCATGACTTAAGAGTAAGTATATTTACAGCTTGACCTTTAGTTTTTATATTTCCAAAATCAATTTTTTAATAGAAGCAGTAGCCTTTTAATAAAAGCTAAAGCATTTAACTATTAATTCCCAAAGGGATTTTATACTTGTTGCTTTTTCACTAACATAGGTCTTTACTAATTTAACTGAATATATAATTATAGACTCAAGTATGGAGCTGCATAGATTTCTTAATCTCAAGCTATAACTACATTTATCCCTGTGCATGCTAGTTGTTGATAATTTTTTCCTATAATCGATCAGTGTGTCCAAGAATAAGTGGTAAAAATTAACTTGGTGCAGTATATATTTTTCCCCGTTCAAATTTTGTTAATTATAGAAATGTGTAGAAAGAGATGGTTGTTCTATTTATAATTCTGTTAATATATTTGCATTTGTTTTGGGATAAATGTGATTTGCTTTGGATGGAAATTGCCAAAAATCAAACCGACACCATGATATTAAGTGGAGTTTAAACATAATGTATTAACCAAATTCTGGGATATAAATGAATGTGATGTGCCGGTATCATATAGTATCCTAACTGGAATACTTTGAATCAAAAATGTACCTTCCATCACAGTCTTTCCCTTATCTGCTACAATTGATTTGGAAGTAGACGGTGGTCCAATAGCAAAAACCTTCCTTTTTCTGCCCTAACTGACTCTTGACACTGGTTCTTGTAATGCCCAACTTGATCGCAGTTGTAGCACTTAACATGCTTCTTATCATCAGCCTTCTTCTTCCCCTTGCCTTACCGGCACTCGTTTGCAAAACGACCCTTCTTATCACATTTATAGCAAACTAAATTAGCTTTTGACTTCTTGGCTAAATCTCCCTTCTGGGCTCCTTTCTTTTTGAAGAACTTCCTCCTCTGACCCTGAGGACCCTGGGATTCTACTGGCTTCTCTCTAGCACAAATAGCAAGCATCTTTTCATAGCGAATGGCCATCTCCACCACCACATTACAGGGATCACGGATATGATTCGGGGTCGCCCTAGCAAGCTCGGGTCTCAGTCCTTGAATGAACCTTTCATTCCTTCTGATGTCGGTGTCAATAATAGCTTATCCATATCGAGATAGCTCATCAAATCTATTTGCCTACTCGATAACTAACATATCTCCCTGAACTAAATCCATAAATTTTCTCACCAATGCTGACTTGACAACTTCAGAAATAAACCTTTGTTCAAATCTCCTTCGAAAATCATCCTAAGTCAACTCTTCCCCTGGAACTCCGGTAGTCACATCATTCCATCATTGAAGTGTTGACCCTTGCAACTGTCTAGAAGCAAACCGTCTCTTCTATGCATCTTCTAAATCCAAATCAAAGAAAATCCTTTCACAGTGTAACAGCCAATTTTCCACTTCTATAGCATCTTCCGTTCCCATAATATACCATCTCAAATCATTTAGATATCTAGTGAGACCACGCCGCTTAGCGAAACGGGTTTCTCCTCACTAGTATCTTAAAAACTTTTATAAACCATTTTCTGTGATCATGCATCCACAATGGTTAAATCAATTCAAACATTATGATATGATGATATGCAAAACAATTGAATCAATTTTGGATTACCCATCCTCATTCATTTTGACTATCTATCAGAGTTATAGTTTCTAGGATTACTATTAACCTAATAGTTTTCATGGGCTCACTAACAATAGGTTAAATAAATATTTATGGACTCCCTGTCCACTCATATAGTTTTTCATGGGATCACTATGAACCTATTGGTAACTCCAATATCATTTCTTTTATCCTAGTTTTGATGGGCTGACTAGGAACCTAAAGACTACAGTCAATATCTTTCTTTTATCCTAGTTTTAATGGGCTAACTAGAAACCTATTGACTATCTGTCAATATTTCATTTTCTTATCCGGATATAGTTTTCATGGGCTTACTATAAACCTATCTAACTGACATCTTCAATTTTACATAGTTTTCATGGCCTAAATATGAACCTATTGGCCTTTGACAATATCATTTTCTTTACATAGTTTTCATGGGCTTACTTTAACCTATTGGCCCCTGCCAATATCTTTTATTTATTCACTAGTAGGTCAACCTAACTGGTTATTCTACCTTTTTCCAAAGTACAGTTTTTGGATTCATTATAAAGTGAATATATACATATATAAGAAGCAAAAAATATAACTTGGTTAATTCTTTTAACATATTAAAACTTCTTCATAAATTCCATTTCAAAATTCTTTGCTTATTAATATGCCATGGTTTTTCTTTTAAATGAGATTGGGTTATTTATTTTTATAATTATACTTTCGAAAGCTTCAAAACCTTGCATTCGACCTCACTAGATAGCCTCCTTCGAAAGCATATATTTTTTTAAAAAACATTAGGCTTCTACCTTTAAAAACACTTTAAAATCTTTCTTTCGAAACCTTTTGAATATAATAAAGAGTTACTTATTAATTACTAGAAGCGTAGCTTCGAAACCATTGGAAGTATCTCTTCTTAAAGCATTGAAAGTCCCCCGTTCGACATCATTGGGTTTACTTTTTAAAATATCATTTGGGTCGAAGTAAATATATAAACGAAAGTATATCTTTCGAAACCATTCTTTGTCATAGAAAAATATTGGGAAATTTATGATGGCGTCGAAACCATTTCTTTCGACAAAGTCGAAAGCTTGCCTTTAAAATATTGAAGAATAGCTTCAAAATCATTGCCTTCGAAACCCATAACCCTTTCGAACGCATTTAGAAAGTGGCTTAATATAGCTTTAAAACAAACAACACTTTTCGACAGCATTGATGACTTCAATACACTCGAAAGGCAAAAGAATCGGCGGTAGGGCTTCGACTAGGCTGGAACCCCTTATTTCGAAAGCATTGATTTATAATTAAAGGAACTCCTTTGAAACCCCTTTTTAAAATAAACATAGCAACCCCTTTGAAAGCCATTATAAACTTCTTTCAAAAACATACGTATCGACTAAGTCGAAAGCTTAGTAAAACAAAGGCAGGCGCATATCTTTTTAAAACAAGTTGAGGTAACGACCTCATCAGAAGCTATGCTTTCGACATCATACCTTTCGCCTTTCTCCAATCCACTACATATCACCTAGAGGATACCATGTGTATTGAAAATTTAACTTAATGGGGTTTCGATGTAGTCGAATGCAAAAGGAAGGGGGCGAAAGGTACTCTGAATAGAGGCGAAACCTGTTTTTCTGGGTTAAATACTAAATTAAGTAACTTATATAAACTAACCTGCCTACGTGTAAATTTCTTATTGGTTGCCTAAACTTTTCCCCTGCTTTTCAAAACTAACCGCCTTTTTATTTTGGATAAGTATCAAACTTGAACTTTTGCAAATAAAACCTTCCTCTTTATTTACACGTAAATCATTTTGATCCTCTTCTCAAAATAATTTTATTTTGAATTGTCTGCAATCATACTATATAATTGCAGAGTTTTCTGCAATTATTGCATATAATTGCTGAATTGTCTGCAATCATACCTCATAATTGTAGAAAATTCAAATCCGAATTCTCAATATATTTTCTGAAATAACTTATTAAATCCAACGTGCTATATTTTCATTCAAAAATTCAAAATAATCTTTCCAAAGGTTGGAAAATTATCAAACTTAAAACCCAACTCTAAAATCATGTTTTGCATAACATGTAATTTTTCGATGGCATTTAAAAATCAATATCACACGGTTTTGATGTAAATCCCCAAAATTCATAGAAATTTACTTTAATCATGTTATCTAACATATCAAAATTTCAAATCCAAATTCTTAATATATTTTCTGAAATAACTTCTTAAACCCAATGTGCTATATTTTCATTCAAAAATTCATAATAATCTTTCCAAAGCTTGGAAAATTATCAAACTTAAAACCCAACTCTAAAATCATGTTTTGCATAACAAATAATTTTTCCATGGCATTTAAAAATCAGTATCACACGGTTTTGATCTAAAATCGTATGAACCGTTATTTAAACAATCTTGTTTAAATTTAAAGAAACCATAATTCGAGCATATCATCATCAAACATCATATATACGAATTTAAACTTAAATCCGAAACATATATTTAACAAATAGAGATGGAAATTATCATTCACCTTAATTTTTGATAAGGAAAGTGGATTGAAATGAGTTTGATTCCCCTTTTTACTTTCTCTTCTTTTTCTTTGAATTTCCTCTTCTTCTTTTCTTTTTAATAGCCGACCTTTCTCTTCTTTTTCTTATGTTTTTCTTTTGTGAGAAAATGAATATGAATGTGAATGACTTAAGGGTAAACACACTCACACACACACACACTCACACACACACTCACAGATACACACACACACATATACACACACACAACACACACACAAAGGTAAGGTTAGGTGTAGTTAAATCCCATTATACCCTTACATAATTTAATTAGTCTATAAACCATTCTTTTAAACTCCTTATTATTAACAAGCACGACCATCTAAATTTATTTAAATCTCAATCCCCTTATCTCTTAAAATTTTCATTATTCCATTTAATTTATCTAATTAAATATCCTGAATAATGTTATTAAAATTAGGGGTGTTACAATATACTTATCTAAATGGGATAGTTTGGCTCACATCCCTGTCGAGTTTCAAAATAGAGAAAATCCTCCCCAAACTAAACTTATATGTCTAGTCCCTGTTTTCAAATCCACATGCGCCAAAAGACCGAAATACCCTTTATTTTTTAGCATTTCAAACGCGTATAACTTTCTGTAGAAACATCGGATAAGCATACCGTTTTCACCAAAAAATCATAAATTTTGTGATCTTTAAAATGAGATCCATTTTTACCAAAAAATCATATTTGCAATAAGGCTGCAATTATTCCATATATTTGTAGAGAATTCTGCAATTTTTTAACATCATCGATTTTTCTTCAAATGTCAGCAATTATTCTATATAATTGCAGACTTTTACATAATTATATGGAATAATTGCAGACTTTTATGCAATTATATGAAATAATTGCAGGCTTCTCTGCTATTATCCATATAATTATCGACCTTTCTGCAATTATTCAGTATACTTGCCATTTCTGCAATTATATGAAATGATCATCAATTTTTCTTCAAATATCAGCAATTATTTCATATAATTGCAGACTTTTATGCAATTATATGGAATAATTGCCGATTTTTTTGCAATTATTCCACATAAGTGCATACTTTTATGCAATTATATCGAATAATTACAGAAAAATCTGCGATTATTCCAAGTAATCATAGAAAAGTGCAACTATACCACATAGTTGTAGAAAATTTGTGATTTAATGGTGAAAACGGTTTGTTAATCCATCATTTTCATAAAAAGTTGTTGCATTTTAAAGATTGATAATTAATGTGGTCTAAAATATAATTATGGATGTTATAACGATCCTGACTCGGCCTTCGAAAATCGGCACCCGTACTTCACTTGTACTCGAATGCCGCAGATTCAAACGCCGAATCTGGCTCGCCGGAGCTTATAACACGTTAAGTATAACAACACAGCGGAAGAAAGAAATGAATGATATCATATACAACACAAATGATACAATATCCAGAATATGATATACAACAATGATATCTATATGATACAAGAATATCAGAGATAAATAATGTTACAGCGGAAACAATAGAAGTGATAACTCCAAACGATCTTTAAAAGAGAATGAGTCCAACAACTCCAACATCAAGCTCGAACCACCATCACGTTGCACCAAGATAAGCAGGTCGGTCGTGCGTGATCTCCAAAAACTGAACTAGCTCCCGATAATCTACTAAACCTGACTATCTGAAAAACCCAACTCTAGACTGCCCGTGTGGAAAATTGTGGGCACCCAGAGTTTAGGAAGGGAACAATAAACTCCAGGTCAGTCGTGGGACTGGTGTGAGTAACAAAAATAGATTATCTTTAAACAAACAACAAAAGAATTTTTAAACATTGAAATCCGCAATGCTTTTTGGAAAATGAAACTACCATAAGGCCTCCCGCCACACACACAATGCAAACGCAGGATTGGAGGAGATTTCTCCTTATGATAGTCAAACATGCTTGATACGCAAAATCTTTTTAATATTATCATTAGTGCCTAGTGTGGAAAACCTTTCGAAAGTATAATATTAATCTTAGCCAGCATAGGTACCATTATACTATGCCTACTATAGCTACCATTTTAAATGGTAGGTTCTACAACTAAAACCGTAGTGGGTTCGTATTGGGAATTGGATTTCCAACAAATGGTCAGGCTAAGGAACTTCCTATGCCACATAGGAATGCCTCTGGAGGGACGCCCCGAGAACTAACTAGCTCTCTGCCAACACAAGGCCGGTTACCCCCTTCTCGGGAAGTAAACCTAAGATATGCCACCCCCGGTCGTTTGCGACTTTTATCCGAGGCGCCTCGATCACAAAGCAACAATCACACAGTAAATGAAATTGGAGCAACCACACAGGTAAATATCTGGGCTCCATACCATGACATCACCTTTTTCCAGAAGGAATGGACATACCCTAGGGGAGCTACCCCTGAAACCTTGCCGCATTTTTCCTGTTTCGACCATTTCCGGGGTGTGAGGTCCGATGAGGTCTCGTCCCCAAAGCTACGCTTTACACAAAAGCCATGCTTTGATCAACAAATGATCAGCAAATGATCAGCAACACACAGCAACACTTAGCATGCCACACTACCAAATTGGGAGTATATCACTGATAACCTTCAACTACATAACCTCTGAGCTCGTACGTCTCAGAGAAGGGTGTTAAGCTAGGAGAATAAATCTCCGCCACCAAACAGAAATGTATTTGAAAGAAATCTGCTTTATATCTCAAAGTGTAGTGTCAGACATACATCCATACAAGTCTGTTCCAGGTTCGAACAGAACCGTAGGCACTTCCTTTGAAGCCCTTGCAATCCGGGTATTCACAATCCCGATCGGACTTCCCATCACTTAGGGAATCTCTATACCGGAGCCACTCAGTGTAGAGACAATCGATAGGTTATCATATCGTTCTCGCAAACACCCGGTCTTCAACACCGGTCTTCAAATGCTATCCATTTACGTCGTATCACTATTCGGAATGGGTTATATGACATAAAGTCCTCTCCCGGCTAAACCGAATAATGAGCGTAATATTTAAAAACATATGGATATTGGGATTTCAGTTAAGTCACAACTTATTACCAAAAAAATTTCTTCAAATGGTTTAAACAAATTACCATTTTCAATCTTTTACACAAAAAGATTAATTTCACAAAGTTCGCCCAGTTTCACAAAGATCTATTCATAGATTTTCAAATCGATTTCCATTCCCATTGGATTAACTCATTAAATCAAAGATTTAACTTATAGCTTTCAAAACACGTTTCCAAAGATTTATTCGTAACTTGGAAAACCATTTTCAATTCAAACTTGAAATTCCTTTTGACACAAATTGGAAATTCATTCCTTATATGAAAGCTTTTATCATTTGAAAACAAACAGTTTTATTTCGGAAAAATCCGATCTCATTTATATGAGTTAAAGTCCTTGAGTTAAATTCAAATTCTCAAAACCATACTTTTAAAATGGTTCAAATTCATATAAACACATTTAAATCCGATCTATTTTCAAAACCATTTGGATTCAAAAATTCAATTTTAAAAACTATTTCAAAGATCTGTGACTTAACCAACTTCCACGTGCAATCCATATTTGTGGGTGTATGGTGTAGTCCAGGGGTTTAGCACAATAGTGCAACATCATTCAATCATCAAAGATTCAAATACAGCAATATATTTGATAAGCGGTATAAACTATAACGCTTATCTTTATTCATAGATCCACAGATAAATCACAGATAAAATAAATTACATTCATCACAGCTTGAATTAAAACAATTCATATCACACAGCATCATATAGTAGGGATATCGAACAATTCACAGCATTCAATAGAATACAGTCATCCATAAATAATGATTTATTAATCATCATTCTCTAATTAATTTAAAATAAAATAAATTAATTACTTTCATCATTCTAAATCTTGCTTACTTGACCATTAATTAATTACAAATTAATTAATCATTCTCTAAGTACTAATTAATCACACTTGATTAATTATACTCTAATTACATTAAGTAATTATCCTTAATTAATTTCACAAATTAATTATTCTTAACCAATTACAGTAATTAACCTTTAATTACTTCATTAATTAATTAACTAAAATTAATTACATTAATCCTTAATTAATTACATTAATTAATTACTTCATAATCACTTATCATTGATTAATTAATCTTAATTAATCAACCCTTAATTACATCATTAATTATATTAATTAATGATCTCTAATTACTTCTTTAATTAATTACTCTATTTACATTAATTACATTAAGTAATTAATCTTTAATTAATCTTAATAAATCTCATTTATTAATTAATCCTACCTTTGCAATTTCAAATTCCATTTAAAATTCAAATTCTTTTAAATACACTTTTGATTACTTAAACACTTTTATTAAACAATTTAAATTTAAAAGCTTTATTTATTCTTAAACTAAGATTGAAACTAAACTTGAAATTCATATTTAAACTTTTGATTTAAAACTTAGTTTTAATTTTGCTTTATAAATTCAAAAATGAAAATTTTAAATTGTAAAAACAGAACAGGTTTAAAGCCTGTAACACAGTTCTACTCGAGATTCAACCCTTCCTGCTTCGAGTCCAACATCCAAAATCTCGAGTACAACTTTGAGTCAAACACGCGAGCACCTGGCTTCATCCCAAACTACTCAGGCTTTTTCCAGGTTCCAGAACTCGTGCACGTTCACGTGCACGGCATCGCCGATCAACTTCAGACATCGCCTCGACGTCGAGCAAGTCGGCGATCACCCATACTCCTCTCCCCGACCACCAGAACCCAGCCTCCATCTCAAATTCGAAATCGAGCGCGAACTCGAAAACCTGGAATAACCATCAGGTTCCACCATCAACCCTGTCAACGCCTCGTTCTCGCCACCTCAACCACCAGAGTTCATACGACTCCGGCCATGAACTCGTCTACGACCTAGCTACCATCACCCAAAAGCCCATCACACTCGATCGATTGACGACGACGAACGAATCAACAAACTAAACCTCCTCAAAACTATGAGTTAAACCCTAAATCTCCCTCGTCCCATCATCCCTTGCAATAGAAAAATTAATCAACAATTTTCCCGATATAATCGATTGCCAAACTTGCTTCGAGCAAAGTTCCAGCGTTCAACATTTGATCGATCGCTGGAAATAGATAAAAAAAGCATATTCTGTTCAACTAAGAACTGCTCTGAACGTACTTAACTAAAATTCACCAGTTTAGCTTTAAAAATCCTATCTTGCAGTGTGAATTCAAGATATGAAATTGAATTTATATTTCAAGACATTCGAACTTCCCTTAAGTTTGAGTTTATTCTGTAAAAATCAAGTTTTTTTTTGCATACTATATATCACTATTTCACTTGAAACTATTTTTAGATATTAACTTATACTTAAACATACATATTTGTTTTTAACACCAAAGCCTGATATTGATTAGATAATAAGAAATTGGATTTCTTATTGGTTTCTACCTTAAAATTCAATAAAAACAGAGAAGAACAAATAATTCCTCAGCACAGTAAATATGAATATATATATATATATATATGCAGAGCTTTATACTTAAATATATACACAAAACACTATATCTCTATGCAAAGATTAAATGATACTTGTGTATTATAAGATTGTTTACTCAAAGTGTTTTTGTGAAGATGAACAGAGCCTGCTTCCTTTTGACACAGGCTGGAAATTACAAGCTGAAGCTCTTATCTTCAATCCTCTGGTTACATTGATTTTTTTTTTATGTTTAAGTTGAATTCTTGTTTGAGTTTCAGCTGGTATTTTCTTTTAGTTTTTCACAGCTTGAAGTGGAACGAATTTGAAATGAGTATGATGGAAAGAAATGAAGTTTACATTGTGTTCATTTGTTTTAGTACCGGGTGATAAAAATGTGTTTGTACAATTGATCAGAGATTTTTTTCTTTAATTGATTCAGCTGATATTTTATTTGGTGGCTGATGAGATATATTGTGATGGCTTGCATTAATTACCTTGTACAAATGAATATTTTTTCCATGTCTTCCTTTGCAAGCTTTTCTCATGTATATGTTTTTTTGTTTTTTTGGTTTCATACTTATCTACATATATTTCTTTCTTCTTTTGCAAGTGTACATACTTGAATGTATATATCTTCTTTTGCAAGCTTATAGATATTTATATCTTTCCTCTTTTGTTCATATTTGAATGTATTTTCTTTTTCTTCTTATACTTATTATTTTGTAATATAAATGAATTTCTATATTTAATATGTTGTTAAGATTTAAATTCGAATGATTCAACACATATTTTATTTGAATTTGGAGAAACTCAAATCAGTTTACCGATTAATTTCACCATTTTTATCCAAAAATTAAATTAATTATCAATTTAAACTTAGTTAAAAATCCAGGATCGTTACAGGTTCCCCCCTTAAGAAATTTCGTCCTCGAAATTTGCCAGGGAGACACAAAGATAGATGAAGAATATTTTATCAAATTAACTGAACATCTATTCTGCATTTGGCTTACCAAATCAGAATATCAATAATAGATACGAGAACGAATTTTTTTAATGTTTTACAAGATACTCGGGTTATCCAGATCTACGAAATGTGCAGTGGCGTTGGTTAGTTCGAAGGGATAACTAACCGTTCGTAGATTTTTATCGACACCCAATGAAATAGACAACAATAGATTCGATTACGATCTCAGATTCAAGATTTAACTCATTTACGATTTGCTGAGGAATAAAACTATGTGTAGTTCTTGTGTCGAACAAAATTCGAACAATTTAATCGTAAACGAGAAGGTTACCTTATAAAATTTCTTTTCCTTAATCAGCTTTTTGAGGTTGAAGAATCGTCTCTGATTGCATACACCTTTGCTACTAGAGCTTGCTTCTTTGCTGGACAATCTTTGATCCTCTGTCCTGGCTTGCGGCAGTAATAGCATCCCGTAGATTCTTGATCTGGCCTCATAAATGGCTCTCTCATTCCTGGCTTCCAAAGATTCTTGCATTTATCTGAGTAGTGGCCTTTCTCCAAGCAATTGAGACAAGTAACTTATTTCACCTTTTTCTTCTGTATATTCTTCTTTCCTTTATCCTTCCTTGGTTTCTTCCCACCAAACTTCTTTTTCCTCCAATTCAGATTACTATTATTCCCTTTTTCCTCTGGAACTCCCTGCTTATCCAGAGTATCGTATCTATAACCCATATCAATCAATTCAGAAAAAGATTCCTTAACGTGAGTAGTCATCCTTTCCTGAAACTCCTTGTTCATTCCCCGAATAAATTTTTCATTCTTATTTAACCTTGTATTCACCAATTATGGACCAAATCGAGATAATTCATTGAATTTGTTCAAGTATTCCTCAAATAATAAACTTCCTTGCTTCAAATCCATGAACTCCTGGTACATTCTAGAGATACCAGCAGACGACATATATCGCTGCTCAAACACTCCCTTGAAATGACTCTAAGTAAATTCATCCACCGGCTCATCCAATATAACTATTTCCCAAAGAGCTAAAGCCTTTTCCTGGAGTTGCCAGGAAGCTATCAATCGCATCTGATCATCTTCCAATTTTAGTCCTTTGAAAATCCTTTCGCACGATCGAATCCAGGCTTGTGCTTTGATAACGGTTTCCTCGCCTGTGAATGGCTTTCCACCCAGTTTAGAAAAGCTTCGATATAGATCAACCAGATTCGATTGAGATTGAATGGGAATATCTGTCGTTGTAGGGCTTTGACCAACTGAAGTGGTACTTCCCTATCCAAAATCTCGTCCTCTTCTTCCACTCATTCTTACTATCTATAAATAGTAAGAAGACCAATTTAGGCATTCGGACGAAATATCTTAGAGAATAACAACAGATGAAGAGAATGGACTAAGTAATTTGGGTTTCAGTTCCACTTGTTGTACTCATTCTAAGGTATACTTCACCCTATCTCTAATGAGCTACTTAATGTGTTATACTCCTGAGCTAAAGTTCAACCTTAGCACTGATACCAAATTATAAACGATCCTGACTCGGCCTTCGAAAATCAGCACCCGTACTTCACTTGTACTCGAATGTCGCAGATTCAAACACTGAATCTGGCTCGCTGGAGCTTATAACACGTTAAGTATAACAACACAGCGGAAGAAAGAAATGAATGATATCATATACAACACAAATGATACAATATCCAGAATATGATATACAACAATGATATCTATATGATACAAGAATATCAGAGATAAATAATGTTACAGCGGAAACAACAGAAGTGATAACTCCAAACGATCTTTAAAAGAGAATGAGTCCAACAACTCCAACATCAAGCTCGAACCACCATCACGTTGCACCAAGATAAGCAAGGTCGGTCGTGCGTGATCTCCAAAAACTGAACTAGCTCCCGATAATCTACTAAACCTAACTATCTGAAAAACCCAACTCTAGACTGCCCGTGTGGAAAATTGTGGGCACCCAGAGTTTAGGAAGGGAACAATAAACTCCAGGTCAGTCGTGGGACTGGTGTGAGTAATAAAAACAGTTTATCTTTAAACAAACAACAAAAGAATTTTTAAACATTGAAATCTGTAATGCTTTTTGGAAAATGAAACTACCATAAGGCCTCCCGCCACACACACAATGCAAACGCGGAATTGGAGGAGATTTCTCCTTATGATAGTCAAACATGCTTGATACGCAAAATATTTTTAATATTATCATTAGTGCCTAGTGTGGAAAACCTTTCGAAAGTATAATATTAATCTTAACCAGCATAGGTACCATTATACTATGCTTACTATAGCTACCATTTTAAATGGAAGGTTCTACAACTAAAACCGTACTGGGTTCATATTGGGAATTGGATTTCCAACAAATGGTCAGGCTAAGGAACTTCCTATACCATATAGGAACGCCTCTGGAGGGACGCCCCGAGAACTAACTAGCTCTCTGCCAACACAAGGCCGGTTACCCCCTTCCCGGGAAGTAAACCTAAGATATGCCACCCCGGTCGTTTGCGACCTTTATCTGAGGCGCCTCGATCACAAAGCAACAATCACACAGTAAATGAGATTGGAGCAACCACACAGGTAAATATTTGGGCTCAATACCATGACATCACCTTTTTCCAGAAGGAATGGACATACCCTAGGGGAGCTACCCTTGAAACCTTGCCGCATTTTTCCTTTTTCGACCATTTCCGGGGTGTGAGGTCCAATGAGGTATCGTCCACAAAGCTACGCTTTACACGAAAGGCATGCTTTGATCAACAAATGATCAGCAAATGATCAGCAACACACAGAAACACTTAGCATGCCACACTACCAAATTGGGAGTATATCACTGATAACCTTCAACTAAATAACCTCTGAGCTCGTACGTCTCAGAAAAGGGTGTTAAGCTAGGAGAATAAATCTCCGCCACCAAACAGAAATGTATTTGAAAGAAATCTGCTTTATATCTCAAAGTGTAGCGTCAGACATACATCCATACAAGTCTGTTCCGGGTTCGAACAGAACCGAAGGCACTTCCTAAGAAGCCCTTGCAATCCGGGTATTCACAATCCCGATTGGACTTCCCATCACTTAGGGAATCTCTATACCGGAGCCACTTAGTGCAGAGACAATCGATAGGTTATCCTATCGTTCTCGCAAACACCCGGTCTTAAACACCGGTCTTCAAATGCTATCCATTTACGTCGTATCACTATTCAGAATGGGTTATATGACATAAAGTCCTCTCCCGGCTAAACCGAATAGTGAGCGTAATATTTAAAAACATATGGATATTGAGATTTCAGTTAAGTCACAACTTATTACCCAAAACTTTTCTTCAAATGGTTTAAACAAATTACCATTTTCAATCTTTTACACAAAAAGATTCATTTCACAAAGTTCGCCCAGTTTCACAAAGATCTATTCATAGATTTTCAAATCGATTTCCATTCTCATTGGATTAACTCATTAAATCAAAGATTTAACTTATAGCTTTCAAAACACGTTTCCAAAGATTTATTCGTAACTTGGAAAACCATTTTCAATTCAAACTTGAAATTCCTTTTGACACAAATTGGAAATTCATTCCTTATATGAAAGCTTTTATCATTTGAAAACAAACAGTTTTATTTCGGAAAAATCCGATCTCATTTATACGAGTTAAAGTCCTTGAGTTAAATTCAAATAAAAATGCACACGACACATTTATATTGTCGAAAACGACCAATTTAGAAAACGAAGTTAACACACAAAATAAAAAACTTCTTTTATTTTCCGCATTTTGAAAAATAATACAAGCACGTGAAACAATCCTTTCTTTCATCGTCTCTCTATCCCTTCGTCATTTCATCTGTCTTTCTTTCATCCCTTATGTCGTCCCTCCGTTCTTCTCCTATTTGAGATACATATTGAAAATCGAAAACACAGAATTCATTTTTAAACCAAGCACCATCTAAAGCTTCTAACAATATTCTAAAATAAAATTATTTCATAATGATTTACAGTATTTTAGAAATATTTCAAAAGATAACCAAATTCAAAACTACTAAAAATATTTTTCATTTCTGAGATTTTAGTTTATGGGTTTCAAAAGATCACCGAAATTCTAAAATGTACACCAATTCTCAAGCTTTACTTTCTAAAGATATATTTGGTTTAAATGACAAAGAACACACGTTTTACCAAATATATGTATTCGAAATCATCTTCAGATATCGAATATCTGTATGTGCGGATGCGGACGGATATCAGATATTTATCGGATATTCTTTGATCAGTTCACAATCAATAAATCTAAACAAATAAGTAAATTTTGTTTTATCATAAATCCATTTTTGTTATATATACTAAGAAAAATAATTTTAAACCGTAAAAATTGATTTTTTATATACATATTAATTTTTTTACCTGAATAAAATAATAAACGACAATTATTTTATGTACTAAAATATAAAAAAAACTATAATCTTGATAAAAACCAAACGGATAATTATCGAATATGGATCTAACCGTATCCCTTTATGGATATCAGATTTTCATATTTCGAATACGAATACAGATGGATTTTAAATTTTTCGAATGCTCATCGACAGCCTTATTATCATATACGAATATAGCCGTATCTGTTTTTCGAATATCGGATAATTTTTCATATTTCAAATACCAATCGAATACCAAAACGAACGGATTTCGAATTTTCCGAATACTCTTTAACAGCCCTAGTTACAAATAAAGCTTAGGTTTTCTTCCTCTGTCTGTTTCCTTTTTTAAAAAAAAGAAAAAAAATATACATAAACATGCAAACAAAACAGTACAAAATAAACATATACATGCATAATTTTCTAACATACATGAAATACAAATATTTTTCCATAGAACACATTACTCACATTGATAACAAACCATTAACTTAATATTACAAACATCAACAGGAGAACACGATCTGCAGGTAACTTTGTTTCTGGCAATAAGTTTCAAAACCATTTATTCCGTAGTGTGGCATATTCCTACAGTAAACAGTAACAATTTAAAGTCTGCTTGCTTTACTCAAAAAGGCAGGTTTGAAGCTTGCAATTCCAGTAACCTCTCTTGCCGTCACCAAGCTATTTATCTCATATGTTCCTTCATATGTATATATTGGCTCCAAGTCACAAAATGCCTGAAATTCAAAAGGAGCATAAGATAAGTCATTGAAGTTGGCCAGAAAGAGTTGCATTTTATTTGCATATGGGAATGAAGCTTATATTCAAAACATGGTTTGAGAAGGGAATTCTGAAACTCTTTCCATGATTGATTTTGAAAGTCATAATTACAAGTTGTTTACATGAATAGGCACTGATAATGCTAAATGCACCTCAAATATGTCCTTCATATTACCCAATTATCCAGTAGCAAAGGAAGAAAAAAATGCAGATCTTCATGTTACACGGGTCGTTAAGCAATCTATTACCGATCGGCAACACATATAACTGATTGGAAACAGATTAAGTCGAGAACAGCAATATAGTGCCGAAACAAATTCGATCAGTAACATAGTATCAAACGGTAAAATTTCACAGTTTCGTTAGGGTAGCACAATTTAATTAAACTGGAGAGAATGAAGTAGTGGAGAGATGCTGGTAAAAGAAAATTGGTTATGAAAGAAAAACTAGGCAAATTTAGAACCACTTTATAAAATGTCTTTACTTATTCACAGGAAAAAAGAAATATCTAGGAGAATATCAAGACATTTATGACATATGATAAAAGTTTGCGCTGTAATAGTTTTAAATGTTGAATATGTATAGTTAACTTCCATTTTTTCCTTGGCCAAAAAGTTTCCTTTTGGCGAATAAACACACGTGCGTGTGTACACAATTTTTCTGTTTCAAACAACAAATATGGTTTACCAACAAGGAAAACAAAAGTTTTCCATATTAAACCTTAGATCAACTTGGAATATATAATAGCAATCTTAAGATGTTATTTAACATAGCCTGCAAGTTGGTATCTACACTCCCCACTCATCAATCACTAGTGTTGCATATCAAGTATATCTATAACTATCTTGTTTTAATCATTATTCCGTCATAACTATATATGGCATTTATTTAAAACGATTCAAATAAGTGAAATCTGAAGTAAAATATTTTGGAACTTTCATCTCAAACAATGGTTTAACCATGTCGTACAGTTAATTGCTAAATGTGTAAAGATAAATGTTATTAAAATAAAACTCAAACCTTCGCCACAAGAAAATCAGACAAGATTCCATTACCACCCATCAATTCTCTACCAAGAGCAACGGTCTCTCTTGCTCTCAAGGATATCCATGCCTAAAGAAGAAATGAACATCGATCACTAAGATCGATGGATTATAAGTTAAGTAAAAATTTCAAATATTAAATATATTTACCTTTCCCATGCTACCATGACCAGGGGTCATTTTCCCTGATTCGTACAACTTGCAGAGGCGCCAACCAATAAGAAGCATTGCTTGAATGTTGCCAAGCATGCGTACAAGTTTTTCCTGATTAATCTGGAATGAAGCCAATGGAGCTCCAAACTGCTTTCTCTCCTTTAAATACCTGATGAATCAATTATGTTATGCCACAAATTAACTCATTAAGGATCTTTTAGTGATCTAGGTCCGCTTAAAAAACTAATTCCAAACTAGGTCTCATTTAACTTATTGTAAACATAGGCCTTTCTTTGGATCATACACATTTACAGTTATGGATTTGCACATGCGATATTTTGGAATTTATACATGCTAATTCCATAAATGTGTATGTTAAAACTACGGAATGCACATGAGCAAATTCAGAAAATGCACATTTCAAAAATATGTGGCCCCGAAAGGAGCCTATTTTTGTAATAATTTTGAAGCAGATCTATTTTTAAAGTAAGCTATTTGAGGATTGCATTTGTAATTAACTCGTTAATAAATTAAATAATTTGAAAGACTTAAGTACTATACCGATGGCAAATATCATATACGCCCATAGCGATGCCAATTGGTTGCCATGCAACCATTACACGTGAGACGGCAAGTACCTAAAATTAAGCAAACCATTAATGAGAAATTCTGATATAAATGAATTATAAGAAAGCATGCGGAACTACATTATATGAGCAACAAAACCATAAATATAGGTCCCTCGACTCAAATTCTTCTCGTCGCATATCCCTATATTTCCTCTATTAGTTACATAGATATATTTCACATGGGTGTGCATAGGAGTACGAAAACATGGCCGACAGAAACATATTGATTTGCCTCAATATGATGCAAAGCATGTCCTTTTTATTATGAAATACCCCTACTTTTGCTCCAATAAAATACATACAATCACATCTTGAAGTCTTATTTGATATGTGATTTTATTTATTATAGAATATCCTAGAACCATGTTGATGGCAATGTGAACAAATTATAGCCAGCAACGGCGTCAAAAATAATACATCTGCTGCCTGCAACAATATTTTACAGAGCAAACAATTCAAAAGCGGTGTTGGAAAACGAATAATAACTAAGGTAGTGTTTGGTTTAAAAACGAAGTTTGGGTTTTCTGTTTTTAAATGTGTGTTAAATATGAAAGGAATGAAGTGATGATGGAAGTGATGGAAGAAAAATGGAGGGATAACGAAGGAGAAGGAATGACGATGGAAGGATTGATTGTTTCTCGTGTTTCTATTATTTTTCAAAACACGAAAATAAAGAAAAGTTGTTTTTCATTTTGTATGTTAATTTAGTTTTCTAAATTGGTCTTTTTCGACAATATACATGGGCCTTGCGCATTTTTGTATGGACGAAAATCCAAAACTAAAAAGGCAAACCAAACACAGCCTAAGTTTTGCGATGTAACCACTCTCAGGTGATAGAAATCAAATTGATTAACCAAATCTTGTGTGGCAATTTAAATGTTTATTTAAGAACAAATGAAATCTGATCTAGACAATAATATGACAAGGTTCATAATAAGCATTTCATTATAAATTGACAGGGGTCTAAAATATCAATGGAAAGAAAGAAAGACCAATTACAGTTGCTATAGTTTGTGTGTGCGTGCGTGTATATTACATACTAACTATTACATAAATGGTTTTACAACCACTTTACATACTAATTGTTATACCCATATTTTCCAAACATTGTCAAAGTGAAGTTAATACGAACACCGAGCCAAAAAAATGGTCCCACAATAGGAGTCGAAATACAAAAAGGAAGCAAGAACAAAATCCAGATAATACTGCGCCAAAGTCCTAAGTCGGTGGCAAAATATAAGGACTGCACATTCCCATTGAACATAGCTTCGGCACTATAACACTGCATCGGAAACCTGAGATTGCCACAAAGTATAGGGACTGATCCGCAACCTTAATACTCACTTCAATAGACAGAACTGCGGCACAGCTTTCAAGTACCAAATATGAAGGCAGCGCTACGGTTCCAAAAAAGTAAGCCTTAAAAAATTGAAATTGCGGCACAATCTTTAAGTAACAACAAGATGAGGAAATTGTGCTGCAGCCCCAAAAGCAACACTAACAATATAGAACCACGGCACAACCTTAAAGCAACTATACGCAAATGGGACGCGCCGCAATCATAAACTAACACCTAAAAGGGCAGGTCTGCACCGCAATTTTGTATCAACATAAAAAGACCATAAGAATGCGCCGCCATCCTGATTTGACATCGAAATGACAGAACCGCGTCGTAATTACAAAGAAAATACTACCCACAAATACGAAGACCCAAAGGATGAAACAATGGAGCAAAACTGCTCCAGAACCACAAGCTAAGCATGGCTTCAAGAGAGTCAACACAGTTCAGATGCTGTGAAAATATAGTCACTCTGCATAACTACGGAGGCACGGTTCTCATTGGCTCATTCACAATAGCGGAGTTCTGAGATGTTTACAACTGTGCAGTCCTCCTAAAATGGAGGCAATTTTTCATTCTAGTTTCGTCTACACATGTGTCCAGTACATTGGTTTGATTGATGTATAAAGCCATCAGGTCATGGTCAATTCAAAATTGGATTTTCCCGCTCCAATTTCAAGCTTTCCACCCAAATTCAAAATTCATCAAGTCCAATTACAGTTTCCCGTTGAAGGTCACGTTAGCAATCAAATAAGCGAGATGGATGGTTGACAGGAATCAAAAGGGCAGAAGAATGACGTTGGCAATCCACGTAAATCTCTATGTACTATAAATTAATATGGCAATGTAGCAGAAAAAGGAGAGAATTTTTCAACTTTACTCTTTTTAGACACTAAAATCATACAAATTGTACTCCCTCTGCCATTTTTGTTTTAACTAAGAATCAAAAAGGGAAGATAAAGGCATTTTGCCAGTGGACGAAGAATTGATTAACATCCTAACCACGTAAATTCTCGGTGTTCTTTATTGTTTTTAGTACATTATTTTACTGCTTATTTCTACCTTCGGTACTTGGATTTAAATGGATTGTTTTAACGAATTGATGGAGACCACCCATTGAATTCCAGACATCTTCCTCGCAATTATGTTAGCATAAAAACAATACAATTACCACTTTTAAATGCAATTTTAACATTACTTAAATTCGCTGATTCATAATCACGAAAGCGTTCAGCATCGTGATTACTTCAAATATACTTGGATATTTCTGCGATGAAAAATCTTATTAACACTAATCAACATGAGTTGTTTTATTCCACGTGGATGATGAACTTAGGGACATGGAAAAGACTAATTTTGTACTAATGTTGTCCGTTCTCTATTCAGTCCATTCTGCTTACCAAAAAATACACAAGTTAATATTAGACCAATTTATCACTTGTGGATCATGATATTAGTAGAAAGTTAGCTATAGACTTCTTGATTAACAGGAAAAGAAAGTAAGGAATGCCTCCTGAGACAGCAATTTCAGAGAAATACAACAGTTCACATCAAACATCAACAAAGAATCAAGTATTCGCACAGCCATTGATCTCAACTAATTATATAAGACCCTTGGATATCAACATTTGCTGCATGGACACTTATTAACAATTTACACAGAGATGCCATCTCCTTCAAAAGATTAGATGTTAATACTCTGATTCCACACAAAATAGAGCCAGATGAAATAGATTACCACAGGCTTAACCTAAAATTTTAATGTGTTTTAACTATAAGTAACGTGTTGCTAACCTTGTTTGTATCTTGAAAGGAGTTGACACCTTGCAGTCTATCCGCATCAGGGACAAATACTTTATTTAACACAATATCTCCATTCTGGACGATCCTTAAGCCAATTTTGTTTTCAATTTTCGTGGCCTTCAGACCGGAAGTACCCTTATTTACAATGAACCTGGAATAAGCACAAAGTCAAGATTAAGTGAACATGTAATATACAGGAAAAATAATAATACTTTTATAGATTGTTGGATTAAGAAGAGTAAAAACTAAGCTTATATTACTGGTTGGAGTCTTGTTCTCAGCATGTACCTTTAAGGGTATAGAAAATATTTTCAAATCAACAAATAAACAATACTTAAATACAATAATTAGAGACAGATAACCGTTAGCTGACAGCGCTAAGAGATCGTAGCATATAAGAAGACAAAGATAGTAATTGCAAACAAGCACATGCATTAATCCCAAACAGTTTTACTCGAGCAAGAAGGATTTGGAACATGACATGTGCGAGTGTGAGAGAAGCCTTAATTCTTGATCCTAAAACTTATCTTTCTCATGCTAATGAAATCACCAGGAATAGGTCCAAGTTCTTCCATCATGGACTTTTACTGATATATTTACTGATATATAGCAACAATATTTGAGGTAAACTATCAGTACAAAGTAACATAATATCAGACAATTTGAAAAGGACACTTGAATCTTCAAATCGTGTCTGCGAAGAAATTTAAGCACAAAATGAGGTGCGACTTATTTGAAGATTTGTGCATGAAATGGTTTAAAAGACAACATTCCTACAAAAAAATACAACCTCAAAGTTTGGCCGTTTTACATAATAATGCTTGGCCAATTTACATAATAAGGCTTTAGAGTACACATCTTTTATATTTGGATAATATAATATTTCCAATACTGCTAATTCTAATCATCATAATACAACTTTTTTTTTCTTGTTCTCACATAGTGCATGTCTGATAATAAGAGCAGTGTGTGTGGTGCAGTGCAAAAAAGTGAATTTAATTGAAAGCACTATGTTCCAATAAAATAACTTCATGCTGCCCAACGGTTCGGTTTAATCTATATATGTCAGATGGGAGTGAAAAATCTAAACATATTCAAATAGTGTGCAATCCTTGCTTTAATTTTTCTTCATTATTACCCATTTATCTGGTTTGTACTAGTGTTGCGGGCAAAAATGATGAGCACATCTGCAAACGTACTGTTTCCTATCCAACGCTTCTGGCCATTGAGCAACCAACCTCCAGCTACCTGTTCCCCGGCAAAGTACATAACATATTTTTAACATGCAAATCTAATTCGAATTGAAATCCCTATATTTTTACTGACTCCATATGACCTCAATATGCTATGTAATCCATTGCCATATCTAATGCAAGAGAATACTCTGCAACAGAATAAAACCTTCATCTCAATTCAAATAGTTCTCTGAATAAGAAGACCAAAATTTATACATGCGTATTACTTTTGAGGGCAGAGCCACCAATTTATGTAGCAGATGGCTAATATAGGTTAGAGGGCTTACAGAATTAATTCCCAAATTTACATAACAAGGCTAGTTCTATTGCAATACGCCTTGCATAACACATTTACATGAATAACAAACTTTGTAGTATTAGTTAAGAAGACAAATTGCACCTTGGTAGCTGTGGTCCTTAAAGAGCTTGCATCACTTCCATAATCTGGTTCAGTCAAAGCCTGAGAAATGTAACATATACCTGTTTTATCTTACGTAATAATTCATGTGCATGGACTTGTATATAAGGACTAATTTGATACCCAACAAGCAATTGTATCTAATTGAGCCAATGATGGCAAATACTTCTGCTTTTGTTCTTCAGATCCACATAGTGCTATTTCCTCATATATAAAACACCACAAACACGAAATGTCATAAATCATACATTAAATTACGATTGAGAGCTATAGTACTGATATAACAAGAACTTATACCAATAGTAAGCATCCCTAAAGAAGAATGCACCAAAATAAAAGTAGAGCAGCTTGCATCAACTCTGGCCATTTCAGCGACAGCAAAGGCACTTGCAGTTACAGAAAGGCCGGGACAACCATAGCCCTGATGGGGAAAACGTTATGTGAATATGCAGTCATATTTTAATCTTTATAGCACCCAAAAGAATATTCTAAGTAGGTATGTCAGTATCAAATATCTTCAAAGTATCAATATGTGATATTTGAAAATTCAGACAAATATCAGATAATATCGAAGTAATATCAGTCAATTTAAAACTTTATATATACATGTAAACACACATACTTAAAACTATAAAAAAATAGCACGCGTGCGCACGCACACAACACAACCCCTCTATGTGTGTGTATGTGTGTGTGTGTCGATGCTATACAAAATTACGTATTTTCTTACTTGCATAACCATAAATTATGAATTATATAAAAATATATTATAAACATGTGAGCATCAAACAAAAAATCTAAGATTGAGAGTTAAGATACAAAACTAATAAAGATTTTGTCATATCGATACGTGATCTTAAAAGAAATAGCGATAACAAATTTCTTAAAAATATGAAAGAAACCCTTAACAATGTATTTAAATTTGTAAGCAATAAGAACTAATTTAATAGTACAGGAAGTATGAAAACAGAATAATTTATCCAAATTTCAATTAGAGTTGCACTACCGAGTATGGATAGCTTCCATCCAAAGAAAAATAAAATAGTTACATTTTTAGCGAACAGCTGACAAAATTATAAATTCGTTCTTAAAATTTTGGTATACAAAAAGTCTAGTTTATTTCATTTTCAACTCTTTTGAACATAGTTTGTTAAATGAAAATTTGAAATTTTCGCCGCTACTTTGCAGTGTGGTTCAATATGTCCATAAATATTGGACAATACATCGCTATCGGTACTTAACCCATACTTCCAGAAAAATAATCTTTTATGGCCTGATATGCGATATATCATTGATATTGACTACTTAGACAGTAATATCATTTATTTTTTCATTTCGATGTATTCTAACATTCCTTCTTTTACATCACATGTTTCCTTGTTAGGAAAAAAAAAATCTTCAATGGTTTCCTTTCAGTATGTTGTAAATATAAAAAATCAAAGATCATTAGAAATCCTCTACGTATTAAATTTTGAATTTAAAAAGAGCAATATTTCCATGCAACAATGCTAATTCTTGAAGTATTACTTAGCAATTTTCAGTTAACTGTCAACTGGATATACCTTAATTGTCCCACCTGCAACACGAAGAGTAGCGAGCTTAGGAATCACTTGAAAAGGGAACTCTGCCTTCTCCCAATACTAAAGAGAATACATAACAAAATTAATGAAAAGCAACTATAAGACATGGATGAATTATATCGGTTATTGCTTTAGTTCCATTTGTTCTCATCTTTTTATATTAAATTGCTACCATGATTTCCTTTATTTTTATTTCATTTTCTTTTCTCGTAATGCTATAAAAGTTTCAGCTTCCGGATCCCAATCGAGTTACTTGCTTCTATCTCGCTCATTTTGTTGACAACCTCATGTTCTATAACTCATTTCCAGTTCAATAATTTATTATGAAAACTAAGACCAATACCTTATTTTCATCTAAAGTAATGTAATGTAGAAGCAGATGTATATTATAGAAAAAAGGGACTAGAACTGATGTCAAACCCAGTCAGCAGTTGCCCTGAAATAGTTTTGCATTTTCAGCTAAAATCAGCAGCAGCAAATTAACCTCTTTTAAAACAAAACAACTAGATAAATACATAAGATCATTTTTTTCATCTAAAGAAAAAGACATTACATCTTGTACAGAAACATCTCTGGAACAATAACTGTAAATATTCCTTAAAATTATTTTCAATTGTTAGGAAGACATATCTTTATTGCTAGACAGACATGTAATCTTCGATGTTACCAAAATTTTCCAATAGCACAAGCCACGAATGCACATTTTATTATTTTCAGCAAGGAAAAACGTATTATGCGCATTTGTTATACAGTATTAGTAACTACAACTCATGTTTCAGAACTTACCTCAGCCATAATAGGGGCGATATCTCTTTCCATGACTTCCCGAACTCTTGTTCTTATTTCCTTCTCCTCGGAGCTTAATAAATCATCAACCTGATAATAGTCTGATGCTGCAACCAATAAACATTTTAGGTTGCATATTCGGTTTGGATCGCCAATCATAGCACCATTACACTAAATAAAACCAAAAATATGCAGAAGCATTAACGAATGTAGAGGATGATTTGTTTATGTAAATTAATTCAACACTGCTTATTACAATTTTGGAGGTAAATAAAGATATAGTTGGATTAAAACTGAGCGGGGGTAAAGGTATCTCAATAAAAGTCACTACTAAATGAGAATGAATAATGATGCAAACCCAAGTGCACAAGGCATCCCGCTCACAATAGCCGAGGCGGGATCAAGCCGAATAGTCTTCCCGGATAGCCTAAAAGAGTTTATGCCAGCACTAGAGTGTGTGGGTATAAAACAATTGGTTTTCCATACCATGGCACCAAACTCTTCTCTAGCATGACAATGAGAAATGTAATAAAATTGCAGGGTAGAGGCTATATAAATAAAAATTGCTGGAGTGAGAATTTATAGCCAATCGATGCTAAATTTAAATATCCTCCATGTGGTTAATAAATAAAACGTTTCTATGATTGTTGTTTACAGGTCCAAGGTTCTTAAAACTTGGGACGATAGTGTTTGTTATATAGAACATGGGAATCTCTTATATTCATATCCATGCATGGGAGGTGAAGCACCAAGGATTTCTTTTCTTTTTAACGCACAAAAAAAGGCTGATAATTTGTCGATATTATGTACGATGATTGCTTAAAGTAGTTTATGCAAAATGGTTTTCATGCACCCCATGGTTTTTTTTTTTGAAATGGTACTTTATATGCAACATGGTAGATGTACATATAGATAAGATAAAACTTTAATTCTATTTCTTTTTTTTCATCTCAAGAAGTCATTGATGGAACAATTAATGGATGATCCGCGTAGTTATATGATAACTTCTTCGGATTTGGAAAAGGGGTTAGAGTAAACCTGGCCGTTTTTCATGTTTAAACAAAACATGAGATGGGTCAAAAAAGTATAATTTCTAGAACAATTAATGGATGATCCGCGTAGTTATATGATAACTTCTTCGGATTTGGAAAAGGGGTTAGAGTAAACCTGGCCATTTTTCATGTTTAAACAAAACATGAGATGGGTCAAAAAGGTATAATTTCTAGAAGTTTAAAACAAATGTGAAATGTGGGACAACATGTCACATGTTAATAAATGTTCGAATCACGCTACGCAAGTTTCGAACTTGTGACCTCTCGCACCAAAACCGAATCACTTAACCACTGGGACAATGATGCTTGTCATGCACTCCATGGTTTCGGGTATATAAATCAGCTTACAGTTTTAATCGAAGTTGTAACATGTAGTATAATTTTGATAATCCATATTCAGATGCCATACTAATTGTCCTATAAAAATAATGATATTACATATATCAGTAAAGTGGTATCAGAATAAAGGGTAATTCATTTGCTCAATGTACCGGTATATCCAATGAGAGGGACAAAAAGGCATGTAAATCTCTTTGAAGTAGCGTGTAACCCGTGCGTTCCACATGATGACGTTGCAAAAGACAATGTTTATATTCTAAATATATTGTTAAAAAAATAGAATGCACCACAATACTCATTATTTGCTCTTCCCGGGAAAATTGAGTATTTTTTTTTATTTACAGCAATTGGGTCTTGGGCTTCATTTTACCTTTTGTTTTCTTTTTCTTGTAATTTGTTTTGAGGTAGAGCCTTGAAGCAACGATTAGGTCACCCGCATGGTGATCTGAACGTCTAGGTTCGAGTCCGGAAACAGCCTCTTCGCAATGCGAGAGAAAGACTGGGTACATTATCGACCTCCCCAGATCCCGCTATCGTCCCGCTATCGAGCGGGAGCCTCGCGCACTGGTTCCATCTTTTCTTGTAATTTGTTTTGTTTTTAATAAAATCAAGCAAAATCCAGTTAACCTAGCTTGCTTTGGGAAAAAACATGCATTTTGATAATTTTATTGAGATAAATGAATTGTAAATTAAACTTCTTGTTATTGTTAAAACATATAACTTTTTTCATTTGACTTGTATATTTTTATATTTGACTGAAAAGTTATCGGTCATTTTTATGAACATGAATATAGTGTACGTGTTTGTATTTAATTGTGTATGATTTAATATTTTAAGCCAAACTAATAAATGTTAGTTATTGAATTTATTTAATAAATTTCAAACTTAAGATTATCTAATTGATCCGTTTAACTCTACAGACTTGAATTTAATATAGTATGAGAGAACCAAGACGAATCTTGTAAATAATTGTAGATATATTGTAAACTGTAGGTACTTGAATGTAAATAGTGGAAGAGATTTAAGATAACTTCGTGAATAATTGTAAAATAGATAAACTGTAGGGGTTTAAATTTAAATCAGTGAGAGTGAATTAAGGAGAGCCTTGGAAATTTTTAGAATTAATAAGAGACTTAGAAAAAAATTCCGCTCTACTAATATTTAATAGATAACTTGTAGCCTTGTAGTATGTGTTGTGGATTCGATGCGTACTTTCTCATGAGTTTACGAACACAACTCGGATTAGTTGGGTGTTAAAAACTGATATCAGGTAATTTATCATATGAGTCATCAATTGATAGCACCCAAAGTTAAATTTGTGATATTTCACTTCCATATCGCCATTGAAGAAGTAACAATGAGGAAATTAATATAGTTACCAAAATAGTGATATACTCATCTCATAAACAGTGTTAAAATTTTAGATAATGTTTGGTTTGAAAACGAGTTTTGCGTTTTCGATATGTATGTCAAATATTGTAGGAGAGGGGTTGGAATCCTAGTCATTTCAACAAAGGAAATAAGGGGAATAGAGAAGATAATTTTTGATATTTCCAACAAGGCGGAAAACAAAAAAAAAGTCATTTTCCAATTTGTATGTTAAAACCATTTTACAAGTCGACCGATTTCCACCCCATTCTTCCATTTCGTGCATTTTGAAGAAAAGACGTTGAAAACGCAAAATACAGAACTCGTTTTCAAACCAAATGCAACCTTAGTTTCTTAGAGTTTCAAATCCATGCTAAATGAAAAGACAAACAAACCACAAGCAGGAGATGGGCTCTACTACACAAAGAAAATGGCCTAGAGATTAAATATATGTCCTAGTTCATATTTGCCTTACATTTTTTCTAGGTTGTAACATGGCTTATCATTGGTAAAATCTTTTTTTGAAAAATCCCATCATATTAAAGAATTGATAAATAATATGGAAATTAAACAATTAGATTGTCAAAGGTACTCCGGTTGTGGATAAGTAGATTGTCAAAGGTACTCCAGTTAAAGGTCCACCGAAAAGTAGTGTAAAAAAGGCACATGTCTGTCTTTTCAATGGTATATCCTCAAACTATGCCAATGGAACCAATACAATTTTGTTCACACTTTTTTTGAAGTGTGAACAAAACACTTTCCTCTAATCGGAGGAATTTAGTGGGTCACATATGGAACCCAGTGAATTCCTCCAATATGAGACGTGTTTTGTTCACACCTAAAAAAAAAGTGTGTACAAAATCACTCTCCAATGGAACGGGTCAACATCGGAACTATATTTGATTTTCCTATGAAGGCTAAAAAATTTGATACCACTTATAACAATTTTAAGAATATTAAAAAAAAATTCTCACTTTCCCTAAAAAAATCCCCCCTTTAGCAATCCGCTTAAACAATTATACAACTGCCTACGGCTGGACTTTCAGTCAAACGATGATAATCCTGTGTACTAGTTTAGAATCCATCAATTAGTAATCAGCACAAAAACAATATCAATATAAAAATTGTAATAATTTTCCCCGTAATTACAATTCTCAAATTCTGATATCAAAATAATTGCTTTTAGCTGAATTTGATTTTAATGAGAGAGGAAAAAAAATAAAAAAAATCAAATCTTACCCAGCTTCGGAAAAATTGATGCTGGGGTTGCCTGAGGAAAGGCAGCAGAAATATCCAGTGCTGGTTTTCCAACGTCTTTAGTTCGATCATCTGCAGTTCATGTTTTAAACTTTATAAATATTCTACATCAAATAAAATCATCCGAATAAATACCTTGATTTTGAGAGGCAGGAGCCATTAGTGAAGAAATTGGCAATGGGGTGTAAGAATCGTTTAAGCAAGAAAAATATAATAACGAAAATTGGTGAGTAAATGAGTTAGGATTGGGCACGCAACTTGAGAATTCTGGAGTCAACAGCTGGTTTCCGCCGAAAAGCTGCGGTATGGGTGATTATTTTTGGTAAAGCAGAGCAGCTGAGGAAATTATAAAAAGAGTGAAAAGGGACCATCAGTTTGGAAGGGAAATTTTGTTGGTAAACTAAAGATTTAAGCACTTGACTAAATATTTGCCCAAAGTCGAATTTATAGGTTGAGACTAGACCTGTCAAAATATGATCTAACTCATTAACCCAACTTATTTACCCTACTTATAAATCGGTTGAATAAACTCATTTATGAATATTATTAAATGGGTTATGTGTTGGGTTGATTCATTTTTAAAAGTGTTATAAATGAATAACCCGTTTACTCATTTATTAAAAATATTAAATTTTAATATAAATTTAAAAAATAAGAATTTTGAATATACATTGTAGTTTTTCATGAAGACTG
Source organism: Allium fistulosum (assembly GCA_030737815.1). Classification (NCBI taxonomy): domain Eukaryota; kingdom Viridiplantae; phylum Streptophyta; class Magnoliopsida; order Asparagales; family Amaryllidaceae; genus Allium; species Allium fistulosum. The sequence goes on from CM060903.1 coordinate 1,048,435,069, forward strand.
ACAATCCCCATATTTGAATTCCGCCTAGTGTAGAAGCCGTTATTTTTTTTTTCAGAATGCAATAACTTCTTCGTTCTAACTCGGAATGAGGCGAGACTTCGACCGATTAACTCCCACCTAATTACAAACAGTATGGAACACTCGGATACTTCATCGTGTGAACGCACATTGTAATTCTCCATGGGGACTGACAGTTGTACTTAGAAAATAACAGGCTACCACATCCCCATATTTGAACTCCGCCTAGTGCAGAAGCCGCTATTTTTTGTTCGGACTGCAATAACTCCTTCTTTCTAACTCGGAATCAGGCGAGACTTCGACCGATTAACTCTCACCTAAATTGCAGACAGTATGGAACACTCGGATACCTCATTGTGTGAACGCACACTGTAGTTCTCCAAGAGGATTGATAGTTGTACTTAGAAAATAATAGGCTACCACATTTCCATATTTGAACTCCGTCTAGTGTAGAAGCCGCTATTTTTTTTTGTCAGACTGCAATAACTCCTTCGTTCTAACTCGGAATCAAGCGAGACTTTGACCAATTAAGTCCCACCTAAATTACGGACAGTATGGAACACTCGGATATTTTATCGTGTGAACGCACACTGTAGTTCTCCAAGGGAACTGACAGTTGTACTTAGAAAATAACATGCTACCACTTCCATATATATGAACTCCGCCTAGTGTAGAAGCCGTTATTTTTTTTGTTCGAACTGCAATAACTCCTTCCTTCTAACTCAGAATCAGACGGGACTTCGACCCATTAACTACCACCTAAATTATGGACAGTATGGAACACTCGGATACTTTATCGTATGAACGCACACTGTAGTTCTCCAAGGGGACTGATAGTTTTACTTAGAAAATAATAAGCTATCGCATCCTCATATTTGAATTTTGATGAAAATTAGAATTAAAATTTTAAATTTTTATCGGAACTCAAAACATAAAAATTAGAATTTTAATTATTTTATATTTATTTGGTATTTATTAGTCAAATTAAATTTAAATCTTTAAATGGGTTAAATGGGTAACCCGCTTATTAAGTGGGTTGGATCATAGATGGGTTGGGTCATAAATGGATAAAAAAGAATGGGTCATAAATGGGTTGGGTCAAACTCGATCCAACCCATTTTGACCCAACCCAACCCGTTTGACAGGCCTAGTTGAGACAGAATGACAAATACTAACAAAACAAATCACTACTACAAAACAGGTCATTTGCATCGGTTGTTTACTCCCCTTTTGCATCAGTTCAACAACTGATGCATATGTAACCGATGCAACAGGCTTAACACTTTTGCATCAGTTCTGAAACCGATGCAAAAAGGTTCTTTTTGCATCGGTTGTTACTAACAACTGATGCAAAATATCATGGTTGGTTGCTTGAACACAGCCCCCATGTTGCATCAGTTGTAATGAAAACCGATGCAACTAATCCCTCTATTGCATCGGTTTTTTATAACAACTGACACAAACTAATCCCTCTATTGCATCAGCTATTTACACCTGATGCAAAAAAACCATTCTCAGATACCATTATTACAGTACTCAAATAGACTATATATATATTATTGATTATAACAAACAATTATTGCATGCAATATTAGTATCATTCAAAATTAAATTTGATGGAAAATACATAATCAGATTTAATAATTCTACAAAAGAATGAAAAACATAAATAAATTCCACGGTACATAATCAGACAGTCAGTAGTAAAAAATAAATGCAGCGTGTTATATGTAGACACAAAAATATATATTCCAGGTTTTCTTAAAAAGCTCATACAAAAACAACACTAAAGCTTATATACAATACATAATTAATAGTGCTACATTTTTCTAGAATACGTTTTCCACATGACAAATATTATACATCAGATATTAAAATAAGTAATATAAAAGAAAAATTCATTACTTGTTGTTTCTTTACATCTGAAAAAGTAAAAACAAACATGTTAAACGTTCTGTAATCATAGCATCTAGAATTTCAATCTAAAGACACAACCTAAATTGTGAACAATGTATTCCACTAGGTACCTGCACATGGGACATTGAGAATGAATGTAACAGTGGATGTCCTTGCTGATCGCCTTTCAATGCTAACCAATGCCACAACAAGTGCAATGACATATGGATGCCTTAACCTGACAAGCTACACATACCTTCATGGAAGGGTATCTGTTATAAAAATATTTAAGAGAAATATGAAGGCGATGATGAATTGCAGCATGACCCTGGATATGCCTTTATCATCTTAGAGACTCAAAAACAAGATATGTCAAGCTTATGTTCAATGAATGACCTATGATCAATTCACTATCCTGTTGGTTTTTCATGTATAACTTTTTGCATTAATACTCAAAATGTACAAACATAAAGAAAAGGCAGCAAACAAAGCATATCATCTTCCCTAATAACTTGCATTGTAATCCATATTTTCAGTATTTGAGTATTACAATAGGCAACATTACATATAGGATCCCATATCCACCAAACTAAATGCACTTGTTTATATGGTTTCAACTTGTCTACATATTTTGTAGAAGATGGTGTGGGATATGTAAAATACATGGTTCTACTAAACTGGAGTAACTAAAGTAGAAAACCATAAGCTCAATATGTTATAAGTGGCTTACATGGACTGGAAATAGTGATACGGTTTGTTATACTTCTCGTAGTGGTCGTTGCATCAACATCTGTTTAAGTGATATACTCTGTTAAAAATGATTTCATAAAACAGAGCATGTGTAGAAAATGTAGAAGAAAAAATGAGTTAAATTACTTTGAGTTTCCATATCCTTTAGTGGAACCATCCCTTCTGTTGTGGTTGATATGTCATGGCATGTTTCAGCTTGATTTTCGGAAAAATCAACATTCACATTTTGTTCAAAGCTGGAGTTGATATTACATCATTAGATAGCTTATAAGTGATAAGCAGTTAAGACTAATAATCATTTGAATATGACCTTACCAAGTAAATGAATCAGCATTATCAGAAGACTGAGAAGTTTGAGCTTGTTGACAGTCAAAATCTCATCTGCTCCTCTATACTAATTTGGTGTCTCTGAATTTGAGCTGCAACAATTCATTTATTAGTGACATTGTCAACCAAGGAAGATGTCAGACAACAATCAAAATCTAATTGGTGATTTTACTCAGCTCAGTATGCTTACTTCTTTCAAAACTCTACATATTTATGTATTTACCATGAGACTAGGTCGTTACTGGAAAAAATAAAATTTAAAATCACTACTTCGCTTCCTCCATTGCCTCACATCCTCCCTGTCATACAACTTCGACCACAACAAACTTCTCCACAAAATTAACAGTTACCATCACAATCTGCAACCATTTTGCCCCACTGCTAACATCTTCAGGCATCCTTTCCACAACTATTTTGCACTATTTTTTGTAGGCTGCTCGAAATAATGTCCTTTTAGCCAGTAAAACTGAAGTGGTAAGATAGCTTGCATGATAAAACAAACTAGCATATAGGACTACTGTTATAAAGATAAAACAAACTGCAATATGGATGAGAATTACATCTCACTTCATATTCCAACTTATGCACCCAATATATACCTGGATCATGAACACTTGAGCTACTTCATGAAAAATGAAGTAGCCAAAAAGAAAGAAGAAATGTATTGAGTCAATGCTAATAAATAAATAATCGAACCTGATACTATGAGCATCCACCAACTCTACCGTTCCATTTGCAGATTCCTCTTTGACTTTGGCAAGTGGAGAAAAAAAAACTAATGATACAAAAGTTACCAAAATTTGAATAGTGTTAACTTACTGTACTGCACTGCCATGTTATATATAATCACTGTTACCTGATGCATAGAAATAAAAACTATTGAAATTCCCAACATGAAGTTTATAGTCAGAGAATGGCCAAATAGTGCAGCAGAAGCAAATCCAGTAAATATAGTGGCAACAGTTGATGAATATTTCTTCAAAATCGTATCTGTGTACATCAATTACATTGAAATAAATGATCAACATCATGTATGTATTAGACCCACACCAAGGAAGAAAAAAAGGAAAAACTAACTACATAATTACCTGCATATTTGAAAAAGAACGATGATAGTATGCCTTGCGCTGCATTATTCAATATGAGTAGCATTGTAGCCTTCGAGTGGCCTTGAAGAATATCTAGACTGCCCGGACCTGTTTAACATCATGACAGTGTTGTTATACACTAAAGAATAGAAATAACCTATGTTCGACTACAATCATTTATCTTCCATACAGATATCATCAATATTATTGCCTGGCCAGTTATTTTTCAGTTTCTGTTATAAATTATTGCTATAATTTATGATGTCATAATTAGACTTCTTTCTGCCATAGTCTTCTCTTCTTATTGCCAAATTGTACTGCTGGGTGAATTAGAATAGTCACAGCTTTATGGCACAATGGTAAATTGACGTCCTTATCCTTGACTTTTATTAAGTAGGGTGTTTCTATCTGGTTGTAATGAGATAGAATCACAAGCGCTAAGCCTACTTGCCTCTCTGTGCAAGGCATAAAAGTAGGCGCAGTTGGTCAACAATAGCTTCAAATTTCACATGTTAGAAACAGTTGGACCTGGGACCTTCATGAGCTTAATGGAGTTAAACAATTGTACATTTACAGTTGATCACAACTTTAAATAACTGGTTATGTTCAAACTTTCCCTGGTCTCTGTGGAAGGTTTTAGAAACAGAAAAGGTTGCTATTTAAATCGATTGTTTCATGCCAGTGGAATGGGAGTTCGATGGTCTACACCTAGATTGCGCTAAATATGTGATTAGATGGGTCTGGCGATGCTGCAGTTGTTATAACATCAAAAGACAACCCAGTGTACTCACATCGTTTAGAGTTTATACATGTTTGAACAATGCGCTATATTTCCTTAGGCAAGAGTGGATTATTGGGTAGAATAAAGCAGCAGTGATTCTTCTGCCACTTTCAATCATTTCACCCCACAACAACACTACAGTTTCTACATTTCCACATTCCTACAACATCTAGCTCAATAAAATTGAAGTTGCAAAACTAAAGTGATTCATCACATAGGCCTTGCCTTCATCTACCACTATCTCACAGACCAATCAACACTCTTACCCACCACTATAATCACCTGAATACACTGCTACTGCACATCAACTTTCTCCTTACCACATTTGCCTTCCGACCAATCGACCTGTCACTATAAGCTGTCAACTGCCTGCTACTTCCTGTTACCTCATACCATCAATAAGATCACAGTCAAGACTCCAACTTCTGCTACAAAACAATAACCCTTCAACCAATACAACCTTTCAAACAAAACATCAATAGTTCAAACAACCTATCAAAAAACTGCAGTCAAAACTGCCTCATCCACCATTCAATCTCCATCTCAACATCCCACATTTCAATCTGCAACTGCTTCATCACACCGGACCACTAATTACATCCTCTGCCTTCACTTCTAACACTACTTCAACTTCACTGATTCCATGGACAATCTTTTTTCTGCTGTTACGTCTATTTTCCATAAGGGAAGCTTATATATGGTCTGAACCACAATTTCATTATGCTGATTCTTAAAAAAGATAAGCCATGGAATATATCTGATTATCGTCTAATCTCTTGCACTAATGTGCTACATAAGATAATATCTAAAATTATTTGCTTAAGATTAAAACATTTTCTACCTTTCTTCATGGCAGAAAATCAATCTTCTTTTGTGCCTGATAGAAATATTGGTGAAAATATCTTATTGGCACACAAATTTGTTCGAGACTTCAAGAAAAAAGGAAAAGCAAAAATGTGTATTAAAATTGATCTTTAAAAGTCCTACGATATGGTGAACAGAGAATTTGCATTCTATATGTTATATAAGATGGGTTTTCCTCTTTCTCAAGTTAACTTGATCTATAAATGCATTAGTACCCAGTGTACAAATGAGAGGTAGCCAACCAACTTCTAAGAGAGACATAATTAATTGCATTTATCTCTGTAGCTATGCTACCTACAAAATTTAAAGAACCTAAATACTTTTTCCTCATATCATTTTTACTTTGACTCTAAATTTTGAGATACTGATCAATCTTTCTATTTTAGGAGTAAAGAGTACAATGGGTTCCTTCATAATTCATCCTCCATCCTGCTTTAACAACTTCCTTATAATCATCAAATAAATTGATTCATATACTTAAATGGTTTATTGTTGCTAGCATGCTATTGTACTACAAACACTAAGATAGGATTGTGAATCTTGTGATCACTAATGCTGGCTGGTAAAAATCTGGCTGATGTGTTTGGGAAACTTTTCATCCATTCTGAGTTAAAAACCCTCTATCTATTTTAGACATAATGTTTCTCTCTGGGTCGAACCACTAAGAGTACTTAAAGCCTCCTAATTTAGTTCACTCACACCAACTCTAACCACTCATGCTTCAATTTCCATCATTTTATTGAAATGAACTGGATTCCTACCACTTTTATCACCCATCTCTCTAACGTAGTTGAACTCCCCTAGTTAAACTTTTCTTAGATAAATGCAAAATAAAGCAGCAGTGCTAGTTAAACTTAATAGAAATTTCAAAGGGAGCTCCCATAATGTCAATAAAAAAATGATGTCATCCAGAGCAGGAGTGCGCTCATACGCACACCACAAACAAACCCAAAAAAGAAAAGCATTGAAGAAAGAAATTCATAAAAGTTGACGTTATTTTATTCAAGCTTTCAAACAACAGAGAAAAATAACTGATTATTGATATTTTTGGTAAGGGTAAAGAGGATAATACCTTCAGATTGCTTAACATTTTTACGGTTGTAGGATTGAAATATAGCTGCATGGGAGAAAGAAAAAATAAAACACATGTCAGCTCTATTACTGTACATTAAATAGAAATGGAATAACATATCTAAGTATCATAAGCTTGCTCACCTGCATAATAAACTTTAAATAGTTATTGATGGCATATAAAAGTGCAGGAACGGCTAAAAGGACGTTATTTCGAGCAGCCTACAAAAAATAGTGCAAAATAGTTACAAACCACCATCACCTCACCTCCCATCCCACTACCAAATACCTTCAACAACTTCACACATCAAATCAGACCAACATCAACTCGACAACCCCCGCATTTCAACAACACTGCTACTATAATACACCTCTACCAATACTATATTCATGACCCCCACTGCCGTGCCATATCAAACCACCATCATACCGTATTATCTGCAAACTTTCACTATCCAGAACCACCACCGCACAAAACCACGAACAAAGTCGCGACTCCCCAATAACAACCACGCAAGCATCACCGCAACCCTCCTCTTTGAACAACTCCATCACCATCCACTTCTGCAACTGCTTCATAGCAACCACCAACCCTGACAGCAAACAACTTCTCCATCGACCCTAATCGCACAAAATTGATCGCTTTTAGGGTTTCGGTAGGCCAAATCTAACCGCGAAATAACGTATGGTGACAATCAATTTAGGGTTTTTTTTGTTTCAAGGCAGGCGAAATATTTGGGGAAAAGAATGGGAGCGGCGAAAAAAATTGGAAACGCGGGAAGTAAAAGGTGAGCAACGAAAAACCTAAAAATTGAAATTGCATCGCCTGGCTACGGAACCGATGCGAAAATTTTTATTTGGGATGCAAATTAAGGTAGTTGCATCGGTTAACTTTAAAACCGATGCAACTAAAACTATTTGCTTCGATGTATTTGCATCGGCTTTTGGTGACAACTGATGCAAATATGATTTTTTATTACCTATTGCTTTCTACGTACCAATTGCATCAGTTATTAAGATAGAACTGATGCAAATGGTTCTATTTGCATTAGTTTTTTACTTCAACCGATTCAAATGAGGCGATGCAAATGGCCTGTTTTATAGTAGTGAATGTAGTTTTCTAATACCGTGTTGAAAATGAAGAGACAATGAGTAATAATGCAAAGTAAAGAGAACTAAAATTTAAAGTGGTCTGATCAAGGCGATCCACGTCCACTACGCTAGTTGATTTTCAATGTTTTGATTCGATTACAAGGACTTGATTGCAAGAGACAATATGGTGTGTAAGAAATAAAAAATCAACTCTTATAGAAGTGCTTGCAAAGTTGTATTTATAGCAATTGAAATTCAGTTCGAACGAATTAGATTAACGTATCAGACCTTAGAAGTCCTCATGACCATTGATGAAGTCGTGTGGTCCAGATGTGGACCAACTAAGATGACGGATGGAGTGATTAGTTAGGATAATGGTCAGCCGTTGGGACGTACAAGGACATGTTGTTGTAAGAAAGGTGACATGAGGACAAAGTGATGTTGTCGAACATTGACGTCATTGCTTAGGTGGACAGTGATGGACCGAGGGTGATTTTTGCACATGAATAATGTCGTTTGATGTTGATCTTTTTAAGGGAACAATGCAGTGTTGTTGCTTCTTTATGTTGGGGCGACCCAGCGCTTTGTCAAAGCTTTTCCGAGTTAAGAAAATACAAGACGGTCAGAGCAAACCAGTCTTCAAGGGAGATGCGGATGGAGAGAATCGGAGGGCTTGGAAGGGCATGCGGGGGCAAAGCCTTCATGTTCCAAACAGGCTGTCTAATAACAAAGTGAGCCAGTGTGTGTCGCTCAAAACCTTCCATTGATAGTAACAATTGGTCAGGCTATTGTCCGAACTTATATAATGGCATGGCACTTATTAAGTAGGCTGCTTCATGAGGCTTTTTACACAAGTAATGGGTGTGCCGGAAGATGTCGAGGCACTGTGAGACGGGACGAGAGTGTTGGATGCTTAGCGGGCTGGCCCGATATCATTTGCCAGAAAATTGAGCAACGTTTTCTCTCTCAAGTTCGCTTCTACAAGCAACAACGAACTTGTCTTTATGCCATTTTAATGCGAATGACATGTGTCGCTTATTCGGTGGTGGTGATGATTCATTATTTGAGACGGTTTCGAAGGTGTAATTATTGACGTAATTGGACACTCAATTGAACGTAGACAGCCAAGAAAGTTTCTCGCCTGTTTCATCCAACGATGCAGATTCCAAGCCAAATCTATATAAGCCGCTGCACCATCCTTCTTCTTCTCTTTATAGACTAACTGCAAATCTGCCATTAAAGAGAAAATCCAGGCTTCCCAAGAATCTTTATCATTTTTCGACTGTTTCTTTGCATAACCGGCGAGTCTTCTTTTCTTCTCCGTTTCTTTACACTTGATTCTAATATCACACTCATATGCTTTATTTGTTCAGAAGTATTTGTTTCAAGTATGCTTCCATTTGTTACTTTGTTTCGTATGTGTTAAGAATTATTGAAACTTCTAAATGGTCCAGTGAGAGAATGACCCTTGAGAGAGGCGGTGATCGATCTTTGTTGAGAAGTCAATGTTGATTGATTAGCATCAAACTATTCTGACCACCTGAGAACTCAAAAAACACATAAGTCAAATTACTAAACTGCCCCTTGGAGGGTGTAACGACCCTGAGTTTTTGACATTTGAAATGTGAATATTTAATTGAGTTAAATATTCGAATGATAGTTCAATTTGAAATTCAAATATCAGAGTTTGTTTGGTAATTAAATTAGTGAATTTAATTGTTAAAATTTGAGTAAAATTATGAAATTGGAGTTTTAAGCTGATTAAAAATATTTTAAAGGCTTAGGAAATTTATATTGATAATACTGAAGGTATTTGAACTGTCAGAATTGGATTTGAAACTGTTTTGTTCAGTTTTGAATTTTATCGTTTAAATTGAATTTAAAAATAGCTTTCCGAGGCACGGTCTTGGAATTTGACGAAACTAGTTCCATTGGGTCCGTAATATTGTATTATTATCGGATTTCAATTTTCGTAATGTTTGGAGTGATCGTTTGGCCGTACGATAAGCAAACGCGCTAAAATTTAATCGAAAATTTAATATTATAACTGGGTTCAAAAAGCTATCTTCTCGATACAATCGAATTTGGAGCCAAAACCTTTTCCATTGTGTTTGGAATAGGCATATAACATTACGAACGCCTAGCGGCACGCCTCGATAGGATATTGACATTTTGAGTTGCAAATTCGTGACGATTTGAATTTGAATTTGAATGGGATATTTATACTAGTCAACTCTCAGCCGTATTTCTTTCACATCGTTACTTTTTCCATTTCATTTTAGGGGCACTGTATCTCACCTGCTACACGTAAACATCATTTCTCCCCTTTATTTCATTTCACAGCCAAGCATTTTTAATAGAGAACAAATCAAAACGAAAAAAATAATAATGGCCGAAGCCCCTTTGAATCGAGCCAGAGAAAAAGAAAATATAATTTCGTTCAAAATCTAGATTGCTTCACCTTTGAACAAATCGCGAGTATTATCTTCCTCAAATCTCCAGTTCGTATTGTATAAAATAAAAGAAAAAAAACCAAACGAAAACAATCTTTCGTTCAAATCAAAATTCTGGCTGCTCGAGTTCGAGAAGCTCCAGCGCTGGTACGACGACATCGAGGGAGGCGAGGCATCAGGCGATGTTGTTCCTTTCTTTCGCGACTTCGGCACACAGAAGTTGAGTAGTTCGGCAGTGCGGCTAGGGGAGTCAAGCGAGGTCGGGGTTCGCGTGAGTCGTGCGGCGACGTTGGGGGATGGATCGACGTGGAAGACATGGCGAAGTCGCTCGCTATGTGCATTCATTCGATTTTGGGAAAGGATCGGTGGCGCAGTCGCGATTTGGTGGCCACGCGAGATAGGGGTTCGTTTTCCTAGTGGGTCGAAATCATGAGGTATATACATTTTATCTTTAATTTAATTCAATATGTATAGATTGAAAAAAAATATAATAATGTGTAGTTTATGATTTTTATAGTAAAGAAAAAAAAATATAAAGATAGGATTTTGGAAAATATATATAGTGAATATTAGGCTCAGGTCCCTAATAAGTTTCAAAATACACAAAAACCCCAGTAAAAAAAAGTACATAAATTAGGTCCCTGAAATTAAGTCACTAAGTAATTGCATACAGTTGTGCAATTATTCATCGAATAATTGCAGACATTTATGCAATTATATCCAAAAGTTGCATAAATTTATGCAATTTTTTCGGTGAATAATTGCGGAAATTTCCGCAAATTTTTTGGTGAATAATTGTGGAATTTTACGCAATTTTTTGAAAAAATTGCGTAAATTACCGCAAATTTTTATTGAATAATTGCGGAAATTTCCGCAATTTTTCAGTGAATAATTACAGTAATGTATGCAATTTTTTGATATAATTGCATAAATGTCTGCAATTATCCATTGAATAATTGCATAAGTGTATGCCATTATTCAGCAACTTAATTCTAGGGATTAAATTTACAAACTTTTTTTTACCGGGGTTTTTGTGTATTTTGAAACTTGTTAGGGACCTGTGCCAAACTGTCCCATATATATATGTAGTCTTTAAATTTTTATATGCATGCAAAAGAATATGATTTTTGCAGTAAAGAAATTTGTTATTTTACCATTTACAGAAATTATTTTATATATATGTATATTGGAGGCAGTAAGCTAAATATAAGAGTTTATATAAAGATACAATTTTTAAAACCCATATAGCTTATTTTGATATGTAGTTTGAAAAAATGGAAAATAAAAACGAAATACCATTTACCAATTTATTTTAGTGATTAATTTGTTTAGTTAACTTAAGTAATTTTTGTGGTAACTAGAAAATATTTAATTAAAAGGAAAATTAGTTTAAAATTAAATTTTTAGATAAAAATAGAATTTATTAAACGATGGTTAATTATTCGATTTTTTTTTGAATATTAATAAATTGTATAATTGTTTATACAAGGTTTAAAAATCGTGAAAACAAGCTGGAATGAAAATGAATTTGCATGCATAGGCAAAGGTGAGATCTTCTCACTCAAACAAAGGGTTTGTTCAATTTTAAATAGTTATATTTAAAATTATTGATTGTGTTGATTATGTGCTTGAATGATAGTATATATGATAGTAGTATATAGCAATATATATATATTGGAATATGTATATATTGGAGTTGCTGATTTCCCGCATTGTATAGCGGATGAGACCCTATGCGCCGCATAATAGCGGATGATATTTTATAAATCCCATATACCGCGATATTCCACCTCGAAGTGGAATTGGTATTGTGCTAACATCTGTGGATGCAGGGAAACAGGTTGGAGGGATCCAAATGGATTCCTCAAATTATATGAATTTGTTTCATATGTTGTATGAATTTGTTTCATATGCTGTGTGATTATTTATTTATAATCTGTGAATGATCATATTTATGATTGAATTTGTTAAAGGCTAAAATTTAGCCTAATGTATTTTTGGTATCGTTGGATACCAGAAATAAATAAAATTAGATTTTTGAAATCGATTTGCAAATGATTTGGTGTTGAAATAAATTTAGAAATCAATTTGGAATTTGGAAATAAACTTAGAAATCAATTTTGTAATTGATTTAATGTTTGAAATAAATTTGAAATCGATTTGGAATCGATTTGGAATCGATTTGGTGATTGAAATGAATTTGAAATCAATTTTGAATTTGATTTGTTGTTTGAAAGTGAATATTTGGAAAACGATTTGAAAATCGTGTATAAGTGAATATTTGAAAATTTACATTCACAATGAAATTTGTAAAGGAAAAGTGAAAATAAATAACATTCAGAAATTTTATTTCGCGAGTGAAAATATGATTTGAAATTGGTTTTCAAAGTGATGAAGTGTGGAAAATATATATCTTGTGAAGATATTTTGAAATTAAATAATTTGGGAAAATTATTTAAATTGGTTGATTGTTGTGAATGTTGTTTGATAGTTAAATAACCGACTATCAATATTTTCCTTTGAAATGGCACTTGATTTGTTTTAAAGCAAACGCTCATTATTCGGTTAAGCCGGGAGAGGACTTTGTGTCATTTAACCCATTCCGAATAGTGATACGTCATGAATGGATAATATTTGAAGACCGGTGTGAAGACCGGGTATTTTTGAAAATGAAAGGACAACCCGTCGAATGTCTCTGCACCGAGTTGCTCTGGTATAGAGATTTATATCACTCTTCTTGTGATGGGAAGTCCGGACGTGATTAGTGAATACCCAGATTACCCAGATTGCAAGGGCTTCTTTGGAAGTGCCTTCGGTTCCGTTCGATCCCGGAACGGACTTGTGTGGATGTGTGTCTGATGTTACACTTTGAGATGTAAAGCTGGTTTCTATCAAATACATTTCTATTGGTGGCGGGGAATTTATTCTCTTAGCTTAACACCCTTCTCTGAGACGTACGAGCTCAGAGGTTATGTAGTTGATGGTTACTAGTGATACATTCCCAATTTGGTAATGTGGCATACGAAGTGCTGTTGATCATTTGTTGATCAAAGCATGGATTTGTGAAAAAGCGTAGCTTTGTGGACGAGACTTCGTCGAGCCTCACAACCCGGTAATGGTCGAAACAGGAATGTTGCGGCAAGGTTTTTAGGGGTCGCGCCCCTAGGGTATGTCATTTCCTTCTGGATAAAAGGTGATATCATGGTATGGAGCCCAGATATTTTACCTATGTTGATGCTGCAAATTTATTATACTTTGTGGTTGTTGCTTTGTGGTTGAGGATCCTCGGATAAAGGTCGGTAACGACCGGGGGGATGGCATACTTGTGTGTTAGCTACCTAGTTACAGCTGTACAGCGTAAGGTAGCGCCAGTGTGTTAATTACCTAGTTACAATTGTACAGCGTGAGGTAGCGTCGGCCTTGTGTTTGCAGAGATCCGGTTAGGTTCTCGGGCGCCTTTCCAGAGGCGTTTCTATTTCAGTGTAAGGAAGTTCCTTTGCCTGACCATTTGTTGGAAATCCAAAGAAATAATACGAGCCTTGTACGATTTTAGTTGTATAACCTGCTATGGAATGTGGCGGTAACCTGCTATTGAACATAGTAGCTATAGTAGGCATAAGTGCGGAATGTCTATGCTGGCTAAGATTAATATTATACTTTCGGAATGTTTTCCACACTAGACATTACTAATAATATCCAATGATTTTGCGCAGTAAGCATGTTTGACTATCATAAGAAGAAATCTCCTCCAATTCTGCATTTGCATTGTGTGTGTGGCGGGAGGTCTTATGGTAGTTTCATTTTCCAAAAGCATTGCGAATCTGTTTTATCTTCTTTATGAAAATAAATGTTTTACGATCTCACACCGGTCACCATGACTGACTCGGAGTTTATTATTCCCTTTCTAAACTCTGGGTGCCCATAATTTTCCACACGGGCAGCCTAGAGTTATGTTATCAGGATATTCTGGATATTCTGGAGCTTTGGAGATGAGATGGATGGCGAGACGTACTCCCGTACATGTTATTTATTCCGCTGTGTATTCTGTGTGAGGACAAGTTTATATAACTGTTCATTGTTGTATTGAGTTGTATTGACTCTGATTGATGTATGTATAAACTGATATAGTCTTTTGTTTTAAAGATTAGTCATTCATCTATTGTATATTGTTCCGCTGCGAATGTGAGATTCTCTTGTTGTTTCCGTTTCTTCTTCTTTATTTTTCTTCTGTTTTCTTCTACCTCTTCTTTTTAACCCTAATGGTTCGGTTTTCCGACATTCGATTGCGCGGCATTTGATACAGTGGACGTATTAATGTCGACTTTCGAGCGTCGAAAAGTCGGAACGTTACAGAGGGAGATGCCTTAATCGGGATACGGACCTCGAGGCGCATGTACCGTTGAATAAGTACAGCAATGAGTTAGATGGGCCACACAACATCCTTAGAGTGAAGTGTAACGACCCATAAATTTTCGATAATTAAAATTTGCTAATTTAATAAAGTTTTGTGATTTAATGTTGGGAGAGATAAAAATTTATGATTTAATAATAAGAATATATTTGGAATGAAATGTAATAGTATTAAATTAAGGAAATTGATAACTGCTTTAAATGAAATTCCAATTAATTGAAATGGTTAATGAGTTATAATTGGTAATAGATTTTAAATTAATTGTAATAATTAGTGTATTGATTGATAATTGGATTAAAAGAGCAATTGATAATTTAATTGTTGTATTAATTAAATAGTATGTAATAAATTGTAAATTAAAAAAAAGAATGTAGTGTAAATAACTATAACATTTGTGTGTAGATAACAAACATACAAATGTGATTAAATATAGAAATGGTGACAATTGTTATTTGTTACCAATTCATTTAATCAATTGCAATTAAATGTAATTTAATGTTACTTTAATACGAGTTAAGACGATAACTGTAAAAGGTAAACGCAATAAAATGTGTAGAAATGTTAATTTTATTCACAAGGCAATAATTGAACTTATAAAAGAGTAAACCAAAGATAAATAAATTTATTGAGATTTTAAATTATAATAAAATTGACAAAAATTCAATGTAATTTGATAATGCTGCTGCGAACTATTTTTAATTGTAATTAGCCTACTAAGGCTTTGTCTAAATTATCATGTAACTGTACTGTGTTTTGGGATAGTAAGGACCTTGGATTCATTTGTAGTATATATTTTTGTAAATTTATTTACAAGTTAATGAATTTAAGAAGTTGCAAAGAAATTATGCAATTATACCTTGAATATTTTTCAAAATTGATCTACTACACTTATGAAATTATTCAAATGCAGGCAGCTGAGAATCCAGGACAGAAGATCACACGTACAGTGGCATGGAAAGTGGCTCATACAAGTAGAAAAACGGGAAAGGTTAGTAAATGGCTTTCATTTTTTTCCTTTTCGTTAATTTGCTTTCATGGAATATAATGCATCACATTGATTGTAAGTTCTTTTATTCGATTCTATAATTTCTTATTCTCATCAAATTCATTATAGAGAATCGAAGCTGCATGATTGTTGAGTAACTAAGAGCTTGAGAACAACCACTATTAAGGCCAAGTCCCGTAAACATGCTTGCATGACATTCTGTTGTTTGCTTATATTTTAACAGCTTTCTTCTTGTTGATGTTTGCAATATTAGGAAATCTTTTCTTCTGAAAATGAGGCGGCTGTGAACCCGACTTGATGTTTATTATTAAACTTGAGATTCATTGAGCTTAAAGTACACTGTTTACAATTTAAATTTGCAGTTGCGTAGACATATATTTAATTTCAACCATTGAAGTAAAGTGGTTGATTTTTATGAATTTTGACATATTTATAGTTGTTGGTCAAACTTAGAAGACAGTGAAAAATATCCGGAAGGAAAGCTTGAGCAAGTACTTGGAACTATTAAAGATGAGACCACCGACGAAAACAATAAAAACACACAACTACCTTTTTGCATCTCAAAGCCTTAATCAAAGGTACTTCACTTTTTTGTTTTATTATATATTTTTGGGATTAAATATCTGGGACATGCACAATTTGATTTAGGCGTATATTTTTTTCCCACACATCCACCAGTAATGACAGTGAACCCTCGTACTATTTGAAGGGGGTGTGATGGTAACATTACTACTCTTTAATCATACAGCTAGTGTTACTGTACGCAACATTCTATCACTTATTTTTTTCAACGTTATCCAGCATTGATTGTTTGCTTCTTTTACACACTTCTGTTTGGAGTGAGGCAACATAATCGGAAGAAATCAGCCCACGCTTAGAATTTAATGCAAGTTTGAGTGCTACCTCCACTTTCTAGTCAATTGCTTTACTGTGAATTAACCTTGGTCATAAAATATTTACTTGTATTTTCATCACTAATTAAAAAATACAAATTTTCAATAGCATAGTACTTAGTTGATTACTTTATTTTTCTTTTGTTTTTTGTTACATATATAAGCTTCACAGTTATGAACATCCCATGGTTGTTTGTTCTATATTAGTTATATTAGTTTAGTTATTTCAATCATATCATATTTTTAGCTGCAAAAAGTTTTATCATTTTTTGTATACGGGATCAGACTTGAGAATTAGCATCATTATCTACATTTACAAAATTATAAACTACCCCAAATTTGAATGATTAAATTTACTAGTCAACAGTTAAATAGTCGGTTGCCTAACGGCGACACTAGCCCAAGAACGTATCAGACTTGCTCTGGTATGGAACCTGCATTTACAGTTATCACGCTCGTTATGAAAAATTATATGTGAAAATGAAATAATTACAAATAACTACTAAAATAACAAATATAATATTATATCGTGACATCATCTCCAGATTATACTAAATCTTTAATCTTTGTGATCTTTTCTTTTTATTCAAATAACCTTTCATTCTCGTGAGTTATGTAAACTCTTGTAAACACTCTAAGCACTCTCTGTTACAGGAGGACTCTTAAAGCCTTTTAATTTTACTCAACGAGTTATTTGATTTATCAACATAAAACCTTATCCTTATTGACTTAATTCACTGTATCCCTTATTCTTCATACTTAGTTCTGTATTCATATTGACCATTGTTAACTTTAAGTACAGTTGAGAATTACACATTTAGTCCTACATTTAATTCACTGTATCCCTTATTCTTCACCCTTATAGTTTATCTTATGCATTATAGTTTATCTCCTCCATATTTTGTTTTACAGTATTCATAATTTGGTAGGAATTTTCTTTTACAGTACTCACATGTTCATCATTTTCTATCAACCAATATGCAAGATATTGATAGTATATTCTTTAGTTTATGCTTTTACTTTATTTAATATGCAAAATATTGTCAAGTTCAACTTTTGTTTATAATTTATTTGGGTATTATGCAGGCATTAGTTGAAGCAGCTGAGGAAAGACAAAAGAAAAACTCTAGTGTCAATGGTAGCAATGGAAGTAGAAGTTTTGAAGATTTTGAGAATGATCCCATTGCTGAAGTGTTTGGAAAGGAGAAAAGAAAAAACTATTATCATGCAATTAGCTCTAGAATTTGGTATAATTGATGGAGGTTTTGTTATTTGGCCCGAGTGTCGTGTTCGTTGTTTGTAGGATCTAGAATTTATTTTGAAGTAATGTTAGAACTTGTAATATTTTGATTTCATACTCTTTAGTTATGTATGATGAACTTGTGAAATTTCGAATCTTCCTTTAATTTG
Organism: Allium fistulosum; assembly: GCA_030737815.1. Lineage (NCBI taxonomy): Eukaryota > Viridiplantae > Streptophyta > Magnoliopsida > Asparagales > Amaryllidaceae > Allium > Allium fistulosum. The sequence goes on from CM060903.1 coordinate 1,048,453,129, forward strand.
TTGTCAAATATTTGTGCAATTTAAGTTGTATGTTTGGATGCGTAATTGCTTATTGTTATCAAAATTCTATAATTTTTTATATGTATGTACCTACTGTATTATAATAGACAATTCTGTAGTGTAAATGCTAGCAAAAATGCAGCTCTACATGGTTTGGTAGCTGTAACGAACATATTCGTTATTAAAGACGAAATTTATAACGAGTAGAGTCGTTACTATTGATTAAATTTGTAACGAACAAGTGCGTTACTAATAATGAAATTTGTAACGGACAAGTTCATGATAATTTAGAATGACAACCCCTTCTTCCACCATGAAAGGGGAAACTAAGTAACGGAAAATACCCGTTACAACCCGATGCAACTAATAACAAACTATTTCGTTACAAAAATTTAGAATTCTAACGACAAAGTCCGTTGGTAAGTGATATATCTAATAACGGGTAGAGGCCGTTATAAATATTTGTAACGACATACCTCACGCCTGTACCGCTCACGACTATATCTGTTATAAATTTCATTTGTAATGACTATAGTCGTTACAAATACACCTTTTTGGTGTAGTGTAATATGGTAAAAGATGACAATTGGAGAATATTAGTGTAATAAGATATAAACAAATGTGAACTAGGTCTATAAAGTAATAATTGATTGAATAAAAAGATTTGTTAACGTTAAAAAGTGAACGCTAACACCCGGTGTGTGTAATAGAGTCGTGAAAGCACCACCCGTTGATACGGGAACAGAATACAAGCTGAAAATAGCAGTAAAACGGTAAAGGAACAACAGATTTATAGTGGTTCGGCTCGTAATTGAGCCTACGTCCACTTTATAGTCTTTTATTGCTAATTCGGTTACAATTTGATACAATATTCTTCAAAATACAATACAATTTGATCACAAAAACACCCTTGACTACTAGCTCAAACTTCGATGATGAAACTTGATGAATCCGTGTCGGATGTATGAAATTCCTCTCGAAGCTTGTTATAGTGTCTTGAGTATTTGGAGATCTTTATGTGTTGAATGAGTTGAGAGTTCGGCAGAGTAACGACGCTTCAAGAAATGATTGGCCAAAAGTCCACTTCACGTTGGAGATGGTGGTGTATTTATAGGAGTTAAATTCTGGACAGAAGTTTATCACCAAGTGATAGGTCGGCCACCACCCAGGGTAGGTCGTAGATCGTAAGTCGGTGGTGACGTAGGGAGTCTGGCTTACTTTGGTTGCAGTCGATTCTTCTGAACGAGTTGATAAGTGATAAGTCGGCCACGATTCAAAATGATGCGGCACTGCCTTTGTCTCCTTAGGTCGTATGCGATCTAACATAGGTCGTGGACTACATTAAGCTGTTACATCTCTTAAGTCGCTAGGTCGCGACTTTCTTTAGATCGTTATGTATTTAGGTCGTTGAGCTGCTATCTTCTTAAGTCGGTAGCCTCTTAAGTCGGCACAAATCTTAAGTCATCTCATTCCTTAAGTCGGGGTGGTTTAGATCGTTAAGCCGTAGCTTGTTAAGTCGGTAACTATTGGGTCGGTGAGTCCTTTTAGGTCGGCAACTATTGGGTCGGTGAGTCGTAGCTCTTAAGTCACGAACAAAAGAGGATTACATTTGCCCCTCGAAGTATGTGCCTAAGTCTTAGGTCGCGTGCTTCGATATCTTTTAACCCGTTCCTTTTGTTAGGTCGTAAGTCGTGGATCGTGAGTCGATTCATATTTCAATACCCCAGCGTATAAATAGCTTAGGTCGTTTCCTCTTTCACTTCACCTGCCTTATTATTCTGCTCAGCCATTAACGAATACTCGAGCTCTCGAAGACGAATCCCATTACTCGATCATCAGTTATCATCAGCATTACACTGCGTAAGTGAATTCAACCAATATCCAAACATGATCATCATTGAATCGAGGATCCCGTGTTCGTCGCCCTTAATTCGAGTTTGTTCATTATGTTTTATCACAAGTCGTGTCGCATCCGATTCTCGACTTCCTTTAGTTACGATGTCAGTGTGATCCTCGAATTCACTGCCGCGTATCAGTTTCACGATGGATTCGGGATGATTTGATGATGTTGTGAGATGCGATTAGGAGATGTGACTTAGGGTTTTTGATAGGGGATAGTCCGAAGTTATTGGGTTTATGGATCTCAAGTCAGCTGACGAGTTACTGAATTTATCAATGGAGAGGAAGGTAATCGGTAGAAGGAGATAAGGGTTTGATTCGAGCAGGAGATAGCTTGAAATCCCATCGGAGACAACCCAAAAAATTCACAACTTAAAATATTCACGATTTAGCGCTTTGTCCGGTTCAAGAACCCTTACGACCTAACTTTCCTACGACCTAATTAGTTTGCGACATAGACCTTAAGTCGCGGCCGAGCTTGGACTTAGAGAAAACAGTGCTGTTCAGACTTGAAGCCTTCATATGTATTACGACTTAGAGTTAACAACTTAACCTAACTCGTAGCATTTCCTTTAGGTCGTGGACGAGCTACCACTTGTATATTGTGACCTGAGGAATTTCCGACCCGTGCTAAGTCGTGAATGAGTTAGGACTTAACATTTTCCACTGCCTTGAACTTTGAGACTCGAATTGCCTGAACTTTGAACTGTTGAACATTGTTGCATTCTTTTACAGATTATCTATAATTCTAATTGCCTGTTATAACATTTACAGAAAACTGGGACGAATATACTACCACTGACTGCCCACATCAAATGACAAATTAGTTGATAAAGAAAAAATCAAATTAAATGAACTGTGTGAATGAAATGTTGTACAATAACCAATTCAAGTGAAGTATTAAAGCAAAATCGTAATAGTTGATTTGTTTGCATTAACACTGCACTTGAATACTAACAAGTTCTGAAATCTTGTAATCGACTGATTGTCAGCTAGTTTAATTCTAGTTATGTTTGCTTTTTATTTTTATTAGTTTTGCACAACACTACACACTTTTTAGGAAACGTGCACCTTCACATTTGAACATCCAGTTGATTGTGTAGAATGTCTTCTCAACAAGAAGAAGCACCAGCTCAAGCTGGAGAAACTATTCCTATCCCTGTTCCATTAGCCGATCCTCCAGAACGAATCTCAACTACACTAACATACAGAGTTTTCCGTCAACTATGTACTCAGTTCGGCATTGCTGAAACGGATGCCATACTGCTTGAGAGGAGTAACACTGCTGTTATACCACCTCATGGTTTCGTTGCCGTCAATCGCCACATGTGCATGAACGGAGCTATTCTTCCATTCAACGATTTCCTTCAACAGCTACTTCTACGGTTATCAATTTCTCCCTTTCAGTTACATCCCAACGGATATGCCATCCTGATGGGACTTTGTGTGTTATTCAGGAGAACGTTGGATCGTCTCCCAAGTTTTGATGAAATTTGTTATCTGTGTTCTTTTGCCAAAAATAAAGATCATCCTTCTATCACGGTCGTGAGAAGTGCTAGAAACCGTAAGTTGATCATCGGTCTCCCTGACAATGTTCACAGTTTTCTAAGCCAGTTCTTCTACGTTCGCTGTCCCCCGGGATTTTATGCCATCTGGAGAGTGGGAAGTATGACCATTCATCCTTTTCCTTTCCTTATGTTTTCTGAACTCTTCGAAGTCCGAATTGTCAAGTATTAACTTCTTTTTTCTACTTTTTCAGCGCTCCCTCCTCCTTCTAGGGACCCTAGTCAATTTAAATACCATTTTTAAACATTTAAAACCATAAGCGACTTACTATAGCATTTATAAATGCTGTTAAAAATCCTCATCAAAGAACAACATAGAAAAACATGATCTTTACGACTAGTTTTAACCACATAAACAAATGATTTAAAACTTGAAATTTTTACAATAAGTACTAACCTTTGGTTACTTGAAAACAATGGAAAGAAACCCCTAAGAACATCTTTCAATTTATTTATAAAAATTCCCGAAAACAAGCTATATTTACAAAGCGTATTTATAATCACACTTTTGCTTCAACTTTAGCCATTTTGTTTCACAATTTATATAACTTTCCAAGCCAATTCTTTACTGTCCCATACACCAAAATATGTAAAGAGAACAACGAAATCAAATCATCTTAAGTTAAGATCATAAATCTTCCATTTATGCAAGTTAAAGTTAAGGGATATCGAAGTGCACTTATAGTGACTATTCTCGCTTCAAACACTTTCAAACACACTTCAATTCAACATACAATCCAAACAACCATTTAAACATCAAGTCAAAACCATGCTAACTGTTTAAAAGGGTAATAGAAGTGATGTTATATAATATAAAGTTATTGTTTTCTTTCAAAAGGAAGAGATGTCCAAAGTTTATAACTTTACCTAGTTAATGTCACTTTAACTTTATATTTCAAGCACACAACATATATAAACAATATATACAAACAAGATAGTGAGATAACTCACTTAGGTCCAAGACAAACACATGCTCAAGCACAACCAAAATCAAGAACACTTTCTACCATCTTCAAACACATAACGATCCGACCTTTAGCACCAAAATCACAAAACCAAGCTCTCGGCCTCCTCCTTCCATTGCTCACAGCCCAAGTTAGATCCTTCCTCCTCTTCACTTTTCTTCCACTTAGATTTTAGATCTAAGCTTACTAAGGTGTTCTAATATGTTGGTGAAAGTTTGGTGGAGTTTGGAGAAGATTTTAGTTAGTTAAAGAAAGGTAGTGAAGAATAAAGTGGATTAGTGCTAATCCACTTCCTCCATTTTTATGTTTTTATTACATTCCAAGCTTTTGTAAATTATGAAACCTTTAGCAGTGTACTTATAGGTTTATATAAGAGGTCATTACCAACTTCTACCTTCCATGAAAGGTCACAAAGGAGCCTCCCTCTCACATGCTATCTATACACCTTTACATCTTTTACTTAACACTTAAGACTCTCCTTAAAAGTTCATTTTCAAAATATCTTCTATGACATCATCCATGCCATCATCAAAAACTTTATTTTAATAAATGGTAAAATATTTTTATTTTATTTTAATGATTTTCTAAGAAAATAAGTGTATGTAAAAAAGTTTGAACAACTTTTGACGAGTAAAAAACTGTTTATCAATAAAACGATTTTCGATCACATTATTGGTATTTCTTCAAAGTAATTATTTTTGTAAACTTCCGAACAAGTTTATCATCAGTATTTATGATTTAAAATGGGGTTAAAAAGGTTATTAAATCAATTTAATAACATTTAATCCAAGATTCGAATATTTAAATAATTCAGATAGTTAAATACGAATTGATTGAAATTTCCGGTCGTTACATCTTATATGTAATTTCTTTGTATTTAAAATGATAATAAAATAAGATAAAAATAAAAAATATATAAAAATCACTATACAATGTTGCAATTATACAAGTGAAATCCTTTTATTTAAAAATTATGGAAGATAAATTTAAAAATTAAAAAGTAAAAGATAAATTATCTTTCTATAGTCTTACATATATTCGATACTTCTATATTTAAAATGACGAAGGATAAAAATAGAGAGTAAAAGATAAAAGACAAATTATTTTATCATTCTAAAACATTAAAATGATAAAAGAAAATATAAAAATATAAAACAATATTTCATCTATTAGTTTAGAAACATGAAAAAGGTTCATATTTAAGTTCGATATGTTACTGTTTTATATATAATATCTTTATGCTAAATGGTAAAAAATAAAAGAAAAAAGTTAAATTAGTTGATAAAATTTTATCTGTATATATTTAAAATGATTATTATGTCTTTATATTTTAGCAAACTAATTCTCTTTAGATATTAACATTCAATAATTCAAATAGAAAAATCCGTAGAATTGGTTTAAAAAATTCATAAAACTAAATTTCCTTCCTAAAACAAACTAAGGATAATGATTCATAAATTTATCAGTATTTCTAATTTTCAAACAAGATAACTATTCAAATTCATCTGCTAATAAAAATTAACATTATGTATTCTTTATTTTTTGTTGTAATTATACAATTTACTTCATTCTATCTAGAGTTTTAACATGGAACGATCAGAAGTCGGACCAATAATACGAGGTTTAGGTTTTAATAAGGCAATAGTTCACCGCAACTTAACAACCATATTTTTGAATTAAATTGAAATGATGTCATTTATTTTGTAAATTAAACTAATGAGCATAATTAAATGACAATCATTGAACTTAATTAATGATATAATATGATAAAACTGAGTTAAGTCATGGCTATTACATGCAAATATATGTTCTTTTAAAGCATACATCTTATGATCTTAATTAAGTCGTGGCTTAAAACACATCCAAAGAAGAAAATCTATTACGTTTTCAAACAAAAAATTATTAAATTGCAGCTATGTAAGTCAAGAATTGTAGAACCAATTAGGTATTAAATTCTTTGTTAAAACGTTGATTTTATCAGATTTATGCTGCCAGGAACCTTAATTCTAATAATCAGTCGTCTTTGTTTATTTTTGTCAAATCCACTTAGATATATGGTATGTATGATCTATCCCTGGGAATAAAATAAGAAAGATTGGTATCTTTGGTTTCTAGACCAGTAAAAGAAGAAAAATAAAGGGAAAGGGAAATCTTTCTTTACTAGTTTAGTACCGTATGATTATACAAATAATAATAAAACAATCAACAAAAAGGAGAAGGTGGCTTGAATTTATATATACTTTTGGCAAGTATATAAAGAACACCTTTCCATAAAGTAATTTGTGTCAATCATGACAATTTTTTTCCTTAAAAAACAATGCACCACGGTAAATTTCTGTATTTGCAAACCCTAATCTGATACTGCCTTAATAATCATACGATGCCTCCACTATATATAAATCCCATCTACAATGTAGTAGCCGTCATAAGTTAGTACTGTAGAATTAGCTCCTCCAAAATAATAGAAAATGGCAGACAATGAGCCTATTAGCGTGCAATTGTACCTTGTTTTCATATGCGTTTTGTCCTTCTTTTTCTTTAGCATGCTTATGAAACAGAATCAACCTCAGCAGCCATTTGCGCCTGTGCAAGCTTATTCAAGTGGCGGTCCAAACATGCTTATTCTTCTTGTGGTCGCTGCAATTGTCTTTTTTCTATTTATCAGCTTCAAGCAGCAGCAACATTAAATTGCATAACTGGATATCTACTTCTTATTATAATTAGCAAGTTTTTTGAGGGAAGTTGATGACTTATATATATCAAAGGGTTAATGTAATTTCTTTTTGTTGCTTTTTTCTAAAGTTTAGTTTCCTTTCATGATTGTAACGTCAGTTGTTATGATATAACTTTTAATGTTATTTGTTGCCGTCTAATTTAGTATAGAAATCCTCTACTTCCAGTTTTACCTTTCTTATCCATTCTATTTCATCATCTTCCAATCGTACAAGTATCCGGTATGACATGATAAAATATTTCGATAGCTTGCATTTATGTGAAAGTGGGTTGCAGTTCTATTCCTGTGCCATTGTTTTCAAAAGAAAATTGAACTGACGTGTATGTCCACAGGATATATTTATACCATGGATATAAAAGAGTATTAATGCCTAAATTTTAGTACAGTATATTAGGCACGCCAATGTCTAAATTATCTGTATAGTTAAAAGAGCATAGGTGAATTTCATTTTACAAATTAATTTAGTTTTATATTCCTGATTATATAAACAATAACTATAAAATGTCCCCTATAAAAGTTTCATATTCAAGTTTACTAAATTTTATTATTAACTAGCTGTGTAGTTTACCATTTTGTTTATACGTATAATGAATTAGGATGCAAGTTCAGTTTATTATAGTTAAAATTAGTTAATAAAGGATTTGGTTAAATAAATTTCCTTTAGACAAATTAATTTGGTTTCATATTCCTTATTTGTGATATAAATAGTAAATGTAGAATAATATGCCCTAATTAAGTTATATATCCTTTTATTTGATAGTAAAGTTTTACATTCTAATTTACAAACTTTTTGTGACATCCCGGATTTTTGGCAAGTATTATTTTATTAAATATTCAATTTAAATTAATTGAAATATAACCTATTATGTTTAAAAACAAATATATATGTTAGTAGTTGGAAGAAAATATTGGTTTGGGATTAAAATAAGAGTCCAACAATATTTTTAAAGTAGAATCTATCTTTTTCACCTTTAATTAAAATCAAGTTTTACTTATTTAACTTTTGATTTAAATTTATATATATGATATAATGATAGTTAAAATCAAATAATCTGATCAATATTAAAACAAATATGTTATTTAAAAATAAAAATACCAATATATAGACTTGAGAACATTTTGATATTAACACAAGTAAAAAGAAATAACAAATAATGAAATTGAATATTAGATAGTTAAACTTTAAAAATGAATAATAAAATAAGTGTTGATGTTACACAAATGATTTAAATAAATTTAGAGATATATAAAATATGAAATAAACATATAAGATTTTTAGAAATAAATCTTTAAGTTAAAATAGAAGTAAATATACAAAGTAAAATAAATTACAAGCAAAAATATACTTATAAAATAAATAAGAATATATATATCTATCTATATATATGTGATACAAGACAATAAGTATTTGAGTTAAAAATAAGTATTAAAGTTAGCAATAAATTTACATACAAGATAATAAATATACATAAGATTAGTTATATAGTTTTGTAATAAAATAAACATTTGAAAGGTTTATAACATGTAAATAAAATAAAATAAAAATCTATAGCTTACCTATGAAGACAGTAAGATATGTTCAAGTAATGTATGTGTGGGTAGACCTGAGAATCAAAATAGATACATGATTATACAAAGGAATTAAAGCAAACATCTCTAGTACAATGCATATCATATCAGTCCCCAAAATAAATCCGCATAGTTAAATAAGCAAGAACAAATATATGGCTTGCAAAAGAAGAAAGTGGACAATGGCATTTAATGCTAGCTAAAGCCATATCACCTCTAGTACATAAATTTTCATCTCTCAGCCACCAAAAAGAAAAATATCTCTGTTTTGCGTACAAAACATAATAATATAACCTGAACATTGATTTACAAATATCAACTTGAAACTTTTATCAAATCTAGCAACCTGTCTTCATATCTCTGTAAAGCTTTGTATATCAACTTCTCTTCATACCAGTTCGAGCATCATCACTGAGCAAGCCTGAGATATACATATTATCAACAATTTAAACAACTTCAACTCAAAAACAAAAATTAAGTCAAACAGAAGATAAAGCATAGGAGGTTTCAGCTTGCTTCAGATTTCAATCTCAAAGCCTGTTCAAAATGAAAGCTCTGTACATCTTTGAATAGGTGAGTAACATTTTAAAATTTAAGCATATAAATCTGTTACATGATAACAAGCTTGTATGAGTATGCTATATATATATGCTTTATCTTCTCTATGTATATATATAGATGTCTGGATGACTACATGTTGTTTAAGACCTGAGACCTCTCTGTGCTTTAGTTTCCAGGATATAAGAATTTAAAAATTCTTATTTTTCTTGCTCTAGTCTTGGTTAATATATTTGTTAACCCATAGATTTAGTTTAAAATTTTATTCAAGATAAAACAAATTTAAACTTTGTTTGAAAACCAAATTTGTTCAGGCTTTCAACCTATCTGTTTTTCCCAATTAAAGAAGCTGATGGAAATTTTTTTTAAAACCCAGGTTGACCTGAATTTCCTAAAGCAAGTCTAAAATATAACACCAAGTTACTATTTTACCTAAATTACTATTTTGCTGATCCATTGCTTTGTGAAATTTGATCAGTTGGTTGTGAAGATTGTTCAACCAGGTTGTTCATTTTCTTGCATCATTGATTGTACCTGCTGTTCCATTTAACCCGAGCATTGACTTCATGTGTTGTCTGTGCACTGTGTAGCCACATGATCATACATGTGTGACTGGATATACTTGTGTGTTGGTCTGCATATATGAAGTATCCACTGACCTGAGTGTTGTATTGGATATTCCCCTTGGCTTTGTTAAGCTTGTCTCTGCTGTAACCCTGGCCTGGTGCCTGTAGTAGTGCTGCCATTGATCTGAGTTTGTGTTGTACTTCATGTTAGTATCCTTCCACCCTGTCTGTGTTCAGTGTTGGACTAATTTCCAGTCTGGTTTGAGGAGATCTTTGACTTGTGAAATGATTTGAGCCTGTTGCACTGTTTTTTAGTTTTGTTTGGTTGAGGATGTTGGCATATTAGGCTCGGGTAACTCGAGAATTTTCTCGGGTATTTGAAGTGTTTGGCCCGAAGTTTTCCTGTTGCTATCTCGGGAATGTGTGTGGTTCAAACTTGAACTGTTTCCCTGGAAAATCTGAAGTTGATATGTAAACTCAAGATCAATGTTAACTGAGTTTGCCAAGATTAATGGTGAGTTAAAGTTAGTTTTAAAACTTGGTTTTGGAATAAACAAGTTTCAAATTTAATTTGTTTAAAATAACTTAGAGGTGTTAAGGAAATTTGGTGTTTGTTTCTTTGAGTTGATTTAAATAAAACTGTAACTGTTTCAGATTTTTTTTTTTTTAAAAAAATGTAAAAGTTGAAGCAGGTTTTTAAACGAATATTTAAATCAAAGATTTGTATTGAATTCAAATGAATTTTTGAATCCTAAATTTAAATGAAATTTAAAATTTAAAACCAGATTTAAACTAAGTTTGAATTTAAAGGGATTATAGATTCAAGCTTTACTTGAATGTGGAATTTAAATAAGTTTTATAGATTAAAAGTTAAGCAAAATTTAAATAAAGTATGTTAAAAATGATTTGGTTTCAAGTAAGATTTAATCTTACTCTATACAGATTCTTTTATAAAAAGAATTTTGTAACATTGAATGGAAAGTAAATAAATTTGTTTAACTTAAGATTTGTAAGTTAAATAATCAAATTATTTCTAAAACTTGATTTTTAAATAGTTAAGCGACTTAGTTTAAACTTTCCTTATGTAAGTTTATTACATAAGAAATGAATGTCCTTACATTCATTTTAAGACTTATAAAGTAATTTTAAAATTGATTTAAAGTTTAAATGGTTAATCATTTTGAATCCTAAATTCAAATGGAAATTAAATATAAGTTCAAAAGTAAAATGTTTCAAAATACATATGTTAATATTTATTTAAGTCATAAATAAAGAAAGGAATTATCTTAAAGATGATTAAAGTTTAAGATTGATAATTGATCTAATTATAAAGTAATGATATAGATTAATTTATAATTAGAGATTAATAAATGGATTATTAAAGATAAATTAATTTGTATTTAATAATGAATTAATGTGACAATATTGATATTTAATTAGATTAACTAATCTGTAATAAAATTGTAAATTGTTTAAGTGTAATTATTTAGTGGAAGTAATTACAAAATTAAGTACTCATTGCAATTAATTTAAATCTGATTTCTTCTAAGTTAATTAAATTAGTTTAATTAATTTAGAGTAATCACTTGATAATTTGGGAAGTATAATTACTTAGAGAAGTAATTGATGAATAATTACTAAATGTGATTAATGGAATGATGATGAGTCATTTGAGGATAATTAATCAAGGGATTAATTGATGTTATTAATCAAGGGTGATTAATATATGTGATTGTGAAGATTTAACCTTCCTTAATATAATTAATCTAAAAGGAATAATTAATTGAAAATGTAATTAGAGATCATTAATTGTTTTAAATTAATGATGTAATGAACAATGAATAGTTGTGAATAATTAATCAATGAAGTAATAAAATGTGATTAATTTAGAACAAATGTAAATAATCAATTTATGAATTTATCAGAGGTTAACTATTATAAATGATTAAGGATAATTAATTAAATGAAATTAAAGGATAATTAATAAAGTATGATTAATTAAAGTGAATAAGAGGATGGTGATTAATTAATTGATTGGAAATTAATTAATGTTTTGTAAACAAGATTTATAATAATGAAATTAATTAATGTAATTTACTTTAAATTAATTAAAGAGGTAGTAATTAGTTTAATTCATTTTAAATTAATTATAGAGTGATCATTTAATCATTGTTTATGTATGGATGGAAGATATTGTTTTCCTTGAATGGATTGATATCTCAGATATGAGATAAGTAATGTTATGTGATATGGTTTGCTTTGGTTGAAATGTGATGATGTGAATTATCTGTTGGAATGTGATTATCTATTGTGATATTGTAAATCATCTATCTGTGAATAATAGATAATGAATTAAAATTGTTTTAAACTTTAAAACAACTTGGACCTAAAAGATGGCGTTTTGGATTTGATGAGACCGGGATCGGGTTTTCCATATTTGGATATCCGAAAACCACATCGATCCAAATTAACGATAGGTCGTTAATTCCAAGTGAAGATGAAGGTTCAGAATGCAAGGGTTATCGTCGTTAACTCTAAGGGTGATTCCAATACGAGTGTAACGAGATAATGCATTCGATTTCGTTCGAACCCGGAACGAACTTGTATGGATTGAATGCTTTCAGCACATCGTCAGGTGGACGATGAGCATTCTAAGAGCTGTGTTCTCTAAAGGTAATCGTGCTCAAGCCTCATCAATCGGGAATGGCTAAAACATGGGAGGTGCAGCAAGGCTTCGTGGGTAGCACCCACTTGAGAGCGAGATATACCTCTGTCTAGAGGTCCCTTTTTATTCGGCTTAGTGGGCAGTTGATTCACGACAACTGCTGGGCCTGGGGTTGTTTCGTTCGGAATTGTTCAGTAAGGAATGGTTCCGGCCTTGTGTTGCCGGGGACTTAGGGTGGGTCCTCGGTACTCTGATCTAGGCCAGGTACTGTAACGGGCGGTACCCCAGTAGCCCTGCCATTGTATGAAATCCAATTTCCAATAAGCGCCGTACGTTTTGATTGTGCCCAACTATGTTGGAATGTGAGATGTAAGCATTTCAGCTAATTCTGTATTTTACTTGAAAACCCTAGACACTATTATAATATCACTGGATTTCCTATCAAATGTTTTGGTTAGCGTAAGGTAAAAACTTTTCCATGTTTATGTATGGGAAGTCTTACGTGATACCTTTGTTTTCAAATGATTTTCAAAGTTAAGCAACTTTAACCTGTTACTCATACCAGACCCATGTCTGACCCGGAGTTTATTTCTGTTTTTCCTAAACTCTCGGGTACCCAAATTTTTACGGGTAGCCAAGGGATTCAGGTTAGCTTTGACGAATTGTGGAGGAGCAATGGAGCAGGAGGCTTCAGCGTGTAGATATATATAGTGTTCCGCTGTGTTGATATCTCTGTGTGTATCTCTGTATTGTATTTGAGTTGTATTAACTAGACAGGGGTTTTATAACTGTCTAGTATGAGTTGTATTATCTGTGTAACTCTGATGTATATGATAATATGTAATCTCTTATGTGATATATTATATTTTATTCGTTCCGCTGTTGAGATTCTGATGTTGTTTCTTCTTCTTCTCTATCTTTTCTATTTTCTCACACCTTTCTTTCTTAAAGATGATGCAACTTCCTGGGCGTAGGAAGTCGGGTCGTCACACTTTTAGTAATATATATAAATTTTGTAGTTTTCTTTTTAGTTATATGAATTAGCTACATAAATAGCTAATAGAGAAATATTCTATGTGGTAAACTTCAATATTAGTAATACGATCACCACAAGAAAATGGTCTACTAATGACATGTGGAGACACCGCCCTTAGTTAAAATAAGTCACTATTTGCGCTATCACTTGGTACCTCGTATCTGTATAAATAGTAAAAAGTTAGGGGGATAAGTTCATCTCCTTCATATTTCTTGTTCGTTTAGAACCGAAAAACTCTTTTCTTCGTTTAATTCGAAACCCAAATTCTTCCTAAAACCGTTTCATTAATTCAATCTTGTTTATACCATTCTCGATGATTAGCATCATTATAGGCAAAATTTCTCTATTGATTAAATTCTCTCAAATTTATCAATTCAATTTGATTCTTGCTAGTAACATATATGTTATTAAATTCTTTTTAGGGGTTGTTGTTGTTGATTTCATATTAATTTTATTTTCATTGATTGCTCTCTTATATTGATTATTCGTCACACAATCTTCTCCTTTCGGAAAAAATCAGGAGAGATCCAATGATTAGTATCTCTTGTGTATGATTTTGTGTCACCAAATTATGTTCAAATAAAATTTCCCTTCTTTTGATCCAAAGTGATTTGTTGTAAATATCTTGCTCAATTCCTTTTATCTATTAAATAATAGTAAAGTCGAAGAATTTTATGCCCTCTTATTAACTCTAACGATATTCTTATCTCTCCTTAATTCTCTCTAGATATTTAATTTCGAAACCCTGTTAATTATCATTATTACAATTATTATTACAATGTTTTTACTAGTTCTCTCTTCTACCATCTTACATTAGAATATCAACATTTAATAATTGTATACAATTATTTACAGAGCAAGTGTTTTTCTATTATTTTACATTTAAGTCCTTATGTTAAAACTAATTAGGTGATCTTAAATTTAAACTTTTTAAATAAATACAAATATTCATTAGTTAATCTAATAAATTATTTTAATTTTTTTTTACAACTCAACGCGTGTATTGACATTGGCAAAATGTTAAAACTAATTTTCATTCAAGTCCATATAGTTTAAAATTTTCACAACTATATAAAGTTAGTGTTTTACTAATTCTCTTATACATCTTTTTACATTTAAATACTAACGCTTAATAGTTTTTAGAATTTTACGAATTTCACATAAGTTTTCTTATGTTGTTTTACGTTTAACTACATATATTTGAATTTATTAAGTTGTCCTAAATTTAAACCTTTTAAATGAATCAACGATTAAAAACAATTATTAATTGATTTAATCAATCATTAAAAAATGGCAATTCAATGTATCACATTCCTATTGACAAAATGGTAAAACGATTTTTTCAGTCATCCATATGATTTAATTTTTTTCCCAATAACATACAAAATTATCTTTAGTTCTCTTACATTCAAGTTCATAAAATTTCTTTATTTCAATAATAAAATAATTAGTATTTTAATACAGAGAAATATACACAATTCTTTCTTTCTAAAGTTGGTATTTTATTACAAACAAATATATACACAATTCTTTCTTTCAAATTTGGTATATCGTTATAAACATAACATTTTAACTTTTCATATTTTATACGTTAAGTGAATTCTTTGCTATCAATAAAATTTATTTTTGTGAAGAATGACATTACAATTAATGATAAGTAGTGAATGTTTGTATTTTATAATGCTAAAAAACAATTAACATTTCAAATTAGAATCTTTTTGTAGAAATGTTACATTTTAACTATTTATATCTGTAATTTACGTTAATCGATGGACAAAAATCATACAATACTTTAGTCAGAAATATTTTTCTTTTGTATTTTATTATCTTTTAAAGGTAAATGTTAAATATTTCTTGAAACTTTTATTACAAATTTAAATTATTGAGGTATGAAACAATATATTAAAAGTTATTTTTTGCATAATTGAAACAACAGTGTGATTTGTGGCATTTCAGGTCTTATTTTCAATTAATATTTCTTTTAATAATTAAATAAATATTTTGTGCATCACTTTGTTAGCATCATATACTTATTTTTGATAAATATGTGTTGGTAGAACTTTAAACGCATAAAAATATATATGTTCAATAGCATTACACTTTCATTTGAAATTCGATCTATACGTTATTTATATGTTAGTCAAATATATCAAAAACTGAACGTCAATTTAATAATCTATGTACATGAATTTTTATCTATAAAATTTTGTACAAATATTAGTTTCAAAATTTAGTTAAGATTACTAATTTTCATTTATTTGCATAAATATATTAAATCCTAAGAAAAAAGTTAATATGTAACTCATTTTTATCAACAAAAATAGTAATTTAATTTATATTTAAATATGAAGATACATAAATTTCATAATAAAAAATATACACTTTGAAATATAGTAAGTTCGATTTATAACTCATTTATTCTAACAAATTCACTATATATTGCATAGTAAATTTTATTCTTCAAAAATATTTATAACATTATTTTCTACAACATATCGTGTGCAACGCACGGGTTACACACTAGTTAATATGTATGACTCAAGATTTGTTATATTGGTAGCAAATTATTTGGGCCCATTGATTTGAGTGCTAAAAACTTGGATTGATATCGTTAGTTAAATCTTTTAATATTATGTTATAAGGAATTAGTCAAGGGGGCAAACAACACCAAAAATTTTAGATCTAAAACGCATATTTTAAAATTTAGGTTGAAGAACAAACGTGTATCCCCTCTAATTGACATTAATCGTAGCTCCAAATTCAACATCAGATCATTGCTCACAAAACCGCATCGCCCCCCATCGTCACCACGCCTTGTCGCCTCATCTTTATTGCCTACATCATCAAGATAACACTCATCGTCATGGCCTCCACCTTCGAAATCCCCCAATCGCCAATCTTATTCATGTAACCCCTAACCGCCACCAATTATCACTACTGCAACATACCATGACGTCTTCAAACCACACTAGACCCCTAATCGATGCACTAGTAATAACGAACTAACATAAAATGTCAACAAAAAAATGTTAAATTAAACTAGCTTAATATGAATATAATGCTGTATACGTTTGTTCAGTTCGAATAATGTTAAATTAAACAACAACAAAATGTTAAATTAAACTAGCATAATTTGAATATAATGATATATACATTCGTTCAGTTCGAATAATGCTAAATTAAACACCATTATACGTATTTAATACCATATGCGTTTATGTAGTTCAAAAAATGCAAAATTAAACTAGCTTCATAAATGTATTATGCTATATTCATTTTTACAATTCAAAAAATGCTAATTAAAGTAAACCAACATTTTACATATATATAATGTAGTATTGATGTTCACAATACAGATAATGCTTGTTATATTTAACATCTTTGGTTGTTACTGCATAAAAAAGTCATCATTGCTGCCTCCTTCTCCACCACCATCGAGTCGAGTCTCCACCAAAGGCCATTAACGAACCATCATAGCCATCTGCTCCACATTTAATCAAAAATTCCTCTCTCCCTCCCCCCTCTCTCTCTCTTCTCATTCAAAAAAAACCTAAAACCACCTCAGCTATGTTCGCTAAATTTAGTCATCGCTGCATCAACCTCCACCAACTCTAACCCACATTCGTCCTAGCCTATGCCAATAACCATTGCATCCCTTTACTATCATGATTTAACATTGATCGATATGGACTTTATACCTTACTTTGCTTAATGTTTGCCCTTCGACCAAAAAAATAAAACATCATGTCCTTATGGCCTTCCATATGTTTGTTCTTCCATCTATCTTTGTATTACGTATTTTATTATGAAGTCGCATTTATATTATATATATAATATAATATTTTATAAGAAGTATATAGTGGCCATTTTTTGTTTCCTAAATCAATATACCAACATCGTTTTCTACTGGTGAATTTAAGTGTCACATGAAATAATATTTTGTAAGTTGTTGTACGAAGCAGTACATGATACAAGCTATTCTTATTGTTTGTGTATAAACAGAGCCTGATAAAGTTTAGATCGATGGAAACAATAGTTAAATAGGTAGAAACAATTGGATCAAGTGCTATTACAGCGGTTAATGTGGAAAATTATAAAAAAATCTTTTTATTTATTTGCATTAGATCGTATTTTGTGTTTACTTGAATATTTTGTTTGCGCTAACTCATATTTAGTAATCATCAATAAAATATTTTTTCTTAAAACTTTAATGTATACATATTGTATATTACGACTTATATATATATATATATATAATTTTAGTTCAATTTTAATATTGATTTATCATATTTAATTAGTTAAATGTTCACATTCATAATGCGAACATTATAAATATTACAAACAAACCTAAGGCATATAAATGTAAATGTTATTTATATAATTATTATGATTTATGGTTAAGTAAGGGAACAATATCAAGGAATTTTTAACATTATGATGATACGTGGTTCTATATATTTGTTTGTATGTATGTATGTACGTGTGGGGATGTGTATGATGTAATTATTTTCAGTCAATAAATGAATGTGTGTGTATTTATACTATTATTTTATTTTATTTATTTATTTAATATATTTTTGGCAATGATAGTTTTTTATTCAATTTTAAAATTTATGTTATAAATATAAATAAAAAAACATATGTGTATGGACGTATGTATGTACATATGTATGTTTATATATATAATATGTGTAGTTATTTTAAACTTGAAATTTATATTGATTTGGACTAATTCAAACATATATAAATCAATTAAAATAATAATTTGATATCTATTCTTTTACAACTGAGCTAAAAATTCCTTTTTTTATTAACAAAACCGAGAATAAACGAAGGAAAAAATTTATTTGTTAAGGCTGAAACAAAAATAAATTTTTTTGAAATCCAAAAAATAAATTTATATACACACACACATATACATATATGTATCCTATATATGTGTAAAATGGCTGAGGGTATATCTATAAAAAAAACTAACAATATATATACATATACACATACATACATAAATACATACATATACACACACATACACATACACATACATATACATATGTGTGTGTGTGTGTATATATATGTTTAATCAAGGTATATACATGGTTTATTGTTTATACACATATTCTATGATTATTTTATTTTTTGAAAAATCATGAATTTTTTGGGATGAAAATAGCACATGAATAAACATTTATAAAAATCCACGATATTTAAAATAAATTGTGCACCTTTTCGATCTGCCGGTTATCGACACATCGGTTGCTTGTTGTTCCTCTTCAGATCGCTATTCCTTCTCCTTGAATTTGGTGTGTATATCTAAACTTCAATGCTTTCACTAATTCTTTAAAGTAGGCTATAGCTATTTTGTTTTTTGATGCCAATTGAAATAGGAGAGGTTGGGGCTATTTATAGCCACCATAAGATCAACTATCTTCCATTTTCTCTCTCTTTTGAATCCGGATTTCATCTAGACTCATAGACCAAGCCAAATGCCTCTGTTTTCCACTTGTTATGGCCAGCCATACTCTTCAATAGGATTGCATGGTGCCAGACCTAATTAATATATAATATATTATTTAATTATTTAAGCCCGTATATTTAATTAAATCAGTATATAACTATTATATATTATTTCAATTAATTTCAAGGCCTTAAATAAATAATTAAAACTCCAAAAAAATTGATACGATTTGTAATGATTTAACTTGTTATTATTTATAAAAATTAATTTTGAATTAGTTGAACTCGAAAATCAGCTAACAATTTTATTGCGTTCACTTCCTACTGTGAACTTAGTCCTTATTTAATATTTAAACAATTTAAATACTAAAGCATGTTCGGACTTTGCTACAACACAGTATCAAACATGAGTTCAGTTGCTTATAGATCATTTAGGTGAAATATAATTTTTAGTCTTTGTCATGCTACATCTCGTAACGATATTTTGTGCACATTTTCTTTTCATCATCACTATATCACTAAGATATCTAGAGTTTGGTCAATGGTTAAAAAATCAACAATAATATCCTTATTTAATTGTATATACCACTTTAAAATCCTTGGTTCAATCCAATAACATTCACCGATTAACCATTTTTACCTTTCCCAAAGGTTTTGATTTTAAGTTGACTACCAATTACGGTGATACTGACATTCTATGACAAAGGACACGAAGCCTCTCTTAAGTAGTGTTTCAATTTAGGTAGTTCAACATGTACCCAATAATGGTCAAACATGACCAAGATGTCATGTGGTAGAATATAATCAAAGTACAACCTAGTTACTTAATATCAATAGTACTATCAAGTCTGAAGACTACCACACGGCATTACATGAGATCTTCCATTTGACTTAGTTGTATTAACCTATATAAGTCTCTCAATTAGTCATTATGTGATTGTTTCAAACAACCACAAGTACATAATCACTTGGTTTCCTTAATGGTCATGAGTAATTCATCATTCATCGTATGGAGAGCATTACGTACACTAGCCTTAATGAATTTATCGATATCTTTTTCTTGATATATCTAAATTGGGAATTGTTAAGGATAAGTGTTTGAATAATGATTCGAAACTCGTGGTTAATTACAACTATAATCTATAAAATACATTTCCTTAGTATTTTCTACTTATATATGTTTGATGTATTAATATCATTACTAATATCATAATATAACAACACATGTAAAAGAAAACAAAACCATAATCATACTTTATTTCAAACAAGATTCTATTACAAGAGTTAAGCTATTTAACAATTTGCATAATTACCCTTAAGGAACACCCTTAACTCTATCAATCTCCCATTTGCACTTGGGGCTAATTATGGAGCTTCATGCACATACTTTCAATCAGTCTACCTAAGTTGTATTGAGAAAGGAACTTAAAGAATGGATTATGAAGTTATCCTTAGTATCCACTCTCTTGACAATTATCTCTCCCTAACTAATAAATTGCCTTATCATGTGGAACTTACGTAGGATGTGTCTCGACTTCTTGTAAGCTCGAGGTTCCTTGGCAATTGGTATTGCTACATTATTGTCACAATATATCATCATGCCTTTAATGCTTGGGATCACTTCTAACACTTTAATGAATTTGCGCATCCATACTGCTTTTTGTGGCATCGTTTAAAGAGATGTACTCAGTCTTCATAGTAAAATAAGACATACCTTATTCGAAACTTTTCCAACTAATGGCCCTTCCATTAAGCGTAAATACGAATCCCAAAGCTGATTTTTTATCGTGTACATCACTTTGAAAACTTGAGTCTGAGTACCCCTTCATAAGGAGTTTGTTATTTCCATATATAACACAAATCCTTCATATTTCTTAAATACCTTAAGATAACCTTAATAGTTCTTTAATGATTTTTGACCCGACTTCATCGGTATCAGCTAATTGCACCTAGTGCGAAAGCGACATCTAGCTAAGCATATGGTAGAGTTAGGGATATGCCCATTGGGCAATTCTGTAATTTGTTGCAAATTATTAACTCTGTAATAAAATCTAATTCGACATAAATGGCGTTTTTCTTTCTATTATATATTTTTCATAAAGTTTTATGTTAATTATTTATTTAATTTAAGTATATTAAATAGAAGATCCTTAATTGATATGTTTTATGATAGTAATTACAATGTGTTGTAATTATGAGAAATTTAAAAATAACATATTATTTTAAATATTCATAATCAAAATGTATCAAGATATGATATCGATACATCCTTTGAGACTAGAGCACACTCTCCAAATATTGGGTAGTGTATTACTCATGGTTGCTAAGGACACCAAGGGTTATGTACTGATGATTATTGGATAACTATGAAATGACTCACTCGATAGTTTTCGGTTAGCTGATGTAACTAAGGTCAAACAGAGACTATCAAAGTGACAATGTTGCATAATTCTGTCGACTTGAATACCTTGAACTTCAATGTGGACATTCCACTTTGATTATAGCTAAATCGTGACACGACGCCCATCGAATGACTATAGTTGGGTTTGAGTTGAAGCAGTAGAAGTGAAACATTATCCAATAGAGAATTATCTCCTTAGTTATATGACGTTAGTATCATGATCAATTGTAATCAACTTAAAGTCAAAATCTTTGGCATAGCAGTTTGGTTTATTATTATTATTATTATTATTATTGAACCAAGGATTCTATGGTTGGATTACATGAGTTGAATGTAGACGATATTGGAATTTTGACCAATACCGAATTCCATGAGTCCTAATATGATATAGTTTTAACAATGAGAATTGGTGTAAATAATTATCACTACCAGGGATTGCTTAAAATGATAAAATTGGATTTTACTAAAACTATGTAAGCGATAAATTCGACCAAACTGTCACACCACTAGCTAAATTGAAATGTGAATGTTAATATTGAATTTTTCAATATTAGTCACTAACTGAATTTACACCTATGAGTCACATAATCCAATGTTGAATACTCTAAACATAGCCTGATTAAATTAAAATATTTTTTTTTAGCAAAGCTAGCCGGTTTATAGTGGGCTGTGGCACTACATTGTATAACGAAAACAGGTGTTCTACACATGCACATAACAACTACGATAGTTTTGTAGTGGCCATACCACTAAAAAAATGCAATATAGGTGAGAGACAAAGGTTAGGAACTACTGCTATCATCGGCCTAAACTACTAATGTCCATGACTAGCCCTCCTCAGAAGAGGAGGAACTAATGCTATCATCAATCGAGATAGGACCAATGATAAGAACAAACCCAAAGAAAAGACGAGCAAGGTTAGGAACAAAGCCGATGGAGGCATCATTGTAAGTGAATTTCCTATCCCAAGTGGTATCCCAAAACAGATTCTTGTTCACTTCAGTGGTATCACCCTTCCTAGTAAGGGTAAGACCCTCACCCTCAATGTGATAGTAGAGGCGCCTACTCTTCCCTTCAACATCATTCACAAACATGTAGTAAGCATCACTCTCAGGGAATATCTCATATTAAAAGGTACATGAATCCAAGAATGCTCATCAAAGTTCGGATAATAGAATCAGAACGAGGCACCCTGATCGAAGCAGATTCCTCAACAACTAGAATTGAGATAACATGATCAATGGAAGGAGCAAGATTCCTAGGCTTAGGAACCTTAAATACTGGCCTAGGAAGAGGAATCTTGGCAGGAAGAGGCTGTCAAGCGGAAATAGGCTTTGCCAAAACACATAACAGATGTGTGGCCAAATGACTGACAAGATGTGCAAATATTTGGTTTCCAATTGTCCTAAACATCAACTTCAACATCATGACCTTCAGAAAGTTTAACTTTCAGCTTTCATGGCAAAGGCTTACAAGGGGAGATTTCAATCAAGGCTCTAACATACCGCAAACTCTTATGGGCTACCGTCCTAATATCAAAACATTTGAGCTCACCAATGAGACTAGCTAGCCAATTCAGACCAATCGAGGGTTGCAAGGTTAACGGGATGTGAGTAAAAGTGGCTCATACCGAAATTGTGAGAGCCTATTCCCTAGCTTTGTCCACCAAAGTGCTACATAGAGTGAAAATAAAAGGTTTCCCCTCAATTGTGAGTGGGATGGATTCAAGAATTCTAAGTCTGTCCTCTATATTAAAATTTTTGAAGTAGAACATGGTGTTGAAATATTGAACTTGGAGGCCATCACTCAATTTCCATATGTGTTTGCACTGATCACGTACATCTTTATAAGGACAGGATGAATCCAAGAATAGGTCAACTAAGAAATCGAACCAATAATTCACACCCTCTTAAAGCACTTTGTTAGATGCAACATTAGCATCATTAATCACAATTGTATTAAAAGTGCTAGGTGAGAAATTACCAACGTTTTTTGGAAGTGACTTAAACAACGACGTCCATTTGTTATGAGGAATAGCAGCAGATGGCTGTTCATTAATCAATGAAGGTAGAGCATCATTCACTTTAGCCTTTTGCTAAATATCAGCAGAAAGCTTAGTTGTGTCATACACACATGCACCTTTAGTGTGATTCGCTTGGACATTCATATCGACAACATTTGCAACAAGAGCTTCAGCCTCAAGCACACTAACTTCCACCCGATCAACAAACTTTCCCAAAACAATATCACATATACCAGTAACACTCCATAAGCCATCATCAGAGGGAACAACTACAACAAGTAAAGGAGATAAAGGCTTACCAGGCGCTCCTACCATATTGACAAGTCCAGAAAGCGGAGAACGCGACAAATCAATATTACAAAGGATCGTAACTATTTCAGCAATTGGATTAGGGTTCTTAGATCCACTAGAACCTTGCAAACGCATCTCAGTAGCAATTGGAGACATAAATTTGACAGTGGGAATAACGTTAGACGAAAGAGATTGACTAGGATCGGTCCGAATAGAACCAGCACCAGACAAGACGCGACCAGATCTAGTCAATGATTATAATGTTATAAATTTAATTGACTTATTTGTGAGATTATAAATTAAATTATAATTGTTATAAATTAATTAAGTTAATCAATATTTGTGAAATATTAATTG
Organism: Allium fistulosum; assembly: GCA_030737815.1. NCBI lineage: Eukaryota > Viridiplantae > Streptophyta > Magnoliopsida > Asparagales > Amaryllidaceae > Allium > Allium fistulosum. The sequence continues at coordinate 1,048,477,215 of CM060903.1, forward strand.
TAAAATTTTATTTGGCTTATTTGAATTAGTGTTGAAAATGGTGCGTATCTAAATGTCATATATGTATGTATTGCTATATAATATCGATGCACATTTGAATTGGATTTAAAGTGTGAAAATACTGATCTGGTTTGAAGTAGCATATAGACCCATTAGCCTATGGAATGGCAAAACATATAAGGGGTAAAGGGGATGTGATATTGATATAAGGGTTTGAATTGGTGGATTAAGAAAGGGTAAGAGATGAGATATATATCCCATTTTTCCTCTCCTTTCCTTTTTTATTTAAACCTTACACCCTCTTTATTTTAGACTTAATTTTTAGGTGGAAACTATCTGTCCTCTCCCTTCTCTATTTTCAAATCAAAAATAAGTTTAAATAAAATAAAATAAAAGGTATGTAGATCTCTTCGATTACTTACATTTCTAGAAAGAACCGAATCAGATTCATAGAGTTGTTTCGATTCAATGTTCAAGGTATTACAACTAGGCTCAACTAAGGTAATATTTAATTTATATTAATTTGTATAAATGTTCATTTAAACTTACAACATATGTTAACCTAGAAATTATATCACAAATTCTTGTATGTGTTTGCCATCGATACATGTATGTACATGTATTATAATTAAAAAAAATTATATGTATAGATTTGTTTTTGGCCATAACATAAAAAACGGATTTTTTCTGAATTAAAAACCCCATTTTAGATTTAAAAAAATTGAATTTTAAAATGTTGTGAATTTATATATATATAAATTAATCCAATAAATTTACTTGTGTTATTTTCGCATAAAAAAGAAATTATTTAGATATATATATATATATATAAATTATATATATATTTAAACAAAATACGTATGTTAATAATATTAATTAACTTAAAAGATATTTGTAAATATGAATATATGTGTATAAATATAAATAAATAAATAAATATGTTTTATAAAGTTTTTTACAAAAATGATGATTAAAGAATCATTTTTTTCCATATGGATATATTTTATAATCAAAAAAATAAATTGATTCAATATGAATTATATTAAAATAAATAAAAGTTAATTTTGTAATTTTTAGTTAAAATAAGTATAATCATATATATATTATATTTAATTATATAATACTTATATATATATATATTGAATTTTATGACATAATATGCATAATTTTGTTGTTATGTATTTTCAAATTAAAAAGGTATTATTATATATAATTATATATAAATATAATTTTATAAATTAATTCTAAAACATTTAAATTTGAATTTAAATTTTAAAAGGATATGTTAAATCTGGATCCATTTAAAATTTGATTTTTTTACAGATTTTAATTTTGAATTTTAATTTGTTATATATATATATAGTTTTACATATAATTATGGATGTATATAGTTTTATATATATGTATACATACATACGTATACATATATACATGCATATATATAAGTGTATTTCAAATTATATTACTATTAAATGACAATACATATATGAATGGGCTAATGTTTTCGTCACGGTGTTAGTCCCAATACTTAGATACGAGCATGTTAAACAATGTACATATTATATGTTGCACATGCACATATACGTATATGTGTATTTAATACATATGTACACATAATATGTCACTTATATAAATAAATACAATCTTTATATTAATATATTAAATAAAATAATGATTTTATTAAAATTTACTTAGATTAGATCTAAACTAATTTAGACTTCATCGGCCAAATTAGATCCAAATTGATAAAATAATAATTTAAACTACTCATTTAGGCCACTGCGTGCTGGCCAAGTTCCAACAAGTTTGATGTAACGACCCGCCTTCTTGACCCTCAAATGCCAACACTAATACATTCACGGTATTCACATGCCGAGCACCCAAGTGCCGGAAAGATTAATTGTTAGGCTAAAATAAAAGGAATTAGAATAAAAAAGAAGAGAACACAATATCAGAATCTCATACGTGGAATGATAATATATAATGTTTAAAGATCCATTTCACTTATGATTATCTTTAAAACATTATTTTTAAAGGTCCATTTACGTACGTAAGTATAATGAAAATGGGTTAAAGGCGAATGTTATTAACACATTGTCATAACAACCCAAACCATTTTCCTACTTGTTACTATCTTTACTAACATTTATTGCTTATACAAACCATTTCTTATACAAATCAATGTTCGTACACTTAACTCATTTCCGACATTACTGACTTAACTATTCCTCATTCGAGAGGGAAGACTGGTAGGTTAGAGCTCTATTGCTCCGTCCCTACTCGACATCAATCTTTAACTCTTAGAAATAGATAAACATACTTCGTTGGCTTCTAATGTTAAATAAAGTTAATTTCCCTTTTCAAATAAGTAAGTAAACAACAAGATTAACAGGTTTTCGATATTTCAACTTATAATGTTCCTCGTTCAAGAGTGAAGCCAGGTAAGTTTGGGTACTGGTTGCTCCAAGCCTTGCCTAGGCACCTCATTCTTGAATCTCACAAACAGACAAGTTTACTCGTCGGCTTTTAGTGTTAAGCCTAGTCAATCACCTTTGTCAAAACTAATATGCATAAAATAATACTTTATAAATACTTTTAAATATCTACGTAAAATATTACTTGAAAATAACTAACTTAGAAGTTTGATTTAAAACATATTTCACATTTTGCAGCACTTTATTTTCAAAATTTGTAAATAATCATTAAAACTATATTTAAACTTCTACTCTTTTTTCATACTCAAATACATTTTATAAGAACTTCCATAAAAATATTTTATAAAGAAAGGAATTTAGAAACTATTTTAATCATGAAAAACTAACCAAAACATCGCATTTTAAACACTTAAAACCATAAGCGACTTACTACAGCATTTATAAGTGCTGGTAAAAGTCCTTGTTAAAACAACACTGAAAAGCACAATCTTTGCGACTAGTTTTAACCACATAAAAAAATGATTTAAGATTTGACATTTTATAGTAAGTACTATCATTAGGGTACTTAAAAACCATGGAAATAAATCCCTAAGAATATCATTTCATATATTTATAGAAATTCATAAAAATAAGGGATTCTGAAGTGCTTTTATAATGACTATTCTCGTTTCAAACTTACTTCAATTTAACACACAAGTTAAACAGCCATTTAAACATAAAGTCAAGGCCACATTACATTTTTAAGAGGGTAATAGAAGTGAGGTTATACAATATAAATTTATCATTTGCTTTCAGAAGCAAGAGGAGTCCAAAGTTTATAACTTTACTTAGTTAATGTCACTTTAACTTTATAATTTGCACACAACATATATATACACAATATATACTTAAGAGATAGTGAGATAACTCACTTAGATCCATGCCTAACCCAAGCAAAAAGCTACAAGAACCAAATAACCACCTCCTTCCATCAACACAAGCCTAAAGGTCCAACCTTTAGCATTTCCAAACCAAAGCCACCTTCTTGCTCCTTCTCCATGCTCACGGCCCATCCAAGATCCCCCTCTTCCTCTCACCTCCTCCCACTTCGTACTTGCTAATCATGCTTCCAATTATGTCTTAGGCCCAAAGCCAAAGTTTAAAAGAGATTAAAAAAGGTTTGGTTAACTTTTGAAAAGGCTAGAGAGTAATTAGTGGATTAGTGCTTAAGCACTTCCACCATTTTCAACCCTCCTACTTCATCTCAAGCTTAGGAATTTTTTATGATTATTTCCTAAGGGTATGCCCCTCCTTATATAGCCTTAGGAATGTAATGGAAAAAGACCAACCCTCCCCCCTAAAACCCTTATGACAACTTTATACCACATAACTTAAGTGTTAAAGAATTTCCTTATTTACTCATTTTTGAAATATCTGCTTTTTACCTCATTATCCTTTTCACATCTAACTAGATAAGCTTAGGAAGCTTCTTATGGTTTTAGTGCAAAATATTTTTATTTCATTAAATTGATTTCCTAAGCAAATAAGTGTATGTAAAAAAAATCTGAACAACTTCTAATGGTTAAAAAGTTGTTTATCAATAAAACGATTTTCGGTTACATTATCGATTATTTTTCAAGTTTTTACTTTTGTAAACATTTTTCGAAAATAAGTTTACCATCATTAATTATGATTTAAAAGGAGGTAAAAAAGCTCATTAAATCATTTTAATACCATTTAATCCAAGATTCAAATATTTAAATACGAAGTGTCCGAAATTCCAGGTCACTGCATTCTCCCCACTTAAAATGTTCTTTCCTCGAAATTCCAATGCAAGCAACAAAGAAACAACACACGTCAATGCCAAACGGTATTGCAAGCTATGAAACAATCACATAACAATACCATATAGTACTGCAATCACTAGCAACCATAGAAACAATCACATAACAATACTACACAGTATTGCAATCACTAGCAACCAAAACTCATGGTTCGTCCAGGTTCAGAAACCATCTCATCGCATAAGGATGACACACAATCCACTAAGCATTACCTTACGCTCAATAACCTCAGGTATTACTCAATCGATCACTCATGCTACTAAAACAATTCGAAGAGTCATTTCCCAAACCCTCCATAAGCCAACATACATAGCATAATAATATTTTTAAAGCCCGTACGATATACATATATCATCCATACGCAATACCAAATCCGATCACTTACTCGATCATATAAATTTCACTTCCGAACTAGTATAGATCACTTGACCTCTCTAGTGTGGACTGTGATCCGGTTTCTTGATTAGAAACCTCTATTCTTCTTACATAGCTATATACTATGATGGAAAACTTCAGCATCACATCAAAAATCCATTTCAAGTGTTCGCCGCCAAGAATTTAGTGGAAAATCCTAACTCGAACCGGTGTAAAGTACCTTGAAATCCATGTGCTCGAATCCTAGATCAAGAACTGCCAAGCGAATAAAATGGTCTACGTACAACTTATGTACTCTATTCCAATTGGTTTCTTAGCTAAGCCAATTGCTTTTCATTTAAATTCACATTCAATTTCACTTATTATTTCTCATTTAATACTAAAACCACTTATGAACCGTCTCATAAATTTACTTCAAGTTATTAAGCATTATATGACTTAAGTTCATACTCATATAATACTCTACTACATCCTCGGGGTATATACAAAAACATCCAGTTCATTTTACATAACATGGATATCCAATCAATTTAAAACTTGTTTAAATTATACTATCCTTCCAAGTTCGAGTGTTAAATAAACCGATCTTTATATCTTCACAAAATGCTAAGCTTCAAATGTGTTTTTATACAAATTCCAAAGTTTCGACTGTCCAAAATCGTCGAAAATTCCGTTTCATATCAACAAATGAAAATTACTGATCAATGGATCAAACAAGATGCACAACCAAACTTACCCTAATGCATAGGATACAAGCATCCATAAAATATCTTAACCAAAAACTCAAGAACTAAACACTCGATTTTATTTGGTATACCAAATCATATTTCTAGGATTTAAATCAAATATGTTTTGCCAAAACAACTCTATAGCAAATTGCTACTGTAGTATCCCCCACTTTAAAACTTGAAAATAAATGCTGATGATGCTGCAGCATCACCATAATCATTTTCCACAGATAGAAGTGAATTCAGTACATCCAAACCATACCTTTCAGACTTAACCAAAATCATTTCCAAGATGATATCAAATACTTCGTAAATATTACTATGTACCATAATGTCAATTCCAAAACCCAATTCCCAAACATTTACTTCCAAATAATACTAGTATTATTTTCCAAAACCTTAGAAAATCGATATCTAAAACACCGGGATTTAAGTTCTCAAATTCTCAGTTTAAATCCTTTTCACATTTACAACTACACTTATAAACCATATTTATATAAGTCACTTTCTTATATTAAATCATTTCCCAAATATTTATTCCAAAATATCTTTCTTTCTCAAAGTCTATAATAAACAACTTTTGTTAAAATCAAATTTTAACCCAACATTAGTATCGAACGCCTCATAGTCAAACTGTGAAACTTAATTCACAAGATGTTCGCCTTAATGTTCCTGCAAGTTACTATATACCCAACCCATGCGGTGAAAAGGCAAAACTGCTCATAAAGTGGTTGAGGGTGCAAATCAAACAACAAATGATAATAATAGAATAATATCATTTCATAACAAATAAATACATCATAAATAACTATCTTGATTTATGAAAATTATTCTTTTATATATAAAATATAATCTAAGGTAAAACTATTTCATTTACCAATTTCAAAAACAAGACTATGTCGGTTTGCCCTGTCCAAGTGTTTAGAGATCCCTGTCAATGACGATAGCAACTCATATTGGTCAGAATCCATAAGCCACTCTATAAACCAATCAACACAATGCAAAACATTTTTATAACAATAACATATACACACTCTCTTATATATACACTCAACTCATAATAAGGCATTACATTACCCTAATCTCTTAATGAGTCATACCTCTCAAAGCCAAGGTTCTTGCTTAACCTTCAGCTTTGATACCAAGTGTAACGATCTACCCCCTTTTGGGGCATGACTATAAATTGTAACCTCGTTCCTAATTTTACGACCAGCCTTTTGACTTCATATATCCAACCCGTAAAGGGACGTGTAGGTGTAAGTGACAAAGCTTCGTAACACGTTTACCAGTGCGAGAACCCCCTATCACGTGCACAAAGTCCAATGCAGGAACGATAACATATAATATCTCAAAAGCTCTTTACTAAAAAAACTTTATATGCATACATCAATCAGAGTAAACTAACATATCATTAGCCTGGACATTTATAACAACCTGTCCTCACAAATGCTGGTAGAAACAAGTAAAGTAATGCAGCAGAAATAAAGTATGATAGGAAATCATCCAACTCCTCTCCAAGAACTCCAACGAAGCACAACTAAATCTGGAAACATACTCGAGCTAACCCAAGCATTAAGAAAATAACACCCAGATCAGTGTGGTAAACCAACATGAGAAACTCAAATCATATAGATTTATTATATCTTAAAACCCTTTAAAATAAGAGTATCTCGTAAGACAATGCGCCAATAAACACAAACGAATTTTTTACCTTACGATAACGAAACCATTTCTATTATAAAATCCAGTAATAATATAATAATGTTTAAGGTGTAAAATTGAAATAATCACATAGCTATTATGCCTATGAGTGTACATCATAACAATAATAGGTATACAATCACAATCGCTAAGGCACGTTCGCTAACTGTGTAGGATTTCCACGTAGATCTCTTCAGGGAGGCCGAATCTAAACTACTGCAAAAGGATCAAAGATATCCTTCTGAAGCGTCATACATCTCTAGTGAATGCACCATAGGAAAACCATAGCTAGTCTTGCTAAGACCTAATGCATCGCTCCCGCATGCCTATCCCATTAAGTATCTCTAGAAATGAAGTTGCATGCACCCTATGGGTTTGCCAACCCTACTAGCTATGTCTTCTATCTCTAGTTCTTGCCATACCGATAATAAGGCTACGCCTGACATTCTAGCCCACGAGTCACCACTCAGACAGATCTTCTACACGAGCTCCAGCTCGACAGATCATGGAATCGCACATGAATTCTCCTATCTCAACAGATCTCGAAACCACACATGGATTCCTCAATAGATCCCGAAATCACACATGGGTTTCCATACCTCAACAGGTATCGAAATCACATATGGATTCACATATCCTGAATAGATCACGAAGAACTACATGTATTCGAGCATCTCAAATAGATCTCGAATCTCCATATAGATTCCAGCATCACAAAGTAATCGCGAACCAATCACAAAGCCATCACAAAGAAATCATGAAGAAATCACGAACCTTTTCCAAAGCATAGAACATGTATATGGTTTTGGAGTGCTTACCGAGTGCTCCAAAACTTATCGATCGATTTGTCAAGAATCTCAACCCCAGTTCTGGGGAAAATAAACTAAAACAATACATAAGATCGGAGATCGCCTCCTAACCGTTTAAGAGGACATATTTCCTTATCATTCATCCTAGAAGGCAAAACGAGTTTATACATACAGTGTGGCGCCCCACCTCTATGCTCATAATAACAAAGAGTATTAAAAGAAATACTGTCTATTATTACGAAGAATAAGGCTAGATAGGAGCGACCATCCATAATTGGCCTTATACTAATATTGGTTATCTCGATAGGAGTGGTATATACTTTTTATTTTTCATCTATTATTTATTTACTCCCATCGACATATCCAATTATCAGTATAAAACAAACTACGATAGTTCATAATAGTTTAGGACATTAGATATAACACTAACACAGATAATATAAATGCGGAACACAGAATAACAAAAATCTCATATGTATAACCGATGTCAGTTACAATATAGTTGACACGATACATATGATACAACTACAACTGTCGACTCTAGAAGTTATATATACAGGTACATTATCGACTAATATACATGAATACATATCGTTCTATACAATGACACGACTACTACAAAATGACACTGACAACTTCAGAAGATTGAAAAGTCTTCAAATCCTGAACAGCAACTCAAAGAAGAAAATCTACAACCTGAAATAACTCGGGTCTGACCCGAGTATTACATTCAAAAGAAAATAATACACGGGTCAGTCTAATTCAAACTCAGTTATTAGTGCATAGAAGCAATAGTAATCAACATCAAATAGACGACAGTCACATAAATCACGTATATCCGACTCCTCGATAAAAGAATCGGATAACAGCAGATATAACACTGAACAGTGTTAAACAACAAATCAGCAATCCAAAATCCAACGGATACAACTCAATCGCAATGAACCATTTCAAATACAACCTCAAAATATTGAATGGAACCAACGAAATAATTTAACGATCGAAATATCAACTAAATCTGTCAATCCTGCTAGGGCTGCAGTACACGCACGCGTGTACTGCCTCGCCACTACAATAATGCAAGTAAACTCGACTAGCAGATTAGAGAACTGCAGGGGTAAAACTGCACCCAAATACAACTGCAAACAAGAACAGTGCACTTAAATGCACGATGAAACTTTACAATTAACACAAGGTCAAACCCAAAGAAGCCGGATCAACACATGTGAAAATAAACTAGATCACAAGGGCAACAAGTAGTGGTAAGCAAGTGCAGACCACAAAGGCAAGGACTTAACATCAGATATGAGACAAAGACAATCGCATATGCACAAGTCAAGGGCACCTGTACAAAGCCTGATTGGGGATGTACAGGCACTTAAATTCGAGACTACAACTCAATTACAAACTGTTGAATTTCAAGTAATGAATTTACAGTTGCAAACAGGTACAGAGACAAAGACAATGCACCTGTCAACAGCATAAGGGATGCAACAGCAAAAAGAAACAACTCAGAATTGTTAAAGAACCAAGACATGTCGAAGCAAACCATGCCACAACCTGAAACTGGACAGTTTCAAATTAGAATCTAAGTGGCTGAAGTCAAAAGAAATCACCATCAGAGTCAAGTCAGTGCCAAAGCTAAGGAACACAAACAACTCAAAGCCGATGCCAACCCAAAATGCAACATCCAAAGATATCAGATTCGAACAATTTCAAAACTGAGGCAGCTAGCAACACAAAACAAGTGACATGATAAAGCAGTGTGAAACCAAAATTGCAAGCATACAAAATGCTCACTGCAAACACAACGTACAGGCTACAACTTCAAAAGAACCAGGTTCAAGTGACATCAATGTGCACAAAGACAACCGATATGAAAACTGTCTCAATGATCAAGACAGTCCCATAGGCAGTGACAATAAGTATGAAAGTGCAGACTACCAAGACAAATGCCCATGTCAACAACACTCGCAAGCCACAGAGAACACAAATCTAGGGACACTGAATCGAGACGCTACAGAGACCAGTAAACAACCAGGCAGTTGTGAATCAACAACTAACATGAAGTGTGGATACGAAATGATACAGGATGCAACTACACAAGGCAGATTGATAGAGTGCAGACGCAAGTGGTACTAGTCATGTTAACTGTCAACAATGTAATGACAGGAAGATAACTACAACGAACTCAAGTGAATGCACACATCAGCCGAGATCAATACAACATGGAACTACAGATTAACGTGTATCATAAACAATTCGAAAACAGTGAAGTCGAAATTCCACGGATACAAGAAAATAACCAAAAGCAATAGCAGTCTTGAACAAGGACAACTGCAGTTTGTACTCAAGTCAGGTTATGACAGTGACGAAGTCACAGAGTAAAAACAATAACCAAGTTCAAAATCAAAGTCGAAGCTATCAGACGTCAGGAAATCAGAGAACAAGGTTCGAAATCATCAAATACAGCAAAATCGAATAGCCGAGATAACCATTCGACTATTTCGAATAATCAAACCCGAAAGTCACGTAAGAGGTTCACATGGCGATATAAATTTCCAAACGAAATCGAACAGCAAACAACAAACTCAGAAAACATATACGAACTAGAATCATCAATTTCGAATGCTAATAAGCTCAAGTTAGAATTAGATGTGAGTATAATATACTCACCTTTTCGACGCGACTCGGAGGAACTCGAACGAAGTTAACCCTAGCAGGCCCTCTTCGATTTCTTCCATGCCCTAAGTCTGCCGAGAGAACGAACGAGTAGGAGCGAAGGAATCGAGCCGCCATTTTCTTTTCGTTCGATTTTCTTTGTTAGGTTGTGAATGAACGAAGACGACGAATTCGTGCCTCCATTTTTTTTTCTTTCGAACGGTTTGCTTAATTTAGGGCTTGCTAAAGAAAATCAAAAGAGGAATGAATGGTAAAGGGTTTTTGAAATCAAAGTGAAATGGGGGACGGTTATAACTCGAGATACATAGAACAATACCCATGGACCAACATTCAAAGCCCAAATTTTTATCTTAACCAAATGTTTAAAAGAATTTAAACTGGATTCAAAACTCAAATTAACAATTAACAACTAATTAAATCGTCATTTGACGAAAATTAATTGTTATAAAATTCCGGTTTGTTACAGATTCCCCTCCTTATAAAAATTGTGTCCCCGCAATTTTCCTAATCAAGATTGTCTATAACAATTTTCTTCTAACCTAAACTAGTTATGCTAGAAAAATAAGAATTGAGAACACAATTATCAAAGAAATTGCGTCCATGCAATCATAGGGAATAAATGGATAAAAGGTAACAACCAAAAGAGCATGGCAATGTCGAATGTACAAGCAAAGCAAGTGTCAGCGGGGAAGTATTAGATAAGAAATCAAAATGTTCGACTGCTTCAAATCAAACGAATCAACATCGTGGGAATCAGGGATCAAAATCAGACGACTAACAAAAGCAAGAACAATCGAGTTCCAGCAACTAAAAGAGAAGGAAAAACAGAGCAGAAATCCCATACAGAGCACGAATTGAATGTGAGTAAATCAAATTACTCACCTGAATCGCCAGAGAAAAAGACGAAGCTCAAATCTCAAAAGTCGCAAATATTCAATCATCAAAAACGATAATTGAATTTTCAAATCGTAAATATTTACTTATCTCAAACGATAATCAGAAGACAAAACAAATATCTGATTATCTCATACGATAGTCAGAAAACAAATATTCAATTATCAAAAACGATAATCAAATTTCTCAAATCAACAAATATTCGATTATCACAAACGATAATCAAATTTCTAATTCAACAAATATTTAATTATCTAAAGCGATAATTAAATCCCATATCAACAAATATTTAATTATCTAAAGCGATAACTAAATTCGAAATCAGCAAATATTTAATTATCTAAAGCGATAATTAAATCTCAAAGCAACAAATATTTAATTATCTAAAGCGATAATTAAATCTCAAAGCAACAAATATTTAATTATCTAAAGCGATAATTAAATCTCAAATCAACAAATATTTAATTATCTAAAGCGATAATTAAATCTCAAATCAACAAATATTTAATTATCTCAAGCGATAATTAAATCTAAAATCAACAAATATTTAATTATCTCAAGCGATAATTAAATCTCAAATCAGCAATTATTTAATTATCACAAGCGATAATTAAATCTCAAATCAGCAATTATTTAATTATCACAAGCGATAATTAAATGCAACAATTATCCGATTGTCGAAAACGATAATCAGAACTCATATCAACAAATATCTAATTATCACAAGCGATAATTAGAAACAACAAATATCCGGTTATCAAAAACGATAATCAGAACTCATATCAACAAATATCTAATTATCACAAGCGATAATTAGAAACAACAAATATCCAATTACCTGCAGATAATTGGAAACAACAAATATCTAGAAATCAATTAAGAAGACTAGAAAATCAACATAAAAGCTTGGATCAATCCCATCAGATGGCGAGTTTTTAATTCGCCGCACGTGCATCTCAGAGTGGCTGAAGCCTACCAAGTACTCAACATAATTTTGGCGCCCATCAGATTGACCCGAAGGTCCGCAGAGTAACCCGAAGGTCTAGTACTGGTATTTGACCCGAAGGTCCGCAGAGTGGCCCGAAAGCCCAACAAATGACCCGAAGGTCCAACAAATGACCCGAAGGTCCTCATAGTGGCTCGAAAGCACACGAAAGCATCAAAATGTTTCAATTAACGAGTCCGGAATTAACCAAAATAGCAAACGCACATGTCCCATAACCACAAGTTTTACTAAATTGTTTAATTCTCTTCATCGTTTCCTTGAAAGTGTAAAATCATCAAAACGACAGATATTTCAATTAACGAGTCCGGAATTAACCGAAATAGTAAAAGTGTGGTTCCATACTCCGCACTTTTGCTAAATCGTTTAAATCACTTCATCGTTTCCTTGAAAGTGCAAAATTGTGTATTTTGTAAAAATACACTTTACATTCTCAAACGGACAAGTCCGGAATTAAGCGAATCAGTAAAAGAAAGGGGTCATAGTCCTCGATTTTGCTGAAACGTTTAAATCGCTTCCTCATTCTTTTGAAATCGCAAACTGTAAAATTTTTTGAAAACAATTTTATTTATTTTGTAAAAATAACAATTCGCATTCTCAACTGAACAAGTCCGGAGTTAAGCGAAACAGTAAAAGAAAGGGGTCATAATCCTCGATTTTGCTGAATCGTTTAAGTCGCTTTCTCATTCTTTTGAAAACGCAAACTGCTAAAATTTTATAAAACAATTTTCATTTTAAAACGATTTTCCAATCACGTGATTAAAGCAGCAAATTAGTAACAATTTCGATAAGGAAATTGTACTTCTCAAAATACCGTAAAAACGGTCACAAAACAGCATTGCGGAATAACCGCTTGAAAATCCACTTTTTAAAATTTGACGGTTACTGAAGCCAAAGCGACAGTAATTTTAAAACGTCAAAATCACATCAAAACAATTTACATCAAAATGTAATATCAGAGAATTTTCATTCATCAAAATGCCACAAAACACCGTGCTTCAAAAATTTAGCATTGGTGTAAAAATCCAGTTATAAAAATAACGGCAACAAAATACGTTTCATAACCTAGCATCGGTTCAACGTAAAATAAATGCAGTAACGTGCAATTCAAATTTTTGCACGTACTACAGAATGAACAAAGAAATCATTCGAAGGTATCTTCAATGAAGATAATTCAAAACAACAAAAATCTGATCAATATATGATTAGTACAGAAGAAAGCCAACGGAAATTTCAACAAAAATCACATATCTGCAATTTCTTCGAATCCTCAATTCGGATTCGAAATTCCCAAAGAAACAAAATAATTACAGCTATGTAAACAACAAATGTAACGACCCTGAATTTTGAACGAATTAAATTGAGAATATTTAATTTATTTTAAATATTTGAACGGTAATTTAATTTGAATCCCCGATATTACTTTGAATTTGGCGATTAAATTATAAAAATTAATCTATTATAAGTTAAATAAAAATTTGAATCTTCAATTTTAAGCTGAAGAAAAATATTTCAAAAGCTTTTAAAATTCGTAATGATGGTACTGAAGACAATAGAAGCTTCAGAATCGAATTTGAAAATGGTTTGTTCAGTTTTGAAATTTAATCGTTTAAATTGAATTTAAAAAAATAGCGTTCCGGGAGACAGTCTCGGAATTCAACGAAACCAATTCCATTGGGTCCGGAATATTGAATTATTGCCGGGTTTCAAAATTTTGTATTTATCAGAGTTATTTTGTGACCACACGGTGAGTAAACGCGTTGAGATTTTAAAGCAAAGTCAATTTAAAATTTAAATTTAAATTGGTAACATCTGCACGTTCGTCCCTTTTATCACGCGCTTGAATCACGCCAAATATCACGGAACAAAATCGTGTAGGCACGACTCCTCTCTGATAAATCACGCTTCTCCTTTCCATTTTGATTCGTTCAAAAATCAAAGTGTTCAACAGAAGAAAGAAAAGGGCCGAACGATTATCTTCCCTCTTCATTTAAATTCCACGAATCAGATGAAAAATGGCAGCGGCGCGTTCATTCGCGAGATATAGTCGATCTCGATCGACATGGGGCGCAGGCGATGGCGAATTAGGCTTCGCATTCGATCAGAGAGAGGGGGGTACGATTGGAAGACGAAGGCGGCGGCAGAGGCAGTGGCGCGTGCTCGAGTGGGTCTCGCGTAGGGGCGACATCAGAGCAGGCGACTCGATTTGTGTTGGGAAGCTCGATTTTCGAGCGGTGTGTTCGAGTGGGGAGGGTCACGTTGATGGTGAGATTGGGTTCGCCAGTGGTGGCCTTGGTTGCGGAAAGGGATGTCTGCTAGGATTGGGATGTCGGCCGAGGCAACTCAACGATTAGGCGAAGCTGGATGGAATCGCGACTTCGTCGCGTTGCTCTGCTCGAGTTCGAAGGGGATCACGACTTTGTCTTCGACTGTAGGGAAGCTCGCGATCGACGTTGGGGGCTCGAACTAGGGGCAGCGAAGTGGCTTAGGCCGAGATAGGGATTTCGAAGATGGAAGCGCGTTGGTTGGAGGCAGAGGCTTGAACGAGAATCGACATCTATGGGGTTTGCTGTGGAGGCGACTCGATCAGAGTCTGACGTGATGGTAGAGGCAGCAACATCGTGGTCGGGCCTTGGACCATCGAGTGCTCGATATCGGTAAGCACAGTAAGGTATAGACAGTTATTTTAATTAAAATGTTAATTAGGCAGTTTTTCTTTTAAATTTATTTAAAATATAGATATGCAGAAGTTTATCAAGAAAGAAATGTAAAGAAGAAAATTTGATTTTTTAACTAAAATTTTAACTAAAAGCAGTTTAGTTTTAAATTTAATTTGTTTAGTTAAATAAATTATTCAGGGAAAAAGAAAATTTAGTTGAACGAATTTATTTAAAAATGGATTTAAAATTAAAGATATTAATTTAAAAGTATAAGATCGTGGTTGGACAGATTTATCTAAAGGAAATCAGTTCGAATTTTAAAATTTTAGTTAAAATAAAAATCATAGGTAAATTGTGGAGCGATAATTTAAGTGTTCGATTTAATTCAAATATTAATGAATTGTATAAATTATTTATACAAGGTCGGACCGGGAAAACCAAATCAGGATTAAAGTGAATGGGAAACGGAAATAAAAGCTAAGGTGAGATTTTTCTCACTCAAATGAAATTTGATTTTACAGTTATTGAACTGATTGATTGCTTTTGGATGTGATATTAGATATAGTAGGATATATCTATATATATATAGCAATATATACATATTGGCATATGTATATATTGGATTGATGATTTCCCGCCTCGTATAGCGGATGAGACCCTATTGCGCCGTTAGTAAGCGGATTATTTTTATAAAACCCATATACCGCGATATTCCACCTCGAAGTGGAATTGGTATTGTGCTAACATCTGTGGATGCAAGGAAACAGGTTGGAGGGATCCAACTGGATTCCTCACCAGTATTTATTTATTTACAGATATTGTGGTATATTCTGTTATGGATATATGATGTTTGTTGTTGTGATTGACTAATTGGTGCTGTTGCATCATCGGATTCAGTTTTTGAAGTTTAAAAATAACGACTTTTACTTTAAAAGGATTTTTAAAGTGATTTATTGAAAATAGACGTTTTATTGAATTTTTGAATTGATTTATTTTAAACAAATAAACGTTTAAAATTTTAAAGTTATAAAAGTTAAGATTTTTGTGAATTATGACCGTAAGGTGATTTTTGAAATAAATAGTTTAAGCAATTTATAAAATGGTTTGAACTGAGATTTTTGAATTTTTGTGAACAGTTTATTTAAAAAGATTTATAAAAATTGATATTTATAAATCAAATATTGGAATTATAAAATGAGTTTTTATAAGTGTTAAAAATGAAATATATATGGAATTCATAAGTAAATGAAATTTATAGATTTATAAATTGTGAAGTTATAAGATGGATGAAACTGTCGAATAGGAGATTTATAAGAAATTAACTTATAAATTGGATTTTTGCCTTTAAATGGAATATTGATCGAATTTGTTAATAAAAGAGATTTATTAAATCAAAGTTGTTATGAACTATGAAGATGAATTTATAAACGTTGTTTTATGAATTCGAAAATAAATCAAATTTGATAAATTGAATATAGAAAGTGATTAAGGGAATTTTATCCACGATTTTGGATAGTGGATAATTCTTGGAATAAATGTGTAGAAAAGATTGAAATTTGGTTAGTGAAGTATATTCACGATTTTGGACAGTGAATATATTTTTAAGTAAAATGGATATGGTTTTGGGGAAGCGATATTATAAAATGAAGTTAATTGTTTTAAAAGATGTTTTAAAACGTGTTAAATATCGAAATCATAGATTTCAACATTTATTGTTGAAATAGACGTTTTCGAGAAATATAAGGAAATGGTGGACTATAACACTGTTGTTATAGTAAATGATTTCCGAAAGGAAATGTTTTATGCAGTATTGGGATTTATATATCTATCTTAAAATCCGAATCCCTATACTAGTGATTTTGAGTCGTTGTAACGATGTTTTACGTAACATTCGTTCTGACTCAAATAAAGGTGTTAAAAGAATGCTTTCCTTAAAGAATGAATTTATACTTAAATTTGATTTAAGTATATTGAATATTTTCAAATGTTGAAAATAAATGATTTGTGAATTACTTATTTTTAAATAAGTATGGAAATGCTTTTCCAATATGAAATGAACTGTTTTGAGATTTTATCTTCAAAGATAAAATGAGATGTGGAAATTGATTTGAAATTGTTTTCAAATGGTTAAGTGTGGAAATAATATATCTAGTAAAGATATTTTTGGAAAATAAATAATTTGGGAAAATTATTTGGAATCTGATGATGTTGCGCATCTTTATTGATAGTTAAATAACCGACTATCAATAATTACCTTGAATGGTATTTGTTGTGAATTGGATGAATTTGAATGCCACACTTATTTTTTGAATAAGCGCTCACTATTCGGGTTAGCCGGGAAAGGACCATGGGGTCGTATAACCCATTCCGAATATGTGATACGTCGTTATGAATTGCATTCGAAGACCGGTGTTGAAGACCGGATATTTTTGAAAACGGAAGGATTACCGTCGAGTTACTCTACATCGGCTGATCTCCGATTTAGAGGTTTTATCACCCTTAGTGACGGGAAGTCCGGACGTGATTAGAAATTTATCCGGATATGCAAGGGCTTCGTGAGAAGTGCCTTCGGTTCTGTTCGATCCCGGAACAGACTTGTATGGATTGTGTGTCTGATGTTACAATTTGAGATATAAAGCTGATTTCTTTCAAATACATTTCTGTTGGTGGCGGAGAATTTATTCTCTTAGCTTAACACCCTTCTCTGAGACGTACGAGCTCAGAGGTTATGTAGTTGAAATTTATCAGCAATATACTCCCAATTTGGTAACGTGGCATACTGAGTGTTGCTGTGAAATGATCAGTGTTTGATCATTTGTGATATGATCATTTGTTTGATCTTATATCTTTGTGATCATAGGTTGATCATTTGTTTGACCCGAAGCATGGCTTTGTAGAAAGCGTAGCTTTGTGGACGAGACTTCGTCGAGCCTCACACCCCAGAAATGGTCGAAACAGGAAGAATGCAGCAAGGTTCTAGGGAGTAGCGCCCCTTAGTGTATGTCATTCCTTCTGGATAGAGGTGGTATCATGGTATGGAGCCCAGATACTTAACCTATGTGGTTGCTGCAAATTTATTTCTTTGTGGTTGTTGGAAATCGGGGATCCTCGGGAAGATCGGTTACTATCGGGGGATGACATACGCGTGTCAGTAGTTACCTATTTTTGCAGAGGTAACCCAGCCTTGTGTTGGCAGAGATCCGGTTAGGTTCTCGGGTCGTCTATTCCAGGGACGTACCCATCGTGGAAAAGGAAGTTCCTTAGCCTGACCATTTGTTGGAAATCCAAAGAAACAATACGAGCCTTTACGATTTCAATTGTATAACCTGTCTCCTCAGGAGGCAGCTATAGCAGGCATAATATAATGGTACCTATGCTGGCTAAGATTTATATTATACTTTCGAAATGTTTTCTACACTATGCACTAATAATAATATCAAAAATGATTTGATTTTGCGTAGTAAGCATCTTTGACTATCATAAGAAGAAATCTCCTCCAATTCTGCGTTTGCATTGTGTGTGTGGTGGGAGGTCTTATGGTAGTTTCATTTTCCAAAAGCATTGCGAATTTGTTTTATTTTCTTTGTGAAAAATAACTGTTTTACGATCTCACACCAGTCACCATGACTGACTCGGAGTTTATTGTTTTCCTTCTAAACTCTGGGTGCCCACCAATTTCCACACGGGCAGCCTAGAGTTATGTTATCAGGATATTCTGGAGCTTTGGAAGCCAGCTGGATGGCGAGACGTAGTATTTGTATCTGATAGTATTTATTCCGCAGTGTATTCTGTATGAGGACAAGTTTATATAACTGTCCATTGTTGTATATGACTCTGATGATTGATGTATGTATAAACTGATATAGCTCTTTGTTTTAAAAGACTAGTGTTTATTTATTATATATTGTTCCGCTGCGATGTGTAAGATTCTGATATTGTTTCTGTATTTGATGTTCTTCTCTTTTTCCTTCTGTTTTCTTCTTCTTCTGTTTTTCTTCTATCTTATCTTCTACCTCTTCTTTTTCTTAAACCCTCACTATTGGAGTTTCCGGCACTCGATTGCTCGGCAGTCGATAAAGTGAGTATCGATGTCGAATTTTCGAAAGTCGAAAATTTCGGTATGTGACAGAGTGGTATCAGAGCATATGGTTAAGCGACAACCTTGCTCTATTGGGTGTTACTCATTAGAGATAGAGTCAGTAGTACTCTAGAATGAGTTGAGTGTAATAATCGATACGAGTGCGTATTTGTTAGTTAATATAAAATTGTTTTATATTGTGATGATTGGTTTGTTGAGTGGTATATGGATTCTGGTCGGTATTGTCCGTACAACTCTATCGATAGGGATCTCTAAACACTTGTATAGAACAATTCGGCACAGTATTGTTTTAAAATAGGGTAAATGAGATAATTTTGCCCAAAACTATTTTTGTGTAGAAAAGAAATGTTTTTCTATAAAGTACTATAGTATATGGTTGCATGGATGTTAGGAAGTAATAATAGTAAATTATTATCATTAAAATTGAATAAGAAATTGAAATCGTAACTCCAAAGTTAAGAAATAAATTCACATGCAAATGAAATTTGAGAATGTAAATTATAAATGTGATTTGTAATTTAAAACGGAATTCCAGAAAAGTATTTGGAAATGTTTTTGAAGGAATTTGAAAATTTTGGTGATTTGGAAAGTTTAAATCATTTTTGATTTGAAAATGGATTTCAAAGGTTTGAAAAGTATTTTAGAGAGATGAAAAGCTCTAAACTCTTTTCGGTCGCTGGAAAATAATTCCGATGATGATCGCGACATCACTGGTGTTCATTTTCGGGTTTCCAAAAGAGGAATTGCTGCCAAATTGTTTTAAATGGAGGTTGTTTGAAAAAAAAATTGGAGTTTTGTTTTGGAAATTCAAAGGATGATTTGAATTGTTTTCAAAAATGGTTTTGAAAAGATTTAAAAGACTCTGGAATGCTATATTAAAATATTTATGAAATATTGTAAG
The DNA here is from genome assembly GCA_030737815.1 of Allium fistulosum. Lineage (NCBI taxonomy): Eukaryota > Viridiplantae > Streptophyta > Magnoliopsida > Asparagales > Amaryllidaceae > Allium > Allium fistulosum. The sequence continues at coordinate 1,048,497,325 of CM060903.1, forward strand.
TTGATAACCTATACAAATGGAATTTTGATAGAATAAATTTAACTTAAAGGATGGAGTTAAATTAATGTAAGTACAAGTGAATCAATTTAATGAAAGTAAATTGAATATTGAAAAATTCATTTCGAATTTGTAAAGTAAAGTATTGAAATAAAATTAGTAACTGAAACTAATTGAAGAATTGACAAATTAATATGGTTTGAAATGAATTAAAATTCATATGGAATTTGAAATCCAGTTTAATATGAGTGGTTATAAACCATAATAGTGAATTGAGAATAAAAATAACGTGTATATGGAATATTTATATTGAACCTAAGAAAAGAAGTGTGAAATTCTTAAGTAAATGTGATATTGAAATTATTCTAAGTGATGATTGAATAAAGAATAAAACTGGAATTGAAACTGAATGTTGAAAACAAATTTGAAGAAAATGAATTGGAATCTGTGATGAATTAGTAAATGAAACTAATCTAAAATAGTGCAGTTGTAAATGACAGATAATTGATAAAATTCAATATTTCAGAATTGAAAGTAAATTGAATCCAAATTTAGTTGAAATGGTAAACTAAATTCAAATGAATATGAAATGTAAATTTGAATGAAAATAGATATATAACTTCAATAGTGGAGTAAAAATATATATGAAGTATATATTGAAAATTTTATAATCGAATTTGCAAAATGGTTTGAATGTGTAACTAGATATTATGGCTAGTAGGACATACAGGTGTTATAAAAGGAATTGGATTTGATTTCAAAGATAATTTGAATTGCTCGAAAAAAGGTATGTATTTTAAAATTTCTATATGAAATTTGATGATTTCTTGTCTACGCTTGGCTGTTTCTTTTTCTTTTTGAAATCTGAGAGTCCGTAGGGACGTTTTGTAGTCGTGCCGTATTAGCCGCGCAAAGGAGACGCTGGCGAAATTTTTCGGAAATTTCGGGTTTTAGAAAAATATTGAGAAATTTTGGAAGTTAAAAATTTGAATTTAAACTTAAATTTGAATTGTTAAGTAAACAATGTTGTCTGGAACTTATAATTTGAGTTGGAAAAGTTAGTATGAATAATAACGAATCTTTAGTAGAAAGATTTGTTTTGATAGATTGATAAAACTATTGGATGGTGAAAAATAGTAGACGAGTTAAAGACCTTTTTTCCTAACTTGTAATTTCGAGGACGAAATTCTTTTAAGGAGGGAAGTCTGTAACGACCCTGAATTTTGAACGAATTAAATTGAGAATATTTAATTTATTTTAAATATTTGAACGGTAATTTAATTTGAATCCCCGATATTACTTTGAATTTGGCGATTAAATTATAAAAATTAATCTATTATAAGTTAAATAAAAATTTGAATCTTCAATTTTAAGCTGAAGAAAAATATTTCAAAAGCTTTTAAAATTCGTAATGATGGTACTGAAGACAATAGAAGCTTCAGAATCGAATTTGAAAATGGTTTGTTCAGTTTTGAAATTTAATCGTTTAAATTGAATTTAAAAAAATAGCATTCCGGGAGACAGTCTCGGAATTCAACGAAACCAATTCCATTGGGTCCGGAATATTGAATTATTGCCGGGTTTCAAAATTTCGTATTTATTAGAGTTGTTTTGTGACCACACGGTGAGTAAACGCGTTGAGATTTTAAAGCAAAGTTAATTTAAAATTTAAATATAAATTGGTAACATCTGCACGTTCGTCCCTTTTATCACGCGCTTGAATCACGCCAAATATCACGGAACAAAATCGTGTAGGCACGACTCCTCTCTGATAAATCACGCTTCTCCTTTCCATTTTGATTCGTTCAAAAATCAAAGTGTTCAACAGAAGAAAGAAAAGGGCCGAACGATTATCTTCCCTCTTCATTTAAATTCCACGAATCAGATGAAAAATGGCAGCGGCGCGTTCATTCGCGAGATATACTCGATCTCGATCGACATGGGGCGTAGGCGATGGCGAATTAGGCTTCGCATTCGATCAGAGAGAGGGGGGTACGACTGGAAGACGAAGGCGGCGGCAGAGGCGGTGGCGCGTGCTCGAGTGGGTCTCTCGTAGGGGCGACATCAGAGTAGGCGACTCGATTTGTGTTGGGAAGCTCGATTTTCGAGCGGTGTGTTCGAGTGGGGAGGGTCACGTTGATGGTGAGATTGGGTTCGCCGGTGGTGGCCTTGGTTGCGGAAAGGGATGTCTGCTAGGATTGGGATGTCGGCCGAGGCAACTCAACGATTAGGCGAAGCTGGATGGAATCGCGACTTCGTCGCGTTGCTCTGCTCGAGTTCGAAGGGGATCACGACTTTGTCTTCGACTGTAGGGAAGCTCGCGATCGAAGTTGGGGGCTCAAACTAGGGGCAGCGAAGTGGCTTAGGCCGAGATAGGGATTTCAAAGATGGAAGCGCGTTGGTTGGAGGCAGAGGCTCGAACGAGAATCGACATCTATGCGGTTTGCTGTGGAGGCGACTCGATCGGAGTCTGACGTGATGGTAGAGGCAGCAACATCGTGGTCGGGCCTTGGACCATCGAGTGCTCGATATCGGTAAGCACAGTAAGGTATAGACAGTTATTTTAATTAAAATGTTAATTAGGCAGTTTTTCTTTTAAATTTATTTAAAATATAGATATGCAGAAGTTTATCAAGAAAGAAATGTAAAGAAGAAAATTTGATTTTTTAACTAAAATTTTAACTAAAAGCAGTTTAGTTTTAAATTTAATTTGTTTAGTTAAATAAATTATTCAGGGAAAAAGAAAATTTAGTTGAACGAATTTATTTAAAAATGGATTTAAAATTAAAGATATTAATTTAAAAGTATAAGATCGTGGTTGGACAGATTTATCTAAAGGAAATCAGTTCGAATTTTAAAATTTTAGTTAAAATAAAAATCATAGGTAAATTGTGGAGCGATAATTTAAGTGTTCGATTTAATTCAAATATTAATGAATTGTATAAATTATTTATACAAGGTCGGACCGGGAAAACCAAATCAGGATTAAAGTGAATGGCAAACGGAAATAAAAGCTAAGGTGAGATTTTTCTCACTCAAATGAAATTTGATTTTACAGTTATTGAACTGATTGATTGCTTTTGGATGTGATATTAGATATAGTAGGATATATCTATATATATATAGCAATATATACATATTGGCATATGTATATATTGGATTGATGATTTCCCGCCTCGTATAGCGGATGAGACCCTATTGCGCCGTTAGTAAGCGGATTATTTTTATAAAACCCATATACCGCGATATTCCACCTCGAAGTGGAATTGGTATTGTGCTAACATCTGTGGATGCAGGGAAACAGGTTGGAGGGATCCAACTGGATTCCTCACCAATATTTATTTATTTACAGATATTGTGGTATATTCTGTTATCATATGGATATATGATGTTTGTTGTTGTGATTGACTAATTGGTGCTGTTGCATCATCGGATTCAGTTTTTGAAGTTTAAAAATAACGACTTTTACTTTAAAAGGATTTTTAAAGTGATTTATTGAAAATAGACGTTTTATTGAATTTTTGAATTGATTTATTTTAAACAAATAAACGTTTAAAATTTTAAAGTTATAAAAGTTAAGATTTTTGTGAATTATGACCGTAAGGTGATTTTTGAAATAAATAGTTTAAGCAATTTATAAAATGGTTTGAACTGAGATTTTTGAATTTTTATGAACAGTTTATTTAAAAAGATTTATAAAAATTGATATTTATAAATCAAATATTGGAATTATAAAACGAGTTTTTATAAGTGTTAAAAATGAAATATTTATGGAATTCATAAGTAAATGAAATTTATAGATTTATAAATTGTGAAGTTATAAGATGGATGAAACTGTCGAATAGGAGATTTATAAGAAATTAACTTATAAATTGGATTTTTGCCTTTAAATGGAATATTGATCGAATTTGTTAATAAAAGAGATTTATTAAATCAAAGTTGTTATGAATTATGAAGATGAATTTATAAACGTTGTTTTATGAATTCGAAAATAAATCAAATTTGATAAATTGAATATAGAAAGTGATTAAGGGAATTTTATCCACGATTTTGGATAGTGGATAATTCTTGGAATAAATGTGTAGAAAAGATTGAAATTTGGTTATGAAGTATATTCACGATTTTGGACAGTGAATATATTTTTAAGTAAAATGGATATGGTTTTGGGGAAGCGATATTATAAAATGAAGTTAATTGTTTTAAAAGATGTTTTAAAACGTGTTAAATATCGAAATCATAGATTTCAACATTTATTGTTGAAATAGACGTTTTCGAGAAATATAAGGAAATGGTGGACTATAACACTGTTGTTATAGTAAATGATTTCCGAAAGGAAATGTTTTATGCAGTATTGGGATTTATATATCTATCTTAAAATCCGAATCCCTATACTAGTGATTTTGAGTCGTTGTAACGATGTTTTACGTAACATTCGTTTTGACTCAAATAAAGGTGTTAAAAGAATGCTTTCCTTAAAGAATGAATTTATACTTAAATTTGATTTAAGTATATTGAATATTTTCAAATGTTGAAAATAAATGATTTGTGAATTACTTATTTTTAAATAAGTATGGAAATGTTTTTCCAATATGAAATGAACTGTTTTGAGATTTTATCTTCAAAGATAAAATGAGATGTGGAAATTGATTTGAAATTGTTTTCAAATGGTTAAGTGTGGAAATAATATATCTAGTAAAGATATTTTTGGAAAATAAATAATTTGGGAAAATTATTTGGAATCTGATGATGTTGCGCATCTTTATTGATAGTTAAATAACCGACTATCAATAATTACCTTGAATGGTATTTGTTGTGAATTGGATGAATTTGAATGCCACACTTATTTTTTGAATAAGCGCTCACTATTCGGGTTAGCCGGGAAAGGACCATGGGGTCGTATAACCCATTCCGAATATGTGATACGTCGTTATGAATTGCATTCGAAGACCGGTGTTGAAGACCGGATATTTTTGAAAACGGAAGGATTACCGTCGAGTTACTCTACATCGGCTGATCTCCGATTTAGAGGTTTTATCACCCTTAGTGACGGGAAGTCCGGACGTGATTAGAAATTTATCCGGATATGCAAGGGCTTCGTGAGAAGTGCCTTCGGTTCTGTTCGATCCCGAAACAGACTTGTATGGATTGTGTGTCTGACGTTACAATTTGAGATATAAAGCTGATTTCTTTCAAATACATTTCTGTTGGTGGCGGAGAATTTATTCTCTTAGCTTAACACCCTTCTCTGAGACGTACGAGCTCAGAGGTTATGTAGTTGAAATTTATCAGCAATATACTCCCAATTTGGTAACGTGGCATACTGAGTGTTGCTGTGAAATGATCAGTGTTTGATCATTTGTGATATGATCATTTGTTTGATCTTATATCTTTGTGATCATAGGTTGATCATTTGTTTGACCCGAAGCATGGCTTTGTAGAAAGCGTAGCTTTGTGGACGAGACTTCGTCGAGCCTCACACCCCGGAAATGGTCGAAACAGGAAGGATGCAGCAAGGTTCTAGGGAGTAGCGCCCCTTAGTGTATGTCATTCCTTCTGGATAGAGGTGGTATCATGGTATGGAGCCCAGATACTTAACCTATGTGGTTGCTGCAAATTTATTTCTTTGTGGTTGTTGGAAATCGGGGATCCTCGGGAAGATCGGTTACGATCGGGGGATGACATACGCGTGTCAGTAGTTACCTATTTTTGCAGAAGTAACCCGGCCTTGTGTTGGCAGAGATCCGGTTAGGTTCTCGGGTCGTCTATTCCAGGGACGTACCCATCGTGGAAAAGGAAGTTCCTTAGCCTGACCATTTGTTGGAAATCCAAAGAAACAATACGAGCCTTTACGATTTCAATTGTATAACCTGTCTCCTCAGGAGGCAGCTATAGCAGGCATAATATAATTGTACCTATGCTGGCTAAGATTTATATTATACTTTCGAAATGTTTTCTACACTATGCACTAATAATAATATCAAAAATGATTTGATTTTGCGTAGTAAGCATCTTTGACTATCATAAGAAGAAATCTCCTCCAATTCTGCGTTTGCATTGTGTGTGTGGTGGGAGGTCTTATGGTAGTTTCATTTTCCAAAAGCATTGCGAATTTGTTTTATTTTCTTTGTGAAAAATAACTGTTTTACGATCTCACACCAGTCACCATGACTGACTCGGAGTTTATTGTTTTCCTTCTAAACTCTGGGTGCCCACCAATTTCCACACGGGAAGCCTAGAGTTATGTTATCAGGATATTCTGGAGCTTTGGAAGCAAGCTGGATGGCGAGACGTAGTATTTGTATCTGATAGTATTTATTCCGCCGTGTATTCTGTATGAGGACAAGTTTATATAACTGTCCATTGTTGTATATGACTCTGATGATTGATGTATGTATAAACTGATATAGCTCTTTGTTTTAAAAGACTAGTGTTTATTTATTATATATTGTTCCGCTGCGATGTGTAAGATTCTGATTTTGTTTCTGTATCTGATGTTCTTCTCTTTTTCCTTCTGTTTTCTTCTTCTTCTGTTTTTCTTCTATCTTATCTTCTACCTCTTCTTTTTCTTAAACCCTCACTATTGGAGTTTCCGGCACTCGATTGCTCGGCAGTCGATAAAGTGAGTATCGATGTCGAATTTTCGAAAGTCGAAAATTTCGGTATGTGACAACAAATGAAATTTATTTCAATTTCTAAATCAAATAGATTATCAGTAGTACCCAGCGAAGACAGTTTCACTGTTTCCGCTGCGCACTCTGATAAACAGTACTCAAATCAATCAAATCATCAGAACACAAATCCACTTTTTATTTTTAAATAATGATATTTAAAAACTTTCATCAAAATTTCAAAACTTTAGTTTTGACTCAAATCACAAATAAAATATCGACCAATAGTTGTAACATATGTTACATCCAAGTTATGTTTTATATTATGTCCATAAACCCCAAGCTCTGATACCAACTGTGGCGCCCCACCTCTATGCTCATAATAACAAAGAGTATTAAAAGAAATACTGTCTATTATTACGAAGAATAAGGCTAGATAGATGGACCATCCGTAATTGGCCTTATACTAATATTGGTTATCTCGATAGGAGTGGTATATACTTTTTATTTTTCATCTATTATTTATTTACTCCCATCGACATATCCAATTATCAGTATAAAACAAACTACGATAGTTCATAATAGTTTAGGACATTAGATATAACACTAACACAGATAATATAAATGCGGAACACAGAATAACAAAAATCTCATATGTATAACCGATGTCAGTTACAATATAGTTGACACGATACATATGATACAACTACAACTGTCGACTCTAGAAGTTATATATACAAGTACATTATCGACTAATATACATGAATACATATCGTTCTATACAATGACACGACTACTACAAAATGACACTGACAACTTCAGAAGATTGAAAAGTCTTCAAATCCTGAACAGCAACTCAAAGAAGAAAATCTACAACCTGAAATAACTCGGGTCTGACCCGAGTATTACATTCAAAAGAAAATAATACACGGGTCAGTCTAATTCAAACTCAGTTATTAGTGCATAGAAGCAATAGTAATCAACATCAAATAGACGACAGTCACAGAAATCACGTATATCCGACTCCTCGATAAAAGAATCGGATAACAGCAGATATAACACTGAACAGTGTTAAACAACAAATCAGCAATCCAAAATCCAACGGATACAACTCAATCGCAATGAACCATTTCAAATACAACCTCAAAATATTGAATGGAACCAACGAAATAATTTAACGATCGAAATATCAACTAAATCTGTCAATCCTGCTAGGGCTGCAGTACACGCACGCGTGTACTGCCTCGCCACTACAATAATGCAAGTAAACTCGACTAGCAGATTAGAGAGCTGCAGGGGTAAAACTGCACCCAAATACAACTGCAAACAAGAACAGTGCACTTAAATGCACGATGAAACTTTACAATTAACACAAGGTCAAACCCAAAGAAGCCGGATCAACACATGTGAAAATAAACTAGATCACAAGGGCAACAAGTAGTGGTAAGCAAGTGCAGACCACAAAGGCAAGGACTTAACATCAGATATGAGACAAAGACAATCGCATATGCACAAGTCAAGGGCACCTGTACAAAGCCTGATTGGGGATGTACAGGCACTTAAATTCGAGACTACAACTCAATTACAAACTGTTGAATTTCAAGTAATGAATTTACAGTTGCAAACAGGTACAGAGACAAAGACAATGCACCTGTCAACAGCATAAGGGATGCAACAGCAAAAAGAAACAACTCAGAATTGTTAAAGAACCAAGACATGTCGAAGCAAACCATGCCACAACCTGAAACTGGACAGTTTCAAATTAGAATCTAAGTGGCTGAAGTCAAAAGAAATCACCATCAGAGTCAAGTCAGTGCCAAAGCTAAGGAACACAAACAACTCAAAGCCGATGCCAACCCAAAATGCAACATCCAAAGATATCAGATTCGAACAATTTCAAAACTGAGGCAGCTAGCAACACAAAACAAGTGACATGATAAAGCAGTGTGAAACCAAAATTGCAAGCATACAAAATGCTCACTGCAAACACAACGTACAGGCTACAACTTCAAAAGAACCAGGTTCAAGTGACATCAATGTGCACAAAGACAACCGATATGAAAACTGTCTCAATGATCAAGACAGTCCCATAGGCAGTGACAATAAGTATGAAAGTGCAGACTACCAAGGCAAATGCCCATGTCAACAACACTCGCAAGCCACAGAGAACACAAATCTAGGGACACTGAATCGAGACGCTACAGAGACCAGTAAACAACCAGGCAGTTGTGAATCAACAACTAACATGAAGTGTGGATACGAAATGATACAGGATGCAACTACACAAGGCAGATTGATAGAGTGCAGACGCAAGTGGTACTAGTCATGTTAACTGTCAACAATGTAATGACAGGAAGATAACTACAACGAACTCAAGTGAATGCACACATCAGCCGAGATCAATACAACATGGAACTACAGATTAACGTGTATCATAAACAATTCGAAAACAGTGAAGTCGAAATTCCACGGATACAAGAAAATAACCAAAAGCAATAGCAGTCTTGAACAAGGACAACTGCAGTTTGTACTCAAGTCAGGTTATGACAGTGACGAAGTCACAGAGGAAAAACAATAACCAAGTTCAAAATCAAAGTCGAAGCTATCAAACGTCAGGAAATCAGAGAACAAGGTTCGAAATCATCAAATACAGCAAAATCGAATAGCCGAGATAACCATTCGACTATTTCGAATAATCAAACCCAAAAGTCACGTAAGAGGTTCACATGGCGATATAAATTTCCAAACGAAATCGAACAGTAAACAACAAACTCAGAAAACATATACGAACTAGAATCATCAATTTCGAATGCTAATAAGCTCAAGTTAGAATTAGATGTGAGTATAATATACTCACCTTTTCGACGCGACTCGGAGGAACTCGAACGAAGTTAACCCTAGCAGCCCCTCTTCGATTTCTTCCATGCCCTAAGTCTGCCGAGAGAACGAACGAGTAGGAGCAAAGGAATCGAGCCGCCATTTTCTTTTCGTTCGATTTTCTTTGTTAGGTTGTGAATGAACGAAGACGACGAATTCGTGCCTCCATTTTTTTTTTCTTTCGAACGGTTTGCTTAATTTAGGGCTTGCTAAAGAAAATCAAAAGAGGAATGAACGGTAAAGGGTTTTTGAAATCAAAGTGAAATGGGGGACGGTTATAACTCGAGATACACAGAACAATACCCATGGACCAACATTCAAAGCCCAAATTTTTATCTTAACCAAATGTTTAAAAGAATTTAAACTGGATTCAAAACTCAAATTAATAACTAACAACTAATTAAATCGTCATTTGACGAAAATTAATTGTTATAAAATTCCGGTTTGTTACATACAGTATATCATCATCTTGGATAACTGTACCATATACTTCTCGTGTTTCTTTTAGATATTTCCAGAGTATATTTTTCTAGGATTTTCTAATTGGTTATTTAACTATTAAACAAACAAAAAATCCAATACAGTGAGAATAATCGCATACGGGAAACCAAGTCCCCATATACTGTCCATAAGGAAGCAACACACAAAGTACAATCGAAACAAACTAGCACGATCAAGTCATATAAACGACTTCTAATCCCCTTTTTAATTAATCTTCATTTATTAATTAAAAACCTGTTTTATTAGTAAAACTCATTTTTACTCAATAAACTCCTTTATAAATAAAAATCCATTTATTAATTAAACTTTGCTATTTAATTAAACATCACTATTCATTTTCAACACGTTTCAAAACTTCCCAAAAGTATTCATATACTTATCTCAATCATATAAGTATATTCAAAAATCAATTTCAAAGGGCTTAAGACAAATGTTACTCAAACACTGTCACTACAAGCTATTTCACTTATGATTATCTTTAAAACATTCTTTTTAAAGATCCATTTACGTACGTATGTATAATCAAAATGGGTTAAAGGCGAATGTTATTAACACATTGTCAAAACAAACCCAAACCATTTTCCTACTTGTTACTTGTGACGAACCAACTTTCTATCACCAGGAAGTTGCATCATCTATAAGAAAGAAAGGGATAAAAAAGAGAAAAGATAGAGAAGAAAGAAGAAGCAACATCAGAATCTCAACAGCGGAACGAATAAACTATATTAATCACATTAATATTACATAATATACAACATCAATCAGAGTTACACATATTATACATCACATACTAGACAGTTATAAACACCTGTCTAGTTAATACAACTCGATACAACTCAATATACAACACAGAGATACCAACACAGCGGAACACTATATATATCTACAACGCCGAAGCCTCCTGCTCCATTGCTCCTCCACAATTTGTCAAAGCTAACCTGAATCCCTTGGCTACTCGTAAAAATTTGAGTACTCGAGAGTTCAAGAAAAACAGAAATAAACTCCGGGTCAGACATGGGTCTGGTATGAGTAACAGGTTAAAGTTGCTTAACTTTGAAAATCCTTTGAAACAAAAGGTATCACGTAAGACTTCCCACACATAAACATGGGTAAGTTTTTAACTTACACTAACCAAACATTTGATAGGAAATCCAGTGATATTATAATAGGGTCTAGGGTTTTCAAGTAAATAAAATCATAGCTGAAATTGTTACATCTATTAAATTCCAGCATACTAGCCAACATGTGGGTAATACAATCAAATCCGAGGGCACTTATTGGGTAATACAATCAAATCCGTGGGCACTTATCCGAGCCCAAACAAGACAACCCCGACAGTTGGAGCTCAAAACTGCCCACACAACCGAAAATAAAAAGGGACATCTAGACAGGGGTATATCTCGCTCTCAAGTGGGTGCTACCCTCGAAGCCTTGCTGCACCTCCCCTGTTTTAGCTATTCCCGATTGATGAGGCTTGAGACTACGATTACCTCAAGAGAACACATCTCTTAGAATGCTCATCGTCCACCTGACGATGTTCTGAAAGCATTCAATCCATACAAGTTTGTTCCGGGTTCGAACGAAACCGAAGGCATTATCTCGTTACACTCATTTTGGAATCACCCTCAGAGTTAACGACAATAACCCTTGCACTCTGAATCTTCATCTTCACTTGAGATTCACGACCTATCGTTAATTTGGATCGATGTGGTTTTCGGATATCCCAAATCTGGAAACCCGATCCCGGTCTCATCGAAATCCAAACCGTATCTTTTAAGGCCAAGTTGTTTTAAAGTTAAAACAATTCATTTCATTATCCATATACACACAGATAGATAATTCAAAATATCACAGATAGATAATTCACATATCATTATAAATAGATAATTCATATCACACCATTTATAATTAATTTAAAATGAATTAAATTAATTACTTCATCTCTAATTAATTTAAAGTAAATTAAATTAATTACTTTTATCACAAAAATCCTACTTACATAACCATTAATTAATTTCAAATCAATTAATTAATCATTCTCCAATTTCCATCTTAGTTAATCATCCTTGATTAATTATCCTTTAATTACATTCAAGTAATTATCCTTTAATTAATTTCACAAATTAATTTTCCTTAACCAATTACAGTAATTAATCTTTAATTACTATATTAATTAATTAACTATAATTAATTACATTAATCCTTAATTAATTACATTAATTAATTACTCAAAATAACTTATTATTGATTAATTAACCTTAATTAATCAACCCTTAATTACATCATTAATTATATAATTTAATGATCCCTAATTACATTTTAATTAATTATTCTATTTAAATTAATTACATTAAGAATTTAATCTTTACTTAAACCATAATTATTAATCACTCTTGATTAATCTCATTCGGTAATTAACTACCCTTAATTACTTCATTTAATAAATTAATTACTCCTTAATTAATTATCTCAATTAATCCCTTGATTAATTTCACAAAGTAATTTAATCCAAATTACTATCATTATTAAATCATCTTCAATTAATTACATACAATAATTACCCATCAAATCATTCAGTGATTAATTAAAATTAATTAAATTTAATTAATTAACTTAACTAATCAAATTAAACTCAATTAATTACATTAAGTAATTAATTCCTTAATTACTTCCATTTAGTAATTACACTTAAACATTTTCACAACTGTTTATCTTTAATTAATTTATCTAATTAATTATTAAAATTAATTACATTAATTTATTATTAAATAATCCTAGTTAATGACCTTCATTAACTATTAGCAATTCTTTAATTTCTTTTCTTAAGTAATTAAACTTAGATTAATCGTTATTAATTACAAATTAATCAATCTTAATAACTAATTTATTAACCACTAATTATTTAATTAATTTAAGTTTTAACTGTAACTTAATAAATCTTTAATTACTTGATTAACTAACATTTAATCATTTATTTAACTTAAACCTTAATTAATAAATTTCAACTTATAATTACTAATTTAATTAATCCAGATCATAAATCAATTAAATTATTTAAACCATTTAATTACCTTAAGGATTTACTGATTTTTAACTTTAAGATAAAAACCTTTACTTATCTATGGTTAAAATTATCATTCACAAATACATTTGAAAACATTTATTCTCAAATTTATTTAAAAATTTCATTTTTAAATTCAAGATTTAAAATGAAAACCAATTTGTCTTTAACAAGGTTTATAACCAATTTGAAACTTTGAAATCCACATGTTAAAGAATGCTTATGTCTCATAAAAGAAATTTAAAGATTTAAACTAAATTCCTTTTAAATTCAAATCATTAAAGTATACTTTAACTTTTAAACTTATTTACATCATTTAAAGTTATACACTTTATTCTATTTTCAAAACCTTATTTATTATATATATATATATATATATATATATATATATATTTTCAATTGAGATTCAAACTAACTAGAACCATATTTTAAAGCTTAGATTTAAACTGGTTTCAACTTTACGTTTTAAACTTCAGTTTTAAATTTTAAAACAAACCATTACAGGGTTTGTTTGAAACCTGTAACAGAATTCTAACCCGAGCCCAGACTTCTGAAACTCCAAGACAAAACCCCAAATGCTTCGGGTAACTCACGCATGTAACTCAAGGAAAAGAAAACCCTCACCATCCCAGACACAAATCCAAGCTGTGCACGTACACCATCAACTTCGCCTACTCTGATCATCAACGATGATCTACACACATCGGCAATCACCCTTACACCCTCTCGCAATCATCAGATCAACCTTCCAGACTCAAAGTCAAAATCGAGCTTCACATCCCAAACCTGGAACAAACTAGAACCACCACATCCCAAAACCTGGAAAACTGCCTCGATTGCGAAGTTCCGACCACCAGAAGTACTACAACTCTGGCCATGTCCACGTTAACACACCTACTTCCATCACCCAAAGCCCCATCGCACTCGATCAACTGTAGAACCCGTATTGATCGAATTTCCTAGCCTATTTAAAACTAGGGTTCCAGAAGAGAATCAACCACCGTTGCTTCCTCGATGAAGTGCAACACCATCTAGTATTTTTCCTAGAATCTCTTATCACTCCTCCATCATTACCTAAAACCCAACCTCTCCTAATACTTGGATCACCAGAAATTGACTATAACCCGCTTTCTGTTCAAACAAGAACTACAGCCTCAATTCCAAACTAAAAATCTTGATTCTTATGTTAAAAATCATATTTTGGTTGAAGTTTTCGATTGGTAATACTGAATTTATAATTTAAAAAGTTTGAGTTTTAATTTTACTTAATATACTCAGTTGTTTTAATACTCCAAGAGTCAACAAACCTTAATTTAACTAACTTAGATTTTTAAACATAAATCTAGGTTGAATTCAACAATATTTGTTTGATAATCGGCCCCTATCAAGAACCGGATCATGTGGAAGGAATTTTTAAACAAAAACTTGAGCCTGGGAAACATAGCAGAGTACAAAACATAAACACAATATGCACACACATATATACACAGGGACATACTTATACATATACATCATAAACATATTATTTTCAAAGATGAGTATGCAACAGAATTAATAACTTAAACTATTTGAATTTGTGATGTTACTCACCTGTTTAGAAGAGAAAGAACAGAGCATCATGAATTTGAAAACAGGCTTTGAAAACTTTAAAACTGGAAAATGATTTTTTTTTGAAAGTGCTATCCCTGTTTTTTTTTTATTTCCTGAAAGCTTTGCCTTGTTTAAACTGGAATTCTTTAAGACTTTTGTAAACGAAAATGGAATGAGATAGGTTGATATATAAAAATGAGTTACAGGGTTGTTTATTTCCAGGTACAAGATTATTAAATTAAGTCAGAGATTTTTTTCTATAGAGGGGGCTGAAATGATCTTATTGCTTGCTAGAGATGTTAGCATTAAATGCCATTGTCTCTTCATGTCTACATACTATCCCTTATCTTATTTCGTAGGGTACTTATATAATTGTATATAATTTTTCTTTCCTTTCAAGTGTACCAACATGAATATATATTTCTATATCTACTACAAGTGTACATAGATTTTTCTTTCCAGCATATCTAAACTTCATATATAAGATTCCTTTGCCTGGTCATGCTCTTATACTCTATGTATATAATACAAAGTTGCTATAGTTATTTGTATTGGTTTATTACTTAATTTATATCCATATACTTTTATACTTAAAGAAATTTACACTTTTATCTTTCTTTTATTTTTATTTTTTTAAACTTAAACTATTCAATACTTCATTTACTTATTAATATATACATATATATAGATAAATTTTAAGAAATAAAATAAAGCCCTTTATATAAAAGCTTATACAATTATCTTTAAATTCAAAAGATCTAAATATTTATCCTTTGAACTTTAAATTCAATTTCAAATCAAATTCTAAAATACAATTTTTAAAATCAAGTTATATATATACATATATAACAACATATTTAATTTGAAAATAACACTACTATTTTAAAATCTATTTATATTTATATATAAAACAACACATTAATAATGTTATTTGAAAATAATAATTTGTCAAATTTAAATAATTTATAACAGAGATTATACATTCCTATTATTATTAAATGGATTAATATCTCATATTTATTAACAATATTCTAAAACAAACCTTTTAATTAATCTTAAACTTAAGCTAAGATATAATTAAATCAATAAAACATTTATCTTAAACATTTTAAAACTATATATTTTAAATTAAATCATAATTCCCAAATTACCAAAATATATTAGAATTTGAAAACAAGATTCATTTATTTATTAGATTCAAACCAAAGATTTCTATTTATAATATATACAAATATATATACATTATAAATAGAAAACAATTTATTAGCTTTTTAAAAGATAAAATCACCCATTTCATATTTATTAAAAGAAGATTATTAAATTAATTCAAATTTTATTAACAAATATTATCAAATCAATTTAATTTTTAATGCAGATTATTAAATTGATATTGCCAAAAATTCCGGGATGTCACATTACTATCTTTGCAAACCTTTGTTTTAAAGATCTCAGTTCATATTCGATTAAGATCGATAATCGACTAATTGATTATCTAGTCCAAAATCATTGCTTATACAAATCAACATTCGTATACTTAACTCATTTCTGGCATTCCCATCTTAACTATCCCTCGTTCAAGATTGAAGCCCGATAGGTTAGAACTCTATTACTCCATCCCTACTTGACATCAATCTTTAACTCTTAGAAATATATCAACCTACTTCGCTGGCTTTTAGTGTTAAGTAAAGTTAATTACCATTTTTAAACAAGATAACAACAAGATTAACACGTTTTCGACATTTCAACTTATATTGTTCCTCATTCAAGAGTGAAGCCAGGTAAGTTTGGACACTAGTTGCTTCAAGCCTTGCCTAGACACCTCATTCTTGAATCTCACAAACAAACAAGTTTACTTGTCGGCTTTTAGTATTAAGCTTAGTCAATCATCTTTGTCAAAACTTATATATATATATATAATAATACTTTAGAAATACTTTTAAATAGGTTTAAATATCTATGTAAAATATTACTTGAAAATAACTAATTTATAAAGTTAGATTAAAAAAATGTTTCATATTTTATATCATTTTACTTTCAAAATTTGTAAATAATCATTAAAAGTTTAAAACTATATTTAAACTTCTACTCTTTTTTTCATACTCAAATACATTTTATAAGAACTTCCATAAAAAGATTTTATAAAGAAAAGAATTTAGAACCATTAAATCATGAAAAACTAGCCAAAACATCGCATTTTAAACAATTAAAACCATAAGCGACTTATTACTGCATATATAACTGCTGTTAAAAGTCTTTGTTAAAACAACATTGAAAAACACAAACTTTGAGACTAGTTTTAATCACTTAAAAAATGATTTGAGACTTCGCATTTTTATAGTAATTACTACCATTAGGTTACTTAAAAACCATTGAAAGAAATCCCTCAGAATATCTTTCCATTTATTTATAAAAATTCTCGAAAACAAGGGATTTCGAAGTGCACTTATAACGACTATTCTTGTTTCAAACACTTTCAAACTTACTTCAATTTAACACACTAGTTAAACAACCATTTAAACATAAAGTCAAGGCCACGTTACATATTTAATATGGTAATAGAAGTGAGGTTATACAATATAAAGTTATCATTGGCTTTCAAAAGCAAGAGGAGTCCAAAGTTTATAACTTTACTTAATTAATGCCACTGTAACTTTATTTGCACACAACATATATATACACAATATATACTTAAGAGATAGTGAGATAACCCACTTAGATCCAAGCCTAACCTAAGCACAAAGCTACAAGAACCAAAGAATCACCTCCTTCCATCAACACAAGCCTAAAGGTCCATTTAGCATTTCCAAACCAAAGCCACAATTCTCACCTCCTCCCACTTCTTACTTGCTAATCTGCTTTCCATGACGTCTTAGGCCCAAAGCCAAAGTTTAAAAGAGATTAGAGAAGATTTTGTTAACTTTTGAAAATGTTAGAGAGTAATTAGTGGATTAGTTTTTAAGCACTTCCACCATTTTCAACCATCCTACATCATCTCAAGCTTATGAATTTTTGTGATTATTTCTTAAGGGCGTGCTTCTCCTTATATAGCCTTAGGAATGTAATGGGAAAAGACCAAACCCCCCTCCCTCCAAAACCCTTATGATAACTTTACACCACATAGCTTAAGTGTTAAAAGAATTTCCTTATTTGCTTATTTTGAAATATTTCCTTTTTACCTCATTATCCTTTTCACACCTAACTAGATAAGCTTAGGAAGCTTCCTATTGTTTTAGTGCAAAATATGTTTATTTCATTAAATTGATTTTCTAAGCTAATAAGTGTATGTAAAAAAATCTGAACAACTTCTGATTGTTAAAAAGTTGTTTGTTGATAAAACGATTTTCGATCACATTTTCAAATTATTTATTTTTATAAACATTTTTTCAAAATAAGTTTACCATCATTACTTATGATTTAAAAGGAGGTTAAAAAGCTTATCAAATCATTTTAATAATGTTTAATCTAAGATTAAAATATTTAAATAATTGAGATATTTAAATATGAAGTGTTCGAAATTCCGGGTCGTTACATTTGACCATTTAAAATGAAAATGAACGTTCGAGAGTAGATGAAAAATAGGTACAATTGGGACGAAGAGAGTTAATCGTCACCTCAACCTCAAGAAGAGACATCGAAGGTGAGAATTGTATAAAATATAGTAAGAAACTTAATGTAGAACAAGAAATGTAGTTTTCATTCCAAATGTACTTTATTATAGAAAATTATTTTCTATAAAAGATATTCCCATGAGGTTAAGATATTTGGTCTAAAACTCTCGGTTGCAAACTAGTTACAATGGATGATATAATAGCCTATAACAAATGGTTGATGGAGCTTTGTGTTTCATGTGTTATTATATTAATGACGGAAATAGTGCGAGCTTACCATATAACACTCATTAATAGATGCATATAGGTCTGAAAGATTGTTTTCACATATATACGAAATATTATTTATGAATTAACGACTGTTTTTCAATATTGACTAAAAATAATTATAGTTTTATTTTGTTATGAATATTTGTTATAAAATAAATATAATGGTACGAATGATGTATTCATTCCAAGGTCCGTGGATACCAAAATGGAACCACTTACTTCTCATCGACATTTGTATGTGATACACAACCAGTATATCTTTGATAAGTCATAAAATTGAAAATAAAAATATAAAACATAACATGCAAAGGAAATTTAGCAATTTGATTTAATCGAATAGGTAAGTATATTGGAAAGAGTTCCAAAAGTACTTAATCTAAAATTCACTCCTCCTTATGATACATGACGATGTATCAATAAGCAGTAAACAGATGTTGGATAAAGTACGGTTAATTATCAGTGAAGTTGAGTTAACCTCTTTCTGTAAGGATGTTTACTTAAGAATAAGTACATGTGTTAAATTTTCATCTAAATAACAGCTTATGAGGCCATATTCATATAAGATATGAATTGATAAGAAATCCCGATCTTAAATAGTTTAAGATGCGTGGTTGTCTAATATATGTCGTGAACATAAGTTTTGTAAACTCAAAATTGAATCAGTTTTATGTAAGTTTTGGATATGATCCAAAAACTCTAATGTAGAAACTGATTATAAAAGATGAAAAAAAATTAACCTAGACTAAAATGGACATAACTCATTAAAATGTCTATATAGGAATTCTTACTCAACAAAAGGAAACTATGAGTTTCATATCAATGTTGAGAAAAGGAATTTTTAAGAAGAAAAATCTCAGTTGCCAATAGGCTATAAAAATTTTAGGCTCTAACATATGCCTTGATGCTTAAATTCAAAATAGATTCCAAGTACATACTCAAAATATGATTTTGGTTGTTGTACCTGAAGGGATACAATCCATCAGCCTTAGGCGTGTCTCCAAAAGGAAGACGGATGCAAGTGGAATATAGTAAACAATATTGATGAGAATAATGTTGTAAATTTCAATTATTGAAATTAGCGTAATATGTTCATCAGTCGTTGTACTTAGGTCAATTCAGATTTTACTTGAAAACCTGTTGCCCGATATAACTTTAAATTTTGGCACATCTTAGTTGGAAAAAAATTCTAAATAATGATTTAGGATAGACTGTTTGCACATGATGACTAGAATGTCAAGATGTTAGTATAAGCGATGACTAACTTTGTAAGTATTGGATAAGATCTACGGATAGATACGATAGTGTCGTTCGACAAGTGTCAGAGTTGAGCAAATATTTTGGCAAAAAAATCAAACAGTTTGATTTTCAGTCAAAATTCAAAGGAAGCATGTGTCTGTAAAAAAGAATTCTAAGGTCACTAAGATATTTCTAAACTACAAGACACTGAACTATTGATTGTTAATGATGTACTCATGTTAAAATCAGTTTCAATTTAGATGCCAACATATGAATTGAAAATAACATCTTTTATGACTAGTATAAAATGATGTTGTTATTGTCCCGAATGGTATACTTAGACACCATATTAAAATATTTAATATGGAGCATATAAGATGGATTCCTTATGCTTTTCTAATAGGAATTATCATATATGTTATGAATCTACTATATCATACTTTGCTTATGTATTTGATGCATTGAGAAAATATAAAATCCGATTTGATATCTTTAAATTATAGGTAAGAATATTATGAAGTGTTTTTGAAATACTAGGTAATTGTTTATAAACAATGTACTCCCTATGAAAGAGAGTTCAAATTCAAACTTCATAAGTGATATCGAATATAATATGTCAATGCTGAATTCATATTCAACCATAGTTAAGGAGCTTTGAGTTGGAAATATTCTGAATGACATGTGGTTGCTGATTCAATAAAAAGGCTATGTGGATCTCCTTGAATAATGCCACAATGAAAGTAATATAATATAAATACACATATTTATAACCGAGCTAGTAATGATTCCAAATGTTAAGAATCCCATAACTTTGTTTTGTGGAAAAAATGTTGAGATAAAGTTCATGAAAGAACCTAGGGCTCACAAGATGTCTAGACACATGCTTTAAAAGTTCCAAATTATAAAAGCAGTTTATCAAAATGAAGGGATGTTGGCAGATAGAGTAGATAGTAATACAATATAGCAGATTCATTCACTAAGGGACTAGTTCGATTAGTTCTGAATTGATTAGAGGAACACGATTGAGATTCCATAATTGACCCCAACTGCAAGTGGGAGATTGAAAGCGTTAGTGGTATGCTTAGGGGAAGTTATGTAATTTGTTACATAGATATAATTCTGTAGTTAATTTTTTTCATAGTAACAATGTTTGTTTTTCTTTATATACTTTTTTATGTTGTGATATAATTAACTAAGTAACCAATTTAAAGTACATGACCAAAAAATCCGTAAACGAAATGTTATATGATTGTAGCTGCAAATAGTTAAAATTATGAGTAATTAATCACAAAATAAAATGACATTTTAAAAAAAAATCCTGGTTATGATATTTTGGAAAAAGGTTACCGACTCATCCATTTGACTAGAGTACGCAACGCTATACAAATATTAGGCAATGTATTATTCAAGGCTATAGGGGCACTAAGGGGATACATACTCGTAATTATTGGATAACTATGGAATGACTCATCCGTGGGTTTCCCTTTGGTTTATAACAATAAGGTCAAAGGTAAACCTTAGGGTGACGATATTATAGAGTTCCCTCAACTTGAGAATACTTGTGAAACTTCATTGTGAATACTCCACCTTGATTATAGTATAATCATGGCACAATGATCCATCAAGCGAATATAGTTGGTTCTGTGTTTAAGCATTCGAAGTGAAGCACTATTAAATAGAAAATTTGTCTCTTAGTTGCACGAGGTTATTAAACCAAGCGATTATAGTATCACAGTCAATTGTAGTCAACTGAAAGTCAAAATCTCTAGCCATAGTAGTACGGTTAATGATAAATGTTTGTTAAACCAAGGACATTATTTTTTGATTAACCAAGTTGAATGTGGATAATATTGGAATTTTTACTAATACTAAATTCCATATATCCTAAAATGGTATATTTTTTATGAAGAGAACATATGTAATTATCGTTAGGTACCGCTTAAGAAAATTGAAATTGAATTTTATTAAAGGATTTTTAAGCGATGATTTCAACCAAACTGTTACATAACTAGCTAAGGTGACTTGTTAATGTTAATATTTTAATTCTCCAAAATTAATCTATTACTATACTCACTCCTCTGAGTCTTATAACTGTATTTGTGAATTCTCCAAAAAAGTACAGTATTTAATTAATTTTTAAAATGCTATAAATTGATTAAATTAGTAAATATTTGATAAATATTAATTATTAATAATTTATTTAATATTTTGTTGTTATTAGTAAACATTTGATTGCATATATAAAGTTATATTTGAGTGTATCAATATACGATATTAATATACTTTTAAACGAGATTTAAGTGAGAAATAATTACTTGAAGAGTTTTGGAAATTTTGCACCATATGGAACAACATAGGTCTACCATATAAGGGAAGAGAAATGGGTGGAGTAATTGAAAAGTAAGGAGGAATTAATTGGGGAAGTTTTAAATAGAAGAATTGGAAAGGTTCCATTCTCCCAATTAAAACAAATCTTCCGATTTAACTTCCTTTAGGTGTTTTCTTTCCCTCTTCTCTTACATCCATGGCTGCAATTTCCTTCTTCCTCTCTTACAAATAAAATCAACTCCAAAACAAATTAAAACATCAAATAAAATTAATAACTACTTGGTTCATCTGTCTTGTGCAAAGAGTGGGCGTTGATTTAAGAACCTAAGAAGGGATTTCAACTAAAGTGTCATTATTTGGCCAAATCTATAAGTTATGATCTAAATAGGATTATGTTCTTTGATGTTATATATTTATCACAATTTTATATGTACATATTTTTATCTAACCTTAACTTAGAATTAGTACTACAATTTAACAACATATTAAATGATATGATTTGTTTTAACATGATGAATTAAAAGCAAAATTTATATTTGCATAAATCTATGTTTAGATCATGAACTTTTGTTTTAATATTACCTATAATAAGATTCTAAACATATTATAAAATTTAATGATTTAAAATTTTCTACTTAAATATTTAGTTAATCCTAAAAAATAGAGATTTTTGATATCTTATTTAATTTGATGTGTGCAATTTTGTTTTTATAATTTTTGACGTTAAAAAGAATATTTTTGGGTTAAAACTTTATTTGCATTCATATACATATACACCCATATTTATATATATTTGCAAATACTTTAAAAAAGTTTAATGTAATATGGATGTATATTTGAATCGATTAGAAATTATTTTTGCTTAAGCATTATGTATGTATGTATGTATTTATGTATATGTATGTGTGTGTTTGTCAATTATATTGTTGGGGTATGAATTTAGAAACAATTTTATCCATAAATTTATTTTACGTTAAACAGTTTGAAATCAAGGAAATAATATATATATATATATATTATATACGTGGTAGATATAAATTTTAATATCTACATATGTATATATTGACCATGTTATTGTTTTTTGTTATTTGTTATATAAACATATTATTATCACTTATTATTTTGTATGAAGTTAGATATAGGAATTGAATGTTTGCAAAAGTGAAGGTTGATCAATTAATGATGCCACCTTTATTTCTTTCCTTTAGATCCTGATGTGATTACATTAGATCTAATGTTATGTTTGTTTCCATTTTAAATACTAAATCATTCATATTTGCTATATATATACCAATCCATATAGAAATATGAAAATATTTAATATATTCATACTTATGCAAATACCATATATAATTGGCATTGATTTAATTAATTATGAATAAGAAAATCTTAATAAAATATGATTTTATTAAAAATAACTAGATTGGATCTGATATTAAACATTAGATTTTGTAGGCCTATTAAGATCTAAATAGGATTTTTTTTGAAATTTACTCATATCACCCATTGTGAAATGGACCGAGTTCCATCAAACATCACCTTGAAAACTTGAGTTTGAGTTCCTCCATTTGCAACTTGGAATTCCATGCTCCTTCTTGCTACTGGCCTCTTGCTTTTAAATCCCTATAACAAATTACAACTACGAGTTCTAGATTCAGTATCTAAAACCAAATATGAAGCACTTATAGATAAACGATTCTATAAGAAAAATACCTTTAGGAGCAGAAGAGGAGTCTTTCCCTTTAAGCATTTTCAGATAATATGAACAATTCCTCTTCCAATATGCCTTCTTAGAACAATGGTGACATTCGTCCTTCTCTTCTTTGGCTTTAGCTTTACCCTTGCCGTCCTTTAACCTATGCTTTCTCTTTTTTGAACTATTCGAAAAGATGTACCTCTGACTGCGAGTACAACAGTAGGTTCTTTTGAGAATGTACTCGTGGTCATCCCAAGGATATCCATGATAGTATACTTCAGCGAGTTCATGTTGAAATTCAATATAAACAGCCAAAACTGTAGAGCCAATAATCCTAGAATCAAGTCAGTTTGTAACTCCATGTCAAGGGTTTTCCCATTGCAGCTAATCACTCTATGTACCCTATCATATTTCGTATGTAATCCTGGAGGGGAGTAATTATGCTCATTTTCATATGAAACAATGCCCATGAGATCTCGCACCTTGCGGTATGAGACTATTCACCCTACAGCTTTTGTAGGTGCTAAAATATTAATCAAACATCCATATTCTATTGCTTCTATGGAGCCCGATGCTTACGGTCGATGGTGCATAAATTGAGCAAGTTTATAGTCAATTAAGAATGACACATAGAAGGCTATTTGTTCGGGTGCAACATCTTTATCGGGTTTAGCCTTATAGCTTACCTGCAATTACATTTTAGAGTATTTCATAGATGAGTGTATTTTTACATTCCTTGGCATTCTTTATAGTTTGCGCCAATTAGTGTGTTTTTCTCTAGAAATAGCTTCATTGTTGCCATTTTATCTATGGATATTCATAAGAGTAAATTAGATAACATTGCATACGCTCTTATACTAATTAGGTTGGTTTATATATTTATCTAATAAGGCTCCCACTAGATTCTACATCTCTTAAAAATCGTAAAAGAGATATGATAATTTCTTAAATTCCTTAACAGGTACTAGGATCCATTTATTATGTTATTATAACCTTGAGGGTATCCATGAAATTGTAGTCCCCATAAATGGTAAGCAACGCTTTACTAATTATATACCATATATAATTTCCAACTATATATTCATTTTCTCTTATTCATCTTTATGACATTGGGTTGCTTAATGACGCAGCGGATAATTCAAATATGATGTAGATCGGTGAAAGTAGCAGTCGATGGATTGATGAATGCTGAATTGCCCGAATTCGTTGATCCGAAGATACCGAACTCTAGCTATCTCGAACTCGTTGATCGCGCACGATACCGGGTTCAAAGATCTTCAATTCTTCAAGCGTTGATCAAGCGCACTTGATTCCGCGAATCGGCTTCTACAATCGTTGAATCGAGCGCACTCGATTAACCGAAAGAGGAGATAGGAGATTACACTCAACTACCAATTTGGAATGAAAGCACAAAGCAATCAAAGAGAATTTTATTCAAAAATCAACAACCTTTACAAATGACTTCACTTGCCTATTTATAGGCTACAACACACCAAAACAGAAAAAGTACAAGTCTTAAGTCGGCAACCGACTTATCAACCTTGCCGACTTAACATAAGTCGCCTTATTTACACACAGTTCAGAAAGCTTAAAAAAAAAATACAAGTACTAAGTCGGTTCCGAGTTACAGCTTACGACCTACGACTTAACAAAGACTCCGACTTAACAAAGACAAAAACATCAAAGAAAATACAAGTACTTAAGTCGTTGCCGACTTAAAAATGCTACGCGACTCAACTTAGTAGCGACTTAAGGAATCAACGGTCCAGCTTAACTCGGCAGCAGAACTCAACGGCAACAAGTCTTCGGCGACTTAAAACATGCGCATCTCAGATTAGTGGCTTAAAGAAATCAATGGTTGATATTAACTCGGTAGAGGAATCAACGGCATCAGGGCTTTCGCGACTTAAAATTTCGACCGACTTAAATAAGTCGTAACTCGGTGCCGACCTATCACTTTTCTTAAGTCGGTGCCGACTTAACACTTGTGCCTTGTAACTCGGTGCCGACTCATCACCTTCCTTAAGTCGGTGCCGACTTAAATCCGCTTCGTTAAGTCGCAGCCTTGAAGCAACGTCCCCTTTGTTTTTCCAGTTGAGTCGGAGACGACTCATCACCGCCTTCTTAAGTCGGTTACGACTTATGCCGTCACCCCAGTTGAGTCGGTCACGACTCATGCCTGTTTTCTTAACTCGTAGATGACTCATAGCTCCTTCCATAAGTCGCCTACGACTTATGCCTTCGTCTCCGGTCTGAGCTACATCATCCTCCCCATGTTGAGAGAAATTCGACCTCGAATTTGCACGCTCTTCATCCCCAACAAACTCATCCCCATGATATGGTACGAGATGCTTAACATTGAATACGTCAGACGTATACACATCATCCGGCAGCTTCAGTTTATAAGCATTTTCATTGATTCGTTTCACAACTTCCACCGGACCAATTTTCCGTGCTTTCAATTTATTGTAAGCGCCTACTGGGAAACGATCTTTCGTTAACACTGCATAAACCAAATCTCCTTCGTTAAACTCAACATTTCGTCGTTTCAAATCTGCAGCTCGTTTATATTTCTCATTTGCTTTCTCTAATCGTTCTTGAACGATTTTATGACATTCCGTCAGCCCTTCAACAAAATCAGCAGCTTTCTTAATTGTCCCCTTCGAGTGTGGTATCATCGTTAAATCTAACGGTCCCTTCGGTAAACTTGAATAAACAATCTAGAACGGACTGAACCCAGTACTTCGATTCACAGCATGATTATGAGCAAATTCTGCCTGGCATAACTTCACATCCCAACTCTTCAGATTATCTTGAACAAGACACCTCAACAAGTTTCCCAACGATCGATTAACCACCTCCGTTTGTCCATCAGTTTGCGGATGATAAGCACTACTAAACTTCAGCTTTGTTCCCACCATTTTCCACAAACTCAACCAAAAATGACTCAGAAATCGAGTATCTTTATCCGACACAATAGATTCTGGCAATCCATGAAGTCGATAGATCTCCTTGAAAAACAATTGAGCAACATGAACAGCATCCGCCGTCTTCTTACAAGCAATAAAATGCGCCATTTTTGAAAATCTGTCAACCACCACATAAATGGAATCGTTACCACGCTGTGTCCTTGGTAATCCCAATACGAAGTCCATACTCACATCAACCCATGGTTTAGTGGGTACCGGTAACGGCATATATAAACCCGCATTAGTCGCAGTTCCTTTCGAAACTTGACAGATATGGCATCTCTCAACAAATCTTTCCACCTCTTTCCTCATTGATGGCCAAAAGTAGGATTGTGAAATTAACTGTAAGGTACGGTCTCTTCCAACATGCCCTTCTTCATGTAACTCCTTGATAATCTTCATTCTCAAACTACCCTCCGGTATGCACAATCGACTTCCTTTAAAAAGAAAACCATCTACCATCACGAAGTCATCCGTCTCTCCCTCCTTGACTTTTTCAACAAATTTTGCAAAGTAAGGATCATCAGTGAATAACTCTGGCAATATTTCAAATCCCGTCACTTCAACCTTTAGTGTAGTCAACAAATGACTCCTCCTACTCAAAGCATCAGCCACACGATTTGTCACCCCTGACTTGTGTTTCACAACAAAAGTAAACTGTTGTAGATATGCAATCCACGATGCATGTCTCGCTGAAATCTTGTCTTGCCCTTGCAAATGCTTCAATGCTTCATGATCAGTGTAAAGAACAAACTCCTTCTGGAATAGATAGTGTCTCCAGTGTTTGATAGATTGTACAACAGCATAAAACTCCACATCATATGTACTGTATCGCATCTTCGCTCCTGACAACTTCTCACTAAAATATGCAATAGGACGCCCCTTCTGACTCAACACCCCTCCAATCCCAACCTTGGATGCATCAGTATGTAGTTCAAACACTAGCTGAAAATCAGGTAGCACTAGAATTGGTGCAGACGTCAGCAATTCCTTGATCTTCCCAAAAGCACTCCCTGCTTCCTCTGTCCATGCGAACTGTTTACCTTTCATGCAATCTGTAACAGGTGCCATCACACTACTAAAGTGTGGAATAAACCTCCGATAAAATGAAGCCAACCCATGAAAACTACGAACTTCTGTTATCGTCTTGGGCTGCGGCCAATTTCTGATCGCCTCAACTTTACTTTGGTCAACCTGTATTCCTTTCTCTGAAACAACATACCCCAGAAATAAAACACTATGCGTCATGAACACGCATTTCTTCGTTGCAGCATAGAATTGTTCTTGTCGCAATACCATCAGCACTTCTCTAAAATGATTCAAATGTTCCTCTGGACTCCCACTGTAAATAAGAATATCATCGAAATACACCACCACGAATTTCCCAATGAACGGTCGAAAAATCTGATTCATCACCCTCATGAAAGTACTTGGTGCATTGGATAAACCAAATGGCATAACCAACCATTCGTATAGACCCTCTCTGGTTTTAAAAGCAGTCTTCCACTCATCTCCTGGTCTGATACGAATTTGATGATATCCGCTCTTCAAATCAATCTTCGAAAATATAGTAGCTCCGCTTATTTGATCTAACAAGTCATCCAACCTCGGCATTGGAAATCTATATCTCACAGTGATCTTATTCAATGCTCGACTGTCAGTGCACATCCTCCACGTCCCATCCTTCTTGGGTACCAATAAAGCTGGTACAGCACAAGGACTAAGACTCTCCTGCACACGCCCCTGTTCAAGCAATTCCTCTACCTGCCTCCGCAACTCTTCATGTTCCTTCGGACTCATTCGATAATGTGGTCTGTGTGGCAATACACCACCTGGAACAAGATCTATCTGATGTTGTATGTCCCTCAACGGCGGTAACTCCGTTGGTAACTCCTCTGGAAATACATCGTCAAATTCTTTCAAGATTGGTTTAACTTCTTCAGGAATTTCAACTTCTTCACTGCTCTCACGCCCAATCAACAAGAATACTTCCGGTTCTTCCTCAACCTCTTTAACAAACTCTTTTAAAGTCAATAAAGTTTTCAGCTCTTCAATTTCTTCTGATTTACTTTCTTCTTGTGATCTCTTCTTTGGAACTAAGATAATCTTCGTGCCTTTAAACATAAAACTGTAGCTATTGGTCCGACCGTCATGTAGTACTGCTCGATCATATTGCCATGGTCTTCCCAATAATAAGTGGCATACATCCATCTCTACGACATCACACCATATTTCATCTTTGTATTTCTTCCCAATAGAGAATGGTACACGAACTCGTCTATCCACTTTCACTTCTCCTCCTTTTCTCAACCATGCTAACTTGTATGGACTCGGATGTTTCTCTGTCTTCAATTTCAACTTCGTCACAGCTTCCTGCGTCGATCACAAACTTACACACCTTCCCCAGAATAGTACATGTTGTCTGAAAGATATTACTCCTCAACCAACTAGCTTCCTCCTGCTTCGGTGTTAAACACGATCTCCTCAGCATTAGGTTACAACCTTCTTCTCCTGACGCAATATCCTGCTCATCCTCCTCAGCTGGATTAGAACAATCTTCATCAACATCCTCATCGTCAACTTCTGCAATCATGGTTCTCTTCTTTGGCTTTGGACACTCACTGCTTTTATGACCCAATTCCTGACAATTGTAACATTTGAAACCATTGTTAACCCTTGTCTTCTCAGCCTCCTTCACCACTGGTCTACTGATAGGTTTAGAAACATTAGAA
This sequence comes from Allium fistulosum, assembly GCA_030737815.1. Taxonomy (NCBI): domain Eukaryota; kingdom Viridiplantae; phylum Streptophyta; class Magnoliopsida; order Asparagales; family Amaryllidaceae; genus Allium; species Allium fistulosum. The sequence goes on from CM060903.1 coordinate 1,048,526,798, forward strand.
TTTCCTCCAACACCCTTCGCTTGATTGTTAGAATTAGTAAACACACTACCTCCTCGTCTCCCTTGTTTTTCCCAAGCCAACGCTTTCTGATGTGCTTCCGCTACAGATCTTGGATCGAACATATTGACCATATCCTGAATCTGCATTCTCAATCCTCCAATGAACCTAGATGTCAGCTGCTCTTCTGTTTCCATAATATCGTTCCTTGCAATAAGTTGATAAAATTCATCAGCATAGTCATTCACAGACTTCGTTCCTTGTCTCAAGTTCTGCAACCTCTGATACATAAGCGATTGATAATTATAAGGTAAGAATGTCGCTTTCATCAATTTCTTCATCTTTTCCCAAGATTCAATCTTTGACTTCCCCATACGTTCACGTGTAAGCTTGGTTTGCTGCCACCATGCCAAAGCTCTACCCCTCAGCCTCGTAGCAACCAACTTCACTCTACGATGTTCTGGTACTTCTTTGAAGTCCAAAATCTCCTCAACATTAGCCACCCAATCTAGAAACTCCTCTGCTTGCATACCACCCTTGAATTCAGGAATTTCTGTCTTCATCCCCGATTCCCACTTATGATCATACTCAGAATAGTTTCTTCCTTGACCTCTTCCTTGAATACTACCACCATCATACTCCTCTTCAAAATCAGATGCATAACGATGTCGATTCTGACCACCAACATCTCTACTATCATTGTGCCTTCCACCATCATCCCTTCTTTCTACGTTCCTCCGTGCATGATCATTCACGTTCCTCCCACGCCCTTGATCATTTTCAACACTTCGGTTTCGATTAGAATGTGGTGAGATTCTACTACCCCCATGGTTAGATTCGGGTGAAACCCTTCTCCGATTTTGATTCATCTCTGTCATAAGCTTCTCTAATCGGCCAATTCCTTCATTTAGCTTCTCACTAAAATTCTCATTGATTCTTTGCTCCATCTCATCAGCCTCTTCTCTTCGATATAAAGCTTCTACGTTTTGGTGGCGATTAGCTCTTCTTGGAGGCATACTTGAAAACTTCACAAATTCTAACACTTTTCGGATTTTGATCCAAAATGAAACGGATCGAAAACTTCCACTTTGTAGCAAATCGCGATGAACACGATGGACAAAGTTTCGGCCTCCAATGCAAATCCGAACTTCAATCTTCAAACAAATGCGAACAACTTCTTCCTCTCGGCCGTGTCCCAACACTTCAAGCTCGGCTTCTCCTCAAACTTCAAAACTCTTCAAATGATTAGGCTCCAAGTCTCGATCTAGCTATGATTGGCTAGAACAAGCTCTGATACCAAAACTGACGCAGCGGATAATTCAAATATGATGTAGATCGGTGAAAGTAGCAGTCGATGGATTGATGAATGCTGAATTGCCCGAATTCATTGATCCGAAGATACCGAACTCTAGCTATCTCGAACTCGTTGATCGCGCACGATACCGGGTTCAAAGATCTTCAATTCTTCAAGCGTTGATCAAGCGCACTTGATTCCGCGAATCGGTTTCTACAATCGTTGAATCGAGCGCACTCGATTAACCGAAAGAGGAGATAGGAGATTACACTCAACTACCAATTTGGAATGAAAGCACAAAGCAATCAAAGAGAATTTTATTCAAAAATCAACAACCTTTACAAATGACTTCACTTGCCTATTTATAGGCTACAACACACCAAAACAGAAAAAGTACAAGTCTTAAGTCGGCAACCGACTTATCAACCTTGCCGACTTAACATAAGTCGCCTTATTTACACACAGTTCAGAAAGCTTAAAAAAAAATACAAGTACTAAGTCGGTTCCGAGTTACAGCTTACGACCTACGACTTAACAAAGACTCCGACTTAACAAAGACAAAAACATCAAAGAAAATACAAGTACTTAAGTCGTTGCCGACTTAAAAATGCTACGCGACTCAACTTAGTAGCGACTTAAGGAATCAACGGTCCAGCTTAACTCGGCAGCAGAACTCAACGGCAACAAGTCTTCGGCGACTTAAAACATGCGCATCTCAGATTAGTGGCTTAAAGAAATCAATGGTTGATATTAACTCGGTAGAGGAATCAACGGCATCAGGGCTTTCGCGACTTAAAATTTCGACCGACTTAAATAAGTCGTAACTCGGTGCCGACCTATCACTTTTCTTAAGTCGGTGCCGACTTAACACTTGTGCCTTGTAACTCGGTGCCGACTCATCACCTTCCTTAAGTCGGTGCCGACTTAAATCCGCTTCGTTAAGTCGCAGCCTTGAAGCAACGTCCCCTTTGTTTTTCCAGTTGAGTCGGAGACGACTCATCACCGCCTTCTTAAGTCGGTTACGACTTATGCCGTCACCCCAGTTGAGTCGGTCACGACTCATGCCTGTTTTCTTAACTCGTAGATGACTCATAGCTCCTTCCATAAGTCGCCTACGACTTATGCCTTCGTCTCCGGTCTGAGCTACATCACTTAACAAATCAACGTTAGACACTTTAGACCCATCATTTTGCGATAGCCTAACAATAATTTTGTAACCCTCTAAGGTACTTAACAAAGTTACAAAATATTCTTACTAATTCGGGGACAATATACATCACTATAAATATTTTATGGCTTGTGGTTGCTCAACAACCATAAGTGTGTGTAGCATTCTATTTATATTGTAAATGCTAAAGAATAGCATTATTTTAAATTCATAGGTTAAAAATAATTGAATATTCTGACATTCTAAGGGAGATGAGTATGTATACTCCCTTAAGTCTTTATAGGTTTTAAGTCATTTAACCTCCTTTTTCATTAACATATGTTATATATATATATAAATTTATTATTACATTTATAATTCATTAAGTTTTGTATATACACACATATATGTATTTCGTTATAAATTAAATCTTTTAGTTAATTTAAATATAACATTTATATTTAAAATTTAAAATAATTCTAAATTTGCATTTTATAACCCTTTATAAAATTTTATCGTATTTTATTTAAATTCAACCCAATTTTAGATTTGAATTTGGTATATTCAACTACACATATTTGAACCAATCTAAGGCACAAACATTTTGGGCCTTCTAATAAGAGCATACCTTTGAAATGAGCCACTTCGATGAGCCAAGTAAGGGCCAAGAGATGAGAGGTTTTACCTTCAGAAGAGCGTTCTTTAATTAGAGTAACCTTCTCCGTAGTTGAACACCATTACCTTGCCACCCATCTAAGGATTTTTCAAACGATCGCTCTAAGCATTGGTTAATTATTCATGTGAATACAATGCAGACTCCAATACCATTGTTGTATCAGCTCTTGGATCATTGTTGGTTGAGCCCAAACTCCTTTGTGGTGACTTGATAGGACCCTTTAGATGCAAGTTTTACATGTAGCCCTCCACTCACATACAACCTGTCAACTTCTTATCCTAGAACATGTAAGGGAAAGAGTTAATGCTTGATCATGCATCAAAATTGCGAGAACCCTCTATCATCTTCTTGCTATGATATCATTGTTGGATCAAATGCATTAGCAGCAAAGTGAAAAGGGGAACTTTCAGAAAATCCTTTTATTAATTTTGCAATAGATCTCATTTTGTTTTATATGAATAATTTATTATGCTAAATCATATTTAGTGAATATTTGTAAAAGGAGTTGGTCATTTCAATATAGTTATGTTTTGTTTTATTTAAAACTATTCAATATACATATGTGTTATACTTTATACACAACATACCATAATTTTAGTACAATTCAATTTTTGATTATTATATTTTATAGGATAGGAATCCACATTCATAATGTGAATATCATAAACGTTATGAATTAACATAGGAGATTATATGAACATCAATATGGAATATATGTAAATTTTTGATTTACAGTTATAAAGGGGAAAATAATATTAAGAAAACCTACTTAATATATTTAAATGGTTTCATAAAAATGGATGATTATGTGTGTGTGTGTATGTATGTATGTGTGTATGTGTGTGAATTTTATTTTTGGCCTTTAATATATTTATAATATATTTTTTAATTAATAAAAATTGTTTTTTATTCAACAATTGTGTGTGTGTGTCTATATATATATATATATATATATATATATTGAGATATATGTTTAAAAGTGGAAATTAGGTTGAAGGCTTCTCATTCCAGGGTAATAAGTTTTAAGGACAATTTACAAAAAAATGATAAATTCATTTATCTTTTAAAGTTATACCGGAAAATGATAAATTCATTTATTATTATTTCTATATAATTGAAAATGATAACTTCATTTATCTTTTTTCCTGTAAATTGTCCTAAAAACTAATTTTTCAAAAGTACCATCCTTAAAACTTATTACCATGCACAAAGAAGCCTTTTGAGTGAAAATCCTATGTTTAAAATTTGAATTTAAACTTAAATTTGACTAAATATAACCACATATATCATTTTTTCTAGTTCAAAAGATTATATATACACATATATTAAAACCATATATATATATTATTAAACCCAAAAATTAATTTTTTTTGGTTTGAGTTCAAGTAGTGCACTCATTTTAATGTCTCGGGAGTTCAAATCCATGACTATAGAATCTCAGCCTACAGCGCCATATACTTGCTACTTATGCTAATTGTCCTTGACTTTTTCCATTTAATTTTAAAACCCATGAGAAATTTTTTAAATTGCTAAAAACCCAAAAATATTTTTATTATATATATATAACTTATATATGTATATATATAGGGCCATGAGAAATAGAACTTTTTTATAAATTTATATGTATATATTTTATCTATTAATAAAATTATGTAAGCTAATATAAATAAATATATATATATATATGTATGTACATATGTATGTACGTACATATATTCATAATTTTTATTTATTTTCAATTTATTTTCTAAATATAATCAAGAGAATCTGAAGGAACGATAAACTCCTAAAGGGAATTATGTTGTGCACGTCCGCTTCAACTCATGGCACCTATAACCCCTAGGTACTATTTTTTGTAAGAAGTGTGTGCAAGGAAGGGCTCAAACCTGGGAGTTTTAATAATAAATTAAAAAACTAATAAGTAAAAACGTAATTTTACATAAACGAACAAAATAGTAAATATTCGCAAATGTTTGATTTAGCCTCGAGACCAATTACATTGCATCCAGAATTCCATTTATAACCAGAGAACATATATAACTTATTGAATTCAATAAAACCTGCCAGAATTAGCACAAAGTAAACTTAGTGGCATTTCGTAAATAATGATTTTAGGAATTAACCCGATAACTCTAATTTTCAACTATAAATATAGAACTAAACCTCACTTCTCTTCATTGCAAACAACTACCCACCTCTCTCATTCTTCATACTCTCTTCTCCTTCTTCCTCCTCAAACAAATTAAATATAAATTCAAAAAAGAAGGAAAAAATTAAACAGAGATAAAGATAGAAAATTTGAAAATAAAGTGAAAAAATAACCAAACACATTAGCAAGCTAGGAAAAGGAAGATTAGTGCTAATTAGAATTAGGTTAAAAGAGAAATCTCTTTAAAAAACATTTCCAAGCGAGTGGATTAATACGATGCGTGATGATGTAAGCAAGCAATTGGATTTCTTTTATATAGCTATTTAAAATTGAGAATATGATTTTTAGTTTGAATCAGTGATTTTCAATTGATAATTCTTATGAATTGTATGAGTTGGAAAACCCTAGGAAAAGATTTCAACATTATAATTGTTGTAACTCAGGAAGGAATGGTTAATTAAATTGAAACTACTCTAATTTTATAGACCTGGTTCTCATATGATAAGTGGGATTGATTTTTAATGGATAAAAAGGCAATTGAATATATACCTTTTTAGAATTTACCTACAATTGATTCTATTAACCTTGAAATATATAGAGATTATTGATATAAATATACGTAAGTCATTGATTGAAATGTTATATACAATCATTGAGATAAATTAGCTAAAGTTGTCTATAAATAAAACTAGAAATTATGCCTAAAATACTACTGAAAATAAACCCTTAAATTTATACTTGAATCCGCAAATAAGATGAATAAAACAAGTAAGATAACGAACTTGGAAACATCAATTCACATGTTTGAATTGATGACTAGACATCTAAATTTTAAGATATACGAAACGTGAAGAAATTAGTTCAAATCTTGCATGATTCAAACATCTGGACTTATGTTTAGACGTCTCGAATCGAAGTTAGACGTCTGAATATATGGTCAGATATTTGAATTCCTATAGCAAAAAATTTCTACATGGGGTCAAACAACTGAATTAAAAAATCTGGCATCTGAATGGCTGATGTAAGCCTTGGTTGAACCTAAACCTGGTGCAGGACAAGTAGGGTAGATCAAGGAAACTTGTTCCTACTTCTTCGACTTTGGGAGTCCACATAATTGAATGGAGTTATGCAATGAGATGGAATAGTAACACACTTGGCGATGTCCAAGTTTTCACTTTATGAAGTTGTTAAATGTGACACTCAACATGATGTGTGATTCTATCGCAATTAAATGCTTTTGAGCATACGCACACTAATGAGGAGGTTAGTTAAGGCTTTTGGAGCAAGTGAGCATAGGCATTGTGATGTATACTTAGTATTGTGCATAGTTACGGGTGCTAATAGGGAGGTTACTCAATGCTTTAGGGGCAAGTGGGCTTAGACATTGTGACGTATGCCTGGTATTGTGCATAGAATTCAGGACATCGGGCACTAACGGGGTGGTTACTTAATGTTTTAGGCGCAAGTTGTCTTAGACAATATGATGTGTATCCGATGATGTTCATAGGATAATGGACGTTAATGAGGAGATTACTTAATTCTTTTAGGGAAGTATGGGCTTAATGCCTCAGGCATTATGAGGTACACTCAACGGGGCATGTTGGTCATCGAGATCGTATATTCGGGATTCACATTGGAGATTTTCTATTAAGAGTATTATTTGGATGGTTCATTATTAAGGATGCTTACTTGATGCATGGTTAGGTACATTAGGGATTGTTGCACCTTAGTGGGTAGATTGACTAGTTCCATATACATAACCAATAAACACAAATGAACACCCTAGGTCGTGTAGATTATAATGAGAATTTAGTTACTCATGAACACCATACACCAGCGATAAATTCATTCACCGAACTTTGTTTGATCCCCTCATTCGCTCCCCATTTGTATCTATTGTAGGAGGATAGGGCATGAGGTGAGATGATTTGGAAAAGGTGCATGGAGATGGTAACATGACGTATGGAGATTTATCAATTTATAGCCATTTTCTATGTACCTTATTTTATTTATTGGACAGGCCTTTACTATGTTGTTATTTAGAGATTCTATTTTTTTAGTTATTGTATGTACCATGGTTATCCTGAGATTGTATTACTTTGGATTATTTTTAGTACTTATATTTTATTTCCTTCCATTGTGATATCTGAAAGTGTAGAAATGTTAGATATCTTATTGTCTTTGTATCATGTAAACCATAAAAACCTAATGACTCGTACTTCTTGATGTGACGCGAGTTCAAATGCCATTTTTTGGCTTTGGATCAATGTGCCTGGAGGTGCAGGATTATCACACTTGGTATTAGAGCCTAGGTTCAGGATTCATTATGGATAGGCACGGATTGAGAGAACGTACTTGTATATATTTCAAATTATGACACACACACACATATATATGTATATGTATATATATATATATTTCGGTGTAACACAAACATACCCTCATGTTCCTTTAATTCTTAATACTATTTGGGGAAAGTTGCAAATAATTCCTTAACATTGATAAATGAGATAGGCAATCAAACTGGAAGTGGTTCTGGTGTAGCAGTTAAGGTTCCAGGCATGAACATCTCGATATGGTTCCACTGGTATCTTCAAGCAAGAGGCTAGACTAAACTTACCCTATGGAGGACCCACAACACAAGCACAAAGTGCAGCCCAAGCTCCTCCGTCGGCTTTGGACTTCCCCAAGCTATGTCAGGATTTCTAGAGTCTAGGTGGAAGGAATTATTTTGGGACTGAATCATTTGTTGAGACGTGGGCTTGGATGAGAAACTGTGATCAGATATTTGCTGTGTGGGCATAAAGGATATGAAGAAGAGATAGTTAGCTTTGTGGCACTTGCAAGGAGAAGCCTTGAATTGGTGAAATATTGTCACTATGAGATGTATGAGGTTGGAATTTTTTGGACTAATTTTAAGAGGCATTTGAAGACTAAGTTTATTTCGAAGGTCGAATGGGGAGTGGAGATAGAGAAGTTCATCCATTTGGAGCAAGGGATGGTAGAGTTAAGAAGTACGTCAATGAGTTTAATCAACTAATAAAGTATGCCCTGAACCTCATTAGCATACCAATGAAAAGGCAATAAAGTTTGCTAAAGGAGTGAATCCATCTCTAAGGCATATTGCTTTGAGCCATGTACCCATAGGAGCTACCTTTGAGAGCTTAGTTAAGATAGCAACATTGAACTCAATTACTAAGGATGGACCTAAGAGGATAGAAGGGAAACCAATTCAGCAAAATCAATACAAGGATAGAATGAGGGCTCAAGGCAAGATAAAGGAATAGGGAGTGTAGGAGGTGCAACAAAAAGGGGACATATAGCAAGAGATTGCAGAGCGAATCTTTTGAAGATCAAATGCTATAAATGCAACTAGTTTGGGCATACGAGGAGGGAGTGTCCGACCCACCTAAGACCTCTACCCAGGTGGTTCCAGCTTATGCACTTGATGTTATTCTAGCTCGAGCGCAGCTCCAGCCATGGAAAAGGGAAACAAAGTCATCATAGAAGGTGCGTTGACTCTCCCTCTCTGATTTATCTATTTGCACTTTATTTGATACTGGAGCATTACACTCACTTAGATACCAATATAGTCATTGACCTTATTATAGTGCCAAACCCTGTTGGAGGATCGATCCATCCATCCATGATTTGCAAGGGTTTGAAATTATATATTTTGGGTATCGAATTTGATTGTGATGCTTTCGTTTTTGGATTTTCTTGGTTTGGTTTGATTCTAGGGATGGACTAGAGACTATGCATGGATCAATACTAATTCATGATAGGAAGGTATTCTATTTGGGTACTCATGGTAGGCCCAACCATGAGGTTTCCTATGACCTTAAAAGTTATGTTATGCGAGTTTCCTATATTCTCTTGACCTATCACATGATGAGTTGGCTTTTGTGCCTATAGATCGTGACTTCCTAGATGTCTTTACTGAAGTTTCTGTTCTTCCTCCTCTTCGGGAGATCAAATTTCAAATTTATGTAAAGGAGCATGCTAGACCTGTTGTCTTACCCTTTGGGCATATGGCTCCTAGGGAAAGGCGGGAGCTGAATAAATAGGTGAATGAGTTATTGGAGAAAGGTTTTATTTGAAGAAGTATATCAGAATGGGGTGCACCTATAGTCCTTACTGCTAAAGGAAATGGCTCTTTGTGGCTTTGTGTCGATTGTCATGAACTGAATAAGTTAACAAAGAAGAGTCGTTATCCACTACCATGAATAGATGGTATCTTCGACCAGTCGGTTGGAGCAAAGGTATTCTCCCAATTTTACTTGACTAGCGGATTTCTTTAGTTGCATATAGCCGATGATAGTATTCGGTTTCGTACACTCGATGAAATTTACTTGTGGTTAGTCATGCCATTTATACTGATCAATGCACTAGCATATTTCATAGATCTTATGAGTCAAGTCTTTTAAAGGATTTGCTAAATAAGTTCATGGTGGTATTTTTTCAATGATATACTTGTCTATTCCAAAAGCAAGGAAGGGTACAAGTTGCATTTAGGACAAGTGCTCAATGCTCTCCATAGGCATAAGCTAAAGGAATTTTTTTCCAAATGCCGCTTTTGACACAAGGAGGTTCTCTTTCTAAGGCATGTTCTTTTCGAGTATGGACTATCAGTCAATCCTAGTAAAGTTGTTACATATATAATTAGAACATATCAAAAAATACAACGGAGGTGAGAAGTTTTCTTGGTTTGGTTGGCTATTACAGGAAGTTCATTAAGGATTTTGTAAAAATTTCCACATCATTTACATGCCTTACCAAGAAGAATTTAGTTTTCTCATGGAACTCATAGTGCGAGCATGCTTTTATTAAGCTAAAAGAGTTGTTAGCTAGTGCACCTATTTTGGTACTCCTTGGTTCAAAAGCATTTGCAAAATATACGAATATTAGTGGTACAAGATTGGGCATTTTTTGATGCAAGAGAGTATAATTGTTTGTTACGCTAGTCGACATTTGAATACACGAGAGAAACTATCCAACCCATGATCTTGAGTATGCATCTATTATTTTTTCCCCTCAAATCTTGAAGGCATTATCTTTTGACGGAGGGGGCTAATTTGAGTTATCCATGGATTGTAAGTCTCTAAAGTATTTGTTCTTTCAAAAGGATTTGAATTTGAGGCAGTAGAAATGGGTGGAATTTTTGGAGTTGTATGAGTTCAGTATCTCATATACTCGGGGGAAAGGCAATGTTGTAGCCGATGTCTTGAGTAGAAAGCATGCAATGCTATGCCTTATGTTTATGAAATGGAAGCACTTGGAGTTCATTTCTATATTTGATTTCCTACCTTCGTAGTACCTTATACTAGGGCCATTGCAGCATTGGATGTTTTGCCTTCATTTGTGGACCGTATTGGTTCAAGTCAGAAGCAAGCACAAAGTTATTGGGTATTTTTAAGAAGCTGAGCAGAGGAGAACATTCGATCCATTTGGACCGTTATTCCATTGGCTCGAGAGGATAGATGCGAAGAGATGGTAGGTTGTGTGTTCCTTTTATTAAGGAGTATGGTACAAAGAGAGTCTTGTCGTTCTAAGATGACTATTCATCCTAATGGTGACAAAATGTATCATGATATAAAGAGGTTTTTTACCAGCCAAGCATGAAAGACATGTAGCGGAGTTTGTTTCCAAGTGTTCAATTTGTCATAGAGGAAAGACGAAGCAGAAGAAGCCTGGTGGATTATTACAGCTTTTGGATATTCCATGATGGAAATGTGGGGGCATCTCTATGGATTTTTTTGATAGGCTAACTAGGAGTAGAATGAGGAACGAGAGTAATTGGGTAATAGTTGATCGACTGACCAAATGCACAGATTGTATTCCAGTTAGAAGTGCAAGGATAGTTGCTTCTTTGACAACTTATACGTGAAGGAGATAGTTCATTTGCGTGGAGTTCCTTCTAGTATTATCAGTGATCGAGATTCGATTTTCACTAATGTGTTTCGAAGGAGTCTAGGCACTGAACTAAATATGAGTACCGCATATCATCCATAGACGGACGAACATGCAGAGAGGGGGAATTGAGTATTAGAAAATTTGATGTGGATGTGTATCTTGAACTTTGGAGGTTCTTAAGAGGATCACTTTCCATTAGTAGAGTTTGCATATAATACCAGTTATTAGGTAAGCATTGGGATGGCACTATTGAAGGCATTGTACAGGAGACCATATAGATCTTTGCCTTGTTGGTCAAACAATACAGACAGAATCACTCTTAGACCGACATGATTAGAGGAAAAAGTAAATTTGATCCATAAGAGGATAAAGACTGCATAGGACAGATAAATATCACATGCTGACAGGAGATACACGGAGTTGGAGTTCGTAGTGGGAAACATGATCATTATGAAGACCTTGCCACTTAGACATGTTATGAGGTTTGGCAATTTCGGGAAAGTTTGTACTGAGGTTTGTAGGGCCTTTTCCGATTTTGGAAACAATAGGGAAGGTAGCATATAAAAAGGAGCTTCCTGAAAAGTTGACAGGGGTTCACAATGTCTTTCATGTGTCACATTTGTAGAAGTGTTTATGGTTCAGCTACATTGGTCAAGCCGAATCATTTAAATGTAGTTGAAGTAGATAGAGTCACTTTTTCACTATGCACCAACTCGCTTTGTTGAGAATGAGATAAAGCGACTCTGCAATAAAGTAATTAAGCTAGTTAGAGTCCAATAGAGAGATGATCCAGTTGAGAGTACTTGGGTGCCCAAGGAGAAAATATGAGCTACCCATCCATAGCACTTTCCCATTAAGTTTCCATTTTAGTTAGTATGATTGCTTGAATGCATAGTATTTAGCTTAGTATATTCCATACGTAGGTTTATATAGATGCTAGGCATGGATGTGAACGTGTCATTATGACATGTTTTGTATAACGATTGCTAATTAATGTATTTGATTATTTAATTGCACATATGGGCTTATATGTTCATGTTGGCCAACAACACATATCGCTTTGTATAATTTATTATATCATATGTATAATGGTTTTTGCATTTTTTGCATATGTATTAAATGATTGCTCATCTATATAAAATTGCAAGTATATAGGACGTTGCATACATTTTGGATACATGGCATAAACCCTTACATTTTAGGAGGTCGACTAGTTCAGGAGACTGCATAATCTTGCATTATCTATATGTTCATATGCATTCCATACTTATATGCACATGCTGCATTTGAAATTTTGAAATTATGGACAATGTTTGCAAGTGGTTGAGTAGATCGTTATAGATATTGATTTTTGTGAGTGAGTTTTTCCATCCTTGGAGATTTCGAAGATGAAATCCTTTTAGCAGGGAAGAATGTAACACCCTAGGAATTTTAATAACTAGAACATTAATAAGTTTAAAAACGTAATTTTACATAAAAGGGCAAAGTAATAAATTTTTAGTAACTTTGGAATTAGTCCTCGAGACCTATTCCATTACGTATGGAATTCCGTTTATAGTCAGCAAACATATATAACCAGTTGAGTTGGATAAAACGGGCCAAAATTAAGGACAACTAGACCCAATAACATTTTCCATAAATAATGTTTTCGGGATTTAACCCGATAAACCTAATTTTCAACTATAAATACAGAGATAACCCTCTTCCTTTTCATTCCGAAACCTAGCCACAGCCTCTCTCATTCTCCATACTCTCTTTTTCTCTTTTCCTTTCTCAAACAAATCAAATCTAAATTCAAATAAATGGAAGAAAAGAGAAGAGTTAAACTTGAAAATAAAGAGAAAAGGCAACCAAACACAAAAGCAAGCTAGGAAGAGTAAGAGAAGCGCTAAATCGAATCGAGTTGAAAAGGAAATCTCTTCAAAAAGCATTTTTAAGTGAGTGGATTTATTACCATGTGTTATGATGTAAGCAAGCAGTTGGATTTCTTTTATATATCCATTTAAAATTGAAAATATGATTTTTAATCTAAGTCAATGATTTTCAATTAATAATTCTTATGAATTGTATGAATTGGAAAACACTAAGAAAAGATTTGAACACTAAAATTGTTGGAACTTGGGAGGGAAGGGTGAATTAAATTGAAACTATTGCAATTCTATAGATCTAGTTCTTTTATGATAAGTTGGATTGATTTTGATAAATATAATGGTACTTAGATACAACCTTTAGAATTTACCTAGAATTAATTCTATGGACCTTGAAATATACATAGATTATTGACATAAATATAGGTAGGTAATCGATTGAAATGTTATGTACTATCATTGAGATAAACTAGCTGAAGTTTTGTATAAATAAAAATAAAAATTGTACCAAAAATCCTATTAAAAATAAACCCTAACATCTATACTTGAATCTGTGAAGATGACAAATAAAACAGCTGAGATATCAGACTTAGAAACATCAACTCGGATGCTTGAATTAATGACTAGATGTTTGAATTTCAGGAAATACGAAATAGAAAGGAATCGTTCAAATCTGGCGTGATTCAGACGTTTGGACTTATATTCAAACATCTAGAATGATTTTGATGTCTGAATTCCTATAGCAATTTTTTTTATAGGGGATCTGACGTTTGAATTAAAAATTAAACATTTGAATGGCTGAAGTAAGTCCAGGTCAAACCTGGACTTGTTGCAGGCCAGGTAGCACGGTCATGTAAACTTGTTCCCACTTCTTCGACTTTGGAAGTCTACGTAACAGAATAGAGGCATGTAACAAGATGCAATAGTATCACCTTGGTGACTTCGTATGTTCTCCCTTCATGACGTTTTTAAACGTGACAATCAACGTGGCATACGATTATATCACAATTAAATGCTTTGGAGCATACAAGCACTAACAAGGAGGTAGGTCAATGCTTTTAGGGCAAGTGGGCTCAGGCATTGTGATGTGTATTGGTGTTGTGCATGGTTACGGGCGCTAATAGGGAGGTTACTCGATGTTTAGGGGCAAGTGGGCTTAGACATTTTGATGTATACCTGGTGCTACGCATAGAGTTTAGGATATCGGGCACTAACGGAGTGGTTACCCAATATTTTAGGGGCAAGTGGACTCAGACATTATAATGTATACCTGCTATTGTGCATAGGATAATGGATGTTAAGAAGGGGTTGCTTGGTGCTTTCATGGCAAGGTAGTCTCAGGCATTATGAAGTATACTCAACAAGGCATGTTAGTCATCGAGATTGTATATTTGGGGTTCACAATGGAGATTATCTACTCAATGTATTATTTGGATGGTTCATCATTGAGATGCTTACTTGATGCACGATTAGGTACACTAAGGATTGTTGCACCTTAGTGGGTAGATTGACTAGTTCTAAATACATAGTCCACAAACATAACTGAACACCCTTGGTCATGTAGATTATAATGGGAATTTAATTTCTTTTGAACATCATACACTAATGATACAAATCATTCACCGAACTTTGTCTAATCCCCTCCTTCTCTCCCTTTTTTATATATATTACACGAGGACATGGCAGTAGGTGAGTTGATTTGGAAAAGATGCGTGGAGATGGTGACATGATGCATGGAGATCATCAATTTATAATCATTCTTCTATGTCCCTTATTTTATCTACTGGATAAGCTTTTACTATATTGTTATTTGTCAATTATTGTATGTATCAAAATCTTATCGTCTCTTTATCATGTAAATCATAAAAACCTAATGATTCGTACTTCTTGGCATAACGTAAGCTCAAATGCTATTTTCGGGCTTTAGATCGGTGTGTCCGAAGGTGCGGGTTAACACAATGTATATATAAATTTGTAATATTTCTAGAGTAAATTTGTACAATATATCCATCAGTAGTCGATGTGTTAGTTGCTAGCTATTCCTCTTTGAATTACTATTCCTTCTCCTTACTCTCGATGTGCAAATCCTAGCTTCAAGGCTTCAACTAATTTTTAATGGAGGCTATAGGTTTATAGTGCAACTTTAATTTATTAAATGGGAGAAGGTGGGGCTATTTATAGCCTCTAAAATATGTTACATCTTCCATCTTTTCCTCCCTTTTGAATCTTTATCTAAGCTAGGGCCAAAGACCAAGTCAAACGCTCCCTTTTTCCTCCTTGCATGATCGACTCCCCATTCCACAGTCTTCCATGATGTTGGGCCTAATTAATATACCATATAGTAGTTACTTAATTAATTAGACTAATGTATTTAACTAAACTAATATATAATAATTATATGTTATTTTAATTAATTTTAAGGCCTTAAATAAATAATTAAATGCTATAAATATTTGATACCACATTTGTATTAATTTTTGTTATTTAGTTATAACATTTATAAATTATTAGTTGAAATCAAACATTAGCTAATAACATAGTTGTGTTGACTTCCTGTTGTGAACTTGGTCTTGGTTATTATTTTAATGATTTAAATACTAAAATTTGTGTGGGCTTTGCTGAAATACAGTATCCAGAACGAGTAAGATGCTTATACATCATTTAGGCGAAGTCCAATTTCTAGCTTTATTAAGCTGCACCTTTGTAACGATTTTTTGTGCATATTTTCCTTTTTTCATCATTATATCATTAAGATATTTAGAGTTTAATCAATAGTTTAATTAAAGTTTAATCAATTTTTTATGCAAACGCTATCACCATAAACTCAAATCATGGGTCAAGTATTTCCTTTCTTGCGGTTTCAGTTGTCAACAAGCATATGTGACAACCACCTCTATGCATCAATTCCACGTCCAATATGATACTATAAGCATCTTTGTATATCGTTAACTCCTCATTTTCACTTGGGATGACTACCACTGGTTCACTTTCCAATCTCTCTTTCAGACTCTTGAATGCATGCTCGCACTTTGTGTCACAAACAAAAGTCTAATACATCTTTCTCAAGTTGGTCAAAAGTGCTGCTACCTTCAAACAATACTTGATAAACCGTCCATTGTATCCTGCTAAATTGAGAAAACTCCTCGTCTCTGTAGCATCCTTGAATTACCTAGATCCACCGGTTCTACAGACCGATTAGCTTATACACCGATCTAAAGGGTATGCATTATTACATGGGTTTAATTAATTAAAGGGGATAAGATCTCATTTAAAATGGGCTATACCCTGAATGGTGAATCTAGGTAAGATATTTACACAGCCCTTTACCATGGCTCTAAGTAGACCTAGATGCCTCCATTCTTAGAGATTTAAAATTCATTCTCCATAGAACATAAATTATGTCTCAATAGTGTATTTTGCAACTACATTATTGAGTAAAAGATAGGATCTCTCAAAGGCAAGACTGACAGTTCAGGGTGTATCCCATTGGTAGGGTTACCGATAAAAATTCAAAATATTTTGTAACAGAACTTGATTTTAAAATCATTTTAAATGAATTTGATTTAGAAAAATTATTTTAAAAATTGTGTATATTGTTGTACATCGTGCACCATTGAGCACAATCTTCTTTATCAACACGCTGAACAACTCGACGTAGATGACCTTGAGATGATCGTAGCTTGGGCGAATGAAGTACTTGATGATGGAAAGTTTATCAAGGATAATGAAAATGAGCATAGTTAGGTCGACAATGCATGGCATTGGTTCAACATCGAATTAGTGTTTTGAGAAATGTCATAAGACTTGACATCGATGGCCTAATGATAAGCTTCGATCATTAGGAGCGTGGCGGTGGTGGTGATTAAGTCTTCGGTCACCTCTGGCAGTGCTAAAAAACTGGTGAAGGTTGTCAGTTATGGAGGCTAGGGTTTGGCACATAGAAAGGAGGTAAATTTATCATATAGTGTTTGAATTTATAATAAATACATGCAAATCCCATTTGTTATATAATTGTAAATTTATGCAGAAATACCCATGATTTGCAATCTTTGTAACTTTCACATACGAACTTCGTTTTCTAACAGCTTAAGACATTAGGTTCGTATTAAAACTCTGGACACACTAATATTATTAAATTATACGTAATACACTTAAATATATGACAATTTTATTTATATGTATATATATAAGTTTGTTATTAGGATATTTGTAGAATAGCAGTGTTAATGGAAACTAATAACTTAATATATTATTCATTTGATTCGAATATTTGATATTTACGTTAAGATGAATTATAAACATTTAAATTTATAACATAAATTTAATAAAAATTGAATTTAAAATTGCTATTTGGATTTACATTAAAATAATTTAATTAGTTATTATCATTCAGGTATTAATCATAAATCATATATATATATATATATATCATTTTTTTTATTAAATATACATTTGAATAAATATTATCTAATTTCTCTATGAATTATCTTATTAAATATTTTGAGTAAATAATTATATTGTAAGCCATTTTAATAATATATCAATATAATAATAATATAATTAAAACTTAAATTCAAATAAAAATCATTTAATAAAACATTAAATATGATTTAGTGCTAACAACATTATTAATGATAACACTATAAAAGAACCAGCACGTATGTATCGAAAAGGGAAACTTTTTAAATTTTCCATTTTCCTCCACTGCCTGATGCATCAGATCCAACAGTTATGACCATAGTTGGGTCGCATTGAACAACTCGAAGTGAAGCACTACTCAAGTGAGGATTCATTTCCTTTATTGTAAAATGTTAGTATCATCGTAATTGGTAGTTTACTAAGTCAAAATATCCAACCAGATCATTTTAGTTTGCAACCAAAAGAGGCCTTCAATGGCGGCTAAACGAAATTCTCGGTTCTCCATTAACCCTCTTGCTTCTCCGCCATCCTTTTCATCTTGTTCCCTGCACCTCATTTTGTATGGCCAAGAATAGGAAGAACAAGCCTCGTTTCGTGGCCTCTATTGAATCCTCTTCTCAAGCTAGATCTGGTCAACGATACTTGCTCTCCGAGACGCCTTCTGCTTCTGCCATGTACCCTGTTAACATATCCATTTTTTTGCCGCCTGTGAATTTGTGTTTGCCTGTAGCAGCGGACGGCGCTAGCTTGTTTAACCCAATGTCGAATCTAGCTATTGAATTATCAAGCACTTCTCCTAAAGTTCTTCCCTTGTCAGGTATAACCATGGTTGCTCCTTCGACCCCTATTTTGAATTTATTTCAGCCTGTTGCGTTGATTTCTCAACCCATTCCGCCTGTTGAGTCGATCTCTAATTTGCCTATTGGCAATAGCTATACTACTGACAAAAAAATTGTAAATGGGATTTCCCTAATAGTAGAGTTGAATGGAGATAGTGTTCAAGTGTTGAATTTCATGTTCCCCCTAGTTCCGATGAAAATAATTTAGTGGCGAGCTGTTCATTGCAAGATGTTGCTGTCTGTGATGTTGCATCCAGGCAATGTTTTAATTCTATCTCAATTTCTCCACTATCAGATACTAGAAATGATAATATTACTGCATCTATTATTGACAAATCCTGTTTTAATCCTGGTGCTGCTTGTTCATCGGTTGTTGGTTGTTCGCATGATGTTGTGGACTGTGTTGCTACTAGGAAGATTAATGAAAAGCTAGTTTGGTCTTCTTTGTTGCAAGCATTGCCTCGAATTGCTAAGTCGAACGTTGATGTTCATCTGGAAAATGATTTGTTTCTTGCTGATCAGTCTCCTGGTTTGCGCATACCATCTGCTTGTGGAAATGCCCAATCGAAAATTTCAAACTCTAAAGCTTTTTAGTCCAATAATACTCATTCATCCCCTGCTACAGCTAACCTAGTGGAAGCTTTGCCGAAATGGTCTTCTCTCTTCAAAGCCTTACCCAGGAATTCAGGTTCTTTCTCGCCTAGATCATTTGATACGGTTGTTATCGATGGTGTCAATGTTCCATCGATTGAGGTCATCCAAGAAGGAGTTAATTATTGGTCCGAATATTTGCTTGGATTTTTCTTGGATTCTTCCGCTCCATACAGGGAGGTTCATGACAACTGTAAACGTAAATAGAATTTGAAAGGTAGTCTTCATGTCCAGTTTTTCAACACTATGTTTTATTTCAAATTGTCTAATAAAAATGACAAGTTGAGAGCTCTTGAGACCAGTCCACTTATAATAGAGGGGAATCCGTTTATAGTTACATCATGGAGCCTTATTGTTGAAAAAGCTAGGGAGCGGGTGCTTTCTATTCCTGTTTGGGCTACTTTTACACATATTTCGTCTGCCCTTCAGCCTCTGTTATGTCTGAACTGGCTTGCCAGCCTCATCTGTGACCTCAAGTGTTTTGATTTTACTGAAGCCCGCAAATCTTTAAACTATTCAAGAGCTTTGATAGAGATCAAACCTTCTAAACCTTTGCCATCGACGCTAATAGTGAGACTTGCTGATGGTCCTGATGTGATAGTGG
Organism: Allium fistulosum; assembly: GCA_030737815.1. Taxonomy (NCBI): domain Eukaryota; kingdom Viridiplantae; phylum Streptophyta; class Magnoliopsida; order Asparagales; family Amaryllidaceae; genus Allium; species Allium fistulosum. Next base: position 1,048,546,355 of record CM060903.1, read on the forward strand.
ACGTGCAATACAAGTGGAAACCTGATATTTTCTCATCTTGTAAGTCCTTTGGTCATTCTTCTGATGCGTGTTCGATTGAGCTTGATTCCCAGCCTCCGCCGGCTAAGCTTCTGCTTCCTCTGCCAGTTTTGAAGTGGGTTCCTAAGGTATTCATTCCGTCCCTGCCTTCCTTTGCTCCTCCCCCTTCCCCTCCTATTGAAACTCTTGCTAAGGCACATGTGTTCCCAGATAGTATATCTACTGCATCGGCATCTTCTGATTTGGATACCATTTCGTTGTTCCCGGAAGAGCGTACTTGGGTTTATTATGATTCAGAAATGAGATATGATCCAGTTCTGAATAGCTATTATTTGTATGTGGGCGAAGACGGGGAATGGAGGAGGTTATTTTATCGTGTGGATGGAGAAGGCCTGATACTTCATACTCGAGGCGATTTTGGTCTACGCAATCGGCTATTATTTTTGGACTCATCTTGGGATCGGAAGTATCTTTACTCTACCATGTCACGATCGTTCGTGCCTTCTCTTCCTACATTGTTCTGTCAAGTTCTTCATGTTCTTGGTCCTTTGACTGATGATGTGGTCAGTCCTGTCATTGAGGGAGAGCTGTCCTTCTTACTTAGTAGCTTAGACTTGTCTGTCTAGTTCCTGTTTTTCTTTTATTGTCTTAGTTGATTTGGAGCCTGTTTCGATCACCTTTTCTTTTAACCGTCTGGGGTAATAAAATTGGACGGCACACGTTAAATGCCGGCTGGCTTTGCCAAAAAAATATCTAACCAGATTAAAATTGTTAATTGATAAATATTATAACATTGAACCACGGACTTTAAAATTGTGTATGCAATTACCTACAGATATTATTGGAGTTTTCAACTATTGATTAAACTCTAAATATCTTAATGATATAATGATGACAAAAAGAAAATATGCACACAAATCTTGTAATCTTAAAAGTCGATATAGTAAAGTAGGAAAAGGGGTATGGAGAATCATATCTAACCTGTCTCTGGGTCCAAAGAGTTAGCACATAAAGTAAATATATTATAATCAATCATCATCATCAAATAGGTGTACTACAAGCGAAAGTACAATATGGATTGTCCAAGTATCTAAGTCAACAATACCCACATCATGTGACCTCCCTAGAAAAATATTGCAAACGTAGCAACCATCAACCAATCCTCACATCACTCACTCAAGTGTGTGGATATATGATTGCTTATATAACCACATCATGGCCAAAGACTACTTAATATCTCGGTTTCTCAGTGCTTGACTCCACGCAACTTCGTAGAGCTAGAAAGTAGACTCAATATAAAAAAGTATATGGTAAGATAAATCACGTCAATGATTTAGGATCAACATTAAAAATCCAGGTGGGCTCCTCACATATCCCCTCTTTATGAGCACATTCGAAACCTTTGAGTTATCAACGATCTCTTTACATGGGTCTCTATAGTAGAACAAATCAATGTTTCATTTCACACATCTCCATAGTAAAACACATCAACGTTCCATCCACAAGTTCGGATCAACAAACTTGTCATTATGGTTCATCTTCACAACTCCCATCATCGGGTCGTCGTCATTCAGAACTTCTTTGGACTGCCATCAAAAGTCACAAAACTCCATTACATCGGTCTCGAAGTAATCTCTCTACTTTCCCACATCAATCCAAAGAAGAACTAGAGTTTTCTTGTTGAAACTCTCTTCACTTTCCACATTTTCAAATCAATCATCATCGGGCATATGCATTGATGTAGGCATCCAAAACATCAAGCGATCGACCTCCGCGCATCCCTAGAAGTATTTGCCCAAAAGTCGCAAATTAGTTGTGATCAACTCTAACCACTTATAAGTGGTCGGTACTGACCACTTTGACTAATTACTTAGCCAATATTGGCTAAGTACTATACTTGGTTAACACCTCTCGTCATCTTCATAGGCTCGAATCTCCTATAATGCAACTCCTTCAGAAGCCTGAAATCCATGCGCTTAAGTCCTAAAGTCAAACCCTATGCCTCCAAACAATCTGTATTGACCATAGAACCCTCGATGGTAGGCACTTCCATATGTTATCCAAGTTAATGCTCGAAGCCTTTTCTCTCTTGCCCCAAAGTAACTCATATCGCACATCAAAGTCTAACACTTTCAGCCCAAAACAACTACCACCGACCACATTATGGCCCACCACCGACTACTCCATCCCGAGACCATAACTTCACCATTTTTGCTCTAAACTTCATGTAACCATAAACACCGGTTCTACAGACCATTATGAATTACCTATACAAAATGCAGCATGTTTCGAGCACTTTAACCCCTCGATTCACTCAAACGCACATCGGTCACTCAATACATCAAAATGAACCAAACATGCATCCACACAACCACATACAAGCATTATTGACGCAGCGGATTAATCAAAACAATGTAGATCTGTAAAAGTAGCAATCGATGGATTGGAAGATACTGAAATGCCCAAATTCGTTGATCCGAAGATACCGAATTCTAGCTATCCCGAACTCGTTGATCGCGCACGATACCAGGTTCAAAGATCTTCAATTCTTCGAGCGTTGATCTAGCGCACTAGATTCCGCGAATCGGCTTCTACAATCGTTGAATCGAGCGCACTTGATTATCCGAAAGAGGAGATAGGAGATTACACTCAACTACCAATTTAAATGAAAGCACAAAGCAATCAAACAAGAATTTTATTTAAAAATCAACAACCTTTACAAATGACTCACACGGCCTATTTATAGGCGTTCAACTTTACAACAGAAATTTCATCATCTCCTAAGTCGGCTACGAGTTATAGCCTCCGACCTACGACTTATCAATAACTCCGACTCAACAGTTCACTACATATAACGACTTAACAGTATTACAACACAACCGACTTACGACTTATAAACGTCACGACTTAACAATATGTACAAAGAAACAATAGAACACGTCAGTAAAATATCAACGACACACGACTTAAAATCAAGCGACTCAAACAATTGCGACCTACGACTTATTGTAAGTCAGAAACGACTTAACATCAACGGCTCAGATTGACGCGGCATCAAGATCTTCGGCTACAAGCTTCTGCGACTTAAGAGAGTTCGCTTTTAAACTGTGTGACTTAACTAAGTCGTAACTCATTTCCGACTTAACACCTTCCTTAAGTCGTAGCCGACTTAACACTTCATTTTCAATTCGCACCACTCCTTCTGTGTCCTCCTCTATAAGTCGTGGACGACTTATAAGCTCCGGGCGACTTAAGCCTTTGTTAAGTCGTAGCCCCTTTCTTCCTAACCCGTTAGGTCGCAGACGACCCAGAATTTTCCTTTTAGGTCGTAAACTCGCGTTAACTCCTTCCCCTGGTTTCCAGTTAAGTCGTAGCTCCTGCTCACATGCCTCCTTAGGTCGTAGCTCGACACCGTTAGCTCGTTCTTCATCACTAGGTCGTATTTCATTAGATCGGAGCTCGTTGGGTCGTGACTCGTTCATTACTTCTACCTTGTTAGGTCGTGAACGACCTACAAACTCCTTAGGTCGTGAACGACCTATGCCTTTAACATTCTGCGCGGCATCATCCTCCCTAGGTTGAGTAAAATTCGACCTTGAATTTGCTCCATCCTCTTCCACTATGAGTTCATCCCCGTGGTATGGTATTAGATGTTTAACATTAAACACATCAGAAGTGTACACATCCGCCGGTAACTTCAATTTATAAGCATTTTCATTAATCTATTTCACAACTTCCACAGGACCAATCTTTCGTGCTTTCAATTTATTGTACGTTCCTACCGGAAAACGATCTTTCGTTAACACTGCATAAACCAAATCACCTTCATGAAATTCAACACTCCTTCGTTTCAAATCTGCAGATCGTTTATACTTCTCATTTGCTTTCTACAATCGTTCCTGAACGATTTTATGACATTCCGCCAATCCATCAACAAAATCAGCAGCTTTCTTAACTGTCTTCTTTGATTGTGGCACTACCGTCAAGTCCAACGGTCCCTTCGGTAAGCTTGAATATACTATCTAGAATGGACTGAAACCGGTACTACGATTTACAGCATGATTATGAGCAAACTCTGCCTGGCATAATTTCATGTCCCAACTCTTCAGGTTATCTTTCACAAGGCATCTCAATAAGTTTCCCAATGATCGATTAACCACCTCCGTTTGCCCATCAGTTTGCGGATGATAGGCACTACTAAACTTCAACTTCGTTCCCACCATCTTCCACAAACTTAGCCAAAAATGACTCAGAAAACGAGTATCCCTATCCGACACAATAGATTCTGGCAATCCATGAAGTCGATATATCTCTTTGAAGAACAACTCAGCAACCCGTACAGCATCGGCTGTCTTCTTACAAGCGATGAAATGTGCCATCTTTGAAAATCGATCAACCACCAGATAAATGGAATCGTTTCCACGCTGTGTTCTCGGCAATCCCAACACAGTCCATACTCACATCAACCCATGGTTTAGCTGGTACAGGTAACGGCATATATAAACCAGCATTAGTCGCAGTTCCTTTCGAAACCTGACAAATATGACATCGCTCCACAAACCTCTCCACCTCTTTCCTCATTGATGGCCAAAAGTAAGATTGCGAAATCAATTGCAAAGTACGGTCTCTACCCACGTGGCCTTCTTCATGCAACTCCTTCACAATTTTCATTCTCAAACTACTCTCCGGTATGCATAATCGATTACCTTTGAACAGAAAACCCTCCACCATTACAAACTCATCCATCTCTCCATCCTTGACTTTATCAACGATCTTTGCAAAGTAAGGATCATCGACAAATAGTTTTGGCAACATATCAAACCCCATCACTTCAACCTTCATTGTTGTTAACAAATGATTTCTTCTGCTCAACGCATCCGCTACACGGTTCGTAACTCCAGACTTGTGTTTAACAACAAAAGTAAATTGTTGCAGATATGCAATCCACGATGCATGTCTCGCTGAAATCTTGTCTTGCCCTTGTAAATGCTTCAATGCTTCATGATCAGTGTAAAGGACAAACTCCTTCTGAAACAGATAGTGTCTCCAGTGTTTTATAGCTTGCACAACAGCATAGAATTCCACATCATATGTACTGTATCGCATCTTTGCTCCTGACAACTTCTCACTAAAGTATGCAATTGGACGTCCCCTCTGACTCAACACTCCTCCAATCCCGACCTTTGACGCATCAGTGTGTAGCTCAAACAACAATTGAAAATCTGGTAAAACTAGAATTGGTGCAGATGTCAGAAACTCCTTGATCTTCCCAAAAGCATCCCCTGCTTCCTCCGACCATGAAAACTGTTTACCCTTCATACAATCTGTAACAGGTGCCATCACACTACTAAAGTGTGGAATGAATCTTCGATAGAATGAAGCCAACCCGTGAAAACTACGAACTTCTGTTATCGTCTTGGGCTGCGGCCAATTTCTGATAGCTTCGACTTTACTTTGGTCAACCTGTATTCCTTCTTCTGACACAACATACCCCAGAAATAGAACATTCTTCGCCATAAAAACACACTTCTTTGTAGCAGCGTAGAATTGTTCTTCGCGAAGAATAATTAACACCTTCTTCAAATGCTGAACATGCTCTTCTGTACTAGCACTGTAGATCAGAATATCATCAAAGTAAACCACCACAAATTTCACAATGTATGGCCTGAAAATCTGGTTCATCACCCTCATGAATGTACTCGGTGCATTTGATAGACCAAACGGCATTACCAGCCATTCATACAACCCTTCCCTCGTCTTGAATGCTGTCTTCCATTCATCCCCTGGTCTAATGTGAATCTGATGATAACCGCTCTTCAAGTCAATCTTAGAAAAGATTACGGACCCACTGATCTGATCCAATAAATCATCAAGCCTTGGCATCGAAAATCTGTATCTGACTGTGATCTTATTCAATGCTCTACTATCTGTGCACATCCTCCACGTTCCATCCTTTTTGGGTACCAATAAAGCTGGTACAACACAAGGACTTAAACTCTCCTGCACACGCCCCTGTTCAAGCAATTCCTCTACCTGCTTCCGCAACTCTTCATGTTCCTTCGGACTCATTCGATAATGTGGTCTGTGTGGCAAAACTGCTCCCGGAACAAGATCGATTTGATGTTGTATGTCTCTCAAAGGCGGTAACTCCTTTGGTAACTCATCTGGGAATACATCTTCAAATTCTTTCAAAATTGGCTTTGCTTCTTCTGGTACTTCAACCTCTTCACTGCTCTCTCGTCCAATCAACAAGAATACTTCCGGCTCTTCCTCAACCTCCTTAACAAACTCCTTCAAAGATAGTAAAGTTTTCAGCTCTTCAATCTCTTCTGACTTACTTTCCCCTGGTTGTCTCTTCTTTGGAACTAAGATAATCTTCGTGCCTTTAAACATAAAGCTGTAGCTATTGGTCCGACCATCATGTTGTACTACTCGATCATACTGCCATGGTCTTCCCAACAGTAAATGACAAACATCCATCTCTACTACATCACACCAGATCTCGTCTTTGTATTTCTTCCCAATAGAGAATGGAACACGAACTCGTCTATCCACTTTCACTTCTCCTCCTTTTCTCAACCATGCTAACTTGTATGGATTCGGATGTTTCTCTGTTTTCAACTTCAACTTTGTCACAGCCTCGGTTGATACGATATTGTCACAGCTTCCTGCGTCAATCACAAATTTACACACCTTCCCCAATATAGTGCATGTCGACTGAAAGATATTACTCCTCAACCAACTAGCTTCTTCCTGCTTTGGTGTCAAACATGATCTCCTCAGCAGTAGATTACAACCCTCATCTCCTGACGCAATATCCTGTTCATCCTCCTCAACTGGACTAGAATAATCTCCATCAACATCCTCATCTTCAACTTCTACAATCATGGTTCTCTTCTTTGGCTTTGGACACTCATTCCTTTTATGACCCAGTTCCTGACAATTGTAACATTTGAAACCATTGTTCACCTTCACCTTCTCAGCCTCCTTCACCATTGGTCTACTGATAGGTTTAGAAACATTAGAACTCCCACTACATCCTTCACTTGATTGTTGGAATTAGTAAACACACCACCTCCTCGTCGTCCCTGTTTCTCCCAAGCCAACGCCTTTTGATGTGCTTCCGCCACAGATCTTGGATCGAACATATTAACCATATCCTGAATCTGTATTCTCAATCCCCCAATGAATCTAGATGTCAGCTGCTCTTTCGTTTCCATAATATCATTCCTGGCAATAAGCTGATAAAACTCATCTGCGTAATCATTAACTGACTTCGTGCCCTGCCTCAGATTCTGCAAACGTTGATACATTAATGACTGATAATTGTAAGGTAAGAACGTTGCTTTCATCAATTTCTTCATCTTCTCCCAAGATTCAACTTTCGACTTCTCCATCCGTTCACGTGTAAGTTTGGTTTGCTGCCACCATGCCAAAGCTCTACCCCTCAACCTTGTAGCAACCAACTTCACTCTACGATGTTCTGGAACTTCTTTGAAATCAAAAATTTCTTCAACATTAGCCACCCAATCCAAGAATTCTTCAGCTTGCATACCCCCTTTGAATTCTGGTATTTCCGTCTTCATCCCAGATTCCCACTTGTGATCATACTCTGAATAATTTCTTCCTTGACCTCGTCCTTGAATACTACCACCATCATACTCCTCTTCAAAATCAGATGCATATCGATGTCGATTCTGACCACCAACATCTCTACTCCCTTCACGTCTACCACCATCCCTTCTATCTACATTCCTCCGAACACGATCTCGGTCATCAACATTTCTATAACTGTCTCGGCTCACACTTCTATGATCATTATCATTACTTCTCCCTTGATTGGAATGTGGTGAAACTCTACTTCTCTCGTGATTAGATTCAGGTGAAACCCTTCTCCGGTTTTGATTCATTTCTGTCATAAGCTTCTCTAATCTCCCAATGCCTTCATCCAACTTCTCATTGAATTTGTCACTTATACGTTGCTCCATTTGCTCGGCATCTTCCTGTTTATACAAATCTTCAACATTTTGATGACGGTTAGCTCTCCTTGGCGGCATGATTGAATCTTCTACAAACTCTTCAATACTTCAAAATTCAAACACCTTTCGAACTTTGATCCAAAATGAAATGGATCGAAAACTTCCACTTTGTTGCAAATCGCGATGAACACGATGGATAAAGTTTCGGCCTCCAACTCAAATCCGATCAAAATAATCTCAATACAAAGTCGAACACTTCCCTCTTGCTCTCGGTCGTGGTGAATAACTTCAAATCTTCAAACTCCAAAATGATTAGGCTCCAAGTCTCGATCTAGCTATGATTAGCTAGAACGGCTCTGATACCAAACTGACGCAGCGGATTAATCAAAACAATGTAGATCTGTAAAAGTAGCAATCGATGGATTGGAAGATACTGAAATGCCCAAATTCGTTGATCCGAAGATACCGAATTCTAGCTATCCCGAACTCGTTGATCGCGCACGATACCGGGTTCAAAGATCTTCAATTCTTCGAGCGTTGATCTAGCGCACTAGATTCCGCGAATCGGCTTCTACAATCGTTGAATCGAGCGCACTCGATTATCCGAAAGAGGAGATAGGAGATTACACTCAACTACCAATTTAAATGAAAGCACAAAGCAATCAAACAAGAATTTTATTCAAAAATCAACAACCTTTCCAAATGACTCACACGGCCTATTTATAGGCGTTCAACTTTACAACAGAAATTTCATCATCTCCTAAGTCGGCTACGAGTTATAGCCTCCGACCTACGACTTATCAATAACTCCGACTCAACAGTTCACTACATATAACGACTTAACAGTGTTACAACACAACCGACTTACGACTTATAAACGTCACGACTTAACAATATGTACAAAGAAACAATACAACACGTCAGTAAAATATCAACGACACACGACTTAAAATCAAGCGACTCAAACAATTGCGACCTACGACTTATTGTAAGTCAGAAACGACTTAACATCAACGGCTCTGATTGACGCGGCATCAAGATCTTCGGCTACAAGCTTCTGCGACTTAGGAGAGTTCGCTTTTAAACTGTGTGACTTAACTAAGTCGTAACTCGTTTCCGACTTAACACCTTCCTTAAGTCGTAGCCGACTTAACACTTCATTTTCAATTCGCACCACTCCTTCTGTGTCCTCCTCTGTAAGTCGTGGACGACTTATAAGCTCCGGGCGACTTAAGCCTTTGTTAAGTCGTAGCCCCTTTCTTCCTAACCCGTTAGGTCGCAGACGACCCAGAATTTTCCTTTTAGGTCGTAAACTCGTGTTAACTCCTTCCCCTGGTGTCCAGTTAAGTCGTAGCTCCTGCTCACATGCCTCCTTAGGTTGTAGCTCGACACCGTTAGCTCGTTCTTCATCACTAGGTCGTATTTCATTAGATCGGAGCTCGTTGGGTCTTGACTCGTTCATTACTTCTACCTTGTTAGGTCGTGAACGACCTACAAACTCCTTAGGTCGACGTGAACGACCTATGCCTTTAACATTCTGCACGGCATCAATTATACAACATATAAGCATCATATTTAAGAGATATAAACAAGATCCAAACATTAATATCATCCTAAATCGACCATATAGAAAAGAAATGATGGTCAAATAGTAAAAAATAGAATAAAATCAACATTTTTTTTAGAACTGATACTAAGTTTAGATCTATCATAAAAAAGCTTTAACATTCAAAATCATTTCAAAATGTCATTTTTAACTTATATACATGTATAACATATGAGAAGTATAATCTACTCACCTAAGATCCAAATACACAAATACCAAAGGAAACCTAAGATGAATAGTAATCTTCTTGCATTTCATGACACCCAAATCAACAATTAATTAATCTATTGCAAATCCCCTTGCTAATCCCTTGATTTGGCTAATGAAAGTAGGAAATTTGGTTGCTTTTGGCTAAAAAGATGATTAATGTGGTTTTGAACTATTTTTGGAAAGCATGACAGTGAAGAAAGGACGTCCCATCAGTTAGATTAGGCATAAATCTCGAAATGGATTAATGGGTCTAATCTGGGTCTTATCAATTATCCATTAATCTGCGCAAAATTGTTTAACTTCAATGAACATATCTCTTAAACAATAAAGACAAAAATCTATTATGACCACTTTACAATATGATAAACCATCATATCTTTCATTTAGAAGTGGTTTCAGACCCAAATCCGATTCCTATAAAAATATGTTAGCCTACAAGTTTTCAAAGTCAAAACCGTTAAAATTTCTAAGGGTCAAAAATATAATACTCAACATTCCCCAAAGTTATAGACTCATACTACACAATTTGGATTAATTTTTTTTTATGATTCTCCGATATGTAAAATAGTGGTATTTACACTTCCTTCCTCCTATCTGTTAGGAATTTTGCCCCCAAAATCCAATCAAGCAAGGTAAGGTCAAACAGTATAGTTACCCTGCATGCCTACGGCAATAAGCAAGCATAACATCCATCGAACATGTACACATAGAAGCAAGAAATAAAATCTATGCCTAACCTAGCATGTAGTGTACAATTAGCAATGTAAAATACTAAATGTGATATCAAATATGAAGTTAATAATTAAATGGAATATTACCAAGTAAAAAGCTTCGGATAAGTGGTCCTCATGCTCTCCTCAGTCTCTCATGTGCAATCGCTTTCGCTTTCACTCCATCGAACCATCACCCACTTCATAATCTTCCTTCTAAGCTACTTTGTACCATATCCAACTATATGAATAGGCCTACGAGGTCTCAAAGTTTCTTGTTCGATCTCAACTTCATCCGGTTGATCCAGTGTAACAGTTATGCCTGATCCATGCACAAACTTCCGTAAATGAGAAAAGTGTAACACATTGTGCAAACCCACCATTTTCTGAGGTAAGTTGACTCCGTAAGCTAGTTTCTCAATCCTCTCGAGTATCGGAAAAGGACCTACAAATCTGGGTGCTAACTTTCCTCTAGTATCGAATCGAACTACATTCTTCAATGGAGAGATCTTGACAAAGACCATATAGCAACATGAACTCTAAATCTCATCTTCACTTATCAATGTAGCCCTTCCATTTATCTTAAGCAGCTTTCATTTTATCAAAAGATCTTAATATTCTCTAAAGTCTCCCTTATTATATTTGGCCCAAGTATCAGTTTCTTGTTCGCTTCCCACCAACATGAAGGAGTTGTCAAGGATCGGCCATATAATGCCTCAAATGGTGCCATACCACTGCTAGATAGATAATGGTTGTTGTATGTGAACTAAAATAGTTGCAAATGATCATCCCACGAGCCATCAAAGTCAAGTATGTAAGCCCGCAAGCGATCCTCGATGATACGTTTCACTTTCTCGATCTGCCATTAGTTTGTGTGGTAAGCTATATCGAATTTAGCTCTATCCATAATGCCTCTTGTAAGCTCTACAAAAAACTACTATTGAATAATGGGTCTTGATCGCTTATAATGCACTTCGAAATACCGCGGAACCGTACTATCCACGTCACATACAACTCAGCCAATTTAAATGTCATCCTATTAGACTTTATGGGTATCAATCAAGCACTCTTTGTCAGTCTATCAACTATGACCCAGATGTTATCATACCCTCCTCTAGTCTTTAGGAATTCCTCAATAAAATCCATCGATATATGTTCAGACTACCACTTGGGAACTTCAAGCGGTTGCAGCAAACCACTTGGCTTCTTCTACTCAGCTTTCACTAACTGGTAGTTCATACACCTCAAGATAAATGTCCCGACGTCCTTCATCCCTTCCCAATAAAATGTTAGCTTCATATCATAATATATTTTATTGCCTCTGGGATGTATAGTCAATCTCGAATGATGGCACTCGCGTAGCATCTCATCCCTCAACCCATCGACATCAAGTACAAACTATCTACCATCCTCATGGAGCTAACCATCTTGGTCGAGTCCGTACTGCCTTCTATCTTCAGACTCTACTCTACTCCTAATCTTAGCAATGATCTCCAATAATCTGGCATTACGTCACATACTAGTATTAATACACTCAATCAAAGTAGGTCTGATGTCAAGCTTACCAAAACATCCGACTTTAGCTCGCATCTCAGTCAGAAGTCATAACCAACAATATACTCAATCTACTTCCACTTTAGGAACATCACCTCCAAACTAGCATGTCTTCGACTGAAAGTATCGGTGTTTGCATTTCCCTTTCCATACGTATAGGAAATGTCAAAGTTGTAGGAGGCAATGAACTCTAACCATCGCAGCAGATGAAGGTTAAGGTCACTTCAACGATGTGATTGGTGAATAACTCGAACCTCTCTCCAAGAAGGTAATGCCTCCATATATTCAATGCAAACACTATCACCATAAACTCAAATCATGGGTCAAGTATTTCCTTTCTTGCGGTTTCAGTTGTCAACAAGCATATGTGACAACCACCTCTATGCATCAATTCCACATCCAATATGATACTACAAGCATCTTTGTATATCGTTAACTCCTCATTTTCACTTGGGATGACTACCACTGGTTCACTTTCCAATCTCTCTTTCAGACTCTTGAATGCATGCTCGCACTTTGTGTCACAAACAAAAGTCTAATTCATCTTTCTCAAGTTGGTCAACAGTGCTGCTACCTTCAAACAATACTTGATAAACCGTCCATTGTATCCTGCTAAATCGAGAAAACTCCTCGTCTCTGTAGCATCCTTGGGTCTATCTCAATCCTGAACTGCTGCAACTTTGCTAGATCTATAGCAATTCCCTACTCAAAAATAACATGACTCAAAAATCGTACTTACCTCCTCCAGAAGTGACACTTAGAAAATTTTGCCTTCGATCAGTGCTTTCCTAAAACCTCAAGCATAATCCTTAAGTATGTCTTGTGTTTTTCTTTCGTCCATAAGTAGACGAGAATCATCAATGAACACAAGTACAAACTTATTTAATCGATCCTTGAATCAGACTGTTCATGAGATCAACAAAGTATGCCGGTGCATTTTTTAGCCTCCAAATCTAACCACTTATGAAACCCAGTGGAATATGAAATGCAGTAATCAACACTCTCTTTCTCTCACTACTCTTAGTTGATGAAACCCCATCACAAGGTTCAACTGAGAGAACACCTGCACACCATGAAGCTGATTGAACATGTCACCAATACGTGAAATTGGATACTTGTTTTTCTTCATCTCTTTGTTTAGCTCATGGTAATCTACATCAAAGAGCCATCTACCTTAGTGGTGAATACTACAGGTGCCCTCCTATCAAATATACACCTACAAATGAACCCTTTCCTCAATAGGTCATGCACTTGAACCTCTAGTTCCCTCTGCTCTGTGGGTGCCATACACCTTAAATTCATAACTATCGGTCTATCATCCTTCACCAAAACTGTATGGAATTCTATCTCCATATGTGGCAGTGATCTAATCACCTCCTCAAATATGTCTGGATGCTCCCTAGCTATAGGAACCAATGACAACTAGTCATGCGGGACCTCAAGCGAATATACAAAGCTAACCATCACCACATCATCTAATAGACAACCTAACTCTACCTTCTACCTATTGTCAGTCCCTGTCGTCACAACGGCCTCTTATAACCCACCACTAATATGTTCTTCTTTAGTAGTTCATTCCTAATATAATTCTGAACCCCACAAAATTAAGTACAAAACAAGAACAAGCAAACATTTATTCATGACTCAATAAGACCACACACGACAAACCATACTCAAACTAGTTGAATCTCCCACCGGATTTGTTGCAATCAAGGGTCTATCTACTAGGCCGGGTCTCAATCCTAGTCCATGTACCAAATTACTAAATATAAAGGAATGTGAAATCACGATATCGAATAAAACATGAATAGGAATGTCATGAATGGAATGAAAGCATACCTTAGATAATGACACCTTTCCCATTTTCCTTCGTTGATGGAGCATTCGTCGAAGTTGGAACAGTGGTTAGTGAAAATGCTTTCACCGTCTGCTTCTACTTAGGTGATTCGAGACAGTCTTTCTAGATACGACCGAACTTGTTGCAGCTGCAACACTTCTTTCCATCACCATTGTAGTTCTTATTCAGATGGCCCTTTTCTTCGTAGTTGTAGCAAGTAGGCTCCCACTTGTCCTTCTTTTGGCCATCTTTGTTCTGAAACTGCTTCTTCTTCTTTTCCATTTCTCTTGCCTCCCCTAGTCACTTGCATCTTTGGCTCCTCCTTAGGAACAATAGTAGTCAGCTTTGGGTATAAACTCTCGTGCCTTAAAGCCTTCTCAACCACATTCTCAAAGCTCTCATGGTCATTCAGTCCAATAACGAACTTTTCATTCTTCTTCAATCGAATGTCTATAAAGGACATCTCATACTTTGATAGAGTGTTGAACTCAACTATATACTCTAAAATAGAAAAGTCTTCCTACTTCAAATCAGCAAAATTCCAGAATAACACCGACTTTTGAGCTACTGGTATGAATTTATCATCAAATCGAACTTTGAACTGATCCTTGGGAATTGCACCTCGAAGAGCATTCCATCAATTATTTACCTTCTACGGAGTTGTCTAGAGATGAACCTCTTCTTTATAGCATCGTCAAACTCCTAATTATCAAAGATTCTTTCGCAAGTGTCCAACCATTCTTGCACTTCTATAGATTATTCCGTCCTTTGGAATGGTTTGCCACCAAGGCTAGAATAGTCTTGTATAATTTGGCAAAGTCGGCTCTAGGCCTACACCTGAGCATCACCACCAATAGCAACATTCGAAGCACCATCTTGGGAATTTTGCAGCACGTTCCTCATCATGGTATTAAACATCATTTGTAAGTCAAGGTTAGCCGCCCTCGAGTAAGCTCCTTCTTCTACTCGAAAGATGGAGTTTCTAGCTACATTTCTTTTTTGTTTGCTCACTATTAATTCATAATAAGAATGATCGATCTCTAAAAGAGGAAAGCTGCATCAATGATACTCATGTGTGAAATGTGACTTATACTATATATACAATAATATATAGTTTTGAAAACGAAAGTATGTAACATGTATGCTCTCTCATATGTCACTCGATCCATCCTTAGGTGATAGCTCATCTTTATCTCCAATGGATCTTGTATCAACTTAGGTTGTATCTCAACCTAAGCTCTAATACCAATGTGACAACCATTATACACCTCGGGTACCTAATGTAACCTATGGAGTAGGCCACGACGGCACCCGATAGATGTAGAACGATTGCCAAGGGTGGTAAAGTAATAATCATCCAACGTAAACATGTTGTACATCCCATAGTGCAAGGATAAAATAAAATAGTCAACATGGGTATATAACAAGTGAGATAGTAATAACTAAAATGAGCCATATGATCAGAGTGCAACAGGTTCACCATAGTTATATACGTAGGTTATACAGTTTATACATCAAATAATAAACCCAAAAATAACTGTCTATAATAATACAAAAGCACTGATTAAGCTCCACGGTGTTGCATACCAGAATATAAGCTATAGTAAGCGTAAAATATAAATATGTGAAAGCGTAGCTTCTTGCTTGTCCTCTGTACTACTCCATGCACTATCATAGATCCACTATATAGTCAACTCATTTAAGAGTACCCAAGATAATAAGCACAACATAAAATCCGAGTCGGACAACAGTCTAGTAAGAGCGATCTACAATCTCAAAATATTATAAAAGTCAATGTAGTAAAATATGACATAAAGTATGGAGAATCATACATGACATGTCCCTATATCCAAAGAGTATGCACATAACAACAATATATTTTAATTTACTATCATCATTATATTGGTGTGCTACAAGTCAAAGTACGGTGTGGGATATCCATGCGTCTAAGTCAACAATACTACTTTATGTTACATTCTTGGTAAAATATAGCAAAAATAACAACCATTAACCAATCATTAAATCACTCGCTCAAGTGCATTGGATGTATGATAGCGTGTATAGCCAATTAACTACCAAAGACTGCTCAACATCTCAGTTTCTCAATGCTCAACTCCATGCTACTTCATAAGGTCAAGAAATAGACTCAACGTCAAAAAGTATAGGGTAAGACAGATCATGTCAACAATCTAGATCAACATCTGGGTGAGCATCCTTGCATACCCCCTCTTTACGAGAACACTTGAAATATAACATCTCTCATTTCAAGACCCAAAGATGGAACCCTAATGAGCTGCAGTCACCTTAGAATTATCTTTTAGTAATAGAGATACGATCGGTTATATTATGGAGTCTTAAGTAAACAAAGCAAACATTGATTAAAAGTAAGAAATAAATCGTTGCAGATTACTTATAGCAATTTATTTTCTTATTCTTGTGCCCATACAGGGGTCAAAAATATAGTACAACATAAATATTAGTGTTATGCCTAACATATAAAAATACTGAACACTTAGTACAGTGGAATTAAAATGACAAATATAACACCCAAGCCTTTTGATTCGTCTTTAGCACCCTTTATTTATCCTTCTCAAAAGCAACCCATCTAAACCCATAAACTCAACCTACTCAAATGAATACTCATGAGTTTATAGGGAAAAAAGAATAAAAACATGGGTTAGAAAAAAGTCTGGTATGAGCAATATATTACCCTAAACATAAAACATAGTGAGACTACACTGCTAAAGCATGGAATGGGTTCCCCCCACTATAACACAACATTCTTTTAATTAGTGTTATGTTTAAGCATACGTAATCTAAAGCGTTTTACACATGCCGTAAAGCCATATCTGAAACTAAACTATTCAGAATATTAAACCATACTCATTATAAAACTATCCCTAACCAAATACCATAGTCTTGGCTATAGCCAAGGCCTTATACCCCATACTAAAGGTGTATGGTTAAAGTCATAACCTTTGACTGCCATCTAGGTCTTATGCTTGCACGGTTTACTAAATTCCAACATATACGCTAATGGTCTCGGTTGCCACTTAGGCCTTATAACATTACAATCATACTCTGGTAGCTACTCTTGGCCTCACGCCTAATTTGTTTTCGTGTTTCGGTTGCCACTTCAGGCCACACACCAACAGTGTCATGTTTTGTCTACCACTTGAGGTCTTACATCTATTCCGTTCTCGATTTCGTAATTGTCACAACTAGTCTTACGTCTTCCATAATTCCCTTGGTTTCCACCCTAGGCCTTATACCAATTGCTTTTGTGTTCTGAATGGTTGCCACTTTGGGCCTTACACCATCCTTTCAGTTTCGGCTGTCAACTAGGCCTTACATCTAGGCTTTCATCTTTCGACTGCCATAATCGACCTCATGCTTACTTCATTCTTGGTTGCCACATCAGGCCTTACAACTAAGTTTTTGGTCTCTTGATAGCTATTCCAAGCCTTATGTCATCAATCGAACGCACTACCTAACCATTCACTATTAATCTTTCTAATTAGCTGACCATCAAGCTTGCACAAGTATGATTTCTATCCAGTCAACATTTACTACTCGGTGCATTATCATTAATGTTCAAGTACTAATTTCAATTATCTTAATCTTAACATACACTTTGGCCTCAGGATGTTACTAGTTCTGGTTTCAAACACCTTACCGAGAGTTAAATCGCACTCAACAATCACTACATCTAATCTCATCATGGAAGCGTATCTTAGTTTAACTTTAGCGACTTATAATATTTACTTCTTTAAATTTTAGAATCCTTTCCTCTTCCCATAGTTTTACTTTAAACACCCTCATACCCTCGGTCCTCCTTTGGCCCTTGTACTCTCCTTTGATTAGTAAACTTAAAGGAACACTTCATAACTTCATTACACTATAAGAAAACTTGTTATCAGTTGAACCAACTAGTAGCATTTCAAAGCAAAGTGCAACTATCGGTTACGTAAATAAACAATGAAATGTTACCAAAAGTGTTCGTGCCAATGATTCACTAAACTTTCGTGATAATTTTCTTTTAGCTGCTCATGCTCCTTTCCTTTAATACTTAAAACATCTCTATTAATCATCTCCTCCTAACATTTCTTTCAAAAAGAAAAAATTAATTTGATTTACTTTTCCAATCTAAACCTAAGATCGTGATTCTCTCCTTTGGTAAGGTTAAAATTAGGGCTTCGAATTTTTAAAGGGAAAAGTCATCCAATCGTCATATTCTCTTTTCGTCGTCAAGCTTCTTCGCTAATTGTAGGTCTTCTTACAACACAACACCTCTCTACCGAACTTCTCTGCCACTGCTACCACAATCGGTATAGGTAACCCCAAGTTAATTCTTTATATTCAATTTATTCGATGGCTTTATTTCACAATTTAATTTGCTCAAACATCCGAACATATTGTTAATTTGATCTGAATACAGTTCTTATTTATTATTTTGACTAATTTAAAATATTTGTGTAGTATGATGCATGCCTCACTCTCTTATTATATTATGTTTTGGTTCATTTTATTTCCCACTATCTATGGTGATGTAGTAAATTAGTGGATGATATCATCTGTTATTAACCATAAAATTTACACCAAAGAAGATAACACATGCAAATTAGGCTTAATACATATTATTACTATTTTGGGCTCGTCGATTTGATTAAGTTAACAAAGTTGAAATGGTATATTATAATGCCTTAGGTAATTTGTCTTCTTCTGAGTTTAGTCAGTTAGCTAGGGACACTGCTTTCGTCTTTTCTGATATTGAGGTAGATCGTGAGTATATTAGAAGTAAGGAACTTGATAGGGCTAGATCTATTGGTTTATGAGGATCATTAGTTGGAACATTAGAGGTTTTAATGACTTAAATAAATGCGATAAGGTTAGAATCTTTTTTAGAGACTATTCTATTGACATTGCTCTCCTTCAAGTGACCAAATTGATTATCCCGATATTCGTTTTTATAGAAGACTAGGTGGTTATCATTTTAGAAAATGGGGTTTTCACCTTCTATGGGTTCTTCTGGGGGTTTATTGATTGGTTGGAGGGATAATCTTTTTAAACTACTTCAGTGTATTTACAAACAGCACTCTTTACACATTATTTTAATTAATCTAACTGATAATTCTTTTTTAAATATTTCTAATGTTTATGGGCCTAACTCAAAAATAGATAGACGGATTCTTTGGAATGAATGCCTTGAGTTTAGATCTTTTGCTCCTGGTTCTTGGATATTGGGGGGTGATTTTAATGTTACTCGTTTTATAGGGGAGTGTGCTCCTCGTGAGGGAGACTATTCTGCTATGGAGGAATTTGACCAATTTATTATTAATTCTAATTTGATTGAAATTCCTCTTTCTAATAGAGAATTTACTTGGAGTAATAACATGGAGTCTCCCTCCATGGCTCTCTTAGATAGGTTTTTCGTTAGCGATGAAATAGAGGATACATTTCCTTTCTATAGAGTGTCTAGTTTGGCTTACACTTTTTCAGACCATTGTCCCATTATCCTCACTTGTGATCGCCATAGAGTTATTAGTAGATCTTTCAAATTTGAAAATATGCGGCTTCTAGAACCATGCTTATCAAATTTAATTATTAATAAATGGTCGTCTATGAGTTTTTATAGTATTAAATATAGTGATAATTCAGCTAAAGCTTTTATTCTAAAACTTAGAGAACTTAGGATTTCTCTTAAAAATTGGAATAAAAATATTTTTGGTAATATTAAAATTAAAAAAGAAAATATTCTTAATGAGATGCTTAAACTAAATAAGATAGAAGAAATTAGACATCTAAATCTAGGTGAGCGGAATGTTCTCAATAACTTAAAAGAAGAACTTAACTCTATTCTTGAAAAAGAGGAAGTTATGTGGAAACAAAGATCCAAAATTCAATGGATCAATGATGGTGACAATAACACCAATTTTTTTCATAATATGGCCAGTAGTATAAAACGGAGTAATACAATTAATTTCATTTTAGTTAATAATGTGGAATTAGTTGATCAAAGAGACCTCAATAAGGTTTTCACAGATTATTATAAAGATATTTTTGGTAATAAAAATAAGCATAGAATTAGTGTTAGATGGAATGATCTTTATCCGGCTGTCTCCAATATTAATCTTTCTGAATTAGATGATCCTTTTACTGTAGAGGAAATCTGAAAAGCCATTTTTGATTTACCGGGAGATAAATCCCCGGGTCCGGATGGATTTCCAATCTCCTTCTATAAAACATTTTGGGAAGTTTTAAAATTAGACCTAATTAGTATGTTTAATGAATTTTATAATGGAAATCTCCAATTAGGTAGATTTAATTTTGCTAATGTTATTTTATTACACAAAAAAGTTGGTGCTAATAATTTAAAAGATTTTAGACCCATTTCATTGATTAATTGCTCCGTTAAAATTATTTCTAAAGTTTTAGCTAATAGACTTAGTATAAGAATGAATGATCTAATTGACTGTTCACAATCATCATTCATAAAAGGAAGAAATATCACAGATGGTGTGGCAGTTGTTCAAGAATACATTAATCATTATTGCAAGAATAACATTACTTGTTCTATTTTAAAATTAGACTTTGCTAAGGCTTTTGATTCGGTTGATTGGGATTTTCTTATAGATATTTTTCATGCTAGAGGCTTTAGAAATAGATGGATTAACTGGAACATGATTTTGCTTAAAACTGGTAACTCTAGTATTTTGGTAAATGGTATTTTAGGTAATAAAATCCAATCTAAGAGAGGTTTAAGGCAAGGGGACCCTTTATCACCCCTTCTGTTTAATTTAGCTGCTGATGTTTTTGCTAAGATTATTAAAAATGCAGTTAATAATAGTTCTCATGGTAATATAGGTAATGATATTTCGAGTTATGGTTTATCACTCCTACAATTTGCTGATGATACTTTGCTTTTTTCCTCTCATCTTCCTAGACACATAATTGCACCTAAGTTTATTCTTTATAGTTTTGAACTTTTATCGGGTTTAAAAATAAACTTTGATAAAAGTTCTGATTTAGTTTTAAACAGTTTTGAAAAACTTGAAAATTTAGTTGCTAATACATTAAATTGTAAAACTATGAATTTTCCTTTTGACTATCTTGGTTTTGTTATTAGACCTAAAAAACTTAAACATGATGATTGGTTAATAATCATAGATAAAATCAAAAATAGGATTACAAACTGGAATAGGAGATTTTTATCTAGAGCAGGCAGGTAGATTGGTTTTAATTAATTATGTTATATAAGCTCTCTCTATCTATTGGATGTCTATGCATCTTTTTCCTGATTGGGTGATAGATAAAATAGATAAAATTAGTAGAGATTACCTATGGAATGGTGAAAATCCAAACAGTTGCACAAAATGTTTAGTAAATTGGGAAACTGTTTGTAAGTCCAAAAAAGATGGTGGTTTAGGAGTCATTAATTTGCGAAGTATGAATTTGTCTCTTCTAGGTAAATGGTTATGGAAGTTCAAAGATACCAATGATAATGCCACTTGGAAGGAGATAATTTTTAAATATTACTACAACGGTAGTAATAATCTCTATCAAATTAGTCCTTTGGTTTCTCGCAAACAATCTTATTTTTGGAAATCCATTTTAAAATGTAGTGAGATTTTTAACTTAGGTGTTAATATTATTGTTCACTCGGGTAATAATACATCTTTTTGGCATGATATTTGGATTTCCACTACTCCTCTAAGGAATGAGTTTAAAGAATTGTATGATATTTGTAACTTTAAATATGCATTTATATCTGAAGTTTTTAATTCTGAAATTGACCCTCCTTGGATTTTTAGTTTGAACAAAATGTTAGTAGGTTCAACCCTTAGACAGCTTAATTTGTTTTATGCTAGATTAAATCTTTATAATATTGACAATGATAAAGATTATATTAGTTGGGAGTGGGATAAGAGCCAGAAATATTCTACTAATTCCTTTTATAAATTTATTAACTTTTCGGGTGTAACCGATAATTTTTTTAAATTTATTTGGAAGCCTAACGCTCCTCCAAAATCTAAAATTCACATGTAGCTAATCATTCATGGTAAATTAAATACTATAGAATTTTTAAAAAGAAAAAATATTCACATTGATAATAAATGTTATTTTTGTAATACACATTTTGATGATATTAATCATATTTACTATGAGTGTATGGATACTCATTTTATTCTTATGAATACCCTTAATATTTTTGAATTTAAAATTAGTACTAGAGTTACTGATTGTGTTTTCTATTGGAACACTTTTAGATTTAAGTTCAATAAGGATAATAGATACTTGCTTGATACTATATTCAGTATATCTAGTTGGTACATTTGGTTTGAGAGAAATCAAAGAATTTTTAATAATAACAATATTCACTTCAATAAATTGATATTTTTAATTTCATCTTTCTGCTTAAATTGGGTCTCAAATCCTAAATATAAATTATCCAAAAATGATTGTTTTAAGGAATAACTTAACAAGGTTAGTAATAATATTAATATATTTAAACATAACATTAATAATTTTGACACTAATAATATTTGTATTAATACCTTTTCTAATTTAAATGTTGACCACTCGATGTATAGTAATTTTCTTCCTATTATAGGTCCTTAAAGATATTTCTAGTAATGTTTTTTTAGTTTTTAATTCGTTTATCTTATTCTGTTTGGATCATATTTCCTTTACTTTTTAGAATTATTAGTTTTTGGTACTAGATTATCTTTGCTTTATTTTTCTCATTAGATTTTATACTCGCATATATGTATATAAATTCTATTTATATACATATATGTGATTCATACTAATTTTTTTCCCCTAGTTTTGTTACAGGTTTGGAATAGGTAGGTTGCTAGTTTCTCTTTTCAGGTTTGCAGGATAGCTAGCGTCTTTATACAGGTGTGCAGGATAGCCATTTCCAGGAGTTCTGATTGAGTCAGGCGTTACTTTCAGATATTCCGAGTCTTCAGAGTGGAGTTCT
Organism: Allium fistulosum; assembly: GCA_030737815.1. Taxonomy (NCBI): domain Eukaryota; kingdom Viridiplantae; phylum Streptophyta; class Magnoliopsida; order Asparagales; family Amaryllidaceae; genus Allium; species Allium fistulosum. The sequence continues at coordinate 1,048,569,252 of CM060903.1, forward strand.
TCTTTATGGACCATTTTTGTAACGACCCGCCATTCATTCCACAGAATGTCGCATCATTAATAAGAAAGAAAGGGATAGAAAAGAGAAAAGAAAGAAGAAAGAATAACAACACATCAGAACCTCACAGCGGAACGAATGAAATATAATATATCACATAAGATATTATATAGTATCATATACATCAGAGTACACAACTTATACATCACAAAATAGACAGTTATAAATTTCTGTCTATTATACAACTCAAGATACAACTCAAACAAAAGACTCAAAGAAACCAACACAGCGGAACACTATATATCTACGAATGCTGAAGCTTCCTGCTCTATATCTCCGCCATAGATTCGTCAAAGCTAACCTGAATCCCTTGGCTACTCGTAAAAATTTGAGTACCCAAGAGTTTAATAAAACAGAAAATAAACACTTGGGTCAGACATGGGTTTGGTGTGAGTAACAGGTTAAACTTGCTTAACTTCAAAACCTTTTGAAAACAAAGGTATCACGTTATACTTCCCACACATAAACATGGAAAAGTTTTTACCTTACGCTAACCAAAACATTGATAGGAAATCCAGTTATATTATAATAGGGTCTAGGATTCTCAAATAAATATTCACATAGCCGAAATTATTACATTCATTAAATTCCAACATACATAGGTATACAATCAAGTCCGAGATCACTTATTGGAAATTGGATTCCATACAATGGCAGGGCTATTGGGGTACCGCCCGTCACAGTACGAGGCCAAGATCACCGTACCGAGGATCACGCCCAATCCCCTGCAACACAAAGCCGGAACCATCCCTTACTGGATAATTCCAAATAAAATCACCCCACGGTTGTGATCAGCAACCGCACCACTAAGCCGAAATAAAAAGGGACATCTAGACAGGGATGACCTTACTCTCAATGGGTGCTACCCACGAAGCCTTGCTGCACCTCCCCTGTTTTAGCCATTCCCGGTTAATGAGGCTTGAGGCTACGATTACCTTTAATCAGAACACATCACTTAGAATGCTCATCGTCCACCTGACGATGTGTTGAAAGCATTCAATCCATACAAGTTCGTTTCGGGTTCGAACGAAACCGAAGGCATTATCTCGTTACACTCATTTTGGAATCACCCTCAGAGTTAACGACAATAACCCTTGCACTCTAAATCTTCATCTTCACTTGAGATTCACGACCTATCGTTAATTTGGATCGATGTGGTATTCGGATATCCAAATCTGGAAACCCGATCCCGGTCTCATCGAAATCCAAAACATATCTTTTAAGGCCAAGTAGTTTTAAAGTTAAAACAATTCAATTCAATTATCTACATAACACAGATAGATAATTCACAATATCACAATAGATAATCTACACTATTATCACAAATAGATAACTCATATTATCATCACAATTCAACCAAAACATCCATATCACAGATCAGCACATATCTCATTAGAGATATCAAACAATGCAAAGCATTCAATATTATTCAACCATTCATAAGTAATGATTTATACTATCTCTAATTAATTTAACATAAATTAAATTAATTTCTTTATTTTATAAATCCTGCTTACTTAACCATTAATTAATTATAAATAAATTAATTAATTATCCTCTAATTATTCATTTCAATTAATCATCCTTGATTAATTATATTTTAATTACATTCAAGTAATTAGCCTTTAATTAATTTCACAAATTAATTATTCTTAACCATTTATAGTAATTAACCTTTAATTACTCTATAAACTAATTAACTATAATTAATTACATTAATCCTTAATTAATTACATTAATTAATTACTCTATAATCACTTATTATTGATTAATTAATTTTAATTAATCAACCCTTAATTACATCATTAATTATATTAATTAATGATCCCTAATTACTCTTAATTAATTATCCTATTTAAATTTATTACATTAAGTAATTAATCTTTAATTAAACCATATTTATTAATCTCCTTTGATTAATCTCATCTAGTAATTAACTTCCCTTAATTACTTCATTAATTAATTAATTACTCCTTAATTTATTATCTTTAATTAATCTCTTGATTAATTTCACAAAGTAATTAAATCCAAATTACATCCATTTTTAAATCATCTTTATTTAATTACATCCAGTAATTACCATTAATTACTTTACTAAGTAATTATACTTCATTAATCACATTTAAGTAGTTATACTTATCAAATCACCAAGTGTTTAAATTAATTAAACTTAATTAATTGCATCGAGTAATTAATTCCTTAATTACTTCCCTCAAGTAATTACACTTAAACAATTACACAATTGATTATCTTTAAATTAATTAGTCTAATTAATTATTAAAATTAATCACATTAATTAATTATCAAATAATCCTTAGTTAATGACCTTCATTAACTATTAACAATTCTTTAATTAAAGTAATTAACTAAGATTACTCATTATTAATTATAAATAAATAAACCATTAATTAATCCTAATTATTCAATTAATTAAGTTTTAACCATAACTTAATTGATCTTTAATTACTTTCATTAATTATAATTAACCTCTAATTACTTTCATTAAGTAATTATCCTCAAATTTCTTTCCTTAATTAACTACTAATTACTCACATTAATTAATTATACTATAATTAATTACATCAATTAATTATCCCTTAATTTATTTTCCTTTAATTAATTACCTTAATTAATTAATCAATTAATTAATCCTTAAATTATCTTTCTTAATTAATTACTTTTTTATTATAACATTTTTTTTCTCTGAAAACACTTGTTAATTAATTAACTAATATAAAAATTTTCAATACCAAAACAACTTACCTTAAAAACATTTTACTTTTAAAATTTAGACTTTTGAAACTCGTTTGAAATCTTGTTTAATAATTTACTTTGGAACTTGGAAATATTTCGATTTGAAAACTTTTAAACCTTGTTAAATAAATTTCCCTTTTCTAAAACACTCGGGCCTAAGCCCAAAATTCTCGTTCCCACTCTTGAGCCAGTCTCCATCTTCCTTCTTTTTTTAAACTTTGGTTTGTTTAAAATTTAAAAACTGTTAATCATCATAACCATGCGAACACACCTGAACACTTACTCGAGCCATCACTGCCTTTCCTCGAGTACAAACCCGAGACCATCCATTCTTCTCCGATGCCACACGAACCCAAAACACAGACGTGTACACGTGCACGTGCACGTTGAACTTACGCAACTCCGACCATCTCTCCGATCAACTGCCAGTTATCATAAGCCTCGCCGTCCCTCTTGTCTTCCCAGATCAACGATTCTAACAGCGAATCAAAATCAAACCCTTCGATCAAAAATCAGAAGCCTAACCTGATCGGAAAAACTCCAATCTCCGACGATTCTGACCCAAACACACCTGCCGACCACATCGGAGCATCGTCTCGATCCCAAGCACCAATTTCCCCCATCGCGAACCACTCTGGCCTTCCCACGGCGATGAAATCGCCTTGAATACAATGTCTACCCAATCAAGCAACAAAACCCTACCTCGTCGATTCCTGACCACCACAGCCATCGTTAAATCCTACCAATATTTTTCCAGAGACTTCTGCAACCCCGGCCACCTCCATGCCAAACCCCGATCATCCTATCGCCACCAAATGATAGAAATTGACCAAAACCCAAAAACAAACAACTCACCAATTCTCGTCAGATGCTAATTTAAAAATTACAAAATTTATACTAAAATTCATGATTCGTTTATACGAATCAAATTCTATAATCCAGAGATGAAATCATTGATATTGATTTTCATTTATATTTTGATTTTTACAGTAATCTTTAATTTTCCAAAATGTTTACCAAATTTATACACCTAAAATTATTTTTAAAAACAAGATTACATTGTTATTATCATTTCCTTTTCAATGATCAAAGTCTAGTAATGATTAATTTGGAAGATAGGAATTTTTATATAGTTGATCTTGAGCCAGAAGTTCAACAGAGACATATACTAACATATACAGGAAATTTCAATACAAAACAGAATTTAAACCAGATCCAATTTGAACATTCATGCAAGCAAACATATTTACATGCAACCATCTTTCATTCAGAACTTAACATGAAATCCAGAATCAACTTAAGATATTTAAAAAAAAATGTTACTCACCTTTCACAAAGATGAACAGAGCCCTTATTTTGAAAAACTTGAAACTGGGAAAACTTGAATTCCTTAGCTTCTTTGATTTTAAAACTTGAATCTTTTGCATTGCTAAGATGATCCTTCTTCTTAAAACAGAGAAGAAGTTGCTTTGATTCAATTTGGGTTTGCTTGCTAATTTGTCTCAGGTTTAAGAAATGCCCAGGTTTTGTTTTGATTTTGCAAAATTGGTTACAGGGTTTCAAAAATGCAGTTGTTCAGGTTATTGTTTGATAATTTCTGGTTTGAGGAATGTTGATTATCAGATTGTGTTTTTGAGAGAAGATTGTACAAGTTTTTAGTTTCTTAGTTTTAGAATTTGAGAATAGAAAAGAAATGAAGAGGAGGAAGAATAGGTTTATAAAGGCTGAATTTGATTTGATAAAAATAAAATAAAATAATCAAAGAATTAAAATGACACTTGTAAAATCTCTCAACATTTGTCATCTTGAATTAATATTTACTTAACACATGTTATTAGGTTACTTAATGTATTAACACATGTCATTTAAGTAATTCTTATTTAATTTAAATGTAAAAATAAACTTTTACTTAATTTATAAATACTTATCAAATTTATATATATATATATATATATATTCTTTTAAAGAAAATATTAATAAAACAAATTATATGCAAATAAACTCTTTGTTCATATAATTTAAAATCCAAAACAATTTAAAATATCTATCCTTTTGAATTTCCAAATTGAAATCCAAATTCATATATAACTACATATTTACTTTGAAAATAACAATTCTATTTCCTTTAAAATCTATTTATTTTTATATATAAAACAATACATTATTAATATTGTTTGGAAATAACACATTTGTAAATTTTAAATAATTTATAAAAGAAATTATCTCTTTATTAAGCAATATTTAAAAAGAAATAAAAGAAACCTTTTAATTTATCTTATTTAAATTTAAAACTTAAGTTATAATATAATTTAAACCATTATACATTTACCTTAAGTATTTTAAAACTATATAGTTAACTATTTGATTAATCTTTGAAAATCTTTATATTACAAAGTGATGAAACAAAAGCAAAAGAAATATATATTCAAATATATATATATGATAAATCATAAACTATAAAGTCAAATAACATATTAATAAATTATGTAAAATATTAAGTGAATACATTAGAGAATTTTAACAACCTAATAATTATAGAAATTAATTTGATTCACAAAGTAAATTAATGCTTGTAAAAATAAAATTCATTCATAATACAAAGAAATATGGCTTATGAAAGAAGAAACAAAACATGTACATGAGAATAGCTTATAAACAAGACATCATAGATATGTGTATTCATGTACAAAATATAATAAGGTAAGCAAAGAAGACATAAGGCAAAAGAAGATATATACATTCAAGTATGTATTGTATAAGTATGTAGGCTGAGTAAACATATATATGAAAGTATTGCAAAGTAAGAAATATATAAGATAAGTATGAAACCAAACAAAACAAAAGGAAATTCAAATAGGAAAACACATTCAAATAAGAAAAGAAAATGTGTATGCAAACAAAAGAAAGAAACAAGTGTGAAAGCTTGTAAAAGAAGCACATCAAACTCTCATCTCATATTGGTATAGCCGAACTAAAGAAAATATATGAATATAAAAAAATATATTGTACAAACTAATTAATGCAGCCCCAAACTAGTATTTCCATCAGCTTACAAACAAGAAATATCACTGGCTATAGTGCAAGAAAATATAATCACTTGTACAACCATCTCAGCTTAAACAAAATAATATCATCACCCTATACAATATTTTTCACCTGTAATTCGTTCTTTTGTATATATCAATCTCTTCATCAGTTCGTTTCCTTCAAAGCTTAAAACATCTGAAGTAAGCCTCAGTTCAAATTTAAACAAAACTTTAATTAAAACAACAATACAATCAAATCAAACCAGAGATCAAAAGAAGAAAAGTTCCAGCTTGCAAATTTTCTCAAGCCTGATTCAAAAGAAAACTCTGTTCTTCAAAATGAGGTGAGCAAACTCCCCATATTAAACCTGGAATTTATTGTGTTTGGTTATTTATGTGATCATGTTTGAAAAATATGTCGGGATAATGCTTGCATGTCTGTGAGTTTTGTGTGCATGCTATGCTTTCCTCTGTTCTCAGTAACAGGTTACAAAAACCTGTTCAAAAATTCAAAATCTCATTCTCTAATTCTTTTTAAGATCTGATTTCTAGAAGAAATCTGTTAATAATAACAACATCTGATTTTTTAAAAATAGTTTTAAGCAGATTTGTTAAGCAACTATTTCAAAATATATAGTTTACAGTAAAAACAAAATCTTACGATAAATTAAATTGTTTTAAATCATTGTCTTGATTATATAATTTGAATAATCACACAAGGAGATGATTTTTAAAATTAATGTGATGATTTTTATTTAAGTGGTTCAACAGTAGTTCACATTTGAACCAATTTCGTTCTTTTTCAAATTTCTGATGATCGATCGAAGGATAATTGATAAAAATTTGTGTGAAGCTAGCATGTTGATCTAGGACTTCAAGAAAATTATCGAAGAATTTTTCTATTATGTGAATTGACGAGTTGAGTTTAAATTAGGGTTGTAGCCGAGGTTGTTTGTGTGTCTGTAAACAAGGTGATTTCATCACCTAGGAACGATCGAGTTGCGCGTTATGATGGGGGAGAGTCGTATGAAGCATGGACATGATGTGGCTGAAGCCGTGGCGTCGCTGGTGGTCTGAGACGTGGTGGCGAGGCGATTTAGTTGGGTATATTCAAGCTTCAGATCGACGAAAGGGTGGACTTTTGATTTCGAGATCTTTGGGTCGAATCGAAATTCGATTTCGAGTATGGGTGAGGATTGCGACTTGTTGAAGCTCGCGATGGCCACCAGAACGGCGGCGTTCATCTGTACACGTGCACACTGGGATTCGCGTATCTGGAAGTTGGGTTCTTGGGTTTAGAACGGAGAAGAAGATGGGGGAACTCGAAGGAGGTCTCGAGTAATTTGGTTGATGGCTCGGGTGGACATACGGGTCTACTCGCGTGTATCTAACTGTTAACAAGTTTTTAAAGTTTAAAAAATAAATAAATAAACAAAGTAAAATAAAAAGAAAGAGGAAAGGAAGCTCGGGAAAATGGAGGGGAAACTCGGGTTTGGTCTTGGGAGAATGACATTACAGTTTTAAACTTTAAACAAAATCAAGTTAAACATTTCTTAACCAATTCCTTTAAAATAATTATTTGTTTAAGTTTGAAATTAGTTAAAGGTTTTAAAATGAATTTATTAAAGTAATTAAGTTTAAAGGTTCTTTTAAAATTTCATTTATTGTTAATGATAATTTAATAATTAGAGATTAATTTATGGGTAATTAAAGATTAATTAACTTGTAATTAAAATGATTAATCTAAGATTAATTACTTAGGAGAAGTAATTAAAGAAATTTAAATAGTTAACAAAGATCATTAACTTGAGATTATTAAATAATTAATTATTGTGATTAATTGTAACAATCAATTGAATTGAATTAATTAATGATAATCATTTATGAAATTGTGTAAGTGTAATTACTTAATATAAGCAATTAAGGAATTAATCATTCAGTATAATTAATTGAGTTAATTGGATTAGTTAAAGTTAACTAGTTAAGTTAATTAATCTAGAATAATCACTTCATAATTTTGGAAATGTAATTACTTAGAGAAGTAATTAATAAATAATTACTGAATGTAATTAATTGAATGATGGTTAGTAACTTGAGTATAATTATTTGTTAATAATTAAAGAATTAATTAAAGATTGTGATTAATTAAGATTAATTTAATAATTAAAGATTAATTGATTCATTAATTAAGAATGATTAGTTAATAATTAAAGGTTAACAAATAAATGATGAAAGGGAAATTATTTCAAATAATTTGTAATTAACTTATGTTGATTAACTCAGATTAATAATTAATACATCTGATTTAAATAAATCAGTTGATTAATAAGTTTATCTGTGAATGTTTGGACCTGATAGAATGCTTTAAATTGTTTGATATCCCTTATGTGTGATTCTTTGTGATATATCCTAATTTGTGTTGTGATCTGTAATTTATTTATCTGGGATGAATGTAATTTATTATCTATGATATATATATATGTGTGTGTGTGTGTGTGATCTGTGACTTAAAGATAAGCGTTATAGTTATACCGCTTATCAACTATATTTCTGTATTCTGATCTGTGATGATTGAATGTTATTGCACTATTGTGTGAAACCCATGGACTACACCATACACACACAAATATGGATTTCACGAGGAAATCGGTTAAGTCACATGTGATTTGAATTTAATATTTTGAAATTGAAATCTTAATTTCAATTGATTTTGGAAATAAATTTGGGTTAAATGTTAAAGCTTTTGAAAAGGAGTTTTTTTTAAGATAAAGGTTATTTTGAATAACTTGGTAAGTTTTCCAATTTAAATAATTTAATTTGAATTTGAATTCAAATATTTAGAATTGAATTCCATGTTTGGAAATTTTGGTTATGTAACGACCCGTATTTTTACGGATCGAAACATCGTAAAATAGTTGACATTTAGTCGCATTTTGTTAAGTCGTCCCGAGTTAGATCGTCTAGAGCTTAAGTCGTTTAGAAGTTGAGTCGTGGGGTAGGCTAGGTCGAGTGAACAACCTAAGGGATTGGAAGAACATACAGTATTTAACCGACTTAAGGATTTGGACGACTTAAGATAGTAGACGACTTAAGGTAATGACCGACTTAAGAATTAGGCCGACCTAAGTAAGTGACCGACCTAGGGGGAAGCGGGCTAACGACTTAAGAGTTTTGACGAGTTAACGACCTAAGGGGTAGGTCGGCGACGACCTAAGGAAGCTGGGGTAGTAGTAAGCGACCTAAGTAGGTTAAGTCGTAGACGACTTAGGAGTTAGGTCGTGGGTTGTTAGGTTGCTAAGTGTTAGGTCGTAAGGGGTTAAGTCGTGTCCCAGTTAGATCGTGTGTATAGTTAGGTCGTTAGACGACCTAAGGAGTTAGGTCGTAGCCGGGCTAAGTTAGTAGGTCGTGTGTCTGTTAAGTCGTAAATTGTTAGCTCGCATTGTCTTAAGTCGTACCTAAGTATTAGGTCGTGTGTACTTTAAGTCGCTGAGTTTTGGCTTAGTGTTAGGTCGTATTATAGTTAAGTCTTAAGTCGTGGTATTTTTAGGTCGTAATGTTTTAGGTTGCGTGAAGGCTTAAGGGGTTAGGTCGTTGAGTCGTGAGCGACCTAGAAGTTAAGATGTTGAGTCGAATGTGTGCTAAGTCGTAGGATGTTAGGTCGTTGGATCTGTAGATCGCGCAGAACTGGTAGGTCGTGTGTGCGCATAGGCTTAGGTCGTTAGGTTGTGGGATGTGGAGTTTTGATAGGTCGCAGGTCGCAAGGTCTCTATAGGTCGTGGACGACCTAAAAGCGAACGACCTAAGGGTATTTCAGCCTATAAATAGGAAGGTTCTTCTCCATTTTTGGGATCCGGATTTCAAAGCGACGAAGTGCTGCCATTTTGAGAGCTCGACTTCTACACTTCTTCACTTCTTTTCTCCACTCTAATCTAGTGATTCCATCCATCCAAGTTGAAGATCAAATCGAAGATCGTAGAGCTTAGATTGAAGATCTACATTCTTCGAAGAGAGATTTCATCGTTTGAAGCGGATTGGTGATAGATCAAGTTAGATCCTTCGCTGTCCAGATCTGAAGTGGGTTTCTTTTGAGGTGTTTAGTTGATTTGGTGAGTGGTGATTATCTCTCACACGGATCCAAAGGAGTATATCGGATCGTTGGCTTGGTTTTGTGTTAAAGTAGTGATTTCCATGCATTTTCCTAATCCTAAGTATAGATCCATATAGATCCATTGTTCATGATGATTTGACAACCATTTTATTACATGTTAACCTATGCAAGTTCATTCATCAAGATTGTAGAGATATTTCTCATGTTTTCATGCTTGTTAGACCTTCAACTCTTTATTTATGAAATTGCCATTATTGTTAATATTGTTCATTAGATCATATTTGAATGCTTGATTACTTGGATTAATGTTTGACTTGATTGATTGCTATGAATTAGATGATTGATGATTTGATTTAGACAAGATGGTCGAAGATGATTCAAAAGCTAAGGGAAAGGCTCTTGAATTGGAAAAGCTGCTCGTGGCATATGTAGCGGATGATGAAGCTCATATGGATAGATTTGATGATGATGTTGAGATGAGGCTTTGCTATGATGACGATGAGGCGAAGCATGATATGAGATAGCCTTGGTTTAATCCAGACGGGATCATTCCAAGCAGATTGATAACTCGGTGAAATGGTTCGAGTTTGAGGATAATGGGTTGCTCGAGAGGCGCTTGAGCTAGTATGGAAATAGTCGTCGAGGAGGATGACTAGAAGGCTGAGATCTCATAGTTGTTGAAGGTTCTAGCATGCTCAAAGCAAGAGTACGTTGGAAGATTCGATAGTCCCTGAAGGCTAATGATTGATAGTCAAGTACTCTGGGCAGATTCGATAGTCCTAGGCACGGGTCACGATGACGTGCAGAGTTATGTCTAGAACCGGGGTTTCCATTAGCCCTTGACGAACGGCTGAAAGAATGTGCCGGTCATTCAAATTGACGATGGTATCAAGGCAACGATAACAGTGATAGCCAGAGTCATGGATGTTTGGTTGTATCGTCATTCGGTCTCAAGAGCGGTATTGCTTATCTGACCTTGGTTTAGGCCTTGGGGGTTTGTACTTGGAAAACATCGCCCTTGACTCGAATGATAATTGCTTTACTTTAAATTGTATGCTTTGATATGTCTGCTTCTGCTTAGTGTGTGTCTGGGGGCTATCACTGTAGAAAGAGGTGGAGTGGGAGGGTTGTATTCCTATTCCTTTTCCTTTATGCTCTTTTGGTATGTTGTTAGTTAATTTACTGCTCACTAAGACGGTTGTCTGACTCAAGGCTTTATGTTTTAACTCTTATTGCCTTGGGCTGTTCGTCCATTTCGGGATGGGCAGACTAGGTAGCAGGTGACAGGTGCTGTTCTTGCTTTCCACGATGCTGATGATGAAAACGAGCTGGAGGCTTGCATATTATTTCTTCCTATATGTACTGGATGTTCCGCTGCTTGTATATTCTCTGAGTGTTATGTAGTGAGGCTTGATGTATTGACTGTTCAAATGATTGTATTCAACTATTATGAAGTTTTATTGATGAGATTCTATTCTATGAAGTTTCACTATATATATATTCTATTGTATTTTGTCCATGCGCTGTGAGTAATACGATAGATCCTGTTGTTTTTATTTTACCCTGGCAATCGTCCATGGTCGCCTGGCACACTTTACAGCGCACTATCTCTAGATTCGGTGCAGGGGTCATGGGCGGTCGTCACATTTGGTATCAAAGCATTGGTTAATCGATTTTACCCAACGCTCGCTGACATAACTACGTATGAGAGACGTAATTGTATTTTGATGGATGATTACTATATATAATATAGTAGCTTAGTAGAGTTTGAGTCCTTTATGCAGTTGTTTCTCTAGATGTGCTAATCATTCCTTTTTATAGATATTAAGGATGAGTCGAAGAGGGAGACCAGCTGCTAGGGAAGGCCGTGCTACTGAAGGGGCTGCTGATTATGCTGCTATGTTCGAAGCTATGATGACTTCGATCATGAGAAGGATGCCAGCTCCGGGGCCATTGGTGGATGTTGGAGTTCAAGTTCAAACTCCAAAACCGGTGGATTTTGCTAAGTTGTGTAAGGACTATACTGCTCTTGGAGGAAAGGTTTTCTGGGGACAGAATCAACCATTGGAGTCCAGAGGTGGATAGATGCTTGTAGAATGATCTTTGGTGATTTGGGAATCGATGATGCAACTAAGAGGAAGTTAGCATCAAGACAGCTTCAAGGAAGAGCTTCTGATTGGTGGAATTCTATCACCATTGATACTCCGGAGGAAGAGATCACTTGGGAGCAATTCCAAGTCAGATTTGAAGCTAAGTTCATTTCTACGGCTCAGAAGTCTGTTCTGTTCAAGAAGTTTGTGGAGCTCAAGCAAGGTGGAAGACCAGTTCTTGAGTATGTTTCTGAGTTTGAAGCTTTGTCCAAGTATGCCCGGTCGTATATTGAATCTGCTTATCAGAAGAATGAGAAGTTTGTGACAGGCTTGGACAGTTATCTTGGGAGGCAGTTGGTGGATCACTTGGACGATTCATTTGAGAAGCTTGTGGAGAAAGCTCTTAGGCATGAGAGTCTGTTTCCTAAGGAAGGATCTGTTGTTGCTGTGACCAGGGGAGAGTCTAAACCACAGCAGGGAGGAAACAAGAAGAGGAAGCAGCAGCAGCAGAAGGGTAAGGATGGCCAGAAGAAGCCGAAGGGCGAAGTGACTTGCTACAATTGTCAGCAGAAGGGCCATTTCTCTAAGGATTGTAAGAATCCGAAGGTATCGATGAAGTGTCACAACTGTGACAAGCCGAGGCATATCAGGAAGAATTGTCCAGAACCACGGAAGGACAAGCAGATTGTGCAAGCTTATGCTTTAGGAGCTGTTCCATCGTCTTCAAAAGCTCCTACCGCTGAAGAGAAAGGAAAGAGTGTGGTGGTTCAGGGTACTCTCTCCATTTGTGGTGTTCCAGTGAGGGTGTTATTTGATACTGGGGCGTCGCATTCTTTTGTTTGTAATGAACTTTTAGGCCGGTTAGGTTTAGAACCGGATATTGTTGATAGGCCATTGGTTGTGACTAATCCAGTTGGGGGTTCGTCTTGTTTGTGTATGTTATGCCGTGGTCTGATTTTATCGAGTCATGATTGCTCTTTTGTTTGTGATTGCTTTGTTCTGAACTTTGCGGGGTTCGGAATTATTTTGGGTATGGACTGGCTTAGGAAGTATGCGGCAAAGGTTGATTGTGAGAGGTTGGAGATGACAGTCGAGAATGTGGAGGGGCGAAGGATTGTGATACGATGTAAGCATGAAGAAGGCGTCTTCATGAGCTTCATGTATTCGCTGGTTGTTCCACGGGATGGACTGTCATCGTTGCCAATCGTTAATGGATTTGAGGATGTCTTTGACGAGGTCAAAGGGTTACCGCCGCATAGAGAGATCGAGTTTCATATAAATCTAGTTGAAGGAGCCAGACCTGTTGTGATGCCTCTTAGGCGGATGGCGCCTAGGGAACAACAAGAGTTGAGGGTGCAAGTTGATGATCTTTTACAAAAAGGATTCATTCGGCATAGTGTGTCCGAATGGGGTGCACCAGTTGTGTTTGTCACCAAAGCGGATGGATCGTTGAGGTTGTGTGTGGATTATCGTGAGCTGAATAAGGTGACTAAGAAGAACAAGTATCCATTGCCGAGAATAGATGACTTATTTGATCAGCTTCACGAAGCTAAGGTGTTTTCTCAGATGGATTTGGCAACGGGATTTCACCAGTTGAGAGTGGCTAAGGATAGTGTGCCGAAGACTGCTTTTAGGACACCATCCGGTTTCTTTGAGTGGCTGGTAATGCCATTTGGATTGACTAATGCGCCAGCATATTTTGTGGATCTTATGAATAGAGTGTTCAGAGCTCAGTTGAACAAGTTCGTACTTGTGTTCATGGATGATGTTCTGATTTATTCCAGAACTGAAGAAGAGCACAAGACGCACTTGCGTATTGTTTTGGAAATCTTGCGGAAACATCAACTGAAGGCTAAGTTTTCGAAGTGTCACTTCTAGAAGAGCGAAATGAGGTTCTTAGGCCATGTTATCTCTGGAAATAGAATAGCGGTTGATCCCGTCAAGGTGGCAGCAATCTAGGATTGGGGTAGACCTAAGAATGCATCTGATGTGAGGAGTTTTCTTGGATTAGCAGGATATTATCGTCGATTTATCAAGGACTTCTCCAAGGTGGCTGCACCGTTAACAGGATTGACGAAAAAGAACCAAGTGTTCAGATGGGAAGATAAGTGTGAGCAAGCTTTCAGAATCCTGAAAGAGCGATTGACAAGTGCTCCTGTTTTGACTATTCCAAGTGGGAATGATGAGATGGTGGTTTACACCGATGCATGTGGTACTGGACTTGGAGTAGTACTGATGCAAAGGGATAAAGTTGTTGCGTATGCAAGTCGACAACTAAAGCCGCATGAAAGGAATTACCCGACTCATGATTTGGAGTTAGCGGTGATTGTTTTTGCTCTGAAGATGTGGAGACATTATCTATTGGGAGTTCGATTCGAGTTGTTTACAGATCATAAGTCGTTGAAGTATCTTTTCTCCCAAAAGGATTTGAATCTTCGGCAGCAACGTTGGCTAGAGTTTTTTGCATCATATGATTTTGGTATAGCGTATATTTCGGGAAAAGGTAACGCAGTGGCAGATGCGTTAAGTCGAAGACATGCAGGATTGGGAGCCATGTTTTCAGAATGGAAGAATCTCGAGTATTTAGCTGGATTTGACTTCAGGCCCAGATGTGAATTGGAACCTAAGATGTTGGCAAACTTATCGATAAGACTGACTCTTGTGGAAAGGATTGGCGAGAGCCAAAAGCGAGATGATAAGCTTGTCAAGATTATCCATGATTTGGAATCTGGATTGGAACCAGAGAAGGATAAAGGATTCGAAGTCGATCGAGAGGGTTGGCTTCGGAAGCAAGGACGACTAGTTGTTCCCGATAAAGATGAATTGAGAAGTGAAGTTCTAAAGGAAAGTCATCACTCGAAGTTGACAATTCATCCAGGTGGAAATAAGATGTATCGGGATATGAAGAGAACCTATTACTGGGAAGGTATGAAGAAGGATGTTGGAAATTTTATTTCCAAGTGCATGAACTGCCAGTTGGTGAAAGCCGAACAGAAGAAGCCAAGTGGATTGCTTAAGCCATTAGAAGTTCCTACCTGGAAGTGGGAGCAAGTGTCGATGGATTTTATCGATGGATTACCTAGAACCAGAACGGGAAATGAAGGAATTTGGGTCATCGTAGATCGTCCGACTAAAAGTGCAAGATTCATTCCTGCTCGATCGACTAGGACCGCATCAAAGTTGGCTGAGTTGTATGTTAAGTGGATAGTTCGATTCCATGGCATTCCGAAGAGTATAGTGAGCGATCGAGACCCATTGTTCACTAGTGGATTTTGGAAGAGCTTTCAGGAAGTTTTGGGAACCGAGTTGTGTTTGAGTACAGCTTATCATCCCCAAACAGATGGTCAGACCGAGAGAGTCAACCGAGTTTTGGAAGATCTCCTCAGAGCTTGTGTTTTGGATTTCGGAGGATCATGGGAAGATTATCTTCATTTGGTGGAATTTTCGTATAACAACAGTTACCAGTCAAGCATTGGTATGGCACCGTATGAGGCATTGTATGGAAGACGGTGTAACTCTCCGACATGTTGGATAGAGACAGGAGAAAAGTTGACACTTGGGCCAGAGATGATTCGACAGACTTCAGATTGCATAGAGATCATTCGGCAACGAATGAAGGCAGCCCAAGACCGTCAGAAAAGTTATGCCGATAAGCGTCGTAAGGATTTGGAATTTGACGTAAGGGATATGGTTTTTGTGAAGATTTCTCCACTGAAGAATGTTATTCGATTCGGGAAGAAAGGAAAATTGACTCCGAGATTTGTTGGACCATTCCCGATCATCGAACGAATTGGAAAGCTCGCTTACAGATTGGAGTTACCAGAAAAGATGTCGAGTGTGCACAATGTTTTTCATGTATCGTATCTACGGAAGTATGTGCACGACTCGAATACAGTGGTTTCTGCTGATAGCTGTGAAGATTTCAAAGTTGATCCAATCGATAAGAGACCTCGTAAGCCGCTTCGTGTTGTGGAAACCGACACGAAACAGCTTAGGAGGAAGGTAGTTAAGTTGCTCAAGATACAATGGAGTGATGATGATAACGACTGTACGTGGGAGGTGGAAGAAAGGATGAAGGCAGCTCATCCTAAACTCTTCAAGGTATGGCCCTAAGGTGTCGTGTCATCTCACGATATTGTAACTTGTTCTAGTTTTAGAATTCTGCATGCTAAGCTAGAATTGGATGCATGGTTTGTTGATTGCTATGGATGGTAGGCATGCAGAATAGTCTTTGATTGCTCTTGTTTGTTTGGAATTTCGGGGGCGAAATTCCTAAGGGGGAGAGAATGTAACGACCCGTATTTTTACGGATCGAAACATCGTAAAATAGTTGACATTTAGTCGCATTTTGTTAAGTCGTCCCGAGTTAGATCGTCTAGAGCTTAAGTCGTTTAGAAGTTGAGTCGTGGGGTAGGCTAGGTCGAGTGAACGACCTAAGGGATTGGAAGAACCTACAGTATTTGACCGACTTAAGGATTTGGATGACTTAAGAGAGTAGATGACTTAAGGAAATGACCGACTTAAGAATTAGGCCGACCTAAGTAAGTGACCGACCTAGGGGGAAGCGGGCTAACGACTTAAGAGTTTTGGCGAGTTAACGACCTAAGGGGTAGGTCGGCGATGACCTAAGGAAGCTGGGGTAGTAGTAAGCGACCTAAGAAGGTTAAGTCGTAGACGACTTAGGAGTTAGGTCGTGGGTTGTTAGGTTGCTAAGTGTTAGGTCGTAAGGGGTTAAGTCGTGTCCCAGTTAGATCGTGTGTATAGTTAGGTCGTTAGACGACCTAAGGAGTTAGGTCATAGCCGGGCTAAGTTAGTAGGTCGTGTGTTTGTTAAGTCGTAAATTGTTAGGTCGCATTGTCTTAAGTCGTACCTAAGTATTAGGTCGTGTGTACTTTAAGTCGCTGAGTTTTGGCTTAGTGTTAGGTCGTATTATAGTTAAGTCTTAAGTCGTGGTATTTTTAGGTCGTAATGTTTTAGGTCGCGTGAAGGCTTAAGGGGTTAGGTCGTTGACTCGTGAGCGACCTAGAAGTTAAGATGTTGAGTCGAATGTGTGCTAAGTCGTAGGATGTTAGGTCGTTGGATCTGTAGATCGCGCAGAACTGGTAGGTCGTGTGTGCGCATAGGCTTAGGTCGTTAGGTCGTGGGATGTGAAGTTTTGATAGGTCATAGGTCGCAAGGTCTCTATAGGTCGTGGACAACCTAAAAGCGAACGACCTAAGGGTATTTCAGCCTATAAATAGGAAGGTTCTTCTCCATTTTTGGGATCCGGATTTCGAAGCGACGAAGTGCTGCCATTTTGAGAGCTCGACTTCTACACTTCTTCACTTCTTTTCTCCACTCTAATCTAGTGATTCCATCCATCCAAGTTGAAGATCAAATCGAAGATCGTATAGCTTAGATTGAAGATCTACATTCTTCGAAGAGAGATTTCATCGTTTGAAGCGGATTGGTGATAGATCAAGTTAGATCCTTCGCTGTCCAGATCTGAAGTGGGTTTCTTTTGAGGTGTTTAGTTGATTTGGTGAGTGGTGATTATCTCTCACACGGATCCAAAGGAGTATATCAGATCGTTGGCTTGATTTTGTGTTAAGTAGTGATTTCCATGCATTTTCCTAATCCTAAGTATAGATCCATATAGATCCATTGTTCATGATGATTTGACAACCATTTTATTACATGTTAACCTATGCAAGTTCATTCATCAAGATTGTAGAGATATTTCTCATGTTTTCATGCTTGTTAGACCTTCAACTCTTTATTTACGAAATTGCCATTATTGTTAATATTGTTCATTAGATCATATTTGAATGCTTGATTACTTGGATTAATGTTTCACTTGATTGATTGCTATGAATTAGATGATTGATGATTTGATTTAGACAAGATGGTCGAAGATAATTCAAAAGCTAAGGGAAAGGCTCTTGAATTGGAAAAGCTGCTCATGGCATATGTAGCGGATGATGAAGCTCATGTGGATAGGTTTGATGATGATGTTGAGATGAGGCTTTGCTATGATGACGATGAGGCGAAGCATGATATGAGATAGCCTTGGTTTAATCCAGACGGGATCATTCCAAGCAGATTGATAACTCGGTGAAATGGTTCGATTTTGAGGATAATGGGTTGCTCGGGAGGCGCTTGAGCTAGTATGGAAATAGTCGTCGAAGAGGATGACTAGAAGGCTGAGATCTCATCGTTGTTGAAGGTTCTAGCATGCTCAAAGCAAGAGTACGTAGGAAGATTCGATAGTCCCTGAAGGCTAATGATTGATAGTCAAGTACTCTGGGCAGATTCGATAGTCCTAGGCACGGGTCACGATGACGTGCAGAGTTATGTCTAGAACCGGGGTTTCCATTAGCCCTTGACGGACGGCTGAAAGAATGTGCCGGTCATTCAAATTGACGATGGTATCAAGGCAATGATAACAGTGATAGCCAGAGTCATGGATGTTTGGTTGTATCGTCATTCGGTCTCAAGAGTGGTATTTTCTAGGTGCTTATCTGATCTTGGTTTAGGCCTTGGGGGTTTGTACTTGAAAAACATCGCCCTTGACTCGAGTGATAATTGCTTTACTTTAAATTGTATGCTTTGCTATGTCTGCTTCTGCTTAGTGTGTGTCTGTGGGCTATCACTGTAGAAAGAGGTGGAGTGGGAGGGTTGTATTCCTATTCCTTTTCCTTTATGCTCTTTTGGTATGTTGTTAGTTAATTTACTGCTCACTAAGACTGTTGTCTGACTCAAGGCTTTATGTTTTAACTCTTATTGCCTTGGGCTGTTCGTCCATTTCGGGACGGGCAGACTAGGTAGCAGGTGAAAGGTGCTGTTCTTGGTTTCCACGATGCTGATGATGAAAACGAGCTGGAGGCTTGCATATTATTTCTTCCTATATGTACTGGATGTTCCGCTGCTTGTATATTCTCTGAGTGTTATGTAGTGAGGCTTGATGTATTGACTGTTCAAATGATTGTATTCAACTATTATGAAGTTTTATTGATGAGATTCTATTCTGTGAAGTTTCACTATATATATATTCTATTGTATTTTGTCCATGCGCTGTGAGTAATACGATAGATCCTGTTGTTTTTATTTTACCCTGGCAATCGTCCATGGTCGCCTGGCACACTTTACAGCGCACTATCTCTAGATTCGATGCAGGGGTCATGGGCGGTCGACATAGGTTAAGATGTTATAAATATGTTTATATGAATTTAACCACTTTTAAAAGTATGGTTTTGAGAATTTGAATTTAACCCAAGGACTTTAACTTGTATAAATCAGATTTTCCGAAAAGAAAACTATTTGTTTCAAATGATAAAGGCTTTCATATAAGAAATGAATTACCAATTTAAGTAAAGGAATTTCAAGTTTGAATTGAAAAATGGTTTCCCAAGTTATGAGTGAATTCTTTTTGAAAGCTATGAATCGAATCTGTTTATTTTTAACAGATTTAAAATGGTGATTTGTTTAAACCATTCGAAATGAAATTATTTTGAAAGCTATAAGTTAAATCTTTGATTTAAAGATTTAACGAGTTAATCCAATTGAAATGGAAATTAGTTTGAAAATCTATGAATAGATCTTTGTGAAACTGGGTGAACTTTGTGAAATAAATCTTTTTGTTTAAAAGAGAGTTTGAAATCATTAAGTTGTGACTTAAAATTGAAATCCCATATCCATATGTTTTTAAATATTGCACTCATTATTCGGTTTAGCCGGGAGAGGACCTTTGTGTCACATAACCCATTCCGAATAATGATACGTCGTTATGGATAACATTTGAAGACCAGTGGTGAAGATTGGGTATTTGCAAGAACGGTAGGATGACCTATCGATCGTCTCTGCACTGAGTAGCTACGGTATAGATATCTCCTAAGTGATGGGAAGTCCGATCGGGGTAGTGAATACCCGGATTGCAAGGGCTTCTTCGAAAGTGCCTTCGGTTCTGTTCGAACCCAGTACAGACTTGTATGGTTGCATTATCTGACATTACACTTTGAGATATAAAGCAGATTTATTTCAAATACATATCTGTTGGTGGCGGCGGATTTATTCGCTTAGCTTAACACCCTTCTCTGAGACGTACGAGCTCAAAGGTTATGTAGTTGAAGGTTATCAGTGATATACTCCCAATTTGGTAGTGTGGCATGCTGAGTGCTGCTGTGTGTTGCAGATCATTTGTTGATCAAAGCATGGCTTTCGTGTAAAGCGTAACTTTGTGGACGAGACCTCATCGGACCTCACAACCCGGAAATGGTCGAAACAGGAAAGATGCGGCAAGGTTATGAGGGTCGCGCCCTTTAGGGTATGTCATTTCCTTCTGGAAAAGGGTGGTATCAGGTATGGAGAGCCCTGGTATTTAACCTATGTGGTTGTTCCAATCTCATTTCTTTGTGGTTGTTGCTTTGTGATCGAGGCGCCTCAGATAAAGGTCCCAAAGGACCGGGGAATGGCATATTCGTGAGTTACCTAGTTACAGGGGTAACCCGGCCTTGTGTTGGTAGAGAGCCAGGTTGGTTCTCGGGACGTCCAGCCAGAGGCGTACCCATGTGGCAGTAGGAAGTTCCTTAGCCTGACCATTTGTTGGAAATCCAATTTCCAATACGAACCTTGTACGGTTTTAGTTGTAGAACTTGCCATTTACTTATGGTGGCGCCCCACTGTTTAGATGGTAGCTATAGTAGGCATAGTTCGGAAAGTCTATGCTGGCTAAGATTAATATTATATTTTCGAAATGGTTTTCTGCACTATGCACTAGTAATAATATCAAAAGAGTTTTGTTTGCGTAGTAAGCATGTTTGACTATCATAAGAAGAAATTTCCTCCAATTCTGCGTTTGCATTGTGTGTGTGGCGGGAGGTCTTATGGTAGTTTCATTTTCCAAAAGCATTGCAGGTTTCAATGTTTAAAATTCTTTTGTTGTTTGTTTAAAGATAAACTGTTTTTGTTGCTCACACCAGTCCCATGACTGACTCGGAGTTTATTGTTCCCTTCCTAAACTCTGGATGCCCATAATTTTCCACACGGGCAGTCTAGAGTTGGGATTCTCAGATATTCAGGTTGAGTAGATTATCAGGAGCTAGTCAGTCCTTGGATGACTGACCTTGCTTTCCGCTAGCTATGAATTGGAGCATTCTATTGGAGATATTTTATCCGCTGCTGGTGTTATCTATTTTCTTTCCGTTGCTATTTCTTGTATCATATCTCTGATGTATATTGATATCTGTTGTATCATTCTGTTGTATCATATTGTATCAGATTTTGTATCTGTCATTGTATCAATTATATATATATATATATTGATATATTCTTTTCTTCCGCTATGTTGTTATACTTAATGGTGTTATAAGCTCCGGTGTGAACCAGATTCAGCTTTTGAATCTACGGCATTTTGAGTACAAGTGAAGTACGGGTGCCGATTTTCGAAGGCCGAACTCAGGATCGCTACAATTGGTATCAGAGCTGAAGGTTGAACTTTAGCTCAGGAGTATAACACATTAAGTAGCTCGTTAGAGATAGGGTGAAGTATACCCTAGAATGAGTAATCCTTAAGATATCTGTCCGTACGCCTCAGTAAATTCTCTTACTATTATCTGATAGTGAGTATGAGTGCAAGAAGAGGATGAGATAGGGAATAGGGGAATACGACTATAAATGGTCAATACTCTGTAACAACAAGGAAACAATCTTCTCTCTATCAATCTCTTTTGTTCGACATCTTTCCTTAATTCTTCGATAGTTCCTCGTAGATCCAGGAAGAAGATTCGATACATTTGTATGGGACGTAAACTCCGGATGGACCAAAATTGTTTGTTTGGATGTATTGTTTGCTTTGTTTGCTGTGGTTGATAGGTATACTTTAGTTCTAAACTAAAAGTTTTGAAATTATATATCTGTCTATTTTTGGCTTCTTATATATTCTACGAATGGTTAGTTATCACTTCGAACTAACCGATGCCCCTGCATATTTCGTAGATCTGGATAACCCGAGTATCGTGTGAAAAATTAAAACAGATTCTATCTTGATATTCTGATTTGGTAAGCCAAATGCAGAATAGACGTTCAGTTTGATTTGATGAAATATTCTTCATCTATCTTTGTGTCTCCTTGGCAATTTCGAGGACGAAATTCTTTTAAGGGGGAAAGTCTGTAACGACCCCGGATTTTATATAAATTTAAATTGATGATTAATTGGATTTTTGAATTAAAATTGTGAAATTAATCAATAAAGTGATGCGAGTTTCCCCGAATTAAAATAAATTCTGTATAAATCATTTAAACTTTAAATATTGTATATATGCGTATATATGAGTGTGTGTATATATATATATATTTGGGCATATATAAGTAAATTTGAAATAATATATATATATATATATATATATATTTTTTGATTTGAATTTAAATTGTAAATAAATGGTTTTAAAATGAAAATATATAAGATAGATAAAGTATAAAATAAATACATTGGATAAAATCCAATAACAAATTAAAATCTAGAAATTCACCTATATTATAAAATGAATAAATTATATAGTTTTATTCAATATAAAGTAAATATATATATCTTGATAAATCAATACAATATAATACAAATAAAATAGGTACAAAAATAAAAAAAAATTAAAATAAAATATAATCTCACTTATATTACAAAGTGATGAAACAAAAGCAAAAGAAATATATATTCAAATATATATATATATATATATATGATAAATCATAAACTATAAAGTCAAACAACGTATTAATAAATTATGTAAAATATTAAGTGAATACATTAAAGAATTTTAACAACCTAATAATTATAGAAATTAATTTGAATTACAAAGTAAAATAATGCCTGTAAAAATAAAATTCATTCATAATACAAAGAAATATGGCTTATGAAAGAAAAAACAAAACATGTACATGAGAATAGCTTATAAACAAGACAACATAGATATGTGTATTCATGTACAAAATATAATAAGGTAAGCAAAGAAGACATAAGGCAAAAGAAGATATATACATCCAAATATGTATTGTATAAGTATGTAGGCTGAGTAAACATATATATGAAAGTATTGCAAAGTAAGAAATATATAAGATAAGTATGAAACCAAACAAAACAAAAGGAAATTCAAATAGGAAAACACATTCAAATAAGAAAAGAAAATGTGTATGCAAACAAAAGAAAGAAACAAGTGTGAAAGCTTGTAAAAGAAGCACATCAAACTCTCATCTCATATTGGTACAGCCGAACTAAAGAAAATATATGAATATAAAAAAAATGTTGTACAAACTAATTAATGCAGCCCCAAACTAGTATTTCGATCAGCCTACAAACAAGAAATATCACTGGCTATAGTACAAGAAAATATAATCACTTGTACAACCATCTCAGCTTAAACAAAATAATATCATCACCCTGTACAATATTTTTCACCTGTAATTCGTTCTTTTGTATATATCAATCTCTTCATCAGTTTGTTTCCTTCAAAGCTTAAAACATCTGAAGTAAGCCTCAGTTCAAATTTAAACAAAACTTTAATTAAAACAACAATACAATCAAATCAAACCAGAGATCAAAAGAAGAAAAGTTCCAGCTTGCAAATTTTCTCAAGCTTGATTCAAAAGAAAACTCTGTTCTTCAAAATGAGGTGAGCAAACTCCCCATATAAAACCTGGAATTTATTTTGTTTGGTTATTTATGTGATCATGTTTGAAAAATATGTCGAGATAATGCTTGCATGTCTGTGAGTTTTGTGTGCATGCTATGCATCCTCTATTCTCAGTAACAGGTTACAAAAACCTGTTCAAAAATTCGAAATCTCATTCTCTAATTCTTTTTAAGATCTGATTTCTAGAAGAAATCTCTTAATAATAACAACATCTGATTTTTAAAAATAGTTTTAAGCAGATTTGTTAAGCAACTATTTCAAAATATATAGTTTATAGTAAAAACAAAATCTTATGATAAATTCAAGTGTTTTAAATCATTGTTTTGATTATATAATTTGAATAATCACACAAAGAGATGATTTTTAAAATTAATATGATGATTTTTATTTAAGTGGTTTAAGTGCAGTTCACGTTTGAACCAATTTCGTTCTTTTTCAAATTTCTGATGATCGATCGAAGGATAATTGATAAAAATTTGTGTGAAGCTAGCGTGTTGATCCAGGACTTCAGGAAAATTGTCGAAGAATTTTTCTATTGTGTCAATTGACAAGTTGAGTTTAAATTAGGGTTGTAGCCGAGGTTGTTTGCGTGTCTGTAAACAAGGTGATTTCATCACCTAGGAACGATCGAGTTGCGCGTGATGATGGGGGAGAGTAGGAGCATGGACATGATGTGGACGAAGCCATGGCTTCGCTGGTGGTCTGAGACGTGGTGGCGTGGTGATTTAGTTGGGTATATTCGATCTTCAGTTTGATGAAAGGGTGGATTTTTGATTTCGAGATCTTTGGGTCGAATCGAAATTCGATTTCGAGTAAGGGTGAGGATTGCGACTTGTTGAAGCTCGCGATGGCCACCAGAACGGCGGCGTTCATCTGTACACGTGCACACTGGGATTCGTGTATCTGGAAGTTGGGTTCTTGGGTTTAGAACGGAGAAGAAGATGGGGAAACTCGAAGGAGGTCTCGAGTAATTTGGTTGATGGCTCGGGTGGACATACGGGTCTACTCGCGTGTATCTAACTATTAACAAGTTTTTAAAGTTTAAAAAATAAATAAATAAACAAAGTAAAATAAAAAGAAAGAGGAAAGGAAGCTCGGGAAAATGGAGGGGAAACTCGGGTTTGGTCTCGGGAGAATGACGTTACAGTTTTAAACTTTAAACAAAATCAAGTTAAACATTTCTTAACCAATTCCTTTAAAAATAATTATTTGTTTAAGTTTGAAATTAGTTAAAGGTTTTAAAATGAATTTATTAAAGTAATTAAGTTTAAAGGTTCTTTTAAAATTTCATTTATTGTTAATGATAATTTAATAATTAGGGATTAATTTATGGGTAATTAAAGATTAATTAACTTGTAATTAAAATGATTAATCTAAGATTAATTACTTAGGAGAAGTAATTAAAGAAATTTAAATAGTGAACAAAGATCATTAACTTGAGATTATTAAATAATTAATTAATGTGATTAATTGTAACAATCAATTGAATTGAATTAATTAATGATAATCATTTATGAAATTGTGTAAGTGTAATTACTTAATATAAGCAATTAAGGAATTAATCATTCAGTATAATTAATTGAGTTAATTGGATTAGTTAAAGTTAACTAGTTAAGTTAATTAATCTAGAATAATCACTTGATAATTTTGGAAATGTAATTACTTAGAGAAGTAATTAATAAATAATTACTGAATGTAATTAATTGAATGATGGTTAGTAACTTGAGTATACTTATTTGTTAATAATTAAAGAATTAATTAAAGATTGTGATTAATTAAGATTAATTTAATAATTAAAGATTAATTGATTCATTAATTAAGAATGATTAGTTAATAATTAAAGGTTAACAAATAAATGATGAAAGGGAAATTATTTCAAATAATTTGTAATTAACTTATGTTGATTAACTCGGATTAATAATTAATACATCTGATTTAAATAAATCAGTTGATTAATAAGTTTATCTGTGAATGTTTGGACCTGATAGAATGCTTTGAATTGTTTGATATCCCTTATGTGTGATTCTTTGTGATATATCCTAATTTGTGTTGTGATCTGTAATTTATTTATCTGGGATGAATGTAATTTATTATCTATCATATATATATATATATCTGTGATATGTGACTTAAAGATAAGCGTTATAGTTATACCGCTTATCAACTATATTTCTGTATTCTGATCTGTGATGATTGAATGTTATTGCACTATTGTGTGAAACCCATGGACTACACCATACACACACAAATATGGATTTCACGAGGAAATCGGTTAAGTCACAGATGATTTAAATTTAATATTTTGAAATTGAAATTTTAATTTCAATTGATTTTGGAAATAAATTTGGGTTAAATGTTAAAGCTTTTGAAAAGGAGTTTTTTTTAAGATAAAGGTTATTTTGAATAACTTGGTAAGTTTTCCAATCTAAATAATTTAATTTGAATTTGAATTCAAATATTTAGAATTGAATTCCATGTTTGGAAATTTTGGTTAAGATGTTATAAATATGTTTATATGAATTTAACCACTTTTAATAGTATGTATGGTTTTGAGAATTTGAATTTAACCCAAGGACTTTAACTTGTATAAATCAGATTTTCCGAAAAGAAAACTATTTGTTTCAAATGATAAAGGCTTTCATATAAGAAATGAATTTCCAATTTAAGTAAAGGAATTTCAAGTTTGAATTGAAAAATGGTTTCCCAAGTTATGAGTGAATTCTTTTTGAAAGCTATGAATCGAATCTGTTTATTTTTAACAGATTTAAAATGGTGATTTGTTTAAACCATTCGAAATGAAATTATTTTGAAAGCTATAAGTTAAATCTTTGATTTAAAGATTTAACGAGTTAATCCAATTGAAATGGAAATTAGTTTGAAAATCTATGAATAGATCTTTGTGAAACTGGGTGAACTTTGTGAAATAAATCTTTTTGTTTAAAAGATTTGAAATGGTAATTGGTTTAAACCACTTGAAAGAGAGTTTGAAATCATTAAGTTGTGACTTAAAATTGAAATCACATATCCATATGTTTTTAAATATTGCGCTCATTATTCGGTTTAGCCGGTAGAGGACCTTTGTGTCACATAACCCATTTCGAATAATGATACGTCGTTATGGATGGCATTTGAAGACCAGGTATTTGCGAGAACGATAGGATGACCTATCGATTGTCTTTGCACTGAGTAGCTACGGTATAGAGAGATCCTAAGTGATGGGAAGTCCGATCGGGATTGTGAATACCCGGATTGCAAGGGCTTCTTTGGAAGTGCCTTCGGTTCTGTTCGAACCCGGAACAGACTTGTAGGTTGCATTGTCTGACATTACACTTTGAGATATAAAGCAGATTTCTTTCAAATACATATCTGTTGGTGGCGGAGAATTTATTCTCTTAGCTTAACACCCTTCTCTGAGACGTACGAGCTCAGAGGTTATGTAGTTGAAGGTTATCAGTGATATACTCCCAATTTGGTAGTATGGCATGCTGAGTGCTGTTGTGTGTTGCAGATCATTTGTTGATCAAAGCATGGCTTTCATGTAAAGCGTTGCTTTGTGGACGAGACCTCATCGGACCTCACAACCCGGAAATGGTCGAAACAGGAAAGATGCGGCAAGGTTATGAGGGTCGCGCCCTTTAGGGTATGCCATTTCCTTCTTGAAAAGGGTGGTACCAGGTATGGAGAGCCCTGGTATTTAACCTATGTGGTTGCTCCAATCTCATTTCTTTGTGGTTGTTGCTTTATGATCGAGGCGCCTCGGATAAAGGTCCCAAAGGACCGAGGAATGACATATTCGTGAGTTACCTAGTTACAGGGGTAACCCGACCTTGTGTTGGCAGAGAGCCATGTTGGTTCTCGGGCCGTCCATCCAGAGGCGTACCCATGTGGCAGTAGGAAGTTCCTTAGCCTGACCATTTGTTGGAAATCCAATTTCCAATACGAACCTTGTACGGTTTTAGTTGTAGAACCTGCCATTTACTTATGGTGGTGCCCCACTGTTTAGATGGTAGCTATAGTAGGCATAGTTCGGAATGTCTATGCTGGCTAAGATTAATATTATATTTTCGAAATGGTTTTCCGCACTATGCACTAGTAATAATATCAAAAGAGTTTTGTTTGCGTAGTAAGCATGTTTGACTATCATAAGAAGAAATCTCCTCCAATTCTGCGTTTTCATTGTGTGTGTAGCGGGAGGTCTTATGGTAGTTTCATTTTCCAAAAGCATTGCGGGTTTCAATGTTTAAAATTCTTTTGTTGTTTGTTTAAAGATAAACTGTTTTTGTTGCTCACACCAGTCCCATGACTGACTCAGAGTTTATTGTTCCCTTCCTAAACTCTAGGTGCCCATAATTTTCCACACGGGAAGTCTAGAGTTGGGTTTCTCAAATATTCAGGTTGAGTAGATTATCTAGAGCTAGTCAGTCCTTGGACGACTGACCTTTCTTTCCGCTAGCTATGGATTGGAGCATTCTATTGGAGATATTCTATCCGCTGCTGGTGTTATCTATTTTCTTTCCGCTGCTATTTCTTGTATCATATCTCTGATGTATATTGATCTCTATTGTATCATTCTGTTGTATCATATTGTATCAGATTTTGTATCTGTCATTGTATCAATTATATATATATATATATTGATATATTCTTTTCTTCCGCTGTGTTGTTATACTTAATGGTGTTATGAGTACAAGTGAAGTACGGGTGCCGATTTTTGAAGGCCGAACTCAGGATCGCTACACCGGAGCTTGGTATTAGGGTGCAATGGGCGGTGGCTTTGTCGGAGCTCATTATAAGGGTACCTTTTTTCTCTCTCCCTTGGTTACTAGTACATAGGTTTGTCACCTGCCAGGTATGTTGGCAGCACCATATTATGTGTTCTATATATAGTTTCATGTGTGCTCTCCTCTTTTATTAGAGGATCACACATTTCTCTCAAAAAAAAAGTTCGTACACCTGAATGTACAAAACAATGATGTGCTGAAAGATATCAAGAACATGGTGAGTTACTATAGCCTTTGCTTTATTTGTTGATAATAATTGGACATAAATCGGGTCAGCATGGTTTCAAAATTTTCTAAAAATTTGAAGATACAATGTATAATAAGTCAACTTTTGAATATACTAATTTAGAAAGAAGAACTACTATCATTGTATATTCATTTAAGGTTCATTAGCAGGAAGATTATCAAGCTGCCTCCTTCTTGCCCTGTTCAAAACCCTAATTCTACTTAGTAAGTTATTCATAATACTTTTCAAAAGTATATAATAGTTTTTATAGGTTTATCACTTATAGTTCTTTGTGATATGATGTACGATTGTTTATCAGGTATACTATGATAAAAACATGCATAACTGAAATGTCAAATGTGGGAGATATAATACAAATTGCATGGGAGAGTTGAAGAAATGGCTAGAAAGATTGACCGTAGTGCCTCCAAGAATCAGCAGTGAGATTACAGATGGAGTGAATGGAGAAATATTCGTGCAGGATATAGAGCTTTGGAAGAAAAGAGTTGAACATTACAAGAAAGTTGTTAATTGCCTAGGGCAGAAGGGTAGGTACAGAAATTTACTTGAAATGAATGTGAATTTTGAAGGTTTTGCAGCGGCAATGATCAATGATCCAGTTGGGTTATGAATGTTGTGCCCATCATTGCGAATATTAGTACTCTTGGAGTTGTGTGTGAACGTGGATTTGTTGGAACATATCGAGACTGGTTAGTTTTTAACTTTCTATATTCATTATACATATTCTTCAAGCATCTAAATAAATAAAACAATGTCCATATACTTTAAAAGAGTATCAGAAAATTTTACCATCTTCGTTAATCTTTCTATCGTTGTCTCGGTACCTTAACCAGATAATCTACCTCATTTGAGTGTGGGTGTGCGTATATATATATATATATATATCCACTCTTTATTCTTAAAAGTTAACCAGAAAAAATACGTTAAAATGTATGGAATTATTCGTTTTACAACACTAAAGTTGAAAACATACCTTATCTTTTATTGTGTTATATCGGAAATTCATAAAATTTTGACTATTCACTAGAAGAAAAAGTATTTTTGGTGGCGCATAAAAAACGCTACCAAAACTTACAGTAGCGTTATAATGAATGCCGCGATAAAACCTGCAACTAAAAATGCATTTATTTCAACGCCACTATAAATCCTTTTATTGCAGCGTTTCTCAAACGCCACCATAAATCTTTTTGGCATTTTAAAAATGCCACCAAAAGGCTTTTTGGGGCAACTAATTGAGTTTTTAACTTTACCCCTGCTTTACGATTGCGTTTACTCAATGCTACTATATGTATTTCTGTAGCGTTTTTAAAATGCTACTAAAAGTTGTAGATTATTTTGCAGCATTTTTTCATGCTATTATTCCTGTTAATGGTCTGTTTTGTTTCTACTATATCAATCAACAATCACTCACATAATCATCATACTCAAACAAGTAAAAAACATATTAACCATATAATCGAATAAGATATCCATAACAATTCCGATACAATAGTTTTTCGACAAAATGACTAAACTCACATATAATAACCATTCATATACAAATTTACACATCTAGTACTAATAAAATGTTATACCTAACTAGTGTTAACAAAATGCTTGATTACCCATAATTATTTATTGCATGCACAAATGAAAGCTAGCACCATAAAACTCCAACCTTGCTCTTTTCGAAAGTCCAATGCTTGCACAAGTGAAAGCACAACATATAGTCAAACAATTATGTTAATTTCTAGGGCTTCAAATCTGATATCAAACATCTACGACATTATACAAGTATATCATACTACAAATAATGTCATATAAATAAGAGAAGTTATAAATGAAATGATATAAATAAAGTCCAATCTTACAGTTATATATAAAACTTCGTTAAATTAGTTATATTATTATTATTTATAAAATTTAGTTAACTTAAACTTAGTTAATTTTATAAAACTTGTTTAATTTTAACAAAACTTGGTTAAATTTTATTAACTTGCTTAACTTAGTTAATTTATTATTATTATTATTATTATTATTATTAAAAACTCGGTTAACTTAATTATATTATAATAATAATAATAATTATTATTATTATTATAAACTTAGTTAATTCATCATCATCATTTATAAAACTTTGTTAAATTAGTTATATTATTATTATTTATAAAATTTAGTTAACTTAAACTTAGTTAATTTTAACAAAACTTAGTTAATTTTAACAAAACTTAGTTAATTTTTATTAACTTAGTTAATTTATTATTATCATTATTATTATTAAAACTCGGTTAACTTAATTATATTATTATTATAAACTTAGTTAATTTTTATAAACTTAGTTAATTTTTATAACCTTAGTTAATTCATCATCACTATTAGTACTTATAAAACTTTGTTAAATTAGTTGTATTATTATTATTTATAAAATTTAGTTAGCTTAAACTTAGTTAATATTATAAAACTTGTTTAATTTTTACAAAACTTTATTAATTTTTATTAACTTAGTTAACTTATTTAATTTATTATTATTATTACTACTAAAACTTGGGTAACTTATTATTATTATTATTATAAACTTAGTTAATTTTTATAAACTTAGGTAATTCATCATCATCATCGTTATTATTTATAAAAGTTTGTTAAATTGGTTATATTGTTATTACTTATAAAATTTAGTTAACTTTGACTTAGTTAATTTTATATAACTTGTTTAATTTTAACAAAACTTAGTCAATTTTTATTAACTTGGTTAACTTATTTAATTTATTATTATTATTATTAGAACTCTGTTAACTTAATTATGTTATTATTATTATTATAAACTTAGTTAATTTTTATAAATTTAGTTAATTCGTCGTCGTCGTCATTATTATTTATAAAACTTTGTTAATAGTTATATTATTATTTATAAAATTTAGTTAACTTAAACTTAATTAATTTTATAAAACTTGTTTAATTTTAAAAAAACTTAGTTAATTTTTATTAACTTGGTTAACTTAGTTAATTTATTATTATTATTATTATTATTATTATTATTAAAACTCTATTAACTTATTATTATTATTATAAACTTAGTTAATTTTTATAAACTAAGTTAATTCATCATCATCAACATTATTTATAAAATTAGTTAAATTAGTTATATTATAAGATATGAAATAATTAATAGAAATGTTTTAACTGGTCTTGTTCTGTTAACCGCATAGACCAAGGAAGTATGCACTTTTAAGTCAACTAAGATTCATACAAACTTCTTAAGATAAATTTCATGTTTAAAGCCCAATAGAGCATTTCAAAGCTAGTCAAAGCAATTAAGATAGTAACCTAATATAAATGAATGTATGTTTAATAGAAGATTATGCAAAAAATGGGGATGCTAAGGTGAACTGTTTAGAAATTTTATTAACCGAAGAAAAAGACTTATTGCAAGTGCATGGCTCCTTACTCAACTCAAATGTTTCAAAAGAGGGCACCCAGATAAAGTTAATTCATTAATAGCCTACAATCAAAAAGAGAGATTATGGTGAGTTATTGAACACATCATGTGGGTTAATTCTCCTGTATTTTCCATCTGTATTCTCTAGTATTCTCCACTCATTCTTGTTATGATACTCTTGTCTACATATGCCTGCATTTTATGTATATAGATATAAAAATTGCAATAATTTTTTTAAAGGAATTTTTAGTAGTAAAATTGTACCGGGAAGGTTGGAACTTGTACTGCCACTGTCAAGTTGGGTCCGAACATCATCTGCAACATTCAAATGTCTATCCATTTTAACATAAAAATTAACACTAACACGCATAGATAATTCTATTAACATGGCTATGCACTGCCACTATCAACATGGAAACACAAATTTCCATTCAAACTCATCTCATCGTAGTTTTGATTGTGATTCTCATGATCGCATGTCAAACTCCAGCTTCGATCAAAGTACCAATCACACAAAATATATAAATTTCAGATCTGACCGAAATGAGTTTTCTTTTGCAAATTCACCTAAGCAACACCTGCTGGCTACTTTAATTTGCTTGCTATAAGGTTTAGACTAAAACCATTGATTTTTTTTAATTTTAGACGCTAGAAAATCATTTGGGTGCATTCGAACAAGATAATATTTACACTAGTGCATCTGATGAACTAGTAGTTATGGGGGAAAAAATCAAATATATCTAAAGAAAGAAACATAAGAATTACAAGGTTGTTTTTACCTATCTTCTTTCCACCCATGCTCCCACTCACGTCTGCCACTATCACAAAATCGAGACATGCTCTGTCTTTTCCCAGCCTTGCTCCCTCCAACTCCACCATCACCTTGAATTTTCCAGTAGCGATCTCCTTTCTATATTATCTTTGTTTTTTTATTTTCGCTCCAAAAACATTGCACTTTTACCTTCTGATATACCAAGAAACATTAGCATATACACAAACAAGACAAATATTTTAATGCACATAGTTATGGTAATTAACAGGTTAAAACCATGCAAACCTGATAGCTCTTTGGCTGCGATTATTTGTTCATATCCCTTCAATTTCATTTCCAAAAAAGAATGGTACGCAATACCAAATACAATAGTTAAACTAGCTTGATTTGTGTTACTTTATTTGCATTTCACTGCTAGAATTGTTCTATATATGTAGACATCTGATGTCATTGAATATTAAAGTCATTTCATTACTTTATGATGTGTAATATTTTGGATTGTTTTAATCATGCATGTATCAAGATGCTGTCATTTCGCCTCACTAATTGCTTATATAGATTTGTTTTATCTTTTAGCATACCAAAAAAGAAAACTGGGAGAAGAGTCTATACTAATTAATATAATTAGCATGAGGTTAAATCTCTCAACAAAAAACAAAACAAAAAAAGATCATCATCAATGAGAGCAACAGTTGTTGTACCTCAAAAGTTCACCGACTGCAAGCCTTGAATATTTACAAATAAGTGCTTATACCACAATGCGAAACTACAACGTCATGAGGAGGAAACTGGAATAAGTATAATAACCAGTCGGGT
This sequence comes from Allium fistulosum, assembly GCA_030737815.1. Classification (NCBI taxonomy): domain Eukaryota; kingdom Viridiplantae; phylum Streptophyta; class Magnoliopsida; order Asparagales; family Amaryllidaceae; genus Allium; species Allium fistulosum. Next base: position 1,048,602,978 of record CM060903.1, read on the forward strand.
GAAACATTATGTTAATAAACTAACACATGACATGAAATAGCACTTTATTTTTTTTAAAATTATGGATTGAAATTTGCATCGTTCGATAGACAAACCATCATTGCACATGCCAACGTGTTGCATGTTCCTCAATAACACTAAGGCAAGCTCACAAAGCATCCACGACACATTCTCTGATAGTCAATGTGGGACCTCGTAGTGCAAACCATATGGCTTTGACAAATTTAAGCCATACACGTTGAAGACTGTAGAAGCATTTTCAACCATTTCCTATGATAACACCCAAGTAAGAACTATGACATTTCTATTGCTGACACTCCATGAAGAAGAAGTTTAAGGAGTTTAAAAAAAATGATGATAAAATTAAATATCCACTTCAAATAAAATACGTATTACAAATCAATGTTTATTGTGCATTTTTTGATCATATACCAAATTTCAAAACAATTAGGATACATAGAGTATTGGCCTGTAAACATTATGTTAAAGAGATCAACTTTAAAATTTTCAATTTTCTAAATAGGAAATTAAACCGACTGTCCAATTGATAAGATGTTTTTGAATTGTGTGGTGTGTCTCCTTAAGGATCACTCTATTTGTTTACCCCATTTTCTTATTTCTATTTTTTAACCAATATTTTTCATCTTTTTTTTCCCACTTCACATTTAAGTTTATATGAATAATAGAGTGAAATTTCTTTTCCAAATGTAATACATCAAAGATCCCAAAACCAATCTTATACTTAATTTTGAAAGTTAAAATGCTTTGATTTTGTTGGATGTAAAAGAAGTGGATGTACAAAATATTGTATTGGATTTAAACCAATTTCTAATATTGATTTATTATTAGTCATCTTCATTTATGTAAGAAAGAACATTGTTGCTCTTATATACAAAAAAACACTAAAATACCTTAATCCACGTAGTTTAGACTTGGACCTTGGTTGTTGTCTATCCCTTTGTCCTAACCATGAACATTGGTCGTACTGCAAAACCACATAAGGATCAGATTTACCAATGAGTTCCTTGTTTTTCAAACCACTAGCTTTCACTATAGTTACTGTCTGTCACAAGATGAATGGTAAAAATTAACATGTTTAAAACTAACCACAAGATCCCAAGGAGAGCAAATAGAAGCTGCCCCAGCTAGAGGTGTATTTTCACCTTCCTCTCCCAAGTGCTTCGACCGAACACCGAACAAATGGATATACAAAAACTTTAACATATAAAAGTACATTCTTCTTTAAAATTAAAAAATAAAAATATAGAAGGATCTGATATGTTATAAATATCATTGGTATTATTTTTAGGGCCAACTTACACTAGTCATAAATGACAAAATTAGGATAGACATGACAATGCTAATGTGTAGCTAAATTCACAAACAAATATCATACATAAAACATTGGGGAAAACATGGTTTATTGCAAATTAGTTTTCATGTAAATTTCATTATGCAATCATAACAGAAGTTGCCAAGTCACGTTTTCCGCATACAAAACTTGGGATGAAATCATTAAAAAAGGATTACACGTTCATTTACAAGTTTCTTTTTTCTTTACTAGCATGTCGGATATGCCAATATCAAACAAACTTTCTATTGTATCTATTGATACAACACGCTTGTTGCACAAACAAATATGACGATTATCACACTCGAGTTTCCAAAAGAATATTACACACTTGTTGCACAAACAAATTTAGACTCACCTGACCCGAGCTGCTCCATCGATACCTTTGCACCCACGACCTGCTGCTGTAGTTGCTCATCTTACTATGTAGTGCATCGGTTCTCGATTCACATATTCTCTCATGGTCAGTTGCTCTGTCACGCCTAGTACAAGTCCAAACTGCTCCATATTAGGCAGTTTGTTATCTCTATTGTCCTAAGCATAGACCTCTACATCCTCGACATGGTCCAGGTGTGGTTGACCTCTGTTATGCAGCATTCTAAGTCTAACGCCTAGTATTTATTATGTTGATCTCTGTTATGTTCCATGTACTCTCCATGAGCTGAAGTAAGTTTGAGGTCTCTAAATACATCTCAATTCGTTGCAACAACTCAAGTTCACATGAGCATCCCACAACCTACGTAAGCTCACCTAGTCAACTTCATTTTCAGTTCTCCATGCATATGTACAGTTCCAGGCACCCTTCCCTTTGTATGCTGCATAAAGATGGATTGCAAATATTTCATGCATGGGCTATATGCAGTTACTCCGGATCTATATTTATGTATTGTACCTAGTTTCATGTTCATGTGTGCAAATATATATGTGGCCCCGGTGTTAACCCTCTTTCAGTTCATAACCTAATGAGTTAAAAGCGCCACCGACTCAAGACAAAGACCGACCTAACAAATCTAATTTAAAGCAACATGCGACCTAAGCTACAGGGCCGACTTAACAGCAGCCGACTCAAGGAAGGCTCCGACTTAAGAAAGGTCTCCGGTATAACAAGCCACGACCTAAGAAAGCTCTGATCCAACAGTTGCCGATCCAACTACTGAAAAAAGACGCCGACTTAAGACATGTGCCGACTCAACAGGTTACGACTTAAGGTAATTTGTGACTCAAGGGCTGAGACCGAGTTAAGAAGGATTCCGAGTTAAGTAATGCTCCGACATAACAGTGTACGAGTTAAGGAGTAGTTTGACTTAACCGGTTAGCAAGTTACGAAGGCCTCCGACTTAGTAGTTCGCGAGATAAGGAGGGGCTCCGACCTAAAGAAGTCCTCGACTTAAAGACCTACGACCTATCTCTTAAGTCGTCGACGACCTACGACTTATACTGAGTCGTATGTAATCTCAGAACACCCTACATCTTCACCTCGTCACCGACTTACCTTAGATCTTCGACGACTTAGGACTTGAGCATAAAACCAGAAAAGGAGACGAACTACTGTGGAAGTGTTGATGAGCCGGCTGCGACCTACCATAAGTCGGCTGCGACTTATACTAAGTCGGCGACGACTTAGGACTTAGGGAAATTTCCAGAGTCCAAATCAGCTCCTATAAATACCCCACCACTTCCAACATGAAGGGGACCTTTTGGCAAATCATTTCTACAGCGCTGTTACTCCGTCGAACTCTTCATTCATTCAGCAATCAAGGATCCTTCAAGCATTCGTGACACTACAACAAGCTTCGAGAGAAATTCCTTACATCCGACATGGATTCATCGAGTTTCACCGTCGAAGATTGAGCTAGTAGTCAAGATTGTTTCTTGTGATCAAATTGTACTGTTTCCTGAAGAGATTTGTATCAAATTGTAACCGAATCAGCAATAAGAGACTATAAAGTGGACGTAGGCTCAATTACGGGCCGAACCACTATAATTTTGTTGTTCATTTACTGCATTTCTGCTATTTTCCTGCTTGATTTCTGTTCCCGTCACACGGGTGGTGCTTTCACGATCTTATTACACACACCGGGTGTTATCGTTCATATTTTAACGTTAACATTTTGGTGCTTTCACTGAGAATCCAACTCAGGCTACCGTCCATCATTGCTTCACACAAGTTTGTTGAAAAGATTTCCTACAAAACCAGAAGTCTATCAAACATAATGGCTCCTGGAAGGAAACGAAAGGTTGTAAGATCTGAAAATGTTCATGATGATACCGCCACCTCTGCTTCACCAAGTCAAGCAGCTCCAAGCGTCGGGGTGACGCGAGAGGAGCTAGACGCTGCTGTATCCGGACTATACCAACAGATTGAGACTCAAAACAATCTGATGATGGAAAAACTGAATGCTCTGCTTGGTGCCAACCAAAGACCAGTAGGTAATGAAGAAAACACCGCTGATGCTCTTCGCAACTCCGAAGGGAGGAATATTCCTCAGGGGGGATCAGGTGCTGTTGAAGGGGCACCCCTCCGAGCTGAAGGATCTAGACCATCACCAATTTTCCGCGAAAATCTGCCCGGGCAAACATCTGAGAAAATGGCAGAAGTCTACTCCGCAAAATCTTTGAACAATGAGGAATATCTTTCTGGCATGATCAAGCAAATAATGAAAGAGAGCATGCAAAGAGGCGAAGATGATAGTGAATGGGGGTTCGCGCCAAGCAAGACTCCGTTTACCGAGAAGATTCTAAAGGCTGAATTTCCTAGAAAATTTGTTCCCCCCACCATTCCTGCTTATCGGGGAACAAGTGATCCAAACCAATTCTTGTATAAGTATGACTGGCACATGACCGGTGTGAGAGCAACTGATGAAATCAAGTGCCGGTATTTCCCAGTATATTTGGAAGGAGTGGCACTTCTCTGGTTCACCAAACTTCCCGTCCGATCAGTAGATCAGTTTTCCGATCTAACTAGAAAGTTCAAAGAGCAATTCAGGCTATACGCTTCAAAGGCAAAGGACATAATGTCATTATCCAGTCTTGAACAGAATCCGGGAGAACCTATTAAATCATTCCTGAACCGTTTCAATATAGCTCTGGCAGAAGTTGATAACGCAGAGCCACAGATGATCTTGACCTATTTGATGCGTGCTATCGACAAGTCGAGCGAATTTGGAAAATGGCTGAAGATGAAAGAGCCAAATTCTCTCGAGAAATTTTACAAGAAAGCTGATGAATTCATACGCTTGGAAAATCTTCCAGCATCAACGAAGGTGGTGGCAACAAAGGTGGAAAATAATACTGCCGCTTCGGAAAAGAAAGATTCCGGAGGTCAGAAAAGGGAAAATCACGAGGGGAAGAAACAAAAGGATGCAAAGAAACCTCGCTTCTTCAAACCCTCAGATTTCACTCCATTGATCGACACTCTGGAAAATATCTTCTTCGCTACCAAAGATGCTGTGGATTATCCCAAACCGGCTGAGATAAAACCGGGAAAGGGCGCTATGAGAAATGGAAAGTTCTGCCGTTTTCACAACCAACCCGGTCATGATACCAATGACTGTCGTCACTTAAAGAGCTTAATTGAGGAATTATTGAGAGAAAACAAGCTGCAACAATATGTCAAGAAAAACAGAAGTGATCCATCTTCGTCCACTCAGAGGCAACAACCCTCTAATCAACCGTCAGGCTCAAGTAAGGGTACTAAGGCACAAGAATCTAAGAGGCCCGTTATCAACGTCATTTCAGGGGGTCCACACCCAGCAGGCAGAAGCTGGGGTGAGATGGAACGATACGCTCATGCTTTGAAGTATATCCCGGCAGAGGAAGATGTTTTTGCTGTAGAAAATGCTGCACCCCTAAAACAGCAAAAGATTTCAGATAATGATATTTTGTTCAAGGCTAGGGATTCTATTGGTATCGAAGCTCCCACCATAGATCCCTTAGTTATTTCTGCAGGAATTGGGCCAGCAATAGTAAGACGAGTACTCATTGATTGCGGTGCTTCCTGCAATATACTCTTCAAGAAAACATTTGACCAGATGAAGATCCCAATGACCGACGTTCAGGCTTCATCACAAAAGATCGTTGGTTTCACTGGGGAACCACAGCAACCAATCGGAACTGTCGATTTGTTCGTGGAACTTGGTGAAGGGCAGAAAAGGGTAGCTCGAAAACAAACCTTTGTGATTGTTGATGGATTTTCTGCCTACAATGCTTTCCTAGGCAGGCCAGCTCTAGCTGCATTCAAGGTCATTTTGGCCCCGTGGTGCCTAACTATGAAGTTTCCTACAGAAAATGGTGTTGGTGTCATCAAGGGAGATCAAAATGCTGGACGCGAATGTTATCTCATAGAGCTTCGAGAAGCCAGAAAGAGAGAAATGGGTAAAGATGCGGCAGCTCCCCTCCGCATCAAAAACCCAACCTTATAGCAAATACAGGGTGGCCCCTGCACTGGTGAGCATAGTGGTGCAAGGCGAGAAATGGACCCCAGAAAATCTAGTGCAGAGGAGAATAGAGTAGTACCCGCAGAAGTTACGGTACCAGTACCTGTCGACTCAAAAGACCCAAATAAAGTACTTAATGTGGGTTCGCAACTAAGTACAACAGTTCAAAATACACTGATATCATTTCTAAAAGCAAATCTGGACGTGTTCGCTTGGTGTCATGCTGATATGTGCGGAATCTCTCCAACAATTGCTGTTCACACTCTAAATGTCGATCCGAAATTCACACCAGTAAAACAGAAAAGAAGAACTCAAGGTCCAGAAAGGTCAGCAGCTTTAAAGGAAGAGGTAGATCACCTCTTAGAGAATAATTTCATCAAAGAATCCACTTATCCAAATTGGGTTTCAAATCCAGTACTGGTTAAGAAGGCAAATGGAAAGTGGAGAGTATGCATTGATTTCTCAGATCTGAACAAAGCTTTCCCCAAAGACTGCTTCCCGTTGCCTAGAATCGATCAACTAGTAGATGGGACGGCTGGACATGAGTTGTTATCTTTTATGGATGCCTATTCCGGATACAATCAGATTATGATGAATGGACCAGATCAGGAGGACACAAGCTTTATTACAGATGTGGGACTCTACTGTTACAAAGTCATGCCATTCGGGTTAAAGAATGCAGGGGCAACATACCAAAGACTTGTCAACGCTATGTTCAAGCCTCAGATTGGCAAAACGATGGAAGTCTATGTTGATGATATGTTAGTAAAGTCAAAGAAAGCAGTAGACCACATGGATCACTTGGAAGAAATGTTCTCAATTCTTCGGAAGTACGGAATGAAGCTCAATCCATTGAAATGTTCATTCGGAGTAGATTCTGGGAAATTCCTGGGTTTCATTGTGAGCGCTAGGGGCATCGAGGCCAATCCTGCTCAAATCACAGCTCTAAGAGAAGTTAAAGCCCCTAGAACAAAGAAAGAACTGCAAAGTCTCAATGGAAAGGTTGCCGCTCTTAGTCGATTCATTTCTAAGGCCATAGACAAATGCATTCCCTTCTTTGATGCTCTAAAGAAAGGAAAGAAAAATTTCGAATGGACTCCTGAATGTCAGAATGCTTTCGATCAACTGATTCATCATATGAGAACTCCTCCGGTCCTCTCCAAGCCTAGTGATGGTGAAGACCTCTTCATCTATTTGGCAATTTCATCCCATGCTTTAAGTGCAGCACTCGTACGAGAAGATATGAAAATACAACGTCCAGTTTACTACATCAGCAAACGGTTCGCTAGGGCTGAGATGAATTATTCAAATATAGAAAAACTTGCTTATTGTCTGCTAATCGCTTCCAGGAAGTTGAGACCCTATTTTCAATCTCATCCTATCAAGGTCCTGACTGATCAACCTTTGAAGCAAGTCCTGTATCGTCCTGAAACTTCGGGTCGTCTCTTGAAGTGGAACATAGAACTCAGCCAATATGACATCACTTACCATCCTCGAAGAGCAATTAACGGACAAGCTTTAGCAGATTTCATTGCAGAATCCACTGACAAAGGTGACAGTAAGGAAGAAACAACTGACTGCATTCCGATACAGTGGAAGTTGTATGTTGATGGCTCGAGAAATGATTATTGTTCTGGGGCAGGAGTTGTGCTCGAAACTCCCGAAGAACGATCACTATGTTATGCATTGAGACTGGAATTTCCTTCGACAAACAATGAAGCAGAATATGAAGCCCTTATTGCCGGATTGAAAATCGCCAAGGAATTAAATATCAAAGTGATACAGATTTTCAGTGATTCTCAGCTTATTGTCTGCCAGGTGAAGAAGGAATTTCAAGCCAAAGGAGGGAATTTGCCTGCATATTTGACAAAAACTTCCGAACTCCTCAATGATTTAGATCACTACTCAATAAGCCACATACCCCGAGAGGAAAATATGAAGGCGGATTCTTTAGCAAAGTACTCAAGTTCCGGAGAAGCTCAATTGCTGGGATTAGTTCCTGTAGAAGTTCTGTCAGCTCCAAGCATTGATGAAATGGATATTGATTGGATTATGACTACGTCTCAAGAGCATGAATCATGGATGACTCCAATCACAGAATACTTACTCAGTGGTTCCCTGCCAGAAAGTTCTAAGGAACGTCGAAAATTATTGAGAAAAGCGTCAAGGTATATAATTCAAGATGACCGATTATACAGGCGGGGATTTTCAATCCCACTACTCCGATGTGTAACTAAAGAAGAAGCCAAGACAATCTTAGCAGAGGTGCACGGAGGAGAATGTGGAGACCATTCAGGTGGTCAAACACTTGCAAAGAAAATTCTCCGATATGGGTATTTCTGACCGGATATTAATCGAGATGCTGCAGCTTACTCCAGGAAGTGTGACAAATGCCAAAGATTTGCAAAAATCCCAAGAGCACCTTCCACCGAACTCACACAAATGGTCAGCCCATGGCCATTTGCCATTTGGGGAATAGACCTAATTGGACCATTACCGATCGCTAAATCAGGAATTAAATATGCTATTGTCGCCGTTGACTATTTCACCAAATGGGCCGAAGCTGAACCTTTGGCCACCATCACTTCTAAAAAGATGATAAATTTTGTAATGAAGAATATCATTTGCAGATATGGTGTGCCACAGAAGATAATCACCGACAATGGCACTCAATTTGAAAGTGAAGAATTCCAGGATTTTTGCAAACGATTCAGAATTCGAAAAAGCTTCTCAGCAGTGGCTCATCCGCAGGCAAATGGGCAAGTGGAAGCAGTTAACAAGATCATCAAGTCAACTATCAAAAAGAAACTTGAAAAAGCAAAAGGTGGTTGGGTTGATAAGCTTCCATTAGCATTATGGGCGTACAGAACTACTCACAAAACTGCGACTGGGCACACTCCATTTTCACTGGCATACGGATCTGAGGCAATGATTCCAGTAGAAGTAGAGGTTCCTTCACATAGAAGAGTTCATTTCAATGAAACCGAAAATGAAAAACTGCAACTTGAAGCGCTTGATTTTCTTGATGAGAAAAGAGAGGAAGCTAGGCTCAGAGTTTCAGATCATCAGCAAAGAATAGCCAGGCATTTCAACTCCAAAGTTCGCCAACGCAGCTTCGAAATCGGAGACTTGGTTTTGAAAAGGATCATGACAGCAACTGGTGTGTTTGGGCCAAATTGGGAAGGGCCATATGTCATAGGCACAAAACTTCTTGATGGCACTTTCAAACTCATAACTGTTGAAGGAGATCCAATTCCAAGAGCCTGGAACAGCAACCATTTGCGCCCTTATTTTACTTGAAAAGAGCTCTGCTCAAAATTGTAAAATGATGATGAATGTATCAGTTGTATTGTGAAACATTGTAAATCAGTGTAAATGAATGAAAGCTATAAAGTGGACGTAGGCCCGATTCTTGGCCGAACCACTATAAATCTTGTGTTCTTTACTATTTCATAATGCCTGTTTTATTTCGATATGTAAATACTTTAAATGTATCGCTAAAATATCGATTCAAAATTGCAGGACATTATAACAAGGCTTGCTCATCACAAAGCTAAGCGACCTCTATAAATCAGCTATTGCACAAAAACCAAACAACAAAAATTCCAAATTCAAATCCTATGCAAGGAAAACTTCACATAAAAAGTTGGCGATTTTACTGGGACAAACCTTTGTTCACTAGTTGAGATTGTCGTTATGAATAGGCATCCAACTAGATAACTCGCGTTTGTCTCGTGAAGTCATTCAACAGTGAAGTACACTCCTTCGGATGAAGCAATTTACTCGCAAAAGGAAAAAAGATGTGCTTGGAGATGATGATAAGAGATCGTTAATGGGCAGATGATGAGAGAAAATTGCCAAGCAAACAAAGAAGCAGACAAAGGGAGGTATGCCTCTCAACAGGAATCCGGGAGATCCACTAAAGGGACGCCTTCCCAATCGGAAGGAACAAGACCCTCACTAACTGGTCGTGATGCATCCGACCAGATAGCGTATGTCCGTCCCGTGGATCCACTCGCCCCTGAGACGCAACCTACCTGGCCAACCAACCAAAGCCCTCTAACGAGGCACGCCAATAAATGGGAGTGCTTTACTCAATCAAAAAGATCGGTGGGACTACCAAAGGGGCACCTTGTTAGTTAATTGCGATCGTTTGTGCAAGCAAACATCCAATCAAGCAACTTGCGTTCGCCCCGTAGACCTCTGACCATGAGAAAGTAACTTCCAGGCAATCACAAGCCCTTTTCGGAGGCACAAGCCCTCTTCGGAGGCACAAGCCCTCTTCGGAGGCACAAGCCCTCTTCGGAGGCACAAGCCCTCTTCGGAGGTAAAAGCCCTTTTCGAAGGCACATTTCACCAGGGTAAAGGTGCAAAATGCTTCTCTTCGGAGACCCACTTCACGCGAGTAGAAATACAAAAATTGCTTCTCTTCGGAGACCAACATTGCTTCTCTTCGGAGACCAAAATCAAGACTTCTTTGGAAGCACAAGACCTCTCCGGGGGCACAACAATACTCCACAAAGCATAATGCTACTCTTCGGAGTCTACATGCTACTCCTCAAAAATACTAAAATAAAGCCCTCCTTAGAGGCACACTTCGGTTCTTAAGGAAGACCTACTTGTTCATCTAAAAAAAAAAAAAAACTCTTCCCAAGAAATCGAAGTGCTAAGTAATATCTTCTTCTGAGATTCGCTTTACCGTGTAGGAGAATTCACTTCTCAAAAAAAAAAAACATGAAGTAAACATCTCCGAAGGTTGAAGCGTGAAAACTTATCCGGAAATGAGACATGCTCCGTTTAAGTAGAATAATCATTCCCTCAAAGACGGAATAGTTATTCTATGGAAAATAAGAGTACAAGTCTCGCTAAAAGCGAAAGATATTGTAATGCACTTGTGGTATAGGGGCAATATCATATGATACGGCTACAACAATAAAAAGCAGTATTCAAGCAACATACCACGAGCACATAACAATATCACGCGAAAAAGCTAAGGATATTGCAATGCACTTGCGGTATGGGGGCAATACTATACGATTCAGTTACATGAATAAAGTAATATACAAGCAGCATACCGCGAGTTCATCACAATATCATGAAAAATAGAGGATGTGGAATAAATGCATTTTCAAGCGCAGACAAAAAGTTTGCACAAGTAAGAAGAATCATTTGTTCTACACTAAAAATAAAAGACAAATCATTCTCACATACACAAGAGTTTGTACAAGTAAAATAATCGTTTTATTTAGTACTATGAAAATTCTTTACATGTGCAGATATCTCAAAAAGCAAAAGCAGGGACCGGTACCCGCACAATCCCCGGTCGATACATGCACAAAGCAAAAGTAAGGAGTAAAAAATCCAGCTTGTTATCCCTTCTTCTCGCCACCTTTGGAGCCTTTCCCCGGCCTAATGATTAGTTTTTGGAGCCGTTGTGGACGGGCCGGGGCAGAAGGAGAAAAAGGCGCGGCTGGATCAACTTCTGCTTCCTCCCCAGTTGAAGCACTAATCTTCTTCTTCCTTATGCCACGCTTCCCCTTCCTCTTCGAGGAAGATTCGCTCCCCGGAGTAGCAAGCAGTGTTGAAAGCTTCGTGTCATCATCAAGGGACTGCTCCGGGGTCTTCTCAACATCTTCAAGGTCCTCCGCCTTCTGCTCCTGCGAAGCTGCCGGATCATCCAGGCCTTGAAGGGCTTCGATTTTCTCTGCCTGTGATCCCGGCTGGGAAGCAGAAGGAGGAGTAACCTGTAAAGATGAAGGAATGGCAACTGAAGGATTGGAAGCTTGTGCAGTGACTGGTGCCGCAGCTGTAGAAGAAAAGAAGTTAAAATCAACATCTTCCGAAAATAGAGAAGGTATCGGTTCACCAAAATTCAAGTAACAAGTAAGAAGGTCATCAAACTCGGTTAAATCAAGTAACTGGTTCATTAGACCCGGAACTTCGCCAAAGTTACCTGGAGGAGTTGATTTCGCAAGCTCAATTTCATATTTATCAGCTTCGTTTTCTTCCTGGCTCTTCTCTTCAATTTGGGAAAGAGGAATCTCGAAAGTGTCAAGTTTAGCTTCAGCATCTTTTGTAGCAAGTGGAGGTTGAGAGCTAGAACCGATGATATCAACATCAGTCAGAGTTGAAGTATGGACAGGGGCAGGTAGTGATGTTGTCTTTTCTGGATATTCTTCTACCGCTGCCCCGGCTCTAGCTTCGGCAAGCTGCTCTTTGCCTCTAATAAGCGCATCACGTGCTTCATCATCTAGATAAAGCGCTACAAGGTCTGCTTCCGCATAGCTGGAAAATGTGTCAAGTATAGTCTCCCAAACTTCAGCAAGTGTAATCTCATATTTGGGACCCAAGAAGGAAAGGCTGCCACGGCCCAAAACGCTGTGCATATAGAAGTCAAATAGAGTAGAATCGATGCTAGCTCTAGTGGCATCGTGAGACTCTTCGGCCGCAACTTGTCCAGCGACCGCGTCATCACGCTCCTTCTCAACTTTAAGAAGCTTAGCTTTCAGCATCTCAATCTCTGCATTTTGGGACACAATTGTTCCCCGCAGCTCAGTATTTTCTGTGCGATATTTCTCAGTAATGTGCTGCTCAGCTGCAAGTTTCATTTCGGCGTCTCTTTGTGCAGCATGTGCATCCCGCACTTGCTTCTGAAAGACTTCTTCCTTTTGGGAATGCGATGCAGAAGACGAGGCAAGATCTTCCTTAAGTTGCTTGACTTCAGATGCAAGCTTTGCGTTGTCATCTGCGATACTCGTCATCTCCGCATCATGCTGCTTGCGCCATTTGTCCCATTCTGATTTATCATTCTCCATAGTCATCATCGCCTCAAGATTCATGTGATTAACCCTTTGGAGTTCGTCGACAAGTTTCTGCCATTGCGACATCCTCTCGATATTAAGCCTGACTGCGTCAAGACCTTTAAGAATGTCTTGCTTATCAATTAGAACCAAATCCAAATCAAAGCGCACTCCTTTTAGGCACCAATTTGGAAATCGGCTCTGAAGCATTGGAGGGCCGTCTTTAACTTGATATTGTGGCCTGTTAATGATTGTTTGAATGTCAGACTTCTTTAGAGGAGGAGAGCTGGCCAGAGTATCAGAAGGGATAGGAGCGTCAGCCTTTTCAGAAATTTCAGATGCGTTCTTCTCATCAAGTTTAACCCGTTTACTTGGGTCATCAGTGGCATGCTTCTTCCCTTTGTCATCGTGATATTTTCTTTTATGAGAGTCATCGTCTCTCCTTCTTTGCTGCTCTTCGTAAGCACGCCTTTCTTGAGCTTTTCTAGCTGCACGCTCTTCGTCAGATTCTTTGTGGGAGGGAAGATAACGTCCGTAATCGTAAGAATCACGCCCTCCGTAGCGCCGAAAGTTGTCGTAGTACGAGCCGGAACGTCCCATCGGAGAATCTGAAAAACGGAAAAGAAGTAGAGCTTAGAAATTTCCAGAAAAAGAGGATAAATGCTTATAAGTGCTGAAAAATCCTAAGTGTGTGCGGTGTGCAAGCTACATGCGTCAAACTACAGACCACGCTTTAGTGTGGAAACAGAGACGACTGGCGTAGTAGGCGTCAGGGTTTGTTTTAGGGTGGAAGTCGCTTCAACAGCGGGAGAAGTCACTTTCGGATTATTATCCCCGAAAAGCTCTTGAGAAGTTATCATGATATCGCTCAAGCCATCAAAAGTGTCATCACCCTGGAACTCAGCAGACTTCTCTTTTTCAACTTCCATATCAATGGATTTCTCAGAAACTCGAGGATTCTCTTCCTCCTCAGTAATTGGGGTAAGCGCCGACTTGCTGACTAACCCTACAACATCGATGGATGCGGAACATTTTACCAAAGCAGCTTCTACAACGGGTGCTTTTGATGCGATTTCATCTACATAAGCTGGGGCATTCGAGGCCTCTGCTTGAGAACCCGAAGCAACTAACGTTTCCGCATCGGAACTAGAAATCTCATGAATTCGAGTCGATCTGAAAGGATGTAAAAGCCCAAATTGGTGCAAAAGCTCATCATTTAATAAAAACTGGATACTCCTCTCCTCTATCGGCACCGCCATAAGCCTTTCAAAAATCACTTTGTGACCAGGATCTTTAGAGGGAAGAGGAAGGGCTGAAAAGAAAAAAAAAAGAAGGCAAAGTTAGCACTTGATAACTCGGACTTCAGTAGGTTTGAAAGAACATAAGAAACAAAGGCAAGTGATCTTACTTCCTACCCTCCAAATAGCATAAAACCCCGGGGGACAGCGAATATAGAAAAACGGGCTCAGGAAACTATGAACGCTTTCAGGGAGACCAGTGATCAACTTGCGATTTCTAGCACTCCTCACGACTATGATAGAGGGGTGATCCTTATTTTTGGCAAAAGTACACAAATAGCGAATTTCTCCAAAACTAGGAAAGCGGTCCAGAGTTCTCCTAAAAAGCACGCATAGTCCTAGTAGGATGGCGTAGCCATTAGGGTGTAATTGGAAAGGAGAGATAGTTAGTCGGAGAAGAAGTTCTCGAAGGCAGTCATTGAATGGGGGAACAGCTCCGCTCGAGAGCATTTGGCGGTTAACTGCGACAAAGCCATGAGGCGGCCTATCAGCAGTATCATTTATTTCGGGAAGCAAAGCGTCAGCTTCGGCAATGCCAAACTGGATGCATAATTGACGAAAGGCTTTATGGCTCAGGGTGGTAGGAGTCCTTTCTGGAGGATCATTTAGCGGGACAGCAACTGGAAACGCATCTTCAACTTGCTCCGTTCCTTCTTGTGGAGAAGACATTCTACACAATCAGCTGAATGTTCAAATGTGAAGGTGCACGTTTCCTAAAAAGTGTGAAGTGTTGTGCAAAACTAATGAAAATAGAAGACAAGCATAACTGAAATTGAATTAGTCGACAATCGATCTATTACAAAATTTCAGAACTTGTTAATGTTCAAGTATAGTATTAATGCAGACAAATTAGTTTCATTTGACTATTACGATTTTGTTTTAATACTCCACTTGAATTGATTATTGTACAGCATCTCATTCATATTCATTTAATTTAACTTTTTCTTTACGAACTAATCTGTCATTCGATGTGGGCAGTCAGTGACAGTATATTCGTCCCAGTACTCTGTGAATGTTGTGTTAAACAGGATTGTTAATTTGCAAATTGAAGCAATCTGTAAAAAGAAATACATGCAACACAGTTCGTGGTTCAACAGTTCAAAGTCTGGGCAAAGTTCAAAAGTCATCTGCTTAGTCGCCGAAAAATCTAAGTACTAACTCGGTGACGACTTAGGGGAAACTTCCTTTGGGTCAAAGCGAGTAGTTTCCGAGTCTTGGCCGGATTAAGAAGCAAAACTGGTTCGAAGCAACATGAAATCCTCTATGTCCTAACTCGGAAGCGACTCAAAACCTGGGAACGTGAAATTGCTAAGTCGGTTCCGACTCAAATCAATGAAATCACTAAATCGTGACTGAGCCAATACATCAACCCACTTCCTTCCCTAACTCTTAACTTGCTAGCCCAATAACTTCACAGTCAATGGCGATCCTAATTCCATCACACCATTGGATCGCCCAAGAAAACCAATTCGAATCGCCTCGGGTTTGTTGCAAATCTGATGTATTATTGCCCTATCACAACTATAACATGATCGATGGCAGTGGCAGAACAGTCGAAGGGTTATTCGTAACGAACCACGGCAAATTAATGGAAGTCGAAAACTGGGGAGTCATCGATTCGACAGTGGGCATGGGTAAACTCGGATCAGATTAACTTACGATGTATGACAGGAGGTTGATCGACGATTGGATGAACGGAATTTGTCTCTGAGGGCTCTAAACTGCGTCAATGGCGGAATCAGGAAGAAGAATAAGTGAGGAAGAGGAAGGATGACTCAACTATTTATTCGCAGGAAGGTGAGGCGACTTACACGCTGCCGACCTAAGACCTCTGTTAACTCGCTTCCGACCTAATCAAAGAGCAGGTTAAGAAAGTCGAAGCACACGACCTACGACTTAGGCGTATGCTTCGAGGGGCAAATGTTAACCCTCTTTCAGTTCATAACCTAATGAGTTAAAAGCGCCACCGACTCAAGACAAAGACCGACCTAACAAATCTGATTTAAAGCAACATGCGACCTAAGCTACAGGACCGACTTAACAGCAGCCGACTCAAGGAAGGCTCCGACTTAAGAAAGGTCTCCGATATAACAAGCCACGACCTAAGAAAGCTCTGATCCAGCAGTTGCCGATCCAACTACTGAAAAAAGACGCCGACTTAAGACATGTGCCGACTCAACAGGTTACGACTTAAGGTAATTTGTGACTCAAGGGCTGAGACCGAGTTAAGAAGGATTCCGAGTTAAGTAATGCTCCGACATAACAGTGTACGAGTTAAGGAGTAGTTTGACTTAACCGGTTAGCAAGTTACGAAGGCCTCCGACTTAGCAGTTCGCGAGATAAGGAGGGGCTCCGACCTAAAGAAGTCCTCGACTTAAAGACCTACGACCTATCTCTTAAGTCGTCGGCGACCTACGACTTATACTGAGTCGTATGTAATCTCAGAACACCCTACATCTTCACCTCGTCACCGACTTACCTTAGATCTTCGACGACTTAGGACTTGAGCATAAAACCAGAAAAGGAGACGAACTACTGTGGAAGTGTTGATGAGCCGGCTGCGACCTACCATAAGTCGGCTGCGACTTATACTAAGTCGGCGACGACTTAGGACTTAGGGAAATTTCCAGAGTCCAAATCAGCTCCTATAAATACCCCACCACTTCCAACATGAAGGGGACCTTTTGGCAAATCATTTCTACAGCGCTGTTACTCCGTCGAACTCTTCATTCATTCAGCAATCAAGGATCCTTCAAGCATTCGTGACACTACAACAAGCTTCGAGAGAAATTCCTTACATCCGACATGGATTCATCGAGTTTCACCGTCGAAGATTGAGCTAGTAGTCAAGATTGTTTCTTGTGATCAAATTGTACTGTTTCCTGAAGAGATTTGTATCAAATTGTAACCGAATCAGCAATAAGAGACTATAAAGTGGACGTAGGCTCAATTACGGGCCGAACCACTATAATTCTGTTGTTCATTTACTGCATTTCTGCTATTTTCCTGCTTGATTTCTATTCCCGTCACACGGGTGGTGCTTTCACGATCTTATTACACACACCGGGTGTTATCGTTCATATTTTAACGTTAACACCCGGTCTATCCATTCTAAGGCTATTCATTTTCAACATAATCCATTCTTTGCAAGACTTCAGAGCTTGAACCCCTGCATTTGCATACGACCATATTATATGCATCTTGTTTGGCAGTCCCAAAAAGTAGTTTATCTTACAATTTGTTAGTGACATTCATATACTTTGAATTGCACAATATTCTTAATACACTGAAATATCCAAATTATACTTCGAATTGCAGATATTATACCTTATTTGCTAGAGATGTAACAGGTCAGTTTCCTGAATGTAAATATTCGGGTTCTTAATTCCTAAAGTAAAAAAAACATCAGTTAGTTTCAAATGTTACTGCAGTAACAAGCAACAGACAACAAAGTTTCAAAGAAATACATCTTCCATGCCTAATAAGAGAAAAACAAATCCTCAAAAGTTCACCTAAAACGCATGTTTAGGGAAGGAAATATAACTGCTAACCAATGTATTTTAACTATGAATCATATATACCTATATATAATTTCATGAAGTTCTTTAGCAGTGCACGCTGCTTGTACTAATAAAACATGTAAGGGAGATCCATTCAAGGATGATTCAGAGAAAGAGAACAAGAATTTCTGGAGAATTTGGGAATTTAAAAATTTAGAACTAGTTCACAAAATCATCACCACATGGAATTTGAAAACTAATTGGGGACTTCAGGCAATCGACCATTTGAATATTGTAAGAGAATTGATACTTATTATATAAAACCTTTAAACACATTCACATTAGAACTATAAGAGAATTGACCAAAACAATTAAGATAACCACAACTACAATCACAATCACAAAATCGACCATTTGAATAACACATCCACAATCACAGAATTACTGATTAACCTAACCGCAACTGATTAGAAGCTAATTAACCTAATCGCAAAACTGATTAACTTTAATCACAATAACAAAATCGATTTATAAAAATCATACCTAAAATTTTCTACAAAGAGGAGAAAACTGCAGCAGCGTAGAAGCGACGATGACAATAAACTACGATGTGGAGACGTGCTGCAACCATGATGCGGAGAGAAGAACGGGAATCGACCTTTGTTTGTTTTCTTTTGTTCAAGCGATTTGGGATTAGGTTAAAATCTTCGTGAGAGAGAGCAAACATAAGGAATGTACTGGTTACGTTTATTGTATTTACGTCGAAACATTTTGCTACGCGCAGGATAGTGAAATTTTTTTGTAGCATTTTAGTGGAAATTAGGGAGACATCCCTATCATACTTTCATATTGTAAAGCGGGTCCCTGTCAAAGTTTCATTGTAAAGCGGGTCCCTGTTTTCTGGAACTTTAATAAACTGTGTTCACAGTGTACAGAAATGTTGCTGAAATATCAGTAACTTTTATAAATAAGTGTTGATATTTCAGCAACTTTCATACACTATGTTCACAGTGTACAGAAACGTTGCGGAAATGTCAGCAACTTTTATGAAATGTTGCATCATGCTCTGCAATAATCGTGAATAAAAAACAGGGACCTAATTTACACTGAAATTTAGTGAAGCACTTTTCGTGAATTTTGAAACTTAATAAGGACATGTGTCAAAAATACCCTTTATAATATAGGGTGAAATGTTATTGGTTGTATTTACAAAAAAAGGCCCAATTTATACATCTAAAGGTTGATTTTTTTGTAGTGATTGAAAATAGTTCTGAAATTTTTAAATTTAAACTCTTAAAATTTTAGGTTGTGGGGCAAAGTCTACTTATTCAAGAACCTATGATTTGATTCGTGCAACTTCTTTTTTTACCCTCTATAAAGACAAGTATTGTTTTGTCATTTAAATAAGATAAGACATGTTAATAACTTCATTTCTATAGTTGTATTGTATGTTGTTTGATGGTCTGAAGGTTAGGCTTTGTGTGTGTGCATGTCTCGTATACAATAATACTGATGTTGATTCTATTGATGTCCACAAAAAAAGCGTTTGAATTATTTGTCCGATAAGTCCATATGTCAACAATAACAAACCAGAATATATGTTCTACATTATGCCAACTATAAAAATATTTTCCTTTTCTATACACTTGAGACCCCGATAAGAATAATTTAGTGGAAATTAGGGAGGCATCCCTATCATACTTTCATATTGTAAAGCGGGTCCCTGTTAAAGTTTCATTGTAAAACGGGACCCTGTTTTCTGGAAACGAAGAAAAATTATTGCTGAAATGTCAGCAACTTTTATAAATAAGTGATGATATTTCAGCAACTATCTGTGTTAAAGTTTTATTGTAAAAACAAAGAAAAATTATTGCTGAAATGTCAGCAACTTTTATAAATAAGTGCTGATATTTCAGCAACTTTCATAAACTGTGTTCACAGTGTACATAAATGTTGCTGAAATATCAGCAACTTTTATAAATAAGTGTTGATATTTCAGCAACTTTCATACACTATGTTCAGTGTACAGAAATGTTGCGGAAATGTCAGCAACTTTTATGAAATGTTGCATCATGCTCTGCAATAATCGTGAATAAAAAACAGGGACCTAATTTACACTGAAATTTAGTGAAGGACTTTTCGTGAATTTTGAAATTTAATAAGGACCTGTGCCAAAAGTACCCAATAATTTAAGCCAAGATATGCATGAGGTGTATTTATTTTGGGTACTTCACGTACCTCATAGTATCTGTATTATTTGTAGTGCGCCATCACATCAACGATTTCTATGAAGAATGCCCTGTTTGCTAAAATGAATGCAGAACAAGTTATTCGTTGTACAATTACCTCTCTTTCTGGCTTTTATTCATTCTAAGTTAAGGTATGTAGAAAGCTTACGATGCAGACATCGATGTAATATATCTTGTTAAACATAAGTTCATTGAGATAAAATGTGCATAATATATAGTTCGAGCTTCCGTAGTGTCATAAATGTATGAATTGTTTATGATGTATAATTCTAACACTTATATAATCATAAGTTTATTTTTTTTCTTTTTTTAGGAATACAATGAAAGATGGCTGAGAATATATTTCCATGCAGGCGAAGTGCAGACATAAATACATATATTTATAAATAGATAGGATATGCTTTGTTTGGAATAAGAATACTATGTGTTGTTTGTCTGTAAGTATTGTGAAACATACTTAGTTCGGAATGACCTGTACAAAGTCATATTTGACTAAAAGTCCTAATATTTTGGATGCAGAGAGAACAAATGCACTTCAGTCTGCTAATCACTTGAACATGGTAAAAGGATTCTCTATTTTTTTTATACTTATATAGTTTTCTTCTATTAGAGTAAGTACTTAGAAATATGTTTACCGATAAGTATTTTGTTTGTAGTAATAGATGTAAATCCATAGTTTTGAGAGTATAAAAGTACCATTATATTGTAGCAAGAAATATTTTGTATCGAATTGTTTGTATATCGTATTTCATTATGTGATTAATGTGTTTTTCGATTGTTCGAATGTGATAATTATATGAGTGATTGTTGGTTTCATATTGAAAATTGTTCATTATTACTATATAATACATATGTTGTGAAAAAAATGAAGTGGATACTGAGCGAGCTATCACGGTGTGTAAATTTGCATAAAAAATCAACAATTTTAAGCAACATTTAATAAACGCTACCAAAATATGTATGGTGGAAAAAAAACAGTACTATAATATTTTATAATAGCGTCAACAATACTTTTTAGTGGCGCTTATACAGTGCTACGATAAAAAAATTATGCATTTTCAAAACGCTGCAATAATTTGCTTTTCGGTAGCATTTACGAAAACACAACAGAAAGTCCTGGATTTTTAGTTGTATGTCTTATAATGGCATTCTCTAAAATGCTCAACAAGTTGTGGTAGCATTTTTTGTGCATTACTAAAAATATTTTTTTTGGTGTATTGTTACTTCAGTCTTGTTACTTAGGCTTTGATTTAATACTCTTGGTTCATCTCTACTGCTATTAGTACACATCGGAAACTTCCTTCAACACGTCTGATACTCACTTTAAACGTGTTGAATTTAATTTGTTTGACTTGTCCTTTCTGATCATTATTAAATATTTTCCTGATATGTTCAACCTATATTGTGGATCTTGTCTATTGACCAATTGATTAATACTTTATTAAATCAAAATGCCTCCCAACTCTGCTGCATATTAACTTCAGAGCTTTTATTTTAGTTTTAAGGGTAGAATGAAATGAAAAGAGGAAAGCAGTTACCTTTATTCCAATGAATAATTGGGTCATCGGTCCATTTCCCTATTCTTCATTTAATTCATTCTAGTTAAGTTTTTCTAAACATAAATCTTGATAAGTAAATGTACACCTAAGTACTTATCAAAATTTATTATTCAAGTTCATAATTAAATCATTTAAAACCTTTATTCATATAAATATATTTTATTTAATTACTTATCAATTTATGGGGTGTTACAGGCTCCCCATTATAGAATTTCGTCCTTGAAATTCAAATAAGGCATGATAGTGATTATCAAACTATCCCATGCCTACACTAGCATAAATACATAAGTTCCCTATCCACCCATCTCAAACAAATGTACTAGTGCATTTACTAATACATAAAAAAATCAATCATAATATCATTTTTTTGTGGGTTGGGAGGGGGGTTTACAACAAAAATGAAAACATTCTTGCTAATCTAAACATACAACTTGTGATAAGTCTTTCCGACTTTAACCTATGTCTCCTAAGCACAATCATTTCTGTCCTTACTCTAGTGGACCTACACAAGCTTCACTTTCTTATTTCAAAGCTTCTTTACATCTTGTTCTATAATCTGAATAGGCTTTCTAATATAAGTCATATTTGGTTCAATCTCAAAGTCTTCCATTGCTCTTTAAACAACAACATCCTTAGGATCCCGGACACACCTCCATAAATGCGATACATGAATCACATTATGGAGACTAGCAAAAGCATTCGGCAGATCAAATTTATAAGCTAATTTGTCGATTCTCTCTAATATTGGAAATGGGCCAACATATCTTGGTGTCGATTTTTGGGCCTTTCCAAACCTCATAGTACTTCTCGTTGGTGACACTTTAACGAACACATGAATCTTTAGATTAAACTCCAAGTCCTTTCGCCTCCTATTGGAATAGTACTTTTGCCATGATTGAGCATCCTTCGTCCTTTCCCGAATAAACTCGACCCTCATCGAAGCTTCTCTTATACGATCCAGCCTTACAATAAGTCCATCTTCTTCCTCGCACTAACTTATTGGCGACTTACAGGGTCTTCCATACAATGCCTCAAAAGGTGTCATCCTACTACCATGTTGGTAACTATTGGAGTATGAAAATTCCACTAAGGGTAGGTATTTTCCCAAGATCCACCTTGTAACAACCAGCCTTGAAATGGGCCAAAATTCTGACTCAAAAAAGGCCCGTCGAAACTAAGAACCATCTCAAAGTTGGCTATTGGTTGGTAAAAAGAACAATAGAGAGCTATTTATCTACACATTCAGAATCTCACAGTGGAAGGATAAAAATATAATAATAACAATAGTCCCCATTTAATTCAAATCTCAAAATATTATTCAAAACTATAACAAAACACCCATAATGTCAAAACCCAACAAAATCCATGCATAACTAAAATATTCCAAATTTACTACATTATTTTTATTTCATAGGTACATTAAAAACTACTGAAAATAACAAATAAATAATCTAATGCCATAAGCACCATCAATGCCTCCGCCTTCAGCGTCGCCTTTCCTAACCTGTGTTGTGATGAGGACGGAGTCAAAACAACATATATTTGGTGAATAAAAATTTCGAGCATTACTACATCAATACATGGGCAGTATAATTTAAATAGGAATACATGTTACATTTCTACCTACAACATAAGTCTTTTCAAATGTAATCCCAAATATTTACTTAACTCAAATAAAAGGCTTTCCAAATATAAGCCCACGGCTATCCAAATAACCCATATCTATCGTCCATAATGTCCTATCAATGTATAAGATTGTACTGAAGTCACTTAATACCTTTTAATGGGAATTAGGTAGACTCCGATCATTTAATATCTTATTTAAGGCAGGTCCACGTCATTTGCTACCAATAATCCGAAGCGGACTTTCACTAGTAACTATCTAGTTGACATTGCACGAAATCCCTTCAGCCACTTAATACTTTCTATTGAAGCGGGCCCTTTCCCGAGATATCCTCTACCATGCCTAACTCATAACCTCGACCATTTACTACTTCCAACATAGAGAAGAGGCGGGCCCTTACACAACAGCTTAATACCTTCAATCTTTGAAGCATGTCCTTCGGATTATGACACGTACCCCACGATGACGTCTCACATTAGACCGATTATTTGTTAGTACTGGTAGCCAGATTAGCTGGGCAAATTTACTCTGCAGAATTTGGGACTAACCTCGCATCATCGCAGTTACTTATTATAGACGATGTCTCACATCAGCCCTAAAGTCACACTGCTGGTAGCCAGACTAGCTGGGCAGAATTCCGTATGCTTTTGGATGACCTTGCATCCCTCTTAATTAGTCATAATTTATATCACACTCTATGTATTATCATATATCTCACCGTTTCCATAATCAAGGCTTATAAGAAATCTCCCTTATTTCGCCTTTAACATTAATTACCTTCCTAAGGAGGATTTTAAGAAAATTAATAACCTATTTAACAATGCAATTATATACTATAATTATACGTTAATTATGCTAATACACACACATACACGTGCCTAGTAATTTCTATGCGTATAGAATTTACGCCCTACGCTACCGTTTAAAATGTCAACACTTTCAACAATTATACAAGTTTTATCTCATATTATCAATATTACCAAAATTCCAATATTCATATCCAATGGACTTGTATAGAATAAAAATTTAAGCTCAACTTATTACACTAAAATAATGGAATATATTGGTACTAGAAACTTACAATTCCAGTTTTTTACACTCTATTCTACTCCTTTTTCACATAAAAATAAACAAAGGAATTTCTGCTTAATTCATGGGAATAAACAGTGCAAACTATGAATAAAATTTGTACCTTACATATTATTCCTTAATCAAAATCCTTTAACCAAATTCATAGAAAAAGAATAAGGAGTGGAATAGAATGTAAAATTATCAAAACTGCAAATTTATACTATTTCCATTATTTTGCCACAAACAATTGAGATTCCAACATATAATTGACATTTCGCATTGAAGGAGTTTTGGGGTTTATAATATGATGTTTTCGCAAACCAAAACTCCCCAAGGCATATTCAAACCTAAAATATACTAATCAATTACTAACATAGAAAAGCTAAGATTTCCACTTACAGTATAGCCTTAGCTTTGCCTCTTTAGGATTTGACACGCCTTTGACATTCTCTTATTAGATCTCTTGTTTTTGATACATATATACAACAAGGGATTTGTATATATATATTAGATTTAGAAAATTGGAGAAGAATAGGTTGGGAAAATAAATAGAAAACAAAATAGATATATAGGATTTCTTACCTGAAACCCTAATGGAGTTTTCTGATCTTTGAAGAGACGAACTGACATAGCTTCGCTAAGTTCACAAAATATTTTGTGAATAAAAGCGAATAGTCTTGGGTCTTATTTATAGTGTTGAGAAAGCACAGAACCATCGGAATTAAATAATTAAATCCAGAATGTCCAAAATTAAAAACTCTAGCCACCAACTGATAAGGAGCTATCGACCGCCCTTATGCCATCAGTCAACCGCTAGAGGTCAGTGGTCAACCTCTCCTTCTATTTTAGGAAGGAATAGTGCCGTTGTTTTATATATTTATTTTATTCCTTAAATATACCTTAACATCAATGTTAGTTTTAACGTTTCTTTAATTCCCAAGTCTATCTGTTGTTAATTTTTGAATCTCAAATTTAAAATTAATTATTCATTTGAATTTTAATTCTATTTAAATTACTTTGAACTCGAAAACTTCTAACGTCCATAACTTTTCCATTTGAGCTCCATTTTCAACATATTATATATAGAAAGTGATCAGAATCTTGCCATAGATGCAACGACATAACTTTCGTGGTTAAATTCCAACTTTTGCAAAATTTCCATTTTTATTCCTATCTTATTTTATTTAATTTATCTAATTTATTTATGGTTGATTTTACGGGGTGTTACATTCTTCCCCCTTAAAAAGGATTTCATCCTCGAAATCTTTTCCAAAGGGCGTACATCTTTGCGTGCACTAAACATCCATGTTGTATAACCAAGTTATCTACACATCTATCTAGTTTTCCAAAAGTGCAATGTGATTATGTATTGTAGACATACAATAAGTAAGCACAATTCTAGCGTGAGTGTGTGACTATGACATATAAGTATGTATGCAAAACACCCTAAACATGCATGAAAATCTCTATATGAGTGCAAAGTGACGGTGAATGTAACAACCCACAAATCCGCACAATTAAAGTTGACAATAAACCATAAGTGTCCAACCCAAATTGAGTGGAAAGACAGATAGGTATGGGAAAGAAAGAAGAAAGAAGAAGAAAAAAAGGAACTGAAAATAGCATAAAGTCTCACAATCGCAGCGTAACAATATATAATTTAATATCGATGATCTTTACAAAAGAGAAACTTTAATATACATACACCAAACCAAAGTGCACAAATAACCAATCGTTAGCCTGGACAGTTATAGCAACCTATCCTCAAAATACGGATAATTTCAACAACGGAGCAACGGAAAAATAAACAAATATAGGAATACACCATGAAGACCTCTGGCTCGTCTCCTGAGCATTAATGCATCCAAAACAATCTATGAATATGCTCGTTCTGACCCGAACATTATAATAAAATAACACATGAGTTAGTCTGGTAAACCAGCGTGAGAAAACACACCCAGGTTGATATTTAAAGTAATCAAACTCTTTTCAAAATAAGGTATCTCGTAAGACCACGCCACATATAAATATGAACGCGTTTTTACCTTACGATAACTAAAACATTTCTATTGAAAATCTAGCGATATTATAATAATGTCTATGGTACATATACTTATTAATCATAGTCTAAATTGTTACATTAATTAAATTCCAGCATACTAGGTTCTACAATCAAAACCGTACGGGCATGTATTGGAAACGAATTATGTACCATGACAAGGTAAGGAACTACCTTTCGATGGTACATCACTAGATAAAATGCACCGGGGTCTGACAAGAACATCTTGTACCCGGCTACATAGGATTGGCCTACCATTTGACTAGTAGTATCGAATATGATCACCACTTTCGTTAATGAGTCTCGAAGCATACATGAGTAGATAGTAATCAATCTAGATTTGGAATGACCATACCCTGATGGAAGCGACCCACTTGGCCCTGCTGTATGCTCGATTTTTGTCATTTCCCGATTGATGAGGCTTGAGGCTACATTTTACCTTTATATAGCACTTCCCATTTGGAATGCTAACACTGCCCTCTAGGCAATAATGCAATGTCAGCATTCATCCATACAAGTTCATTCTAGGACTGTACGAAGCTGAAGGCGCCACTTCTACTACATCCATTTTGGAATCATCCTCAGGATTAGTAGCAAGTAGCCCTTACACTTCGAAAGCTTCGTCTTCAAAATCCATCATCTTCAAGATGTCTTCACTTCGAAACGCTTGAGTTGGATCGAAGTGGTTTTCAGATAACATATATGATCCCGGTCTCTTCAAAATAACATTCAATAATTTATGGTAAACTCAACCATAGTTCTTTAGGAAATAAATAGTCAAAGCTGAGAGCGGAGATCACCTCCTAAACGTTAGTGGATGGATATCCTTATCGTTTGCCCTTAAAGAACGAAACGAGATTTATACGCACAGTACATCATCATCGGAGATGGCTGTGCCATATAACTCATGTGTTTCCCCTAGATATTTCCAAAGTTACATTTTAGGTCCAAATTCGATAGTTAATTATTTAACTATCGAATAAACAACATTTAAATCAAGGAATTAATTCCATAGGGAAAAACCAACATTGGTTAAGCACATAAGCAATCACTAGCCTCTTAAATAACCCTTTCATTAATTGAAATCACTTTGTAAATTACATGTATAAAACTAACTTTATAAAGATATACCCACAAATTCCTATATTTTCGGTACTTGGAAAAATACCTATATACTTATCTCAACGGTATAAGTATATTCACAGAACGGAGGAAAATTTCCTTTTCACAAAATTCTAGAACAATTTATAAATTCCTTTATAAATCTCTAAACCCGTTTATAACCCCATTCATTCATCTCTAAAATCATTTATAAAACTCTCTTTTATACATTCCTAAAATTATTTATAAACCCTTTATAAATCCATAAAACCATTTATAAACTACTTCTATAAATCTATAAACCCATTTCTAAAATTCCTTTATAAATATCTAAGACCTTTAAAAAACTCCTTTTACCCTTTAACTAATCTACCTTTAAGTTTTCCAAACCATGTTATAAGGCATCTATTTGTAAAACCCTATTTATAAATCTCGAAATTTTTTATAAATAAGTTCTAGTTATTTATCTTAGAACACTATTATATGATAATAGTATAAATAAATAGTAATCAACTTCAAAACATCTTTAAAATGGTAATTAATAATTTCAAAACATTCTTAAGAAAACAACAATAATTTATCTTCAACATTATATAAAATAATAATAATTAATTTCCAAAACTTTATTGATAAATAATTATGATTAATTTCAAACCATATTAATAATTTAAATAGTTGACTTTTTAAAATATTAAAATATTGGTAAACAACTTTAAAACAATATTAATATATAAACAACCTTTAAAACATAAATAAACTTCCTTGATAAAAATCCATACTTAAATTTCAACATAATCATTTCCATATTTATAAAGCTATATTTATAAATCTCCTTCTATTTTATAACATATTGTTTAACATCTCCAAATCTATCCTCACTTTCAATTTCCAAAATGGAATCAACTATTTTTCTAAAACAACATCCCACATCTTATTATAAACCACAATTATGATTTATTTTATCCAATTTATCCAATGATAAAAGTTTTCCTTTATTTATAAACGCCATTTATAAACCTATCCTTTTATTAAGAAAATATGATTTTTCAAATCTTCACTTTATTTGTAAAATGTCACTTTTATAAATTATCACATTCATAAATTTCACATTTATAAATAAACTTAATATATGTAAATACACACACACACATCACTTTATATAAAACGGTTAATAAATATTTATACAAAAATATTTTTATCTTCTTTTTAAAACCATATTCCTTTATTATAAAAGACGGACTAAGTTTTAAGATTTTAAAAACCTTTACTTTATAGTTTGAAAAATCTCTATTTAATTTTTTTTGTAAAACTATTAATTTATAATATCTAAAAATCATACTTTTTATTTTAAAACAAATTCCTTCTTTAAATAAATTCAAGAATAATTACCAAAACACATAAAATTTTGAAATCACTTGAAATTCTTTTAAAAAGTTAAATCTTTACTTTATAGTACTTCAAAATACTAAAAATGTGCTCCAGTGCTACTATAACACTAAATAGGGAATAATCATCCATGTCATCACATATGGCATCCAACACATCATATACCAAATTATATAAAAAATAAAATCAACAGTGTAAGGAATCATGTTGGATCCCTCCAACCTGTCCCCCTGCATCACATACAGTATATAATCATAAAATATAAATCAACCGCTTCGAGGCGGGATCGTATACAAAGGATCATCCACTCTTATACAGGAACATAATAGGGTCTCATCCACTCTAGAGGCAGGAATATATCCAAACCAACTAATAAAATAGTAAATAATCCAAATAGTCAACACACAATCAATAAATAAATGGGCCATGGAGTTGAGTTAACTCATTTTGATTTCAATAATCGCCAAAGCATTCTAGTTTGAATTAAAATTGAACAGACGTTTAATTTTAACCCAAATTTTTACTAGCTCCGAATCCATCCAATCCAACTCCATAATGTAGATTTTGTTGATACGATCGCAACATAACTCCTCGCGTTTACTTTTGACCTCATATGAAATAGTTAATGAACTTTTGAAATAATTAAATGATAACTAACTTAAATAAATTAAGTTTAAATTTTTTAATTCACCTTTCCTCCCTGTTCACACTTGTTCGTTCCAGACTGCGACTTTCTTCTTCTCTCAAACTCCAATCGCGTTCTTCCTCGATTACCGCCACCGTCGTTGTAACGACTCAGAATTTTTGAACAATTTAAAATGAAATATTTAATTTATTTTAAATATTTGAATGATGGTTTGACTTAAATTTCAAATTTTCAGAATAAATTTGGCGATTAAATTATAAAATTTAATATATTGAAAGTTGAATAAAAAAAATTGAATCTTCAATTTTAAGCTGATTAAAAAAATATTTCAAAGGATTGTAAAATCTATATTGATAATACTGAAGATAATAGAAGCTTCAGAATTGAGTTTGAAAATGATTTGTTCAGTTTTTAAATTATATCGTTTGAATCGATATTTAAAATAGCGTTCCGGGGCGCAGTCTCGGAATTCGACGAAACCAGTTCCATTGGGTCCGTAATATTGAATTATTGTCGGATTTCAAATTTCGTATTTTTCGGAGTTGTTATGTGAGCACACGGTGAGTAAACGCGTTGAACTTAAATCGAATTCAATTCAAATTTAAATTTTAAATTAAGTCAAATGTCAGCATTATCTCCATTGAATCACGCCTGAAGTCATGAAAATTAATCATGCAAACACGTTCTCCTGTCTCCCTCCATCCCTTTTTAAATATCACTATGCAACTTCCTCAGTTCGAAATAAAAATAAAACGAAGTCTTTCGTTCAAAACAATATAAATGGCCGATGCTCGAAATCGAAGGAAAAGAAAAAGCTAAACCTCTCGTTTCAGTTCCTCTCGAAATTTCATTCGCGAATTAAACCGCATAGAAAGGCAGACGAAGTGGAGCATCGCGCCTCCACGTGCGCGCGAAAGGATGGGATCGAATCCTCTTCACATAAACGATCGCGAGGCCAAGATTTCGGGGTTTCAATCGCGAGTCGAAGGATGGTGGTTGGTAGTTGCAGGCATGTTAAGGCCGATGCTGGTGGTGTTCGAATCAGTAGGTCTGGTTGAGGGCATGTCTAGGTCGCGATGGCAGAGACGTGATGGTGGCGATCGCGGGGGAGACGAGTCGTTTGACAGTCGTGGTGACTAGGGTTTGTGCTCGAGCAAATGGCGACTGTCACGATATGTTGGAGGTTCGTGAAGCGAGGTTGATGTCGTGATAGTCCAGGCAGTGAAGTCGTTTAGCTGAGATCTAGTATGAGCTCGAGGTGCTGGTTTTGAGTTGTTCGAACGATGGCAGAGGGGAGTTTGAGTTGTCGCGGAGAGGTATTTCAATCTATTTCATTTCAATTTAAAATTTATCTTACCCATATGAGGAATGTACAGATATCTGGAAAAATAAATAAATTAACAGTAAGGTTTAAAACAAATTTTGTTTTAATTTGATCTATATGTTTATAGATTAGAAAGGGGTTTTATTTTAGAATCTAATGTATATATAGATAAAGTAGAAATATATATATATATAAAGTTTTGGAAGAAAAAAAAAATATAATAACAGGAATTTTTAAAAATGTTTGAAGAATTTATAAAAGATAGATTTTTGGAAATCTATAATCTATTTTTTTTAAGAGTATATATAATTTCAAAAGGAAAATTTCTAGTTAAAATTTAATCATTGGCTAATTAAATGTATCAAACGAAAATGGGTTATTTGATTTATTTCGAATATTAATCGATTGTATAAAATTGTCTATACAAGGTTTATAAATCGAGAAAACAAACTAGAATGGAAAATGGATTGCAAAATAAAAGCAAAGGTGAGATCTTCTCACTCAAAGGAAAAGTTGATTTTGCAGTTATTGATTTGATTGCTATTGGATGTGATAGTATATATAGTAGTATATAGCAATATATACATATTGGCATATGTATATATTGGAGTTGTTGATTTCCCGCATTATATAGCGGATGAGACCCTATTGCACCGCATAATAGCGGATTGATATTTTTATAAATCCCATATACCGCGATATTCCACCTCGAAGTGGAATTGGTATTGTGCTAACGTTTATGGATGTAGGGAAACAGGTTGGAGGGATCCAACTGGATTCCTCAACTGTATTGATTTATTTACAGATATTGTTATATATTATGTTGTCATATCGATATATGATGTTTGGATGCCGTGATTGATTATTTGGTGCTGTTGCATCATCGGATCCATTTTTGAAGTTTAAAAATAACGATTTTGAATTTTAAGGGATTTTTAAAGTGATTTTTGAGATTATACGTTTTATTAAAATTTTGGATCGATTCATCTTAAATAAATAAACGTTCAAATTTTAAAGTTATAAAAATTATGATTTTTGTGAAATATAACCGAAAGGTGATTTTTGATATAAATAGTTAAAGTAATTTATAAAATGGTTTAAATTAGGATTTTTGAATTATTATAAACGGTTTATATAAAAGATTTAAAAAAATTGATATCTATAAAATTAAAAATATTGGAATTATAAAACGAGTTTTTATAAGTGTTAAAAATGAAATATTAATGGAATTCGTAAGTGAATGAAATTTATAGAATTATAAATCGTGAAGATATAAAATGAATGAATTTGTAGAATAAAAGATTTATAAGAAATTAACTTATAAATTGGATTTTTGCCTTTAAATGGAATGTTGATCGAATTTGTTAATAAAGGAGATTTATAAATCAAAGTTGTTATGAAATATAAAGGTGGATTTATAAACGTTGTTTTATAAATCCGAAATCAATTAAATTTGATAAATTAAACATAGAGGTTTATTAAAGGGGATATATTCGCGATTTTTGATAGCGAATTATTCTTTATATAATATGGGTAATAAAATGTTTGGTTGAGAATTTTATCCACGACTTTAGATGGTGGATAAATTCTTGAAATTAAATGTGTAGAAAATATTGAAATTTGGCTAGTGAGGTATATTCACGATTTTGGACAGTGAATATATTTTTAAATAAAATGGATATGTTTTGGAGAAGTGATATTACGAAATGAAGTAATTGTTTTAAAAGAAGTTTTAAAAACGTGTTAAGTATCGAAAACATAGATTTCAACATTTATTGTTGAAATAGACGTTTCGAGAAATAATGAAATGGTGAACTATAACACTGTTGTTATAGTAAATGGTTTCTGTAAGGAAATGTTTTATATAGTATTGGGATTTATATATATCTATCTTAATTTCGAATATCTATACTATTTATTTTGGGTCGTCGTAACGATGTTTTACGCAACATTCGTTTTGACTCAAATAGATGTGTCTAAGTAAATGATTTCCTTAAAGAATGAAATATATACTAAATTTTGATTTAAGTATATGGGATATTTTCAAATGTTGAAAATAAATAAGATTTGTGAATTACTTATTATTAAATAAGTATGGAAATGCTTTTCCAATATGGAATGGAACATTTTTGAGAATTTATCTTTGTAAAGATAAATTGAAAGTGAATATTTGAAATCGATTGAAAATCGTATATCAGTAGATATTTTGAAATATAAATTCACTATGGAATTTATAAAGGAAAGGGGAATCTGTTTAAAAATAAATATTGATTTTATTTTTGAAGTATGAAATTATTTATCTTGTAAAGATATTTTTGGAAATTAAATAATTTGGAATTTTTTTTGGAATCTGATGATGTTGCGCATCTCTATTGATAGTTAAATAATCGACTATCAAAAATTACCTTGAATGGGTATTTGTTGTGATTTGCTTGAATTTGAATGCCACACTTATTTTCGAATAAGCGCTCACTATTCGGGTTAGCCGGGAAAGGACCTTTGGGTCGTATAACTCATTCCGAATATGTGATACGTCGTAATGGATCACATTTGATCACCGGTGTTGAAGACCGGATATTTTTGAAAATGGAAGGATTACCGTCGAATTACTCTGCATCGGCTGATCTCCGATATAGAGGTTTTATCACCCTTAGTAACGGGAAGTCCGGACGTGATTTGAAAAGTATCCGGATTTGCAAGGGCTTCGTGAGAAGTGCCTTCGGTTCTGTTCGATCCCGGAACAGACTTTTATGGATTGTATGTCTGACATTACAAATTGAGATATAAAGCTGATTTCTTTCAAATACATATCCGTTGGTGGTGGAGAATTCAATCTCTTAGCTTAACACCCTTCTCTGAGACGTACGAGCTCAGAGGTTATGTAGTTGAAGGGTATCAGCAATATATTCCCAATTTGGTAATGTGACATGCTGAGTGTTGTTGTGAAATGATCATTGTTTGATCATTTGTGATATGATCATTTGTTTGATCATTTATCTTTGTGATCAGTACTTTGATCATTTTTTTGACCCGAAGCATGGCTTTGTGACAAAGCGTAGCTTTGTGGATGAGACTTCGTCGGACCTCACACCCCGGAAATGGTCAAAACAGGATGGATGCAGCAAGGTTCTATGGAGTAGCGCCCCTTAGTGTATGTCATTCCTTCTGGATAGAGGTGGTACCATAGTATGGAGCCCAGATATTTAACCTATGTTGTTACTGCAAATTTATTATGTGGTTGTTGGAAATCGAGGATCCTCGGGAAGATCGGTTACGATCGGGGGATGGCATACGCGTGTTAGTAGTTACCTATTTTTGCAGAGGTAACCCGGCCTTGTGTTGGCAGAGATCTAACCGTAATGTTAGGTTATTTCTCGGGACGTCTTTCCAGAGGCGTTTCCATGTGGCAATGGGAAGTTCCTTGGCCTGACCATTTGTTGGAAATCCAAAGAAACAATACGAGCCTTGTACGGTTTTAGTTGTAGAACCTACCATTTAATATGGTAGCTATAGTAGGCATACTATAATGGTACCTATGCCAGCTAAGATTTATATTCTACTTTCGAAATGTTTTCTACACTATGCACTAATAATAATATCAAAAAGGATTTGATTTTGCGTAGTAAGCATCTTTGACTATCATAAGAAGAAATCTCCTCCAATTCTGCGTTTGCATTGTGTGTGTGGCGGGAGGTCTTATGGTAGTTTCAATTTCCAAAAGCATTGCGAAATTGACTTTAAAATCTTCCTGTTGTTTGTTTTAAAAATAACTGTTTTACGATCTTACACCAGTCACCATGACTGACTCGGAGTTTATTGTTTCCCTTCTAAACTCTGGGTGCCCATAATTTTCCACACGGACAACCTAGAGTTATGTTATCAGGATATTCTGGATATTCTGGTATAACGACCCGTATTTTTACGGATCGAAAAGTTCGTAAAAATCTGGAATTTTTAGCGTTGTTAAGTCGTTTCAGATTTTGGGCAGAATTTTGTTAAGTCCTAAGAGTGACCGACTTAAGAGATGTACGATTTAAGAAGAACTGACCGACTTAAGGGTTAGATCGGTTGGTAGTTTAGGTCGTGTAGGAAGTAAGTCGTGGGATAGGATAGGTCGTATGAGCGACTTAAGGTGGTAGGCGACCTAGGGAATGGGATGACTCATGGAGTTGGCGACATAGCGGTTATCGAATTGGCATAGTTAGGTCGGCAACGACCTAAGTAGTAGTGAGCGACCTAAAGAGTTAAGTTGTAAGTCGTGGAGGCCCTGTGTGGAGTTAGGTCGTAAGTCGCGCATATGATAAGTCACGTGGTGATAGGTCAGCCATAGTTAAGTCGTAAGTCACGCCCCTTGTTAAGTCGCGTGGTGATAGGTCGCGCGCCTGCGATGTGTTAGGTCGTCATAGCTGTTAAGTCGTATGTGTTTTAGGTCGGCAGAGTGTTAGGTCGTGAGTTCTGGTAGGTCGTAGGTCGGAGGGTCTTTGTTAAGTCGGAGACGACTTATGGAGGCGGACGACTTAAGGAGATTTCAGCTATAAATACTCGTCCATTTCTCACTTTTTGGGATCCGGATTTCGAAGCGACGAAGTGCTGCCATTTTGAGATCTCGACTTCTACACTTCTTCACTTCTTTTCTCCACTCTAATCTAGTGATTCCATCCATCAAAGTTGAAGATCAAATCGAAGATCGAAGAGCTTAGATTGAAGATCTACATTTTTCGAAGAGAGATTTCATCGTTTGAAGCGGATTCATGATAGATCGAGTTAGATCCTTCGCTGTCCAGATCTGAAGTGTGTTGTTTTTGGGTTGTTTTGGTGATTTGGTGAGTGGTGATTATCTCTCACACGAATCCAAGGGAGTATATCGGATCGTTGGCTTGATTTGGTGTTAAAGTAGTGATTTCCATGCATTTTTGTAAACCTAAGTGTAGATCCATATAGATCCATTGTTCATGATGATTTGACAACCATTTTTCTACATGATTAACCTATACAAGTTCATTCATCAAGTTGTAGAGATATTTCTCATGTTTTCATGCTTGTTAGACTTTCGACTCTTTAATTATGAAATTGCCATTATTGTTATAATTGTCCATTTAGCTTATATTTGAATGCTTGTTTACTTGGATTAATGTTTGACTTGATTGATTGCTATGAATTAGATGATTGATGATTTGATTTAGACAAGATGGTCGAAGATGATTCAAAAGCTAAGGAAAAGGCTCTTGAATTGGAAAAGCTGCTCGTGGCATATGTAGCGGATGATGAAGCTCATATGGATAGATTCGATGATGATGTTGAGATGAGACTTTGCTATGATGATGATGAGGCGAAGTATGATATGAGATAGCCTTGGTCTAATCCAGACGGGATCATTCCAAGCATGTTGATAACTCGGTGAAATGGTTCGAGTTGATGATAATGGTTTGCTCGAGAGGTGCTTGAGCTAGTATGGAAATAGTCGTCAAGGAGGATGACTAGGAGGATGAGATCTCATCGTTGTTGAAGGTTCTAGCATGCTCAAAGCAAGAGTACGTTGGGCAGATTCGATAGTCCCTGAAGGCTAATGATTGATAGTCAAGTGCTCTGGGCAGATTCGATAGTCCTAGGCACGGGTCACGATGACGTGCAGAGTTATGTCTAGAACCGGGGTT
The DNA here is from genome assembly GCA_030737815.1 of Allium fistulosum. NCBI lineage: Eukaryota > Viridiplantae > Streptophyta > Magnoliopsida > Asparagales > Amaryllidaceae > Allium > Allium fistulosum. The sequence continues at coordinate 1,048,639,036 of CM060903.1, forward strand.
TTCCATTAGCCCTTGACGGACGGCTGAAAGAATGTGCCGATCATTCAATTAACGGTGATATTGAGGCAATGATAACAGTGATAGCCAGAGTCATGGATGTTTGGTTGTATCATCATTCGGTCTCAAGAGCGGTATTTTCTGGGTGCTTATCTGATCTTGGTTTAGGCCTTGGGGGTTTGTACTTGGAAAACATCGCCCTTGACTCGAGTGATTATTGCTTTATTTTAAATTGTATGCTTTGCTATGCTTGCTTCTGCTTGGTGTGTGTCTGTGGGCTATCACTGTAGAAAGAGGTGGAGTGGGAGGGTTGTATTCCTATTCCTTTTCCTTTATGCTCTTTTGGTATGTTGTTAGTTAATTTACTGCTCACTAAGACTGTTGTCTGACTCAAGGCTTTATGTTTTAACTCTTATTGCCTTGGGCCGTTCGTCCATTTTGGGACGGGCAGACTAGGTAGCAGGTGATAGGTGCTGTTCTTGCTTTCCACGATGCTGATATCGAAGCCGAGTTGGAGGGTTGCATATTATCTTCTTACGAGATGTACTGGGTGTTCCGCTGCTTTGTATTCTCTGAGTGATATGTAGTGAGGCTAGATGTATTGACTATTCAGATGTTTGTATCCAACTATTATGAAGTTTTATTGATGAGATTTTATTTCTATGAAGCTTCACTATATATATATTCTATTGTATTTTGTCCATGCGCTGTGAGTAATACGATAGATTCCGTTGTTTTAATTTACCCTGGCAATCGTCCATGGCTGCCTGGCACACTTTACAGCGCATTTCTCTAGATTCGATGCAGGGTTCATGGGCGGTCGTCACATTTGGTATCAGAGCATTGGTTAATCGATTTTACCCAATGCTCGCTGACGTAACTACGTATGAGAGACGTAATTGTATTTTGATGGATGATTACTATATATAATATAATAGCTTAGTAGAGTTTGAGTCATTTATGCAGTTGTTTCTCTAGATGTGCTAATCATTCCTTTTTATAGATATTGAGAATGAGTCGAAGAGGGAGACCAGCTGCTAGGGAAGGTCGTGCTACTAAAGGGGCTGCTGATTATGCTGCTATGTTCGAAGCTATGATGACTTCGATCACGAGGAGGATGTCAGCTCCGGGGCCATCGGTGGATGTTGGAGTTCAAGTTCAAACTCCAAAACCGGTGGATTTTGCTAAGCTGTGTAAAGACTATACTGCTCTTGGAGGGAAGGTTTTCTTTGGAACAGAGTCGACTATTGAAGTTCAGAGGTGGATAGATGCTTGTAGAAGGATCTTTGGTGATTTGGGAATCGATGATGCAACTAAGAGGAAGCTTGCATCAAGACAGCTTCAGGGAAGAGCTTCTTATTGGTGGAACTCTATCACCATTGATACTACGGAGGAAGAGATTACTTGGGAGCAATTCCAAGCCAGATTTGAAGCTAAGTTCATTTCTACAGCTCAGAAGTTTGTTCTGTTCAAGAAGTTTGTGGAGCTCAAGCAAGGAGGAAGACCAGTTCTTGAGTATGTTTCTGAGTTTGAAGCTTTGTCCAAGTATGCCCGGTTGTATATTGAATCCGCTTATCAGAAGAATGAGAAGTTTGTGACAGGCTTGGACAGTTATCTTGGGAGATAGTTGGTGGATCATTTGGACGATTCATTTGATAAGCTTGTGGAGAAAGCTCTCAGGCATGAGAGTCTGTTTCCTAAGGAAGGATCTGTTGTTGCTGTGACCAGGGAAGAGTCTAAACCATAGCAGGGTGGACACAAGAAGAGGAAGCAGCAACAGCAGAAGGGTAAGGATGGTCAGAAGAAGCCGAAGGGCGAAGTGACCTGCTACAATTGTCAGCAGAAGGGCCATTTCTCTAGGGATTGTAAGAATTCGAAGGTACCGATGAAGTGTCACAACTGTGACAAGTCGGGGCATTTCAGGAAGGATTTTCCAGAACCACGGAAGGACAAGCAGATTGTGCAAGCTTATGCTTTGGGAGCTGTTCCATCGTCTTTGAAAGCTCCTACCGCTGAAGAAAAAGGAAAGAGTGTGGTGGTTCAAGGTACTCTTTTCCTATGTGGTGTTCCAGTTAGAGTTCTGTTTGATACTGGGGCGTCGCATTCGTTTGTTTTTAATGAACTTGTAGGCCGGTTGGGTTTAGAACCGGATATGGTTGATAGGCCATTGGTTGTGACTAATCCAGTTGGGGGTTCGTCTTGTTTGTGTATGATATGCCGTGGTCTGATTGTATCGAGTCATGATTGCTCTTTTGTTTGTGATTGCTTTGTTCTGAACTTTGCGGGGTTCGGAATTATTTTGGGTATGGACTGGCTTAGGAAGTATGCGGCAAAGGTTGATTGTGAGAGGTTGGAGGTGACAGTCGAGAATGTGGAGGGGCGAAAGATTGTGATACGATGTAAGCATGAAGAAGGCGTCTTCATGAGCTTCATGTATTCGCTGGTTGTTCCACGAGATGGACTGTCATCTGTGCCAATCGCTAATGGATTTGAGGATGTCTTTGACGAGGTCAAAGGGTTACCGCCGCATAGAGAGATCGAGTTTCGTATAGATCTAGTTGAAGGAGCCAGACCTGTTGTGATGTCTCTTAGGCGGATGGCGCCTAGGGAATATCAAGAGTTGAGGGTGCAAGTTGATGATCTTTTACAGAAAGGATTCATTCGGCGTAGTGTGTCCGAATGGGGTGCACCAGTTGTGTTTGTAACCAAAGCAGATGGATCGCTGAGGTTGTGTGTGGATTATCGTGAGCTGAATAAGGTGACTAAGAAGAACAAGTATCCATTGCCGAGAATAGATGACTTGTTTGATCAGCTTCATGAAGCTAAGGTGTTTTCTCAAATGGATTTGGCAACGGGATTTCACCAGTTGAGAGTGGCTAAGGATAGTGTGCCGAAGACTGCCTTTAGGACACCATCCGGTTTCTTTGAGTGGCTGGTAATGCCGTTTGGTTTGACTAATGCGCCAGCATATTTTGTGGATCTTATGAATAGAGTGTTCAGAGATCAGTTGAACAAGTTCGTGCTAGTGTTCGTGGATGATATTCTGATTTATTCCAGAACTGAAGAAGAGCACAAGACGCACTTGCAGATTGTTTTGGGAATCTTGCGGAAACATCAGCTGAAGGCTAAGTTTTCGAAGTGTCACTTCTGGAAGAGTGAAGTGAGGTTCTTAGGCCATGTTATCTCTGGAAATGGAATAGCGGTTGATCTCGCTAAGGTGGCAGCAAACCAGGATTGGGTTAGACCTAAGAATGTATCTGATGTGAGAAGTTTTCTTGGATTAGCAGGATATTATCGACGGTTTATCAAAGACTTCTCCAAGGTAGCTGCACCGTTAACAGGATTGACGAAAAAGAACCAAGTGTTCAAATGGGAAGATAAGTGTGAGCAAGCTTTCGGAATCCTGAAAGAGCGATTGACAAGTGCTCCTGTTTTGACTATTCCAAGTGGAAATGATGAGATGGTGGTTTACACCGATGCCTGTGGTACTGGACTTGGAGCAGTGCTGATGCAGAGGGATAAAGTTGTTGCGTATGCAAGTCGACAACTGAAGCCGCATGAAAGGAATTACCCGACTCATGATTTGGAGTTAGCGGCGATTGTTTTTGCTCTGAAGATGTGGAGACATTATCTATTGGGAGTTCGATTCGAGTTGTTTACAGATCATAAGTCGTTGAAGTATCTTTTCTCCCAAAAGGATTTGAATCTTCGGCAGCAACGTTGGCTAGAGTTTTTGGCATCATATGATTTCGGTATAGCTTATACTTCGGGAAAAGGTAACGCAGTGGCAGATGCTTTAAGTCGAAGACATACAGGATTGGGAGCCATGTTTTCAGAATGGAAGAATCTCGAGTATTTAGCTGGATTTGACTTCAGGCCCAGATGCGAATTGGAACCTGAGTTGTTGGCAAACTTATCGATAAGACCGACTCTTGTGGAGAGAATAGGCGAGAGCCAAAAGCGAGACGATAAGCTTGTCAAGATTATCCGTGATTTGGAATCTGGATTGGACCTAGAGAAGGATAAAGGATTCGAGGTCGATCGAGAGGGTTGGCTTCGGAAGCAAGGACGACTAGTTGTTCCCGATATAGATGAATTGAGAAGTGAAGTTCTGAAGGAAAGTCATCACTCGAAATTAACAATTCATCCAGGTGGAAATAAGATGTATCGGGATATGAAGAGAACCTACTACTGGGAAGGTATGAAGAAGGATGTTGGAAATTTTATTTCCTAGTGCATGAACTGCCAGTTGGTGAAGGCTGAACAGAAGAAGCCAAGTGGATTGCTTCAGCCATTAGAAGTTCCTACCTGGATGTGGGAGCAAGTGTCGATGGATTTTATTGATGGATTGCCTAGAACAAGAATGGGAAATGAAGGGATTTTGGTCATCGTAGATCGTCTGACTAAGAGTGCAAGATTCATTCCTGTTCGATCGACTAGGACTGCATCGAAGTTGGCTGAGTTGTATGTCAAGTGGATTGTTCGATTCCATGGTATTCCGAAGAGTATAGTGAGCCATCGAGACCCATTGTTCACTAGTGGATTTTGGAAGAGTTTTCAGGAAGTTTTGGGGACCGAGTTGTGTTTGAGTACAGCTTATCATCCTCAAACAGATGGTCAGACTGAGAGAGTCAACCGAGTTTTGGAAGATCTCCTCAGAGCTTGTGTTTTGGATTTCGGAGGATCATGGGAAGATTATCTTCATTTGGTGGAATTTTCGTATAACAACAGTTACCAGTCAAGCATTGGTATGGCACCGTATGAGGCATTGTATGGAAGACGGTGTAACTCTCCGACATGTTGGATAGAGACAGGAGAAAAGTTGACACTTGGGCCAGAGATGATTCGACAGACTTCAGATTGCATAGAGATCATTCGACAACGAATGAAGGCAGCCCAAGACCGTCAGAAAAGTTATGCCGATAAGCGTCGTAAGGATTTGGAATTCGACGTAGGTGATATGGTTTTTGTGAAGATTTCTCCATTGAAGAATGTTATTCGATTCGGGAAGAAAGGAAAATTGACTCCGAGATTTGTTGGACCATTCCCGATCATCGAGCGAATTGGAAAGCTCGCCTACAGATTGGAGTTACCAGAGAAGATGTCGGGTGTGCACAATGTTTTTCATGTATCGTATCTACGGAAGTATGTGCACAACTCGAATACCGTAGTTTCTACTGATAGCTGTGAAGATTTTGAAGTTGATCCAGGCGATAAGAGACCTCGTAAGCCGCTTCGTGTTGTGGAAACCGACACGAAACAACTTAGGAGGAAGGTAGTTAAGTTGCTCAAGATACAATGGAGTGATGATGATAACGACTGTATGTGGGAGGTGGAAGAGAGGATGAAGGCAGCTCATCCTGAACTCTTCAAGGTATGGCCCTAAGGTGTCGTGTCATCTCACGATATTGTAACTTGTTCTGGTTTTAGAATTCTGCATGCTAAGCTAGAATTGGATGCATGGTTTGTTGATTGCTATGGATGGTAGGCGTGCAGAATAGTCTTTGATTGCTTTGTTTGTTTGGAATTTCAGGGGCGAAATTCCTAAGGGGGAGAGAATATAACGACCCGTATTTTTACGGATCGAAAAGTTCGTAAAAATCTGGAATTTTTAGCGTTGTTAAGTCGTTTCAGATTTTGGGCAGAATTTTGTTAAGTCCTAAGTCGTGACCGACTTAAGAGATGTACGATTTAAGAAGAACTGACCGACTTAAGGGTTAGATCGGTTGGTAGTTTAGGTCGTGTAACGACCCCGAATTTTATGAATATTTAAATTGATAATTAATTCAGTTTTTTAATTAAATTGTAAAATTAATCGATAAATGAATTTGAGCTTCCCCGAATCCAAAATTTAAATATATTAAATCATTTTAAAAATTTAGAAATCGTATATATATATATATATATGAATTTATAGAGTTGTGCCTATATGAATAGATTTGAAATGATATATATATATATATAAATATTGAGAAATATCTTAAATATCTTAATCTTTAAGTTGAAAATAAATATCTTAAAATTTTAGTTATATGAACTATAAAGATATGAAATAAACACGGTAATCAAATTAGTTAAATTAAAACCACAACAAAACCAAAGTAGGTATGTATGTATACAAAGTATAAGGCTGAGAAAAGAAAACAAACATATATATTAAGTATGAACACTTGAGAAAAATATAAGTATATGAAAGGCTTGCAAAGTAGAAGCCACCAGACTTTTCTCTAAGGCAATGTCTAACATCAAAAAAATAAAACAAATAGGTTATATTCATGTACAAGCTGAAATGTAAACCTGGAAGTAAACAAGGAAACGAAAACAAGACAATGTAAATACAAACAAGTTGTACAAGCCTAATTAATACAAGTACCTACAGCTGAAATGAAAGGAAAAGAAAAATGATATAGGTACATACGAAATAAGATAAAGAATGGGTGTTTGTAGACACGAAGGAGGCTAGCATTAAATGTTATTATCTCTAGTACACAAGACATATCAATTCAGCCTCCAAGCAGAGAAAAATATCTGATATTTGTACAAGCAAATATATCAACCTGTACAAATTCTTATACCCAGTAAACTTCTTTTCTTAAGTACATCAAGCCTCTTCATTTCAATTCGATCATCAATTTAAAACTAAGAAAAAAAAAATATAACAAACCTGCAATACAACAAAATGATAGCAACTTCAACTTGATCAAAGACTGAAGGCTGGAACATTCAGAGCTGGAGATCTGGAAAGCAAAACATCAAACTGTGCTCGTTTTAAAACAGGAAGCAACTCTCTGTTCTGCCATTCACGGTGAGCAACCCTTTGACCTTGTTGTTTATTGCTTGAAATTGCATTTTGAGCTATGATGTAGTTATGCTAATAGGGTGTGTGAATGTGACTGCATGTTGAAATGTATGTGTGCATGTTATAGGAGAAATATCATCCCTGTTTTCACCATACAGGTTTAAAGTCTGTCCATTTTTTTCGATCTACTTGTTATTTGGATTCAGTATTAAAACAAAAGTTGGTTGTTATGGTATAAACTTGAGATTAAAAATTTATATAAGTTAAAACCAAGTTTAACTTTCTCTGGAAAGCAAGATAACCCAGCTAATTTCAAAAAGAGCTAGAATTCAAACTTCGTAAATTATGAATACAGATGTATAAATGGGATTGTTATACTTTAATATGATTTTTAAAGCTAGAATAAAAATTTTTAGAGCTAGGATTAAGCTGTAGTTCCGGGATGAACGAAAATGGGTTATGGTCGATTTTTGGGTGATCTCTGCAATCTGAAGGGATCGGGTTTCTTCCAGTGGGTAGAGGAGTGATCAGTGAAGCTTGGAAAAATATTGAATGGTGATGCATTGCATCGAGGAGGCAGTGGTGGCAGAATTCTTTCTGGAACCCTAGTTTCAACTAGGCAATTTGTTTTGGTGATACGACCTGTAGGAATGATCGAGTTAAACGGGGTCTTGACAGATGGAAGCTGGGTCATGGACGAAAGCATGGCCGGGGTTGCTGGGTGGTTGGTGGTCGGAAGGCCGTGATTGTGGCGATGACAGGTTTGGGGTTGGTGACGCTCTCGCGTGTTCCAGGTTTGGAGTTTTATGCTCAATTTTGATTCAATGATCTTCTCACGCGTTTGGGTGGTCGCGGGGCTTCAAGGCGACACGGTGGATTTGTTGATGATCGAAACTGTGGCCGGAGAAGTTTGGGGTTCGCGTGCATGTGTACGGTGGTCGCGTGCACGATGGGATGGTCTGGGTTTGGTCCACGAATGGATGCACGAGTAAATGGAGTTGATGCTTCGGGTTTGCATTCGAGTTTGTTTGAGCGAGTTACTGATGCTTTGATTCATAAGTTAAGAACAAAAAATTTAACTACTGAAAGGAAAAAGAAGAAGAAGAAGATGATTCAGGGAACGTCTCGGTGATATGGGTGGGGAACTCGAAGTGTAACTCAAGTAAACATGGAGGAAGCCTCGGGTTTTGTTATTTTCAACTGCAGTAATGTTTTTTATACCAAAGTGAAAGGATTTCCATCAAGTTTAAATATTGCAAACTTATCAAGTGTTTAATTTATTTGTAATTAAAAATTGATGACAATTAATTAAAGATAATTGATTACTTAAGATAATTAATTAATGAAGAATAATTAATTGATGATTAAAGTTGATAAATTAGGTAATTAAAGGACAATTACTCGATTTAATTAATTTGTGATTAGAATAATCACTTATTGTAATTAATTAAGAATAATAAATTAAATGGCAATTAATTAAGGGTTAATTAATGTGATTGATTTAGGATAAATTAATATAAGTAATTAAAGGTAATTAATTACGTGAAGATAATTACTTAATTAAAAGTAATTAGATAATTAAAATTGATTTAATTAAATGATTAAAGAATAATTAATCAAAATGATTTGTATTTAATTAATGTTAATTAACCAGGTTTATAAATTCATAAGTAATTAATCTAATTTGAATAAAATCAGATAATTAACTGATCTTACTTATGAATGTTTGGATTCTATTGAATGTTAAATTATTTGATATCCCTGATATATGATGTTTTGTGATATACATCCTGATTTATGTTGTGATTTGAAATTTCTATTTCTGTGATATATTACTATGTGAATATGAAAACCCTTTGGCCGTAAACGACATTTGAATTTCGATGCGACAGGGAGTCGGATTCCAGTTGGTTATCCGAAACCCACATCGAATTGTAATGATGAATCTTTATGACTGATAAATTTATTTTATCTATGTATCTGTGAATGAAGATAAGCGTTGTGGATTATACCGCTTATCGATATTGATATATCTGTGATGATTGATGATGTTGCACTATTGTGTGTAAAACCCCTGGACCACACTCTTACACACACAAATATGGATTTCACGTGGAAATCGGTTAAGTCACAGATAATGTAAATTCAATGTTTTTTTGAAATTGAAATTTTAATTTCAATTGATTTTGAAATTGGACGATTTGGGGTTTAAAGTGAAAAGCTTTTGAAATGGAATTTCAAAGATAAAAATTATGTCGAATAACTTGATTAAGTTTTGAAATTTAAATAATTTGATTTAAATTTGAATTCAAATTTGAAATTGAATTCTATGATTTGAAACGAGGGATTAAAGATGTTGTACAAGTTATATATGGGTTAAATCGTTTAAAGGTATTGATTTGGGAATTTGAATTTAATTCAAGGGTTTTAACTCGGGTAAATATAACTGGATTTTTCTGAAACGAAAACTACTTGTTTTCAAATAATAATAGCTTTCACATAAGGAATGAATTTCCAAATTGTGTTGAATGATTTCAAGTTTGAGATGGAATTGAAATGTTTTGAAATTTATGAAATGAGTCTTTGATTCAAAGACCGAACGAGTTAATCCAACTTGAAATGGAATTGTTTTAAAAGCTATAAGTTAAATCTTGACTTAAAGATTTAACGAGTTAATCCAAGTGAAATGGAAATTATTTTGAAATCCATGAATGAATCTTTGGGAATGGGGTGAACTTTGTGAATTGAATCTTTTGTTTAAAAGATAAAAAAATGTGGAAATTGTTTAAACCAGTGAAGGTTTTTGAAATGAATCTTTTTGTTTAAAAGATTGGAAATGGTAATTTGTTTTACCATTCGAATGAAAGGTTTTGGGCTTTAAAGCTGTGATTTAACTGAGACCCCAGTATCCATATGATTTTTAATTGCGCTCGTTATTCGGTTTAGCCGGGAGAGGACCTTTGTGTCATATAACCCATTCCGAATAATGATACGACGATATGGATAGCATTTGAAGACCGGTGGTGAAGACCGGGTATTTGCGAGAGCGATAGGATGACCTATCGATTGTCTCTGCACTGAGTAGCTACGGTATAGAGATTTCCTAAGTGATGGGAAGTCCGATCAGGATTGTGAATACCCGGATTTGCAAGGGCTTCTTTGGAAGTGCCTTCGGTTCTGTTCGAACCCGGAACAGACTTGTATGGATGTGTGTCTGACATTACACTTTGAGATGTAAAGCTGGTTTCTATCAAATACATTTCTGTTGGTGGCGGAGAATTTATTCTCTTAGCTTAACACCCTTCTCTGAGACGTACGAGCTCAGAGGTTATGTAGTTGATGGTTACTAGTGATACATTCCCAATTTGGTAATGTGGCATACGAAGTGCTGCTAATCATTTGTTGATCGAAGCGTGGCTTTGTGAAAAAGCGTGTCTTTGTGAAAAAGCGTTGCTTTGTGGACGAGACTTCGTCGAGCCTCACAACCCGGTAATGGTCGAAACAGGAATGTTGCGACAAAGGTTTGTAGGGGTAGCGCCCCTAGGGTATGTCATTTCCTTCTGGATAAAGGGTGGTATCATGGTATGGAGCCCAGATACTTAACTCGTGTGGACACGGTAATTTATTACTGTATGATGTTGCTTTGTTGGTTTTCGAGATCTCGGATAAAGGTCGGTAACGACCGGGGGATGACATGACTCGTGTGTTAGTTACCTAGTTACAGCTGTACAGCGTGAGGTAGCGTCGGCCTTTTGTTTGCAGAGATCCGGTTAGGATCCGGGGCGTCTTTCCAGAGGCGTTTCTATTTCGGTAAGGAAGTTCCTTAGCCTGATCATTTGTTGGAAATCCAAAGAAACAATACGAACCCTGTACGGTTTTAGTTGTATTACCTGCTATGGAATGTGGCGGTAACCTGCTATTGAACGTAGTAGCTATAGTAGGCATACAATAATGGTTGTATGCTGGCTAAGATTGATATGGTATTTTCGAAATGTTTTCACACTATGCACTAGTAATAATATCAAAAGAATTTCTTTTACGTAGTAAGCATGTTTGACTATCATAAGGAGAAATCTCCTCCAATTCTGCGATTGCATTGTGTGTGTGGCGGGAGGCCTTATGGTAGTTTCATTTTCGAAAAGCATTGCGGATTTCAATGTTTAAAAGCCTTTGTTGCTTGTTTTAAAGATAAACTGTTTTTGTTGCTCACACCAGTCCCATGACTGATCCGGAGTTTATTGTTCCCTTCCTAAACTCTGGGTGCCCACTATTTTCCACACGGGCAGTCTAGAGTTGGGTTTTTCAGATATTCAGGTTTAGTGGATTATCTGGGGCTAGTTCAGTTCTTGGAATTCATGGATTGACGTTGCTTATCTTGGAGCACTCTATTGGAGATATTCTATCCGCTGCTGGTGTTATCTATTTTCTTTTCCGCTGCTATTTCCTGTATCATATCTCGGATGTATATTGGTATCTGTTGTATCATTCTGTTGTATCATACCGTATCGGATTTTGTATCTGTCATTGTATCAATGTTATATATATTGATATATTCTTTTCTTCCGCTGTGTTATTTACTTAATTGTGTTATAGCTCCGGCGAATCGGATTTGAACGGTCGAATCTGCGGCATTCTAGTACAATGTGAAGTACGGATGTTGATTTTCGAGCGCGAAAAATCCGAGTCGTTATAGGTCGTGTAGGAAGTAAGTCGTGAGATAGGATAGGTCGTATGAGCGACTTAAGGTGGTAGGCGACCTAGGGAATGGGATGACTCATGGAGTTGGCGATATAGCGGTTATCGAATTGGCATAGTTAGGTCGGCAACGACCCAAGTAGTAGTGAGCGACCTAAAGAGTTAAGTTGTAAGTCGTGGAGGCCCTGTGTGGAGTTAGGTCGTAAGTCGCGCATATGATAAGTCGCGTGGTGATAGGTCGGCCATAGTTAAGTCGTAAGTCACGCCCCCTGTTAAGTCGCATGGTGATAGGTCGCGCGCCTGCGATGTGTTAGGTCGTCATAGCTGTTAAGTCGTATGGGTTTTAGGTCGGCAGAGTGTTAGGTCGTGAGTTCTGGTAGGTCGTAGGTTGGAGGGTCTTTGTTAAGTCGGAGACGACTTATGGAGGCGGACGACTTAAGGAGATTTCAGCTATAAATACTCGTCCATTTCTCACTTTTTGGGATCCGGATTTCGAAGCGACGAAGTGCTGCCATTTTGAGAGCTCGACTTCTACACTTCTTCAATTCTTTTCTCCACTCTAATCTAGTGATTCCATCCATCCAAGTTGAAGATCAAATCGAAGATCGAAGAGCTTAGATTGAAGATCTACATTCTTCGAAAAGAGATTTCATCGTTTGAAGCAGATTCATGATAGATCGAGTTAGATCCTTCGCTGTCCAGATCTGAAGTGTGTTGTTTTTGGGTTGTTTTGGTGATTTGGTGAGTGGTGATTATCTCTCACACGAATCCAAGGGAGTATATCGGATCGTTGGCTTGATTTGGTGTTAAAGTAGTGATTTCCAAGCATTTTTGTAAACCTAAGTGTAGATCCATATAGATCCATTTTTCTACATGATTAACCTATGCAAGTTCATTCATCAAGTTGTAGAGATATTTCTCATGTTTTCATGCTTGTTAGACTTTCGACTCTTTAATTATGAAATTGCCATTATTGTTATAATTGTCCATTTAGCTTTTATTTGAATGCTTGTTTACTTGGATTAATGTTTGACTTGATTGATTGCTATGAATTAGATGATTGATGATTTGATTTAGACAAGATGGTCGAAGATGATTCAAAAGCTAAGGAAAAGGCTCTTGAATTGGAAAAGCTGCTCGTGGCATATGTAGCGGATGTTGAAGCTCATATGGATAGATTCGATGATGATGTTGAGATGAGACTTTGCTATGATGATGATGAGGCGAAGTATGATATGAGATAGCCTTGGTCTAATCCAGACGGGATCATTCCAAGCATGTTGATAACTCGGTGAAATGGTTCGAGTTGATGATAATGGTTTGCTCGAGAGGCGCTTGAGCTAGTATGGAAATAGTCGTCGAGGAGGATGACTAGGAGGCTGAGATCTCATCGTTGTTGAAGGTTCTAGCATGCTCAAAGCAAGAGTACGTTGGGCAGATTCGATAGTCCCTGAAGGCTAATGATTGATAGTCAAGTACTCTAGGCAGATTCGATAGTCCTAGGCACGGGTCACGATGACGTGCAGAGTTATGTCTAGAACCGGGGTTTTCCATTAGCCCTTGACGGACGGCTGAAAGAATGTGCCGGTCATTCAATTAACGGTGATATTGAGGCAATGATAACAGTGATAGCCAGAGTCGTGGATGTTTGGTTGTATCGCCATTCGGTCTCAAGAGCGGTATTTTCTGGGTGCTTATCTGATCTTGGTTTAGGCCTTGGGGGTTTGTACTTGGAAAACATCGCCCTTGACTCGAGTGATTATTGCTTTATTTTAAATTGTATGCTTTGCTATGCTTGCTTCTGCTTAGTGTGTGTCTGGGGGCTATCACTGTAGAAAGAGGTGGAGTGGGAGGGTTGTATTCCTATTCCTTTTCCTTTATGCTCTTTTGGTATGTTGTTAGTTAATTTACTGCTCACTAAGACTGTTGTCTGACTCAAGGCTTTATGTTTTAACTCTTATTGCCTTGGGCTATTCGTCCATTTTGGGATGGGCAGACTAGGTAGCAGGTGACAGGTGCTGTTCTTACTTTCCACGATGCTGATATCGAAGACGAGTTGGAGGGTTGCATATTATCTTCTTACGAGATGTACTGGGTGTTCCGCTGCTTTGTATTTCTGAGTGATATGTAGTGAGGCTTGATGTATTGACTATTCAGATGTTTGTATCCAACTATTATGAAGTTTTATTGATGAGATTTTATTTCTATGAAGCTTCACTATATATATATATATATTCTATTGTATTTTGTCCATGCGCTGTGAGTAATACGATAGATTCCGTTGTTTTAATTTACCCTGGCAATCGTCCATGGCTGCCTGGCACACTTTACAGCGCATTATCTCTAGATTCGGTGCAGGGGTCATGGGCGGTCGTCACATCTGGAGCTTTTGAAGCAAGTTGGATGGCAAAACGTATCACATATACTTTGTATTATTCCGCTGTGTATTCTGTATGAGGACAAGTTTATATAACTGTCCATTGTTGTATTGAGTTGTATATTGACTCTGATTGATGTATTGTATAAAACTGATATAGTTCTTTGTTTAAAAGACTAGTGATTATCTACTATATATTGTTCCGCTGCGAATGTGAGATTTTGATATTGCTTCTGTTTCTGATGTTGTTCAGTTGTTCTTCTTTCTTTTTCTTCTATCTTTTCTTCTACCTCTTCTTTCTTAAACCCTAAGAATTCGGTTTTTCGGCATTCGATTTCTCGGTAGTCGATACAGTGGACGTATTGATGTCGATATTCGGAAGTCGAAGAATCGGGTCCTTACAACATGGTATCAGAGCATATGGTTAAGCGACAACCCTGCTCGGTTGGGTGTTACTCATTAGAGATAGAGTCCGCAGTACTCTAGAATGAGTTTGAGTGTAATAATAGATATGAGCGCGTATTTGTTAGTGAATATGAAATTGTTTTGTATTATGTTGACTTATCGGTTGATTGTTTATAGATTCTGGTCGGTGCAGTCTAGCTAACTGAATCGATAAGAGTTTATAAACTCTTAAACAAGATAAACCGACATAATATTGTTTTAAAATTTGGTAAAAAACCAAGACTATTTTTGTATATAAAAGAAATGATTTTCAGTAAATTATTACAGTATATGGTTGCATGGTTGTTAGGAAAGTGATAATATTGAAATGTTATAAATTATTATCATTGAAATTAAATAAGAAATTGAAATCGTAACTCCAAAGTTAAGAAATAAATTCACATACAAATGAAATTTAAGAATATAAATTGTAAATGTGATTTGTAATTTGAAACGGAATTCCAAAGAAGTATTTGGAAATGTTTTCAAAAGAATTTGGAAATTTTGGAGATTTGGAAAGTTTAAATCTTTTTTGGAGTTGAAAATGAATTTTTAAGGTTTGAAAAGTATTCTAAAAGGATAAAAGCTCTAAAATCTTTTCGGTCGCTGGAAAATAACTTCAGAATGACTGCAGCATCATCGATGTTCATTTTCGGGTTTCCAAAAGAGGAATTGCTGCCAAATTGTTTTAAATAAAAGTTGTTTAGAAAATTTGGGTTTTGTTTTGGAAATTCAAAGGATAATTTGAATTGTTTTCAAAAATGGTTTTGAAAAAGGTGAAAAGACTCTGGAATCCTATTTAAAATATTTATGGGAATAATAAATGAGTTGATAACTTATACAATTTGAATTTTGATAGAATAAATTTAAATTAAAGGATGGAGTTAAATTAAAGTAAGTATAAGTGAATAAATTAAATAAAGTGAAAGTTGATTTGAACTAAGATTCAAATTAAAATGAAGGAATTTGTGAATGAACAAATGAAGTTACATTTGTAAATAAATGAATTGGAAATATAAGATTGAATGAACAAAAGAATAAAACTGGAATTGAAACTGAATGTTGAAAACAAATTTGAATAAGTGAATTAGAATTTGTGATGAATTAGTAATTGGAACTAATTTTAAATAAAGCTATGAATCAGTTGTGAATGAAAAATAGTGGATAAAATTCAATATTCAGGAGATAAACTGAATCCAAATTAAATTGAAAGTGTAAATTGAATTCAAATGAAATTTGAAATGCAAATTTGAATGAAAATAGATATATAACTTCAATAGTAAAGTAAAAATGTATAAGAAATATATATTGAAAATTTTGTAATAAAATGTGCAAAATGGTTTGAATATTGTAACTAGGATATTATGGCTAATAGGATATACAGGTGTTATAAAGGAATTAGAAATTTTGATTTCAAAGATAAATTTGAATTGCTCGACAAAAGGTAAGTATTTGAATTTCAATATGATATTTGATAATTTTCTTGTCTAGCCGCTTGGCATTTTATTTTCTTTTTGAAATTTGGGAGTCCGTAAGGACATTTTGTAGTCGTACCGAGTTAGCCGCGCAAAGGAGACGCTGGCGAAATTTTTCGAAAATTTCGAGTGCTAGAAATTTTTTTTTGAGAAAATTTTGAAAATTTAAAATTTGAATTGTGAAGTAAAACAATATTGTTTGAAAACTATGAAAGTGTTTAGAAAGTTAGCTGAAGTGATAACGAATCTTTAATAGAAAGATTTGTTTTGAAATTGATAAAACTATTTGGTTTTGGTAAAATAGTTAACGGGTATTGGGGCATTCTGCTTTACTTGTAATTTCGGGACGAAATTCTTTTAAGGGGGGAAGTCTGTAACGACCCAGAATTTTTGAACAATTTAAAATGAAATATTTAATTTATTTTAAATATTTGAATGATGGTTTGACTTAAATTTCAAATTTTCAGAATAAATTTGGCGATTAAATTATAAAATTTAATCTATTGAAAGTTGAATAAAAAAAATTGAATCTTCAATTTTAAGCTGACTAAAAAATATATTTCAAAGGATTGTAAAATCTATATTGATAATACTAAAGATAATAGAAGCTTCAGAATTGAGTTTGAAAATGATTTGTTCAGTTTTGAAATTATATCGTTTGAATCGATATTTAAAAATAGCGTTCCGGGGCGCAGTCTCGGAATTCGACGGAACCAGTTCCGTTGGGTCCGTAATATTGTATTATTATCGGATTTCAAATTTCATATTTTTCGAAGTTGTTATGTGAGCACACGGTGAGTAAACGCGTTGAACTTAAATCGAATTCAATTCAAATTTAAATTTTAAATTAAGTCAAATGTCAGCATTATCTCCCTTGAATCACGCCTGAAATCACGAAAATTAATCGTGCAAACATGTTCTCCTGTCTCCCTCCATCCCTTTTTAAATATCACCATGCAACTTCCTCAGTTCGAAATAAAAATAAAACGAAGTCTTTCGTTCAAAACACTATAAATGGCCGACGCTCGAAATCGAAGGAAAAGAAAAAGCTAAACCTCTCGTTCTAGTTCCTCTCGAAATTTCATTCGCGAATAAACCGCATAGAAAGGCAGACGAAGTGGGGCATCGGGCCTCCACGTGCGCGCGAAAGGATGGGATCGAATCCTCTTCACATAATCGATTGCGAGGCCGAGATTTGGGGGTTTCAATCGCGAGTCGAAGGATGGTGGTTGGTAGTTGCAGGCACGTTAAGGCCGATGCTGGTGGTGTTCGAATCAGTAGGTCTGGTCGAGGGCATGTCTAGGTCGTGATGGCAGAGACGTGATGGTGGCGATCGCGGGGGAGACGAGTCGTTCGACAGTCGTGGTGACTAGGGTTTGTGCTCGAGCAAACGGCGACTATCACGATAGGTTGGAGGTTCGTGAAGCGAGGTTGATGTCGTCATAGTCCAGGTAGTGAAGTCGTTTAGTTGAGATCTAGTATGAGCTCGAGGTGCTGGTTTTGAGTTGTTCGAACGATGGCAGAGGGGAGTTCGAGTTGTCGTGGAGAGGTATTTCAATCTATTTCATTTCGATTTAAAATTTATCTTACCCATATGAGGAATGTACAGAGATCTGGAAAAATAAATAAATCAACAGTAAGGTTTAAAACAAATTTTGTTTTAATTTGATCTGTATGTTTATAGATTAGAAAGGGGTTTTATTTTAGAATCTAATGTATATATAGATAAAGCAGATATATATATATATAGTTTTGGAAGAAAAAAAAATATAATAACAGGAATTTTTAAAAATGTTTGAAGAATTTATAAAAGTTAGATTTTTGGAAATCTATAATCTATTTTTTTAAGAGTATATATAATTTCAAAAGGGAAATTTCTAGTTAAAATTTAATCATTGGCTAATTAAATGTATCAAACGAAAATGGGTTATTCGATTTATTTCGAATATTAATCGATTTTATAAAATTGTCTATACAAGGTTTATAAATCAAGAAAACAAACTTGAATGGAAAATGGATTGCAAAATAAAAGCCAAGGTGTGATCTTCTCACTCAAAGGAAAAGTTGATTTTGTAGTTATTGATTTGATTGCTATTGGATGTGATAGTATATATAGTAGTATATAGCAATATATACATATTGGCATATGTATATATTGGAGTTGTTGATTTCCCGCATTATATAGCGGATGAGACCCTATTGCACCGCATAATAGCGGATTGATATTTTTATAAATCCCATATACCGCGATATTCCACCTAGAAGTGGAATTGGTATTGTGCTAACGTCTGTGGATGCAGGGAAACAGGTTGGAGGGATCCAACTGGATTCCTCAACTGTATTGATTTATTTACAAATATTGTTATATATTCTGTGGTCATATCGATATATGATGTTTGGATGCCGTGATTGATTATTTGGTGCTGTTGCATCATCGGATCCATTTTTGAAGTTTAAAAATAACGATTGTGAATTTTAAGGGATTTTTAAAGTGATTTTTGAGATTATACGTTTTATTAAAATTTTGGATTGATTCATCTTAAATAAATAAACGTTCAAATTTTAAAGTTATAAAAATTATGATTTTTGTGAAATATAACCGAAAGGCGATTTTTGAAATAAATAGTTAAAGTAATTTATAAAATGCTTTAAATTGGGATTTTTGAATTATTATAAACGGTTTAGATAAAAGATTTAAAAAAAATTGATATCTATAAAATTAAAAATATTGGAATTATAAAACGAGTTTTTATAAGTGTTAAAAATGAAATATTAATTGAATTCGTAAGTGAATGAAATTTATAGAATTATAAATCGTGAAGATATAAAATGAATGAATTTGTAGAATAAAAGATTTATAAGAAATTAACTTATAAATTGGATTTTTGCCTTTAAATGGAGTATTGATCGAATTTGTTAATAAAGGAGATTTATAAATCAAAGTTGTTATGAAATATAAAGGTGGATTTATAAACGTTGTTTTATAAATCCGAAATCAATTAAATTTGATAAATTAAACATAGAGGTTTATTAAAGGGGATATATTCGCGATTTTTGATAGTGAATTATTCTTTATATAATATGGGTAATAAAAATGTTTGGTTGAGAATTTTATCCACGACTTTAGATGGTGGATAAACTCTTGAAATTAATGTGTAGAAAATATTGAAATTTGGCTAGTGAGGTATATTCATGATTTTGGACAGTGAATATATTTTTAAATAAAATGGATATGTTTTGGAGAAGTGATATTACAAAATGAAGTAATTGTTTTTAAAGAAGTTTTAAAAACGTGTTAAGTATCGAAAACATAGATTTCAACATTTATTGTTGAAATAGACGTTTCGAGAAATAAGGAAATGGTGGACTATAACACTGTTGTTATAGTAAATGGTTTCCGAAAGGAAATGTTTTATATAGTATTGGGATTTATATATATCTATCTTAATTTCGAATCCCTATACTAGTGATTTTGGGTCATCGTAACGATGTTTTACGCAACATTCGTTTTGACTCAAATAGATGTGTCTAAGTAAATGATTTCCTTAAAGAATGAAATATATACTAAATTTTGATTTAAGTATATGGGATATTTTCAAATGTTGAAAATAAATAAGATTTGTGAATTACTTATTATTAAATAAGTATGGAAATGCTTTTCCAATATGGAATGGAATGTTAACGTTAAAAAGTGAACGCTAACACCCGGTGTGTGTAATAGAATCGTGAAAGCACCACCCGTGTGACGTGAACAGAATTTAAGCAGTAAACTAGCAGAAAAGTAGTAAAAGATAGCACTTTATAGTGGTTTGGCTTGAGATTAAGCCTACGTCCACTTTGAATCTCTTTATTACTGAATTTGGTTACAAATCGGTACAAATCTCTTATGAAAACAGTACAATTTGATCACAAGAAACAATCTTGACTACTAGCTCAATCTTCGATGATGAAACTCGATGAATCCGTGTTGGATGTAAGGAATTCCTCTCGAAGCTTGTTGTAGTGTCTCGAATGCTTGAAGATCTTTGATTGCTGAATGAGTGGAGAGTTCGACAGAGTAACGGTGCTTGAAGAAATGAATGGCCAAAAGTCCTTTCCTCGTTGGAGTTTGAGACCTATTTATAGGAGCTGATTTCTGAGCAGAATATTTGCCAAGTCTTAGGTCGCGTACGACCTTAGTTAGGTCGTAGGTCGCGAGCGACCTAAGCTAGGTCGCAGTCTACTTGCGACTTAAGAAATTAGCTGGTGAAGTTGCACTTGGCTTCATTTGAACAAGTGGTAGGTCGCAGGCGAGTTAAGGAATAGCTGTAGGAGCTTTAGGTCGTTGAAGTCTTAGCTCGTTCGCCTCTTAGGTCGTAGGTCGCTGAGCTGCTTTAATAGTTAGGTCGCGCAATCTGTTAACTCGCTAGCTACCTTAGGTCGCTAAGCTTTTCCTGTAGTTAGGTCGCAAGGTCTTCCTGTAGTTAGGTCGCAAAGTCTTTAAGTTCTTAGTTCGCAAGGTCTTTAAGTAGTTAGGTCGCAAAGTCTTTAAGTTCTTAGGTCGCAAGCTCTTTAAGTTCTTAGGTCGCAAGGTCTTTAAGTAGTTAGGTCGCAAGATCTTTAAGTCGCAGAATTCCTTAGGTCGCAGAGTTCCTTAGGTCACGAACTTCTCTTAGGTCGCTAAGTTTTAGGTCACTGAGATAAAGGAATTAACATTTGCCCCTCGAGGTATATGACTATGCCATAGGTCGTATGCTTCGACTTAACCTTGCTAAGTCGCGAACGACCTAGAACTTGGACGCCTGTTCGCCTCCCATTCTCAGTTTCATATAAATTGGTTAGGTTGCTCCTTCTTCCTCACCCTACTGTTTCGAGCCTCCATTGCCATTGACGATTTTTTGAGCTTCCAAAGACAAATTTGACCCATTCAGCTGTCGATTCTTCCTCACCAACATAACTCGTAAGTGGATCATCCTTTATTCATCCATAATCACTGCTTGATCACGAATCGTTGTTACCTGTCCTAAGCTTAATTTCCTGCATCATGCTTTCTGAATGGTGGTTTCAATTGACTTTTGTTTGTCGTTTGACGCGTTGTGGTGATTCGCGATCATACGGAAGCTTTCACTATGGATCTGCGGAGTTTGCGATCGATTTGCTAGTTATTTGGTGGTATGTTGAGGTAGAATGAAGGGGAAGATGAATTCTTCTGAATTGGCGGTATTGGGTTATCGGATCCAATATGATGTTGCTTAGAGAGGAAGTCAACGACCTACCAGATTTGGACGACCTAAGGGTTAGGTTGCGTGGGAATGCTTAGCGACTTAAGCCTTTGCGATCTGACAACATTTGCGACCTAAAGAGTCTTCGACCTATGCCCAGTCGTGCACGACCTAGGACTTAGAGAAAATTGCATCGTCTTAATCCATCCAGTTGCAATGTGCGACCTACAGACATCTTGACCTATAATAGGTCGCTGAACGACCTAGCACTTAACAATTTTTCACAGTCCTGAACTTTTAATCTGAACAACATGACTTAAGAATGCTGCAACCTATGTTAGGTCGTGTGCGCCCTAATACTTAGAATTTTGAGCAGAATTTGACTGATTTTTGAATTTGAATTGTTTTGGACTTTGTTGTACTTCTCTTCAGATTGCCTTAACTTTAATGCTAATAACCTGTTTAGAAGCAACATTCACAGAAAAATGGGACGAATATACTGCCATTGATTGCCCACTTCAATTGACAGATTAGTCGACAAATAATATCAAACTTAAATGAACTCCGTGAATGAAATGCTGTGAACTAACAAATCTAAGTGAAGTATTAAATGATCAACTAAAGCTGATTTATTTGCATCAACACAACACTGTTCTCGGACTTAAGATATCAAGCCCTGAAACTTCATAATCGACAAGTATCAATTAATTTAGTTTCATTTATATTTGCTTGTTATTGCATTAGTTTTGCACAACACTTCACTCTTTTTTAGGAAACGTGCACCTTAATATTTGATCGTCCAGTTCCTTGTGTAGAATGGCATCTCAACAGGAAGACTTGGAAATAGCTGGAGAAGCTTTTCCAATTGCTACTCCATTGAACGATCCTCCGGAAAGGACTCCTACTACTCTGAGTCATAAAGTTTTCCGTCAATTATGCATCCAATTTGGCATTGCCGAAGCTGACGCTTTGTTCCCTGGAATAAATGATACTGCTGATAGGCCGCCCCGTGGCTTTGTCGCAGTTAACCGTCAAATGTGTTCGAGTGGAGCTATTCCCCCATTTAACGACTGTCTTCGAGAACTTCTCCTTCGGCTATCTATCTCCCCTTTTCAACTGCACCCTAATGGATACTCCATCCTGCTGGGACTGTGTGTGCTATTCAGGAGAACGTTGGACCGTTTTCCCAGTTTTGCCGAAATTCGCTTCTTGTGCACATTTGCAAAGAACAAAGACCATCCCTCTATCACACTTGTGAGGAGTGCCAGGAACCGTAAACTAGTTCTGGACTTGCCCGAAAGTGCCCATGGATTCTTGACTCAATTCTTTTACATCCGCTGTCCTTCGGGATTTTATGCCATCTGGAGAGTCGGAAGTAAGATTGCCTCTTTCCGATTTGCTTTTAAGACTTTTCAGAACTCGAACTGTCAAATGCTTAACTCCATTCTTTCTTTTTGCAGCACTTTCTCCTCCACTTCGAGATACCAGTCACAAGTTGATTTTAGATACTTTGAGTGCCGTTGATGTTGAAGAGAGGAGGGCAAAATTCTTGCTGAAAGATGAATTTCTGCACCAGTTTGGTCTTTTACATCCTTCTAGATCGACTCAGATTCATGAAATCTCTAGTTCTGATGCGGAAACGTTAGCTGCTTCGGGCTCTCGAGTAGAGGCCTCGAGTGCCCCAGCTTCTGTAGAAGAAATTGCATCAGAAGCACCCGTCGTAGAGGCTGCTTTGATAAAATGTTCCGCATCCACCGATGTTGTAGGGTCAGTCAGCAAGTCGGCACTTGCCCCAATTATTGAAGAGGAAGAAAATCCTCGAGTTTCTGAAAAATCAATTGATATGGAAGTTGAAAAAGAGAAGTCTGCTGAATACCAGGGTGATGACACCTTTGATGACTTGAGTGATATAATGATAACTTCTCAAGAGCTTTTCAAGGATAATATTCCAAAAGCGAACTCTCCTGTCGTTGAAGCGACTTCCTCTTTGAAACAAACTTCGACGCCTTCTATACCTATCGTCTCCGTTCCCGCACTAAAGCATGGTTTGTAGTTTGACGCACGTAGTTCGCACGCCGCACACACTTAGGATTTTTCAGCACTTATAAGCATTTATCCTCTTTTTTTGGAAATTTCTAAACTTTACTTCTTTTTCGGTTTTCAAATTCTCCGATGGGGCGTACCGGCTCGTACTATGACTCATTTCAGCGCCATGGAGGTCGTGGATCCTATGACTTTAGGAAATATCTTGGTGACCAGAGAGAGACAAATGAGGAACGGGCCCAAAGGAAGGCTCAAGAAAAATGGGATTATGAACAGCGGCAGAGAAGAAGAGACACTGATCGATATGATTCTTCTCACAGAAGTTACGATTCCCATAAGCGAAAGTCTTATGATGACAAGGGGAAGACTCATATTACTGATGAATCGAGCAAACGGTCCAAGCCAAGTGACACGTCTGTAATTTCTGGGAAGACTGATGATCCTATCCCTTCTGATATTTCGGCCGGCTCTCCTCCTTTAAAGAAAACCGACATCCAAACGATCATCAGCAGGCCCTAATATCAGGTTAAAGACGGCCCTCCAACACTTCAAAGCCGGTTTCCGAACTGGTGCTTAAAAGGAGTGCGCTTTGACCTGGATTTGGTCCCAATCGATAAGCAAGACATGCTTAAAAGTCTCGATGCAGTTCGGCTTAACATTGAGAGGATGTCGCAATGGCAGAAACTTGTTGATGAACTCCAGAGAGTCAACCATATGAATCTTGAAAACATGCTGACTCTGGAGAATGATAAAGCTGAATGGGATAAATGGTGCAAGCAGCATGACGTGGAGATGACGAACATCGCGGATGACAATGCAAGGCTTGAATCTGAAGTTAAGCAGCTTAAGGAAAATCTCGCCTCTTCTTCTGCATCACATACTCAAAAAGAAGAAGTCTTTCAGAAGCAAGTGCGGGATGCACATGCTGCACAAAGAGATGTCGAAATGAAGCTTGCCGCTGAGCAGCACACTACTGAGAAATATCGCACAGAAAACGCCGAACTGCGGGAAAAAGTCACCTCCCAGAACATGGAGATTGAGTTACTAAAGTCTCGACTCGCTAAAGCTGAGACAGAGCGTGATGAGGCTATTACTGGTCGGGTTGCTGCCATTGCCGAAAAAGAAGCGGCTGAGCAATCACATGAGGCAACGAAAGCAAACATCAGCTCTACCTTATTCGACTTTTATTTACACAACGTTCTAGGTCGTGGGAGCCTTGCTTTTCTGGGTCCTGATTATGAAATCACTCTGGCTGAAGTGTGGGAAGCTGCAATTGATATGTTTAAAGGTGCCGTCTATGATGAAACAGAACTCGAGGCTCGCTATCTTGATGATGAGGCTCGCGCCGCTCTTGTTAAAGGGAAGGACCAGCTTGCTAAAGCACGGGCTGAATCACTGGGAGAAGAGCTTTCAAAAGAGGAAGCCCCTTCAACTGCCCCTGTTCATACTTCCACTTCGGCCGATGTAAACATTATGGATTCTGGCTCCCATTCTTCACTCCCAGCTAAAATTGCCCAAGAAACTGCGACCACTCCCACTGAGGATGAGGCACCGGACGATACTGAAGCCGAGAAATTCGAGATTGACCTTGCAAAGCCAACTCCTCCAGGTAATTTCGGCGTCGTTCCGGGCCCAATGATCCAGTTATTTGATTTAACCGAGTTTGATGACCTTCTTACTTGTTACTTAAACTTTGGTGAACCTATACCCTCTCTATTTTCGGGAGATGTTGATTTTAACTTCTTTTCTTCTACAGCGGAGGCACCAAACACTGCATAAGTTTCCACTCCTTCAGTTGCCGTCCCTCCATCTTTACAGATTACTCCTCCTTCTGCTTCCCAACCGGGATCGCAGGAAGAAAAAATCGAAGCTCTTCAAGGCCTGGACGATCCGGCTGTTTCGCAGGAGCAGAAGGCGGAGGATCTTGAAGACATCGAGAAGACCCCGGAGCGGTCTCTAGATGATGACCCGAAGCTTTCAACATTGCTTGCTACTCCGGGGAGCGAATCTTCTTCGAAGAGGAAGGGAAAGCGTGCCATACGGAAGAAGAAGAGAGGTGCTTCGACTGGGGAAGACAAAACAGAAGAAGACCCAACCACTCCTCCTTCTCCGTCCCGCCCACATCGGATTTCGAAATTAACTATTAGGCCAAGCAAAGGCTCCAAAGGTGGCGGAAAGAAGGAGTGACAAGCTGAACTTTCTACTTCTTATTTTGCTTTTTACATGTATAGACCGGAGATTGTGCGGGTACCGGTCCCTGCTTTTGCTTTTTTGAGATATCTGCACATGTAAAGAATTTTCATAGTACTAAATAAAATAGTAATTTTACTTGTACAAATTCTTGTGTATGTGAGAACGCACCTGTTTCTCTTTTTTGGTGTAGAATAAACGATTCCTTTTACTTGTACAAACTTTTTGTCTGTGTTTTGGAATACATTTATTCCACATCTATTTTTTGTGATATTGCAATGAACTTGTGGCATGTTGCTTTTATTAATATAATTGAATTGTATAGTGTTGCCCCCATACCACAAGTGCATTGCAATATTTCTAGCTTTTACAAGACTGATATTCTCACTTCAGAGAATAACACTTCCACTTTTTAGGGGAGGAATCATCTTGCTTTTAATAGAGTATATCTCGTTTTTTGGAGAAATTTTTATTTTTTCTTTCTTTCTGAAGAACACTTCAACTATCGGGGATGATCACTTTCATTTGTCAAAAAAGAAAGTAGATTTCCATATGTAGTGAAATGAACTTTTCTGAAAGAATTTTGTAGCATTTCAACTTTTTTAGGAGGAACTTTTTGAGATGAACAAGTTAACCTTCCTTTGAGAGTTGAACTGTGCTTCCGGAGAAGGCTTTTCGTTCGAGCATTCTATTTTGGGACATGCCTCCGGAGAGGGCTCCTCTTAAAGAGTTGTGCCTCCGAAGAGGTCTTGTGCCTCCGAAAAGGGCTTGTGCCTCCGAGGAGGGCTTGTGCCTCCGAGGAGGGCTTGTGCCTCCGAAGAGGGCTTGCGGTGCCTTGGGAAAGGGCTTTTGCCTCCGAAGAGGTCATGTGCCTCCGAAGAGGGCTTGTGGTGCCTTGGGAAAGGGCTTTTGCCTCCGAAGAGGTCATGTGCCTCCAAAGAGGGCTTGTGCCTCCGAAGAGGGCTTTTTGATTGCCTGGAAGTTACTTTCTCATGGTTGAGTGGATCCACGGGGCGGACGCTAGTTGCTTGATTGGATGTTCGTTTGCACAAACGATCACAATTAACTAACAAGGGCCATGTTCCTTCAGCTTGGGAAGGTGCCCCTCCGGTGGTTCCACCAATCTTTTTTGATTGAGGAAAGCACTTTCATTTTTTGGTGTGCCTCGTTAGAGGGCTTTGTTGACCTTTGAGAAGGAGCGTTGGTTGGTTGGTGTGCCAGGAAGGTTGCGTCTCAGGGGCAAGTAGATCCACGGGACGGACGCAAGCTGCCTGATCGGATGCATCACGATCAGTTAGCAAGGGCCCTGTTCCTTCTGCATGGGAAGGTGTCCCTTCGGTGGTTCTTACTGGCCCTTTTATTGAGAAGCATACCTCCTTTTGGCTGCTTCTTTGTTTGCTTGGCAATGTTCTCCCATCATCTGCTCATTAGTGATCTTTTATTATCGTTTCCAAGCGCATCTTCTTTCCTTACATTGTTGTGTTCGAAGAAGTGGACTTCACTGTTGAACGACTTCACGGGACAAATGCAAGTTATCTAGTTGGATGTCTGTTCATATCGACAATCTCAACCAATTAACAAAGGTTTGTCACAGTGGAGTCGCCAACTTTTTATGTGAAGTTCTTCTTGTATAGGATTTGTATTTGGAATTTTTTGTCGCTTGGTATTTGCGTAACAGGTGATTTATAGAGGTCGCTTGGCTTTGTGACGAGCAAGCCTTGTTTTAATGTCCTGCAATTTTGAATCGACATTTTAGCAATACATTTAAAGTATTTACATATCGAAATAAAACAGGCATTATGAAATAGTAAAGAACACAAGATTTATAGTGGTTCGACCAAGAATCGGGCCTACATCCACTTTATAGCTTTATAGCTTTCATTCATTCACACTGATTTACAATGTTTTACAATACAACTGATACATTCATCACTATTTTACAATTTTGAACAAAGCTTTTTCTTTCAAGTAAAATAAGGACGTAAGTGGTTGCTGTTCCAGGCTCTTGGAATTGGATCTCCTTCAACAGTTATGAGTTTGAAAGTGCCATTAAGAAGTTTACTGCCAATGGCATATGGTCCTTCCCAGTTTGGTCCAAACACACCAGTTGACGTCATGATCCTTTTCAAAACTAAGTCCCCGACCTCAAAGTTGCGTTGGCGAACTTTAGAGTTGAAGTGCCTGGCTATCCTTTGCTGATAAGCTGAAAACTCTGAGCCTAGCTTCTTCTCTTTTCTCATCAAGAAAATCAAGTGCTTCAAGTTGCAGCTTTTCATTTTCAGCTTCGTTGAAATGAACTCTTCTATGTGAAGGAACTTCTACTTCCACTGGAATCATTGCTTCTGATCCGTATGCCACTGAAAATGGAGTGTGCCCAGTTGCAGTTTTGTGAGTAGTCCTGTATGCCCATAGTGCTAATGGAAGCTTATCAACCCAACCACCTTTTGTTCTTTCGAGTTGCTTTTTGATGGTTGACTTGATGATTTTATTTACTGCTTCCACTTGCCCGTTTGCCTGAGGATGAGCCACTGCTGAGAAGCTTTTTCGAATTCTGAATCGTTTGTAAAAATTCTGGAACTCTTCACTTTCAAACTGAGTACCGTTGTCTGTAATTATTTTCTGTGGCACACCATATCTGCAAATGATATTTTTCGTTACAAAATTTATCATCTTTTTAGAGGTAATGGTGGCCAAAGGTTCAGCTTCAGCCCACTTGGTGAAATAATCAACAGCTACGATAGCATATTTGATTCCTGATTTGGCAACTGGTAATGGTCCGATTAGATCTATCCCCCAAATGGCGAATGGCCATGGGCTGACCATCTGTGTTAGTTCGGTGGAAGGTGCTTTTGGGATTTTTGCAAATCTTTGACATTTGTCGCACTTTCTAGAGTAAATAGCAGCATCTCGGTTAATGTCAGGCCAGAAATATCCATATCGGAGAACTTTCTTGGCTAAAGTTTGACCAGCTGAATGATCTCCGCATTCTCCTCTGTGTATCTCGGCTAGAATTGTCTTGGCTTCTTCCTTAGTTACACATCGGAGCAAAGGCATTGAAAATCCTTGTCTGTATAATCAGCCATCTTGAATTATATACCTTGACGCTTTCCTCAATAGTTTTCGACGTTCCTTAGAACTTTCTGGCAGGGAACCACTGAGTAGGTATTCTTTTATTGGAGTCATCCATGATTCATGCTCTTGAGACGTAGCCATAATCCAATCAACATCCATTTCATCAATGCTTGGAGCTGACAGAACTTCTACAGGAACCAATCCCAGTAATTGAGCTTCTCCAGAACTTGAGTACTTTGCTAGAGAATCTGCTTTCATGTTCTCTACCCGAGGAATATGACTTATCGTGTAGTGATTGAAATCTTCGAGAAGTTCACATGCCTTTGACAAATATGCGGGCAGATTTCCACCTTTAGCCTGAAACTCTTTCTTTACCTAGCAAACAATGAGTTGAGAATCGCTGAAGATTTGTAACACTTTGATGTTTAGTTCCTTGGCAATTTTTAAGCCAGCAATAAGAGCCTCATACTCCGCTTCATTGTTTGTTGAAGGAAATTCCAGTCTCAATGCATAACACAATGATCGTCCATCGGGGGTTTCAATCACAACCCCTGCCCTAGAACAGTAATCATTCCTCGATCCGTCAACATACAACTTCCACTAGATTGGAATGCCGTCAGTTGTTCCATTTTCACTATCGCCTCTGTCAGTAGATTCTGCGATGAAATCTGCTAAAGCTTGTCCGTTGATTACTCTCCGGGGATGGTATGTGATGTCATACTGGCTGAGTTCAATGTTCCATTTCAAAAGACGACCCAAAGTTTCAGGATGAAAAAGGACTTGCTTTAGAGGTTGATCAGTAAGAACCTTGATAGGATGAGCTTGAAAGTATGGTCTCAACTTCCTAGAAGCAATTAGCAAACAATAGGCGAGCTTTTCTATCTTCGAATAATTCATCTCCGCCCCAGTGAACCGTTTACTGATGTAATAGACTGGACGCTGTACTTTCATATCCTCCCGTACAAGTGCTGCACTGAGGGCGTGAGATGAAATTGCTAAATAGATGAAAAGGTCTTCACCGTCAGTAGGCTTGGAGAGAACCGGAGGTGTTTCCATATGATGAATTAGTTCATCGAAAGCATTCTGGCATTCGGGAGTCCATTCAAAATTTTTCTTTCCTTTCTTTAGAGCGTCAAAGAAGGGAATGCATTTGTCTGTGGCTTTGGAAATGAAGCGACTCAGAGCAGCGACTTTTCCATTGAGACTTTGCATTTCTTTCTTTGTTTTAGGGGCTTTGACCTCCCTTAGAGCTGTGATTTGAGTAGGATTGGCTTCAATGCCCCTGGCGCTCACAATGAAACCCAAAAATTTCCCGGATTCTACTCCGAATGAACATTTCAATGGATTGAGCTTCATTCCGTACTTTCGAAGAATTGCAAACATTTCCTCCAAGTGTCCCATGTGATCTACAGCTTTCTTTGATTTTACCAATATATTGTCGACATAAACTTCCATGGTTCTACCAATCTGAGGCTTGAACATTGCATTGACGAACCTTTGGTAGGTTGCCCCAGCATTTTTCAATTCGAAAGGCATAACTTTGTAACAGTAGAGACCCACATCTGTAATAAAGCTTGTGTCTTCCTGATCCGGCTCATGCATCATAATCTGATTGTATCCGGAGTAAGCATCCATAAACGATAACAACTCATGCCCAGCTGTTCCATCCACCAATTGATCAATTCTGGGCAGCGGGAAGCAATCTTTGGGGCATGCTTTGTTTAAATCTGAGAAATCTATGCATACTCTCCACTTTCCATTTGCCTTCTTGACCAATACTGGATTTGAAACCCAATTTGGATAAGTGGAGTTTCTGATAAAGCCGTTCTCCATGAGCCGATCGACTTCTTCCTTTAGTGCTGTTGATCTTTCTGGGCCTTGAGTTCTTCTTTTCTGTTTCACTGGCGTGAATTTTGGATCAATGTTCAGAGTATGTACAGCAATTTCCGGGGAGATCCCACACATATCAGCGTGACACCAAGCGAACACATCTAGATTGGCTTTTAAGAATGATATCAGCGTGTTTTGAACTGTTATGCTTAGCTGTGAACCCACATTGAGTACTTTGTTCGGGTCTTTCGAGTCAACAGATATTGGTACCGTTACCTCCACGGGTACCACTCTATTCTCCCCTGTACTGGCTTTCCTGGGATCCATTTCTTTTCTTGCATTGCTGTGTTCGCCAGTACAGGGGCCACTCCGTAGTTGCTACAGGGTTGGTTCCTTGATGCGGAGCGGAGCTGCCGCATCTTTCCCCATTTCTCTTTTCCTGGCCTCTCGGAGTTCTACAAGATAACATTCTCGTCCTGCGTTCTGATCTCCTTTAATAACAGCAACCCCATTATCAGTAGGAAATTTCATTGTTAAGCACCATGGAGCAAGGACGGCCCTGAAAGCAGCAAGAGTAGGCCGACCCAAGAAAGCGTTATAAGCGGAGAATCCATCAACAATTACAAAAGTTTGCTTTTGAACCAACTTCTTCTGCCCTTCGCCCATTTCAACAAACAAGTCCACCGTTCCAATTGGCTGTTTCAGCTCTCCTGTAAATCCGGCAACTTTGTGTGAAGAGGCTTGTACATCTGTCATTGGAATTTTCATTTGATCAAATGTCTTTTTAAAGAGTATGTTGCACGAAGCACCACTATCAACCAGAACTCTTCTAACAATAGCCGGCCCAATACCGACAGAAACAACCAAAGGGTCCTCAGTAGGAGCTTCCACATCAATAGAATCCCTGGTTCTGAACATAATATCATCGTGAAAAGTCTTTTGTTGCTTTAGAGGTGTAGCATCTTCCAAGATCAAGACACTTTCTTCAGTCGGAGCATACTTCAAAGCTCTAGCATACCTTTCCATCTCATCCCAACTCCTGCCAGCTGGATGAGGTCCTCCTGTGATCACATTGATAACAGGTCTTTCCTTTTCAGCAGGCCTCTCTCCTGAACTAGATGAATGAGCTGGGGTTAGTTGCCCCTGGTTAGATGAAGACGGGTCTTTTCTATTCCTCTTGACGTACTGCTGCAACTTATTCTCTCTTAACAATTCTTCAATCAGGCTTTTCAAGTGGTGGCACTCATTGGTATCATGCCCTGGTTGGTTGTGAAACTTGCAAAATCTTCCGCTTTGAACAACATTCTTCCCAACTTTCACGGCCGGTGGTTTTGGAAATTCAACAGCATCCTTAGTGGCGATGAAAATATTTTCCGGGGTATCGGTCAGAGGAGTAAAGTCTGAAGGTTTAAGGAAGCGGGGCTTTTTGAGGTCTTTCTGCCTCTTCCCACCATTACTTTCCCTTTTCTGATTTACAGGTTCTTTCTTGCTTTGAACTGTAGCATTATTTTCCACTACTGTTGTCACAACTTTAGCGGGTGCGGAAAGATTCTCTAGGCGTATAAATTCGTCAGCCTTTTTGTAGAATTTCTCAAGCGAATTTGGCTCCTTCATCTTCAGCCATTTTCCAAATTCGCTTGATTTGTCGATAGCACGCATCAAATAGGTCAAGATCATTCGTGGCTCTGCGTTATCGACTTCTGCCAGAGCTAAATTGAAGCAGTTTAGGAATAACTTAATAGGCTCTCCCGGATTCTGTTCAAGACTGGACAATGACATTATGTCTTTTGCCTTTGAAGCGTATAGCCTGAATTGCTCTTTGAATTTTCGGGTCAGATCGGAAAACTGATCTACAGATCGGACAGGAAGCTTGGTAAACCAGAGAAGTGCTACACCTTCCAAATATACTGGGAAATATCGGCACTTTATTTCATCAGTTGCTCTTGCGCCGGTATATGGTCAAAACTTTCTAAATGACAAAATCTACATGGAAGAAGTTAAAAAAGCGTATTTTTAGTGTAAATGACAATTCAACTCTAGACCTGGAAGGTATTAACGCTAAATTTTACAAATTTAGTTGGGAATGTAATAAGAGAGAGGTCTACAAAGTAGTGTGTGATGTTTTCAAAATAGGAAGATTAATAAAGAAAGTAATCATACTTTTACTCATTTAATCCCAAAAGTGCCAAGTGCTAATGATATAAGAAACTTTAGGCCAATTTCGTTTTGCAATACTATATAAATGATTATTTCTATGGTGCTATGCAGTTGAATTAAACCTTTTATGGATGGTCTGATATTTGGACATCAATGTGACTTTGTCCAAAATAGATATATAGAGGATGGTATTCTTACTACACATGAAGCAGTTCGAGGGTTCAGTTAAATTTCAAATAAGAATATGTGCATTAAGATCGATCAAGAAGGCATATGACTTTGTAAATAGAAAGTTTGTTATGCATAAGATGGGGGCACTTAATTTCATTTATAAGTGGATCAAACTAATTTGTGAAATGATCAGTACCACTCCTTTTCTATTGTTAATCAAGGCGCACCGCATGGGTTCTTTAATGGATGCAACAGTTTAAGGCAAGGGGCCCCTTTATCCCTCTTGTTATTTACATTTGTCATGGAATATCTCACTTTATTGATCAAAGAGAAAGTGCAAGGGGGATTGATAAAGCCAATAATGAATTTGAGAACAAAATTACACACTTAATCCATGCTGACAATGTGTTAATCTTTGCAAAAGAAGATGTAACTTGTGCTAAAGCAATTAAAGAAGTTTTTAGGAAGCTAATTTTGACTACAAGCTTTGAATAATGAAAAGCAAAATATCTTCTTTAGGGGTAGGCGTAGTAAAAAATTAGACACTGTGAATACCCTAGTGGTTAAAGAGGGGATAGTGCCTATCAGATATTTGGGTATTCCGTTATCGAATAACGTCAAAGATCAACATCGGAAGAATTTAGTGGAAAATGTAAAATGAAAAGTGGAGGGATGGGAAGTGAGGCTATGAAGTGTTGTTGGAAGAATTGAACTTCTTCTGCCAATGGTGTAAGCCATTTCTTCAATATCTTGACAGAAACTCTCTAAAATTAGTATGGATCCACTTGAACTTCTTATGGAAAGGAAAAGTGGGAAAGATTTCATAGGATATGGTATGCAGAAAGAAAAGTGAGTGTGGACTTGGTCTTAGAAGATTTGAAGGGGTGGATAAAACTTTAGAGTGAAGTTAATTTGAAGACTCCTCGATGGTGAAGGAATAGGGGTAAAATGGATCAAGGTAAAGTATGTTAGAAACCAATCTTTTAGGAACTCAGCAGTCATGTTGATGACTCAAGAACAAGGAAATATTTAGTAAGTATAAGAGGAGAAGCACTAAGATGGCAAAAGAATTTTAGATGGGAAGAAAACTTCACTATTTTTCGACCCATGGTTGCCAGGTAATAGACTTAGCAATGGGTTGGGTAAGGACATTTTGGCAAGAGTAAGGTGGGAAGATTATTGGTAGAAGAGATAGTTAAGAATGTGGAATGGACAACATAAAATCTTAGCTTTTTAGGCAGTGTTAAAAGTAAGATCCAAATTATTCGAATATATTCTGACAAACCAGAAGACTATTGGTATTGGTTAACTTCATTGAAAGGGAAATGCACATTCAGCGAAGTCTGCAATGAGTTGAGAACCAATCATGGCGTCACTACTTGGGCTAACTATGTGTGGAGGAAGTGGCATACGCCGAAAATGGCGACATGTTTGTACAAAAGTTTGATAAATTCACACCCAATAAAAGACAAACTATTCAAAGTAATATGTTTGTGGCTCAATATGTGTTCTGTGTAGTCATGTAGAAGAAAGTGTTGAACATATTTTTTTCAAGTGTAAGTTCAATGCATACTTATGGAAGTGGATCAGAATTAAATTACATGTTCCAGCATTTCATACCAAAATACTTTACATCAACACATAACTTGAATTCATACAGAAAATTTTCAACATTACAAAACTAGAAGGTACTGGATTATACTGCATTTTCTATGACAATATGGTTAATATGGAAAGAATGTAACTATAGAATTTTTAGACAAACACTGCACAAAACTGAAAAAAATATGTGCAAAGAGATAGTGGAACTTGTTAAAATTAGAGCAAGTAAGTTCAATATCAACACACCAAGTAAACATCATGATGAAGCAATTCAGAAAGAATGATTTTGAGTTATACCTGGCTAGTGTTAGAATACAAAGGGGTTGCTTTTATAATGGTAAAATTTGGTCATACTGTAGATGGACTAGCCTTCCCCTGTTATCGTAAGCTTGGGTATGGTCACTTTTCAAACCCACATGTAATGTTAGTGATGAGACAAATTATTCGAGGTTATTGCATCTGAAAAAAAGTGCATAAATAGAAGTTATAAGTTTACAATGAGTTTAAATTCCTTAACTATCAACTATAATGAGAACTTAACTTCTAACAATATCTTTTGGAAATTTGTCAAGTTATGTTTCAAGTGTAGCAAAATCTATTACAAATTCAAAGGCGAGATGAAAAACACTCGAACCAACCATGCATGTCACAAATTCGCATAGATCCACAAATAATAAAGCTATTTTAGGATAAATCTATCAATTTTGTTACTGTATTGTTTAGGAAAGGATCGTTGTGCACCTGAAGAAGGAAGCAAAAAGTTTTTCAGCAACGGTGAAGTTTTATGCTCCACAAGCAAGCAAACAAAGTTTAAAAAATCAATTTTACCTGATTGAGGAATAGATATCTCGTTCATAAGAGGAGATTAACATGAAAAAACATAAAAGAAGAATTTTTAGAGTAGCAAAAAATAGAATGAGACCTTTTATCAAGGTTGATGGCTTTACAAGAGGCAAAAATATGTCAAATAATTATTTAAGGGCAGATTTGGAGCCTAGGATAGTAGATGGATATGTGAAATGAATGGAGCAGTTGAATTTTATTTTCATTCCCTTGTGTCGCCATTAAAGCAAAATGAAGAAAAAAGGAAAATGGCAGCTTGTATTGAATGAAGTGATGAAAGGCGATGTAGTTTGTTTATGGTGGAATAATCTAGAAGCGATTGCGGATATGCTAGGGTTTTGGGCCTATAAAGATTAAAGGGCCGATTACTATTTTTATTGTTTGATTGTAAGTAATGTAAAGTTAGGTTGTAAATACTCTACTTAGCAATAAAGGCATGTTTAAATTAATCCAAAAAATCAAATGATTAATCATGTGATTTTTTAAAAGTTATAAAATGCAAATTAAAAATTATTTTAAATTAAAAATGTGATTCATAAATTTTATAAAATATTTTAAAATATAAATGTTAAATTATTTTAAATTTAAACAATAATTACGAATGTTATATTTATTAATTAATTAAATGGTTTAATTAATAATATATATATAACTAATAAATTATAAATGTTATAATTAAAAAGTGTGTGTGTGTGTGTGTGTGTATTACGTGTATAAATAAAACAGGAGGTTAATAAAAATAAAACCTATGAGACTTAAGGGAGTATATATTGGATGTATATAAAAGATATTTGATATCATGAGTTATAATTGTTATATACACATCTCCCTTAAATAGTTGATAATACTCTACATAATTATTTTAAATAGTGAATTTAAAATAATAAGGTTATCCAACATTTACAGTATAAATAGAGTACCTTACATATCCATGTTTACCGAGCACCCTTAAGGCATGGAATATCTAAGGTGATGTTTATTTTATATATAAATATATAAGAACTGTATATAACCTTATTGAGCAAACCCAAGGGTTAAATAGCTCCATTTAGGATATCGCAAAACGGTTAGGTTTAGAGTGTCTAATGTGCTTTTTGATTTGTTGAGCAAACTCAAGTTCATGAAGATGATTAGGAGCATGGTTAAAAATTAGTTAGGAGTTATATAAGGCAAAATCAGTAAAGGGTTACTTACCATTTATGGGGACTTTGGCTTTTTGAGCAAACTCAAGGTTATAGTAACGTGATAAATGGATCTTAACACCCACTGAAGGAATATATGAAATTCCTACACTTTTATGGTATTTAAGAGATACAAATTTTAGTGGGAGCCTTATTAGACAAAAAATAATAAACCAATCTAATAAGGATAAGAATACGTGTGATATTAAATAATCTATTTTAATAAATTTGAATAATCGATATAGTTGATAAAATTATTTATCGATCAAATATAGTAATGGAAATAAATTATAGATTGACAAGGAAATTTAAAATATATATTTACTAATAAATCCTTTGGTGTATTGTCACTTCAAGGCCCATTTGAAATGAAGAGAGTGAAGGGACACTTCTACTTCTTGAAGAGACGTCGAAATGCAATAGGTTGAAGTATTTGTAGATGTTTAGCATGCAACAAGAAATATGATTCTCATTCCAAATGTATTTTTCTTATGGAAAATATTTTCTTTATAAGATCCATTTCTTGAGTTTGAAATATTTAATCTAAATTCTCTAATTAAATTAGTTATAGCAAAGGAGATGAAAACTCATAGTGAGCAGTTGAATGGAGCTTTATATTTCATAGGTTGTTATTGTAACGGCTTAAATTCTAAGAATATACAATGTAACATTTTGCACTTTACACATCTAGTTTTACAATTTTACTTTCATGTATATGCCAAGTACTTTTATGAAAAAATAACTATTTTCAGTTATGACCAAATATAGATATGGTTTTGTTATGATATGAATATTATGTATATTCATTACGAGATAAAATTTGCTATTTTGTAACTACATAAATATGTACCTATTTCATAAATATTATGAATATACCAGCATTTCGATAATGGTATATATTTTCATAACATTAGTGATATGTTAGCTATAAAAAATACATAAATATCGAAAATATTTAAACAAATACTTTTGGAATTATAGGTTAAATTGGGTGTTTAGGAAATAATTCTTTAAGCATATTATTATGAATCGTACGTTACCTGTGAATTGTATCTCAAATTATTAAGGCAAAACACCTATTCGATGGGAGCAACACAAGAGTTATTGAACTCTTACGGATTGATACATATAGATGTATTCAGTCTGAAGTCTAATATTTCCAAAAGTAGATCTACTAACTTTCTTAGATTCGCCGATGAATTATAAAAATATGGACAAGCATATTTGATACACAAGTTTGGTATCTATGATGAGTTCATAGAATATAAAACGGAAACAGAAAACATGCAAAAGATACAAAACAATTCGATTTGATCAAATATGTAAGTATATTAAATAAGAGTTTCAATAGCACCTAAAAGCGAATAAGATTCACTCTCAAAGTTACTCCTTCCTTTGCGACATACCAATGTATTGATAAGGAGTTATTAGACTTTGTTGGACAAAGTATGATTGATAAGTAGTGCAGTTGAGCTAATTCTTTCTATAAGGAAATGTACCAAAGAGCGAGTACATATATATAACAACTAGCACCTCCGTACACATTGATTCAAAGCCCAAAAATGGCATTTGAACTCGCGTCGTGCCAAGAAGTACGAATTATTGGGTTATATTGTTTACATGATACATGGACAAATATAAATTTAAAACATTCTGCACTTTCACATCTCACAGCGGAAGGAAATAAAATATGTACTGAAAGGAATCCAATTGGATGGTAATCTCAACACAAACGTGGTCCATACAATAACCGAAAGATAGCGTCTTGAAAATGAAAATAAAAGAAGGGTTTAACTGAT
Organism: Allium fistulosum; assembly: GCA_030737815.1. Classification (NCBI taxonomy): domain Eukaryota; kingdom Viridiplantae; phylum Streptophyta; class Magnoliopsida; order Asparagales; family Amaryllidaceae; genus Allium; species Allium fistulosum. The sequence continues at coordinate 1,048,676,912 of CM060903.1, forward strand.
AAATGAAATATAATGTACATAGGTAAGTAAATATAGATAGATAAATCCCTGATGTGCCAAGCCACTTCCTCCATATACTTGCCTTGCTCACTTCATCTACCATTCGACCATCTATGATATATTTAAAGAGGGAAAAATATAAAAGATCAGACAAAGTCTAGTGAATGAATTGTATCACTAGTGTATGGTGTTCATAAGTAACTAACTTTCATCTATAATCTACATGACATAGGGTATTCATTTGTATCTGTAGACTATGTATAAGGAACTCGTAACATACATATTAAAGTGCAACAATCCTAAGTTTACCTAATTGTACAACAAATGAACATCGTTAGTGATAAGCCACCAAACGAATACCTTGAGTGGACAATCTCCAATATGAACCCCAAGTATATGATCCCAATGGTCAATGTATCCTACCGAGTATACCTCATAATGTACCCCTAAAGCATTAAGTAACCACCTTGTTAACGTTCGTTATCCTACGCACAACACCAAGTATACATCATAATGCATAAGCCGAACTACACCAAGAGCATTGGGTAACCTCCCCATCAGTGCCCAATATCCTATTTTCTATGCACAACTTTGGGTTTACAATGTCTGAGCCCATTTGCCCCTAAAACATTGAATAACCTTGCCATAAGTGCTTATACTATACACTTCACCTATGACAACCTACACCTTAATGGGTCTAAATTTTTGCTATATCGAAACCTAAGTCCACCAAAGTACAAATTTTGTTTTTGGTATACTGCAAATAATAAATGTATGTCAGAGCACTATCGATGTAAACTCACAGTGGATTAATAAAGTATAGTAAACATATAATTACTGACCAAGACCGACATCTTTGAACTCTAGTGTCCTTGTCAGTGTCGACATGCATATGGAAATATGTCCTTCCACCGTTCTCACCTTCTACCAGTACCCTCCCTCTAAAGCTATCATGTGGGTTGCAATAAGGAGGGGGTCAAAACAACGTTTCGGTGACTGGTAAATTATAGATTTTATACATAAAACTAGTTTATGCTTATTGCCTTACATTACATGTTATGTCTTTTATTTTACTTAGTTGTCTCGACTCCATGTATGCGTACGATACACCCCATCTACTTTAAGTGGACAATTACTACATACGCTTATATATATATGTATACATGTGTGTATATATGTATGTATGTGTGTATATATATATTTATATACATGTGTGTGTATGTATGTATATATATATATATATGTATGTATGTATGTGTGTGTGTGTATACCGCAGCCGTTCTTTGGACCAATATACTACCCCCGTTAGAATCCATAACCCCTCAGCACGTCGTCAGGATCCATCATCAATGCAGTATCACGTTCTCATCGCCCGTGCATACCTAGGAACTCCTATAGCGCCTAATAATGGCATCATAATAGTTTACTTATATTCTACTCGTATTTGATAGACTCCATCAAAGGGTTATCTAGCCTTGCCACCTATTACAACAAACTAGTAAACAAATGTGAGGCCGTGCATGTCCTAAACGGAATCAACACTAGTAGGAGGCATAGTCCGTTTAGGCATAAAACCCCATCTTTTCGTTGATCGGTCAGGACCAATGATGTTCTCGATCTATGAAGCTACTCCTACTCCCATATTGTACCAATCACACTATCATAGCACCGAGCCTTGCTCACTGTCCCATTTAGATTGCCTAATGCAATCTAGGAAATGCCTCTTATTACATAATACCCCTTAAATGGTCGAAGTAGATTCTACTTGTCCTTTGACTCTTCGACCTGAGGCAAACATCCTACTTGGCATTCCCTTCAACTATACACAAACATATGATTCCATGGGTCCTACAGTTGGATATGTCTCACTTTGTATAATGTATATACAACTACTGGTAGCCTCTTGCATGGGCAGGCTTCTGTTGTGTAACACTACTAACCTCACATTCCTATCCATTTTAATAACTAAGACATTTTTATTTATTCTAAGTTATTAACTAACTTTAAAAATTCACACCCATCATAAACGCATACTTGAGGCTATATATATATATTAATACTTATTTATTTGTTACGTCTCGAATGTTCAATTATTAATATTCAGTTATTTTATATAATTGACCACTTGTTTCATTAGTATCAATTTAATGTCATTTATTACTTAAAAGATTTAAATACCTTTTACTACTTGTTTCCCTTCTTTATTATTAATTATGTATTATTGTTCTTTTTTAACTCCGACCATCCTTTTTTGGTTACTAAACTTTTCTTCTTATTCATTTCACTACTTTACCTACCTTTCATCGCTTAATATTTAATCCTAACTTGTCTTTATTGCATATACATTCGTTTTACAACCAAACGGTTATTCATACCACTACCACAATCTTCAAGTTCATACTTAGAGATTTTTGCATTTTAATGTATTGGAATTACATCTTCCCTAAAAGAAAAGGTTCACTCTGTAAATTTTCATAACTTTTCAAAAAAGGGAATTTGTGATGCATGTGGAATAACAAGGAATTATCTTTTTGTAGTAATTGAAATAGGCCGTACAAAATATGGTAAATATCCCTATTTTAATACATCGCTTTCTTTTAAGCATATCCTTGTTATTTCAAACGATGCACTTTTATTCATAGATCTAAACTTGATAGTTTATTGAAAATTACATTGCATCACCCTACATTCCAATAAATTAAAATACTACTTAAACCCCACTATAACTTCTAATTTATATTTACTTGCATAAATAATTTAATTAACAAATATGAAACTACAATGTAATTTATCAAATTCAGGGACTACTACTACCCCATACTTTCTAGATTCAAGTACATGCAATATTAAATATAGGTTATCAATCACAGAATATATAGGCAGAGTTTAGAAATTCATTATATGTACATAATTAAGCATATTACTCCAAAAGTTCATTTAAGCATACAAGAGCATTGTAACACCTTGAAAATTTAATAAATGTTGAATTTAAATAAAACAAGGACTAAAATGAAAATGTTCAAAAACATTCGAATTTGCTATGAAACTTGCACCATTGTATTCGTAGCGATTTTCTAGACGATTTTATATATAACACTTCGAAATTAGAGTTAGTACGGAGAAGTTACAGGCGTTGGAAAGGTTGAAAATATAATAAGAATTTAAAAATGAAAAAAACACAAAAATTCATCGAGATTGGTTAACCCAGGATAGTCGATGGACGACTGGTAACGGTTAACCTTGATGGGATAGTGGTCGACCGTAGTTGTGTAAAATCGACCGATGGATGACGTGTTTGAATGCTGGTGATTGGTTACTACGTTGCCAAGTTTGCCATGAGCGTACCTGATAACCCTAATTGTTATCTACATTAAATCCAGCGGCTTAAACCATTTACCAGACCCTATAAATGCAAGCCTAGCCGAACCCTAAAATTCACATAACAGTTCACTATAACGAAACTCTGCCCAATTCTAACCTCCTCCTCTAAACTTAAAATTCAACAAAATTCAAAATAAAATCAAACTAGAAGAACACAATCGATTGGATCTAGACGGAATAAGCGAAGCAAGCGTACGGAGGGATGATTCTCAAGTAAAGCAAATAGGAAGAGCTTTGGCTTAAGGTGAGTGGGAATAATTTTAAGTAAGAGATTATTTTTAGTTAAAATTTATCTATTCTTTATGATCTAGGTGATGTTAAAAACACTTATTGGAACCTATTATCTAGAAAAGGAATTGAAATTACTGTAAATTGTAACTAGCACATTTTCTTTCTATTTAAATTTTAAATCCTAAACTCAGTAATCCCCAGTTAAATTTGTAAATCCTAAATTGAACATATTTATATTGGAATCAAAAATATGGACTGGTCAAATTAGTGTTTAGGGTTCACTGGAAACTGAAATCGACAACTGAAATTAAATAAATTAAAATCAACATTTAAAAAGAAACAAACCCTAAAATTTAGCCTACGACCAGTCAATCCCTGTTTCTCTACGATCGACCGATAGCAGTTGACCGATTAGGATTAATGGTCGATTTGAAAGCGTGTAAATTGCTGAATCTAAACCTCGGGCTAAGGCCCAAATTTAATAATAAAAATTAACATAAACGATAATTTTTTATGGTCCTATTAAAAGGCCTTTGGATGTATGTTAGAAGTAGTGGGGAAGCAAGTTTCCTATGAGGGGACGCTAGGTAATTGCGGTGTTGGGTATGTGTTCTTTATCTAATTTGGGATTGAGCAACCAAATGAGGGCGATATACTTTCGCAAATGACACTCATAGGAGGTCCCAGGGTGGACACACAGCACCGAAGAGGATGCCTAATGATGTGGGTCCAGCATAACGGGAATCCTAGTATGCACGATTTCTGACGTGATATGATACATTTCAGAATGAGGATCCCGATGCATGCATTACAAGACCAACACTACGATTGAGAGGTGGAAGTGGGTGCAAACGATGAGACACACCGACGAGTCAGCATTTTGGGTTCTTCCTCTCCAAGCGTAGTGAGAAATGGTAGTCGTAGTTAAGGGAAAATCAATTCCCCGGTAGCTTGGTGGTAGTGATAGTAGTGGGATTGTATCGCTACAGTAGCATAGTAGAGGTGTTTCCATAGTTGGTAGCCAAGAGGGTGGTGTTTTGCATATTGAGTTGGTCTATGAGCGGTGGTCGATCGTGAGATATGAGGTTCGATCCGTCGTTTGGTCCTTGTAGTAGCCTACACAAACTGTAGTGTAGGTATGTATTAGACAAGAACCCGTATGTAATATACTTTAGGAAGTCACAGACACTTATAGTACAACCTATGTCTTCTAGAGTAGAATTAAAGTTAATTGCACATGATCATCAAATACTCATTCACTAGAATTTTGTCTGACCCACTCTTTTTCCCCTTTTTGCCCACCACAGGTGGACAGGGCAGCAGCTGATTGAACCATTCCTGATACTTGGAGAGTCAAGCCAATAATTCTAGTCTGCTTTTATCATGTTTACTCTCCATACATTATTCTATCCTATCAGCACATTTTACTTCATGTATCAAGCTTTAAGAGATATTTTTCTATGTATTCTGTATTTGACCAACTACTGATTTTTCTGTGACTGTGATTTGGATATTTTCTAATATGGACATTTTTCTACATTATATTTTTTGTTCCTTCCACTTTGAGTTTGAAAGTATAGCGTATCTTAGATTATATCTGCTTGTATTAGTCTTTATGATGTTATAAATACCCCGAATAATCATATTTCCTGGCACAATGTGAGTCCGAAAGTCATACTAGGCTTTGGATCGGTGTGTCGGGAGGTGCGGGCTGTCACAATTGGTATCACATCAGAGGTTCAAAGACCATTAAGGATTAAGACCGTATTGAGAGAACATATTTGAAAATTTAAAAAAAAAAGGTCTTTTAAAAGGTTTTCCAAAAATATCTTCCAAATTTTTTCAATGATGGGTTTATATATATATATATATACACGTACGTATGTATGTATGTATATACGTATGTATGTATGTATATATGTACGTATGTATGTATATACGTACGTATGTATGTATATAAGTAAAGATTTTTCAAAGAGCTTTCCAAATTTTTATATATATCGTAATCTCTTTTTTTCATGCCTGTGCTATCTTTGATTCATGCCCATGTTATATCTCTGATTCGTTCGTACATTAACTGTGGACAGTTGCTCATTAAATTATTAAAATTCATAGATAATAGATGAGTGATCTTGTAGGTTCAGGCTCCAGCGATGCAGTCGAGGTCCCGGGTATGAACATCCCGAAATGGTTTCGCCGGTACCTTCAAGAAGGGGGACAAGCCAAACTAAATCCCACTTGAGAGCCCCCAGTGAGAGCGATAGGTGTGGTTTCTACCCACCCACCTACTGCTATAGACTTTGCTAAGTTATGCAAAGATTTTTCAAATCTTATAGGAAAGCCATCCCGGGGACAAAGTCTTACGTGTATTTAAAGGCATGGATCTGCGATTATGAGAGGATATATGGTTTGATAGGATTGGCCAAAGAGGTGAGGAGGTAGTTAGCTACATAGAATTACACGGTGAGGCATTAAGCTGGTTGAGGCTGAGACTAACAGAAGGGAGATCAATTGGGGAGAGCTATATGTAATTTGAGATGAAGTTTCTTTCTAGGGCGGGGGAAGGTGTGCAATTAGAAAAGTTCATTCACTCGAATCAAGGAAATCTATCTACTAGGGAATATGTCAACCATTTCAATAAGCTAGCTAGATTTTGTATGTGGTTGATAGACACACCATACAAGAAGGCTCTTAAAATTTCTAAAGTGTTGAACCAACCTCTTCAAGGTTTAGCATTGAGTCATATTCCTATCGGTGCTACGTATGAGAGTCTAATGGAGATGGCCTTGTTCAATACCGTCTCTAAGGAGGAAGCTAAGGAAGAGGAACCCAAGAAGGATGATGGGAAAGCACAACAAAACTAGCGTAAACATGGAAGTGGACCCAAAGGAAAGGTATAGAAGAAGGATATGCACTGTAGGAAGTATGGCAGGAGGGGGTATTTCTTTAAGGAGTGCAAGATAGATCTTTCAAATGATAAGTGCTATAACTGGAATCAATATGGGCATCTGAAGCGAGCTTGCACATCATCACTAAGAGCTTCTACTCAAGTGGTTCTGGTTTACGCACTAGAGGCGGTTTCTAGTTTGAGTTCGCAACCAGTGATGGATAAGGGAAAGAAAGTGGTGATCGAAGATGTGTTGACTCTTTCCGGTTTATCTATTCGCACTTTATTTGACATTGGGGCTTCACATTTTTTAATTTCTATTACGCTTATTGATGATTTACACTTACTAACTAGTATAGTCATGGACCCTGTAGTTGTGTGAAACCTCATAAGAGAACCAACCTATTTGCCTATGTATGTTACGTAGGGGTTTGAAGTGTTCATTTCAGGGGTCCAGTTTGATTGTGATGCCTTTATATTGAGATTTTATAGGCTTGGGTTGATATTAGGCATGCATTGGTTGACGATGCCTGGGGATATTTTAGACTGTCATAGAAAGGTCATTAGATTGAGCATGTGTAGTGGACGTAGCTTGGAGGTTTACTGTGAACCTCGAGGATCGGTTATGTTGAGCTACTTATATTCTTTAGACCTATCACATGATGATCAAGATATTGTGCCTGTAGTTAGAGATTTCCCAGACATTTTTGCTGAGGTTACCGATCTCCCACCCTAAGTAGAGATCAAGTTTAGGATCCATCTTATTGAGAATGCCAGAAATGTTGCCTTACCGTTAAGGCATATGGAACAAAAGGAAATATGTGAGTTAAATAAGTAGGTTAATGAGTTGTTGGAGAAAGGTTTCATTTGGAGGAGCATCTCTAAGTAGGAAGCACCAGTTATTTTTGCAACCAAGACAGATGGTTCTTTAAACACTATGTCGATTGTAGGGAGATGAATAAATAGACAAAGAAGAATCGGTATCCACTTCCCTTTATAGATGATCTCTTTGATCAGTTAGTTGGAGCTAGGGTGTCCTCACAGCTTGACTTTGCTATCGAATTCCATCGGTTAGGTGTAACCAAGGACAGTATGCAAAAGATTGTGTTTCGTTCTCCCAACGGATTGTACGAGTGGTTAGTCATGCACTTTGGACTAACCAACGCACCGACCTACTTCGTTGATTTGATGAGCCAGTTATTCAGGGGGTTGCTAAACAAATTCATCGTAGTATTTATGAATGATATTCTAGTATATTCGAGGAGTGAGGAAGAGCACATGTTTTATTTAGAAGAAGTGCTCAGTGCATTCCATGCGCAAAAGTTGAAGGCAAAGTTTCGAAGTGCCACTTTTTGAGAAAGGAGGTAAGTTTTTGGGACATAATGTCTCAGATAGTGGATTGGTAGTCAATCCTAATAAGGTGGCAGCAGTTCAGGGTTTGCATGCCCCAAAGAATGCCACGGAGTTGAGGAATTTCCTTTGTTTAGCGGGCTACTATCGGAAGTCTATTAAGGACTTCACGAAGATCTCTGCCCCTTTGACACGTCTTACAAAGAAGAATCAAGTTTTCTCGTAGGATGCCAAATGCGAAGATGCTTTTATCAAGTTAAAGGAGGCTTTGATTAGTGCACTAGTTTTGGTATTATCCGAAGCCATTTATTGTTTATACCAACGCCTTTGGTATAAGGTTAGGCACGATCTTGATGCAAGAAGGAAGGGTGGTGAGTGATGCTAGCAGGTAGTTGAAGACCCACTAGAGAAACTACCCTACCCATAATCTTGAGTTAGCGGCCATTGTCCATGCACTCAAGTCATGGAGGCACTATCTTTTAGAGGAGTGGTTTGAGCTATATACGGATCACAAGTCCTTGAAGTACTTTTTCTCCCAAAAGGACTTGAATTTAAGAAAGCAAAGAATGATGGAGTGGCATTATATGACTTTGTTATCTCATATATCTCGACCAAGGGTAATATAGTGGCTGACGCTTTAAGTAGACAACATGCAGTATTGAGTCCCTTGTTTTTATAAGTGGAAGCATTTGGAGTTCATTTCTACATTCGACTTCCGACCATCATCAGATATTATCGCGGGATTACTAGCAGCTTTAGATGTGCAGCCTACATTGATGGAGCATATTGGGTCTAGGAAGAAGGAGGATATGGAGCTAGTGGATATTATTGGGAGGATTGGTAGAGGAGAGTCATCGAGCCATTTGAGACGTTATGCCATTTACTCGAGAGGATAATTATGGAGGGATAGTAGGCTTTGTTTTCCTCATAGTATGTATTTAATAGATGATGTATTAGCTGAGTCTCACCGTTCTAGGATGCCCGTTCGTCCCGACGGTGACAAGATTATCGTAACATGAAGAGAGTCTTCTATTGACACGGTACGAAGGAGCAAGGAGCGGAGTATGTAGTTGATGTATGACTTGTCATAGGGTAAATGTGAAGCAGAAGAAGTCGGGAGGGTTGTTGCAGCCGTTGGATATTCCTCAGTGGAAGTGGGAGAGTATTTCTATGGATTTTGTGGAGGATTTACCGAGGATTAGGAGAGGAAATGAGAGCATTTGGGTCATAGTCGATAGTCTAACCGAGTGCGCTCATTTCATACTAGTGAGGAGTACGAGGACGACGACGTCATTGGCATTTTTATACATGAGTGAGGACGTTAAATTACATGGAGTTCCTTTTAGCATAGTTAGCGGCCGATGCTTTTCCCCAGTGAGTTCTATAGGAGTCTACAGGAGGCTTTAGGGACCGAGTTGAGCTTGAGCATTGCATATTATTTATAAACAAACGAACGGACGGAGAGAGTGAATTGGGTATTAGAGGATTTGCTACAGATGTGCATTTTAGATTTGGAGGTTCTTGGGAGGATCACTTATCGTTGGTGGAGTTTGTTAATAACAATAGTATCAAGCTAGTATTGGGATGGCACCATTCAAGGCAGTATACGGTAGCCCTGTAGATCACTATCATGTTGGTGGGACACTTCGGATAAGATTATTCTTTGGCCAGATAGGTGAGGGAGACATTGGAGAAGGTGGACTTGATCCGTTGGAAAACCAAGATCGCTCAGGATAGGTAGAAATCCTACGCTGACAGGAGACGTATGGAGTTAGACTGCGCAGTGGACGACATGGTGTTTGAGAATGTTTCACCCCTTAGGCATGTTATGAGATTTCGTAAAGCGGGGAAGCTAGCATTGAGTTTTGTAGGACCTTTCCTGATAATTTCTAGAGTTGGGAAGTTGGAATATAGAGTAGAGCATCTAGAGAAGTTAGCGGGGGTACATGATGTTTTCCATGTGTCGCACTTGCGGAAGTGCTTACATGATACAACTACCGTAGTTGAGCCAAGTCAACTAGAGGAGGATAAGATAGAGAGGAGTCACTTGTTCGCCATGCACTCAGTCGTATTCTTGAGTATGGAATAAAGCGACTTCACAACACGGAGATTAGACTTGTTAAAGTCCAATGTGGAGACGATCCAGCGAAGAGTGTATAGGAGCCTGAGGAGAAGATACACGCTACCCACCTACAACTCTTTTCTAGTACATTTCTAATTTTGGTTTAATAGGTATAGACTACTTAGGCGTTAGGACATAGCTTTGTATATCCTTTAGCTAGAGACCATTGGATGGTAGGGATGGTTGTTGATATGTCAATAGGACGTGTTATGGAGGATGGATGCTGGTGGCTGTATTATTTAGACCGTTTTCTTTTACGTTTAGGATAACATATCCTCTAGGTATACACACACTCATATTTGGTGGCATACTATCTCTTGACTATTGTTATGCTAGTGGATGCTATGCATATGGATGTTGCATATGAATGGAATGATTATGCATACATGTAGAATTGCAAGTATACTTACTTAGGATGTTGCATACATTTGGATGTGTGGCAGAGCATTTGCATGACAGGAGGTTGACAAGATCTCAGTAGACCACCTACTTTTTACATTAGTATAGGTTCATGTGCATTTCACATTGCATAAATATGTACATACCGTATTAGAAAGTTTGTAAGGACCATTATTTGCCAGTGGATGATAGATGAGTAGACGGTTGCAGCTATCAGTTGTTGTGTGTATAAATTATATTTTTTGTCCTTTGAAATTTCGAGGATGAAATCCTTTCAGGGGGAAGAATGTAAAACCCCAAAAATTTAACGGAAATTTAATAAGAAAATTAAATTTAAATATAATAAGGACTATTTTTTTTTTAGACGTCTGAGTTTAGCTATAAAACTTGTTTCATTGCATTTGCAGCAATTTTTCTGAAGGATTTTCATATATAACACTTCGAAATTAGAGTTAATACGGAAAAGTTACGGGCGTTGGAAGCATCAAAAATAGAACAAGAATTTAAAAATAAAAATATTACAAAAATTCACTGTGTCGACCCTAGATTGTCGATGGTCGACCGGTAGCGGTCAACCTAGATTGTTCAGCGGTTGAACATAGTAGTGTAAAATCGAGTAATGGATGATATGTTTAATGGTGGTGATTGGTTACTTCGTTGCTATGTTTTCCATGAGCATAATTGATAACCCTAAATATTCTGTAGACTAAATCCAACCCCTATATATGTAATCCTAACCTAACCCTAAAATTAACATAATAGTTCATTGTAATGAAACTCCGTACAATTCTAACCTCTCCTCTAAACCTAAAATTCTTCAAAAGTCAAAATAAAATCAAACTAGAAGAACAAAATCAATTGGATCTATAAGGCATAAGAGGAGCAAGTGTTTGAATGGGTGATTCTCAAGCAAAGCATATAGGAAGAGCTAACACTTGAGGAGAATAGGAACAATTTTAATTAGGTGATTTAGTTACAGTTAAAATTGATCTATTCTCTATGATCTAGGATGATTTTAGAAACCCTAAATTGAAACATGTAATCTAGAAAAGGAATTTAAATTACTATTAATAGTAACTAGCACACTTTCTTTCTATTTAAATTATAAACCAAAAAGCCAGTAATCCATTAATTTGTAAACCCTAAATTGAATAAATTGATATTGGAATCGAAAATATGGACTGGTCAAATTAGTGTCTAAGGTTCATTGGAAACTAAAATCGACAACGGAAATTAATTAAATTGAAATCAACATTTAAAAAGTATCAAACCCTAAAATTTAGCCAATGACCGGTCGACCCTTGATCCTCGACGGTCGATCGATATCGGTCGACTGGTTAGTGTTAGCTGTCGACCGGTAAGCGTGTAAATTACAAAATTTGAACCTCGACCAAAGGCCCAAATTTAATAATAAAATTAACATAAATGATAATTTTTTGTGGGCCTATTAAAAAGCATCTGGATGTATGGTAGAAGTAGTAGGGAAGCTAGTTCCTAACTAGAGGCGTTGGGTCATTGTGGTGTTGGGCAAATGTTCTTTACCCAATTTGGGATCGAGTAATCGATTAGGGGTGATGTATTTTCGCAAATGGAAGTCATAGGAGGCTCAACAGTGGATGTGTAGCACTGTCGAGGATGCCTGATGAAGTGGGCCCGGCAAAACGGGAATCCTAGTATAACAACCCGAAATTTAATCACTTTGAATATGAACATTTAATATATTTTTAAATAATTTATTAATGAATTTTATAACTCAAATAAACCTTTTTTAAATACTAACCAGTGATGGTGAAATTGTTTTCAAATCCGTTTAAAAAAATAATTAGTTCAAAGGAAAATCGAAAGTGTGACCGAAAATCGTTTTTTAGATTTTCGACTTTTCATCATATATAAAAGTTATCGGAAACGTTGTGTGCACAATAGTATACATATACACATACACATACACATACTAGTAACATATGTATGGTTAATATATATATATATATATAGTAAAATTTAATTTACTAAAGTAAAAAAGAAAAATAAAATGCGACTTTTGTTTCAAAATTTAAATAAATTAAAAAGAAAATGAAAAGGTAATGTCACATAACACATCATAATACATAATGGAGATGAATTGATGAGGGAGGTGGTGGTCCTTGTGTGTGCATGATGGAAGAGTGGGAGTAAATGATGTATCACAAAATGGTGGAGGTCAAGGGATCTAAGGTTAAAAGGGTAATTTCATGTTTTCATTTTATATAAAAGCAATTTCCCTTTTTCCATTCTCATTTTTCATTTCACCTATTCATTCAAAACTCCTCTCTTATTTTTCAAAGCTCCGCCTTGCTTTTTAATGGCTTTTAAAGTTTAAAATTTTAAAAATCTTACCCTTTTCCATTTTAAACCTTTAAAAACCTTATTTAAAACCCTTTCTCTTGCTTTATACACCTCCTCTCATCCAAAAGCTAGCCAAAACACTCCCCAAAGCCCAAGGCCGAGACTACACAACCCAAGGTTGAACCATATAAGCCTCTTTATGCCTCCAAAATCGATCTTTTTCGAAGAAAATCCAAGATCTAAAGTCGATACAAGTTGTAGTGGTAGTTTGACTTGTTTCGGGTGATTTCTGGTAAGTAAAGCTCACCCTTTTAACTAAAGTTTATAACTTTATATGTTGATAATAATTGTTGTTGAATGTTTGGTTGAGAAGTGGTGTTGTTGTGTTTACTTATTTGAGCTTATATGTAATGCGTTATGAACTTGGAAAAGAGATTGAAAAGTTGATTAATGATGTGAAAGTAATGATCTTTGCTTGTTATATGTTTTGTATGACATTGCTTAAGTGTATGAATTCATGTAAGGATGTTGTATGCTGTTTGGAAAGTAGCACTTGAATTTGTTGTGTTTTGACGAAGAGATCCCTTTGTTTTAAACTTGTTCACTTATTTTATTTCCTAGAAAAGTTTATAAAGTTTCAAACTTTACTTTTTAGCTTCCAAAACTTTAGAAAAGTTTTAAAGGAATTTAAATTATAAAGGGTAAGAGTTTAAAGGGGCATTTGATATGTAAAACAAGATTTGAAGTTATTGTATTCATAGCGATAATCGCTATCGATGCAGTTCGTAAAAATGAGCATTTTTGTGTAAACTTAATTTGTTTTCATCTTAAATATTTTTGAAAAGTACTTTAAAATATATTATAGGCATAAAAAGGTAGTTATTATTTATTAACTAAGTAAGGTTTAATGATTATTTAATTAATTAATTAAGTAAAGATAATTAGTACTTAATTATTGGTTTAGTAAAGGTAATTAGTACTTAAGTATTACTTAAGTAAGATAATTATAATTAGTTAATTAAGTAAGGGTTAATTAATTATTAATTAAGAAAAAGTTAATTATTTAATTAATTATTATTTAAGTAAGGTTTATATTAATTAATTATTAATTAAGCGATGTTTAGCTAATTAATTATTAATCAAGTATGGTTAATTATTAATTAATTATTGATTAAGTTAATGATTAGTTAAGATTTAATTGTTATTAAATAAAGGTTTAAACTTATTTTAAATTAATTAAATAAAGGTTTTTAATATTAAATTACTTTATTTCAAGGATCGGTTTGTTTAAAAAGCAGCTTTCTTTTACAAAGAAAAGTTTAAATAAAAGAGATTCTTTTTGTCTGTTCCATTAAGTTACCAAACAAATATGAATAAGTTTTTCTATAAGGTTGACATGTTTTATTGAAAGTAAGTCGTCTTGTCTTTAGCACTAAAAACAATCTTTCCTCTATCTATGAGATCTAGAACTTGATTTTTTAGGCGAGGGATAAAGTACTCGAAATGTCAAAAACGTGACAAATATAAGGGAGTTAATTTCGATAAGTGGTCATGATAAATTATGTATATGGAAGTTATTTCATCGTATACTTAACACTAAATTCTAAGGTATTGGAACTCGTCTCTATCCCAAGAAGTAAGAATGTATGTCGAGTCAAGGTTAGTTTTCTAACTTATCTGACTTCATTGTTAATCAAGAGATAGTACTGTTTCAAATCGGAAAGTGGGGATGAGTATAGGATGTCTTATTTTTTATATGCAAATCTATACACACCCCTAATATTGGAGTTGTTCGGTATCGATAACTTGACCCTTTTAAAATTATCGAATGTTGGTTCGAAGAGACCGGGATCAGATAGCGTGAGTTATCAAGAAACCACTTCGAACCAACGTAAGCATTTGAAGTGGAAACATCTAGAAGATAATGGGACCAAAGACGAAGATCTTTGAAGTGCAAGGGCTACTTGAAACTAATCCTGATGATGATTTCAAAATGGATGTAGTAAAAGTAGTGCCTACGATTTATTCATATCCTGAACAACTTGTATGGACGAATGCTAGCATTGCATTGTCACTTGGAGGCAGTGTTAGCATTCTAAGTGAGATTAATGTATAAAAAGATAAACATAGCCTCAAGCCTCACAACTGGAAATGGCTAAAACAGAGGATATGCTATAGGGCTATGTGATTGCTCCTAATAGGGTATGGTCATCCCTGATCTAGGTCGATATTATCAATTTGAATGTATGCTTTGAGACCCAATGCGTTTGTTGATCACAACCAAGGGATGATCATATTCGGTACTATTTGTTAAGGGGTAGGCTGGTCCTGTATTGGTAGAGGTTTTCGTTATATTTTATCTAAAGGTGCACTGTAGCAAGCGGCACCCCAGTAGCCTTGTCATTGTATAACAACCCATTCTCCAATAAGTGCTTTTATGGACTTATTTGTATACCTACTATGCTGTAATTTAATTAATGTAACAATTTCGGCTATGATTCATTATTTTCTTCAAACCTTAGACATTATTATAATACCATGGGATTTTCTATAAAGGGTTTGGTTATCGTAAGGTAAAACCCGTCCGTGTTTATGTGCCACATGGTCTTACATGATACCTTTATTTTTAAAGGGTTTTGTAAATTTAAAACTTCAATTGTTTGAGGTTTACTACACTAGAACCATGTCTGACCCGGAGTTTTTCTTTCTTTCCCTAAAACTCTTGGGTACTCAAATTTGTATAAGTAGCCAAGTAGTTCGGGTTCTATAGATGCATTTTGGAAGGAGCATGCAGCATGTGGCTTTTGTGATATCTAGTTATCTTATTTATTTTCCAGTGTATGTGTGTATTTTATGTCAGCATTGTGGGGACAACCAGTTATAACTGTCCCTGGCTGAAGTTGGTATTTATGTAACTTTGATATTCATTTTGGGAAATGATGTAATGTATTATCTTATGTTGACTATTATATGTGACTGCCTTGCGATGTGAGATTCTGTGTTTTATTCCTTCTTGTCCTTTTCTTTTCTTTTTACCCCAACGACTTGACTTTCAAACTCTTAAATGATTAGTGCATGAATACCGTGGGCGTATTAAGTGTCATCTTTAGGATTAAGAAAGTTGGATCGTTACACCTAGTATACACGATTTTTGATGCGATGTGATATAGTTCAAATGGAGGATCCCGGTGCCTGCAATAAGACGCTAACACTACGATCAAGAGGTGAAAGCGGGTGCAAAAGATGAGACACACTATCTAGTCAGCATTTTGGGTTCTTCCTCTTTAGGCGTAGTGAGAAATGGGTAGTCATAGTTAGAAAAAATTGATTCCCTGTAGCTAAGTGGCGGTGATATTAGTGGGAACGTATCCCTACGGTAGCCTAGTTGTAGTGTTTCCACAGCTTGTAGCAAAGAGGGCGATGTTTTGCATATTGCGTTACTCTAGGAGCAGTGACCGATCGTGACATGTGAGGTTCATTCCATAGTTCGATCCTTGTAGTAGCCTACACAAACTATAATGTGTATGTATTAGACAAGAACCCTTAGGTAACAGACCTTAGGAATTCACAAACACTTATAGCACACCCTATGTAATGATCTGGAATTTCGAACGCTTCGTATTCAAATGTCTGAATTATTTAAATATTTGAATATTGAATCAAATATTATTATAATGATTTAATTAGCTTTTTAACCCCCATTTAAATCATAAGTAATGAGGTAAAATTATTTAGGAAAAATGTTTACAAAAATATATTCTTTGGAAAAATATCAATAATGTGACCAAAAATCATTTTATTGATAAACGACTTTTCTCTCAACAAATTAAAGTTGTTCAAACTTTTTGTGCATGTCTAATTAATCATTATAGAGATTATTAGCAACTAAAAATATTTTCATGTTTATGGCTAACTAAATGGGATTATTTCATGCATGATGTAAGAGAGGATAAGATATTTTAAAAATGAGCAAAAAAGGAAAGTAAGCAAATAAGGAAATCCTTAACCCTTAAGCTTATGTGACATAAAGTAGACAAGATGTGTGTAATTAATGATGTTAGGGTTTGAGGGGTTTTTGGTTTTTCCCCATCACATTCCTAAGCCTATATAAGGAGGGGTACACCCTTAGGAATAAATCACAAAAATTACAGAGCTTTAAGTTAGAAAATCAATGGCTTCTTCATCTCTTTCTCTCTTATGTTCTAAAAAGAAATAGTTGCAAATCAACTCCAAATCATTTCAACCTTTTCCACAAGGCTTAGTACAATATTAGAAAACCTTCCACTATTCCAAAATTTGAAGAAGGGGAGCCATGCTCCTCCAGCATGGGATGGCCCTGAGCTATATGGTGGTTGGGAAGGCAAAGCGGCAAGGTGAAGAAAAGGAAAGAAGGAAGGAAGGAGGTGGTTGCAAGTGGGGTTAGGCTTGGGTTATTGGATCTTGGTTATGGTTGGATTAAAGGTGAGTTAACATCTCACTTTGGATGAAAAATATAACACATATATGTTGTGTTTGATTGTGGTTATGTTGTACGAATTGTTAATAACTTATGTTAAAAACAGTGGTTGTAATTTCTTACTTTAATAGTAAGTGATATATGTGATCCATGTACATGGACTTGAACAAACTTGGAATGGAATTGTATGACATGTGATTAGACCTTAAAAAAGTACATAGGTTATAGATGGACTTTGGTTTAGATCGGACTCGGATTTGAAAGTGCACTATATTTATGGAACTTTGTGAAATTGCCTTGTTTTTGGCAATTGTTATGGAACTTTGTAGAGAGATCCTTAGAGATTTCTCGTCATATTTATATCATTATATATGTACATTTTTTGCTATTAAAAGATTGAATAGTAAAATGTTAAGTAACATATCAAAACAGCCAGAACATCACTAGTGCAAAACTGCCCCATTTAGACTAGATTTTTGGACTTAAAAGGTTCGAAAAGGTATTTAGATTTAAGTATTTTGTTTAATTATTTTTATAAGTGTTTACTAACTAATTTTAGAATATTTTTAAAGTGCTTTGAGATATTTATGAATTTATAAGAATTAGTCGTGAATTTTCAAAGGAGAGATATTTTGTTACAATATGCCGTTTTTAAGTTTCTAATGATTTTTCTAACTTGTTATTTTCATGTGATATTTTAAAAACGTGTTTTAAAATATATTATAAGTATTATGAAGTATAAATTTCTTATATAAATATCTTGGAAAATATCTTATATAAATATCTTGGAAAATATCAAATATAAATATCTTATATTAATATCTTAGAAAATAGATTATATAAATATCTTATTTCAAATTATAAAACAAAAGGTCCGGAAAGGGGTTAGTAATTGCTTATTGGGCAAATGGTTAAATTTTTTTAATTACTTATTAGAAAATCAATTAACTATGCTTAACACTAATAGGCCGACGAAGTAATCTTACCTATTTGTGAAAGTTAAGATTGATGTCGAGTAGGGACGGGGTTATAAAGATTTAACCTACTGGGCTTCCCTCTTAACCGAGGAATAGGTTAGTGGAAAATGTTAGAAACATGTTAATTGTGTTGATTTCTTATTGTTTATGGAAATCATTAATACTATACTTAACACTAAAGGTCGATGATGTAGACTAATCTATTTGTGAGATTCAAGACAGAAGTGTCCATGCAAGGCTTGGAGCAACCAATGCCCAAACTTACCTGGCTTCACTATTGGACAAGGAATAGTTAAGTTGGAATGTCGGAAATGAGTTAAGCGTACGAATCATAATTTGTATAAGCAATCGTCTTTAGAACTTGATAATTAACTAGTCCATACTGAACTTGACTAAATATGAACTTAGATCTTTAAAACAAATGTTTGTAAAGATGGTAACAAGTATGAGAATGGTTTTGTGTTTATTGGATGTGTTAATAACATTCGTCTTTAATCCATTTCGATTGTACGTATAAAATGTAAACAGATCTTTAAAAGAATGATTTAAAGACAAGTAAAAGCGAAATGATTTTGGGTTTATAGTGACAATGTTTAAGTAGCATTCATCTTAAACCTTTTGAATGGATTTGTGGAAGTACTTAGATCCTTAAAATGGATATTTTGAAGGAAATAACAAGTGATGGAATCTTTTAGAAAAAGGTAGAAAAAGTAGAAGTTTATTAGATAAATGAAGTTTACTAATAAAGGAGTTTTAATTAATAAAAGGATTAATTAAATGGAAGGGTTTAAGAGTTGCTTAAATAACTTAATCATACTTTGTGTGGCTTGATTGTGTTTTGGATGATGATAGCATTTTGTGTGTTTATTCGTTTATGGAAAGTAAACGAAACTTTGTTTCCATTTAGAAACATCTACCTTATACCAGATAGTTGATTAGTCGACTATAAAATTGACTAAAATATGACTTAAGAAGTTATCGAAAGGCATCGCGATTTCATACCAATAAGAAACCCCTGGGAGGAGTGCTCGTACGAAACATCTCTAGTTTTCATTTACTTCTGAGGGAATCAAATTGAGTTAGCCGAAAATTCATCAACTTAGTTTTGAAGAGACCTGGATCGGTAAGTATTTTACTTACCGAATCCACTTCAAAACTAGTATATGAGTTCTATGTTTTGCAAGCGTTTGTGAAGTGAAATGTTATAGAGCTGAACTGTCAATCCTGAAGTTAAAGTCCAAGGGAGAGGTCCGCATTAATATTTCAAACGATGTTATCGTGTGGGATTGTCTATCTTATGGAGTACTCTAAGGGAGAGGACAATGTTTGCAATCCCATGGGAATGTAGCATTTTAGCAATCCTAAGGGTGTAGGCCACTCCACCTCGTATTACTTACGGACATGCATGCACCAGCGATGCATTCGGAACCACGGCTGTCTGGGCATGGGCCCGTCATGCAATTCCTAGTACATTCTCTAGAGATGTACGTTGCTCAGAAGGATATCTCTAATCCTTGTGCAGGAGTTTAGATTCGGCTAGATCCGAGGAGATCTCCATGGAAACTCCACTATGCGAACGTGCCTTAGCAGTATTGATTGTATACCTGCCATTGTTATGGCATTCACACCACAACTAGTTGATATGATTTATGTAATACACTCTAGACATTATCTATCATATCACTATATATTAAACTTAGTGAATGGTTGGATTCTTTGAGGGGAAAACCATTTTGGGAATCCATATGGTCTAAATGGTTATAGTTACTTGTTACTCATATTTCCTGAGTTTCTCACGCTAGTTTATCAGACTGATTCGAGTGTTATTTTCTTATAATGCTCGGGTCAGCACCGTGTGTTTCCATATTTAGCTTGGGATGCTTTGGATCTTCTAGAGAAGAGATGGATGATTACCGTAGTATTTATTTCTGCTGCATTAATTTGTGTGTATCATCCGCATTTGTAAGGCCTGGTTGTTATAACTGTCCAAGATGATTACTGTAACTTTGAAAAACTTTGTATCTTAGAACGGTAGTTTATACTGCCTTTTGATATTATATATGATTGTTCTGTTGTGAGATTCTGATGTTGTGTTCCTTCTTCCTTCTTCTATTTCCTTTATTTTTTATCTCACCCTAACAATTCATCTTTTCGGCACATGAGTGTTCGGCACATGAATACAGTGGATGTATAATGCCGAGTTTGGGGGTCGAAAAGGCGAGTCGTTACACCTATATCATCTAGAGTATAATTAATGTTAACTGCACAAGATCATAACATATTAAACTTGTACTCATTCACCAGACTTTTGTCTAACCCACATTTTCCCCTCTTTTTCCCACCGCAGGTGCACAGAAGAGCAGGTGATTGGCCCATTCTTGATACTTGGAGAGTCAAGTCTATATTTGGAGTCTACTTTTATCATATTTACTCTCCATGTACTATTCAATCTTATCAGTACATTTTACTTCATTTATCTGACTTTGAGAGGTTTTTTCTATGCACTTTGTATTAGACTACATATTGATTTTTCTAAGACTGCGATTTGGATATTTTCTGAGATGGACATTTTTCCATGTTCTATGTTTTGTTCTTTCCGCTGTGAGTTATGAAAGTGTAGTATATCTCAGAATATATTTGCTTGTATTAGTCTCTGTGGTGTTATAAAAACTCTGACAGCTCATATTTCTCGCCATGATGCGAGTTCGAAAGTCATACTTGGCTTTGGATCGGTGCGTTGGGAGGTGTGGATTGCCACAAAAAAAATTACAACGATATCAATCCAATATTATATAAAAATATATAATTTCCACTCACCTTTAAGCTTTCCAAATCCGTAGATCTAACCCTTGTTATTTTGGTTTGACTACCATTTTTCTCCCTATCGGAATACATATACCACAAGCACATATATATCTATTAGAAATCCAGACCTAAGAAGAGATTTGGATTTAATTTAGATTAAGATTTGTAATTATAATTTTACCTTGGCTTTGGAGATTTGATTCGACCCTAGTCTTCTTCTCTCATATTCTCCATTTGTATATATGGATATAAATAATAGATTTATTTAGATTTAAAATTTTTAGAGAAAAGAAATGGTAGAGCATCATCGTGCTTTAGAAAATATGAGAAAAAAGCGAGGGGTTAGACCTGTATTTATAAATGTTCTAACAATGATAGCCATTAGATAATATGCTTTTAAATCTGGGTCGTCGGCCAAGATTCAATTTGCAACCGACAATCTCCACCAATGGACATCAGTTAACGTTAACGAATACAATTGAATACTTACACTATTAGATAATTCAGTTAATGTTAACCGTGCTTAAGGGCAAAGTATTCGTTAAAGTTAACTGATGTTAATTAACGTTAGTTAATTGCATTTATTTCATTAATTACATAACTAATTATTTATGATTCAAAATATTCAAACGTTAATAACGTTTTCGTCTGAACTTCGATCGAAAACTTTACATATGAAAATTGATCAGAAAATTTCTATGGACCCAGTAGTGTAAGTTTTGTAGCGAAATTTTGACGGTTGTAAAAAATCTATTTTCGGCTTTACAAATTATTCATTAATTTCTTTTTAATTAATTATTGTTAAAATTATAGTGTGTTACATTCTCTCCCCTTAAAAGAATTTCATCCCCTAAATTCCCCTAGAGTTGAACCATGTAACTAATGCATAACCATTCTAAACTAACCAACTAATTAGTGTGTAGCCAATTTTGCAACCAACTGTGTACAATGCAAGGTATATCACAACATATATAGCATGTACGCAGAATAATTCAAAATCGCCGCCTCCCATATGAATGCGTCTTTTAAAAGATTTTGAAAATTTGATGCAAACAACCTATATATACTGGTAGTTCTATATGTTTGCAAATGTTGAAAAATCAAAATCTTTGTTTTTACATCTAAATTTTTCCACACTTCTACGAATATAAGTATATAGTTCAATTGATTTTTCATCTAATTCCTACCATCTAAAAATCCTAGCACACCTGTTAATGCTAAAAATTGAACGCTAACATCCGGTGTGTGTAATAGAGTCGTGAAAGCACCACCCGTTGGTACGAGAACAGAATACAAGCTGAAAATAGCAGTAAAACGGTAAAAAGACAACAGATTTATAGTGGTTCGACCCGTAATTGAGTCTACGTCCACTTTATAGTCTTATATTGCTGATTCGATTACAAAGCGATACAATACACTTGTGAAATATGATACAATTCGATCACAAAAACACCCTTGACTACTAGCTCAAACTTCGATGATGAAACTTGATGAATCCATATCGGATGTATGAAATTCCTCTCGAAGCTTGTTGTAGTGTCTTGAGTATTTGGAGATCTTCAAGTATTGAACGAGTTCAGAGTTCAGCAGAGTAACGATGCTTTGAGAAATGATCGGCCAAAAGTCTTCTTCATGTTGAAGGTAGGGGGGTATTTATAGGGAAATCTGGACAGGAGTTTCTGCCAAGTCATGAGTCGTGGCCGACTTAAGATAAGTCGTGACTCGTGGTTGACTTAAGGTAGCTCGTGGGCGTCTTACTGAGTTCAGCTTGTGGCTTGGTAGATGACAAGTCCTAAGTCGTGGCCGACTTATAATAAGTCGTAAGTCGTGGCCGACTTATCAAATAAAAGTGGCATAGGTGCAGGCATTGGATTTTAACTCGATAACTTTTAGGTCGTGGACGACTTAAACTAAGTCGTGAGTTCCTTAAGTCGTTAACTCCCCTGGGTCGGTAATTCCTTACAGTGGTTAGGTCGGAGCTTCCCTTAAGTCGTGGCATCTCTTAAGCTGTTTAGACCTTAACTCGTTGAGTCGCTGATAGCCTTAAGTCGTGAGTCTTCTTAATTCCTTAGGTCAGTACTTCCCTTAAGTCGTAGGTCGTGTAGTATTCTGAGTTATTAGCTCGCACAATCTTTAACCCATTAAGTCGTTAGTTTTCTTAACTCGTTAAGTCGTGGGCTTTCATAACTCGCTAGGTCGTAAGCTTTCTTAGGTCATCCAGCCCTTAAGTCGTTAAGTCGCATAATCCACTTAAGTCGTGCAATACTTGAGTCGTATGAGTCGTGCAGTCCTTGAGTCGACCAGTACGTAAGTCATAAAATATTAAGGGTTAACATTTGCCCCTCGAAGTACACGCTTGAGTCGTAAGTCGTGTGCTTCGACTTATCTTAACTCGTGCATGCCGCTTCGAGTTCCACTGCCCCGAGATATAAAGGGCTTGAGTCGTTCCCCTTATTTCCTTCTTCTCATTGCTTATCTCTTGAGTTGTATCTGCCATTAACGTTCTTCCGAGCTTCCTCAAGGCGATTTTTTCCTTTCTTTAACAATCAAACAATCACCGATCCTCGATTCTTCATTGCGTAAGTGCTCCTGCTTCCTCCCCGATCCTCGATCATCGTTAATCTGTGAATTCTCCTTTTTGTGCTTAATCCATCCCCTTGTGCAATGCTTTGTTGCAAATTCCCCCGTATCGACAGTCCGTGAACTCGATTCTACTCAATTTAGCTTTAGATGATTGAGGCGACGAAGGCGATGGGTTACTCTGTTTTAGGCTTAACTGAGTGGATTGGCGAGGCTTTGGCGATCTCGAATCGATTTTTTGAATGATATAATCAGTGTGAAAAACGAAAGCTTTTGTTTATGGAGGGGTTAATGGGTTAACGGGTTAGGAGGATAACGGGTTAGGAGGATAACGGGTTAGGAGTTAGGAGAAAAGTCAATGGGTCAAAGGAAGTGAGGTGTTAGCTTGGTCACGATCTATCAGCCTTGTACGACCTATGACTCTCTCGACTTAAATCTTTACCGACTTATCCATTTGCGACATAAGTCTTGAGTCGTGGACGACTTATGACTTAGGAAATTTACACCGTTTTGAACTGAAGCCTTTTTCTTCTTTTACACGACTTACAACTCGAAGTACTTCCGACTTAAAGTATCAGCGACTTAAAATTGAAACGACCTGTCCTGACTTGACTTAAGATCCTTAAGTCGTGGACGAGTTAGCCAAAAACACAACAGCTCAACTTAGCCTATGGAACACATTCTTAAGTCGTCGGCGAGTCAACACTTAAGTCGTTGGCGACTTAGCACTTGAACTTTGCATGAACTTTGAACTGTTGAACTTTGAATTGTTGCATTTTTTTTACAGGTCACTCTATCTTGCAAACCAACAATCTGCTTAACACAACATTTACAGAAAATTGGGACGAATATACTGTCACTGACTGCCCACATCAGATGACAGATTAGTTAATAACAGATAATCGACATAAATAGATTGTGTGAACGAAGTGCTTTAAATCAAAAAATTCAAGCAAAGTATTAAAGCAACATTGAAATAGTCAACTGAAAAATGATCGGTTTGCACTAATACTGCACCTGAACTTTAAATTAACAAGTTCTGAAATCTGATAATCGATCAATTACCGACTAACTTAACTTCAGTTGTATTTACTTGTTATCTTTACTAGTTTTGCACAACACTTCACACTATTTAGGAAACGTGCACCTTCATATTTGAATACCCAGTTGCTTGTGTAGAATGACTTCTCAACAAGAAGATGTAACAGTCCAGACCGGAGAGTCCACTCCTATTCCAGCTTCTTTAGTCAATCCTCCAGAAAGAGCTTCTACCACTCTATCGTTCAGGGTTTTTCGGCAATTGTGCATCCAGTTTGGCATTGCTGAAGCTGATGCCATTCTTCTTGAGAAAAATAGCACTGCTGATGTAGCGCCTCCTGGCTTTGTAGCAGTGAATCGACAAATGTGCCTGAGTGGAGCCGTTCCTCCTTTTAACAACTTTCTCCAGCATCTTCTTCGACAACTGGCCATCTCCCCATTTCAGCTACATCCCAATGGCTACGCCATTCTAATGGGGTTATGTGTGCTATTTGGGAGAACTCTCGAGCGACTTCCGAATTTCGATGAGATTTGCTATTTGTGCTCTTTTACCAAAACCAAAGATCATCCTTTTATTACTGTCGTGAGAAGTGCCAGAAACCGCAAATTGATTGTTGGCCTTCCCGATAGTGCTCACGGGTTCTTGACTCAATTCTTTTACGTTCGTTGTCCCCCAGGATTTTATGCTGTGTGGAGGGAAGGAAGTAAGATTATCTATCTTTACCTCTTCTATCTTCTGAGTTTTGTGAAGTCTGAATCACTAAGTGTTAACTTTGCTTTCTCATTTCAGCGCTCCCCCCTCCTTCTAGGAATCCCAGCCACAAGCAAACTCTGAAGAGACTCATGGCTGTACCAATTGAAGAGCGGGACGTGAAATTTTTGTTGAAAGACGAATTTCTTCATCAGTTTGGACTTCTTCACCCTTCTCGCTCCACTCAGCCTCACGAAGTTCCCAACTCACCTACGGAGGCACCAGATGTCCCACTTCCTGTTGAGGAACCCACATTGAAGGAGTCTGCTACTGAGACTCCATTGGTAAAATGCCCCACACTTACCGATGTCGCGGGATCGTCCAGCAAATTGGCACTTGCTCCAATTATTGAAGAGGAAGAAAATCATCGAATTTCTAAAAAATCAACCGATGTGGAAGTCGAAAAGGAGAGTTCTACCGGGCGTCATGGTGATGACACCTTCGATGACTTGAGCGATATAATGATAACTTCTCGAGAGCTCTTTAAAGACGACATTCAAAAAGTGACTTCTCCTGTTGTTGAAGCGACTTCTACTTTGCAAGAAACTACAATGCCTTCTACACAAGCCGTTGCCACTCCCACGCCACAGAGTGGTTTGTAATCTGATGCGCGTAGCTTACACGCCACACACACTTAGGATGCTAAGCACTTATGTCCACTTGAATTCTCTACTTTGAAGATTTCTAAGACTTGCTTTTTCTTCAATTTCAGGTTCTTCGATGGGACGAAGCGGCTCATATTACGACAACTTTCGGCGCTATGGAGGGCGCGATTCTTACGACTACGGACGCTATCTCCCCACTCGCAGAGAATCTAATGAGGAGCGGGCAAGTAGGAAGGCTCAAGAGAGGCGTGCCTATGAAGAGCAGCAGAGAAGGAGGGACGATGACTCCCATAAAAGAAAGTATCATGATGACAAAGGAAAGAAGCATGCTACCGATGACCTGAGTAAACGGGTTAAACTTAGTGAAAAGGACGCGTCTTCAATTTCTGAAAAGACTGACGCTCCTATCTCCTCTGATATTCAGGCCGGCTCTCCTCCTTTAAAGAAATCCGACATCCCAGCGATCATCAGCAGGCCCCAATATCAGGTTAAAGACGGCCCTCCAACGCTTCAAAGCCGGTTTCCGAACTGGTGCTTAAAAGGAGTGCGCTTTGACCTAGATTTGGTCCCGATTGATAAGCAAGCCATGCTTAGAAATCTTGATGCAGTTAAGCTTGACATTGAGAGGATGTCGCAATGGTAAAAGCTCGTTGATGAACTCCAGAGAGTCAATCATATGAATCTCGAAAACATGCTGACTCTGGAGAATGATAAAGCTGAATGGGATAAATGGTGTAAGCAGCACGATGCGGAGATGACAAGCATAGCAGATGACAACGCAAAGCTTGAATCTGAAGTCAAGCGACTTAAGGAAGATCTCGCCTCTTCTTCTGCATCGCATACTCAGAAAGAAGAAGTCTTTCAGAAGCAAGTGCGGGACGCACACGCTGCACAAAGGGATGCCGAAATGAAGCTTGCAGCTGAGCAGCACATTACTGAGAAATATCGCACAGAAAACGCTGAACTGCGGGAAAAATTTCATTCCCAAAACGCAGAGATTGAGATGCTAAAAGCTAGGCTTCTTAAAGTTGAGAAGGAGCGCGACGATGCAGTTGCTGGACAAGTTGCGGCTGAAGAGTCTCATGAAGCAACTAAAGCTAGCATCGATTCCACTCTATTTGACTTTTATATTCACAGCGTCTTGGGGCGCGGGAGTCTCTCATTCTTGGGACCAAAATATGAGATCACCCTAGCTAAAGTCTGGGAGGCTGCGATTGATATGCTCGGGGGAGCTGGCTATGACGAGACGGCGCTTGAGGCAATTTACCTTGATGATGATACCCGTGCCGCTCTTGCTAGAGGAAAAGAGCAGCTCGCTGAAGCTAGAGCTGGAACAGTGGCAGAAGAACACTTAGAGAAGAAAATATCTTTATCTACCCCTGTCCATACTTCGATTCCGACCGATGTTGATATCATTGGTTCCAGCTCTCACTCTCCTCTTCCTGCAAAAGATGTCGAACCTAAGCCTGATACTTCCGAGACTCCTCTTACCCAAATTGAAGAGAAGAGCCAAGAAGAAACTGAGGCTGATAAATTTGAAATTGATTTGTCCAAACCGATTTCTGCAGGTAACTTCAAGTCAGATCTGGCTCAAGTGGATTATTCATTTGATTCAATTGATTTGGATGAATTTCTCGCTTATTACTTGAGTCCTGGTGATCCAATATCTTCTCTTTTTTCGGAGAATACTAATTTTGATTTCTTTTCTTCTGTAGCGGAAGCACCGAAAGTTACGCCAACTTCTCCTTCTTCGGTTGCCGCTCCCTCTTCTTCTCAAGTTACTCCTCTTCCAGCTTCTCAACCAGGATCGCAAGAAGAGAAAATAGAAGCCCTCAAAGACTTGGACGATCCGGTTGTTTCGCAGGAGCAAAAGACTGTGGAGCTTGAAGAAGGCGAAAAGACTCCGGAGCAGTCTCTTGATGACGACACGAAACTTTCCACACTGCTTACTACTCCTGGAAGTGAGTCATCCTCGAAAAGGAAAGGGAAGCGCGCCATGAAGAAGAAGAAAAAGAGCACTTCGGCTGATGAAGGAAATGTTGAAGAAGACCCAACTACTCCTCCTTCTCCATCCCGTCCATGCCGGATTCCGAAACTGATCATCAAACCAGGCAAGGGTACTAAAGGTGGGAAGAAGGAGTAATAAATTGGGCTTTTAGGCTTTTTGTCTTGCTTTTAGCTTGTATCGACCGGATATTGTGCGGGTACCGGTCCCCGCTGCTTTTTGTAATCTGCACAATGTAAAAATTTCTCATAGTATTGAATAAAATAACTCTTTTACTTGTACAAATTCTTGTGTATGTAAGAATACATCTGTTTTTCATTTGAAGTGTAGAGTAAACGATTCTTTTTACTTGTACAAACTTTTCGTCTGTGTTTGAGAATGCATTTATTCCACATTTTCTTTACGTGATATTGCAATGAACTTGTGGTATGTTGCTCTGTATATTACTTCTATTAATGTGACTGAATTGTATAATGTTGCCCCCATACCATAAGTACATTGCAATACTTCTTGCTTTTACAAAATGATACTCTTGTTTTAGAGAATAACTTTTCCACTTTTGAGGGAAGAATCATTCTGCTTTTAATAGAGTATATCTCGTTTTTGGAGAAATTTTTACTTTCTCTTTTTTTTCTTGAAGAACACTTCAACTTTCGGAGATGATCACTTTTATTTGTTAAAAAGTGGATTCTCCTATGCGGTGAAATGAGCTTCTGAAGAAGATTTTGATTTTGTTCCCCGGTAAAGGGCTTATTTTTGGTATTTCAAGCATGGTGAAATGTGCCTCCGAAGAGGTCTTTTTGTAGCATTTCAACTTTTTAGGAAGAACTTTTTGAGATGAATAAGTTAACTTTCCTTTGAGAGTTGAAATGTGCTTCCGGAGAAGGCTTTTTGTTTAATCATTTGATTTTGGGACATGCCTCCGAAGAGGGCTCCTCTAAAGAGTTGTGCCTCCGAAGAGGGCTTGTGCCTCCGAAGAGGGCTTGTGCCTCCAAAGAGGGCTTGTGGTGCCTCGAGAGAGGGCTTTGCCTCCGAAGAGGTCAGGTGCCTCTGAAGAGGGCTTGTGGTGCCTCGGGAGAGGGCTTTACCTCCGAAGAGGTCAGGTGCCTCCGAAGAGGGCTTGTGGTGCCTCGGGAGAGGGCTTCTTGATTGCCTGGGAGTTACTTTCTCATAGTTGTATGGATCCACGGGGCGGACGCAAGTTGCTTGATCGGATGTTCGTTTGCACAAACGATCGCAATCAATTAACAAGGGCCCTGTTCCTTCAGCTTGGGAAGGTGCCCCTCCGGTGGTCCCACCAATCTTTTTTGATTGAGAAAAGCACTTTCATTTATTGGCGTGCCTCGTTAGAGGGCTTTGTTGGCTTCTGGAGAGGAGCTTTGGTTGATTGGTGTGCCAGGAAGGTTGCGTCTCAGAGGCGAGTGGATCCACAGGACGGACGCAAGCTGTCTGATCGGATGCATCACGACCAGTTAGCAAGGGTCCTGTTCCTTCTGCTTGGGAAGGTGTCCCTTAAGTGGATCTACCGGCCTTTTTATTGAGAGGCATACCTCCTTTTGGCTGCTTCCATGTTTGCTGGCCCATGTTGTCTCATCATCTGTTCACCAGCGATCCTTTATTATTGTTTCCAAGCACCTCTTCCTTTCTTTTGCAAGTCAATTGCTTTATTCGAAGAAGTATACTTCACTATTGAGTGACTCCATAGGGCAAACGCAAGTTACTTGGTTGGATGTCTTTTAATACTGACAATCGCAACCAATTAACGAGTGCTTGACACAGTGAAGTCGCCAACTTTTTATGTGAAGTTCTTCTTGTATGGGATTTGAATCTGGAATTTTAGTCACTTGGAATTTGCTTAATATATGATTTATAGGGCTCGCTTGGCTTTGTGATGAGTAAGCTTTGTTTTAATGTCCTGCAATTTTGAATCGACATTTTAGCAATACATTTAAAGCATTTACATATCGAAATGAAACAGGCATTATAAAATAGTAAAGAACACAAGATTTATAGTGGTTCGGCCAAGAATCGGGCCCACATCCACTTTATAGCTTTTATTCATTTGCACTGATTTTACAATGTCTTACAATACAACTGATACATCCATCACTATTTTACAATTTTGAGTAAAGCTTTTTTAAGTAAAATAAGGACGTAAGTGGTTGCTGTTCCAGGCTCTTGGAATTGGATCTCCTTCAACAGTTATGAGTTTGAAAGTGCCATCAAGAAGTTTATTGCCTATGACATACGGCCCTTCCCAGTTTGTCCCAAACACTCCAGTAGCTATCATGATCCTTTTCAAGACTAAGTCTCCGATCTCAAAGTTGCGTTGGTGAACTTTAGAGTTGAAGTGCCTGGCTATCCTTTGCTGGTAAGCTGAAACTCTAAGCCTAGCTTCTTCTCTTTTCTCATCAAGAAAATCAAGTGCTTCAAGTTGCAACTTTTCGTTTTCAGCTTCGTTGAAATGAATTCTCCTGTGTGAAGGAACTTCTACTTCCATTGGAATCATTGCTTCTGATCCGTATGCCAGTGAAAATGGAGTGTGCCCAGTCGCAGTTTTATGAGTAGTTCTGTATGCCCATAATGCCAATGGAAGCTTATCGACCCAACTACCTTTTGCTTTTTCGAGTTGCTTTTTGATGGTTGACTTGATAATTTTGTTTACCGCTTCCACTTGCCCATTTGCCTGCGGAAGAGCCACTGCTGAAAAGCTTTTACGAATTCTGTACCGTTTGCAAAAGTCCTGGAATTCTTCACTTTCAAACTGAGTACCGTTGTCTGTGATTATTTTCTGTGGCACACCATACCTGCAAATGATATTTTTAGTTACGAAGTTTATCATCTTTTTAGAGGTAATAGTGGCTAAGGGTTCAGCTTCAGCCCATTTGGTGAAATAATCAACAGCGACAATAGCATGTTTGATTCCAGATTTAGCGATCGGTAACGGTCCAATCAAGTCTATTCCCCAAATGGCGAACGGCCATGGGCTGACCATTTGTGTGAGTTCGGTGGAAGGCGCTTTTGGGATTTTTGCAAATCTTTGGCATCTGTCGCACTTTCGGGAGTACATATCAGCATCTCGATTAATGTCAGGCCAGAAATACCCATATTGGAGAACTTTCTTGGCTAGAGTTTGACCTCCTGAATGATCCCCACATTCTCCTCCGTGTACCTCTGCTAGAATTGTCTTGGCTTCTTGTAACGACCCGGAAATTTCGAACCCGAAAATTCCAGATAGTTATGAAAAGAATAAGAGATAGAAGAAA
This sequence comes from Allium fistulosum, assembly GCA_030737815.1. NCBI lineage: Eukaryota > Viridiplantae > Streptophyta > Magnoliopsida > Asparagales > Amaryllidaceae > Allium > Allium fistulosum. The sequence continues at coordinate 1,048,708,087 of CM060903.1, forward strand.
AGAAACAGAAAACATAACACAGATGCTCACGTTCGCAGCGGAACAAAAATATAATATCACATAATAACAGTTTACAAAAGAATACTGTATCTGTCAATTTACATTTATTTACATCAGAGTTAAATTTCAATACACAACGATGGTCATATATAAATCAAATATGTCTCAGATAATCAAAAATAACAGTCACAGCGGAATCACTCCATACGTCCTGCCATCCAGTACTCCTCTTGAGCTCTAGAACGTCCTTACCTGAAAATCTGTAATACTCGGTCTGACCCGAGCATTACATCAAAGTAACACCCGGGTCAGGCTGGAACCCAGCGTGAGTAAACCCATCTAACAAGAAATGCCAAAAGCATACGACTGATATGTATATAACCCGGTAACTTATATCAACTACAAATTTACAAATCATTATTGACACCACTTACATCACAATAAGTTTCTAAGTATCAAAACTTAGATTAATTGGTCCATTTCACTTAAATCGTTCCATTCAGCCTATTGAATTACATATTAATTTATAAGAATCGAAGTGATTTCGGGTATTTGCTAATACCCGACTCCCATCTCTTCGAATCCAATGCCATCTTAACCTAAGTTATCCATTTAATTACAATTCGACTTAAATTACCGGATAACACTTTTACACAGCAATTCATAATTGATAGATTGTCCATCATATCACAAAGTAATTCATATCAGAGATATCAACCCGCCTAAGGTACTATCATCATGAAGTTGTTCATAAGCAAGATTGATCACTTTCATTAATTACATTAATTAATTAATGATACTCTAATTATTAGTTAATTATTCTTAAATTTCATTAAATAATTAACCTTTAACTTAATTACGTTCATTCATCAATCTTGATTTATCACCATCAGAAATTTACTTTCCTTAATCACTCTGTCAATTGAACCAACTCCTTGATTAATTATGATAATTAATTCTTCAATTACACCGAGTATCATCACTTACTTTCCACCTTATTATTAATTACACCAAATAATTGTCTCTTAATTATCTTTTTAAATTAATCACACTTGATTTACTACTCTTTAATTAATCATTCTTGATTAATCACTATTTAATTACATTTAGTAATTAAACCTTAATTATATTTTAATTATTCTGTAATTATTTATTTACCAATTGAATTATTTATTTTCATTACTTAATGTTACTTCATTTATAAAATTTCTTTTTAATTAATTACCCCAACAAGTAATTAATCTCATTATTAAATTCTCTTAACCCAATTAGTTAACCTTTAACTAAATAATTTAAACCTTTAATTACTTATATAAATAAATTCTTCATTAATAACACTAAGTGATTAACCCTAAATCACTTCCACTTAAACCACTTCCATAAAGTAATAACCCTTTACTCCATCAGTAAAACTTGGTTTACTTTTGTTTAAAACTTAGAGACCACGTAACATTCAAATTCTGTTGTTTAAAACTTTTAACTTCCAGTACAAATTTTATTTATTTATTTTTTTCTCACCTGCTCAACACAAACTCGAGCCAACCTATCGTTCTTCCCGAAGCAACACGCTACCACCCACTAATCTCCCCGAAGTAAATGCGAGTAAAACCCCTGCTCCTTCCCCAACCCAACAGATGCACGGAATCATGCATATCCACGTGCACATCACTGTTGGTCGACGGCGAACTCCACTCCGGCCTCCTACGCATCGCCTACGACCACGGTAACCACACACGAACATCCATCAATCTCGATTCGCTCGAGAATCAAAAACGACCAAAATCCTCACAGACGGGTACGCACATCACCAGGGAAAACGCTCGTCACCACCGATCTCTGGCTCCATTCCCCTCGTCAGCATCACCCAAGCTCCGCCACACTTTCCAGCATCTACAGCTCAACTTGCGATCGATCCCGATCGCCCCTAGGCATTTCGATGCTCATTTGAACACTCACGACAAAACCAGGCACTAAAACCCTACTCTCAATCTCATCTATCTCCATGGTGATTATAAAAATCAATCGCCATTTTCCTAGGCCTCGACAACCTTCCAACTACCTCCGACGGCAACCACGAGATCCCACCATTTTCTAGAAGACAGAAAATGCCCAGAAATCAAAAATCGATCAACTCAGAAATGCTCTCCCAAAGCATCACTAAAAATTTAGATTTTCATCTTAAAAATCATATTTTACAAATTCGATTTCGGTTATAAACTTAAATCAGAAATTTACCAGATTTGATTTAACATATTTTAAAAGATCTCTACTGTATATTTCAGATTCTAATGTTGTTTCAATCTTAAAATGCTTAAAACCATTTTTAAATCCTAGATTATGATTAACCCAAACTATTTTGTTTAAATCTCAAGATCTATTAGAGATCAGATGCTAAGATTTTGAATTTTTATCAAAACCATAGGCTTTGAACTAAAAACAGAGAGGTTCAAAAACATCAGATATGTACACTTCATATACACGCAGAGGTATACTTATATACATACCTGTAACCAGTCATCACCACAGAAACTCCCATGCAACAAATAACTATCTACTTAAGTTTAAATTTTAAAACGGGTACTCACCATTTTAAAAATGCAGAGAGCTTTATTTTCTGGAAAACTTTGAATGCTTGAAGCTTGAAAGGCTTAGATCTAGAAGAAATATAAAACTGGAATCTTTGATGCTCTGAAACTTGTTGTTGCAGGCTTGATAAAAGAGGTTTCAGGCTTGAGAATATTACAGGTTGCTCTTTTTGAAGATGTTACAACTTTGATATAAAATGGTTACAGGCTTTGAACATAAACAGTTCACAGGGTTGGGTTGCAATTGAATTACAGGGTTTTGAAAATGTTTTGAAGAGATTGCTTTCAGGCTTTGGTAATTTGACTACAAGCTTTGTTTTTTTTCGATTTGCTATGTTTTCTTTGTGAACAAACTAGAACAAGGGGTATTGTATATATGGGGATAAGTTTGTACAGGGATAAGAATTTCTGGTACAACATGTTTTCCTTGGGTCAGAGATTTTATTTCAAATTGTAGGCTGAGTTTCTTTTCAAATATCACGAATTTGACCAAATGGTGTGCTAATATTAAATGCAGAGGTACTTTATGTTTCCTATTATCTTATTTTATGTGTAAACAATTTCCCTTTACTTTTATTTCCAGCTTGCATTTATAACTTAACAGGCTATCTTCTTTTGCCTGGAAGTTTCTATACCTTGACTTGTTTCATACACTCATTTTTTTCTTTTTATCCTTGCCTGCATCTTTACTTTGCAGGTTACATTCTTTTACTTGCCCGGTCATGTTTTATTTTTGATCAGAGATCATTTCTGGCTTTGGAGGCTGAAAGGATTTTCAAACATTTCGATTTGACCCAACGTGGTGCTAAGATGATAAAACATTTAATGCTAATGTACTTAATGTCTACAACCTTACCTCATTTCTGTTTTTATATTCATAGATATTTTATTTTCACTATGTTCTAGCTTTGCATACTTACAGGTTACCTTCCTTTGCATGGAAGCTTTTACATGTTATTTGTCCTTATTTTTCTTGCCCTACTTTACATAACTACCTTGCCTATAGACTACTTTGCCTTTGCATTTTCTGACTTACAGCTACAATTACAAAGTCTGGCACATCTTCTTTTTATTTTATAAACATATTTTATTTGCCTGCCTAAACCTTTGTACTTATGTACATAGACATTTTAATTCCTTTACTTATCCTATATACATAATATATATGTTTGTTTTAGTTATTGTTATAAATTATTAACTTATGTTAATATCATAATTTCTTATATTTATATTTATGACTATATAATTAATTTATACTTATGTTTAAATATTTATAAGGTTTATTTTATCATTTATAAATATACATATATATATCTCCACATTTATTGTTAGTTTCATATATATTATGAGCATACATTCCTATATTTGTATATGTATATTCTTATATATTCTCCAACATCTTAGAGTTTGTATATACTTAGCGATATCTGGTATTAAATTTTAAATGGTGGAGTTTATATTCATTTCCTGTGAGATTCATCATATCCGGAGATTTTTATAATCCAATTTTTAATATAGTTTTTAAATTAATTCCTAGATTCGGGTATTAAGTATCAGAAAATTTATTTGTGTATTTAATAAAAGTTAATACCCCAATAATTAAATTTAGTTAATCGCCCGATTAACACACGTCAAAAATCCGGGTCGTCACATTCCTCCCCCCTTTAGAACTTTTCGTCCTCGAAAAGGAACGAAGCGAGAATTTTAATTTACTGTTTATCTTAGTTAAATTATTCCTTAAACATCTTTAACTCTTTTACCCCTTTTATATTAAAATTTTAAAACACTTCAAAATCTACATAATATTATGGTGATAGTTTTATACAAAAATACTTTTTATAACTCGATGTTTCGACAAGTCCATCCTCGTTCTCACAGAAATTCGGTCATACGTTGATCGGGCATAGGACTGAAAATCTATAAGTGCTCGGTAAACTCGTTTTCAACACCCAGTGAAAATACTTGAAAAATAATTCTATTGAAAATATAGAAAACATTTTGAAAATAGAGAGAATATCTTTGGTGAGAATGCTCTGGAAATCATCACCCCCATCCATGGTCACAGTTACATCACGGGTTACGTTGCCATCGCAGCAAAAGTCCATGTAACTGATTACACCATGGAACCCACAACAGATCGCAGTTACATCCAGGGTAACGTTGCCATCACAGCAAAAGTCCATGTAACTGTTGGCTCTCAACGGCACAAACGATTTTCGCTGTCAAAATGAAACTTCTCCACTCCCACATAGGTCTCAGTCTACCGATATAAAATCAAACGCAGACTGTTGGCTCTCAGCGGCACACAAGAATTTCGCTATGTTACCATAGTGTCGCAGTCTACCGATATAAAATCAAACGCAGACTGTTGGCTCTCAGCGGCTCACGCGACTTTCGCTATGGTCTGCAGTAGATCGCAGTGACATTGAGTTACACTGTCGTCACAGCATAACCCAAATGCCTCTGTGGGCACCAGCCCCTCGACTTTCGCTACACAAATAATCCTCAGGAACTAGTTTTGTCCGGACTCCTCACAGGATCAACTTTAGAACCTCCCCCTTTGAGGCTCAAGGCAGTACCACCCTGTGGCACTCCTGAGAAGTTCATTTTAAGGGAGCGCCTTTTTCCCCAGAGCCAATCTCAAAACACTTTATACTATACACATATAGTATTTTTCAAATCATACACCTAGTATGAATTCCATATAAGCTCCTTTACACAAAATCGATTCCCAAAATCGAAAATTCTCAAATTAGGCTTTTCCAAATCCCAATATTGATTTTATCCAAAAATCAAAAGCCCTTTCCAAATCCAAAGGTTCCCAAAACCTTTTTTTCAAAACCATTTCCATAAAATCTTTTATATATATATTCATATATATAATTTTCTTGGGAAATCTTTAAATCACTTTTTATATGTATAAGTTTCCTTTGTATACTTCAAAACTTCCAAAAACCTTTTTCTTCTAGCAATGGATTCAATAAGGGGAGTTTATCATATATAACAAAGATACGTAACTTTGTTTATTCCCAATCAAATATTCAAATTTGATTACTTTATAAAGTCACTTGCCAAATTTCTTACTTTTATTATAAAGTAAACTTTAACTCAGAAAAATATTCAATTTCCACTTTATTTCCATAAAGTTAATTTCTACCATAGAAATATAAATTTTAACTTTATTTTATTTTAGTTCCTCATATATTCACAAATATATTTCCCATTTCAAAAATCATCTTATAACCTTTTATCTACAACTTCAAAATCAATTTCCACCTTTATTCATTATCAATTTCTCAAAATATACTTTCAATTTCAAAAATCTTTTCATTTTTTATCCACAAATTTTCAATGCCAATTTCATTCAAACCCGTACGATGTCCACATATCATCCGTACGCAATATCAATCTGATCGCTCACTAGATCACACAATTTCACTTCCGAACTAGTATCGTCCACCCGACTATCTAGTGCGGACTCAGATTTGGTTTCTTGATCAGAAACCGTCATTCTCCTTGCATAGTCACAACCATGATAGAGAATATCCAGAACCAATCAAAAATCCATATTCAGGTTCGCCGTTGAAAATCGAGCGGAAAATCCCAACTCGGATCGATAATACTATCTCGAAATTCTGTGCTCGAATCTGGATCAAATCACTATGCGAATAGAATAATATACGTACATCTCACGTATTTACCCCTATTGATTATTAACCAAATCAATTTCCTTTCCATTCACATTCACTCAAATTTTATTCACTTATCCCCATTTGCCTTAATTCCCATTGGGATTATCACTTCAATTCTTATCTCAGTTGGGTATTTAATCAATAACAGTTTGAACTCCGACCAGCTTAAATTTAGAAATATAGCTTGAAATTTTTTAAAATAGATGAGTATTTGAAAAATAATTTATTAGTTTGTAAAATAGCTGTAAACAGTTAAGTAATTGTAAAATAGTTGAAAAATAGTAATTATTTATAAAACAGTTGAAAAACAGTAATCAGTTTATAAAGTAGTAGAAAAATAGTAATTAGTTTATAAAACAGTTATAAAATAGTTAAATAGTTCCAAAAGTAATTGTAAACAAGCTTAAGATAGTTTTAGGTTTAAAAAGAAAAGTTGTATGGTAAATAGTTTGGAAAATTAGATTTATATTAAAACATTTTATTTTGAAAATAGTCCAGAGTCAAACTGTTCAACTTCCCAATCTCCATTTCAATCAATTTCCCATTAAATTTATCCAGTCCCAATTCAAGTTGAATTATCCACAATTCCAATCAAATTCCATTTTGAACTAATTCAATTTAAATCTCAATTTTTAAACCATCTCGAATTATTTAAATTCGAGTTAAATTTCCAAATGTTGATTTATTCCCTTAATCCAATTAACATTTATTTTCAAATCAATATCTTTAAACAATTTTATTTTTGAGTTCAATTCTCAAAATTCCATTTTAAATTATCTTTCTTAACTTATTTCAAAGTTCAAATAATAATTCAAACCCCTCTTTAAACAATTAAATCTTTGAAATTCAATTTATTACCCAAATTCAATCTTGGAACCAATCCTTAATCATTTCAGTTTACATGTTCGTTTTAAACATTCAAATCTTAATGTTCAAAGTGATCCCATTTTCTCAAGTTTAATTTTTATCTTTAAAATCAAAATTACTTAAGTAATTTCAAATTAAAGTTTAATTCCATTTAATTCCAATATTGGGATAGATATTACCCAATCTATCATCCAATTTATTTAAAACATTCATCATCCACTACCCATTCCAGATCTCAATCCTATCTGAGACCACATATAATTCCCTACCAAATCAACCCATTTAACTTTCCTAAGTTAAACCTCAATTTCATCTTGAAATTTCCAATTCAGGTTGTTTATTCCAAACTTATTTAACATCCCTTAAGTTAAATTCAATTTAATCTCGCCAAACTTACTCAAATTTGAATTCCCACTTCAAATTTTAAACTTCACATTAATAAATCTTATAAGTCCAAAAACTTATTACCTTGGATATCACACCTCATTTCCAAATTTAAAACTCAACATTTAGAGTTTATTTTCAAACCATCTTTGTATCCATATATACATATTTATTTCTTAGCCTACCAGGCTATACATTTAAATTTTTAAACCACCTTCGGTTTTAATTTAAGACAGACCCCTTTTTTTTTTAAAGTTTCAAACAGCTTCTTATTTTAAAATAAGATCACATTCAAATATATCCTGAATAACATTATTTATTCTTTTCTTTAAACACTTCGAAACAATTCAATGTTTCTAAACTTAGGTTTTAAACTCCACAATTTAAATCCGTTCTAATTTACAGGTTATACTCATCTAAATTTATATCCTTAGCACATTTTATTTTGCTCGCTCATTAATACACATCTTATTATTAAACACAACAACCATTTATGATAATAACCAAAATTATCATATTTGGAAACCAATTTATTATTATCTTTATTCTGAAAACATTTCTATAAATTCAGGATTTTAATTTCAGTTTGGATCCATTTCAGATTTATCTTCATTCAATTTCAATTTGGTTGTATTACTATTACCACTTAATTCTTATTATTTTATTTATTTCCAATAATTTTTAACAACCAATTACCTAACACTTATTAGTAAAAATATTGCTTTATATATATCAAAATATATTCTTTCATAAAATCATTTAAAATCTTTATATATGAAAATAACAAGTACGCTCTCATATATATATACACTCAACTCATTCTAGGGTACAATTGTCCCTCTCCTTATGAGTACACCCACCAGAGCCAAGGTTCTCGCTTAACCTTTCAGCTCTGATACCAACTGTAACGACCCGGAAATTTCGAACCCGAAAATTCCAGATAGTTATGAAAAGAATAAGAGATAGAAGAAAAGAAACAGAAAACATAACACAGATGCTCACGTTCGCAGCGGAACAAAAATATAATATCACATAATAACAGTTTACAAAAGAATACTGTATCTGTCAATTTACATTTATTTACATCAGAGTTAAATTTCAATACACAACGATGGTCATATATAAATCAAATATGTCTCAGATAATCAAAAATAATAGTCACAGCGGAATCACTCCATACGTCCTGCCATCCAGTACTCCTCTTGAGCTCTAGAACATCCTTACCTGAAAATCTGTAATACTCGGTCTGACCCGAGCATTACATCAAAGTAACACCCGGGTCAGGCTGGAACCCAGCGTGAGTAAACCCATCTAACAAGAAATGCCAAAAGCATACGACTGATATGTATATAACCCGGGTAACTTATATCAACTACAAATTTACAAATCATTATTGACACCACTTACATCACAATAAGTTTCTAAGTATCAAAACTTAGATTAATTGGTCCATTTCACTTAAATCGTTCCATTCAGCCTATTGAATTACATATTAATTTATAAGAATCGAAGTGATTTCGGGTATTTGCTAATACCCGACTCCCATCTCTTCGAATCCAATGCCATCTTACCCTAAGTTATCCATTTAATTACAATTCGACTTAAATTACCGGATAACACTTTTACACAGCAATTCATAATTGATAGATTGTCCATCATATCACAAAGTAATTCATATCAGAGATATCAACCCGCCTAAGGTACTATCATCATGAAGTTGTTCATAAGCAAGATTGATCACTTTCATTAATTACATTAATTAATTAATGATACTCTAATTATTAGTTAATTATTCTTAAATTTCATTAAATAATTAACCTTTAACTTAATTACGTTCATTCATCAATCTTGATTTATCACCATTAGAAATTTACTTTCCTTAATCACTCTGTCAATTGAACCAACTCCTTGATTAATTATGATAATTAATTCTTCAATTAAACCGAGTATCATCACTTACTTTCCACCTTATTATTAATTACACCAAGTAATTGTCTCTTAATTATCTTTTTAAATTAATCACACTTGATTTACTACTCTTTAATTAATCATTCTTGATTAATCACTATTTAATTACATTTAGTAATTAAACCTTAATTATATTTTAATTATTCTGTAATTATTTATTTACCAATTGAATTATTTATTTTCATTACTTAATGTTACTTCATTTATAAAATTTCTTTTTAATTAATTACCCCAACAAGTAATTAATCTCATTATTAAATTCTCTTAACCCAATTAGTTAACCTTTAACTAAATAATTTAAACCTTTAATTACTTATATAAATAAATTCTTCATTAATAACACTAAGTGATTAACCCTAAATCACTTCCACTTAAACCACTTCCATAAAGTAATAACCCTTTCTCCATCAGTAAAACTTGGTTTACTTTTGTTTAAAACTTAGAGACCACGTAACATTCAAATTCTTTTGTTTAAAACTTTTAACTTCCAGTACAAATTTTATTTATTTATTTTTTTCTCACCTGCTCAACACAAACTCGAGCCAACCTATCGTTCTTCCCGAAGCAACACGCTACCACCCACTAATCTCCCCGAAGTAAATGCGAGTAAAACCCCTGCTCCTTCCCCAACCCAACAGATGCACGGAATCGTGCATATCCACGTGCACATCGCTGTTGGTCGACGGCGAACTCCACTCCGGCCTCCTACGCATCGCCTACGACCACGGTAACCACACACGAACATCCATCAATCTCGATTCGCTCGAGAATCAAAAACGACCAAAATCCTCACAGACGGGTACGCACATCACCAGGGAAAACGCTCGTCACCACCGATCTCTGGCTCCATTCCCCTCGTCATCATCACCCAAGCTCCGCCACACTTTCCAGCATCTACAGCTCAACTTGCGATCGATCCCGATCGCCCCTAGGCATTTCGATGCTCATTTGAACACTCACGACAAAACCAGGCACTAAAACCCTACTCTCAATCTCATCTATCTCCATGGTGATTATAAAAATCAATCGCCATTTTCCTAGGCCTCGACAACCTTCCAACTACCTCCGACGGCAACCACGAGATCCCACCATTTTCTAGAAGACAGAAAATGCCCAGAAATCAAAAATCGATCAACTCAGAAATGCTCTCCCAAAGCATCACTAAAAATTTAGATTTTCATCTTAAAAATCATATTTTACAAATTCGATTTCGGTTATAAACTTAAATCAGAAATTTACCAGATTTGATTTAACATATTTTAAAAGATCTCTACTGTATATTTCAGATTCTAATGTTGTTTCAATCTTAAAATGCTTAAAACCATTTTTAAATCCTAGATTATGATTAACCCAAACTATTTTGTTTAAATCTCAAGATCTATCAGAGATCAGATGCTAAGATTTTGAATTTTTATCAAAACCATAGGCTTTGAACTAAAAACAGAGAGGTTCAAAAACATCAGATATGTACACTTCATATACACGCAGAGGTATACTTATATACATACCTGTAACCAGTCATCACCACAGAAACTCCCATGCAACAAATAACTATCTACTTAAGTTTAAATTTTAAAACGGGTACTCACCATTTTAAAAATGCAGAGAGCTTTATTTTCTGGAAAACTTTGAATGCTTGAAGCTTGAAAGGCTTAGATCTAGAAGAAATATAAAACTGGAATCTTTGATGCTCTGAAACTTGTTGTTGCAGGCTTGATAAAAGAGGTTTCAGGCTTGAGAATATTACAGGTTGCTCTTTTTGAAGATGTTACAACTTTGATATAAAATGGTTACAGGCTTTGAACATAAACAGTTCACAGGGTTGGGTTGCAATTGAATTACAGGGTTTTGAAAATGTTTTGAAGAGATTGCTTTCAGGCTTTGGTAATTTGACTACAAGCTTTGTTTTTTTTCGATTTGCTATGTTTTCTTTGTGAACAAACTAGAACAAGGGGTATTGTATATATGGGGATAAGTTTGTACAGGGATAAGAATTTCTGGTACAACATGTTTTCCTTGGGTCAGAGATTTTATTTCAAATTGTAGGCTGAGTTTCTTTTCAAATATCACGAATTTGACCAAATGGTGTGCTAATATTAAATGCAGAGGCACTTTATGTTTCCTATTATCTTATTTTATGTGTAAACAATTTCCCTTTACTTTTATTTCCAGCTTGCATTTATAACTTAACAGGCTATCTTCTTTTGCCTAGAAGTTTCTATACCTTGACTTGTTTCATACACTCATTTTTTTCTTTTTATCCTTGCCTGCATCTTTACTTTGCAGGTTACATTCTTTTACTTGCCCGGTCATGTTTTATTTTTGATCAGAGATCATTTCTGGCTTTGGAGGCTGAAAGGATTTTCAAACATTTCGATTTGACCCAACGTGGTGCTAAGATGATAAAACATTTAATGCTAATGTACTTAATGTCTACAACCTTACCTCATTTCTGTTTTTATATTCATAGATATTTTATTTTCACTATGTTCTAGCTTTGCATACTTACAGGTTACCTTCCTTTGCATGGAAGCTTTTACATGTTATATGTCCTTATTTTTCTTGCCCTACTTTACATAACTACCTTGCCTATAGACTACTTTGCCTTTGCATTTTCTGACTTACAGCTACAATTACAAAGTCTGGCACATCTTCTTTTTATTTTATAAACATATTTTATTTGCCTGCCTAAACCTTTGTACTTATGTACATAGACATTTTAATTCCTTTACTTATCCTATATACATAATATATATGTTTGTTTTAGTTATTGTTATAAATTATTAACTTATGTTAATATCATAATTTCTTATATTTATATTTATGACTATATAATTAATTTATACTTATGTTTAAATATTTATAAGGTTTATTTTATCATTTATAAATATACATATATATATCTCCACATTTATTGTTAGTTTCATATATATTATGAGCATACATTCCTATATTTGTATATGTATATTCTTATATATTCTCCAACATCTTAGAGTTTGTATATACTTAGCGATATCTGGTATTAAATTTTAAATGGTGGAGTTTATATTCATTTCCTGTGAGATTCATCATATCCGGAGATTTTTATAATCCAATTTTTAATATAGTTTTTAAATTAATTCCTAGATTCGGGTATTAAGTATCAGAAAATTTATTTGTGTATTTAATAAAAGTTAATACCCCAATAATTAAATTTAGTTAATCGCCCGATTAACACACGTCAAAAATCCGGGTCGTCACACTTCTTCCTTGGTTACACATCGGAGTAATGGCATTGAGAATCCCCGTCTGTATAATCGGCCGTCTTGAATTATATATCTTGATGCTTTCCTTAACAGTTTTCGGCGTTCTTTAGAACTCTCAGGCAGGGAACCATTGAGTAGATATTCTTTGATTGGAGTCATCCATGATTCATGCTCTTGAGACGCAGCCATAATCCGCCTTCATGTTTTCAATCCGAGGAATATGACTTATCATGTAATGATCGAAATCTTCGAGAAGTTCGTATGCCTTTGACAAGTACGCGGGTAGATTTCCACCTTTAGCTTGAAATTCTATCTTTACCTGGCAAACAATAAGTTGGGAATCGCTGAAGATCTGTAACACTTTGATGTTTAGTTCCTTAGCAATTTTTAAACCGGCAATGAGAGCTTCATACTCTGCTTCATTGTTTGTTGAAGGGAATTCCAATCTCAATGCATAACATAATGATCGTCCTTCGGGAGTTTCAAGCACAACCCCTGCCCCAGAACAGTAATCATTTCTAGAACCGTCAACATACAACTTCCACTGGATTTGAACGCCATCAGTTGTTTCTTTCTCAATGTCACCTTTGTCAGTAGATTCTGCAATGAAATCCGCTAAAGCTTGTCCGTTGATTGCTCTTCGGGGATGGTAAGTGATGTCATATTGGCTGAGTTCAATATTCCATTTCAAAAGACGACCCGTAGTTTCAGGATGATACAAGACTTGCTTTAGAGGTTGATCAGTAAGGACCTTGATAGGATGAGATTGAAAATATGGCCTCAACTTCCTGGAAGCAATTAGCAGACAAAAAGCAAGCTTTTCTATCTTTGAATAATTCATCTCTGCTCCAGTAAACCGTTTGCTGATGTAATAGACTGGATGCTGTATTTTCATATCTTCTCGTACGAGTGCTGCACTTAGAGCATGAGATGAAATCGCCAAATAGATGAAAAGGTCTTCACCATCACTGGGCTTGGAAAGAACTGGAGGCGTTTCCATATGATGAATCAGTTGATCGAAAGCATTCTGGCATTCGGGAGTCCATTCAAAAATTTTCTTTCCTTTCTTTAGAGCATCAAAGAAGGGAATGCATTTGTCTGTGGCCTTGGAAATGAAGCGACTCAGAGCGGCGACTTTTCCATTGAGACTTTGCAGTTCTCTCTTTGTTTTAGGGGCTTTGACCTCTCTTAAAGCTGTGATTTGAGTAGGATTGGCCTTGATGCCCCTAGCGCTCACGATGAAACCCAAGAATTTTCCGGACTCTACCCCGGATGAACATTTCAATGGATTGAGCTTCATTCCATACTTTCGAAGAATTGCAAACATTTCCGCCAAGTGGTCCATGTGGTCTATTGCTTTCTTTGACTTTACCAACATATCATCAACATAAACTTCCATAGTTCTGCCGATCTGAGGTTTGAACATCGCATTGACGAGTCTTTGGTAGGTTGCCCCAGCGTTCTTTAATCCGAAAGGCATAACTTTATAGCAATAGAGACCCACATCCGTGATAAAGCTTGTGTCTTCCTGATCTGACTCATGCATCATAATCTGATTGTATCCGGAGTAAGCATCCATAAAAGATAACAACTCATGCCCAGCTGTTCCATCCACCAATTGATCAATTCTGGGAAGCGGGAAGCAGTCTTTGGGACAGGCTTTGTTCATATCTGAAAAATCAATGCAGACTCTCCACTTTCCATTTGCCTTCTTAACCAGTACTGGATTTGAAACCCAATTTGGATAAGTGGATTCTCTGATGAAATCATTCTCCATAAGCCGATCAACTTCTTCCTTTAACGCTGCTGACCTTTCTGGACCTTGAGTTCTTCTTTTCTGTTTTACCGGAGTGAATTTCGGATCGATATTCAGGGTATGCACAGCAATTTCTGGAGAGATCCCACACATATCAGCATGACACCAAGCGAAAACATCCAAATTTGCTTTCAGAAATGATATCAGCGTGTTTTGAACTGTTATGCTTAGTTGCGAACCCACATTGAGTACTTTGTTTGGGTCTTTTGAGTCAACAGGAATTGGTACCGTTACTTCCACAGGTACCACTCTATTTTCCCCTGTACTGGCTTTTCTGGGATCCATTTCTTTCCTTGCATTGCTGTGTTCGCCAGTACAGGGGCCACTCCGTAGTTGCTACAAGGTTGGGGATTTAATGCGGAGCGGTGCTGCCGCATCTTTTCCCATTTCTCTTTTCCTGGCTTCTCGGAGTTCAACAAGATAACATTCTCGTCCCGCGTTCTGATCTCCCTTAATGATAGCGACTCCATTATCTGTGGGAAATTTCATTGTTAAGCACCACAGGGCGAGGACGGCCTTGAAAGCAGCAAGAGTAGGCCGACCCAAGAAGGCATTATAGGCAGAGAATTCATCAACAATTATAAAAGTTTGCCTCCGAACCACCTTCTTATGTCCTTCTCCCAATTCAACAAACAAGTCCACTGTTCCAATTGGCTGTTTTGGCTCCCCTGTAAATCCGACAATTTTCTGAGATGAAGCTTGTACATCTGCCATTGGAATTTTCATTTGGTCAAACGTCTTTTTAAAGAGTATGTTGCATGAGGCGCCGCTATCAACCAACACCCTCCTTACAATAGCCGGCCCGATACCGACAGAAACAACTAGAGTGTCCACAGTAGGAGCTTCCACACCAACAGAGTCCCTGGTTCTGAATATGATGTCATCATGAAAAGTCTTTTGCTGCTTCAGAGGCGCAGCATCTTCCAACACCAAGACACTCTCTTCAGCTGGGGCATATTTCAAAGCTCTAGCATACCTTTCCATCTCACCCCAACTCTTACCAGCCGGATGGGGTCCCCCTTTGATCACATTGATAACAAGTCTTTCTGTTTCTTGTGCGGCGGACCTCTCTCCTGAACCAGATGAATGAGCTGGAGGTTGCTGCCCCTGGTTAGATGAAGACGGGTCTTTTCTATTCCTTTTAACGTACTGCTGCAACTTGTTTTCTCTCAACAATTCTTCAATCAGGCTTTTCAAGTGGCGGCACTCGTTGGTATCATGGCCCGGTTGGTTATGAAATTTGCAGAATCTTCCGCTTTGAGCAGCACTTTTCCCAACTTTTACTGCCTGTGGTTTCGGAAATTCGACAGCATCCTTAGTGGCGATGAAAATATTCTCCGGTGTATCAGTTAGAGGGGTAAAATCCGAAGGCTTGAGAAAGAGGGGCTTTTTGAGATCCTTCTGCTTCTTTCCACCATTACTCTCCCTCTTCTGATTTACAGATTCTTTCTTATTCTGAGCCATAGCATTATTTTCCACCACTGTTGTCACAACTTTAGCTGACGCGGAGAGATTTTCTAAACGCATGAACTCATCGGCCTTTCTGTAAAACTTTTCGAGCGAGTTTGGTTCCTTCATCTTCAACCATTTTCCAAATTCGCTTGACTTGTCAATAGCTCGCATTAAGTAGGTTAAAATCATTCGTGGTTCTGCGTTATCAACTTCGGCTAGGGCTAAATTGAAGCGATTCAAAAATGATTTGATGGGTTCTCAGGGTTCTGTTCGAGACTTGAAAGAGACATTATATACTTTGCTCTTGAAATGTACAATCTGAATTGTTCCTTGAATTTTCGGGTCAGATCAGAAAATTGGTCAACAGATCGCACGGGAAGCTTGGTAAACCAAAGTAACGCCACTCCTTCCAAGTATACCGGGAAATACCGGCATTTAATTTCATCAGTCGCTCTGGCATCAGTCATGTGCCAATCATACTTGTACAGGAATTGATTCGGGTCACTTATTCCTCGATACGCAGGAATGGTAGGAGGAACGAATTTCCTGGGAAACTCAGCCTTTAGAATCCTTTCAGTAAATGGAGTTTTACTCGGAGCGAATCCCCAATCATTCTCATCTTCGTTTCTCTGCATGCTTTCTTTCATTATCTGCCGAATCATGCCGGAGAGATACTCCTCATTGTTTAGTGACTTTACAGAATAGGCTTCGGCCATTTTTTCAGAAGTTTGTTCGGGCAAGCGTTCGGGAAGAACTGGCGATGGCCTGGATCCTTCAGCTTGGGGAGGTGCCCCTTCAGCGGCACCAGATCTGTTCTGAGGAATATTTCTCCCTTCGGAGTTGGGAACAACATCAGCAAAGTTTTCTTCATTACTTACTGGTCTTTGATTAGCCCCGAGCAGAGCATTCAACTTTTCCATCATCTGATTATTCTGAGTTTCAATCTGCTGGTACAGTCCGGACACAACAGCATCTAACTCTTCTCGCGTCACCCCGACACTTGGAGCTGCCTGACTTGGAGAAAGAGAAGTGGCAGTATTGTCACGAGCATCTTCGGATCTAACAGATCTGCGTTTTCTTCCAGGAGCCATTATGTCTGATAGACTTCTGGTTTTGAAGGAAACTTTTTCAACAAACTTCCGTGGAGCAATGGTGAATGATCGCTTGAGTTCAATTCTCAGTGAAAGCACCAAAATGTTAACGCTATAAATTGAACGCTAACATCCGGTGTGTGTAATAGAGTCGTGAAAGCACCACCCGTTGGTACGGGAATAGAATACAAGCTGAAAATAGCAGTAAAACGGTAAAAAGACAACAGATTTATAGTGGTTCGACCCGTAATTGAGTCTATGTCCACTTTATAGTCTTTTATTGCTGATTCGGTTACAAAGCGATAGAATACACTTGTGAAATATGATACAATTCGATCACAAAAACACCCTTGACTACTAGCTCAAACTTCGATGATGAAACTTGATGAATCCGTGTCGGATGTATGAAATTCCTCTCGAAGCTTGTTGTAGTGTCTTGAGTATTTGGAGATCTTCAAGTATTGAACGAGTTCAGAGTTCGGCAGAGTAACGATGCTTT
Source organism: Allium fistulosum (assembly GCA_030737815.1). NCBI lineage: Eukaryota > Viridiplantae > Streptophyta > Magnoliopsida > Asparagales > Amaryllidaceae > Allium > Allium fistulosum. The sequence continues at coordinate 1,048,725,686 of CM060903.1, forward strand.
GAGAAATGATCGGCCAAAAGTCTTCTTCATGTTGAAAGTAGGGGGGTATTTATAGGGAAATCTGGACAGGAGTTTCTGCCAAGTCATGAGTCGTGGCCGACTTAAGATAAGTCGTGACTCGTGGTTGACTTAAGGTAGCTCGTGGGCGTCTTACTGAGTTCAGCTTGTGGCTTGGTAGGTGACAAGTCCTAAGTCGTGGCTGACTTATAATAAGTCGTAAGTCGTGGCCGACTTATCAAATAAAAGTGGCATAGGTGCAGGCATTGGATTTTAACTCGATAACTTTTAGGTCGTGGACGACTTAAACTAAGTCGTGAGTTCCTTAAGTCGTTAACTGCCCTGGGTCGGTAATTCCTTACAGTGGTTAGGTCGGAGCTTCCCTTAAGCCGTGGCATCTCTTAAGCCGTTTAGACCTTAACTCGTTGAGTCGCCGATAGCCTTAAGTCGCGAGTCTTCTTAATTCCTTAGGTCAGTGCTTCCCTTAAGTCGTAGGTCATGTAGTATTCTGAGTTATTAGCTCGCACAATCTTTAACCCGTTAAGTCGTTAGTTTTCTTAACTCGTTAAGTCGTAGGATTTCTTAACTCGCTGATTCGTAAGCTTTCTTAGGTCATCCAGCCCTTAAGTCGTTAAGTCGCATAATCCACTTAAGTCGTGCAATACTTGAGTCGTATGAGTCGTACAGTCCTTGAGTCGACCAGTACGTAAGTCGTAAAATATTAAGGGTTAACAACACCATTTCTAACATCCAAAATTTAGAAAAATTCAGTTTCCTAAACCTATATTTTTATACCTAAAAAGGGTTCAGATGAAAATTCCATATTTCCACCCCTTTCTTGTGTACAATTTTTCCGCTGTACCTTGTGACTTTCTCTTATGCCTAGATCCTTTATCCAACTACAGTCCGCATAAGTAAATTTTATTTTAAATCTTTAAGTTTTTAAAACAGAATTATTTTTAAACTAGTTTTAGTTCACATATTGACAAGTTATGGGAAAAGAAATCCCAAAGCTAAAATAGTTTTTTTCCTCGTCACTAAATATAATTTATTTTACTATCACTTCTACTGCACAATAAAATTCATACTTGCTAACCTGTCGACTCTCTCCCGATGCTAAGCATATGGTATTCCAAAATTTTCCTCTTTCTCCATTCGAAGTCCTTTTAAATTAAATTTTGAAATATTTTGAAAAAAATATTTCAAACTTTATTTTTTTTTCGAAACCCTTCAAAAAAGTATTATATTTGTAATCAAAGAATTTTGAACAAAAATTTTCAAAAGTATATATTTTTTTCAAAACAAATAACGCCAGATCCTACGCAATCAGGATTTTGTCAATAGTTTAACGTCCATAATGGACTCATCCTATTACATGGTAAAGTTTCAGTTTTCGAAACTTTTTCTTTTATTTAAAAATAAAAACCAATACACAAGTTTATTCATAAATTTCAACTTTTAAGGCGTAGGGACAGTGACCCATGGTTTCGCAACAACCTTTTCCTATTCTTTGGTTGTTAAAATTTATCTCCTAAAATTTTATTACCGGTTGGAATTTAACTTTACTTTTCTTTTAGTAGCTAATTTAATAAATTTTCTAATTTATTTTATAAACTTCCAGTCTTTTATTTATTTTGCATTGGTTAAGTGTCCTTTATGAGATTTCCTTAGTTATACTTTTTTCCAATAAATATAGCGGTCAATCCAGAAACAAATAAAAATGAACATTTCTCATAACGTCATACACGTTTTATACGAACAGAAACAACTAATGCTTAAACCTAGATAAAAAAGAAATAATTATTGGAAGCTTCCCTTCAACATCGACCGACCTTAGTGATGTTATGGTCCCATCACTTCTTACTTGAATTGAATGGAACTTTTCCATTATACTGTAATTCACATACCTTAATTTTCCTTTTTGGCTTCTAATAAATATGGTTCGCCCATTACTTCCATTATCTCAACAAATTATACCACTGTCTTCTTTTAATACAGATTTCTTGAAAGTATTCTCAAATCTTGGTATATCCTTCCTTTATTTTATTTATATTTTTCATTTAGGTATACCCTAGAAATCCCAAAAATGTGCTTTGATACCATTTCCCATTTCCTTACGGGTTCTTCTTTATGGTCTGGATGCATGTTTAATGAAATATTCCTAGGCTCGTACCAATATTCCCTGTATTCTACGGGGGTCCACTATTGCTACTATATGAGCGTTCATCACTGTTTATTTATAGCCTTAAATTTTACCCCTTCTTAGCTAGGCAATCATTCTTATCTACTACATATTAAAAATTTGGTTTGGTTTTCACCACTTTTTCTAAAATTAAAACTTCATATTTATAAAGTACTTAATTCTAAAACTTTTATCTTTAAAAGTACAAATTTAGAAATCTTTTATTAAATTAAAAAATAACTTGGTGTCCTAACTTTTAAAACAATGATTTAGGATTTTTTTTGAATTAAGCTTATTCAATAAGTCCAAAAGAAAAGGTTAGTAATTTAATTTTAAAAAGTTCCTTTCCTTTTCTTTCAAATTAACTTTCCCTTCAAAACCTTTTCATAACAAATATTTTACTTCATTAAAAGTGGGATTTTTAACTCCAACTATTTATTAAGTTTTGTATTCCAAAAATTCAATTTTTATACCAAACAATTTTTCTTCAAAACTGTACTTTATAGTACTTTTGAAAACATCTTTTATAACTTTTACTAAAAACTGGAATAGACAAGAACAGCCTTCATTCTATTATTTTCCTAATACTCATGCTACTTCCACATCAACCTTAGCAGAGATTCTAATAACATTTAAGGGTGATTTTTTAAAAGGTATGTGCAATTACTGCACATATTTATGGAAACTATGCATTTTTTCTTTTAGTTTCCTATTTTATTTTTAATTACTAACATTATTTTTTATAAATTCCTAGCATTATTTCTATTAACATTTCAAAATGTTACTGCTATTTAGTTTTTTTTCCTATCTAAACTACTCATATTTAAATGGTTCCTCTTCATATAACTTTTCTCTATATTTATACTCTTCTTTATTAAACCACAGCAGTGTGTTCGCTTACTTCTTTTTTTTTCAAGTCCCGACCTCCTTGCCATTCTTTTTATCCCACTTAAAGCTAGCCCCTAAATGAATTTTACAACTTAAAATTTTCATTTTAATAAAATCAACGAGCTATATACGCTCTACTTTTTTTTCGAAACAAATAACTTTTTATATAAAAGACCCATTAACTGAAATTTTTGATTGTACTAATTTTTATTTTACTAGAACCATTATTTAAATAAAATATACATATTTTATTTTTTTGAAAATTTTATACTTACTTACTTTTCAAAATAGGGTTTTCTATCAACGTATAATTCCTTTGAATATCATTTCAAATATATTATATATATATTTTTCTCAAACTTTTATATTAAAATCATTTCAACTTTTATTCTAGATTCATTTATATGGGGTTGGACTCATAGTGGATTTTTGGTTGTCCCTTCTTTTGGACTTTTCTTCTTTTCTACTTACTTTCTAACATATCTTCCTTCAAAATATATTAAAAATTCGGCTATCATCTTGGATTGATTATACGCACCTTCCTATGGGAACTTATTTAATTTTTCTTTCAGATATTTACAACATATAGTACCTCACTTTCACCGTATCTATATCTAATGTACATCATCAATCGACAATCATGCAAGTATCCACAACCATATTGCAATTTGTGCTCTACAAGGGAGTCAAGTACTAGCCAGCTTTAGAGACTCATCTATGTGCCACATTCATGCTCTTCTTAAGTCAATGCCTTTGTATGCAACCTACTTCCCATGGGGTAATCGGGATACGTGTATATCTTCAACTTCATCTATTTTTCAACTCATAATCGCATTACCCATCTTTTTAGAGCATAGTTGCAACTACTTTTATAGTCTGATTTTGTATATTTTGGGTTAAATAATATATATATATATATAATTATAATAAAATACGTTCACTCAATGTATCCTAATTTTCTATGATCGATTAACCTAAGCTTTGATACCAAATGTGACAACCCGCACCTTAATGGACTTGAAGTTTAGCTAAATCGAAAACTCAAGCACAGCAAAGTACGGATTGTTGGTTTCGATATCTTGCAAATAACAAATGTATATTAGAGCACCATCATTATAAACTCACAGTAGAATAATAAAGTATAATAAACATGTAATTGTTGACCAAGGCTGATACCATAGAACTCTAGTGTCCTTGTCAGTGTCAAACATGCATAGGAAAATTTGTCCTTCCACTATTCGCGCTTTGTACTAGTACCTGTCTCTCTAAAGCCATCCCGTGGGTTGCAATTAGGAAGGGGTCAGAACAATTTTCCGGTGACTGGTAAATTACATGTTAATACATAACATAGTTTATGTTGATTGTCTTCCATTACAAGTTATGTCTTTTATTTTACTTTGTTGTCTCAACTCCACGTATGCGTATGATATGCCATATCTACTCGAAGTAGACAATAACTACAAACGTATATATATAAATACCACAGTCTCCCTTTTGACCAAGAAATTATCCCCGCTAGTATCCATAACCCAGCACCTCTTCAAGATCCATCATCAATGTAGTATCACGTCCTCGTCGCATGTGCATACCAAGAAACTCCTGTAACGACCCGCTTTTTGAACATCGAAAGTCGACACCAAACACTACCACTGTGTTCAAATGTCGCGCGTCCAATCGACAAAAGGGTAGATTGTTAGGGTAAATAAAAAGAAAAGAACAGAGAACAGAGAAAAACAGAATCTCACAATGGAATCGACAGTAGAAACTGTCCATATGATATAATAAGGACAGTAGAAACTGTCACTCCAAACAAACAGAGTATATCGGAGTTAAAAACAAACCTTATCAGCTAGACAGTTATAAAACCCTGACCTTATAAATGCCGATAGGTATTCTATATAATAGATCAGAAAATAAAATACTACGATAGGTGAATCTTCATCTCCCCTCCATGATCTCCATAACACCAAAGCTAACCTGGGAAATACTCGGTCTAACCCGAGCATTATAAATAAATAACACTCGGATCAGTCTAGAAATACCAGCGTGAGATAACTCAAATAAGGGGAAACATATATAAAAATTCTATGAGACCACGCCGCTAACGCGAAACGGGTTATTACTTCACAAGAATAACATTCATACTGGCAAGAGCAGAATGAATATTAGAAAAAAAAACCAATTATGATTAAGCATAAATAATATCAACCAGACTTGAAAGAATGGAAATAAACTGAGTAAAATCCAAACTGGGCAGAATGGATATAACAAGGGAAACAGTCCAACTTGATACAATGGACTAAATAAGGTAACAGTCCAAACTCAATAGAATGGGCTAAATAAAGTAACAGTCCAAACTCGATAGAATGGACTAAATAAACACTTAAATGCCATAACGAGGAGTTGGCTCTACTTATGGCAATTTAAAGCTAAAACAAATTCAGGGTTTTCAAATCAAATAAGGAAAGGAAATGTTCCAACAAATGACTAAGAGGGTGCTCTCCCCTACCGACAGTATACCTCAAGAAATATAATTGAGAACTCCGATGTTTCTCGGAAACCTCCAAGCCAGACCTCGCCAACTATTACCGAGTATACAAGTACTTCACATCTCAATGCGCAACACTGAATCCAATCTAGAGTGGATGTGAAGATACCCTAATGGGAGCAACCCCACATAGCTTGGCCTCCACTCGCTCTTTGGGTTTAGTCATTTCCAACAAAGGATAACAAAGCTTAAATTAGCAACACATCGTCTTAGAGTGACAAAATAAAGTGACTGAAGTAACCGATAGCCGAGATACCAACTTTCGAGGACATAAAACGATCGTATATGAAAATTAAGACTTGTATACTTATCACCACTCATTGAATTCAAACTTGTACTATTTTTGGGTTAACAATAATACCGGACAAGTCAAGGTAGTGTTACCTCAAAGTCATGTCACACGATTATTCTTAACTTTCGAAATAGCGACAAGTCTACTTCTTCGATGTTTAGTGCTAATTATACAAATAAATCATTTCCATATAAGTGATTCGCTTTATGGAAATAATTCATTTCCATTAACGAATCATCCCTTTTCTTTTTAAAAATGAACTGAGCTTTTTGGTTTGATTTCCGTATTGGTAAAACAATTTTAGAATTAGTTCTAGATTGTTAAAACGTTAAGAGAATGATTTTTCCAAGTGCGTGACCCCGAAGGCCTAAACCAACATCAGACTTAACACCCAAAAGATTATCCAACTTATCATCCCAATAATCGAGTTCCAATTCCTTTTATACTTTAAAAACAATACTAATTATCCCGAAAGATAGTTAATTACATTTGAAATCCCTTTAAATAAACAATTCATTATCTATAATAAAATAGATATATATTTCCAAACACTTTTAAAACATTGGTAAATTAACTATAAAATCTTTATTAAATCAGTCTATTAACTTTAAATCAGTTTATTAAAGCAATTTTTTATTATATTAGTTAACTTACTAAAATCTCCTTTATTAAATTAATTAATTAAAAAGATTTATTAAATTCAAATAGTCATTAATTAAATGAATAATTAATCTCAAACATCATTAATTAAAATGATAAGCAATTCTAAATTCCATGGATTAAAACAATTAATTAATTTAAAATAATCATAAATTAATCGGATTAATTACATCCAAACTTCATTAATCAAACCGATTAATTAAAACATCATTTGTTAAAATGATTTATTTAATTATAAAACATTATTAATTAAAATGATTTAACTAAATTCCAAAAATCATTAGTTAAAATAGTTAACTAAATTTAAAACAATCATTAATTAGAATGATTAATTAAATTCAAAACTCATTATTTAAAATGATTTATTACTTTTAAATATCATTAATAAAAAATGATTATTAATTTCAATTATCATTAATTGAAATAATTAATTAAGTTCAATAAATTAATTAAACTTCATTATCATTAATTAATTAATTAATTAAACTCAAATAGTCATTAGTTAAAACGATTAATCAAGTATAAAACATCATTAGCAAAAATGATTAATTCAATCTAAATATAAACTAATTTTAATCATCATTTGTTAAATTGGTTAATTAATCTCAAATTAATTAATTTAAAAATTAATTAATTTAAATGATCATTAGTCAAAATGATTAATAAATTTTCAACATCCTTTTTAGCGGAAACACAAGCTCAAGTTCATTAGATAGTATTTTGGGCATGAAAGTTTAATAAAAGACGGTATAGCGAAAATCGCTATAACGACATTTAAACTATTAAATGGAATATTAGAAATTAATTTCAATTAATCATCAATAACAACATATGGATGTAAATAAATAATTTATGGGCGAGAAACCCCCTTTGGGTCTTTCTACATATTTTTCGTGCAAAACAATGGTTATGGATAACATATAGATAATAATATTGGTTTATAACGATCAAATTAAGATGTCATCCATTTTCCAAATGGAAATTCAACCAAACAAGCAATCAAACAATTTTAACTAACATCCAAACAATCAATAAATATTTATAACATCATTAATATGATATAATAAAGCTAAATGTGAGTTAAACTCACATTGATTTTCGTTTTCGCTGAAATGCCCCGATTTCGGACTAAAACCGAACGATCGTCCGATTTTAGCCTAAATTTTCACTTGCTCCAAATCCAACCAAACCAACTCCTAGGCGAAGCTCTCGATGACACGAGTCCAACCATGTATGAACGAGATACACAATTTATAATTTATCGACAATTTAAAATTAAAATTAAATAACTTATACACATATTTGCAACTATACCCTTCCCCTACCTTTCTTCCCCAATTCATCCTCACTATGCACGAACATACATATGCATAGAGCAACCCAAAGTTGTGTGCATGCCCATCGATGATACGAAGCTCCGGTGCTCCGTTTCACAAACTAACTTCGCCGATAGCCTGCCCTCGACACTCTCCATTCACCTATACCCAATTCGAATCTAAGCCTTGCTCGTCCAAACGACGACCATACTCACCGCAAATCCTAACCCTAGCTGCGCCCAAAATACGTCTATCAGAGCCATGGCAATCGCATCCAACATTGTGGGCATAGGATTAAAGCTCCAGCCAAAACTAGAATTTTAAAATTGTTTCATGATTTTTAATTGAGTATAACATTATATTTTGATTTTTAGAAGTTTGAATTTGTCTTTGTTTCTCACTGGAAGGATGAAGACGTGAAAATATGAGAGGAGAGATAGCAAGCGTGCTTACTTGGTTTTATAATTGAATTTATTAGATTTAAAGAAAAACAAAAACGATTATGTTTACCTTTTTCATAGCAAAAATCCTCTCGAGCTGCCAATGTTTTCCTCAAGCCGCCAATGTTTGTGGGCCGTGAAAGGATGGGTGTGTAGGCTATAAATGATGAGTGTGTGGGCTATGAAATGGGTATGTGCATATAATTTTTTTTTATTTTAAATTATTTAGCAAAATATACTCGAAAATGTCGAAATCCAAACAAGACGTGCCACCTGGCGTTCCTAATGTTTTATCCCTATTCTGAACACAATGGAACTTGTTTCGAGACCTAATTCGATCGTATGCAGAAGATAGGTTTTTGGACCTAGTTATTATATTAAATTTTCGATATTAATTTCAATGCGTTTCATTCTCCCACGGCCAAACGATTCATCCGATCGTCATGAAATTTGATGGCGTATTATAATTCAGTATTACAGATCCAATAGAACTAGTTTTGTTGAAATCCAAACCTGTGCCCCGGAAGGTTAATTTCACAGATTTAAATATTTAATTATCGATATTTAAATCTGTTTTTTTATATCTGTAAACAAATTTACAAATTGAATTCACCGATATTATTTATTAATTAAAAGGAGTTAAATAAAATTATTGAATCCATTTAATTAACCTCTAATCCACAATCAAATATTTAAATATGCCCCATATTTAGATTATAAATTATTAAATCCCATAATTCAATTATTTAAATATTTAAAATTGATTAAACATTTTATAACCAAAATTTTGGGTTGTTGCAACTCCCATGGTGTCTAATAACGACATCACAATAATTTAGCCATATTCTACTCGTATTTGAAAGACTCCATCAAAGGGTTATCTAGCTTTGCCTCTTCTCATAAACAAACTAGCAAACAACTGTGAGGTGGTGCATATCCTAAATGGAATCTACATTAGCAGGAGCTGTTTAGGCATAACCCCTCGTCTTTCCATTGACCACTCAGGACTGATGACGTTCTCGACCTAAGAAGCAACTCCTACTCCTGTATTTGGTACCAATCACACTATCATAACGTCAAGCCTTGCTCACCGTCCCATTTAGACAGCCTAACGCAATCTAGGAAATACCCTTTATTACTTAATAGCCCATAATGGTTGAAGTAGACTTTACTTTTCCTTTGACACTACGACCCGTGGTAAACATCCTACTTGGTATTCACTTCATATATACGTGAACACATAATTCCATGGCTCCTATAGTTGGATATGTCTTACATAAGTGTAATGTATATACAACTGCTAGTAGACCTTGTAGTGGGAAGACTTCTGTTGTGTAACACTACCGACATTGCATTCTAAACCATTTTATCGACTAAGTTATTCTTATTTAATCTAAGTTAAAGCTAACTTTGATAATTCACAACTGTCATAAACACATACTTGAGGCTACATAAATATATTCATACTTATTTATTTACTACGTCTCAGATGTTCAACTATTTATATTCAGTTATGTTTATTTAACTGAACCCTTGTGTGATGCCCCACCTATATACTCACACTAGCCAAGGACACTACGGGGTAATGCCGTCGACTAGCACAAAGAATAAGGCTGTTGAGGAGCGACCATCTGTGTAATTGCTTCGTGCGAGTACCAATATGTCAGATAATATGACTTGCATTTCATTTCAAGAGGGAATCCAACATATCAAATACCAACTCAAAGCTACTATACAATTGCTATGTGGGCTTCAGAAACAAATATAGAAATAAGCATAACACAAATCAGTCATAGATATTCATATCGCAAAGGCGGAAACAGATATGAATATAACACATAGAAGTGTACATCAATGTAGTGGTCAAACAAGATCCACTACCTCACAAAAGAATATGTATACATCAAGGAGTCCCTATCTCAAATGTATAAAAGAAAAAACTACTAAGCTAAAGTAGTTAGCCAAAAGTCAGAAGCTAGTCTCTATTAAGAAGTCAAGTGGAAGCACATGTAACACCTCGGTCTGACCCGAGTATTATTTAAGAAGAAAAATAATAAACGGATCCGTCTAGCTATAAACATCATATAAGATGAGAAAGGATAAGAGATACCATAAAAACATATGATAACAATAATGCCATACCGTGTCAAGTATACATTTGATAACAACAACAAAAATCATACAATATCTTAAATCTCCTCAAATATCCATAAAGAATATCAGATTCTTTAGTTTATTCACCAAACCCCAAATATTGACAAAACATATCAATGCCAATCGCAAAAATTGGTGAAACACAAATTCCAGAAATCAACAATTAGAAATCCAGAAAACAAAAAGGGGGAGGCCTATCACAAACGGGAGCATGAAAACTCACCAACACGTGTATCACAAACGGGTCGTTATCCCATGGTCGCTAACCATAGAGTCGGTGCAACGGCGTAGTACAATTACAGTATGCCCGAGGAACCTGAAACTCAAATAAGCCAGAACAACGACGTAGTACAATAACGGTACGCCCGACGAACCTAAAACTCAAATAATTCGGAACAACGACGTAGTACAATAACGGTACGCCAGATGAACCGAACTCCATAAAACCCATATGTCGCTAGCCTATAAAAATGAGACGAAGCTCCACAAAACGGGGTACAGTCCCCCACGCGGACAAAGAGACACTGCACATCGCAAGTCTAAATCACAAAATGGTCATCATAGATCAATAAGAAGCATAAATTACACTAAGCTAGTAAATAAATGAGTTTAGCTTTATGTCCCATAACCACTAACTTAACTTAAATATTTACGAACAAATTGTAGATTTCCACTCGAAAATTGTCACAAGAATTCAATCGAACAAGTCTAAGAATTAACCGACGAAGTAAACGCAAAATTGGATTTCTCGTATGAATTAGGTAAAGTTTTGTATACACTAATAGATTGAAAAATGGTTTTGAAAACAAGCTTTATATTTAAAAGTAGTGTTGAAATCGTTTATGTGAAAGAGTTTGAGTATTTACTACTAGTATAGAAACCTTTGTATTTTAAAGTGACAAATCATAGAAAAGATTGTAAAAACAATCAATCATCAAAAATTCACATTCGATGACATGAATCAGAACCATAGAAATCGATATCAAATCCATCAAATGGATACTCCAAAAATCCAGAAAAGAAGTCATCAAAGTCGATAAAAGTGATAACAACTAATCGGATCAACCAAAAATCGATAAAACGGAAATCCACATAGAAATAGGCAATTTCCCTGAATTTAACTGTGTCAGACGTCTGGTGGTTTCCCCAGATGTCTGAGATGAAGGTCTGGAATTTTCTTCCAGATCGCCCAAACGTCTAGGGAACATACTCGGACGTCTGAGCTTATTACCAAACATCCGAGCTGAAGCTCAGGGCAAGATTTAGCCTAGGTCATTGATAGCCAAATCATATCGAAAATGATGGAATGAGCGACGATGGCTAGGGATTTATGCCAAGTGACAACCCAGCCCTATAGACTCATCAATACACCCCGAACAACATGTCCAAACATCCATATAAGGATTTTCATAGATTTTAACTTCAAAATACCAAAATTGGAAAATTCGCCAAACCAATTCAATTCAAAAGCAAATGGACAAGAAATAGATGTTAGGAATTCATACCTAACAACTATCGAAGGTATAGACATAGATGTGAGTTCAAAAACTCACCTTTAATCCCAAAAACAACGAATGAGAAACTTTTAAAACAAGGCAAGATCAATCTCTCCTCCACTTAACTTCAAGAACCCTTAATCTATGGTCAAATGCAAATATTACCTAAGTTAGGTTATAGGATTTTCTGGAAATTGGAGAGAGATTGAGGTGGAGAAGAAGATGAGGATACTTACCTAAGCTTCTCTTTGATTTTTGGAGCTTGAATCTTGAATTTCCTAGTAATCTAGGGTTTAGGAATTTAATTTCATCTTCTTTCCCCCATTTTCCTTTAGCTTGAGAGTGTTAGGAAAATAGAATGAATGAATGAAGAGGGGGTGTAGTGTTAGGATATTTGTTAGGTTAGTGGGCTAAAACCCCAAACCCAAAGCCCAATAGAAAAATAGCAAAATTCTACTCAACTCCAAACATATCGATGTTTATACTCAAAAAAGTTGTAAACGTCATTTTGAACTCAATGGAAGTGGTCTCGAGTCCGGATTCGACTGATTGCAAAAAGTAACATTTTGGACTTTAAATTCAACAAACGATGCTATATTTAAACAAAACATTTAAATATATAATCGTAAAATATACGGGTTGTTACAGACTCCCCTCCTTAAAGAAATTGTGTCCTCGCAATACTTAAGAAGAAAATAAAGAGTAACAACCACACTAAGGCATAATAACACAAAAGAAAATTTTGAAGTGAGAAGTTCACGTTATACAGCACGAGAGAGTAAGTGTGGATGTGTTCGCTCGATGAATTCTCTAGATTCCCAAGAGCAATCCTTAGGATTAGAGGACCATTGGACTTTCACAAGCGGAACATCTTCATTACGAAGGTGTTTAACCTCCGTAGTAATGATACGAATAAGATGTTGCTCATAAGTCAAATTAGGTGAAACTTCAATTTCTTCAGTAACACCGGGCTCAAGAATAGAATCGGAATCTCTAAGGCATTTCCGTAGTTGAGAAACATGGAATACGCCATGAATAGTAGAAAATTGAGCCGGTAATAAAAGGTGATAAGCCATGGAACCAATGCGTTCGGTGATGGGAAATGGGCTAATATATCGAGGTGCTAACTTTCCCGATCGACTGAAACGCACAACACCCTTCATAGGTGAAACATGAATAAATACCAAGTCTCCCACAGAAAATTCCAATTTCCTTCTTCGGTTATCGGCATAGGATTTTTGTCTACTTTGAGCTTCTTTCATCCTATGACGAATAAGGTCAATTTTTTCTGTGGCAACACGAATAAAATCTGGACCTAAAACCAGCTTCTCACCGGCTTCAAGCCAACACGAAGAAGATTGGCATGGCCTTCTGTAGAGTGCCTCGAAAGGTGCCATACCAATACTAGATTGGAAGCTATTATTATAAGAAAACTCAACAAGGGAAATATGATCTTACCAACTTCCACCAAAATCAAGAACACATGCACGAAGAAGATCTTCAAGAGTTTGATTCACACGCTCCATTTGTCCATCGGACTGAGGATGATAAGCGGTGCTAAAATTAAGCTTCATTCCCATAGCTTTTTGAAGACCCTTCCAAAATCCACTAGCAAATAATGGATTACGATCGCTAACAATAGAAGTAGGAACTCCATGTGATTTAACAATTTCCTTAACATAAAGTTTGGCCAAAAGAGGTACGGTCCGGTTGGACCGAACGGGATTAAAATGGGCGGATTTTGTAAGTCTATCAACAATCACCCATAGACTGTCATGACCCGAACGAGAACGGGGAAGACCGTCAATAAAGTCCATGGAGACTTGATCCCACTTCCAAACCGGAATGTCTAAAGGTTGAAATAACCCACCGGACCTTTGATGCTTGGCCTTTATGAGTTGGCAAGTCATGCAATGCTTAATAAAGTTAGCAATATCAGATTTCATTCCATCCCAATAATAAAGTCGCTTCATGTCTGCGTACATTTCACTACTACCGGGATAAATGGTAAATTTAGAACGATGAGAATCTTCTAAAATGTCTTTACGAAGATCATTAATATTTGGCACCATAAGTCTATCAAATTTGCCTCCACGAGTATCGATTTCCAAGTCTTTCAAACCATCAACATCAATTTTATCCCTATAGCTTTGGCTAAGATGAGCCAATTCGAGATCATGCTTTTGAGCTTCAAGAATGCGGTCCAAAAGAGAAGGATGAGCCTCAAGGCTACATAAAACAAGAGAAGAACATGAATCAGATTCACGATCTCGAATCTCACAAGTGGACAAAGTCTCGAGATCATTCCATTCGGATATCATCATGGAAACAACTGCTTGTTGCTTACGACTAAGGGCATCGGCAAGACGATTTCCCTTTCCGGGAGTATAAAGAATATCAAGATCATAAGATGCAAGGAATTCGAGCCAACGTTATTGACGCAAATTGATTCCTTTTGAGAGAACAAATACTTCAAAGATTTAAGATCGGTGTAAAGAACAAATTTCTCTCCCAAAAGATAATGACGCGAAATTCTAAGAGCAAAAACAATAGGCACAAGCTCTAAATCATGACTGGCATATCTAGTCTCGGCAGGTTTTAATTGCCTAGAAACATAAGCGATAACATGTTCCCTTTGCATGAGAACGGCTCCCAAACCAACATGACTAGCATCGGTATAAACAATCAAGTCTTGTTTCCCTTCGGGAATCACAAGAATAGGAGTATTGGAAAGGAGTTCTTTTAATTTCTGAAAAGCAGCTTCACATTTGTCAGACCAAATGTACTTAACTCCCTTCTTTGTCAAACTAGTAAGAGGTACGGAAATTTTAGAAAAGTCTTTTATGAACCGACGATAATAGCCCGCCAATCCAAGAAAGCTATGAATTTCTGTCACACTCTCCGGTCTCTTCCAATTTTGAATCGCTTCAATCTTTGAAGGATCCACGGAAATTCCGGATTCAGAAATAATATGTTCTTAAAATTTCACACAGGATTGCTTAGAAAATTTTACATTCAATTGATTTCTCCTAACAGTTTCCAACACAGTCCGAAGATGTCTTTCATGCTCTTCCTCGGTTTTAGAATAAACAAGAATATCATCGATGAAGATGAAAACAAATCAATCGAGGAAGTCTTTGAAAACTCGATTCATAAGGTCAACGAAATAAGCTGGAGCATTCGTTAAACCAAATGGCATAACAAGCCATTCATAAGATCCATAACGGGTACGGAACGATGTCAAAGGAATGCTATCCTCTACAATACGAAGCTGATGAAAACCGGTTGATAAGTCTAACTGTGAAAATACTCTAGTACCGCTAAGTTGATCGAATAGATCATCAATCCGAGGCAAGGGATATTTATTCTTGATGGTGAGATCATTAAGCTTGCATTATTCAACGCAAAGCCTGTACCATAAGATTTCTTCACAAAGATAGCTGAAGCTCCACAAGGAGAGGAACTAGAACGAATAAACTGTTTTGCTTCCAATTCGGATAATTGTTTACGCATCTCCTCGTTTTCCTTATTGGACATACGATAAGAAGGACGAGTGATAGGTAGAGCTCTGGGGATTAGATTAATTCTGAACTCAATTGCTCGCTTAGGTGGTAATCCTAAAACGGGCTCAAATATGTCGGGAAATTTACAAACAACGTGAATAAGGGAAATGACATCTTCCTCGTCATCATTATCGTCATCATGTGGATTTAGAGAATATAAGGATGCTACCAAATTGGAATCTGAATCTTTAAGAACAATAGAAATCTGCTTAACAGATTGAGGATGTCGAAGATTGATAGTCCTCTTGGGACATAGGATGTGGGCTTCATAACGATTAAGCTAATCCATTCCCAAAATCATTATGAAATCTAAGTAGCGCATAACATGCAAATCGGCTCGGAAAGAGTAATCACATAAAATAATCTTGACATCTTGACAAAATAAACTGAGTGTTGCGGATCCACCAACCGGATTCGCAATTCTCAGTGAAGTCATCAAGCCCATGACATTTAAAGACAAAGCATCAACAAGTTCTTTTGATATAAAAGAGTGAGATGCACCCGTATCAAAAAGAACTCGAATAGGAAGATCACGAAATATAATAATGCCATCAAGGACAGAATGAGAAATACCTTGACCAAGAGAAGTGTTACTAGGAGCTTGCACAACATTTTAACTTTCCCTCTTCCTTGCCTTGAAGTTTGGGGCATGAAGATAAAAGATGACCCGAACTTTTGCAATAGCGACAGAAAAGGGGTTTTGGACACCTATTTGCATAATGGTCCTTAGAACCACAATTGTAGCATTGTCCATGACTAGAGGTAGGAGTCTTTGCTACCGAAGTTACTTGCTTCCCTTTGTTGTTGGGATTAGGGCCTTGAACTTAATAGGCCTCTTCTTGTTGTGGTTGAAGTTCTGTTTGCCACCCACAACTTCAACATCACTTTCTTTATCGTCTTCTTCAAGTCGAAGAGTGATATCAACAAGTTGATCAAAAGAAACTTCTAGTTTCAGGAGTAAAGGCATTTTGAGGTTCTTATTCAAACCATAGACAAACCTCTGATATTTCTTCAATGGGGTATTAATATACTCGACCCCATATTTAGAGAGAGATTCAAAAGATGCGACGTAATCCGTCACTGAAGATTCACCTTGAATAAGGTCAATAAAGCGTTGGGCTAAAGTTACTTTTTCAGCTTCCGGCACAAACTTTAACTCGAACCTTTCCCGGAATTGCTCCCAAGTAAGATCCGCTTCAACAATTTCCGAAATTAAAAGCTCATACCAATCTAATGCTCTCTCCTGGAGCATGCTAGAAGCCACTTGGACTTGATGTAGATCCACAAAATTCATGTGAGAAAAGATGTGATCGCATGTTCTAAGCCAAGCTTGGGCTTCTATAACGCTTTCGGAACCCTTGAAGGGGCTTCCACCCAAATTGGTATAATCACTGCACAAGGGTGCGAACCCGGATTTAGGATGAGTAGGCTCAGGAATGGGTCCGGCAGCTTGGGCATTCTTCACAAGATCCAAAAGCTGTTGGGCAGACATGAATACGCCATCCTATGAAGTAGCACTGGATTGACCGGTGCTGGGACGGCCAGGTCTAACCATTTCTCTTCTTTAAGAAAGAAAGAAAGAAGAGAAAAAAGGTTATTCTCAGAATGAATATCAAACAAACTTGATTGATAAAACAAGGCATCGTAAAAGAAAATAGGATAGAACGGGTCCTATGACTCGAATTAAATCCGAAGGCACGATTCCTAAGAGGGACTTAGGACAATGATCCTTGTTAGATTATTCTACATTGTTCCAAAGTTTGGCTCTGATACCAAGCTGTGAGGTCCCACCTCTATACTCACACTAGCCAAGGATACTACGGGGTAATGCCGTTGACTAGCACGAAGAATAAGGCTGTTGAGGAGCGACCATCTATTTAATTGCTTTGTGCGAGTACCGATATATCAGATAATATGACTTGCATTTCATTTCAAGAGGGAATCCGACATATCAAATACCAACTCAAAGCTACTACACAGTGGCTATGTGGGCTTCGGAAATAAATATAGAAATAAGCATAACACAAATCAGTCATAGATATTCATATCGCAAAGGCGGAAACAGATATGAATATAACACATAGAAGTGTATATCAAAGTAGTGGTCAAACAAGATCCACTACATCACAAAAGAATATGTATACATCAAGGAGTCTCTATCTCAAATGTATAAAAGAAATAAACTACTAAGCTAAAGTAGTTAGCCAAAAGTCAGAAGTTAGTCTCTGTTAAGAAGTCAAGTGGAAGCACCAGTAACACCTCAGTCTGACCCGAGTATTATTTAAGAAGGAAAATACTAAACGGATCAGTCTAGCTATAAATAGCATATAAGATGAGAAAGGATAAGAGATACCACAAAAACGTATGATAACAATAATGCCATACTGTGTCAAGTATACATTTGATAACAACAAAAAAAATCACACAATATCTCAAATCTCCTCAAATATCCATAAAGAATATCACATTCTTTAGTTTATTCACCAAACCCCAAATATTGACAAAACATATCAATGCCAATTGCAAAAATTGGTGAAACGCAAATTCCAGAAATCAACAATTAGAAATCCAGAAAACACAAAGGGGGAGGCCTATCACAAACGGGAGCATGAAAACTCACCAACACGTGTATCACAAACGGGTCGCTAACCCATGGTCACTAACCATAGAGTCGGTGCAACGGCGTAGTACAATTACGGTACGCCTGAGGAACCTGAAACTCAAATGAGCCGGAACAACGACGTAGTACAATAACGGTACGCCCGATGAACCTGAAACTCAAATAATTTGGAACAACGACGTAGTACAATAACGGTACACCCGATGAACCAAACTCCATAAAACCCATAGGTCGCTAGCCTATAAAAATGAGATGAAGCTCCACAAAACGGGGTACATTTCCCCACGCGGACAAAGAGACACTGCACATCGCAAGTCTAAATCACAAAATGATCATCATAGATCAATAAGAAGCGTAAATTACACTAAGCTAGTAAATAAATGAGTTTAGCTTTATGTCCCATAACCACTAGCTTAACTTAAATATTTACGAACAAATTGTAGATTTCCACTCGAAAATTGTCACAAGATTTCAATCGAACAAGTCTAAGAATTAACCGACGAAGTAAACGCAAGCGTTTCATACCACTTGTTTTGCTAAGTCGTTTAATTGGATTTCTCGTACGAATGAGGTAAAGGTTTGTATATACTAATAGATTGAAAAACGGTTTTGAAAACAAGCTTTGTATTTCAAAGTAGTGTTGAAATCGTTTATGTGAAAGAGTTTGGGTATTTACTACTAGTATAGAAACCTTTGTATTTTAAAGTGACAAATCATAGAAAAGATTGTAAAAACAATCAATCACTAAAAATTCACATTCGATGACGTGAATCAAAACCATAGAAATCGATATCAAATCCATCAAATGGATACTCCAAAAATTCAGAAAAGATGTCATCAAAGTCGGTAAAGTGATAACTACTAATCGGATCAACTAAAAATCGATAAAACGGAAATCCACATAGAAATAGGCAATTTTCATGAATTTAACTATGTCAGACGTCTGGTGGTTTCCCCAGACGTCTGAGATGAAAGTTTGGAATTTTCTTCCAGATCGCCCAGACGTTTGGGGAACAGACTCAGACGTCTAAGCTGAAAGACTGGAATTTTTATTCCGTAGCTTCAGACGTCTGAGCTGAAGCTCATGGCAAGATTTAGCCTAGGCCATTGATGGCCAAATCATATCGAAAACGATGGAATGAGCGACGATGGCTAGGGATTTATGCAAAGCGACAACCCAGCCCTATAGACTCATCAATACACCCCGAACAACATGTCCAAACATCCATATAAGGATTTTCATAGATTTTGGCTTCAAAATACCAAAAATTGGAAAATTCGCCAAACCAATTCAATTCAAAAGCAAATGAACAAGAAATAGATGTTAGGAATTCATACCTAACAACTATCAAAGGTATAGACATAGATGTGAGTTCAAAAACTCACCTTTAATCCCAAAAACAACGAATGAGAAGCTTTTAAAACAAGGCAAGATCAATCTCTCCTCCACTTAACTTCAAGAACCCTCAATTTATGGTCAAATGCAAATATCACCTAAGTTAGGTTATAGGATTTTCTGCAAAATTGGAGAGAGATTGAGGTGGAGAAGAAGAAGAGGATACTTACCTAAGCTGCTCTTTGATTTTTGGAGCTTGAATCTTGAATTTCCTAGTAATCTAGGGTTTAGGAATTTATTTTCCTCTTCTTTCCCCCATTTTCCTTTAGCTTGAGAGTGTTAGGAAGATAGAATGAATGAATGAAGAGGCGGTGGAGTGTTAGGGTATTTTGTTGGGTTAGTGGGCTGAAACCCTAAACCCAAATCCCAATAGAAAAATGGCAAAATTCTACTCAACTCCAAACATATCGATGTTTATACCCAAAAAAGTTGTAAACATCATTTTGAACTCAATGGAAGTGGTCTTGAGTCAGGATTCGACTGTTTGCAAAATGTAACATTTCAGACTTTAAATTCAAAACGATGCTATATTTAAACAAAACATTTAAATATATAATCGTAAAATATGCGGGTTGTTGCACCTTGTTTCATTAATATCAATTTAATGTCATTTATTAATTAACTTAAAAGATTTAAGTATCTTTCACTGCTATTTCCCTTCTTTATTATTAAATCTGTATTACTATTCTTTTTAATTCTTACTATCCTTTTATGGTTATTAAACTTTTCTTCTTAGTCATCTCATTACTTTACCTACCTTTCATCGCTTATTATTTAATTCTTACTAGTCTTCATTGCATATACAATAGTTTTACAATTAAATTGTTATTCTTATCACTACTATAATCTTTTAGTTCATACTTAAAGATTTCTTCATTTTAATGCGTTGAAATTACATCTTTCTCAAAAGAAAACGTTAACATTGTAAATTTCTACGACTTATCTAAGAAGGGAATTTGTGCTGCATTTGGGACTACTAGGAATTGTCTTTTTGAAGTTATTGAAATAGACATGCAAAATACAGTAAATATCCATATTTTATACGTCTCTTTTTTTGTGGCATATTCCTTGTTATTTCAAACGATACACTTTTTTATTCATAGATCTAAACTTGATAATTTATAGAAATTTTTGTTGCATCATACTACATCCCGATGAATTAAAATACTACTTAAACCCCAGTATTTATTGCTAAAACTTCTAATTTACATTTTCTTGCATAAATCATTTAACCAACAAATCTGGAACAACTATATAATTTATTAAATTCAGTAACTACTAATACCCCATACTTTCCAGATTCAAGTACATGCAATATTAAATCTAAGTTATCAATAACAAAATATGTAGGCGGAGTTTATAAATTCATTATATGTATACAGTTAGGCCTATAACTCCAAAATTTCATTTAGGCGGGTAGGAATAGATTTATAATGATATAAATCCAAAATTATATAAAATATATAATTTCCTCTCACCTTTAAACTTTTCAAAACTCTAGATCTAATCCATATTATTCCAGTTTGACTCCCCTTTTTCTCCATACCAGAATACTTATATCGCAAGCATACATATATCTATTAGAACTCCAGATATTTGAAGAGATTTGGATTTAATTTAGATTCAGATTTATAGTTTTAATTTTACCTTTGCTTTGCAGATTTGATTCGAACCTGTTCTTCTTCTCTATTATTCTCTGCTATTCTCCACTTGTATATACATAAATAAACTTATATTTATTTAGATTTAAGAATTATGGAGAAAAGAGATGGCAGATCTTCGTCGTGTTTCCGAAAATATGAGAAGTAAAGTGAGGGGTCAGACCCATATTTATAGGGGTTCGGATCAATGTCAGCTGTTAGATAATTTACTTTTAAATCTGGGTCGTTGGCCTTCGTTCAATCTGCAGCTGACAACCTCCACCGATCGATCACTGTCCCCCCAATCGATCGACCACTAGTGGTCCAACGGTTGACCAACCCAAGTTAGGGGTCGAACTGTTATTCAATGTTAGTTGTCGGTTTGTTTCCTAATTACGTAACTTTACACTATATTTATCAAATACAATTAACGTTAACTATGCTTAAGGCCTAAGTATTCATTAACCTAATTGACATTAATTAATGTTAGTTACTAGCATTTATTCCCTTAATACATATATAATTATTTACAATTCGAAATATTCAAACGTTAATAACTTTTTCATTTGAACTCCGATCGGAAAACTTCATGTATGAAAATTGATCAGAAAATCTCCATGGACCCAATGGTGCAACTTTTGTAGCTAAATTCTAACTTTCATAAAAATTCTATTTTCGACGTTACAAATTATTAATTATTTTTTTTTAAAATTACGGGGTGTTATAGCACTGGCAATATATCACAAGGCCTGAGCACATTTGCCCCTAAAGCATTGAGAAACCTCCTTATTTTTGCCTTGATACTTCAAAGCATATAGTTGTGATAGAATCATATGCTACATCGAGGGTCACATTTAACAACTTCAAAAAATGAGAACCTAGGACATCACCAACTATAGTATTATTCCATCTCATTGCACGACTTCATTCAGTTATGTTGATCCCCTCCCACAGTCGAATAAGTGGGAACTAGTATCCTTAATCCGCCATACATGGCCTGTATCAGGTCCAGGTTCGACCAAGTCTTATTTCCCTCCATTCAGACGTCTAATTTTTTCACTTAAACGTATGACCCCTTATAGAAAAATTGGCTACATGAATTCAAACATCAGACTTTGTTCTAGATGTTTGAATAAAAATCCAGATATCTCAATCATGTCTGATTTGAGCTAATTCCTTTCTATTTCATATATCCTGAAATTCAAACATTTGCTCATCAATTTAGGCATCTAGATTGAGATTTCCAAGTCTGCTACCTTACTTATTTTATTCACCTTCTCTGTAGATTCAATTATTAACACAAGGATTCATTTCTGATAGTGTTTTGGGTCTAATATCTATCTTTGTTTATACACGACTTCAGCTAGTTAATCTCAACGATTGGGTATGACAATTTAATTGATTACCCATATGTATTTTATTTAATAACCTATGTATATTTCAATATTAGTGGAATCAATTCAAAATAAATTCCAAGGGTGTATTCAGTTACTTTTTATTTATCAAAATTAACCCAAATTATCATATAAAATTCAAATTTAGTTCAGTGCCTAAGGCTTCCTAAAGACTCCTCCAAAACTCACTAGTGAAAAGAGGATCTCGATCACTAACAATACTAGAAGGAACTCCATGCAAATGAACAATCTTCCTCACATATTAGCTCACCAAAGATGTAGTTATCCTTGTACTCCTGATCGGAAAAAAATGAGCGCGTTTGGTCAACCGATCAACTATCACCCATATACTCTCATTCCCCCTTCCACTCCTAGGTAGTCCATCAACAAAATACATGGAGATACTCTCCTGTTTCCACTACGGAATATCCAAAGGCTATAATAATCTGTTAGGCCTCTTTTGCTACGCCTTTAATCTTTCACAAGCCACACACATGGAAACAAACCCCACTACATGTCTCTTCATACAAGGCTAGTAAAATACCTTCTTCATATCACGATACATTATGTCACCATCGAGATGAATGGTCATCCTAGAATTATGGGACTTTGCTAGTACCATGTCAGTTAACTCCTTAATAATAGGAACATGCAATCTACCATCCCTTTGTATTCATCCCCTAGAATTAATGGAATAACGGTCCAAATGACTCAAACGTTCCCCTCTATTCAACTTCTCAAAAATATCCAATAAATTCGTGTCTTGCTTTTGGCCTGAACGAATATGGTCCATAAGTAAATCTTGAACATCTAAAGCTGCTAACAATCCTAGTGTAATGTCTAATGAAGGTTGAAAATGAAATGTAGAAATAAACTCCAAGTGCTTCCATTCCAAAATCCTAAGGCATAGCATCACATGCATTCTACTTAAGGCCTCAGCTACAACATTACATTTGCCTGGAGTGTATGAGATAATGAAATCATACGATGCCAAGAACTCTATCTACCTCTACCCCCTCAAATTTAGATTTTTTTGAGAGAAAAAATACTTTAGGGACTTATGATCCATGTATAACTCAAATCGCTCCTCCAAAGGATAAAGCCTTCATGACTTGAGGGCATAAAAAATAGCTGCCGACTCAAGATCAAGGGTCGGATAGTTTCTATCGTGTACTTTCAATTATCAACCACTCTACGCTCTTGCATCAATAAGGTGCCCAATCCTTTACCACAAGCATTAGTAGATACTGCAAATGCCTTTGAGTCATTTGGAGCTATAAAACTGGTGCGCTATTCAACAACTCCTTTAGGTTAATAAAAGCATCCTAGCATTTCAAGTTCCATGTGAAAAATAAACTCTTTTTGGTAAGGCCTATAAATTGTGCAGAAATTTAGCGAAGTCCTTGATGAACATCCTATAATAGCAAGCCAAACTAAGAAAACTTCTCACCTCCATAGTATTTTTTGATATAAGCCAATCCGTACTGCAGCAACATTACTAGGATTGAATGATAGTCTATGTTTGGAGACAATATATCTTAGAAAACGAACTTCCTTGTGCCAAATGTGACATTTGAAAATTTTTCGTTTAGCTTATGCCCACAAAGGATCAAATACTGATCCTAAATACAATTTTTGCTCTTCCTTGCTTTCTGAACAGACATATTTATCATCAACAAATACCACCACGAACTTATTCAGAAATCCTCTAAAGACTCGACTCTTGAGGTCGTGAAAATATGCCGGTCCATTGGTCAGTCCAAAAGGCATTACCAACCACTCATATAGTCAATCATATGTTTGAAAAGTAGTTCTCTAAATACTATCCTCGGCCACACTAACAGATAGAATCCAATAGCGAAGTCAAGGTGAGAGAATACCCTTGCTCCAACTAACTGATCAAAGAGATCGACTACAAATGTAAGTGGATAATGATTCTTCTTTGTCTGCTTATTCAATTTGCAATAATCAACGCAAAGCCTTAAAGAGCCATCTACTTTGGCAGTAAAGACAACCGTTGCTCTCCATTCTGAAATACTTCCCAAAATTAAGCCCTTCTCTAAAAGTTCATTCGCTTGCTTATCTAGTTCGGGCCTTTCTCTAGGAGTTATATGCATAAGGGGTAAAGCAAGTGGTATAACATTCTCTTCTAGATAAATTTAAAATTTGATCTCCATATGATAAGGAAGACCAATAACTCCAACAAATACATTTGGGTAGTCTTAAACCACTAGTACTAAAGCTAACTCATCATGTGATAGATCTGGAGAGTATAGATAACTCGACATAATGGAACTTTTTGGATTATAGTAAACCTCAAGGATGTGCCTACTATGAGAACCTAACCAAACATGTTCCTATCACAATCTAATATTGCTCCATATATAGCCATCTAGTCCATTCCCAAAATTAACCCGAACCCATAATATCCCAATAAAAACGCATTGCAATCGAATTTGACACCTAAAATTACAACTTTAAACCCTTACAAATCATGGATAAATGAATATACCCCCAAACTAGGTTTGATACTATAACTAAGTCTAACTATACTAATTTTCAAGTGTAATTCATCAACTAGTTTACTTGGAATGAATGATTGTGATGCACCAGTGTCAAACAATAGGCGAATAGAAAAATCAAAGAGAGTTAAAACACATTCTATGACGACCTTCTTTTCCTTTACCACATCAGGGGTCGCGCTCGAGCTAGGAACATCATCAAGTACATAAGTTAGAACTGGTTAAGCTAGGTAGAAGTTTTAGGTGCATCCCAATACTCCCCCATTGTATGTCTAAATCGGTTTCTGTTATAGCATTTGATCTTCGAAAGTTTCATCGTCTCATCCTTTTCTATATGCCCCCTATTATTGCAACTCCCATATTTGATTACATGCTTCTTTATCTTTCCCTGAGCCCCTATTCCACCCTTGCGTTAGTTTTGTTGAATTGACTTTCCTCCTGCCTACTTAGGTTCCTCCTTTGCAATTGAATATAGCAGTGCCATCTCAACCAATTTCTCAAAAGTAGCCACAGTGGGTACATGTCTCAAAGTAATATCCCTCAGAGATGAATTTAACCCTTTAGCTAAATTTGTCGCCTTTTTCACTAATGTACTGATAAGATCTAAGCCATACTTTGCCAGTTAATTAAACTATTTCACATATTCCTTAATATTGCAGTTTCTTTAAAATAAATGAATGAACTACCCTAGCTCTACTCCCTATTCTACCTCGAAAATAAATTTAGTCTCAAAGCGCCTCTTAAAATTAGTCCAAGCAATTCCAACCTCATCGATCTCAGCAATAACAATCTTCCACCAATTTAAGGCCAATCCTTGCAAGTGCTATGAATCTAACTATCTCTTTATCGCATCTTCCACATTGATCATAGAAAATATCCGATAATAATTCCTCAACCATGCCCACATCTCAAAAAATGATTCGGTCCCAAAATAATTCTTTCCACAATAACTTTGGAAATCCTAACATAGCTTGGGGAAGTCCAAAGCAAGTGAAGGAGCTGGGGTTGCACCTTGTGCTTCCGCTACGGGTTCTCCATTGTGGATCCTCCACTTTGGTTAAATTAAGTGTGGCCACTTGCTTGAAGATATCGGGGAAAACATATAGGAAAGTTCATGTTTTGAACCTCAGCTGCTTCACCGGAACCACTTCCATCCTGATTGCAGATTTCAATTACATGCAATTAGGAATTAAGCAACTTTCCTCAAATAGTATTAAGCATTACTGGAATATGAGGATTTGTGTGTGTAATACTTATTTATATAGTAACATTGAAAATATGCAAGTACATTCTCCCAATGCGCCCCTAATACCTAAGGATTTTTAAACCTAAGCTCTAATGCCATATGTAATAACTCGCACCTCTGGATACACCAATCCAAAGCCCAAAATGGCATTAGAACTCACATCATACCAAGAAGTATGAATTGTTGGGTTTTATTGTTCACATGATACATAGAAAAATATAAATTTTGGAACATTCTACACTTTCAGATCTCATAATGGAAGAAAATAAAATATAAGTACTGAAAATAACCTAATCAGATAGTAATCTTAACACAAACGTAGTTCGTAAAATAACTAAAAGATAGTGTCTTCAAAATGACAGCACAAAAAGACTCTAATTGATATTTGTAGTAGTAGGTACATATGGAAGTAACTATAAATAGAAACATCTTTGATGCACCAAGCAACCTTCTCCACATGCCTTGTCTTACTCACTTTACCTACTACTCTGACTACCCATGATAGATTTAAAAGGGGAAAAAATGAAGGGGATCAGACAGAGTGGTGAATGAATTTTATCACTAGTGTATGGCATTTACAACTAACTTTCATTTATAATCTACATGACCTAGGGTGTTCATTTGTGTTCGTAGGCTATGTATAAGGAATTAGTATCCTATATAGCAAAGTGCAACGTCCCTAGGCATACCTAATAGTACATCAAATAAACATCCTTAATAATGAACCACCAAACGAATACACCAAGTGGACAATCTCCAACATGAACCAAAAGTATATGGTCTCGATGGTCAACGTATCCTAACGAGTATACCTCATAATGCCTGAGCCTACATTTCCCCTAAAGCATTGAGTAACTACCTTGTAACGATACGGATTTTGCCCGCTCGAAAATCGACATCCATACTTTACATCGTAGTCGAATGCCGCAGATTCGACCGTTCGAATCCGAGTCGCCGGAGCTTATAACAACATTAAGTAAACAAAACAGCGGAAATAAAAGAATATAGAT
Organism: Allium fistulosum; assembly: GCA_030737815.1. NCBI lineage: Eukaryota > Viridiplantae > Streptophyta > Magnoliopsida > Asparagales > Amaryllidaceae > Allium > Allium fistulosum. The sequence continues at coordinate 1,048,753,050 of CM060903.1, forward strand.
ATACAATATCTGATGCAATATCCAGATACAATGATGATACAATGAATATCTATATACATCAGAGATATGATACAACAAATAGCAGCGGAAAAGAAAACGATAACAACAGCAGCGGAACAATATCAATAGAAATGATAACTCCAAAATGATCTTCAGACAAGAATGAATCCACAACTCCAAGATACGCAACTCCGATGAATGAACTAGCTCCAGATAATCTACTAAACCTGAATATCTGAAAAGAAACCCAACTCTAGACTGCTCGTGTGGAAAATTATGAGCACCCAGAGTTTAGGAAAGGAACAATAAACTCCGGATCAGTCATGGGACTGGTGTGAGCAACAAAAACAGTTTATCTTTAAAACAAATAGCAGAGAATTTTAAAGTCAATTCGCAATGCTTTTGGAAAATGAAACTACCATAAGACCTCCCACCACACACACAATGCAAACGCAGAATTGGAGGAGATTTCTTCTTATGATAGTCAAAGATGCTTACTACGCAAAATCAATTGAATTATTATTACTAGTGCATAGTGCAGAAAACATTTCGAAAGTATAATATAAATCTTAGCCAACATACGACCAGTATCGTATGCCTACTATAGCTACTATGTTCAATAGCAGGTTACCGCCACATTCCATAGCAGGTAATACAACTAAAACCGTACAAGTCACGTATTGTTTCTTTGCATTTCCAACAAATGGTCAGGCTAAGGAACTTCCTTCCGCCGCATGGGAACGCCTCTGGCGGGACGCCCCGAGAGACAAACTGCTCTCTGCCAAACAAGGCCGGGTTACCCCTGTAACAAGTAACTCACGAATATGCCATCTCCCGGTCCTTTGGGACCTTTATCCGAGCGCTCGATATCCAACATCACACATAATAAGTGTATCCACATGAGTAAGTATCTGGGCTCCATACCATAATACCACCCCTTTCCAGAAGGAAATGACATACCCTAAAGGGCGCGACCCTCATAACCTTGCCGCAACGATCCTGTTTCGACCATTTCCGGGTTGTGAGGCCCTGACGAAGTCTCGTCCACAAAGCTACGCTTTGTCACAAAGCCATGCTTTGGGTCAACAGATGATCAACCTATGATCACAAAGATAAATGATCAAACAAATGATCATATCACAAATGATCAAACGATGATCATCACACAGCTACACTCAGCATGTCACATTACCAAATTGGGATATATCGCTGATAACCTTCAACTACATAACCTCTGAGCTCGTACGTCTCAGAGAAGGGTGTTAAGCTAAGAGAATAAATTCTCCGCCACCAACCGAAATGTATTTGAAAGAAATCGGCTTTATATCTCAAAGTGTAATGTCAGACATGTATCCATACAAGTCTGTTCCGGGTTCGAACAAAACCGAAGGCACTTCTCACGAAGCCCTTGCAATTCCGGATAATTTCCAATCACGTCCGGACTTCCCATCACAAAGGGTGATAAGATCTCTATATCGGGGACCAGTCGATGCAGAGACATTCGACGAGTTGTCCTTTCATTTTCGAAAATATCCGGTCTTCACCACCGGTCTTCAAATGCTATCCATATACGACGTATCATTATTCGGAATGGGTTATACGACACAAAGGTCCTCTCCCGGCTAAACCGAATAGTGAGCGCAATATTTTAAAAACATATGGATATTGGGATTTCAATTAAGTCACAACTTATTACCCAAAACCTTTCTTTTCAAATGGTTTAAACAAATTACCATTTTCAAATCTTTAAACAAAAAGATTCATTTTAACAACCCTCAACGGTTTAAACAATTTTCACACTTTAATCTTTTAAACAAAAGATTCATTCACAGATTTTTCCAAATTAATTTCCATTTCAATTGGATTAACTCGTTAAATCTTTAAATCAAAGATTTAACTCATAGCTTTCAAAACAATTTCATTCAAATGATTTAAACAAATCATCATTATAAATCTGTTAAAAATAAACAGATTCAATTCATAGCTTTCAAAAACCATTTTTCAATTCAAACTTGAAATTCCTTTAATTAGACTGGAATTTCATTTCTTATCTGAAAGCTTTTATTCTTTTTAAAAACAAACAGTTTTAGTTTGGAAATCTGATTCATTTATACGAGTCAAAGTCTTTGGGTTAAATCCAAATTCTCAAACGATACTTTTAAAATGGTTTAACTTCCTATAAACACATTTAAATCATCTTTAAATCAAAATTTCCAATCTTTGAATTCAATTCATCAGATATTATATATCAATGTATTTTTCTTTTCTTCCGCTGTGTTATTTACTTAATTTGTTATAAGATCCGGAGAACCAGATTTGGCATTTGAATCTTCGGCATCTTGAGTACAAGTGGAGTACGGGTGCCGATTTTCGAAGGCCAACTTTTGGGTCTTTACATACCTCGTTAACGTTTGTTATCCTATGTAGAACATTGGGTATACATCACAATGCCTAAGCCCAATTGCCCCAAAAGCATCGAATAACCTCCCCGTTAGTGCTCAATATCCTATTTTACTATCACAACATCGACTATACATCACAATTTCCGAGCCCATTTTCCCCTAAACATTAAGTAACCACCCTGTTAGTGCTCGTATTATACACAACACCGAGTATAAATCAAATACTCAATTCCATTTTCCCCTAAAGAATTTAGTAACCACCTCATTTAGTGCCCATTTGCTCCGAAGCATATAGTTGAGATAAAATTGCACGACGTGTCAAGAGGCATGCTTAACAACTTCACGAAGCAAAAACCTAGGACGTCATTAAGTGTGAAACTATTCCATCTCATTGCATGACTTCATTCAGTTACATAGACCACCCTCAAGTAGAAGAAGTAGAAATTAGTTTCCACGATCCGCCCTACTTATCCTACACCAGGTCCAGGTTCGACCTAAACAAATTTCCAATCATTCAACGTCTAGTTTTTTATTCCATTATTTGAGCCCCTATACAAATATTTGGCTAGTGGGCTGGAGGAATTCAAATGTCTGACCATATATTCAGACGTTAGCCTTTGATTTCAGACATCTGAATATAAATCTAGACTTTTGAATTATGTCTGATTTGAACTCATTCCTTTTTGTTTTGTATTTCCTAAAATTCAAAGTTCGTTCATCAATTCAAACATCTGAATTAAGATTTCCAAGTTTGCTATCTTTCCTATTTCATTCCAATTCTTTGTTGATTCAATTATAGATGAAGGGATTCATTTTTTATAGTGTTTTGGGTGCAATTTATATCGTCGTTTACACATGACTTCAGCTACTTAATCTCAACAATTGTGTATGAAAATTCAGTTGATTACCTACTTATGTATTTTAATCAATAACCTATGTATATTTCATGGTTAATGGAATCAATTCAAAATAAATTCCAAGGGTGTCCTCGGTTCCTTTTTGTTTATTGAAATCACCCCAACTTATTATATAAAATTTGGTATCTACAGAATTAGAGGTGAATTCCGCTAGTTTACCCTTCCCCATGTTTCAATGGTTATTTTACTAAATTATCACCAAGGATTTTTCGTTCATTTCTATCTATATAGATTCTTAATTGAAATCATTAACTCAAACAGATTCTAGATTGAAATTATCAATTCAAATTCAAAAATCATATTCTTAGTTTATGGAGACGTATAAAGGAAATTATCTATTTGTTTAACATTATAACACATCATAATCAATGCACTCGCCCTGAAGGGTTGTTCGAAGAAATCCTTTTCCTAATCCAATTTAAATTGGTGTCTCCCTTCCTCTATTCCTTGATTTGTTTATGCTTCTCCTTCTCTTCCTCCTTCAATTTGACTCTCTTTCTCTCTCTCTCTCTCACTTTTAATTTGGTTTATCTTTTTTTAGTTTTGATTTAGTAATTTAGAGAAGAGAATAGAGATTGATGTTTGGATTAAGTATTTAGAGGAGGATGAAGAAGAAAAGAATATATAGAACTAGTAAGACAATAATTAGGGCGTAGAATGGAGAGGAGTGAGGGTTAGTATTTCATTTATGGTTAAAAATTAGGGTAAACAGACGAAATCCCGAAATCATTATATATGGAAATGTCATTGGGTTAGTTTCACTAATTTTGTCCCTTTTTATAAAACTCAACATGTTACATATGTTTCCTAATTGCAAATGACATTATGGATGCAATGGAATAAGTCATGAGGCCTAATATCAATGTTGGTGAAAATTTGCTATTTTTCCATTTTATGTAAAATTACAATTTTACTATTACTTGTGTTTTAATTTATTACTTAAAATTTTTGGGGGTTACAATATATTAAACTAAATTTCATCTAAAGGTATAGTTTATGATTTCGTATAAGACATGAACTAGAAAAGTACCCCTATCTTAAATAGTCTAGGATATGTTGTTGTCGAAATTACGTTATGAACGCAAGTTTTGCAAACTAAAGATTAGATATATATTACGGTAGGCAAGTCATAAAATATATTTTTTTGAATGCCAATTCCATCTCTCTGCGAAACAAATGGTCGTTTCAAGACAAACTATATTTTTGTCAAAGTAATTTCTTTCTAAATTAATTAGTAGTAGTGCGATGCGCTTGGATGCGAGTCAAGATTCTAGCATAGTAATTGATCATAGCAATGAAAATTTAACCATGCCTATAAAGGACACCATCACATTAGATTATCTAATAAGTATTCTTATCAATGTCAAGAAAATAAATTTGTTAGCAATAACAATGCCTTGGGTTCTCGACAAGCTATGGAGAGTATAGTCTATACTACGAGGTGTGATGCTTTAAATCCGAAATGAATTCCAATTCAATTAACAAAATAAGATTTTTCTAATTGTGCCCAAACTGATTTGATCCGTCGACTGCAATTGACTTTTTGAGAAGAAGATAATTGGAGTTGGAATATTAAAAAGTAATGTACAAAGGAAATAACTTCAATGGTTTCAAATGTTGGAATTGGTGAAAGAATTTTGTTGGTCATTATGCTTAAGTCCATTCTGATTCTACATGTAGTCATTGAAAAACTGGATTTTAAGTTTTGGTGTGTTGTTGTTGAATAGAGTTCCTAAATAATTATTTAAAGACATTGTTTGGACATAACAACTAAAAAACCTCAAAGTCAGTGGGGATAATAACATAATTTGCATGTTTTTGGATATGATCCATGAGCCAATACCATAATGGCATCTAACAAGCATTAGAGTTGAGCAAGTATTTTAACAGAGATATTGAATAGTTTGATTTTCAGTCGAAATGTAGAGGAAGCACGTGTCTGGAAAAACAAAAATTAAAATATACTAAAACATTTCTAATACTTAAAGTAAACTACATACTACACTTTTATAATGATGTGCCCATGTTAAAAGTCAGTTTAGTATGTGTTATACCAATAAAATTTTAAAGTAAAAAGTTAAAAGGCAAGAAATTATTAAGGAGAAAAGGAGGGAAATTTTTCAAAAGACAGGGTTATTGCATGATAAAATAAAGTTATCGATGGAAGCTATCGTATGGAAGCTATCGCATAGTGAGATTAAAAATATAGAAGTTTGAGAGATATAAAGACCATTAAAGAATGAGACATTTAAAGCTATTGCATGTTGAATCATAAAGCTATCACGGGTTGATGTAGCAAAGCTATCATTAGTCGAATCTATCATATGTTGAAATAGTTAAAGCTATCGTAGGTTGAAGCTATCGTAGGTCGAAGTGGCAAAGCTATCGCAAGTTGAAGCTATCACATATTGAACTCAAGAAGCAATCAAATGCTGAGAATATCAAGGGGTTGTCGCATATTAAGCTGAAGATCTATCACGTGTTGAAGCTACGAAATGCTGAAGCAATCGAATGTTGAGATTATTAAATGTTGAAGCTATCACCTGTTGAGATTATTAAATATTAAAGCAATCAAATTTTGAAGTGAATAGCTACTGCATGTAAAGAGATGAGGTTATTGCATGTCAAGGTATAAATCTACCACGTATCAAGATATAAAGCAATCAAAGGTCAAGGTATAAAGCTATCAAAATGCAAGAGCTATCATAACGAAAGAAAATTCGTTGATACAAAAGAGCTGTCAAAAATATAAGAAGAAATGTTATTAAGTTAAAGAAAATTATTAAAGAAATAGAGACCCTAAAGGTGCCGCCATGAGATATACTTATTAGTGTATATCTATGGTTTCTCATCAAACAAATCAATTGAATATATACGAGAGAAGAAGATATGGGAGATATTCAACAGTAAAGGATTGAAATAAATCAATTAAATGAAAAGCTAGTGCATTAATATAAAGAATTGTCTATGTCTAATTAGTAATAGAACCTTCAAAGCATTCATATATAATCATGCCACCTTTGATTATGTCATGGTCAAGATAGCAGTATGCGTGAACTACTCTGATCCTAGAATTATGACATTAGGAACCACCAAGACCATCATCTATCTTGCCAGGTCATCAATCTATGTCAACTTCAATCGACCAATACAAGCAAGACATACCCCTCTCCAACTACTATAAATAGGGACCTACCCCTACATAAGAATGTGCTCCTCTCCTCTTACTCTTTCTTAGCACAAGTCATTTTATGATGATATTTTTAAGCTTACTTAAGAGCTTAGGGACTATTTTAGTGGTTGATTAAGAAGAAGACGACTTGAATTTTTGGACATATGGACCCATAAAATAGGAAATTGCATATCGGCCAATTTTTTTACATTTTGGACTATGAAGAAGGAGGAGATAACTTGTATTTTTGATATGTTGACTAACGGACAAAGAATATTACATATGTACTCAAATTTTATACTATTTGCATTTGCATTTGCATTGAATATGACATGGATTTTGGACGTTTAGTATAATTTTTATTTTCACTATGGGCATATTTAGAATTTTAATTGAATAATATATTTTTTAAATTATTTTGGATGTTGGATCAAAAGTTGGTTTAATATTTTGGTGCTTTCACTGAGAACTAAACTCAAGATTTCAAAACCCTATCGAAATTCCCTTAATTTCAAAATAGATTAAAAAAATTAACAAAATGAAACTAGAAATATAATTTTTCAGTATGATAGTCGATGAATTTTTTGAATCCGATTATGTTTGAAAATGTTATGGATTTTTCTTTCCTTAAAGAATTTTAAATTTAAAAAAGAGCTATCACACACTTCATTTTCTCAACATGCGATAACTCTTTATTTTCTCAATGGCATAGCTTGTTATTTATTCAACCTGAGATAGCTATGCTTCTTATTAATCTGCAATAGCCTTAGAAGGTCGATGGCTCTAATATCAATAATCATTAAAGCACGACAGCTTCTGAAGTGTTGATCTATATCGACACTGATATATACTTGGTAAACGATAGCATCTAACTTTGTAAAACGAAGACAAAAATACAAACTTCACCCATGGTGAAGATTCCCACCAGGGTGATTGCCACTGATTGAACTCAAATTAGGCTACGGAAAATTGATATAAGAAAGAGGATCCTCTAAGGAACCAGTTTCCCTACCTCCTCCAAGCTGCTGCCGCCTGAGGCAATTAAAAGAAATCAAAACCCATTAGGGTATCAACTAGAAAATAAATCTACAATCGAAGTCAAAATTAGACCACTATACAACTAACCATGTTGCTACGCCACCACCAATAGGTTGGTCTCCTTCTCATCAACACCTAACACTAAGGGTCGCCGTAGAAGCCACATAAAAAATGAGAAATCGTCAGAGAAATATAAGCAAATTTCAATGATTCAAGCCAAATTTCAAGCAAAATGTGAGGAATTTCAAAAATCCACCATGATAGATTAACTACATTCATTGAGAAGAGCAAGGCTATATGATCAATTTGCTGAAAGGAGCCATGGATCAAAAGTTTCAAATCGACGGCCGTGATTGGCCTTATTTATTTATAGAAATCCAAGTAGGGTTAGTTTCAGATAAAATTAATATCGTTGGAAAGGTCTCAGAAAAATACGAACAATGGTGAAGATCTGATGTAACCCGACCTTCCTTCGTTTTAGGTCGTCAACGACCTAACAAGATGTTAAGTCGCGCAAGCGACCTAACGAGTCATACAGGCGAGTTAAGGCCACAAGTGAAGCCTGCGAGCGAGCTACGACCTAAAAGGCTACGACCTAAAGGGCTACGACCTAACGTACTATGCCTTGAGTCGCTTGAGCGAACTAGCGAGGTATACCAGTTAAGTGACGAATTCGGGAGCAACGACCTAACCAGCTTATACCACATTTCCTTAAGTCGTTGGAAGCTTAGGTCGTTCCAGAATTATAGGTCATGAAGTTTTAGGTCGCATGAAGAATCTCTATGCCGCTTCCCAGTTAGGTCGCTGAAGCTCATATGTCGAACATACTTAAGTCGCAGGAGATGCTCAAAACTTAGGTCGCTGAAGATATTATTTCATAGGTCGCAAGGACTTTGCGGCTTCAGTTGTAGGTCGCTCAAGACTAAATCGCTCAACTCCTTAGGTCGCTCGACCTATAGGGCGCACAAGTCATTCCTGAAGCTGATTCTTCTCTTGTCTCTGAAGCTTATGCCACGTGGTGTTGATGTTTTAGGTCGTTGATACTATGTTGTAATGTGTTTGTATTTTTTCTTTAAGTCGTAGGTCGCGTGAGTTGTATTTTAGGTCGTGTGATGTAATGTTTGTGTTGTGCTGTTGTTAAGTCGCTGCCGACCTTAGTTAGGTCGTAGGTCGCGTCTGTTGTATTGCTTTAAGTCGTAAGTCGCATGTTATAGGTCGCAAACGACCTAAGTGTTGTACAGATTTGTGTTGTGTGAGTTGTAAGCCTATAAATAGGCGGGTGGTATCACTTGTAACAGTTTAGTTGATTTTGAATAAAACTTTTGTTTGAGTGCTTTGTGCCTCTTCCTCAAATTGGTAGTTGAGTGTGATCTCCTATCTCCACCTTCGGTTAATCGAGTGCGCTCGATTCAATGATTGTTGAAGCCGATTCACGGAATCTAGTGCGCTAGATCAACGTCGAAGAATCGTAGATCTTTAAACATGGTATCGTGCGCGATCAACGTGTTTGGGATAGCTAGAATCCGGTATCTTTGGATCAACGGATTTGGGCCATTCGGTATCTTCTATTCCATCGATTGCTACTTTCAACGTCACATATGTTTTGATCATTCCGCTGCTGCATCATTTGGTATCAGAGCTAGACTTAGCCAATCATAGCTAAGCCGAGTCTTGGAGCCAATTCTTATTCAAGAGTGAAGCCGTGCATCATTGATCATTTCAAAACCAAGAGTTTGAAGTTGAAAGCCGTGCATCATTTGGTCATTTTGATTTGTTCAAGCCGAGAATTGAAGTGTTTGTGAAGATTCAATCATGCCGCCGAGAAGAGCTAATCGCCATCAGAATGTTGAAGCGTTGTATAGAAGAGAAGAAGCCGAGCAAATGGAACAATGCATCAATGAAAAGTTTGATGAAGGCATTGGGAAGTTAGAGAAACTGATGAATGATATGAATCAAGGACAAAGGAGAAGGTCGCTAATCTCGAACCATGGAGGAAACAGAGTTTCTCCATCGGTTACGGAAGCGAGGAGGGTGTTGCCACAATCTTTTCGAGGAAGAAGAGAATCTTCAGTTTTGATGAGAAGAGAACATCACGAGTATAGAGATGAAGAGAGAAGAACTCCACGCGAGTTTGAACATGAAACATACCGTGATGATGACAGACAAAGTAGAAGAGATATGCGTGATCATAGAAATGAGGATGGTCGAGATCGTTATCGAAGTACGTCTGTTTTTGATGAAGATGGTCGAAGATGTAGTGTTCATTCTCGAGATCGAGACCATGTACGAAATGCATATCAGGATGTATAAGATGATCGCCGATGGGAATCGGGGATGAAAACTGAAATTCCAGAATTCAAGGGTAGAATGGTAGCGGAGGAATTTTTGGATTGGGTTTCAAATATTGAGGAAATTTTTGACTTCAAAGAAGTTCCCGCAGATCGAAGAGTGAAGTTGGTTGCTATGAGATTAAGAGGGAGAGCTATGGCGTGGTGGCAGCAGACTAAACTTACACGGGAGAGAATGGGGGGAAGTCAAAGATTGTTACATGGGATAAGATGAAAAAACTGATGAAAACTACTTTCTTGCCGCACAATTATCAATCTCTTATGTATCAACGGTTGCAGAACCTAAGACAAGGGGCGAGATTAGTAAATGAGTATGCAGATGAATTTTATCAATTAATCGCAAGGAATGATATTATGGAAACAGAGGAACAGCTAAAAGCTAGGTATGTTGGAGGGTTGCGAACGAAGATTCAAGACATGGTGAATATGTTTGATCCCAGATCTATTGCCGAAGCACATCAGAAAGCGTTAGTTTGGGAGAAGCAAGGGAGGAGAGGTGGTGGTATGTTTACAAATTCCAACAATCAGAACAAGGATGTTAGTAATAGTGCGGATGTTTCCAAAGTCATCAATAGACCGAATGTGAATGAAGCCAACAAAGCAAAGGTCAATAGTAATCTCAAATGCTTTAATTGTCAAGAGTGGGGCAATAAAAGCAATGAATGTCCAAGGCCAAAGAAACGAGCAATGATTGCGGAAATTGAGAATGAAAATGTAGAGGTAGAATGTGTCAACCAGTTGAAGAAGAAGAATCGTTGACAGGAGATGAGGGTTGTAGTTTGTTGTTGAGGAGATCTTGTTTAACACCAAAGCAAGAAGATGATTCTAGTTGGTTGAGGAGCAATATTTTCCAGTCAACGTGCACTATCTTGGGAAAGGTTTGCAAATTTGTCATCGATGTAGGAAGCTGTGATAATATCATTTCTTCAGAAGTTGTAAAGAAGTTGTCATTGAAAACAGAGAAACATCCAAACCCCTACAAATTAGCTTGGTTGAGGAAAGGAGGGGAAGTGAAGGTTAATCGAAGAGCTTGTGTTAATTTCTCCATTGGGAAGAAATACAAAGATGAAATTTGGTGTGATGTGGTAGATATGGATGTTTTCCATCTGTTGTTGGGAAGACCATGGCAATACGATAGAGCTGTGCAACATGATGGTCGAACCAACAGCTACAGTTTTATGTTCGAGGACACACGAATTACTTTGGTTCCCAAGAGGCGACAGCAGAGTGAAAACAAATTGGAGGAAATCGAGGAACTAAAGACTTTGTTGTCTTTAAAGGAATTTGTTGATGTGGAAGATGAAGTCGAGTATTTTCAACCACTGAAGTTTGATAAAGAAGAAGTTGATGATTTTCAACAAACAAAATCTGATGAACTTGGGGTTAAAAGTTCACAACCAGCAAAGTTTGATGAGGATGAAGAAAGTGTGTCAGGAGATGAAGGGGGTGATGTATTGGTGAAGAATGAAGATTCGAATAGTCTACAAGAGAGTTTGTTAAAGAGGTGGATGACAGTGCAGAAATATTCTTGTTGAATGAAATTGAAACCAGCAAAAGTGTTGAAATTATCGAAGAGGATAGGCCAATGGTGAATGAATGTGAAGATGTAGTTTCTACAGAAATGTTCAAAGAATTACTGCCACTGAGGAACGTATATCATGTTAATAAAATGTCAAGTGCTATTGTACCGTATATGCCACGAAAACATATGTGTCCGACAGAGCAGGTAGAATTGAGAAGATTGGTTGATGGGTTTCTGTTCAAAGGAAGGCAATTGTATACTCCTGATCGTAGTTGGCAAATAAAAGTTATCAAAGATGTGCGTGTAGAAAGACACGTGGACAGTGATCTTACCATGCAGTTGGTTACAATGTTTTGTTTTGGGCCGTCAATAAGGAAAGGGGTTGAAAAGCTTGTTCAGAGAAGTCAGAGTTATCAAATTTCAAAGAAAACCGCGATGAAGTCAGGGTTATATATGTCATTACCTATACATACTAGATTATGGGTGAAGGAAAGTATGGACTCTGTGTTGGGTTTGATGGAGACGCAAAATGGCAACAAATCTATCTACTTGATGGTTGAACGAATTTTTTATAATAATAAGCTAGATGCGGAAGGAATGGGTCGTATGGAAATTGTGAAGGACATTTGTGAGAATGATTGTAAGATGGGCTTGCCGGATCATCTTCCTATTGCTAACATTGACAATATCAAACACTTGGTTCTGTGTCACGAGGATGAGAGTGCCGAAGACGAAGAAATTGTAAATTCGAGGACGAATTTCTTTCAACAGGGGAAGGATGATGCAACCCGACCTTCCTTCGTTTTAGGTCGTCAATGACCTAACAAGATATTAAGTCGCGCAAGCGACCTAACGAGTCATACAGGCGAGTTAAGGCCATAAGTGAAGCCTACGAGCGAGCTACGACCTAAAAGGCCACGACCTAAAGGGCTACGACCTAACGTACTATGCCTTGAGTCGCTTGAGCGACCTAGCGAAGTATACCAGTTAAGTGACGAATTCGGGAGCAACGACCTAACCAGCTTATACCACATTTCCTTAAGTCGTTGGAAGCTTAGGTCGTTCTAGAATTATATGTCGCGAAGTTTTAGGTCGCATGCAGAATCTCTATGCCGCTTCCCAGTTAGGTCGCTGAAGCTCATATGTCGAACATACTTAAGTCACAGGAGATGCTCATAACTTAGGTCGCTGAAGATATTATTTCTTAGGTCACAAGGACTTTGCCGCTTCAGTTGTAGGTCGCTCAAGACTAAATCGCTCAACTCCTTAGGTCGCTCGACCTATAGGGCGCACAAGTCATTCCTGAAGCTGATTCTTCTCTTGTCTCCGAAGCTTATGCCACGTGGTGTTGATGTTTAAGGTCGTTGATACTATGTTGTAATGTGTTTGTATTTTTTTATAAGTCGTAGGTCGCGTGAGTGTTAGGTCGTGTGATGTAATGTTTGTGTTGTGCTGTTGTTATGTCGCTGCCGACCTTAGTTAGGTCGTAGGTCGTGTTTGTTAGGTCGCGTGTGTTGTATTGCTTTAGGTCGTAAATCGCATGTTATAGGTCGCAAACGACCTAAGTGTTGTACAGATTTGTGTTATGTGAGTTGTAAGCCTATAAATAGGCGGGTGGTATCACTTGTAACAGTTTAGTTGATTTTGAATAAAACTTTTGTTTGAGTGCTTTGTGCCTCTTTCTCAAATTGGTAGTTGAGTGTGATCTCCTATCTCCACCTTCAGTTAATCGAGTGCGCTCGATTCAACGATTGTTGAAGCCGATTCACGGAATCTAGTGTGCTAGATCAACGTCGAAGAATCGTAGATCTTTAAACATGGTATCGTGCGCGATCAACGTGTTTGGGATAGCTAGAATCCGGTATCTTTGGATCAACGGATTTGGGCCATTCGGTATCTTCTATACCATCGATTGCTACTTTCAACGTCACATACGTTTTGATCATTCCGCTGCTGCATCAAGATTGTTTATTAATATCTATCCGAATGTGAGAGAATTTTCTTTTTGAATTTCAAGAAATTGACTAATGATCGATTACAACGTTAAAAAATTTGAATGTTTTAAAATTCAATACAAACAAACATTAAATAAGACAAAGAATAAAGAAAAGTAAAACAATAGACTTCAAAAGGCAAATATATATTAATGAATAAAATTAATCCATTGAACCGAGAAATAACAGAAAAGATACCATAATAAAAAAACTCCAATTGATGTTAATAAACCAAATGATTTCGATTAAAAGTAGTGCTGGAATAATGGATTTATCAAATAAGACGGAATTTGTGAAGTTATAAATTATACACATTCTTCACGAAATATAATAAGTATTTTTTATCGAAATTTTGATTCTTTAATATAACATATTGAAAATATACAAAAGTCTTTAGTGTAAAAATTTGTGATTCACTAACATGGGATCCAAGTTTCTTTATAAGTGAAAAGTATGGACTACTTACTATGTAATCTTATAAATTTCATCTTCAGAATTTGGTCGCTTAATTTCCTTAAAGGGACAACGAGAATTCTCATTAAATGTGCACTTTTGGAATTCTTTATGTGATTTGTGGATTTTATTAATTCATAAGATGAATCTACGAACTCCTAAATTTCTTTGTCGAGAATGAATTATTATCTAACGATGAAGTTCATCACATCTTCATTCAAGTTAGTGAATTATTAGTTAATGAAGAGCTCGATATTATAATTTCTATCACTACCATTAGAGATAAATTTTACTAAAAAATAAAGTCCTGATCTCATATTTTGAGACATAGTTCGAATTATCTATTACATAATGATGGATTCTTTTGGATGGATCTCTGGTTTTCTTTATTATTATCTAGATGGTATTTTGTTAAAGCAGGTCACTCCTAGCTTAATGATCAACAAATTTTGTTGGATAGAATATTATTTTGGAACTTACCTTCAGTCATATTTCCAAAATGTAAACAAGTAAAGATTATGTATTATTCGGTACCATAGATTTCATCAATCAAAGACATAAACCTATTTGAATTTGGATTTCTTTTTCGAATATGAGATGTTATCTAATTAAATAAAGTCCCAACCTTTAAGCTTGAAAATTTAGATGCGAAACAGTTATTATGCGATTATGGATTTCTTCATTAAATGAGTTTTTAATCTTCTTTTTACTTATCTTGATGGTAGACTCTAAATATTGCACTTTCTTTCTTTCAACATGATCAAGATGAAGTATTATTCTATAGGCCCACTGCTACAGATACGTTTCCATGAAATTTTTGCCTAGAGATATTTCAGTGTATCATAATAGAGGAAATTTGTCGTAAGGTAGGTTGTGAAGGATTAAGAATAGATAGCAGTGATTATCAACATACGGATAAATAGATATATATTGAAAATTGAAAATTTAGAAAAGGAACATTGTTGTGAGATAGGAAAGGATCGAAGGAACTAAAGTACCAAGCACCTTCCTATATTAAAATCAATGGAATACTAAATAAAAACGGTTATTCAATCCCATATCTAAGATGTGCAACTCCAGAAAAGTTGATAAAACTATTAATGAAAATCCATAAAGAATTTTGTAGAAATTATTCCAATGATATGAAGTTGGCAAAGAAAGTAACGAGGAAGGAACATTATTTACCCCAAACAAATTAACTTCGTCACTAACCTTAGCCTTTTGACGGACGAGGAACTATTTTAGTAGGACCCTAATCAACCTCTAAAGGAGGGGCACAGTTTGCAGTAGTGGTAATTGACTACCTTACTGAATAAATGGAGGTTAAACTATCACCCAACATATATAATTATAGGAAAAGCCTTAAAGTTCGAGCATTGTTACTCGGTTCAAAATTTCAAATAAAATCATTCCCGATAATAGAACTCAAATCGAGATTGAAAAGTTCACTCATTTGGGTAAGAGAAATGAGATAACAAAGAATTTCTCAACGGAAAGTTCATCCATAGATCAATGAGGCAGTAGAAGCTACAAAAAAGACAATCAATAATATCTTGGAAAAGTGATTCGATTAGGATAGGTGAAGGAACTAGCTCTTATTTTGTAGTAATATTGGACTTGGATAAAGACAACTACTGGGTAGACAACTTCTTCACCAACATATAGGTTGAAGTAATGTTGTTAGTTAGAGTTGAAATTTCATCACATCAAATAATCACACCTGCTTATGGACTTAACTAAGAACTAAAAAGGAGATCCTTTGATTTAAATGATAAATTAAAGAATTAAATCGCGTTATGGATCGCAATATGTCGATAGAGAATCTCTAAGTACTACAATTTAATAAAAAGGAAAAGAGTTTTGAAAAGAGATGTGACACTTAGAGGAGTGATAGCAAATACCAAGAAATTCGAAAAATAGTATAATAGGATCAAATTATGAAGAACCATTTATCATTTACGAAGTAATACAACAGCAAGGACATAAAATGCCTAACATGTGAGACCATACTTTACGTTGGATGAATAAAAAGAAAAACGGATTGCAAAAAAATTGATTCTATGATAGACATCAACAAAGGTTTTAAAGTGCAGTCATCTAAAGGAGTAATGGTCAATAAAAGCCTTTGGTCCTGCCTCCGAGCCTGGCTAAAGCAACCATTTGAAGAATGGTGGTAAAAATAAGCCTTTGGACCCACCTTTGAGCCTGTCCAAACCAACCACTCAGAGAGTGGTGGTCAAATTAAGCCTTTGGTCTAGCTTTCATGCTTGGCTAAAGAATCCATCTAAGGAGTGATGGTCAACTAAGCCTTTAGTCGTGCTTTCATGCCTAGTCAAAGCAAGCAACCAAAGAGTGGTGTTCAAATTAAGCCTTCGGTCCCACTTCCATGCTTGGCCAAAGCAACCATCCAAGAAGTGATGGTTAAATCAAGCCTTTGGTCTTACTTCCACACTTGACCAAAGCAACCAACCAAAGATTGGTGGTCAAATTAAGTCTTTAGTCCCACTTCCATGCTTAAACAAACAACCATCCAAGGAGTGATGGTCAAATCAAGCTTTTGGTCCTGCCTCCACGCTTGGCTAATGCAATCGCCCAAAGAGAGGTATTAAATTAAGCCTTTGGTCCTACCTCCACGCTTAGCCGAAGCCACCATCCAAGGAATAATGGACAATAAAGATCTTGACTCAATGAATGATCTAATTAATAATACCTATCTCAAAAGAAATACTATCCATTTAGGAAATTGGCTAGAGCGATATCCATTAACATAATAAGGTTTGTTAGAATAGACAAATGCAAGAAATGAGGAAAGTCGTTATTTAAAGACAAGAGTAAAGCTTAAGTCAGAACTTCACTTAAGCTAAAGCATAAGAAAACTTCTTGTGGGGGTAAGTGTACACCCCAAAATTTGTAAAGTAAAAAATTCAAAGGCATGAAACTATTAAGGAGCAAAAGAGGCAAGATTTTCAAAAGACAGGGTTATCGCTTGATAAAATAAAGCCATCGACTGAAGCTATCATATGGAAGCTATTGTATGGTGAGATTAAGAACTATTGAAGATTCAGACATATAAAGGCTATACAAGAATGAGATATGTAAACCTATAGCATGTGGAAGTCATAAATCTATTACAGGTTGAAGTAGCAAAGCTATCATAAGTCGTATCTATCATATGTTGAAATAGCTATCGAAGGTTAAAACTATCGCGTGTTGAAGCCATAAAGCTATCGCAAGCTGAAGTGGAAAAGCTATTGCAAGTAAAAGATAACACATATTAAAGAAATAAAGTTATCGAATATTGAGTATATCAAGGGGTCATCGCATATTGAGATGAAAAGCTATCAAATATTAAAGCTACTAAATATTGAAGTTATCACATATTGAGATTATCAAATGTTAAAGCAATCACATGCTGAGATTATTAAGTATTAAACTATTGCATATTGAGATGAAGTGTTGTCGCATTTTAAGGAATGAAGCTATCGCATTTCAAGGTACAAAGTTATCGCTTGTCGAGATATAAAGCTATCAAAGGTCAAGATATGAATTTATCGAAAAGCAAGAGCTATCGTAAGCAAAGAACTATCATTGTCACAAAAGAGCTATGAAAAATATAAGAAGAAATGTTATTAAATTGTGGAAATTATTAAAGAAATAGAGAAGTTAAGGGTGTCACAATGGGATATACTTATTAGAGTATATTGATGGTTTTACATCAAAAATATCAATTAAAGAATATACAAGGGAAGAAGATATGGGCAATATTGTAATATCCCACCATTTGGGTAATTATATATTTTGGATTTATTTGAAAAATAATGATATAAAATTCAAAATTTTATTTAGTCCAAAAGTTATATGGAAATTTATTTTGTCAAAAGAAATAATATTAGTGAAATTTTGGAATTGATTTGGAAATAAAACAAATATTGTATAATTGTTGAAATTAAGAAGTTATATTTTATTAAAAGAAAAATCATTATGAGAATAAAATAAAATTTGGATAAAACGTCTCGAATTGATTTTTTAACAAATGTAAAATGTTACTTTAAATACAGTTTGACTTATAAGGCGGTTAAGGATAGCGATTAATTTAATAATAAGGAGACTTATTTTTTTTATCGAAATTAGCCACAAGAGCCTCTTTAGCAAGTGGAATTAGTTTCTAGGACACACAACTGAAATAATTACTTTCAAGAATAAAACGTAAAACAATTAGTTTCTAGGGCCTAAAAACCTATGAAATTATGTCCTTGAAAGTAATTGGACTGCTGACTTTGTCCTTGAAAGTAATTATTCTGCTGACTTTGGCCTTGAAAATAATTTCTTTGAATGTGTGTCCTAGAAACTAATTGGACTGCAAAGTTTGTCCTTCTGGTGAAATGCCCATTTTTGCCTAATAAACCAAATGAGAATGATTACTTCTTAGGAACTAAGAAAAGAATTTACCTAATAAAACAAGAAAGAATTATTAACCTTGCCTAATAAAAAGAATAGTATAATGACCAGTCTAATAAAAAAAATAGCATAATAATTCTCACCCAAGTCTATCCATATAATATTATATTTTAACATATAAGAAGAAAAGTGGAGTCTTTCAATCTTTGTATTTATCCATATAATATTATATTTAAGCTTATAAGAAGAAAAGTTGAATCTTTCTACTCTCTGATTGGACCACACTTTTATACTTATTCATATAATAATCATTATTTAACTTATACGAAGAAAATTTGAATTTTTCTACTCTCTGATTGGACTAGATTTTTCATACTTATCCATATAATTATTATATTTTAACTTAAATTCCATGCTTATTCTAGAATGTCATCATTCTATTTTAACTTATATTCCATGCTTACACTTATTCAAGCCTATCTTATGCATAATCACTATAATTTAACTTATATGTTTTCTTAACCTTAAAGTGGCCTTCTTTTAGAACCTATATAAACACCTCCAACACAAATTCATTTCATTCATGCTGAAATCAAATAACTCAACCTTTCGTTATCGTCCTTATATTTTTAGCAAAGAGAAAACCAAAATGAAATAATGAGAGTATAATCAATTTATTTTAATATATATAGTGAGTATAACCCTAAATTTCATCGATTATAACATCTTTTGAGTTTACATTGAGTATATTCATCCAATTTTGTGTTTATCCGTAGTTAGTTGATTTTAAATTGAAGTATGCAGATGGTACGCTTGTTGTTTTGAAGTTTATGATGTTATGCTAGTTTGTTTGGGTATAAATTTAAGGTTCATTGATGAATTGAAATTATTTAATTTGAACTGTCCCGATGAAAATTTTCTATGTCTATAAATGTTTATTATAAATGATGCTCTAAACTACAAGTTAATGATATGATGCATGACATGACATCTATATAAAATGGGACATGATACCATTTTAGGAATAAATAATACATTAAGAGGTTAAATACAAATGTATTTTAAAGAATTTGACCGACGAAGGAAATGAGAGTGGTGAGACTATCATATGATAGAATCCATTCAAGTGGAAAGACTTAGGGTCACACCCTTAATCGTGACCACTTGGTCCATCTTCACTTATAGTCCGAACGATCTATAGCACAAACATAACCACGGTGATAGGCGCAGTGCAAACATGAAATATGAAAGAGTTAAGAGTAATCTCATTGATGGATACATGGTGGAATGAAGATGAAGATTACATCACAACAAGATGAGCACTAATGGTGAAAGGAAGAAGATAGTGCAACTAATAGATCGTGTGGGGCACTAGTGATTACATACCTCGTATATGAATAACTTGACAGTGAAAAGTCTATCGAATACCGATTGCAACCGATAAATGTCAATAAGGGTGATATCCTACTTGACTAGAGTTGCAGCCGTGAGTCATGATGAACAAAGTCGTGACACGTGTGTTAGCACTGATTTATGAAAATGAAATGTGGGTGGGATATTGTATGGTGTGAGTGACATCGATGTGTTTGATTAAAATGTCATGTATTTACACCCGATCCCACATTTATATGTTATATTATACTCACGGTTAGATTTCTAGCCTGACTCGAGGTTTGTTGTGTTTATAACACCACCACGAGTCAGATTGAGATGTTGTATTTCCATGTTAGCCTCCAATTTGACATCGGTATGTTTTGTCTAGTGAGCAGTCCATAAGATATGTACATTAGAATAAGAGACTACTGAGTTTGAGTTTAGCAACCATCGCGTTGAGGCCAAGATCTACAACATTATTCAGTTTATTCAAAGATATGATCAAGATGAGACTAACCAAGCAGCTGTGGATATATCTAAAGATCGCAAGAAGAATAGTTACATGGACATTTTAAGTCGACAACTTTCGGAGTATATATGGTCTGTCAAGTTTTAAGTGATGTATTTTTTATTAGTCCATGTATCAGACAGGCTTTGAGATATAAAATTTCCATTTCCTCTGTGATATTGATACCTATGTCATTATTTATTTATATGTGTGCCTGATATGTGAGTTATTCAATTCTAGATTCGTGTACGTTGTCTTATGTCCAAATGAGATGCGTGCTATTTTTAGATGTATTCAATTATATAAACATATCCATGTTGACCCAAAGTAGTGTATACGAGAGATCGCTCCTTCTGTGCCCATTAATCCGAATTATCGGATGGTAAACTCCCTTTTATATTTTGACCACTAGAGCTGGGGCGTTACATCATGGTATCAGAGCTGAGGCTAAACTAGAATTGAGTAAATTAGGAACCTGAACACATTTGAGCATAGAAAAGTCAGACATAGATTATTACCTTATTAGTGTAACTAGGGTAGAGTTTGGAATAACTCGTGCATGTAATATATGAGTTAAGATTGGTGTTTTGAGGAATAAACACTGGGATAGGAATTATCTATGTATTTATGATACATGCGTATTTTTTAGTAAAGTTATGAGACATTTATCTAATAAGTGATGAATGTTGTTTATTGGAAAATGGTTAGACCTAGTAGACCTAGAATAGGTGTATCTTCTAGATCACCAAATGGTCAAAGAATTAGGTCAAAAACTCATGTGTCCAATTAACACCCTATTCCATTTGATATAAGCTACAAGGCACGTTCAAGATATAAACGATGCTAATATACATAATCTAAATCCCAAATAAGAATTTATCAGTCTCTACAATAACTACACTTGCTTGGGAGGAAAAGCATTCTCAAGAAATGAAGAAGCTATGGATGAACACTTTTGGTTGAGATCTTGTGTTAACGCTTAAAATTGAACGTTAACACCCGGTGTGTGTAATAAGGTTGTGAAAGCACCACCCGTGATACGGGAACAAGAAGTAAGCAGTAGAATAGCAGAAAAACAGTAAAAGACAGCGATTTATAGTGGTTCGGCTTAAGATCGAGCCTACGTCCACTTTGAATCCCTTTATTGCTGATTTTTGATTACAAGCTAATACAATGTACTTGTGAATACAATATACGTTGATTCCAAAACACTCTAGACTAATAGCTCAAACTCCGATGTAGAAGATCCCCTCGAATTCATGTTGAATGCGGTAGATTTCTTTCGAAGCTTGTTGTAGTGTCGTGAATGTTTGGAGTTCTTCAAGTCTCAGATGAGTAGAGAATTCTGCAGAGTAACGGCGCTTCAGAGAATGATCCAAAAGTCCTCTTGCCGTGGGAGTTATGGCCGTATTTATAGGTGTGGTTCTGGATAGAATTCAGTATCCAAGTGTTAAGTCGTCTACGACTTAAGGTACTGTTAAGTCGTTAGGTCGGCGACGACATAGGGGATCCGACTTATCTCAGTTGCACTTGGTTCTTTCTGAGCGAGTTATTTAGGTCGCGTACGACTTAGTATAAGTCGTAGGTCGGCAGCTAACATAACTTCACTTTGCTTTAGCTCGTTAAGTCGATCATCCACTTAGGTCGGTAGGTCGTATCCTGTTAAGTCGTTAGGTCGTAAGTCCTTTTAACTCCTTAGGTCGGTAGTTCCTTTCAGTAGTTAAGTCGGAACTTCCCATAGGTCAACAGCTTCTTAAGTCGTGGTAGCTCTTAAATCGGCTCTGTAATTAGGTCGTTAGACTTCTTAAGTCGGCCCACATCTTAAGTCGGTAATTGCCTTAAGTCGCTATGCTCCTTAAGTCGGTCCATCTCTTAGGTCGTTAACGAAGAGGGGTTAACATTTGCCCCTCGAAGTACATGCCTAGGTCGTAGGTCGTGTGCTTCGATCTCCTTAACTCGTGCCCTGATGAGTTGTTAGGTCGTAAGCGACTTAAGATAAGTCGTAGGTCGTTGGTCGTGGGTGTCGAATTGCCTTCCAGTGTATAAATAGCTTAGCCATTCCTCCTTCTCCTCATCTGTTCTTTTATTTGAATTCGCCATTAACGAATTCTCAAGCTTCTCAAAGACGATTTAAACCAACCGGTTGCCGATCATCCTCATTTTCTTATCACGTAAGTGGATTCGCTTGTCATCCATTCCTCAATTATCGTTGATTCACGAACTCCATTTCCCCATTTCTGACCTACGTCCTTACGCCATGTTTCATCTCGGATCTCGTTACATCGATTGTAGACAGATTTGAGATGGTTCGATGTAGTTTTTCAGACGATTTGAGAGAAGGCGATGGGTTACAGTGCTTCAGGTGAACTGATTCATGGTTTGAGATGGAATGGTAGTGCATTGGATTTGTGGTGATTCAATGGCATGGGAAGATGAGGGCTTTTGCTGATGGAGAGGCTAACGGGTTAACGGGTTAGGAGTTAGGAGTTAGGCGAACTGATGCATCGGGGAAAAATGAACGACTTAAGGCCTTGGCAATTTGAACAAGAACCACGAGACTTAACTCACGTCATAGGTGCTTAGTCGTGAACGACCTAAAGTAGGTCGTAAGTCGGCAGCGACCTAAGACTTGGCCGGTTGCACCATTCTGACATGAGACCTTTTCTCCTTACTATGCCTCACGACTTAAAGAATCAGCGACTTAGAGAACCAATGATTTAACTTAACTTGCAGCATATTCTTTGAGTCGTGGACGACTTAACTTGCACATTGTAACCTGAGGAATTTTATACCTATGCTAGGTCGTGAACGACCTAAGACTTTAAACAATTTTAACGACTTAATTTCAGCAACACAGGCTCTAGGTCGCAGCCGAGTTAGAACTTGACATATTTGCACTGCCTTGGACTCTATTTACTTGAATTGCCTGAACTTTAAACTGTTTGAACTTCTTTGCAGATTATTCCTAATGCTAAAAACCTGTCAAACACAATATTCGTAGAAAACTGGGACGAATATACTGCCATTGACTGCCCACATCGAATGACAGATTAGTCGATAAAGAAAAAATCAACTCAAACGAACTGTATGAACGAAGTGCTGTAAATTAACCAATTCAAGTGAAGTATTAAAGCAAAACTGTAATAGTCTACTGAAATTGATTTGTTTGCATTAACACTGCATTTAAGTTCTGAAATTTTATAATCGACTGATTGTCAACTAGTGTAATTCCAGTTATGTTTGCTTGCTATTTTTATTAGTTTTGCACAACACTCCACACTTTTAGGAAACGTGCACCATCACATTTGAACATCCAGTTGATTGTGTAGAATGTCTTCTCAACAAGAAGAAGCAACAGTCCAAGCTGGAGAAACTATTCCTATCCCTGCTCCATTAGCTGATCCTCTAGAACGAATCTCAACCACATTAACATATAAAGTTTTCCGCCAACTATGTACTCAGTTCGGCATTGCTGAAACGGATGCCATACTGCTTGAGAGGAGTGACACTGTTGTCATACCACCTCATGGTTTCGTTGCTGTTAATCGCCACATGTGCATGAACGGAGCCATTCCTCCATTTAACGATTTCCTTCAACAGCTTCTTCTACGATTATCTATTTCTCCCTTTCAGTTACATCCCAACGGATACGCCATCCTGTTGGGACTCTGTGTGCTATTTAGGAGGACGTTGGATCGTCTCCCAAGTTTTGACGAAGTTTGTTACCTGTGCTCTTTTACCAAAAATAAAGATCACCCTTCTATCCCAGTCGTGAGAAGTGCTAGAAACCGCAAGCTGATCATTGGTCTTCCTGACAGTGTTCACGGGTTTCTAAGCCAGTTTTTCTACGTTCATTGTCCTCCGGGATTTTATGCCATCTAGAGAGTAGGAAGTATGAACACTTACCTTTTTCCTTTCCTTATGTTTTCTGAACTCTTCGAAGACCGAATTGTCAAGTGTTAACTTCATTCTCTACTTTTTTTTCAGCGCTCCCTCCTCCTTCCAAGGATTCTGGTCACAAATCGACTTTTGAGAGGCTTATGGCCGTGACAGTTGAGGAGAGGAGTATTCAAATTCTATTGAAAGATGAGTTTTTTCATCAATTTGGACTCTTACATCCTTCTCATTCTATTCAACCTCATGAAGTTCCTGATTCTCCAACAAAGACGTCAAATGCCCCAGCCCATGCTCAAGAACTTACACTGAAAGAACCCACCATTGAGACTTCATTGGTGAAGTGTTCTACTTCTACTGACGTTGTGGGGCTGTCCAGCAAGTTAACACTTTCTCCAGTTATTGAAGAGGAAGAAAATCCTCAAATTTCTGAAAAGACGACCGATGCGGGAGTTGAAAAAGAGAGTTCTGCTGGGCATCACGGCGATGACACTTTTGATAATTTGAGCGATATAATGATAACTTCTCAGGAGCTTTTTAAAGACGACATTTCAAAAGCGATCTCTCCTGTTGTTGAAGCGACTTCTTCTTTGCAACAAACTACAACACCTTCTACACCAGTTGTCTCCATTCCCATACCACAGAGTGATTTGTAGTCTGATGCGCATAGTTTGCACGCTGCACACACTTAGGATGCTTAGCACTCTCATTCACTTAGCTTCTTCAATTTGAAGATTTTATAACTTGTCTTTTCTTTAATTTCAGGTTCTCCAATGGGGCGAAGCGGTTCACACTATGACAACTTTCAGCGCTATGGAGGGCGCGACTCTTATGATTACGGACGCTATCTCCCCATTCGTAGGGAATCTGATGAGGAGCGAGCAACTAGGAAAGCTCAAGAGAGGCGAGCTTATGAGGAGCAGTAGAGGAGGAGGGAAGAACGTCACGACTCCTCTCAAAGAGACGATGCTTCACTTAAGAGAAAGTCGCATGACGACAGAAGAAAGGGCAAAATTTCTGAAGATCCCAATAAACGGACTAGACTTGGCGAAAAGGACGCGTCTGCAATTTCTGAAAAGACTGACGTTCCTATCTCTTCTGATATCCCATCCAGCTCTCCTCCTTTAAAGAAATCTGACATCCAAGCGATCATCAGCAGGCCCCAGTATCTAGTCAAAGATGCCCCTCCAACACTTCAGAGCCGATTTCCGAATTGGTATTTAAAAGGGGTGCGTTTTGACTTGGACTTGGTACCGATCGATAAGCAAGCTATGCTTAGGAATCTTGATGCGGTTAAGCTTGATATTGAGAGGATGTCCCAATGGCAGAAACTTGTGGATGAACTCCAAAGAGTCAACCATATGAATCTTGAAAACATGCTGACTATGGAGAATGACAAGACGGAATGGGATAAAATTTGCAACCATCATGATGCGGAGATGGCTAGCATTGCAGATGACAATGCAAGACTTGAATCTGAAGTCAAGCAACTTAAGGAAAATCTCGCCACTTCTTCTGCCTCGCATACTCAAAAAGAAGAAGTTTTTCAGAAACAAGTGCGGGATGCACATGCTGCGCAAAGGGACGCCGAGATGAAACTCAAAGTTGAACAGCGTATTACTGAGAAATACCGCAAAGAAAACGCTCAGCTGCGGGAAACAGTTAACTCTCAGAACATAGAGATCGAAATGCTAAAGGCTCGACTTCTTAAAGTTGAGAAAGAGCGCGATGATGCTGTTGCTGGTCAAGTTGCAGCTGAAGAATCTCATGAAGCAACTAAAGCAACCATCAGCTCTACCTTGTTCGACTTTTACATCCACAGCGTCTTGGGGCACGGCAGTCTCTCATTCTTGGGACCAAAATATGAAATCACCCTAGCTGAAGTATGGGAGGCTGCGATCGATATGCTCGGGGGAGCTGGCTACAATGAGACGGAGCTTGAGGCACTTTACCTTGATGATGATACTCGTGCTGCTCTTGCTAGAGGAAAAGAGCAACTCGCTGAAGCTAGAGCTGGAGCAGTGGCAGAGGAGAATCCAGAAAAGAAAATATCTCTAACTACCCATGTCCACACTTCGACTTCGACCGACGTTGATATCGTCGGTTCCAGCTCTCACTCCCCACCTCCTGCAAAAGACGTTGAGGCTTAAGCCCGTTACTACCAAGTCTCCCCTTACTCAAATCGAGGAGAAGAGCCAAGAAGACATTGAGGCTGAAAAATTTGAAATTGAACTGTCAAAACCGACTTCTCCAGGTAACTTCGATTCAGATCTGGCTCAAGTGGATTATTCATTCGATTCAATTGATCTTGATGAGTTTCTCGCTTATTACTTAAGTCCTGGTGATCCAATATCTTCTCTTTTTTCAGAGAGTACTGACTTTAACTTCTTTTCTTCTGTAGCGGAAGCACCGACCATTGTGCATTCTTCTCCTCTTCCAGCTATTCCCCCTCCATCTCTTCAAGTCACTCCTGCTTCTCAACCAAGGTCGCAGGAAGAACAGATAGAAGCTCTTCAGGGCTTGGAGGATCCACCTGCTTCTCAAGAACAGAAAGCAGAAGATCTTGAGGACAGTGAGAAGACCCCGGAGCAGTCTCTTGATGATAACACAACACTATCTTCGCTGCTTACTCCGGGAAGTGAGTCCTCTTCGAAGAGGAAAGGGAAGCGTGCTCTTAGGAAGAAGAAGAAAAGAGCTTCAGTTGGAGAAGACAAAATAGAAGAAGATCTGACTACTCCTCCTTCTCCTCCGCCCCCGACCCGTCCACAACGGCTTCCAAAACTATTAATCAAGCCAGGAAAGAGCTCTAAGGGTGGCCGGAAGAAGGAATGATAAGCTGGACTTCATGCTTCTTGTTTTGCTTTTTTTTGCATGTATCGACCGGAGATTGTGCGGGTACCGGTCCCCGCTTTTTTTGAGATCTGCACATGTAAAGAATTTTCATAGTATTGAATAAAATAATACTTTTACTTGTACCAATTCTTGTGTATGTCAGAATGCATTTATTTCTTATTTTAGTGTAGAATAAATGATTCTTTTTACTTGTACAAACTTTTTGTCTGTGTTTGAGAATGCATTTATTCTACATCTTTTTTGCGTGATATTGTAATGAACTTGTGGTATGTTGCTTGACCAGTATTTTTATTGGTGTAGCTATATTACATGATGTTGCCCCCATACCATAAGTGCATTGTAACATCTTTTGTTTTGGCGAGACTTGTACTCTTATTTTGATGTAGAATAACTGTTCCGTTTTTGTGGAAAAATTATTCTTCTTTAATGGAGTGTGTCTCGTTTTTTTGGAGAAGTTTTTTTTACGCTTCGACCTTCGGAGATGGTCACTTTATATTTTTGAAAAGTGAATTCCCTTACACGGTAAAGCGGGCCTCTGAAGAGAGCTTTATGTAGTACTTCAATTTTTAGAGAGAATTTTTCAAGATGAACGAGTTATTCTTCCTTTAGGAATTGAAGTGTGCCTTAAAAGAGGGCTTTTTCTTTTTTATTTGTTGTGCCTCGTTGGAGGGATTTTTGTTTGATTCGCTTGAAATTACTTTCTCACAGTTGAATGGACCTACGGGGCAGACACAAACTGTCTGGTCGGATGTTCGTTTGTATGAACGATTGCGACCGATTAGCAAGAGTCTTGTTCCTTCTGCTTGGGAAGGTGCCCTTATAGTAGTTCCGTCAACTTTATTGTTTGAAAAGAGCATTTCATTCTTGGGACGTGCCTTCGAAGAGGTCTTGTGCCTCCGAAGAGGTCTTGTGCCTCCGGAGAGGTCTAGTATGTGCCTTTGGGAAGGCATGTGCCTCGTAAGAGGGCTTTTGGTGCCTTGGGAGAGGTCTTCTGCCTCCGAAGAGGGCAGCGTGCCTCCGAAGAGGTCTTGTGCCTCCGGAGAGGTCTTTTATTTGATTGCCTGAAAGTTATTTTCTCACAGCTAAATGGATCCATGGGGCAGACGCAAGTTATTTAATTGGATGTTCGTTCACACAAACAATTGCAATTAGTTAACAAAGGCCTTGTGCCTCGGTGGTTCCACCAACCTTTTTGTTGAGAAGAGCACTTCCATTTATTGGCGTGCCTCCGAAGAGGGCTTATGCCTCTGTAGAGGTCTTTTATCCTCCGAAGAGTTGCGCCTCCGAAGAGGTCTTGTGCCTCTAAAGAGAACTTGTGCCTCCGAAGAGGGCTTTTGTTGATTGGCCCACCCATGTTTCTTCGTCGTTTGCTCATTAATGGTCCCCTATTACTGTCTCTGAGCTTGTGTTCCTTTCTTTTTGCAAGTAGTTTGCTTCATCCAAAGAAGTGAACTTCACTGTTGAGTGATTCCACGGGGCAGGCGCGAGCTATCTAATCAGATGTCTGTCTTGTGCAGACGATCGTAATTAGTTAACAAGTGTCTGGTTCCTTTTCTTTGGAAAAGTATCCCTTCGGTGGAATCCTCAATTTTTTGTGTAAAGTTCATCTTGTGTTGGATTTGAATTTGGAACTTTTTGTGGCTTGAAATTCGTTTATTGATTGATTTACGGGGCTCACTTGGCATTGCAATGGGTAAGCTTTGTTTTAATGACCTGCAATGTTAAATCGATATTTTAGCAATACATTTAGGGTATTTATACATCGAAATGAAACAGGCATTTTATAATAATTAAGAACACAGAATTTATAGTGGTTCGGCCAAAAACTGGGCCTACATCCACTTTATAGCTCTTTTATTGATCATCACTGATTTTACAATACAATTGATACATCTATTTTTACAATTTCAAACATCGCTTCTAAGTAAAATATGGACGCAAGTGATTGTTGTTCCAGGCTCTCGGGATTGGATCTCCTTCGACAGTTGTGAGTTTGAAGGTGCCATCAAGAAGTTTATTGCCTATGACATATGGCCCTTCCCAATTTGGTCCAAACACTCCAGTTGCTGTCATGATCCTCTTCAAGACTAAGTCCCCAATTTCAAAGCTTCATTGACGGACTTTAGAATTGAAATGCCTTGCTATCCTTTGCTGATGGGCCGCAACTCTGAGTCTGGCTTCTTCCCTTCTTTCATCAAGGAAGTCAAGTGCTTCGAGTTGCAACTTTTCTTTTTCAGCCTGGTTGAAATGAATTCTCCTGTGTGAAGGAACTTCTAATTCTACCGGAATCATTGCTCCTGATCCGTATGCCAATGAGAATGGAGTGTGCCCAGTCGTAGTTTTATGAGTTGTTCTGTATGCCCATAGTGCTAGTGGTAGCTTATCAACCCATCCACTTTTTGCTTTTTCAAGCTGTTTTTTGATGGTTGACTTGATAATTTTGTTTACCGCCTCCACTTGCCCGTTTGCCTGCGGATGAGCCACTGCTGAGAAGCTTTTTTGGATTTTGAATTGCTTGCAAAAGTTTTGGAACTCTTCGCTTTCGAATTGAGTACCGTTGTCTGTGATTATTTTCTGTGGCACACCATACCTGCAAATGATATTTTTAGTTACAAAATTTATCATCTTTTTAGAGGTAATAGTAGCCAAAGGTTCAGCTTCAGCCCAATTAGTGAAATAATCAACAGCAACAATATCATATTTGATCCCTGACTTGGCAATTGGTAAAGGTCTGATTAGATCTATCCCCCAAATGGAAAATGGCCATGGACTGACCATCTGTGTTAGTTCAATGGAGGTTCTCTTGGAATTTTAGCAAATCTCTGGCACTTGTCGCATTTTCGGGAGAAGATAGCGGCATCTCGATTAATATCTGGCCAGAAATACCCATACCGGAGAACTTTCTTGGCAAGAGTTTGGCCTCTTGAATGATCCCCACATTCTCCTCCGTGCACCTCTGCTAAAATGGTCTTAGCTTCTTCCTTGGTTACACATCGGAGTAATGGCATTAAGAATCCCCGCCTGTATAACCGACCATCTTGAATTACATATCTTGATGCTTTCCTTAACAGTTTTCGACGTTCTTTAGAATTTTCTGGCAAGGAACCGTTGAGTAGATATTCTCTGATCGGGGTCATCCATGATTCTTGTTCTTGAGATACAGCCATGATCCAGTCGATATCCATTTCATCGGTGCTTGGAGCTGATAAGACCTCCACAGGAACCAATCCCAATAATTGAGCTTCTCCGGAACTCGAATACTTTGCGAGAGAATCTACCTTCATATTTTCCTCTCGAGGTATGTGGCTTATCGAATAGTGATCGAAATCGTCGAGAAGCTCAGAAGCCTTTGACAAGTAAGCAGGCAGATTTCCCCCTTTAGCTTGAAACTCCTTCTCGACTTGACACACAATAAGCTGAGAATCACTGAAGATTTG
Organism: Allium fistulosum; assembly: GCA_030737815.1. Classification (NCBI taxonomy): domain Eukaryota; kingdom Viridiplantae; phylum Streptophyta; class Magnoliopsida; order Asparagales; family Amaryllidaceae; genus Allium; species Allium fistulosum. Next base: position 1,048,783,360 of record CM060903.1, read on the forward strand.
CAATGGTTTGATGTTGAGTTCCTTTGCAATCTTTAATCCAGCAATTAGAGCTTCATATTCTGCTTCATTGTTTGTAGAAGGAAATTCCAATCTTAGTGCGTAACATAATGATCGCCCTTCGGGGGTTTCAAGCACAACCCTAGCTCCGGAACAGTAATCATTTCTTGAGCCATCAACATATAACTTCCATCTGGTTGGGATGTCAACTGTAACCTCTTCTTCACTATCACCCTTATCTGTGTACTCTTCAATGAAATCTGCTAAAGCTTGTCCAGTGATCGCTCTTCGGGGATGATAGGCGATATCATATTGGCTAAGTTCAATATTCCACTTCAGGAGACGACCCGAAGTTTCAGGGCGAAATAGGACTTGCTTTAGGGGCTGATCAGTGAGAACTTTGATAGGGTGAGCTTGAAAATATGGTCTCAACTTTCTGGAAGAAATTAGTAAACAATAAGCGAGCTTTTCTAGCTTTGAGTAATTCATTTATGCCCCAGTGAATCTTTTGCTGATATAGTAGACTGGGCGTTGAACTTTTGCATCCTCCTACACTAATGTTGCACTCAGGGCATGAGATGAAACTGCCAAGTATATGAAAAGATCTTCGCCATTGTTGGGCTTGGAAAGTATCGGAGGCGCTTCCATGTGACGGATTAGTTCATCGAAAGCTTTCTGGCATTCAGGAGTCCATTCGAAGTTTTTCTTTCCTTTCTTTAGAGCATCGAAGAAAGGAATGCATTTATCAGTGGCTTTGGACTTTCTAGTAGTAAAGTCCAACATCGGCGACGAAGCTTGTATCTTCTTGATCCGACTCATGCATCATAATCTGGTTATACTCAGAGTAAGCATCCATAAAAGACAACAATTCATGCCCAGCAGTTCCATCTACCAGTTGATCGATCCTTGGCAACGGGAAGCAATCTTTGGGACAAGCTTTGTTTAAATCTGAGAAATCAATGCATACTCTCCATTTTCCATTTGCTTTCTTAACCAATTCTGGATTTGAAACCCAATTTGGATATGTGGACTCTTTGATGAAACAATTCTCCATGAGTCGGTCTATTTCTTCCTTTAGTGCTGCTGACCGTTCTGGACCTTGGGTTCTTCTTTTTTGTTTCACATGTGTGAATTTTGGATCTATATTCAGGGTATGTACAGCAATCTCCGGAGATATTCCACACATATCGGCGTGACTCCAAGCGAATACGTCCAGATTTGCTTTCAAAAAAGATATCAGCATATTTTGAACTGTTACACTTAGTTGCGAACCCACATTTAGCACTTTATTCGGGTCTTTAAGATCAACGGGTACTGGTACCGTTACTTCCATCGGCACCACTCTATTCTCCCCTGCACTGGCTTTTCTGGGATCCATTTCTCTCCTTGCACCACTATGCTCGCCAGTGTAGGGGCCACCCTGTACTTGCTACAAGGTTGGCTTTTTGATGCGGAGCGGAGCTGCCGCATCTTTTCCCATCTCTCTCTTTCTTGCTTCCCGAAGCTCTATCAAATAACACTCCCGCCCAGCGTTTTGATCCTTTTTAAGGACACTAACCCCATTATCTGTAGGGAATTTCATAGTTATGCACCATGGGGCGAGAATGACTTTGATCGCCGCTAAAGTTGGCCGGCCTAAGAAGGCATTATAGGTAGAAAATCCGTCAACAATTACAAAAGTCTGTTTTGGAACCACCTTTTTCTGTCCGTTCCCAAGTTCCACGAACAAATCAACAGTTCCAATTGGCTGCTGCGGTTCTCCTGTAAACCCAACAATTTTTTGCGACGAAGACTGAACATCGGTTATTGGAATCTTCATTTGATCAAATGTCTTCTTAAAGAGTATATTGCAAGAGGCGCCGCAATCAACAAGCACCCGCCTTACAATAGCTGGCCCAATTCCTGCGGAAATAACCAAGGGATCCACGGTTGGAGCTTCAATACCCATAGAATCCCTAGCTTTAAACACGATGTCTTCGTTAGAAGTTCTCTGTTGTTTCAAGGGTGCAGCGTCTTCCAAAACAAAAACATCCTCGTCTGCTGGAGTATATTTCAAAGCACGAGCATACCTTTCCATTTCACCCCAGCTTCTGCCTGTTGGGTGTGGGCCTCCTGTGATCACATTGATTACAGGCCTTTCAGATTCATGCGCAATAGTACCCTCACCTGATCCAGATGGGTGAGCAGGGGTTGCTGCCCCTGAGCAGACGAAGTTGAGTCATTCCTGTTCTTTTTAACATACTGTTGCAGCTTATTTTCTCTTAGCAACTCTTCAATCAAGCTCTTTAAGTGACGACATTCGTTGGTATCGTGGCCATGTTGGTTATGAAACCGACAAAATTTTCCATTTCACATAGCTCCCTTTCCAGGTTTTATTTCAGCCGGTTTAGGATAATTCATGGCATCTTTGGTGGCAAAGAAGATATTTTCTGGAGTGTCGGTTAAAGGAGTGAAATCTGAGGATTTCAAGAAACGAGGTTTCTTTATATCCTTTTGTTTCTTTCCATCATTATTCTTCCTTTTCTGACTTCCGAAATCTTTCTTCGCTGAGACAACAACGTTATTTTGTACTCCTGTTGCTACCACTTTCACTGGTGCAAGAAGGCTATCTAAGCGCATGAACTCATCAGCTTTCTTATAAAAAATTTCAAGTGAATTTGGTTCCTTCATTTTCAGCCATTTCCCAAATTCACTTGTCTTATCGATAGCACACATCAAATAAGTCAAAACCATTCGTGGCTCCGCGTTGTCCACTTCAGCCAGAGCTATGTTGAAGCGATTCAAGAAGGATTTAATCGACTCTCCCGGATTCTGCTCGAGACTAGATAATGACATTATGTCTTTTGCCTTTGACGCGTACAGTCTGAATTACTCCTTAAACTTCCGGGTTAAATCAAAAAACTGGTCTACAGATCGAACAAGGAGCTTGGTAAACCAAAGAAGTGCCACTCCTTACAAGTATACCGGGAAATACCGACATTTAATCTCATCAGTTGCTCTGGCGCTGGTCATGTGCCAATCATATTTGTATAAGAATTGATTTAGGTCGCTTGTCCCCCGATAAGCAGGAATGGTAGGGGGAACAAATTTTCTAGGAAACTCAGCTTTCAGAATCCTCTTAGTGAACGGAGTTTTACTCGGAGCAAATCCCCAATCGCTCTCGTCTTCATTTCTCTGCATGCTTTCTTTAATTATTTGCCGAATCATGCCAGAGAGATACTCCTCATTATTTAGTGACTTTGCAGAGTAGGCTTCGGCCATTTTCACGGAAGTTTGTCCGGGCAAACGTTCGGGGAGAACTGGCGATGGCCTGGATCCTTCAGCTTGGAGAGGTGCCCCTTCAGCGGCACCAGATCCCCCTTGAGGAATATTTCTCCTTTCGGAGTTGTGAACAACATCAGCAAAGTTTTCTTCATTATTTACTGGTCTCTGATTAGCCCCGAGCAAAGCATTCAGCTTTTCCATCATTAGAGTATTCTGAGTTTCAATCTACTGATACAATCCAGACACAGCAGCATCTAACTCTTCTCGTGTCACTCCGACGCTTGGAGCTGCTTGACTGGGAGAAGGAGAAGTGGCTGTATTATCGTGAGCATCATCGGATCTAATAGATTTGCATTTTCTTCCAGGAGCCATTATATCTGACAGGGTTCTGGTCTTGAAGGAAATTTTCTCTACAAATACTCGTGAAGCAATGATAACAAAACTCCTGAGTTAGGTTCTCAGTGAAAGCACCAAAATGTTAATTCTTAAAATTGAACGTTAACACCCGGTGTGTGTAATAAGGTTGTGAAAGCACCACCAGTGATACGGGAACAAGAAGTAAGTAGTAGAATAGCAGAAAAACAGTAAAAGACAGCGATTTATAGTGGTTCGGCTTAAGATCGAGCCTACGTCCACTTTGAATCCCTTTATTGCAGATTTTTGATTACAAGCTAATACAATGCACTTGTGAATACAATATACGTTAATTCCAAAACACTCTAGACTAATAGCTCAAACTCCGATGTAGAAGATCCCCTCGAATTCATGTTGAATGCGGTAGATTTCTTTCGAAGCTTGTTGTAGTGTCGTGAATGTTTGGAGTTCTTCAAGTCTCAGATGAGTAGAGAATTCTGCAGAGTAACGGCGCTTCAGAGAATGATCCAAAAGTCCTCTTGTCGTTGGAGTTATGGCCGTATTTATAGGGGTGGTTCTGGACAGAATTCAGTCTCCAAGTGTTAAGTCGTCTACGACTTAAGGTACTGTTAAGTCGTTAGGTCGGCGACGACATAGGGGATCCGACTTATATCAGTTGCACTTGGTTCTTTCTGAGCGAGTTATTTAGGTCGCGTATGACTTAGTATAAGTCGTAGGTCGGCAGCTAACATAACTTCACTTTGCTTTAGCTCGTTAAGTCGATCATCCACTTAGGTCGGTAGGTCGTATCCTGTTAAGTCGTTAGGTCGTAAGTCCTTTTAACTCCTTAGGTCGGTAGTTCCTTTCAGTAGTTAAGTCGGAACTTCCCATAGGTCGGCAGCTTCTTAAGTCGTGGTAGCTCTTAAATCGGCTCTGTAATTAGGTCGTTAGACTTCTTAAGTCGGCCCACATCTTAAGTTGGTAATTGCCTTAAGTCGCTATGCTCCTTAAGTCGGTCCATCTCTTAGGTCGTTAACGAAGAGGGGTTAACATCTTGTGTAAGGATTTTTAATGATTTAGGATTGATAGACCAAAAGAAAAGAAGAATGGTGTCCCGTCAATTACAATCTAGTGCTTTAGACTGGTACGATGCCATAATCCAAAATTCCAAAAGAAGAAATCTATTGATAAAAATCAAAAGAAGTGTTATTATTCTTGAAACATGGGTCATTATGCCAACAAATGTAGAAAGAGAGAATATGATCATTTGAAGAAATGTTATAACTATGAGGAAATTGGTCATATAGCTGGACAATGCAAGAAGCCCAAAGTACAAACCGAATTAAAGATATTAATAGTTAATGAACCTAGTTCACTACCAGATAAAGGGAAGCAAGTCTTAGTCTTAAAAGTATGCTTCCTTAAGAATGAAATTTTGAGATATTTGGATTACCGAATTTAATAGAAGAAATTTTTTGTTGCTTAAATGGATTTTAAAATATGGGATGAATAGATAAGTTATATAAGACCCTAATCTAAATCCCGTGATAGAGATACATCACAAAGATAAATGTGATGAAATGGATTTGGGTAAAAAGATCTAGTAGTGATAAGAGTACGCGGCGAAAGCTGATATATTTGTTTCTAACTGTGGATAATTAATTATTTGAGATTTCATGAATGTATTTCGTGTTTAGTAGTGTCAAGTTTAACTTAGAATATGAATTCTGAAAGAGGTGTCATCACTCAAAGAAGTATGAACCCACTTAAATCTGGATGAAATAGATTAGGTTCAAATTATTACTCGATGATATTTAACTTGTCTGAATAAAGCAGAAGCCAGTGATTTTCCAAGTTAAACTACAAGGGAATTAAATAAGTTTTATCTATAAGAAAAGAATAATACTGGGAATTTGATTGTGTTATTTTATCTGTTGAGTGGTTATGAATTCGGGTCGATATGTCTGATCAGCTTCATCAATAGGGATTCCTAAACACGAAAATGAGATATTTCGACATAGTAGAATTCCAAGTAAGAAGTATTATTCCTAGAATGAATTGATTTAAATTTCATCAAACTCAAATACTATGTGATAAGAAAATAATAACTCTTCAGTATTTCGATCACATAGAGAGGCTCTTAATTGCACTTAAAGCAATCCAAATTATTTTCTATGAGCTATGCAATCTCAAGAAAACAAAACTAGATATATTTTAACAATCGGAGATTTTTTATTTGGTTTAGTTATGGATCTACCATTCATAAGGAACATAACTTAAGTTTAATTAAATCCGGTATTTGGACGAAGAATTGGGTTAGAGAATTTTCAGAAGAGTAAAAGACCTTGAAATAACTGTTTCCTTAAAAATTTGAAAGTAGTAAAACACAAATATTCCAGAAATTTCTGTAGACTCGAGAAAGCTGGAGTGGAAGTAGGATATATGAAGGACTGAGTATCCTAATAAACCCAAGAAGACTCTCGATGAGTATCATTGGTTAATCCAAGTATAAAGAGGTAAAGAAAAATATTCAATCAACTCCCTTAGGGTATAATAGTTCAAGTATACCGAACTATAAAAGATACAAAATTTGAGAAATAAGAACGTGCATTTTAGAACTTGGAGGTTCATGTAGTCAAATTCTCCTATAATAATAGTTTTTAGTATAGTATTAACATTGGCAGCATTTGAAACTTTTGTACGGAAGGCCATGTCGATCACCAGCCTGTTGGTTAGAAATAGGAGATAAATTAATATTAGGTCCTGAACTAGTAAAAGAAACGACTGGGAAGATAAAAATCATTCAAAATAGAATGAAAACGGCTTAGTTAAGGCAGAAGAGTTATGCTGATAAATGATGAAAAGATTTGGAATTTTTTTATTAGAGAGGGTATTTTTGAAAATATCCCCAACAAAAGGCGTAGTCAGATTCAACAAAGCAAGAAAGCTTGCATCTCGATTTATTATTGGTCCCTATCCTATTATCGAACAAGTAGGACCACTTGCTTATAAAATGAAACTGCCCGAATGTCTATTTGGTGTCTCTAATGTGTTTCACTTTTCACAATTAAGGAAATGTATTCAAGACCCATACAGTATAATGTATCCTAGATGGATTCGAGAATTAGAATTGCAACCCAATCTATCATACTATACAAAATATTCATGAATTTTAGATTCGAAGGTAAAGATGTTAAGGAATAAGCAAGTTCCACTAGTCAAAGTTCAATGGTCGAGTGATCCCAAAGATTGTACTTTGGAAATGGAAAAGAAAATTAAAAAGTCACATCCCGAGTTGTTTGTAACCCAATAGGTATGATTTAATGATTTAATTTGTTGAGTCATGGATGTTTGAATTCAACTAATTATTGTGTGCCTATGTAGATAATACAATACTCTTTGATAAATTACGATGACACAAATTCTTTAAGAAGGGGAGTCCATAAGATCCCGCTATTTGGTTAATTATGTATTTTGGATTTATTTGAAAAATAAAGATTAAAAATTCAAAATTTTATTTTGTCCAAAAGTTCTATAGAAATTTATTTTATCAAAAGAAATAATATTAGTGAAATTTTAGGATTAATTTGGAAATAAAACGAATATTTTATAATTATTGAAAATTAAAAAGTGATATTTTATTAAAAGGAAAATCGTTATGAGAATAAAATAAAGTTTGGATAAAATGTCTCAAATGGATTTTTTTTAAACAAATGTAAAATGTTAGTTTAAAGACGGTTCGTGTTATAATACGGCTAAGGGTCTCGATTAATTTAAGAATAAGGAGACTATTATTTTCTTTGCTTATTATGATTACTTCTTAAAAATTTAAAAAAGAATTTACCTAATAAAACAAGAAAGAATTATCAACCTTGTTTAATAAAACAAAATAGTATAATGACCAGTCTAATAAAACAAAATAGCATGATGATTCTCATTCAAGTTTATCCACATAATATTATATTTTAACTTATAAGAAGAAAAGTGGAATCATTCTATCTTTATACTTATCCATCTAATATCATATTTAGACTTATAAGAAGATAAGTTGAATCTTTCTACTCTCTAATAGGGACCACTATTATGCTTGTCCACATAATAATTATGTTTTAACATATAAGAACAAAATTTGAATTTGTCTACTCTTTCATTGGACTAGACATTTTATACTTATCCATATAATTACTATATTTTAACTTATATTTCATGCTTATCCTAGAATGTTATCATTCTATTTTAACTTATATTCCATGCTTATCCTTATTCAAGCCTATCCAAGAGATAATCATTATAATTTAACTTATACATTTTCTTAAACCTAAAGCAACCTTCGTTTTAAACTTATATAAACACCTCCAACACCAATTCATTTCATTCATACTAGAATCCAATAGCTCAACCATCCGTTATTGTCTTTATATTTCTAGCAAAGGGCAAAACAAAGTGAAATAATGTGAGTATAATCAATTTATTTTAACACCTATAGTGAGTATAACCCTATTTTTTATCGATTATAACATCTTTTGAGTTTACATTTGGTATATTCATCCAATTTTATGTTTATCCATTGTTAGTTGATTTTAAATTGATGTATGCATATGTTGTGCTTGTTATTTTAAAGTTCATGATGCTATGCTAGTTTGTTTGGGTATAAATTTAAGGTTCGTTGATGGATTGAAGTTATTTAATTTAGATTGTCCCGATGAAAATTTTCTATGTTAATGATATGATGCATGAACACGACATCTATATAAAATGGGACATGATACCATTTTGGGAATAAATGGTACATTGAGAGGTTAAATACAAATGAATTTTAATGAATTTAACCGACGAAGCAAACGAGACGAGGTGAGACTATAAGAGGATAAAATCCATCCAAGCGGACAGATTTAAGGTCGCACCCTTAATCATAACAACTTGGTCCCTCATCACTTATTGTCTAAACGATCTTTTGCATGGACACAACCACGGTGACAGGCACAGTGCAAACGGGGAAAGAGAAAGAGTTAAGAGTAATCTCATTAATGGATACATAGTGGAACGAAGATGAAAATTATAGCACAAAGAGTGAGCACCAATGGTGAATGGGAGAAGATAGTGCAACTAATAGATCGTATAAGAGCACCAACAATATCTGTCGGAAGGTATATGGATGAAAAGGCCTTGATATCGATTCAAGGCAGAGTCTAGTAAGAGTGAATAATGAGTAGAATTCACTAGTGATTACAGGACCTCGTATATGAATAACTTGACAGTGAAAAGTCTATCGACTAACAATTGCAACTGATAAATGTGAATAGGGTGTGATATCCCAGTTGACTAGAGTTGCAGCCATGAGTCACGATGAACAAAGTCATGACACGTATGTTAGCACTAGTTTATGAAAATGAAATGTGGGCAAAATATTTTATGGTGTGATTTACATCGATATGTTTAATTAAAATGTCACGTATTTATACCCGACATCGCACTTGTATGTTATATTATACTCACAACTAGATTTCTTGCCTGACTCGAGGTTTGTTCTGTTCATAACAACGCCTTGAGTTAGACTGAGGTGTTGTCTTTTCTAGGTCAGCCTCCTATTTGACGTCAGTCTGTTTTGTTTAGCAAGAAAACTATAGAATATGTATATTAAAATAGGAGACTACTAAGTTTGAGTTTAGCAACCATAACCTTGAGGCAAAGATCTACATCACTATTCAGTTTATTCAAAGATATGATCAAGATGAGACTAACCTAGCAGCTGTGGATATATCTATAGATTGATCGCAAGAAGAATCGTTACATGAGCATTTGCAGTCGATAGCTTTTGGAGTATATATGGTCTTTTGAGTTATAAGTGATGTATTTTTTATTAGTCCATGTATCAGACAAGCTTTGAGATATAGATATTTTCCATTTCCTCCGTGATATTGATACCTATGTCATCATTTATTTATATGTGTTCCTGACATGTGTGTTATTCAATTATAGATTCATGTACATTGTCTTGTGTTGAGATGAGATATGTACTATTTAAGATGTATTCAGGTATTTAAATGTATTCGTGTTGACCTAATGTAGTGTATACGAGAGACCGCTTTTTTCGGGCCTATTGATCCAAGTTATCGGATAGTAAACTCCCTCTGATATTTCGGCCACTGGAGCCAAGGCATTACAGCATGATATCACTGTGCGACCCGGATTTTCGAACCAGTCAAAATTGCCGAAAATATGTTCGTTCTAAAACTACGAATGAAAACTACCATTTTAACAAATCATAATCTGATAAATATACAACATACTAAATGTATAGGATACAAATTTCAATATTATAACTTATCAAAGTAATCGTTTATTCTATATAGTGCGTTTTAATACATACCAAACTCAAGTACTATAAATCTACCATTGTACAACTTTGATGTGAGAGACAACAATATCCATTCCTACGAACAACTATGATGACCCACCTTTCTGACTCCTAAAGACGACACTAAATACATCTACAGTATTCATGTGCTGATCATTTAAGCATCGGGAAGACAGATTGTCGGGGTTAATAAAATAAAGAACAATAGTATCTCACAACGAAAGGATCATATATAATATAAACAACCAGTAGTACATTAGGTTACTCTCAAAATACAAGGTTTATCAGTGTTATAAAGGTGTACTAACTTTTAGCATGGACAGTTATAACAGCATGTCCTTACATATATACTAATAGTGCAGCGGAAAACAAAATAGCTATAACTTCAGAAGCCTCCTGCTCACCGTCCATTAGTTCTAAAACATCAAAAAGGTAACCTCCGTTTCTCAGCCTACTCAAATGAGTACCTAAGAGTTTAAGGGAAAATAAGCTTTGTGTTTGACAAGGTCTAGTATGAGAAACTCAAGACATATGTGTAAACATATAAACACATTTTGAGACCATGTCGTAGAATGGAATGGCTTTCCCCTCACAAGAACCAAAACTATTTTATTTTATAAGTAAATAAGGGTGATATATAGATAGTGTCTAATGTGTGAAAAATAAATATATAAAATAGTTATGATGCTTGCATCTCAACAGTGTTCAGGTATACATCTAAATCTTAATGGCGACGTTCGATAAATGGATTTCCAAGGAAGAGCCAATAGTACTTCGTGAACTTTGTCCAACATGACAAAGGTAGGGGCTCCCTACCGAATGCACAATATAACTCTGGAGCAATATACCTAAGAGCGCATGTAATTTAGGTCACTCTCGGATGTTAGTGAGCCAGCCCACGTTTATCATAAAGCTGAATATATCATATTTGTGTGCATATAACCAAAATCTTCTTTAGAAAAGGAAAGACATACACTAATGGTAGCGATCCACATAGCTCGACCTCCCATATGCCCCAGTTTTAGTCATTTCCCAGCTCGAGGTATGTGTTCGAGTTGTCTTTCCAGCAAAACATAGGAATGTAACCTTGCCCTTTCCTTTGGAATCACCATTAAGATACGCTGTATAATAGGTCTGGAAAACCGAGTAATTCACAAGGATGTTCTCCTTCGGAATAATCCTCCAGATAGGTAGTAACATAGGTCCAACAACCTAAACAGAATCCTCTTTATAGATCTTCAAAAGTATCTTCATTCGATTTAACGTATTTTCAAATGTGTAAGTGGATTTTGTTACGTATACCTACGGATGCTTATCTAGCTTTGGACTCTTCAAAACTATCATATAGTGAATTTACGGTTAACTCAATTCCGGTTCTTATGGAAATAAACGACAACCTATAAGGTAAAGCCTTACCGAGAGTACATCCCTACACTTTGCCCTTAAAGAGAAAGACGAGTTTATATGTATAGTAGAGCCTCACCGGGAGGATATCCATATCGTATAAACTTTGCATCTCTTTTATATATTTCCAAAGCTAAAGTTCATGTTTGATATTTGAGAAGTCAACTATCTGGTTATGTCCAAAAAAATAATATTTATAATCATTTCATTTATTCATACGATGTTTTACTTATTTTTCAAACACTTACATATAATACTCAAATTTAAGGATCAACCTTTAAGACTTACTCCATCCGACGGGCTAGGCTAGTAGCCAAGGAGGGGTGAATACTGGTAATCGAATCCCAAGCCTAGGCACTTCTATTCTAAGACACCCATCGGATAGAGAAGTTTATTAGTTGGTCCAAAATATTATCTTAATCTATAAACCATTGGTTTTACAAGAAAAATGCTATTAAAATTTTTGTTATCAAAACATACAAACCTTTTATTTAAATTACCAAGCGTTTTCCAAACTCTTTTCATACTTCAAATTATTTTAAAGTACTCTTAGTCATAGTATAAGTATGCATACAAATTGAATTGTAAAGATAATACAGTTAAAATTGTATATAAGGAGGTTAAAACAATTGTTATAGCAAAGTGCTATCAAAATGGCTCAAATAAGCTTTATATTGTTCTACCTTTTGCTAGCTTTTCTTTATAACTTTAAACATTTTGTAAACAAGTTCTTTGCTATAAACTAAATTACTTTGAGTTAGGAATACATTAATGTTATAATTTCCCAAAGTATACCAACATGTCATTGCTTTGAAATGATTCAAAATAAAAGTATTTCAAAGTGTATCCATAGCGACTTTTTAGCTTTCTAACTTCAAACTCTTAGTTAATTTTTTATAGGCAACTCCAACAATCATGTAAACACAAGGCATAGGCCATAACACAAGTTTAGGAAGATGATATAATTGAAGTTATAGCATATAGAGTTTTCATATACTTTTGGAAGTAAGGTGATCCAAAGTTAGCATATTCATTAGTAAAGGTTTATAACACCATAATAACTTGCATATGAATCATATTTTATCAGTATTAAATGGTGAAAATCTCGCTTATCCTCTAGTTAAGCCTTAGATCAAGCCTCCTAATCCCTTAGAAACTGGCTACCAAGTCCAACAGCAAAGCAAAAACCACCTCCTTCCAAGATACTCTCGTTCTTCCCTTCTAGCCATACTTTAACTCCTTTTATCCAAGAAAAAGGGTCATGCTTTTTTGGATGTGTAGAAAATAGTTTAAAGATAAGAGAAATTTTATGAAAATAACTTAAACTATAAAAAAATTTCCTTTCCTTCTACATAGCTTGGCTATTTATAGGTGATCCAGAGGAGGGTACTTTGGTCATTTCCTAACCCCTTATAGCTTAATTTGATTCGACCACATTTTGGTCCAATAGGTACCATCCTTACCAACTATAGCTTAACCCGATTCTACCAGATTTTGGTCCAATGGTAGACAACTGGATGGCATAACCTGATTCGACCATTTTTTCATCCGCATGGCTTAACTTGATTCGACCTTATTTTGGTCCAATGACAACCAACCACATGGAAAATAAGTTAAATGAGAATCATTATGCTATTTTTTTATATTATTATTAGGTATGTAATTATACTATTATGTTTTATACATTGTTTTATTAAGTTGGTAGTTATACTATTTTTTTTATTAGGCTGGTCATTATACCATTTTGTTTTATTAGGTTGGTCATTTCACTATTCTGTTTTATACTATTATTTTATTAGGCTGGTCATTATACTATTTTGTTTTATTAAGGTGGTCATTATATTACAATGTTTTATTAGGCAAATTCTTTTCTTAATTCCAAAGAATTCGTTTGTTCTATTTAAAAAGACATTCATTTGGTTTATATAATCCACCATTCAAATAATTAAATATTCGAATTTCTAAGCAATTAATTACAGGTCATTACAACCTCCTCCATGTAAAGGAATTTCGTCCTTGAAATTATCATTGCCTTTAAACAAGAATACATATAGATGAGGTCGATAAAAGACAAGATGTATATATATAATACTCGAGACAATTACATAAAAAGTAAGATATATCCTAAGTGTTTTCACTTCATGCGGTGAGGACACTAAAAAGATGTACTATATACAAAACCTGATAATCTCATAGTAGCTCTGGATAAGATTCCCTCGCATTATTTCTGTTTCCCAAGTACAGTCTCTTGCATCATCACTCCATTGCACTTTAATCGACTTAACCACCTTTGACCTCAGTTGTTTCATATCCCTATCGACTATATGAACAAGCCGCCTAAGTATGGTCAGGTTTGGTTTGATCTCGAGGTCCTCCTACTGTGTTGGCTCTACTATCAAAGATGGATCATTTACATATTTCCGTAAATGGGATACGTGGAAAACATCATATACACTCGATAGTATAGTGGGTAACTTAACTTTGTATGCAAGTGTACTAATCCGCTTAAGTATCGAAAAAGGTCCTATACATCAAGGGGTAATTTTCTCGTCTTCCCGAACCGCACAACATTTTTCATCGGAGAAACTTTCACAAACACATTGTTCCCAACTGAAAATTTAAAATCTCTACATCGTTGATCGACATGGCTCTTCTGTCTATCTTCTGCCTCCTTCATCATTCTTTGAATCTCAACTACCTTTTTAGTCGCCTCCAGGATCATATCAGACCTAAGTACTAATCAATCCCCAGTCTTGACCCAACATGATGGTGATTTGCACAAACGGTCATATAGTGCCTTGAAAGGTGCCATTCCGATGCTAGCTTGGTAGCTATTATTGCACGTGAATTCGACTAAATGGAGAGGATCTTCCCAAGAACCTCCAAAATCTTAAATATAGGCTCATAATAAATCCTCCAGTATATGATTTATTATCTCCATCTTCCCATCTGTTTGTGGATGGTATGATGTACTTAAACTCAACTTCGTACCTAAGGCAGTTTGCAACCCTTCCCAGAACTTATTTGTTAATATTGGTTCTCTATCACTTATAATGCTTCATAGAATTCCATGGAGTCGAACTATCTCCTTCACATATAAATTTTCCAAATTCAAAGCAGTTCTAGTCGACTTTACCAGAATGAAATATGCACTCTTGATTAGTCGATCGACAATAACCCAAATGCTTTCATTTCCCCGCCTCGACCTAGGTAACCCATCAATGAAGTCTATTCATATCTTCTACTACTTTCACTTTGGAACCTCGAGTGGTTGAAGTAGTCCAGCTATCTTTTGACGGTCGCCTTTGATTTTTTGGCAGTTCGCACATCGACTCACATGAATAGAAATATCCCTCTTCATGCCTTCCCACTAGAAAACCCGCTTCATGTTTTGATACATTTTCATAACCCCCAGATGAATGGGGAGTTTCGAACGATGACACTCAGCTAGCACCTCTTGCCTGATCCTATCAATATTTGGAATGCATAAGCTCCCATTTACTCATAATATCCCACGGTGATCAATCTCGAAACCTAACAAGCTTTTTGGTGCAACTCTATCCTTTACGGCTTTTGTAATCTTTACCAATCGAACATCTTCTAGTTGTTTACCTATAGTCCGGTGTATAAGAGTCAGTATAACCGCCATATTTGCAACAATAGCGTGCCTTCTACTTAGCGCATCAGCTACGACATTAGCTTTCCTTGGAGTATATAAAATATCAAGATCGTAAGAGGCAAGAAATTTCATCCAATTCTGTTGTCTCAAGTTTAGGTCTTTTTGGATGAAAAGATACTTTAAGGACTTGTGGTCTGTGAATAACTCAAACTTTTACAGAGTAAGTGGCGCCTCCACATCTTAAGTGCAGATACAACAGCAAATAACAAGTCATGCATCGCATAATTCTGCTCATGTGGTTTAAGCTATTGGCTAGCATAGGCTATAACCTCACCATGCTGCATAAGAGCAGCCCCAAGACCCATGCCATCAGCATCAGTATAGATGGTTAATTCTTTGGTTCCATTTTGGATAGTCAAAACGGGAGTGTTGGTTAACCTCTTCTTTAACTCGTTGACCGCCTCTTCACATTTTGAGGACCAGACAAATTTAACAGCTTTCTTCATCAAATTTGTCAGATGAGAGGCTATCTTTGAGAAGCCCTGAATAAACCTCTGATAATAACATGTCAATCCTAAGAAGCTTCAAATTTCTATTATGTTTTCAGTCCTCTTCCAATCTTGGACCACCATAACTTTTGCTTGATCGATAGATATACCGTTTCCCAAGACAACATATCCCAGAAATCAAACTTCTGACCATCAGAAATAACATTTTGAGAACTTGGAATTAAACACATGCTCTCTTAATGTATCAAGAACGATTTTGAGATGAAGTTTGTGCTCTTCTTCTATTTTGGAATAGAGTAGAATGTCATCGACAAAAACCAGCACAAACCTTTTTAACACATCTCTGAAAACTCGATTCACTAGGTCCCCGAAATAGACTGGTGCGCTAGTTAGCCCAAATTGGATAACTAACCACTCAATAAATAATCAGGTGTCTAAAAGGCAGTTAGGAGTACACTCTCCTCTGATACCCTTAATTGATGAAACCCTGTTACTAGATCCAATTGAGAAAACATGCGAGCGCCATTAAGCTTATCGAACAAGTCGTCTATCCTGGGCAGAGGATACTTGTTCTTAATATTCCGCTTATTTAGTTCTCGTTAATCCACTCATAGTTTTAAGGAACCGTCAGCCTTTGTAACAAAGATCACATGTGATCCCTAATTTGAGGTACTACGTCAGATCAAGCCTTTTTTAAACAAGTCGAATGTCTGCATTTCTAGCTCCTTTTTTTCCTTCGGAGCCATTTTTCGAATAGATTGTAACACAGGCTTAATATCAAGAATCAAATCAATTTGAAATTCTACATCACGATGAGGGGTAAACCCTTTACCTCATCAAATACATTTAGGTAGTCTTGAATGATTGTATTGATCTAATTCTTTCTTAGCCACATAAAGTGCATAGAGAAGACTGCACATCAACTCGCTCGGCTCTTTGCATAATACTTCTACACTATTTCCACCCCTATCTTTCAATATAACTAATTTCTTAACACAATCCAGAATCGCTTTGTTGTTCATCAAATAATCCATCACTAGTAATATTCCAAATCCTATAAAACCAAGAATCTCCATGTCACATATAAAGAGGAAAATGTGATGATTTTTTCTAATCATTGTACATTGGTATTGTACTACATCATTTCATATGAATTTTAGGTTTCTATTCTCTTGATCCATTTTCTCTATTAACAAACCTATGCTACAAAGCAACAAATTAATAATATTGGGCATCAACTTACAGTAAAAACCTAAAGCTATTAAGGAATCTTCATCTGAATAAAAGTTACCCATATGACTTGTAATAACGATTCATGCAAACTTTAAAATTTAGTGATCAATATGTTTCTACTTTATGTTTTAGCTATCTTCCAACTATCTTTTTGTAGCAACCAAAATAATTTTTTCAAATTTTCATAAAATAACCAAATGTGAGTCAAAAATATAAAGATATATTTTAGACTTGAGTTTTGCACTCTGTATGGAGAGTGTGTGTATTCAATTTTAGAAATATAGATGGTTTTATCTTGATATATCCGAAGTTGGCATGATTTCCTTGACCTTTCTTTTTTTAATAACAAAAAGTTAATGCGTTACTTAATAACCAAGATGTATGTTCACATACTTGAAATATATATTCAGTGTCCCTTTGATTATCATAATGGCTGATTCATCAAGGGATGTTAATCTCTTCAACTGTTTCATGCTATTGCTGATTAAATTCATGTCTCTCCATAACATATCCATAGATATCATGAATTTTGTTTTGACCGTCAAATTAAATTGGGTAGAACTCAGCTTTCAACTTAATGAGTACCTTCTCAATAGTCATAAACATTATAAACTTTTTTGACCTTCTATATATGTTGTGTCAAATCTTTCCCTTTATTGGATGACCAAGTTATAAAATGTTTAAATTAGTACTTGAGCGATCCCTGTTCAAGATCACCTAATGGTAGGTACATTCTTTTCAAAATAATTGGTTACTGCTCAAGTAGCCTTCACTGTATGATCATGACATCATGTTTCTAACTCTTATGGCTTAATGTATCATGCAAATCTTGCCTCCAAATAGTACCCAAAAAAATGCCAAGCTGCCGCAATGCAGCAACACCATGCTGCTATAGAGTAGCAGAAGGAAAAAATAAAATAATTTTGCTGCCTATAAGCCGCTGAAATGTGCAGCAGCACATTACGAAAAACAAAAACTGCATGGATGCACCAAAATTAAATTTGATATCTCATTATACATAAACTCATGTCTTCTTCAAAGCAGGAACTTTGTGATAAGAGGCAATTATTTCACTCATTTTTACTATTTGATTCATTAGTTGATGGACACACTATATTAAAAAAAAAGAAAAAATAATAATTCTCGATTCGTCCATAAGTACAGTCTCAATATTATAATCGTAACTCATAAAATATCTTTACCAGGATACGATCCACGTACATTTGGACTTCAAAGTTTTATTGTTGTTTATAGATAGATGCCTTAATAAAGTACACATAACCACTCAAGGCTAAGCCTTCATATTGAAACCCAATTGTTCATATCAATGTGGCCATACAAACCAACTTTCACTTTAGAAACTTCTTAAAGAAGAAAAAGATAATAATGCATGAAAAGTATGGAAAGGATTTCCTTTAGTATATGAATGACAAACTTATTAAATCTTTATATATGAAAGCTTGTATATTCATTTTGAGTTGAGAACGGGTACAAGAAGGCTAATTGGATTGGAATGTGACGCAAACTCGCTTTAGCTCATATAAAACTAAATAAATCGCCTAAAACGCTAAATACAAGGTAGACTTTTACTTAAAGAGTTATATATGTTATGTATTATATGACATGTGGCAAATTTTGATATATAAACTATTTTCGACCTGTTTTGGTCGATGTATATCTTTTTAATCATATTAAAATTGTTCAAAAGTCTCTATGTATAAAGGAGACACCGTCAACGACATACGAGGCGATGTTTAGAAAGGGGACGCAATGAAGTTTGGTTGTTGGCGTGGTGTTGATGGCTAAAGACAGCCGATGTTAGGGCTTTGGACATCATTTTGGGTGAGTTAACCCTATTTTCTAGTTTCAGTGAGTATAACCTACTTTTTATTGAATTACAATGAGTATACTCCTCCTTTGCCTTGTTCCATCTTCTCTAAACGTGGTTAGTAACATGGTCTTTAGCATTAACACATATATCAAAGTCGTGAAGTATATATTGCATTTTCATAAGTGTTCTCTTTGATTTTTCCAACTAACAATAAATGATTTATAAGAGTATAATCCATTTTATTAATCTTAAAATGAGTATATCAATCACAAACAATAGGTTGTCAAATATTATTTTGGTTTACTTAAAGTATATTAACTTGATATTTGTTGTTTGGATTGATATTAGGTTGATGATCTTGTCAACTAATGCTAGAATTGCTTGGAATTAATGCTGGAATTGTTTGAGTAGAATTTATATCGATTGATGATGGCTTGGTAGCCTATCGTGATTGAATTGCTTAGAATTGTTGATAATTTATCAATGGTTGTTGAAATGGATGAATATGGTTGAATGGTATGCATATATGTTGATATTCATTGTTTTGGATAATAAAAAAATTAAACTAATAGTGATTTGAATTATTTATATAAAAAATAGAATATGAATATTTAAGTTGTATGGTATTTTAAAAGAATTTTATTTCGAAACATATTCGAATTTATCTTTGAAAATTGATTTATTTGAATTTATGCAAAGAAGAAATTTTTTATATTGAAATTATTTGAAAAGAATATTTGATAGATTATATTACTAGAAAGATTTTCTTATAAAATTATTTGAACTATTTTGACATCAATATGATTTGAATTTTGGTTTGAATTGTTTTCAAGTGGAAAATAATAAGGTTAGATTTAAGTTTAAATTTAAAATCCTATGTGATAAATATTGAAGATATATCCATGATAGACATTTTTATGGATTTTGAAGTAGAAAAGCTTTCATGAAATCAAGTTGATTTTACAAATAGTTTGAATTTGAATTTAAACCACTAATGTTGAATGGTTTATTTATACAATCTTTTCTATAAAAAGAATTTTAAAGAATTTTTTAAAGGTTTATTTTAGAGGTTTTGTATAAGATAAACCAAAGGTATTCTGATAGTATATACTATAGAAATTTCCTAATTTGGAGTAAATAAAACGATGATTCTGTGTATTTCCCCATTTGGAAATGGTTTTGATGATTTTACCCTTTTAAAAGGGAATGCTACTTGTTTTATAATCCTTTTGGATATTATTTCTTTTGATATTGCTTAAAGGTATGTCTTGTTTATGTGAAGCCTAGATCGTAGGGGTTGGATTAAAAGGTTCCTTCCCTATCGATTGTAGATGAGTAATGTTATGAACTGTTATGATCTATTTTGACGAGCATTCACCTTATGAGGACATTTATTTAAACTAGATTTGGTGAAAGCATATTGAATTTTTTAAATCTAGTTTTGATGAAATTAACAAATATTTTGAAACTAGTTTTGATAAATGGAAAAGTAGCAATTTTAAATAAAGAAAAGGGAAATACTATTTTGTACAATATTTTGGAAAAGTATTTTGGGATAAATCGGATTTGCAAAGCGATTTGAGAATATATTTGCAAAGATTGGTTTTATACATATTAGGAAATATTTTGATAAATTATTTGTATCTAAAATCAATATTTTGATATCGTTTGCAAAGTAGACCTCCGGTAAATGATTTTTGAATATATGAAATTTACTTTAATAAAGTAATTTTATAGAAGTGATTTGGAAATCCATTTTAAAGTGATTTTGTGGAGATGACGTAAAAGAAAAGGAATTCAAAAATCTATTTTAAAAATGGTTTTGTATTCTGAGCTTATATGAGACCATTTATGGGTGTTGACTATATCGATAAATTTGTTTTCATAACAAATTAGAGTTATATTTAAACTTGTCACACTCATTATATTAAATTTGAGCTTGGTTCACTCACAACTAGATTTCTAGCTTGACTTGGGGTTTGTTATTTGTTGGCATCCTCAGATCAGACTGAAGTTGTTCTATAGGTTTGATACGACAATATATGCTTTGTGGGCTGCGATTTGGAGTTGGAGCCGATGACGACAACGAGTAATTATTTTATTTAAAATAATATAAAGATTCCATTGTATCCGTCGATGTGATGTACTTATGCGATTTTGTATATATGAGATGATGTATCAGAATATTCAGATATGATATAAAATTCAGAATTTTGTTCATTCTGATTATGTTAGTTGGGAAATTTTGATCCACACATCTAATATTTTATTATTCAAGTCTATAACTCGTGTACATTGCCTTGGGTCAAGAAGATATATGTATTATTTCAAATGTATTCATGTATTGAAACGTATCTGTGTTGACCCAAAGTAGTGTATACGAGAGATCGCTCCTTCCATGCCCATTGATCCGAGTTATCAGACGATAAACTCCCTTTGATACTTGGATCATTGGAGCCGGGGCGTCAAATGAAATTACTTTAAGGTGGGGAGTCTGTTACATCCCGCTA
Organism: Allium fistulosum; assembly: GCA_030737815.1. Taxonomy (NCBI): domain Eukaryota; kingdom Viridiplantae; phylum Streptophyta; class Magnoliopsida; order Asparagales; family Amaryllidaceae; genus Allium; species Allium fistulosum. The sequence continues at coordinate 1,048,804,439 of CM060903.1, forward strand.
TTTGGATAATTATGTATTTTGGATTATTTGAAAAATGAAGATTTAAAATTCAAAATTCAAAATTTTATATAGTCCAAAAGTGATATGGAAATTTATTTTGTCAACAAAAATAATATTAGTGAAAATTTTGAATTAATTTGGAAATATAACAAATAATTTATAATTTTTGAAAAGTGATATTTTATTAAAGGGAAAATCGTTATGAGAAAAAAATAAAGTTTGGATAAAACGTCTCGGTTAGATTTTTTGAACAAATGTTAAATGTTAGTTTAAATATGGTTCTAGTTATAAGACTGCTAAGGATGCCTATTAATATAAGAATAAGGAGACTATTATTTTCTTTGCTTAATAAACCAAATGTGAATGGTAACTTCTTAGGAATCAGGAAAAGCATTTACCTAATAAAACAAGAAATAACTATTAACCTTGCCTAATAAAACAGAATAGTATAATGACCAATCAAATAAAACAAAATAGCATATGATTATCATTCAAGTCTATCCATATAATATTATATTTTAATTTATAAGAAGAAAAGTATAATCTTTCTATCTTTATACTTATCCATATAATATTATATTTAAACTTATAAGAAGAAAATTTGAATCTTTCTACTCTCTGATTGGACCACACATTTATACTTATCCATATAATAATTATATTTTAACTTATAAGAAGAAAAGTTGAATTGTCTACTCTATGATTGGACCAGACTTTTCATACTTATCCATATAATTATTATATTTTAACTTATATAACAAGATTATCCTAGAAAAGTTGAATTGTCTTCCACAATGCTTCTGGAGTAGAAATCCACCTTGCATCTATAAATTGTTGTATCTCATCATAGTTAGGTCCAGGTCGAACTTGCATTGAAACACGGTCTGGACCTTTGTAGACATATTTGTAAAGATATTTAACGCTTTTTATACTACTACATATCTCTACATTGATGTGACAGTTATATTTGCGTTGTAACCAAGGATTGTAAGGTACAACCCATCTGTTATCTACCATCAACTTTTCATTTCTATCAATAGGAATAGATTTTCTAGTATCGCGTCTTTTGTAAATTGGGTATGAATTTGTGCCTTGAATAGTCATATTTGAAAACTATTTTGGATACTCTCTTTTGCAACTTCCATTTTTCATGCAAGGACAATTTCGATTTTTATTACCACATGGTCCATGAATCATCCACTTCATTACTGCTTCATGTAATTCTGATTCTTCATTAGAATCTGGTATTTCTACTCTAATAATTTCATCATATTCATCTGGGTTAATCAATTTGTCTTCATCTTTGAAGATAATTAGCATATGAACATGTGGTAAACCTGTTTTTTGAAATTCAATCACATGGACATGAGCAGCTACTTTTCCAAGTGCTCCTTCAGTAAAAATATCTTTTTTTAATTCCTCGTATTTTGCACGAAATATTCTTGTTGTCAAATCCGGTCTGTCTTAGGGGTCTTGACCGGGTAGCAATTCACTAGCAATTTCATCCCAAAGTGGATTGCATGTCATTGTAATGAATAAATCGGGTTTGCCATACTTATTTACTAAAGCCATTGCATCTTGATATCGTTGATACATATCACTTGGACAACCAATATAAGAAGAAGGTAGTATTGTTCGTGTTCCAACATTACCTAAATAAGTGAATTTGTTAAAAACTTCATAAATATGAAATTTAATTACGTAAAGGTATAAAAATGTACTTAATATAAGAGCGGATTTTCAAATTCACAAACTACGCACTTGCATCATTTTCCCCGGCGTTTAAAGCATCTTGTAATCCTTGGTACATTTTAGCTTTGATAGTTTTTTGATTACTCCTATACCATCTTAGCCTGCTGGTATCTATCTTAACATAGTTATCAACCACGTATTGTTGAAACAATCGTCGACCTCGAAGAAAAAGCGATTTATCATTTTCTCGAATCTATAAAAGAACAGTACATATTGATGAATATTAAGAAGTAAAAAATATAAATATATAAAATGTGCTATATATTAAATACTATATACCTATAGAATATTAGCATAATACTCACGAAATGAAAATTTATTGCCATTTTCATCCTGACTATTTATATCCCATCGGTAACTTCCATATGGTAATAAAAGTGGATATTGTAATGGATCATAATAACCAGCTATTTCAGGAACAGTTATGAGTTGTCCATATTTTTTCTCAACTATAATATCTCTTTCATGTATTTCTTCATTTTCAGCTCCTTCTACCCAAATTCCAACAACTTGTGAAGAAGTTGGGAGAGTATATTGTTTTTGATTTGAAGATTGTTCTTTTATGACCAATTTACAATATTGGATATTTGGTTTTTGTCCAAGTTGTCGAAATACAACTGCAAATCTATTATGTGTACTAAGAGTTTTTTGTAATTTCTCTACGATATCTCGACTCAAAGTATTATTTTCAGCCAATCGATTATCAATTTCATTCTCTGTATCGTAAATATAAAGTTGTAGAAATCTTGGAAGATTATCAGATGTAGGTACCAAACTGCCTATTTTATGATAGATATTTCCTTGAGCTCGAAATGTGTATACTCCATCTTTACCGGTAGCCAAATTCTCGTCAACATGAACTCCCATCGATGTAAATGCAAACATGTGGTTATAAGTTCGTATGTTTTTTCTGAATTATTTTCATTCATTTGATTGGTCATTGTACAAATTGAAGATCTCATCGGGTGAAGAAATTGATTGTAAAATGATTTTTCCATTTATACAACAGAAGTTATTTGATTCGCGGTGAAAGAGTTTTGCTTGATAATGTCTGCATATTCTTGATTGTGGCAAATAGAACCTTTGAAAACCAGAATGATCTATAAAGTTTCTTGCATAATTATGTCTTGCTGTAGCACTTCGACATGGTTGAGTAACTCTATGTATTGTGTTTCTATTGATGTTGTCTCTTTGTTTAAAAGATGATGTATTAGTGTTTTGTTCATCTTCATTATTCACTGACCCATCGATATGTTGATCTACACAAATTATTGATAAATAAAAATTTTAAGTATTTATTAACTGAAATTCAAATATTTTTTTCATTATATTTAATATATATATATATATATGTATAATATATATATAATAAAGAATTATAGTAAATGGTTTTCTTAGTAATACCTTCTATATTTCGAGTGCAAGGTAAAGAAAAGGAACTATCTGTGCTTGTTTTTGATTCGTAATCATTGATATTTTCTTCACATCTTCTGGATTTTCTAATATGATAATTAGAGCGAACTTGCTTTCTTTTTGCTTCTTTTTTAGCTTCTGTCATTGAATTTCTTTTCTTTCTATCATAAATGTTATGACGCTCTAATTGTTGAGCCCTTTGTTCTGCATTTAATTCAGATCGACGTTGTCTTTTTCTTTCTTTCTTGATTTGAGCATCTAATAATGCTTGTTTTTGAGCTTTCTCAATGATTCTAGAGCTTCTACGAAGTATCAAAGATGGTGATTGATTAGATGTTCCTGCTTTACGTTGGTTTTTTCAAGGATTCTTGGAGTTCTACGGGGTGGTAACTGAGAACTGTAGTTTGATTCCATTGGGTTGTGTTGAATTCTATTGGTATTCGTTGTCCTTTGTAAGTGAACAACTTCGTTGGCTTCCATTACTTGAAGTTGAGCTTTTTCGATTATCCTAGGACTTCTACGTGGTTTTGATTTGGAAAGTTGATTAACTTCCATAGTTTGGTAGTGAAATGCACAGATTCAAGATTGAAATTGTTTAATTTAGGGAGAAGTAAAGATTATAAACCATTATTGTGTAAGAACTAAGGTATGTACAAAAATGATAAAAAAAATACTTAATTGTTAAGTAAACTATGTTGTTTACTTAATTTGAGATAATAACATAACCATTCCTGGTAAGAAAATATTTATATAAAGTTTGTAAATACTACTTCAAAGTATTTTCAATTTTTTAGCATAAAGTAGGAGTTAAAATCGACGTAGAAAAATATCCTTAATAATCTCTCAAATTTCAAGCTATTCTACAAATAATACCACTTATGTTTAGTTCAAAAGTTTTTATTCCAATTAATGCATTATTGAACAAAATGTAGTCTTTTTATATAAAGTATTGTTTCTAAAGTATTGTTGTGATTATATATTTATGTGAATTTTTTTAAGGTAATAATCCATGCGTAAGTTTGTAATTTTTTTTTCAGTTACAAATAAATATCCTTTTTAATGCATGTATCGGTAGATGTATCAAATGTAAGCACTATCCTAGAGTTTTTAATCCCAACTCATGTATTATATAGTCGAGTGTAAAAAAGGATGTACGTTAAAATAATTATAGTTGTTTTCGATGAATGAAAGATATTTGGATGTCTTGTTTGCTGATGCCCAAACACCTTTGTAAAAATGTGTACAACACCTCACTTCTGTCTAAAACAAATTAAAGCATTTTGGGACTAAACGCTTTAATTTCGACAGAACTTCACTTCTTTCTCTTGTACGCATAACTTTGCATCCAAGGGATGTGTTGTCGTTGTATTTCTTAAAATATATTAAAGCCTTTTGGGACTAAAGACTTTAATTTGTTGTATTTTTTAAAATAGTATTTAAAATTTATTTTCAAATAAAAATTATATTTATTTCTTAATTTAACCAAATGCAATTTTCTGTGTTCTTTGCAATTTCTTATAATATCATCGATTAAGGAGTATTATCATATATATATATATATATACATATATCAAAAAAGGTACATTAATGTTAAACTCGTTTGCAATACTTATTACTAAATTAATTTCCATCTTATGTTATTTCACAAAATAAAATAATGTTAATAATGTTTTGAAATTCCATTGATAAGTAATCTTATTTGTCCAAACTGCTTTGCCCTATTAAATGAATAAGCCAGCCTAAATATGCAATATGAAACCTTTGTATTTTCCAATCTTAGACATCACTAATTCGCATTCTGATTGTTGGATATTGTAGCTTATTTCTAACATAAATCTTAGAAATTAATCAACTATTAGCTAATCCATATCAAAACATAAAGTTGCAAATACTAATAATTGAAGTACAACCACCCGTTAATAAAAATAACAAACAAATGTTTCTTGGGAAACAAAGAAACCCTCACATCCGTTATTGCAAATTCATTGAAAAATTTATCCATTAAGATCTACCGAATCTTTTATCTGATATGAAGCATAGGGCCCAACACAAACAACCCACATCATGCATACTTAATTGGACAATAAATAATGATTGCATAGCCACTTGCTATTTGATTGTCAGTAATTTATTTCTGTTTTCCCCTACAATTTCAAACTCCTGCATGGTCAAAAAAACCTGAAATTTACCCAAAATTCTTTGTTCCTTTCTATGTCTTTTACCCTTTTAACCTTTTATCTCTTTCTTTTATTTTCATAATCTTTTTTGGTTTTTTTTGCTTAATAAAGATAAAAATGTTTGTAGGATTAGAAGCTGGCATGTTTAAATAATTGAGTTAAAACAAAGAAGACCATAATTATTTCTTCTTATAAATCCCAACTTTCTAAAATCACATTGAAGATTGATAATAAATTTATCCAGTGATTGGAGAAAATAAATCTTAGAGGTGACAGATTTCCTTATTCGAGAAAATTTACAATTTCTTTAGAATTTATTCATTTAATTATGAACTTTCCATTTAATTAATTGCCAATCCATCTCCTTATCAATGGAATTTTACTTATCAATGGAATTTTCGCTATTTACTTATCAAATTGATAGTAAAATCAGTTTTGTTAGTCAAAACTGATAGTCAAAATTGATTGCATATTATGCAGATAAAGCATGTAATTTCCCCTATTTACTTATCTAAATTGGTTATGCATTTAATCAATGCATATGCAACCAGGCCGATTCATTTAACAGGGGAAAGAAATTCTAAAAATATATGAAAGCAGCTGAAAGTGGATAAGTTTAGTTGTATAGAGTTAAATTCACCATTTAGTATGCGTAATCTCAAATTTATGCATATGAACTATGTTAACAAAAGGTTACAAACATTTCTACATGCTTATGAATATCTGAAATGTGCGAATTGCTTAAAGCTTCTGAATAAGAAAATCTAATCGATGTTCATTCTAATAACTATTGTTTGTTGTTGACATAGGTTCCTTCACCTTAATCGGTAATTTATAGTTCATGTATCAAACAATTCCTCAGATAATGTGTACTGCACATGCACAATTATGTAGTGCTAATGATTTATGTTTACAAAATCGAGGTGCATCAAAATGAATTATAGGCTATTAATGGAGTACAATGAATTAGTAGGAAAGAAGGAACAAAAATCCAAATTCCAATCATTTTTTATTTATCCATAATCTTGTAGAATATTCTCCTGCGGTCTCCTTATTTCATACAATTTGAAATTCAAGCAATTTCATCTTATTGTCATACCAATCAACCATCATTTTACGCTTTTTAGATTAAATTTGAACATCAAACACTAAATATATTTCCAAAACATATAAAAGAATAAAAATTATGTCATTGTATCCCACAACTAAAAATAAAGATTACAATTCATAAAAACTGTGGGGTACTGCATGGATCATGCACTATATAATAATTTAAGTTGATACCTTATTATATTCCGCAAATAAAAAAGTTTCACTATGGAGTAAAACAATATGTTTTCACAAAAGTGCATAATAAATGCAGAAGGCTATTTCGTAGTTAACTCATTGGTTTTTGCGTGATTGTCACATTAACATATCTGTCAATGGATACTCAATCTAAAATCCGTTACCATAAAAATACCTAAATCCGAAAAATTGGTATGGATCCTAATATGATTGCATCCAAATTTGAAAAGCATTCATCATGTTTTACAATGATAGTGGTTTATATTATGTGCAATTTAATACAATGAACAATTGGTAATTATTGTTATGGAGGTAATATTTTATACTATGTGCATAAAGAAATGCATAATTGCTGCTTACAAAACTATTTTTATTACCCTATATGTAACAGCCGCGAATTTTCATACACGAAAAATCGAACCATTTGAGTGAAGAAGAAGAGTAGAAGAGGAAAAATAGAAAACAACATCAGAATCTAACCATCGCAGTGGAATAAAATATAATATATATTAACAGATCTTTACACAAATCAAAACTATATCTGTTTTATACAATATATCATCAGAGTATACATCAGAGAACACATAACATACAACTGGACAATAATCATCATGTCCTCAATACAACTGAATGTACAGCAATCTACACGGCAGAATATACATACACAAATATGGAAGATACGTCTCGCCAACCAGCTCGTCTCCTGAGCTCCACAGCATCATATCCTGTATCCTATAATACTCGGTCTGACCCGAGCATCATATAAAACAACACCCGAGTCAGTCTGGAAAACCAGCGTGAGAAAATCACACTCAATTTATTATTAAAGTTTCAAAATCCTTTGAAATCAAAAGCATCTCGTAAGACCACGCCATAAATAAATATGTCGTGTTTTTCCCTTACGATAGCTAAAACACTTTCTTATCAAATCCTCTGATATTATAATAGTGTCTATATACAAATACTTATTCAAATAGCTGAAATTGTTGCATCTACTAAATTCCAGCATACTAGCCACAAAGTGGGTAATACAAACAAATACTGTAACGACCCGAAATTTCCGAACCCGAAAATTCCAGATAGTTATGAAAAAGAAGAAAGAGGTAGAAGAAGAAGAAGAACAGAAACATCAACAACTCACATTCGCAGCGGATAAAATATAATAGTCAATAATAACAGTTTACAAAAGAATCATATATCTGTCGATTACTTGTAATATACATCAGAGTTTTACATATGCACTGACACTGAAATATACAATAATCATGTCTCATAAAACAATAATATACAGCGGAAATACTCTATACGTACTTGCCATCCAGCTCGTCTCCTGAGCTCTAGAACGTCCTACCTGAAAATCTGTAATACTCGGTCTGACCCGAGCATTACACCAAAGTAACACCCGGGTCAGGCTGGAAACCAGCGTGAGTAAACCCATCTAACAAGGAATACCAAACAAACAACTTATATAAAACCCGGGTAACTCATTTCAATTCACAAGCCACAATTTTATTATAGACATCACAAATTCCACACATCCATTTTCTAAGTACCAAACTTAGATAAAATAATCCAATTCACTTAAATCATTTCATTCCAGTCTATTGATTCACACATAAATTTATCTTTAATCCGAAGTGGTTTCGGGTGTTTTCCTAATACCCGATCCCGATCTCCTCGGATCTCATGTCATCCTATTTCCCAAATTATCCAAATGAAATACACAACATTTGATATCATAGATATCAACTCCTTCAAAATATCCCCTACCATTCAATCATCCATAAGCAATGCTTAATCACATACAAATTAATTCAATTGATTCTAATGGAACTTTCTAACCACATTTACTTAGATTATTAATTAATTCCAAATCAATTAATTAATTAACCCCTCTATATCCATTCATCTTAATTAACAACCCTGGATTAATTATCTTCCAATTCCATTCAAGTATTTCTCTTTAAATAATTTTCACGATATTAATTACTCTTACCAAATCAATGAGTAATCTTTAATTTCTTCACAAATTAATTGACTATAATCAATTACGTTAATTCTTAATTACTTATATAAATTGACTTCTCATAAGTCACTTATTATGAATTAATTAATCTCAATTAATCAAACCTTTAATTACTTCATTAGTTATATAAATTAATGATTTCCAATTATATTTTACTTTAATTCGACCACAACATTAATCATTCTCGATCACCCACAACCTGTAATTAACTATTTTCTTATCTACTGCATTAATAAATTAATTACGTCGTAATTTGTTATTTCAATTAATCTCTTGATTAATTACACAAAGTAATTCTATTTTATTAATTACATTAAGTAATTAAGTATTAAACCACCAAATGATTATTCTAATTAACTTAACCCTTCATTAATTAATCCAAACCCTGAATTACTAAATTAATCAACCCAAATCATTAATTAACTGAATTAATTAATCATCCATTTAATCACCCTTATAATTATTTAATTAATCTTAATTTATTATCAATTTATTACTTTAGTTAATAATTAATTTAAACTTAGTTACCCATTTATTTATCTAAATTAGTTACTTAACTATTTACCTACAAAATTTGTCTTTGATCCCTGATTAAACTCTTAAATTCATTAACTTTTAATCGTGAATTAACTTTAGTTAGTTAGTTTACCTTTTAATTACTTTCTTTATGACGTTACTATTTATTAAAGTCAAAACCATCCCTTTTGAAATTACACAAAATTTGTTTATAACTTCAATTTTTTTTTCAAGTTTATCATTTGATACATTCCATACTAATCTTTGTTACCACGAGTTGCACCCGCATATTTGCCCATTCCTCCCGAGTCTTCCTTCTTCATTTCATTTCTAAGGATTAACCCACCTGGAAAACAAATTGAACCACTTGAATACTAGTCCAAACTCGAACAAAACTTCCACTTACTCGAAAACTTCTCCAGGCTACCCACGAAAAATCTAACTCCTAACACACAACGATGACGTGCACGTGCATAGCCTCGTCAGAGGCCTCCGATCACCTTCCGCGATCCCGACACATCAACGTCCATCTCAACATCAATCTCAGATCAACCCAGAAACCCAAACATCCACATATCGAATTCTAATATAACTCAAGCCATTCGACCCAGACCTCCGACCAAAGAATCGTTCTGCGATCACAACACCGGCCATCAGAAGCCTAGCGCCTCCGGCCACTAACTCGACCCACTCCAAGTCACTGTTCCCCCAGAGAATGCACCACTCGATCTAACATATGTGATGAAGTCTCCTTATTTCCAGCTCTCGTCCAAAACCACAAATTAAACCTTAACTCGCCCTCGTCCCAACATCTCGTACAATAGGAAAATAAATCAACAATTTTCCCGACATAATTGATTGCTAATCTTGCCTCGAGCAAAGTTTCAGCACCCAATATTAACTTGATCGACGGAAATTGAGCAATAAGCATTTTCTGGTCAACTGATAATTGCTCATAACACAGTGAACTAAAAATCACCTCTTTTATTTTAAACATCCTATCTTCTAATGCCGATTCATCTTATAAAATTGAATCTCAAATTCGTGTCATTCCAATTTATCAAAAAGTTATGTTTTCTCTGTAAAAATTTAAGTTGTTCGTGCTGTAATTGCTTATTCTTCATGAAACTATTTTTAACATATAATTCATTTTTAAACACAACTATTTTGTTCTAAATCCAAAGTTTAATTCAAATTAGATGATGAAGAATTGAATTTTCTTGGTTGATTTTAACCTGTGAGCTAAACAGAGGAGATTTTAATTACTTCAATACTGTCAATATTGAATATATATGCGCACAGATTTGAAAACAAAGAAAACACCCAACAATACATATCACTCATGAATCATTCACATAATATAGCTAATTTTACATTTTATATTATGTTGTTTACTCACCTGACAAAACTTGAATCAGAGAACAACTTCTATTTTGGAAAAAAAATCTGCTACTAGATCTTCCATTAAATCTTCCTGCCTGATTGTTGTTGAATGATGTTTAAGTTTGTAATGATATTTATTTTCTTTTCTCAGGTTTGCAAAGTTGAGAACTGTAACAACCCGCATATTCATCCATTTTATATTTGAATACTTTACCTAAATATTTTATCGCTAGTAGGATTTTAGTCCAAAAAGCTACTTTTTTCATACGGTCAAATTAGGACTCGAAACCACTTCCATTGAGTTCAAAATGCCGTTTGCGACATTTTTGAGTATAAACATTGATATGTTTGGAGCTAGTCAAAAATTTGACCATTTTCACTTTGGGTTTGGGTTTGGGTTCAGCCCTATGTTTTACTTAATACTCAAAACTGAAACCCCTTCTTCATTCACTCCCTCCCCCTCTACTTTTCAGTTCTAAAGAGATTAATGGTGAGTGGAATGGGAAATTAAAACTCCAAACCCTAGTTTCCAATTACAAATCAAGTTCTAGCTCCAAATTCAAGAAGAAGCTTGGGTAAGCCTCCTCTTCTCCTTCTCCAACTCATTCTTTTATCAATTTCAAAAATTCCTAAACCTAACTTTGGGAATGTTCTCCTTTTTTGAGCATAGATTCAAGCTCATTTGGGTTGTGTTGAAGAGTGGTTGATTTTCCCTTTGCTTTCAAGCTCCTTCTTCATTGTTTTTGTGAAAAGGTGAGATTTTTATCTCACATCTTTGTCTATATCTATCTTTATGATTGGTTATGAATTCCTAACACTTATTTATGTACATTTCCTTTTGTTTGGGATTGAATAGGTGAATATCTTAATTTCTTGGTTTTTGAAGTCCAATTCTTGTGAAAATCCTTCAATGGATGTTTGGATATGTTGTTTGGGGTGTATCGAAGCTCCTATAAGACCGGGTTGTCGCTTGACGTAAATCCTTAGTTGTCATTGCTTGCTCGATCACTTCCGAGAACATTTTGGCCACCTAGGCCTAGGCAAATTTCTGCCCAGATTGGGTGTTCAGACGTTTGGAGGTCAATGCCAGACGTCTGGTTTTCCCTCCTGGTGAAAAATAACATACGGCAGAAAAATATATAGTGCAGTGACTCATTTCAGACGTCTGAACTATTGTTCCAGACGTCTGAAAAGATGTCAGACGTCTGATTTATGTTTTCAGACGTCTGGTTGGTTTTCTGGGATATTTCCAAAAACCAAATCCAGACATCTAGACTTTTCCCCAGATGTCTGAATGCCTTCAGACGTCTGATTCTAGGTTTCAGACGTCTGGATTGTTTTCTGGAACATTTCCAGAGACTAAATCCAGACATCTGGACCAACCCCTCAAACGTCTGGAAATTCCCAGTCTTGCCATATCATGCTTGGTCGCTTGCCTCCACTAGGTCGTACCCCGTATCCCTCTTCTTAGGGGATCTTATCTGAAAAGCATTCATCAGAACTTCCACTTTGATGACATTTTCTTTAGGAATTATTGGAAATATCCATTTTGATAGATTTGATATCGATTTCTTTGGATTTTATTCACGTCTTCGAATGTGAATTTTTACGATTGATTGTTTCTACAATCACTTCTATGATTTGTCACTTCAAAATATAAAGGTCTTCTATACTAGTAGTAAATATTAAAACCCTTTCATTAAAACGATTTCAACACTATTTTATTACAAAGCTCGTTTCTTAAAACCTTTTTCCAATCTATTAGTATATACAAACCTTTACCTCATTCGTATGAGAAAATATAATTAAACGGCTTAGCAAAACAAGTGGTATGAAGCGCTTGCGTTTACTTCGTCGGTTAATTTTTGGACTTGTTCGATTGAAACTCTTGTGACAATTTTCTAGTGGAGATCTACAATCTGTTCGTAAATATTTGAGTTAAGCAAGTGGTTATGGGACATGAAGCTAAACTCTTATATTTACTAGCTTAGTGTAATTGACACTTTCTTATGATCATGACGATCATTTTTGTGATTTAGACTAGCGATTGAGCGATGTCTCATTGTCTGCGAGGGAGACTATACCCTGTTTATGTGATGTTTCGCCATCACATATGTAGGGTAGCACCCTACGGTCTTCGGGCCATTACTGTGTGGAAACTTAATGGATAGCTTCTCATTCCTGTGTGATACGCGTAGGTGAGTTTTCATGCTCCCATTCATGTGTTAGGCCTCCCCCCCTTATTTATGTGTTTTCTGGATTTCTTGTGTGATTTCTGGAATTTGTTCTTCACCAATTTTCATGATTTTCATTGATATGATATCAGTTTTTGTGCATTGGTGAATTAATGTGTTATTGACTTGTTATGAATACAAGTTTAGGGTATGATACCCTATTTTATCTTTGAGAAGATTCTTGTGATATTGATTAATCTTTTGTTGATTATCATTTACATACTTATAGTAGTATGCCGTTATGGTTATTACATGTTCAGATCATGTCGTTTACTTTATACCATATCATCTGATATTTATAGCTAGACTGATCCGTTTATTATTTTCTTATAAATAATACTCGGGTCAGACCGAGATGTTACAGGTGCTTCTGCTTGACTTCTCTTCAGGATTATTTTGACTTTTGGCTAACTACATAGATTGGTAGTTTTTGGTTGTACACTTTTGAGATATAGACTCTATGATGTGTACTTATTCTTTTGTATAGCACGTGATGCTATTCTTTTGTATTATCGTGGATCTTTCTAACCACTACTCTGATGTACACTTTCGTGTGTTATATTTTTATTCATATCTTTTTCCGCCTTTGTGATATGGATGTCTGTGACTGATTGTGTTATGTTTATTTCTATATTCGTTTCCGAAGATGATATAGCCGCCGTGTGATAGCTTTGTGTTTATATCGGTATGTCGGATTTCCTCCTTAAATGATATGCATTCTTGTCTATCTGACATATCGGTGTTCGCACAAAGAAGTTACATGGATGGTCGCTCCTCAACAACCTTATTCTCCGTGCAAATTGACAGCACTACCTCGTAGTGTTCTTGGTTAGCGTAGGTATAGAGGTGGGGCGTCACAAGAACGAACAAGCATGAGAGGATGTTTATATAGAAACAGCCTTGAACAGGGGGAGGCCATAACTAGTACAACTTTAGTATCAGATTAGATATCTTTGTATGGGGGCTGAAATGATTTTTCTTGCAACTCGAATGACCAAAGTTGTGCTGAGATGATAGTATCTAATGTTAATGTCTCCCATCTTGTTTACATATTTTTTACTTTTATATATATATATGTATGTACTAAGATTTTTCTTCTTCTAGCATGCACCTATGAAATTCACACACATTCTCGTCTTACCTGACTTTGCTTTGTTTAAACACAAAAATATACACAGCGGCATACTAGTTATTATTTTATTTTTTTGAGTCAAAGATTTTTGTTTTGTCTTGCATGCCATTTGGATCTCTATTTCTACTAGAATTATCTTATGTTTCTATTTAATCATACAAGTTGTTGTTAACATAACTTCTAAATTTTATTTCTATTTATAGATTAATTTTCAAATATTTGATTTATAACATAAATTTGTATTTATATATTTTATATTTATATTTAATATTGATAGGATTGTTTTATTTAAACATTATCATTTAGATTACATTCATATATACATTATATCAAATGTCAATAATGTAGAGTCTTTAATTTAATTGAATAAGATAAATTTTAATTTAAATATTTTTGAAAGATTCTATTTTAAATTTTTAAATCAAAATTTCCTTTACAATACACATATAACTGGTAAATGCTCAAAAATCTTATTTATTTATAAAATGAAAGCTTGTACTTTATTTAAATGGACTAAATACTTATTAAAATAATATTGCTAGAATTCCGGGTCATCACAAATACCGTAGAAGGCACGTAGGGAGAATGGATTTCCAACTAATGACTAGGCACTGGGGTACCACCTATCACAGTACGTGGCCTAGATCACCGTACCGAGGAATACTCCAACTCCCCTGCAACACAAGGCCGGAACCATCCCTTACTGGATAGTTCCGAATAAAATCACCCCACGGTTGGGATCAGCAACCGCAACACTAAGCCGAAATATAAGGGACATCTAGACAGGGATGACCTTACCCTCCAGTGGGTGCTACCCATGAAGCCTTGCTGCATAACCCCTGATTTTCAGTCATTCCCGGTTGATGAGGCTCGAGGCTAAGCGATACCTTTATAGAACATATCCCTTAGAATGCCCATCGTCCGCTGACGATGTTCCGAAAGCATTCATCCATACCAGTCCGTCCCGTGGTCCGAACGGAACCGAAGGCACTACTCCTACTACATCCATTTTGGAAATATCCTTAGGGTTAGTAGCGACTAGCCCTTGCTTCACTGCTCCATCTTCGACTCCGAAATCGTTTCCATGAAACGTACAAACCAGATCGAAGTGGTTTTCGGGAAATTAATCCCAATCCCGGTCTCTACGAAACGATCAGCGCATTTGGCCAATATTGATAGTCGGTGATTTAACTATCAATTCACATTCACAAGCAACCATCACACAATAAATAATTTCACACATTATTTATTTGTCTCAAATATCTTACAAGATATATTTCCATTTTCAACTCCCTTTGAAAATAGTTTCAAAACAGTTTCCGCTTACGGAATACATTTCCCAAATATTTATTTTCTCTGAATCACCAAGTACAAAATACTTTTAGATTTTTAAAATAATTTAAAAACACTTTATTATAAATATACTTTATAACATTGAAATTTTAAAACTACTTTAATACTTTATTAAAATAGTTACTTTAAGAATATTTAAAATAAAACCACTTTATAAATATAAACTAAATTTCTCTTTTAAAAACATAATACCAAATCACTTTTATATAATTACTACAATAATAGATTTGAACATAAACACTTACTTTAGAATTTAATATTTAAAAATAACAAATTTTCTAAAACTTACGGTTTAAATAACATCAGAACTTTTTTTTCGAATATTTAAAATTTCTTTGAAAACGTACTTGGCTATCCAGAGAAATACACTTCTCATTCCCATCTTTTAAAAATAAATCAATATTTATTTTTAAACCAATCCATATTCTTTTATAAATTCCCACCTTGAATTTATATTTTCAAATATCCACTGATATTTTATTTTACTTTATAAATTTAGTTTAAAAATTACAAAATCTCACTTCTCTTTTAAAATTCCAATTTTAAACAACTAAATCAATTTCCAATTGATTTTCCAATTTACTTTACTTTACTTTAAAATAAATTTCCTTTGCTACTTCATTTATTTCAAAATACATTAACTTTTAGATTTATTTCGTTATTGTGAGTTAAAACCCTTTTAACTGAAAATACCAATTTTAAACATCCAAAATTCCTTCTTTATCACTTAATTAAATTTAATCCTTAAATTTAAAAATAAATTCTTTATTCTTTCAAATAATATCACTAAAGCTTTACAACTTATTATTTCCCCTGTTAATTCAAAATCTTCTTATTCCAAATTAGTTAAAATTTTGCAATCACTTTTATTTTATTTTATTTTCAATTCATATTAATTCATTCCAATTCACTAAAATTATTTCACTTAAAAATTTACTCTTTTATTTCCTTTCAAAAATTTCATTCTAGAGATTTTGATAACTCAGCATATCCAAATCGGTCCAACCAAACCATAACATCCAATTACCCATATAATCCATCACAAGATATCAAAAATCATATCACAGAATATTTAAACAAAATTAAATATTTTGAGGAATCCAGTTGGATCCCTCCAACCTGTTTCCTTGCATCCACAGACGTTAGCACAATACCAATTCCACTTCGAGGTGGAATATCGCGGTATATGGGTTCAAATATTATCATCCGCTATTATGCGGCGCATAGGGTCTCATCCGCTATATAATGCGGGAATATCAACTCCAATATATACATATTCCAATATATATATATATATATTGATATATATACTACTATATATACTATCACATCCAATCAATCCAAACAATCATTCAATAAATATTTAAATTTAACTATTTAAATTTAATTATCAACTAGAAGAGTGAGATTAACTCACCTTTTCATTTTATTAGCATCCATTCCAATCCAACTTGCCTCTTTCCATATTTTGACCTTGTAAAATTATTTTGCAGTTTATTAATATTTGGATTAACCGATCAATTAATTCCTAATAGTTTGGTTATAAATAAATTTTCTTTTAAATAGATATTGAACTAATTGAAAAATCACTTACCATTAAATAACTTAATTAGCTAAGGCTTTAGTTTTTAGACTAATTTCTCTTTAATAAAATATTTAACTAAATTTAACTTTCAGAACTGAATTAAATAAAATAACCTCTTGTAAAATTGATTAAATAAGTTTTATAAAATAAAACTACTTTTATAATATATATAAACTGTATTTAAAATCTTTGTTTTAAGATTAACCAATTCAATCTTGCTTTTAATAATTCTCTTTATTCAGAACTAAAGACAAAATTAAATTGAATTAGATAAAAAAAAAAGGAATCACTACCTCACTGCCTCGACATACAGCATGTGGCCACCAGGACTTCAATCCCCACCACGTGAACTAGGGTTAGTCGAAACCCAACAGTATGAACATTCACGCGTGCCACCACGCGTCGGAAATCGAGCTCGCGAATTCAATTCCATCGCCGCCTAGAACCACGCAACCACCTCTCGCGCGCCTTCCCTGCCGCGAACCATCTGTGTCTCCTCGTACGCGCCAACCACCCATCGATGTTACCTCAGCAATTCACCAGCACCACCCTCCTATCGCGAGCGTCTCAACCGATTCCACTAGCTAGACTCGCCGCGAGGTCCGGCTTTGTCTTCATGCGATTCGAGCTTGAAATCGATGGGAGTTGGTGATTTATTTTCTGAGAGGAAATGAGTTTTCTTGAGTTGGCCATTAATTCTTCGAGAAGTAGAAAAGAAAGGGAATTAACTGAATTGATTTTTCGTTCATTTGGTATCGACAAAAGTAAGCTCGAGTTTAATAATGAAAGCATTAGCTTCTGAGGGAAGACATATTATGTGATTAAGCAAAGAGTAGGTCGGCTTGCTCAGGAAAGATTTCGGCTGTGATTTGATTTTCTTAGGAGAAAGAAAAACAGAAGGAGGAGGCCATCTCATATTTTTCTTTATGATTGCCGTGAATTTGAAAAATGAAACAGGAAAGTAGGGTATGGGGGAGACAAATAGGAGGTGGGTTGTATGAGATGTTAGAGGGAGTGAAATAAATAATATAAATTCTTTAATTTTACGATATAGATTTCATCGCGTTTATATCGTATGCTCACACAACAACTCCAAAAACTCCAAAATTTGAAATCCGATAATAATACAATATTACGGATCCAATGGAACTGGTTTCGTCGAATTCCGAGACTGCGCCTCGGAGGACTATTTTTAAATTCAATTTAAACGATATATTTTTAAAACTGAACAAAACTCTTTAAAATTCTATTTTAAAAGATCTATCATCTTCAGTATTATTAATATGAATTCTACAGGCTTTCAAAATATTTTTAATTAGCTTAGAATACCAGATTTACTATTTTATCCAACTTCAAATAAATTTAATTTAATAATTAAATTACTCAATAAACAACGATATTTGAAATTTAAGTTTATAATTAACCTCCGAATATTTAAAATTAATTAAATATTCCAATTTCAAATATACAAAAATTTCGGGTCGTCACATTCCTCCCCCCTTAAAAGAATTTCGTCCCCGAAATACTAGTTAGGAAGAATGTCCCATATCCCGTTAGCTATTTCCCAAATTCAAACAATTTTAACAATACCCAAACAATCTTTTATTAATGATACACTAATCATCTTTTAACTTCCCAAACTTATTCATAAGTTCAACCCATATCACCTACTTATCAATTCAAATTTATATTTGAAACCAAATTTTGAACTATCAAAATTTCCTCAAAATTTTCCTAACTCCTTAAATTTCCAAAAATTTTTGCCAGCGTCTCCTTTGCGCGGCTAGCTCGGTATAACTACAAAATGGCTCTACGGCCTCCCAATCTCAAAAAGAAAACAAAAGGCCAAACGGCTGGATCAAAACCCCAATCAAATTTCATATAGAAATTCAAATACATACCTTTTGTCGGGCCATTAAATTTTATCTTCTAAATCAAAAATCCCAATTTATCCATTGCTTTTATACACCTGTATATCCTACTAAGCAATAATATCCAATCATAGGATTCAAAATCATTTTATCAACTTCTTTACAAATTTCAATATTTGCTTTACTTAAGCCCGTACGATGTATATATATCATCCGTACGCAATACCAAATTCGATCGCTCACTCGATCACACAATTTCACTTCCGAACTAGTATCATCCACTCGACTTCCTAGTGCGGACTCAGATCTGGTTTCTTGATCAGAAACCGTCATTCTCCTTGCATAGTCACCAACTATGATAGAGAATATCCAGAATCAATCAACAATCCATATCCAGGTTCGCCGTCGAAAATCGAGTGAAAAATCCTAACTTGGATCGATAAAACTACCTCGAAATTCTGTGCTCGAATTCTGGATCAAATAGTTATGCGAATAAAATAATATGCGTACATCCTACGTATTAATTTCAATTGATTATCAGCTATATCAATTCTCTTTTATTTCACATTCCTTTTGATTGTAACCACTTATTCACAACTTTACCATCTCACAATTTACAGTTTCAACCTTAATTCAATTATTCACTTAGTATACTTTCAGTACCAAATTTACTTAAGAATTCACTATTCATTTCTTAAGTTCAAGATAAACATTTTATATACTTCTTGGACTTGTTTCACTTCATTCTTGAAGTTTATATTCAATTTCATTCACTTTTGTCTTTACAATTCCATTTGAATTCAATTTGGCTTCCACTTTGAATATTGAATTAGTTTCACTTACTAATTAATTTAAATCTCAAATAAAAGTTCGTTTGCAAACTTTTTCTTTCTTCAATTTCTTTGATTTCACCTTACTTTATATACACACTTCAATTAGATTTCCATATTCAGTTCAATTCTTTATGCTTATCAATTTTAAATCATTAATCGTTAATGAAAATTTTCAAACATTTCAAAAAAAAATACTAACTCCCAAAATTTACGGAAAATTTTGACAGAGTCTCCCTTGTACGGAGGGACTTCTGCGATATCGCAGGATGCACACATATATATATATACATCGGCCTCAGGCCGGAAATCACAATATATATCAATATATGCAGTTCATATCTCCTATTTTGAATTTTTGCGTAAGCGTACCTTATTTTAGCATTTTTAAGCAAGCAGCTATTTATTTTAGCAAATTTCGCAATCAAATCCATCCAAACGGCTTCCCG
Organism: Allium fistulosum; assembly: GCA_030737815.1. NCBI lineage: Eukaryota > Viridiplantae > Streptophyta > Magnoliopsida > Asparagales > Amaryllidaceae > Allium > Allium fistulosum. The sequence goes on from CM060903.1 coordinate 1,048,824,447, forward strand.
GTACCTGTACTAACTCAACTTAAACAGGTAAGTGACCAATATACAAAGTTTATTAACATTTCACTAAAATTTAAATTGCTAAAACATGGATTCTACAAACAACACATGTCATATACTTCCATAAGCACATATGAAATGTTTCGACACTTATTCCAATTTTTTCCAATCAATACGCAACCCATTCCATTTAATTTATTTACAATTCACACATTTGTATCTTCATTTCATTTACAATTTTAATCCATTCTCTTGCATTTCATTTACCTTCTTTATTTTAGTTACTTCAAGCTATTTACATCTCACATATTAAGTTCATTTTCTTCCTTACACCAATTCTATTTTAATTTGATTCTAATCCAAATCAAATTCCATTTATTTTACTAATTTAATTCAGTTAATATACTCATTCAATTTACTTCCAACTTATTATATCAATAATAAAGCCATTTCAATTCTATTTCTATTTGCAATTATATTTAATTTATCCACAAATCCAGGTTGAATTTCTTTTTAACTCAAGTTCATTCTAAATTTTATTATTACATCACAATTCAACTTCCATTTAGCCAATTTAAATTCCATTTCCATATTCCATTAATTAATTAAGTAGTTCATTCCAACTCATACCCAATATTTGATTTTTATTTCAAGAATCTCTTGAACTATCTTACTGGAGTTCAATTTATTTTTTAATTCAAGTTTTGGATTTTTATCCATTTCTCAAAAATTCAAAACAATTTTTATTTGGCTTATTTATTCCATTTCTAAATCTTATATTCATATTTCCATCTATTTAAAATCAATTCTATTCACATTCTGCTTTTTAACTCGGGATTATATATTTTATTTTGCCAATATATGTTTTGTTATTCCATCAACATTTTTAATTAACTTCTAGAGTTTAAGCAATTTCTCAACACCTCAAATTCACTTTTGAAATCAACTATATCCGAAATCCCTTGGCAATTCAATTATTCCTTTGAATTTCAAAACCAAACCCAATTCGCAAACTGTTAACGTTAAAATATGAACGATAACACCCGGTGTGTGTAATAAGATCGTGAAAGCACCACCCGTGTGACGGGAACAGAAATTAGTAGGAAAAATAGCAGAAAAGCAGTAAATGAACAACAGATTTATAGTGGTTCGGCCCGTAATTGAGCCTACGTCCACTTTATAGTTTCTTATTGCTGATTCGGTAACAATTTGATACAAATCTCTTCAGGAAACAGTACAATTCGATCACAAGAAACAATCTAGACTACTAGCTCAATCTTCGACGGTGAAACTCGATGAATCCATGTCGGATGTGAGGAATTTCTCTCGAAGCTCGTTGTAGTGTCGCGAATGCTTGAAGGATCCTTGATTACTGAATGAATGAAGAGTTCGACGGAGTAACAGTGCTGTAGAAATGATTTGCAAAAAGTCCCCCGTGTGTTGGAAGTGATGTCCTATTTATAGAAGCTGATTTCTGGGCAGGAAATTTGCCTAAGTCTTAGGTCGCGCACGACCTTAGTTGAGTCGTAGGTCGCGAGCGACCTAAGCTAGGTCGCTGTCCCCTTGTGGCTTCAGGAGTTAGCTAGTAAAACTGTACTTGGCTTCATTTGATCAAGTAATAGGTCGCACGCGAGTTACAGAATAGCTGTGGGAGCTCTCGGTCGTAGGGCGCTGGACCTGCTTTAATAGTTAGGTCGCTAACCTCTTTAGGTCGTCAAGTCTCTTAGGTCTCTAACTACCTTAGGTTGTTAAGTCCTTTAGGTCGCTAGCTACCTTAGGTCGTTGAGTTCCATAGGTCGCAATCCTTTCTGCTGCAAGGTCGCAAGGCCTTCTGGATCTTAGGTCGCGAAGCTCTCCTGTTGCCTTAGGTCGCAAGGTCTTCAGTCGCAAACCCTTCTGGATCTTAGGTCGCGAAGAAGTTAGGTCGCTAACTTCTTATCTTGATAAGTCGTGGACTTTCTCAGTTAGATCGCTATGTAGTTAGGTCGTAGGTTTTTCTTAGGTCGCAAGCTCCTTTAGGTCGCAGAGCCTCTTAAGTCGTAGCCTTTCCTTAGGTCGCAACATTCTTAGGTCGCAGCTTTCTTAGGTCGTAGAGTTTTAGGTCGCTGAAATAAAGGAGTTAACATTTGCCCCTCGAAGTATATGACTATACTTTAGGTCGTATGCTTCGACTCAACTTTGCTAGGTCGCGAATCGACTTAAAACTTGCACGCCTGTTCACCTCCCTCCTTCAGTCCCATATAAATTAGTTAGGTCGCACCTTCTTCCTTACCCTACTGTCTTGAGCCTCCATCGCCATTAACAGCTTTTTCGAGCTTCCAGAGACAAATTTAACTCAATCAGCCAACGATTCTTCCTCGCCGATCATAATTCGTAAGTGGATCAGCTTATACTTGCCCATAGTCACTGCTTTGATCACGAATCGTTGTCGCTCATCCTAAGCCCAATTCCATGCATCATGCTTTTTTGTACGGTAGTCTCAATCGACTTTCGTTCGTCATTTGACGTGTCGGGGTGATTTGCGATCATACGAAAGCTTTTGCTACGGATCTGTAGGGTTTGCCATTGATTCACTAGTTAATCGGTGGTACGTTGAGGTAGGATGAAGGGGATGATGAATCCTTTTTTGAACTGGTGGTATTGGGTTATTGGACCCAATATGATGTTGCTTGGAGAGGAAGTCAACAACCTATCAGATTTGAACGTCCTTAGAGTTAGGTCGCGTGGAACGCTTAACGACCTTAGCCTTTGCGACCTGACGACATTTGCGACCTAGAGAATCTCCAACCTAAAAACAATTGTGCACGACCTAGGACTTAAAGAAAATTGCCCCACCTTAATCCATTCAGTTGCAACATGCGACCTACAGAAATCCACTCATGATAGGTCGCTGAACGACCTAATACTTAGACAATTTTTCACAGTCTTGAACTTTCAATCTGAACAACATAGCATAAGAACACTGCAACCTGTGTTAGGTCGTAAGCGACCTAACACTTAGAACTTTGAACAGCTTTTGACTGATTTTCTGAACTTGAATTATTTTGGGTTTTGTACTTCTTCTCGGATTGCCTCAACTTTAATGCTAATAACCTGTTTAGAAGCAACATTCACAGAAAAACGGGACGAATATACTGCTATTGATTGCCCACATCAAATAACAGATTAGTTGTCAAAGAAAATCAAACTTAAATGAACTTCATGAATGAAATGCTGTGAACTAACAAATCTAAGTGAAGTATTAAAGCAAAATTGAAGTGATCAACTATAGCTGATTTATTTGCATTAACGCAACACTATTCCTGGACTTAAAATATTAAGCCCTGAAACCTTATAATTGACAAGTATCAATTAGTTTAGTTTCATTTACATTTGCTCGTTATTGTATTAGTTTTTCACAACACTTCACTCTTTTTAGGAAACGTGCACCTTAATATTTGATCGTCCAGTTCCTTGTGTAGAATGGAATTTCAACAGGAAGACTTGGAAATAGCCGGAGAAGCTTTTCCAATTGCTACTCCACTAAACGATCCTCCGGAAAGGACTTCTACTACTCTAAGTCATAAAGTCTTCCGACAACTGTGCATCCAATTTGGCATTGCCGAAGCAGATGCTTTACTTCCTGGGCCAAGCGACACTGCTGACAGGCCGCCTCTTGGCTTCGTTGCTGTGAACCGACAGATGTGTTCAAGCGGAGCCATTCCTCCATTTAACGACTGTCTTCGGGAACTCCTCCTTCGGCTAACTATTTCTCCCTTTCAACTACACCCTAACGGATACTCCATCCTGCTGGGATTGTGTGTGCTTTTCAGGAGAACGTTGAACCGTTTTCCCTCTTTTGATGAAATTCGCTTCTTGTGCACATTTGCAAAGAACAAGGACCATCCTTCTATCATACTTGTGAGGAGTGCTAGGAATCGCAAACTAATTCTGGACTTGCCTGAAAGTGCCCACGGATTCTTGACTCAATTCTTTTATGTTCGCTGTCCTCCGGGATTTTATGCTATTTGGAGAGTCGGAAGTAAGATTACCTCTTACCGATTCATTTTTCTAAATTTTTCATAATTCGAACCATCAAATGCTTAATTCCATTCTTTCTTCGTGCAGCACTTCCTTCTCTTCTTCGAGATACCAGCCGTAAGTCGATTTTAGATACTTTGAGTGCTGTTGACGCTGAAGAGAGGAGCGCCAAATTCTTGCTGAAAGATGAATTTCTGCACCAGTTTGGCCTTTTGCATCCTTCTAGATCGACTCAGATTCATGAAATTTCTAGTTCTAATGCGGAAACGTTAGTTGCTTCAGATTCCCAAGCAGAGGCCTCGAATGCCCCAGTTTCTGTAGAAGAAACTGCATCAGAAGCACCCGTCATGGAGGCTGCTTTGGTAAAATGTTCCGCATCCATCGATGTCGTAGGGTTAGTCAGCAAGTCGGCGCTTACCCCAATTACTGAGGAGGAAGAGAATCCTCGAGTTCCTGAGAAATCCATTGATACAGAGGTTGAAAAAGAGAAGTCTGCTGAACTCCTGGGTGATGACACCTTTGATGGCTTGAGCGATATCATGATAACTTCTCAAGAGCTTTTTGGGGATAACAATCCAAAAGCAACTTCTCCCGTTGTCGAGGCGACTTCCACCTTTAAACAAACCCGGACGCCTACTACGCCAGTCGTCTCTGTTTCCACACTAAAGCGTGGTCGTAGTTTGACGCATGTAGCTTGCACGCCACACACACTTAGGATTTTTCAGCACTTATAAACATTTATCCTCTTTCTCCTGGAAATTTCTAAACTTTACTCCTTTTTTGCTTTCAGGTTCTCCAATGGGACGTACAGGTTCATATTATGACTCATTCAAGTACCGTGGAGGCCGCGGCACCTATGACTTTAGGAAGTACCTTGATACCCCAAAAGAAACAGATGAAGAGAGGGCTCGAAGGAAAGCCCAGGAGAAGCGGGATTACGATCAGTGGCAAAGAAGGAAAGATGCCGAGCGATATGACTCTTCGCATAGGAGTGACTACTCTCATAAGCGGAAGTCTTACGATGATAAGGGAAAAACTCAGATTGCCGATGAACCGAGCAAACGATCTAAACCGATTGATGCATCTGAAATTTCTGAAAAGACTGACGCTCCCATTCCTTCCGATATTCTGGCCAGCTCTCCTCCTCTGAAGAAATCTGACATTCAGAGAAAAAATTTCTTTAAAATGAAAACTTATTCTTAGGACTATCATTAACAGACCGCAATATCAAGTCAAGGACGGCCCCCCAACACTTCAGAGTCGTTTTCCGAATTGGTGCCTAAAAGGGGTGCGCTTTGACTTGGACCTAGTTCCGATTGATAAGCCAGACATGCTCAGCAGTCTTGACGCAGTCAGGCTTAATATCGAGAGGATGTCGCAGTGGCAGAAGCTTGTCGATGAACTCCAAAGGGTTAATCATGCAAACCTTGAGGCAATGCTGACTATGGAAAACGACAAGGCGGAGTGGGACAAAATTTGCAAACAGCATAATCTCGAGATGACAAATATTGCTGATGGTTATGCAAAACTTGAGTTCGAGGTTAAAAAACTTAAGGAAGATCTTTCCTCTTCTTCTGCATCTCATACTCAAAAAGAAGAAGTCTTTCAAAAACAAGTGCGGGATGCACATGCTGCACAGAGAGATGTTGAAATGAAGCTTGCCGCTGAACAGCATATTACTGAAAAATACCGCACAGAAAACACCAATTTGCGGGAAAAAATCACCTCTCAGAACGTAGAGATTGAGTTACTAAAGTCTCGACTTGCTAAAGTTGAGGCAGAGCGTGATGAGGCTACCGCTGGCCGGGTTGCTGCCGTTGCCGCAAAGGAAGCGGCTGAGCAATCACATGAGGCGACGAAAGCAGACATCAGCTCTACCTTATTCGACTTTTATTTACACAGCGTTCTGGGTCGTGGGAGCCTCTCTTTTCTTGGTCCCGATTATGAAATTACATTGGCTGAAGTGTGGGAAGTCGCAATGGATATGCTTGGCGGGGCCGGCTATAATGAGTTGGAACTTGAGGAGCGCTATCTCAATGATGAGGATCGTGCCGCTCTTGTTAAGGGGAGGGAGCAACTTGCCAAAGTACGAGCTGAAACGACGGGAGAAGAGCCTCCAAAAGAAGAAGCTCCTTTAACTGCCCCCGTTCATACTTCCACTTCAGCCGACGTTAATATTATGGATTCCAGCTCTCATTCTTTACATCTAACTAAAGTTGCCCAAGAAACTGCAACTACTCCTACTGAAGATGAGGCACTGGATGATATTGAAGCCGAGAAGTTTGAGGTGGATCTTGCAAAGTCAACTCCTCCAGGTACTTTTGACGTCGTCTCGGGTCTAATGAACCAGTCATTTGACCTAGCCGAATTCGATGACCTTCTTACTTGTTACTTAAACTTTGGTGAACCGATGCCTTCTTTATTTTCGGGGGATGTTGATTTTAACTTCTTTTCTTCTACAGCGGAGGCACCAAGCACTACACAAGCTTTCACTCCTTCGGTTGTCGTTCCTCCATCTTCCCAAATTACTCCTCCTTCTGCTTCTCAACCGGGATCACAGGCAGAGAAAATCGAAGCTCTTCAAGGCTTGGATGATCCGGCTGCTTCTCAGGAACAGAAGGCGGAGGATTTGGAAGACATTGAGAAGACCCCGGAGCGGTCTCTTGATGACGACACGAAGCTTTCAACACTGCTTGCTACTCCGGGGAGCGAGTCTTCTTCAAAGAGGAAGGGGAAGCGTGCTGTAAGGAAGAAGAAGAAGACTTCCACTGAAGAGGAAGCAGTAGTTGATCTGGCCGTACCGCTTTCTCCTTCTGCCCCTACCCGTTCACAACGACTTCAAAAGCTAATCATTAGGCCGGGAAAGAGCTCCAAGGGTGGTGAGAAGAAGGAATAATCAAGCTGGATTTTCTACTTATTATTTTTGCTCTTTGCATGTATTGACCGGGGATTGTGCGGGTACCGGTTCCCACTTTTGCTTTTTGAGATATCTGCACATGTAAAGAATTTTCATAGTACTAAATAAAACAATTATTTTACTTGTACAAACTCTTGTGTATGTGAGAATGATCTATCTTTTATTTTTAGTGTAGAACAAACGATTCTTCTTACTTGTGCAAACTTTTTGTCTGCGTTTGAGAATGCATTTATTCCACATCTGTTTTCCGTGATATTGCAACGAACTTGTGGCATGTTGCTTTTATTAATATAATTGAATTGTATAGTATTGCCCCCATGCCGTAAGTGCATTGCAATATTCCTAGCTTTTTTTTTTTAAGACTAATACTCTTACTTCAGAGGACAATTATTCCGCTTTTAAGACTAATATCCGGTCTTTAGAAGAATTTTTATTTTCTCTTTCTAAAGAACGCTTCAACTTTCGGGGATAATCACTTTTATTTATTAAGAAGTGAATTTCCCTATGAAGTGAAATGAGCTTTTCTGAAAGAATTTTGTAGCATTTTTCAACTTTTTTAGGAGGAACTTTTCGAGATGAACAAGTTAGTCCTTCCTTTGAGAGTTGAACTGTGATTCTGGACGATGCTTTTTGTTCAAGCATTTTATTTTGGGACATGCCTCCGGAGAGGGCTCCTCTTAAAGAGTTGTGCCTCCGAAGAGGTCTTGTGCCTTTGAAAAGGGCTTGTGCCTCCGAGGAGGGCTTGTGCCTCCGAAGAGGGCTTGCGGTGCCTTGGGAAAGGGCTTTTGCCTCCGAAGAGGTCATGTGCCTCCGAAGAGGGCTTGTGGTGCCTTGGGAAAGGGCTTTTGCCTCCGAAGAGGTCATGTGCCTCCGAAGAGGGCTTGTGGTGCCTTGGGAAAGGGCTTTTGCCTCCGAAGAGGTCATGTGCCTCCGAAGAGGGCTTGTGCCTCCGAAGAGGGCCTTTGAGTGCCTGGGAGTTACTTTCTCATGGTCGGATGGGTTCGCGGGGCAGGCGTAAGTTGCTTGATTGGATGTTTGTTTGTACAAATAACCGCAATCAATTAACAAGATGCCCCTTCGGTGGTCCCACCGATCTTTTTGGTTGAGGAAAGCACTCCCATTTATTGGTGTGCCTCGTTAGAGGGCTTTGGTTGGTTGGCAACTTTCTCTCATCATCTGCCTGTTAGCGATCTCTTATTATCGTTCCCAAGCACATCTTCTTCCTTTCCTCTTACAAGTAAATTGCTTTATCCGAAGGAGTGGACTTCACTGTTGAATGACTCTACGAGACAAACGCAAGTTATCTAGTTGGATGTCTATTCATAACGACAATCTCGACTAGTGAACGAAGGTTTGTCACAATGGAGTCGCCAACTTTTTATGTGAGGTTTTCCTTGCTTGGGATTTGAGTTTGGAAAAAAATTTTGTGGCTTGGTTTTCGTGTAATAGCTGATTTATGGAAGTCGCTTAGCTTTGTGATGAGCAAGCCTTGTTATAATGTCCTGCAATTTTGAATTGATATCTTAGCGATACATTTAAAGTATTTACATCTCAAAATAAAACAGGCATTATGAAATAGTAAAGAACACAAGATTTATAGTGGTTCGGCCAAGAATCGGGCCTACGTCCACTTTATAGCTTTCATTCATTTACACTGATTTACAATGTTTCACAATACAACTGATACATTCATCATCATTTTACAATTTTGAGCAGAGCTCTTTTCAAGTAAAATAAGGGCGCAAATGGTTGCTGTTCCAGGCCCTTGGAATTGGATCTCCTTCAACAGTTATGAGTTTGAAAGTGCCATCAAGAAGTTTAGTGCCTATAACATATGGCCCTTCCCAGTTTGGCCCAAACACACCAGTTGCTGTCATGATCCTTTTCAAAACCAAGTCTCCGATTTCAAAGCTGCGTTGGCGGACTTTGGAATTGAAATGCCTGGCTATTCTCTGCTGATGAGCTGAAACTCTGAGCCTAGCTTCCTCTCTTTTCTCATCAAGAAAATCAAGCGCTTCAAGTTGCAGTTTTTCATTTTCGGTTTCATTGAAATGAATTCTTCTATGTGAAGGAACCTCTACTTCTACTGGAATCATTGCCTCAGATTCGTATGCCAGCGAAAATGGAGTGTGCCCAGTCGCAGTTTTGTGAGTAGTTCTGTACGCCCATAGTGCTAATGGAAGCTTATCAACCCAACCACCTTTTGCTTTTTCAAGTTGCTTTTTGATGGTTGACTTGATGATCTTGTTAACTGCTTCCACTTGCCCATTTGCCTGCAGATGAGCCACTGCTGAGAAGCTTTTTCGAATTCTGAACCGTTTGCAAAAATCCTGGAATTCTTCACTTTCAAATTGAGTGCCATTGTCGGTGATTATCTTCTGTGGCACACCATATCTGCAAATGATATTCTTCGTTACAAAATTTATCATCTTTTTAGAAGTGATGGTGGCCAAAGGTTCAGCTTCAGCCCACTTGGTGAAATAATCAACGGCAACAATAGCATATTTAATCCCTGATTTGGCGATCGGTAATGGTCCAATTAGGTCTATCCCCCAGATGGCAAATGGCCATGGACTGACCATTTGTGTGAGTTCAGTGGAGGGTGCTCTTGGGATTTTTGCAAATCGTTGGCATTTGTCACATTTCCTGGAAAAAGTTGCAGCATCTCGATTGATATCCGGCCAGAAGTATCCATATCGGAGAATTTTCTTTGCAAGTGTTTGACCACCTGAATGGTCTCCACATTCTCCTCCGTGCACCTCTGTTAAGATTGTCTTGGCTTCTTCCTTAGTTACACATCGGAGTAGTGGGGTTGAAAATCCCCGCCTGTATAATCGGCCATCTTGAATTATATACCTCGATGCTTTTCTTAATAATTTTCGACGTTCCTTAGAACTCTCTGGCAGGGAACCACTGAGTAAGTATTCTTTGATTGGAGTCATCCATGATTCATGCTCTTGAGATGTAGTCATAATCCAATCAACATCCATTTCATCAATGCTTGGAGCTGACAGAACTTCTACAGGAACTAATCCTAGTAATTGAGCTTCTCCGGAACTTGAGTACTTTGCTAAAGAATCCGCCTTCATATTTTCCTCTCGGGGTATGTGGCTTATTGAGTAGTGATCTAAATCATTGAGGAGTTCGGAAGTTTTTGTCAAATATGCAGGCAAATTTCCTCCTTTGGCTTGAAATTCTTTCTTCACCTGGCTAACAATGAGCTGAGAATTGCTGAAAATCTGTATCACTTTGATATTTAATTCCTTGGCGATTTTCAATCCGGCAATAAGGGCTTCATATTCTGCTTCATTGTTCGTCGAAGGAAATTCCAGTCTCAATGCATAACATAGTGATCGTCCTTCGGGAGTTTCGAGCACAACTCCTGCCCCAGAACAATAATCATTTCTCGAGCCATCAACATACAACTTCCACTGTATCGGAATGCAGTCAGTGGTTTCTTCCTTACTGTCACCTTTGTCAGTGGACTCTGCAATGAAATCTGCTAAAGCTTGTCCGTTAATTTCTCTTCGGGGATGGTAAGTGATGTCATATTGGCTGAGTTCTATGTTCCACTTCAAGAGACGACCCGAAGTTTCAGGACGATACAGAACAAGCTTCAAAGGCTGATCAGTCAGGACCTTAATAGGATGAGATTGAAAATAGGGCCTCAACTTTCTGGAAGCGATTAGCAGACAATAAGCAAGTTTTTCTATCTTTGAATAATTCATTTCAGCCCCAGCGAACCGTTTGCTGATGTAGTAAACCGGACGTTGTATTTTCATATCTTCTCGTACGAGTGCTGCATTTAAGCATGGGATGAAATTGCCAAATAGATGAAGAGGTCTTCACCATCACTAGGCTTGGAGAGGACCGGAGGAGCTCTCATATGATGAATTAGTTGATCGAAAGCATTCTGACATTCAGGAGTCCATTCGAAATTTTTCTTTCCTTTCTTTAGAGCATCAAAGAAGGGAATGCATTTGTCTGTGGCCTTGGAAATGAAGCGACTAAGAGCGGCAACCTTTCCATTGAGACTTTGTAGTTCTTTCTTTGTTCTAGGGGCTTTAACTTCTTAGAGCTGTGATTTGAGCAGGATTGGCCTCGATGCCCCTAGCACTTACGATGAAACCCAGGAATTTTCCAGACTCTACTCCGAATGAACATTTCAATGGATTGAGCTTCATTCCGTACTTCCGAAGAATTGAGAACATTTCTGCCAGGTGATCCATGTGGTCTACTGCTTTCTTTGACTTTACTAACATATCATCAACATAGACTTCCATCGTTTTGCCAATCTGAGGCTTGAACATAGCGTTGACAAGTCTTTGGTATGTTGCCCCAGCATTCTTTAACCCGAATGGCATGACTTTGTAACAGTAGAGTCCCACATCTGTAATAAAGCTTGTGTCCTCCTGATCTGGTTCATTCATCATAATCTGATTGTATCCAGAATAGGCATCCATAAAAGATAACAACTCATGTCCAGCCGTCCCATCTACTAGTTGATCGATTCTAGGCAACGGGAAGCAGTCTTTGGGGCAAGCTTTGTTCAGATCTGAGAAATCAATGCATACTCTCCACTTTCCATTTGCCTTCTTAACCAGTACTGGATTTGAAACCCAATTTGGATAAGTGGATTCTTTGATGAAATTATTCTCTAAGAGACGATCTACCTCTTCTTTTAAAGCTGCTGACCTTTCTGGACCTTGAGTTCTTCTTTTCTGTTTTACTGGTGTGAATTTCGGATCGACATTCAGGGTGTGAACAGCAATTGTTGGAGAGATTCCGCACATATCAGCATGACACCAATCGAACACATCTAGATTGGCTTTCAAGAATGATATCAGTGTGTTTTGAACTGTTATACTTAGCTGTGAACCCACATTGAGTACTTTATTTGGGTCTTTCGGGTCTACAGATACTGGTACCGTTACCTCCACGGGTACCACTCTATTCTCCCCTATACTGGCTTTCCTGGGATCCATTTCTTTTCTTGCATTGCTGTGTTCACCAGTACAGGGGCCGCTCCGTAGTTGCTACAGGGTCGGTTCCTTGATGCGGAGCGGAGCTGCCGCATCTTTCCCCATTTCTTTTCTCCTGGCCTCTCGGAGTTCTACAAGATAACATTCTCGTCCTGCGTTTTGATCTCCTTTAATAACAGCAATCCCATTATCAGTAGGAAACTTCATTGTTAAGCACCAAGGAGCGAGGACAGCCCTGAAAGCAGCAAGAGTAGGCCGGCCCAAGAAAGCGTTATAGGCGGAGAATCCATCCACAATTACAAAAGTTTGCTTCCGAACCAATTTCTTGTGTCCTTCGCCCATTTCAACAAACAAGTCCACTGTTCCAATCGGCTGTTTCAGCTCTCCTGTAAATCCGGCAATCTTGTGTGAAGAAGCACGTACATCAGTCATCGGAATTTTCATTTGGTCAAATGTCCTTTTAAAGAGGATGTTGCATGAGGCACCACTATCAACTAACACTCTTCTGACAATAGCCGACCCAATACCGACAGAGACAACCAAAGGGTCCTCAGTAGGAGCTTCCACATTAACAGAATCCCTGGCTCTGAACATAATATCATCATGAAAAGTCTTTTGCTGCTTTAGAGGTGAAGTATCTTCCAAGATTAAGACACTTTCTTCGGTTGGTGCATACCTCAAAGCTTTTGCATACCTTTCCATTTCACCCCAACTCCTGCCAGCCGGGTGAGGTCCCCCTGTGATCACATTAATAACAGGTCTTTCCTTTCTAGCAGGCCTCTCTCCTGAATCAGATGAATTAGTTGGAGGTAACTGCCCTTGGTTGGATGAAGATGGGTCCTTTCTATTCCTCTTGACGTATTGCTGCAACTTATTCTCTCTTAGCAATTCTTCAATCAGACTTTTCAAATGGCGGCACTCATTGGTATCATGCCCTGGTTGGTTGTGAAACTTGCAAAATCTTCCGCTTTGAACAGCATTATTTCCAACTTTCACGGCCGGTGGTTTTGGAAATTCAACAGCATCCTTAGTGGCGATGAAGATATTTTCCGGGGTATCGGTCAGAGGAGTAAAGTCTGATGGTTTAAGGAAGCGGGGCTTTTTGAAGTCTTTTTGCCTTTTCCCACCATTACTTTTCCTTTTCTGATCTGCCGGTTCTTTCTTGCTTTGAGTAGTAGCATTATTTTCCGCCACCGTTGTCACAACTTTAGCTGGTGCGGAAAGATTCTCTAAGCGTATAAATTCGTCAGCCTTTTTGTAGAATTTCTCGAGCGAATTTGGTTCCTTCATTTTCAGCCATTTTCCAAATTCGCTTGATTTGTCAATAGCACGCATCAAATAGGTCAAGATCATTCGTGGCTCTGCATTATCGACTTCTGCCAGAGCTAAGTTGAAGCGGTTCAAGAATGACTTAATAGGCTCTCCCGGATTCTGTTCAAGACTGGACAGCGACATTATATCTTTTGCCTTTGAAGCGTATAGCCTGAATTGCTCTTTGAATTTTCGGGTGAGATCGGAAAACTGATCTACAGATCGGACTGGAAGCTTGGTAAACCAGAGAAGCGCCACTCCTTCTAAATAAACTGGGAAATATCGGCACTTTATCTCGTCGGTTGCTCTTGCGCCGGTCATATGCCAGTCATATTTATACAAGAACTGATTTGGATCACTTGTCCCCCGATAAGCAGGAATAGTGGGGGGAACAAACTTTCTAGGAAATTCAGCTTTCAGAATCTTCTCGGTAAACGGAGTTCTACTTGGTGCGAATCCCCATTCGCTTTCGTCTTCATCTCTTTGCATGCTCTCTTTCATTATTTGCTTGATCATACCAGAGAGATATTCCTCATTGTTCAGAGATTTCGCAGAGTAGACCTCAGCCATCTTTTCGGGAGTTTGTCCAGGTAAATGCTCATGAAGAACTGGTGACGGCCTAAATCCTTCGGCCTGGAGGGGTGCCCCTTCGGCAGCACCTGATCCTCCGTGAGGAATATTTCTTCCCTCGGAATTGGGAGCAGCATTAGCAAAGTTTCCCTCATTATTTACTGGTCTTTGACTCGTACCAAATAGAGCATTCAGCCTTTCCATCATCAGGTTATTCTGAGTTTCAATCTGCTGGTATAGTCCGGATACAGCAGCATCTAACTCCTGTCGCGTAACACCGACGCTTGGAGCTGCCTGATTTGGAGAGAGAGAAGTGGCAGTATTATCACGGTCGTCATCAGTCCTGACAGACTTTCGTTTCCTTCCAGGAGCCATTATGTCTGATAAACTTCTGGTTTTGTGGGAAATTCTTTCAGCAAACTTCTGAGAAGCAATGGTGAGTGGTAGCCTGAGTTGGGTTCTCAGTGAAAGCACCAAAATGTTAACGTTAAAATATGAACGATAACACCCGGTGTGTGTAATAAGATCGTGAAAGCACCACCCGTGTGACGGGAACAGAAATTAGCAGGAAAAATAGCAGAAAAGCAGTAAATGAACAACAGATTTATAGTGGTTCGGCCCGTAATTGAGCCTACGTCCACTTTATAGTTTCTTATTGCTGATTCGGTAACAATTTGATACAAATCTCTTCAGGAAACAGTACAATTCGATCACAAGAAACAATCTAGACTACTAGCTCAATCTTCGACGGTGAAACTCGATGAATCCATGTCGGATGTGAGGAATTTCTCTCGAAGCTCGTTGTAGTGTCGCGAATGCTTGAAGGATCCTTGATTACTGAATGAATGAAGAGTTCGACGGAGTAACAGTGCTGTAGAAATGATTTGCAAAAAGTCCCCCGTGTGTTGGAAGTGATGTCCTATTTATAGAAGCTGATTTCTGGGCAGGAAATTTGCCTAAGTCTTAGGTCGCGCACGACCTTAGTTGAGTCGTAGGTCGCGAGCGACCTAAGCTAGGTCGCTGTCCCCTTGTGGCTTCAGGAGTTAGCTAGTAAAACTGTACTTGGCTTCATTTGATCAAGTAATAGGTCGCACGCGAGTTACAGAATAGCTGTGGGAGCTCTCGGTCGTAGGGCGCTGGACCTGCTTTAATAGTTAGGTCGCTAACCTCTTTAGGTCGTCAAGTCCCTTAGGTCGCTAACTACCTTAGGTTGTTAAGTCCTTTAGGTCGCTAGCTACCTTAGGTCGTTGAGTTCCATAGGTCGCAATCCTTTCTGCTGCAAGGTCGCAAGGCCTTCTGGATCTTAGGTCGCGAAGCTCTCCTGTTGCCTTAGGTCGCAAGGTCTTCAGTCGCAAACCCTTCTGGATCTTAGGTCGCGAAGAAGTTAGGTCGCTAACTTCTTATCTTGATAAGTCGTGGACTTTCTCAGTTAGATCGCTATGTAGTTAGGTCGTAGGTTTTTCTTAGGTCGCAAGCTCCTTTAGGTCGCAGAGCCTCTTAAGTCGTAGCCTTTCCTTAGGTCGCAACATTCTTAGGTCGCAGCTTTCTTAGGTCGTAGAGTTTTAGGTCGCTGAAATAAAGGAGTTAACACAAACAATTTCAATTTAAAACACTTCGGTAGCAATTTCTCTCCTAGAAACTTGAAAATGAACATCGATGATGCTGCAGTCATCACCGAAGTTATTTTCTAGTGACCGAAGAGAGTTTAGTGCTATTATCCCAATCAAAAGCATTTTAAATATTTTTAAATCCCAAACTTCACCAGATTTCGAATCCAATTCAAAACATTTTCTAAATAATACCATTATTTCTCCAAACCTTTTTGAAACCATTTTCAAACCCAAAGGAATTTAAATTTTTCCGAAATCCCAAATTCGAAATCCATTCACTTTTATATTCAAACATCACTCTGGAAATTTCATCTCATTTTAATTATACATCACATCTTTAATTCACATTTATAGTTTACATTCATGAATCCCATTTTGTATATGAATTATTTCTTAGCTTTAGTTATGATTCCAACTTCTTATTCAATTTGATATTTAAATGATAATAATTTAATATTATCACTTCCTAACAACCAACATCCATATATAAGCTAAATAGCTTGCAAAAACTTTTCGTTTTATATACAAAAATAATTTGGGTAAAATTATTTCACTTACCCCATTTTTAAACAATACTGTGTTAGTTTATCTTCTTTAAGAGTTTAGGAACTCCTATCGATGTTGTGGCGTCCCACACATCGACTAGAATCCATAAACTCTAAACCGATAAGTCAACACAATATAAAAACATTTTATATCACTAACAAATACGCGCTCATATCTATTAATACTCTCAAAATTCCCACCAGAGCCAAGGTTATTGCCACCTTCGCTCTGATACCACTGTAACAGCCGCGAATTTTCATACACGAAAAATCGAACCATTTGAGTGAAGAAGAAGAGGTAGAAGAAGAAAAATAGAAAACAACATCAGAATCTAACCATCGCAGCGGAATAAAATATAATATATATTAACAGATCTTTACACAAATCAAAACTATATCTGTTTTATACAATATATCATCAAAGTATACATCAGAGAACACATAACATACAACTGGACAATAATCATCATGTCCTCAATACAACTGAATGTACAGCAATCTACACGGCGGAATATACATACATAAATACGTAAGACACGTCTCGCCAACCAGCTCGTCTCCTGAGCTCCACAGCATCATATCCTGTATCCTATAATACTCGGTCTGACCCCGAGCATCATATAAAACAACACCCGAGTCAGTCTGGAAAACCAGCGTGAGAAAATCACACTCAATTTATTATTAAAGTTTCAAAATCCTTTGAAATCAAAAGCATCTCGTAAGACCAAGCCACAAATAAATATGTCGGGTTTTTCCCTTACGATAGCTAAAACACTTTCTTATCAAATCCTCTGATATTATAATAGTGTCTATATACAAATACTTATTCAAATAGCTGAAATTGTTACATCTATTAAATTCCAGCATACTAGCCACAAAGTGGGTAATACAAACAAATACCGTACAAGGCACGTAGGGAGAATGGATTTCCAACTAATGACTAGGCACTGGGGTACCACCTATCACAGTACGTGGCCTAGATCACCGTACCGAGGAGTACTCCCACTCCCCTGCAACACAAGGCCGGAACCATCCCTTACTGGACAGTTCTGAATAAAATCACCCCACGGTTGGGATCAGCAACCGCAACACTAAGCCGAAATATAAGGGACATCTAGACAGGGATGACCTTACCCTCCAATGGGTGCTACCCACGAAGCCTTGCTGCATAACCGCTGATTTTCAGTCATTTCCGGTTGATGAGGCTCGAGGCTAAGCGATACCTTTATAGAACATATCCCTTAGAATGCCCATCGTCCACTGACGATGTTCCAAAAGCATTCATCCATACAAGTCTGTCCCAGGTCCGAACGGAACCGAAGGCACTACTCCTACTACATCCATTTTGGAAATATCCTCAGGATTAGTAGCGACTAGCCCTTGCACTTCACTGCTCCATCTTCGACTCCGAAATCGTTTCCATGAAATGTACAAACCGGATCGAAGTGGTTTTCGGGAAATTAATCCCGATCCCGGTCTCTTCGAAACGATCAGCGCATTTGGCCAATATTGATAGTCGGTGATTTAACTATCAATTCACATTCACAAGAAACCATCACACAATAAATAATTTCACACATTATTTATTTGTCTCAAATATCTTACAAGATATATTTCCATTTTCAACTCCTTTTGAAAACAGTTTCAAAACAGTTTCCGCTTACGGAATACATTTCCTAAATATTTATTTTCTCTGAATCACCAAGTACAAAATACTTTTAGATTTTTAAAATAATTTAAAAACACTTTATTATAAATATACTTTATAACATTGAAATTTTAAAACTACTTTAATACTTTATTAAAATATATACTTTAAGAATATTTAAAATAAAACCACTTTATAAATATAAACTAAATTTCTCTTTTAAAAACATAATACCAAGTCACTTTTATATAATTACTACAATAATAGATTTGAACATAAACACTTACTTTAGAATTTAATATTTAAAAATAACAAATTTTCTAAAACTTACGGTTTAAACAACATCAGAACTTTTTTTTCGAATATTTAAAATTTCTTCGAAAACGTACTTGGCTATCCAGAGAAATACACTTCTCATTCCCATCTTTTAAAAATAAATCAACATTTATTTTTAAACCAATCCATATTCTTTTATAAATTCCCACCTTGAATTTATATTTTAAAATATCCACTGATATTTTATTTTACTTTATAAACCAATTTAAAAATTCCAAAATCTCACTTCTCTTTTAAAATTCCAATTTTAAACAACTAAATCAATTTCCAATTGATTTTCCAATTTACTTTACTATACTTTGAAATAAATTTCCTTTGCTACTTCATTTATTTCAAAATACATTAACTTTTAGATTTATTTCTTTATTGTGAGTTAAAACCCTTTTAACTGAAAATACCAATTTTAAACTTCCAAAATTCCTTCTTTATCACTTAATTAAATTTAATCCTTAAATTTAAAAATAAATTCTTTATTCTTTCAAATAATATCACTTAAGATTTACAACTTATTATTTCCCCTGTTAATTCAAAATCTTCTTATTCCAAATTAGTTAAAATTTTGCAATCACTTTTATTTTATTTTATTTTCAATTCATTATTAATTCATTCCAATTCACTAAAATTATTTCACTTAAAAATTTACTCTTTTATTTCCTTTCAAAAATTTCATTCTAGAGATTTTGATAACTCAGCATATCCAAATTGGTCCAACCAAACCATAACATCCAATTACCCATATAATCCTTCAAGGATATCAAAAATCATATCACATAATATTTAAACAAAATTAAATATTTTGAGGAATCCAGTTGGATCCCTCCAACCTGTTTCCCTGCATCCACAAACGTTAGCACAATACCAATTCCACTTCGAGGTGGAATATCACGGTATATGGGTTCAAATATTATCATCCGCTATTATGCGGCGCATAGGGTCTCATCCGCTATATAATGCGGGAATATCAACTCCAATATATACATATTCCAATATATATATATATTGATATATATACTACTATATATACTATCACATCCAATCAATCCAAACAATCATTCAATAAATATTTAAATTTAACTATTTAAATTTAAATATCAACCAAATGAGTGAGATTAACTCACCTTTTCATTTTATTAGCATCCATTCCAATCCAACTTGCCTCTTTCCATATTTTGACCTTGTAAAAATATTTTGCAGTTTATTAATATTTGGATTAACCGATCAATTAATTCCTAATAGTTTGGTTATAAATAAATTTTCTTTTAAATAGATATTTGAACTAATTGAAAAATCACTTACCATTAAATAACTTAATTAGCTAAGGCTTTAGTTTTTAGACTAATTTCTCTTTAATAAAATATTTAACTAAATTTAACTTTCAGAACTGAATTAAATAAAATAACCTCTTGTAAAATTGATTAAATAAGTTTTATTAAATAAAACTACTTTTATAATATATATAAACTGTATTTAAAATCTTTGTTTTAAGATTAACCAATTCAATCTTGCTTTTAATAATTCTCTTTATTCAGAACTAAAGACAAAATTAAATTGAATTAGATAAAAAAAGGAATCACTACCTCACTGCCTCGACCTACAGCATGTGGCCACCAGGACTTCAATCCCCACCACACGAACTAGGGTTAGTCGAAACCCAACAGTATGAACATTCACGCGTGCCACCACGCGTCGGAAATCGAGCTCGCGAATTCAATTCCATCACCGCCTAGAACCACGCAACCACCTCTCGCGCGCCTTCCCTGCCGCGAACCGTCTGCGTCTCCTCATACGCGCCAACCACCCATCGATGTTACCTCAGCAATTCACCAGCACCACCCTCCTATCGCGAGCGTCTCGACCGATTCCACTAGCTAGACTCGCCGCGAGGTCCGGCTTTGTCTTCATGCGATTCGAGCTTGAAATCGCTGGGAGTTGGTGATTTATTTTCTCAGAGGAAATGAGTTTTCTTGAGTTGGCCATTAATTCTTCGAGAAGTAGAAAAGAAAGGGAATTAACTGAATTGATTTTTCGTTCATTTGGTATCGACAAAAGTAAACACGGGTTTAATAATGAAAGCATTAGCTTCTGAGGGAAGACATAGTATGTGATTAAGCAAAGAGTAGGTCGGCTTGCTCAGGAAAGATTTCGGCTGTGATTTGATTTTCTTAGGAGAAAGAAAAACAGAAGGAGGAGGCCATCGCAGATTTTTCTTTTTGATTGCCGTGAATTTGAAAAATGAAAGAGGAAAGTAGGGTACGGGGGAGACAAATAGGAGGTGGGTTGTACGAGTTGTTGGAGGGAGTGAAATAAATAATATAAATTCTTTAATTTTACGATATAGATTTCATCGCGTTTATATCGTATGCTCACACAACAACTCCAAAAACTCCGAAATTTGAAATCTGATAATAATACAATATTATGGATCCAATGGAACTGGTTTTGTCGAATTCTGAGACTGTGCCTCGGACGACTATTTTTAAATTCAATTTAAACGATATATTTTTAAAATTGAACAAAACTCTTTAAAATTCCATTTTAAAAGATCTATCATCTTCAGTATTATTAATATGAATTCTACAGGCTTTCAAAATATTTTTAATTAGAATAGAATACCAGATTTACTATTTTATCCAACTTCAAATAAATTTAATTTAATAATTAAATTACTCAATAAACAGCGATATTTGAAATTTAAGTTTATAATTAACCTCTGAATATTTAAAATTAATTAAATATTCCAATTTCAAATATACAAAAATTTCGGGTCGTCACACTATATATTTTAATTCCCACATTTTTAAACATCGGTACTGAAACAGTTTTATACTGAACTGAAGTTTTTTTTTCCATAGTTTTCTCAATTGTAAGCGTATAGACAAAATCTGATATCTATCCTCTATCCACAATACTACTATCTGGTATTCAAAAATAAATCCAGATATAGATATCAACTTCTTGTATCTGAAGGTATTCGTTAGCAAACATATAGAATAAAATTAAGCATGAGAAACATATCATAAACAAACCACACATGTTTAGTCAATAATCTGTAGTTGAATTTTGAACCATGGCTCAGTAGACTTACCTTAGTCGATCATCGATTGGTCGATCTACAATCAGTAGTTGATAATTGATGGTTGATTGTGGATCTTAACTCGAAGTTGGAGAAGAATCGCACTAAAGTAACACTAATTTGTGTGGTTCAGTTGGACAGCCGTCGCTTGATCGTAAAATGTAGTTGGAGAAGACGTTGGATTTGAAATTGATATGAATCTTGAATCGTCTTGGATCTGGAATCGTGGATCGAATTGGATTTGGAACCGTTGTTACCTTTTTCTGCAGTGAGGTAGAAATGGGAGCAAGGGTTTTTTTAAGTTTTCGAAAGGCAAGATGATGCGAGAAGCAGACGAAAAAAATGTAGGAAGGGCATTATGGGAACTTCGAAAAGACACGGGTGAAGTTATGTGGGTTGAATTATCATTATTAGTAGTAGAGATGTGACTTGATTTAATAAAAGACGATTTGATTTTTATATGACATGATTTTGATTTTGTTTTGACTTTGATAAGTGTTTTGTATGCTAGAATTGATGCCTTGCCTCTTCATACATATATTTTTCTTACAACTTAGACCATATGCCAAGTTTTTATAACATATATACACATATTCACACATACAATACTTTTATGAACCTATATATATCTATCCATATATGTTGTTGTCATTATATATATATATATATGCCTGCATTTTCACTATTTAATATATATACATTTGCTTGTATTTGACATCATATTACATATAAGTATATTCACATTATCCCCTATTTACCTATTTATCTATATTTGCATATGTATGCTTACCTACATTTATACATATTTATTTACTTACATATGTTTTACCATCTTATACATACATTTATACTTGCACATATTCTCATATACATTGCTTATGTATATTTTTGATTTTTGATATTATATATATATATATATCCACATTTATACAAACTTTCCTATATTTTATTTCTTATGGGCATACGTTCATATACTTGTATATTTATATACTTATGTATATATTATCAAACATCATAAAGTTTTGTATGTATTTATATTTATATACAAATGTATTCTACCTTGAATTTTAAATGGTGAAGTTTTATTTATATTTCTCTAAAATTTATCAAATCCAAAAATTTAATTTAAATTTGAATATAGTTTATAATCAATTTATAGATACAGATATTTTAACTATCAGAAAATTTATTTATTCGACCAATCAAAATTAATATCCCAATAATTTGAATTAGTTAATCACCTAATTAACAGACGCTAAAAATTCGGGTCGTTACATGGATCAAATCAAAAAATATTTTATATTATTATTTAAATATATTTTGCTAAGTCAACATATTTAAAAATTGAATTCCGCATTATATATTCA
This sequence comes from Allium fistulosum, assembly GCA_030737815.1. Lineage (NCBI taxonomy): Eukaryota > Viridiplantae > Streptophyta > Magnoliopsida > Asparagales > Amaryllidaceae > Allium > Allium fistulosum. Next base: position 1,048,846,823 of record CM060903.1, read on the forward strand.
TGCGACCTAGTTTAAATTAATAAAAAATTAAAGTGAAGTGGCTGCACTAATTTAAAAAGATTAATTATATATGCATATATATTGAATAATTCAAAACCATTGAAATTTAGTTTTAAAATCTTTATAAATAGCCGATATTAAGATGTAGATTATATATATAATTATATATAATATATATAATTATATTATTTAATTTAATACATATATATATATATATATCCGTGTGTGTGTGTATCTTATAGTAAATATTTAATTATATATATATATATATCACACATATTATTTATATGTTTTAACTTTACTTTTGATTATAAATATATTTTAATGGATGAATTGAAAAAGTAATATAATTTGCTTCCTGTTTGCTTAGGATTATTAATGTTGATCATTTTACTATATATATTATATATCACACTTCGTCATCTTATTGACCATAGGACAAAGCAGTCAATACTCCCCTTAACTCTTAGTTTATACACACACACATATACATATACATACATACATATATATACATATATACATACATACATATACATAAAGATAAATTTCTCTATGGATTTAGCTAAGCTTGACGCTTTACTTGCCAAGGGTTTCTCTTAGGATGTTCCTCCCAATGCCAAATGCTCTGATCTTGGTTGGAACAAGCTATATTCCCTTGAAGATGATCTAGATGAAGGAACTAAGTATGGATTAGCTGTCCTATTCTCATCATAGCTTTCACCTTATATGCTATCGTTTTCTTCTGTCATTTTATCCGGTGTAATTAGTAATGTTTTTGTCATTTGTTTGTGTGAGTTGTAGTTGTCTTTGTACCTCTACCAAGCAATTGTTTTAATAAAAAGTGGATGAGCCACTTCAAAACCGATTGCCTTTAAAAAAAAGATAAATTAATTTTAAATTAAAGTATAAATAATTTTATTTTGTACATTCATTATTTTAATCAATAAAATTAAGTTGAAATAAATCTTATTTCTTCAATTAATCAAAATACTAAATTTGATTTAGTATTAACAAATATTTATTTACATAAACACATGATAAATATCTTTTCCAAATTAATACAAGAATTTTTTTTTGAAATTAACTTATTTAATCCCGCTTCCAACGCACCTGATCCAACATGTCTAAGAAGATCATTCACTCTATCAACGTTCTTTAGCTACTTTTGTAGCTAACATGAATGTACTTATTACTATTAGCAATTTATTTTCGTAGTACATGTTGCTACTAACAATTTCATTTGTAGCCTATGAATCAAAGTCTACTGAAATATTGGTCAATTTTCCCATAATGTTCTTTTAGCTGATAGGTGTCTGGTCACTTAACTTCTTGACCAGCCAAATTAAAAGCATAAAAATCTTTAAAGTTGTAAATTTTGATGATTTTCATGATATATCACCACCTGATGTAAACACAAAGCCAGTAATAGAGCTAACTTCATCATTATTAGTAACCTAGTTTGTATCACAAAATCCTTCTTGTACCGCAGAGAAATTGTGAAAATTTAAGCATCTGTTTGTCATACCATTAAGGTATCTAATAAACAACAAAGAATATTACGATGAGCATCACTGGGTTAGAAGTTTATCAACTTAACTGACTAGCATCATAAACTATGTTAGGTCTAGTATAATTGACGAGCAAAAGGATGCCTCGTATAATTTAAACATAGTTACAAGATCCCATATACTTTTCAAGGTGTATACTATCATAGAGAGTTCACATAGATATCATATCAAAACAATCAAGTTATTTTGAGTTTTTCTTTTCCAATTAGTGAAAATAATTTAAGGGGAAACAATATCCAATTTTTTTAAGCCTAGTGTCACATCTGCCTCCCTTTGGTCTTTCATCTAAAATTGGGACGATGAGAAAATTTTGATCTCTTTCACTACATCTAAGTTTGTACCAAAAATCATTATGTAGTCGACAAAAAAATGAATCTTTACGAAGCACTATTAGAAGCATAATCAATGAATACACATTCAAAGTTCTTAGGTACAACGATGGTTGGTTCTTCTTCTTCTTTTTTAAAAAACTATAAGGGTCATGATAAACACTCCTACCTTTTTAGAAATTTGAAGTTCGAGGAAAGTTTTGTCCATGGTTCGTAAGGAGTCATATCTAGCCTTTTATTTGGAATAATGCCAACTATGTAACAACCAAATAAAATAGATTCCCCAACAAACAATCCAACATACCAAGATAATTATATTCACCTTTATATGAACAATTATATTCATATAATTATGCCACCTTTTATAATTCCTGTATATAATACAATTATAAAAGCAAATAAAATCTCAACATATATGGAAAAACAATGAGCTTATATCAACACAATACTCGATTCAACTCATATCATTTTCTAGTCATGCATACATAAATTTTATAAGGAACCATGCTGACTATGTAACCACCAAAATAAATAGCTTCCATAACATATAATCCAACATACTAAGATAATTGTATTCACCTTTATATGATCAATTACATTCGTATAATTTTGATACATTTTATTATTTTGCATAGGAAAACAAGATTATAGTGGTCGTACCACTTTATAAAGGACATAACATGTGTGAGACAAAAACACCTCAACAACTATGCAAAAAGAAATAAGAAAAAAGGAAGAAAAAGAGAAATAAAGTGCAGGTGTTAGGAGAATACCCAAATTACTAAAACAACCAAAACTAGGCTAACCACCCTAATTAGAGGAAGAGTCACTAGATGACTCAGGGCCAATCACATGGATATAGGTATACAGTCGACTAAGGTGTATAGATAAATCTCCTACACCAAGTAGTATCCCCATAAATATCAATTTTTTTCCCTAAGACGACCTGTAATGGAGAGAATAAAATCACCTTATAGTATTTCATATTATAGATATCTTTCCTAACCTCTATTGTTGGTCACGTATTTGTAGCAGGATTGTTCTTTATGAGAAAAACGTATTTGTAAATGGCGATGAACCCAAGTCATCTTTTTAGACGACTAGATGATAGGAGGACGACGTGGTTTAGGAAGTGCACAGATATGATCTGTGATAGTCCCAGAAGTGGGACTAGACTCATCCAAGTCAACAATAGGAATAGCATAACCGCCAGCTCTATAATTCGAGTTCTGCTTAGGTACCCAAATGTGTTTCTTATGTCTCGGGAGAGGAATCTTCTTGGCGATAAGAATTTTGATATCTGACACTGTTAAAAGAACGAGAGGAGGAGCTTCAGTAAAGTGTTTGCAGTGTGAGGCTACGTAAACAAAGGAGTGGCATGTAGTGCATATGAATGGCGTCCAACTATAATCAATGGTTACAATCACAACTTGGCCCAAAGTAGCACGAACTGCAAGAATCAACGTTAATAACCTATATGGATTTATCTCAATCAATTCTTTCGTATATCCTAACCTTTCTTTCTTCATAGTAGCTGAGTCAAAACAAACCGGGTCTCCAATAAGGTTAGCAAGCTAGTCTAAGCCAATCATGGATTGTAATACCGATGGGATTTTCTTGAAATGTACCCAAACATGGATAGAAAGAATTTTTTTCTTAGCTGTGTCGATGGTAGGAGTCCATCTAGTGACAATAAATGGTTTGCCTTGCATAATAATAGGCTCGGACTCTAGGATTCTTTGTGTACCCTCCATGTCAGAGAATTCAAAGTAGAATAAACAATTGTCATATCTCATGGTGATACGACCCTTCAATTTCTATACCATTTCAAGTGATTTTTAATGACCCGATAAGATAGGTTCTCATCTAAAAGTAAACCGACTGATTGATCCTTCCAAAACAAAGAACCAGCCTCCATATCATCATCGAGGAGTATCATCACACCATCAACACATTTGTTCTCAATTGTTCTAAGGGTATAAATACCCCCATGAGGTTTATTGGTAAATAGAGATGATCACATCTTAGGACTTGACTCTGTAGTATTAATGTCGTTGTTTATAGGTAACACGTTTAACACAGTCCTATATTAAAGTATATTATCACTAGCCAGAGCAGTTTTTTCACATCCATAAGCAATTTCAATGGATGGTTCAACATTCACCACAATTCCTAAAGTACAACCAAGTAACCCATTGATTTTATATGTACCATTTATACAACTTAAAATTTATTATTACCAGGCATCTTAATAAGAGAACTGGCATCAAGAAAAACACCGGATCCGCAATCTGAAAATATTTCTCAAAACTCTAACATATATGCATCTAATTAATTCATATATATATCTATATAACAAAACCGAGCAGGTTTAACGGAAAAGACAAAGAGCGGACGTGATTTGTTGTTGACAAAGACATCAAGGGGATGAAATTTGTCCATGTCATCAAACTAAGAAACTATTTAACTCTGTTAACTTCTCCGTTATGAACTGAAATTCGTTCCCCTATCTCCACTTATTACTCCCCCATTTCCTCCACTCATCCATTATTTCCGTTAATAAAATTCACTGACAACAAAACTATTGCAAACTCATTAAAGTCACGTACTATATATATGAAATAGTATCATATGTGTACTTCTACTTTACTAGCCAGCTATCCATTCATTACTGCATACTGTTCAATTCCTTAAACTGCTCACATTAAATTCACGTAATCCACTACCTCCTTAAACTGCTCATCGCCCACTTCCCCACCAGCCCACTTCCCTATATACGACAACCTCATTCCCCTCTTCATCCATCTGCTTGCACCATCAACTTCTTCCTTTTTCAGGTGCTGCTCTCTTCCCCATATATGTTCTCTTGCATTCCTTAATTAATTTACTATTTTCGTTCGTCGCCCACAACTGTGATTCATTCATACTAACTATATTTTCCTTCTTTCCTCCATTTGTTGCAGAGTTTTAGGACGGGATCAACATGAAGCGGGTACTATTTCTGTTTCTTCATGCACGTACAATAATCTGATTTGTGCTCACCTTCTCTCACTTTGGTCATTTATACCATTGTAGAGTAGAACAACAGCTTAGAAGAGAGAAGCATTGAATGCAAAAAACACTGATTCTTCTAATGCTATGAAGTTTGAATTAGATGGAATACAAAAGTCTACGGTTGCTGACATAACGGTTAAGGTTGAGGCTGATGAAGCACCAAATAATAAACCAAAACGATGTAAGATGGACGTTGGCAAAGCTGTTCCTCCTGTGGAGGTAGTCACTGCAGATCTGCCGATGGGAGTGCCCGAACCTCCACCTGTGCTGAACAGAAATGCAATTGCAGACAATGAGGCCTTTGCCAGACAGGAACAGCCCCTTCCAGTATGCATCACTACTGATTGGGATGAAGAATTAGAGGCTACTGTGGTAATATGCGTTGTTGTATTACATTGCCTATCACATTCTTTGACCAAATTAAATTATTTGTCGATTTTTTATACGCAGGTTGATTGGGCAGAGAAGAATGGATATTGATAATCTCCTTGCTACATAATTTCATCCCTACTACCCTGTTAATTTATTTCTTCATCCTTCAATCGTATTTGGTTCTGTTGCTTCGTTTCTCTTTGTACCTTTTGCATGAATATCAGTTTTCGCTGTTCCATGTAATCTTTTTATTTGTTGTGATGTTTGTACTTTTTTCCATTTATATTGCAGATGCCTCTACTTTTTCAACACTTGCCTCTCCATGCTATCTTTTATTTTTTGTTTCCCCATGTTATTTTCTTTAATTCAGCCGTACAGATCATTACTGACGCAGCGGAATAATCAAAAACAAGATAGATCGATGAAATAGCAATCGGTGGATTGATGAATATTGCGATGCCTGAATTCGTTGATCCGAAGATACCGAATTCTAGCTATCTCTGACTCGTTGATCCGAAGATACCGGGAAAGAGATCTACGATTCTTCAACGTTGATCTTGCGCACAAGATACCGTGAATCAACTTCAACAAACGAAGATTCGAGCGCACTCGAATAACGTAAGTGGAGATAGGAGACTTCACTCGACTACCAATTAGAAGAAAGCACAAAGCAATCAAAATGGAAATTTTATTCAAAAGTCAACTAAAAAAAATTACAAATGATATCACCCGCCTATTTATAGGCTTACAACTCACACAACTCAAATCTGGACAACACCTAGGTCGTTCACGACCTAAACATCCAACCTAAAAACAAACGACCTAAAAATCTTCATTAGCGACCTACAGAGAATTCGCGACCTAGAGATCTTCTTACGACCTAACTTTCTTCACGCGAGCTAAGAAAAGTACGGCAGCGACATAGAAAAATACACAGCAACGATCCAAGCAGGGATGACAACGACCTAGGTGATCGACAGCGACCTAAGCAGTTCCGCGATGTAAGAACTTTGCGATTTAATGTTGGAGCGACCTTCTGGAGGATATCGCGACTTAAGAATTAGGTCGTTCGCAATTCAAAATTAGTTCGTGACTTACTGTGGAGGTGGGAAGTAGGTCGCTCGCGACATATAGATGCGGTAGGTCGCTCGCGACTTAGAGATGTGATAGGTCGCTCGCGACCTGAGGCAGAGGGGTGACGAGGCGTCGAGACTTTTGGTAGGTCGCTCGCGACCTGGGTGGCTTCATCATCAACCTTGCGACCTAAGGTAGGTCGCGGCCGACCTATCGAGGTAAGCACTTCATCATCCTCCCCTTGTTGGAAGGAATTCGTCCTCGAATTCACACTCTCGTCATCTTCGACAAGTTCCTCTTCATAGTACGGAATTAAATGTTTGACATTGAAAACATCAGAAGTACGAACTTCTTTCGGCAACCTTAACTGATACGCATTATCATTGATTTTCTTTATGATTTCTAAAGGACCGATCCTTCTAGCAGCTAGTTTGTTGTAGGTACCAACAGGAAATCGATCCTTGGTCAATACTGCATATACAAAATCTCCTTCTTTGAAGACAACACTTCTTCGTCTCTTATCCGCCATTTGTTTATACTTCTCATTCGTTTTCTTTAATCGTTCCTGAACGAGTCTATGACATTCTGTTAACCCATCAACAAAATCAGCAACCCGCTTAACTGTCCCCTTTGGTTGTGGTATTATCGTTAAATCTAACGGCCCCTTTGGTAAAGTTGAATATACAATCTGAAATGGACTGAAACCAGTGCTTCGGTTAACAGCATGGTTATGAGCAAACTCTGCCTGACACAACTTTAAGTCCCAACTCTTCAAATTGTCTTGTACAAGACATCGCAACAAGTTTCCCAACGATCTATTTACCACTTCCGTTTGCCCATATGTTTGCGGATGGTAAGCGCTACTAAAATTCAGCTTCGTTCTGACCATCTTCCACAAACTTAGCCAAAAATGACTCAGGAAACGAGTATCCCTATCTGACACAATAGATTCTGGCAATCCATGAAGTCGATAGATTTCTTTGAAAAATAACTGAGCAACACGAACAGCATCCGCCGTCTTCTTACAAGCAATAAAGTGTGCCATTTTCGAAAATCGATCAACCACCACATAAATGGAATCGTTTCCCCTTTGAGTTCGAGGCAAACCCAAAACAAAATCCATACTCACATCAACCCAAAGGTTAGTTGGTACAGGTAACGGCATATATAATCCAGCATTGGTCGTAGTTCCTTTCGAAACCTGACAGATATGACATCGCTCCACAAATCTTTCCACTTCTTTCCTCATTGATGGCCAAAAATAAGATTGAGAAATCAGCTGTAATGTACGGTCTCTACCCACATGACCTTCCTCATGCAATTCCTTCACAATCTTCAACCGTAAACTGCAATTAGGTATACATAATTGATTTCCCTTGAACAGAAAACCATCTACCATCACAAACTCATCCGTCTCTCCTTTCTTCACTTTATCTACAAACTTCATAAAGTAAGGATCTTCAACCAACAACTCTGGTAGCACATCAAACCTTGTCACTTCGACCTTCATTGTAGTCAACACATGATTTCTTCTACTAAATGCATCCGCAACACGATTCGTCACTCCCGATTTGTGTTTCACAACAAACGTAAATTGTTGCAGATATGCAATCCATGATGCATGTCTCGATGAAATCTTGTCTTGCCCTTGTAAATGTTTCAACGCCTCATGGTCAGTGTAAAGAACAAACTCTTTCTGAAATAGATAGTGTCTCCAGTGTTTCACAGCTTGCACCACCGCATAGAATTCCACATCATATGTACTATATCTCATTTTCGCCCCTGATAACTTCTCACTAAAGTATGCAATCGGACGTCCCCTCTAGCTCAACACTCCCCCGATTCCAACCTTGGATGCATCAGTATGTAACTCAAACAACACCTGAAAATCTGGTAAAACAAGAATTGGTGTTGTCGTCAAAAGTTCTTTGATCCGTTCAAAAGCAACCCTTGCTTCCTCCGACCTAGAAAACTGCTTCCCCTTCATACAATCAGTAACCGGTGCCATCACGCTACTGAAGTGTGGAATGAATCTTCGGTAGAATGATGCTAGCCCATGAAAACTTCTCACTTCAGTTATTGTCTTCGGCTGTGGCCAATTTCTGACTGCTTCAACTTTATTCTGGTCCACCTGTATACCTTCTCCTGATACAACATACCCCAGAAATAAAACACTATGCGTCATGAACACGCATTTCTTCGTTGCAGCATAAAATTGTTCTTGTCGTAGTACCATCAGCACTTCTCTCAGATGATTCAAATGTTCCTCTGGACTTCCACTATATATCAGAATATCATCAAAATACACCACCACAAATTTTCCAATAAAAGGTCTAAAAATCTGATTCATCACCCTCATGAACGTACTTGGCGCGTTTGAAAGTCCAAATGGCATTACCAACCATTCATACAACCCCTCTCGCGTCTTGAACACTGTTTTCCATTCATCCCCTGGTTTGATTCGAATTTGATGATAACCGCTCTTTAAATCAATCTTCGAAAAGATTACAGACCCACTGATTTGATCTAACAGATCATCAAGTCTCGGCATCGAAAATCTGTATCTGACTGTGATCTTATTCAATGCTCTACTATCTGTGCACATCCTCCACGTTCCATCCTTTTTGGGTACCAATAAAGCTGGTACAGCACAAGGACTTAAACTCTCCTGCACACGCCCTTGTTCAAGCAATTCTTCCACCTTCCTTCGCAACTCCTCATGCTCTTTTGGACTCATTCTGTAGTGTGGTCTGTGAGGTAACACAGCTCCTGGAACTAGATCAATTTGATGTTGAATGTCCCTCAACGGTGGTAACTCCGTTGGCAACTCCTCTGGAAATACATCCTCAAATTCTTTCAATACTGGTTTAACTTCTTCTAGAATTTCAACTTCTTCACTGCTCTCACGCCCAATTATCAAGAATACTTCCGGCTCCTCTTCGACTTCTTTAACAAACTCCTTCAAGGTTAATAAAGTTTTCAGCTCTTCAATCTCCTCCAGTTTGTTTTCTTCTTGTTGACGCTTCTTGGGAACGAGAGTAATCTTCGTGCCTTCAAACATGAAACTGTAACTGTTGGTACGCCCATCATGTTGCACCGCCCTATCATATTGCCCAACTCCTGACAATTGTAACATTTGAAACCGTTGTTAACCTTTGCCTTCTCAGCCTCCTTCACCACTAGTTTACTGATAGGTTTAGAAACATTTGAACTTCCACTAACACCCTTCACTTGATTGTTGGAATTAGTAAACACACCACCTCCTCGTCGTCCCTGCTTCTCCCAAGCCAACGCTTTCTGATGTGCTTCCGCCACAGATCTTGGATCGAACATATTCACCATATCCTGGATCTGCATTCTCAATCCCCCAATGAATCTAGATGTCAGTTGTTCTTCCGTTTCCATAATATCATTCCTTGCAATAAGCTGATAAAACTCATCTGCATAGTCATTAACAGTCTTTGTGCCCTGCCTCAAGTTCTGCAAACATTGATACATCAGTGACTGATAATTGTAAGGTAAGAACGTTTCTTTCATCAATTTCTTCATCTTCTCCCAAGATTCAACTTTTGACTTCCCCATTCGTTCATGTGTAAGTTTGGTTTGCTGCCACCATGCCAAAGCTCTACCCCTCAACCTTGTAGCAACCAACTTCACTCTACGATGTTCTGGAACTTCTTTGAAATCAAAAATTTCTTCAACATTAGCCACCCAATCCAAAAACTCCTCAGCCTGCATACCACCTTTGAATTCTGGAATTTCAGTTTTCATCCCAGATTCCCACTTGTGATCGTACCCCGACTGATTCCTTCCTCGTCCACGTCCTCGTCCATGAACACTACCACCATCATACTCTTCTTCACAATCCGATGTATATCGATGTCGATCCTGACCACCAACATCTCTACCACCACCATTTCTTCCACCAACATTCCTACGATCTACATTCCTCCGATCTCGATCGGTCACATTTCTATCCCGACTTCGATCATCAACATTTCTATCACAATCTCGATCCACGCTTCTATGATCACTATCAACACTTCTCTCTCGATTTGAATGTGGTGAAGCTCTACTTCTCCCATGGCTCGATTCAGGTGATACTCTTCTCTGATTTTGACTCATCTCCAACATCATCCTCTCTAATCGACCAATCCCTTCATTAATCTTCTCATTAAAATTGTCGTTAATTCTTTGCTCCATCTCATCGGCCTCTTCTCTTCCGTACAAAGCATTAATATTGCGATGACGTTGAACTCGTCTCGGTGGCATGATTACTCTTCAACAAATTCCAACAAAAACTTCACTTCGATCTAAAAATCTTCAAATCAAAACTACCCACTTGTTGAAATCTTCAAAAATCTACAAACGAACAAATCTCGTACAAACTCCAAAAATCTACGCAAACTTCTTGCGTTCTAGCTCTGATACCAAACTGACGCAGCGGAATAATCAAAAACAAGATAGATCGATGAAATAGCAATCGGTGGATTGATGAATACTGCGATGCCTGAATTCGTTGATCCGAAGATACCGAATTCTAGCTATCTCTGACTCGTTGATCCGAAGATACCGGGAAAGAGATCTACGATTCTTCAACGTTGATCTTGCGCACAAGATACCGTGAATCGGCTTCAACAAACGAAGATTCGAGCGCACTCGAATAACGTAAGTGGAGATAGGAGACTTCACTCGACTACCAAATAGAAGAAAGCACAAAGCAATCAAAATGGAAATTTTATTCAAAAGTCAACTAAAAAAATTACAAATGATATCACCCGCCTATTTATAGGCTTACAACTCACACAACTCAAATCTGGACAACACCTAGGTCGTTCACGACCTAAACATCCAACCTAAAAACAGACGACCTAAAAATCTTCATTAGCGACCTACAGAGAATTCGCGACCTAGAGATCTTCTTGCGACCTAACTTTCTTCACGCGAGCTAAGAAAAGTACTGCAGCGACATAGAAAAATACACAGCAACGATCCAAGCAGGGATGACAACGACCTAGGTGATCGACAGCGACCTAAGCAGTTCCGCGATGTAAGAACTTTGCGATTTAATGTTGGAGCGACCTTCTGGAGGATATCGCGACTTAAGAATTAGGTCGTTCGCAATTCAAAATTAGTTCGCGACTTACTATGGAGGTGGGAAGTAGGTCGCTCGCGACATATAGATGCGGTAGGTCGCTCGCGACTTAGAGATGTGATAGGTCGCTCGCGACCTGAGGCAGAGGGGTGGCGAGGCGCTGCGACTTTTGGTAGGTCGCTCGCGACCTGGGTGGCTTCATCATCAACCTTGCGACCTAAGGTAGGTCGCGGCCGACCTATCGAGGTAAGCACTTCATCAATTACATATATGTCCACATGTTATCTTTTATGTTTTGTAATCAAAAGTTGCTAATGGTGGAAAATTTAGATTAGTCTTTAATAAACACAACACAACTTAATTTGATCATACCTGACTTATATGAAATCTTCCATTATGGGTTATGAAAATCTTCATTTTACAAACATTTCTCAATTTGATTTTTAATTTCTAACCCATCAGAGTATCAAACCAAAGACTATGGGTTACATCTTCTAAATACATTGCTACAGGAAACTGGGAAAAGTTTATCAGATTTTCCACCAATGCCCCTACCAAGCGAAAATTGGAATGTGATTTGTCATAACAGACTTATATGGGAACATACCCAGTTACGATATACGGGACAAGCTGCAAAGGCCGAACAAAACATTCACTCATTCAATAAGGACCAGCGCAATGCATATACAAAGATATTTGATTCTGTAAAAAACGATCATGGTAAACTTTTCTTCTTAAATGGAGGGGCTGGAACTGGAAAAACGTATTTATATAACATAGTTGCCGACAAATGTCGTAGTGAGGGATACATTGTCATAACCGTAGCTTCCTCTGGTATTGCTTCATTTCTCTTGCTTGGAGGTAGAACTACACATTCAACATTCTCTCTTCCTTTGAATATTTTAGAAGATTCACTGTGTGGATTTACAAAGCAATCCATGACTGCTGAACTTATAAGAAAATCAAGCCTTATTTTATGGGATGAAGTGTCGATGCAACATAGATTTTGTGTCGAAACAGTTGATCTTTCTTTGCAGGATATTCGGGATTGTTCTAAGCCATTTGGTGGAATAACAGTAGTTCTAGGAGGAGACTTCCGTCAAATTTTACCGGTTCTCCCTAGAGGTTTACGTGAAGATATTGTTGGAGCAACATTACGACGTTCAACTTTATGGAAATATGTTGAAGCATTAACACTATCGAAGAACATGCGTTTAAATTCTGAAGATTCTGATACTGCTGAATTTTCATCTTACTTAGACCAGGTTCTATATTTCGCACTTTCTACTATTACTTCAAATTGCAAAGTATGCAGTGTTGACATATATAACTGAAATACCTTTCTCCTTTTTCATTCAATGTGCAGGTAGGCTCTAATCCTGAGCTATCAGTTGATTTGGCAATGATGAACAATTGTAGCAACCTAACTAATTTAGTATCCAAAGATTACTGTAACAACCTGCGTATTTATCGATTTTATATTGAAATATTTTATTTAAATATAACATCGTTCGTCGGATTATAGTTCGAAAAGCTACTTTTTTGCAAACAGTCGAATTAGGACTCGGGACCACTTCCATTGAGTTCAAAATGTCGTTTGCGATCTTTTTGAGTGTAAACTTCGATATGTTTGGAGGAGGTCAAATTTCGCTACTTTTTCTATTGGGTTTTGGGATTGGGTTCAGCCCACTAGCTTAACTAATACCCTAGCTCTGCCCATCTCCTTCCATTCACTCATTTTCATTCCTCAAACACAATTCAAAAACTGAAAATGGTGGAAGGGAAGAGGAAATAGAAACTCCAAGCCCTAGTTCCTCCTTCAATCTCAAATTCTTGCTCCATAATCAAAGAGAACCCATTGGTAAGCATCTCATTCTTCTTCTCCAACTCTTTCTCCTTCCAATTTCAGAAATTCCTAAACCTAACTTTGGTAATGTTCTTCTTTTAAGCTTTGATTCAAGCTTGTTGTGTTGGAATTGAAGAGTAATTGTTCTTGCCATTGCTCCAAAGCTTCTTCTTCATTTGTTTGGGTTCAAAGGTGAGATTTTTATCTCACATCTATGCCTATAACTATCTTTGTTGTTAGGTATGAATTCCTATCATCTATTTCGTGTTCACTTGTTGTGATTTGAATTGGTTTTGTGAATTCTTCAATTTTGGTGTTTTGGTCCAATTTATGAACATCCTTCTATGGACATTTGGACATTGATATACGGAGTGTATCGAGGAGCCTATAAGACCGGGTTGTCGCTTGACGTAAATCCTTAGTTGTCATTGCTTGCTCGATCGCTTCCGAGAACATTTTGGCCACCTTGGCCTAGGTAAATTTCTGCCCAGATTGGGTGTTCAGACGTCTGGAGGTCAATGCCAGACGTCTGGTTTTGCCTCCTGATGAAAAATAACATACGGCAGAAAGAATAAAAAGGGCAGCGACAAATTTCAGACGTCTTTGGATCTTTGCAATTTCCTATCAAAACCCTTTCATTAAAACGATTTCAACACTATTTTATTACAAAGCTCGTTTCTAAAAACCGTTTTCCAATCTATTAGTATATACAAACCTTTACCTCATTCGTATGAGAAAATATAATTAAACGGCTTAGCAAAACAAGTGGTATGAAACGCTTGCGTTTACTTCGTCGGTTAATTTTTGGACTTGTTCGATTGAAACTTTTGTGACAATTTTCCTAGTGAAGATTTACAGCTTGTTCGTAAATATTTAAGTTAAGCAAGTGGTTATGGGACATGAAGCTAAACTCATATATTTACTAGCTTGGTGTGATTGACACTTCCTGTTGATCATGACGATCATTCTTATGATTTAGACTAGCAATTGTGCGATGTCTCTTTGTTTGCAAGGTTAGACTAGTCCTCATTGGTGTGATTCCGACTCACACATATCTATTTGCCCGCGAGGTTAGTCTAGACACCACTTGTGTGATTCCATTCACACATACCTTTATGCTTTTTGGTTAGTCTAGACCTCAATCTTGTGTGATTCCACTCACACATACCTTTTTGTTTGCGAGGTTAGACTAGACACCACTTGTGTGATTCCACTCACACATACTTTTATGCTTTTTGGTTAGTCTAGACCTCAATCTTGTGTGATTCCACTCACACATACCTTTTTGTTTGCGAGGTTAGACTAGACACCACTTGTGTGATTCCACTCACACATACCTTTTTGCTTTTTGGTTAGTCTAGACCTCAATCTGGGTGATTCCGACTCACACATATGGGGTAGCTCCCCATGGTCTTCGGACCATCATGTGATAGGCCTCTTTCTCTTTTTATGATTTCTGGATTTCGTGCATTGATTTCTGGAAATTTTATGCTTCATCTATTTTCGTGATATTTATTGATATGCTTTATCAATTTTCACATTGGAGCTTTCGTGTGTCATTGCCTTGTTACGAATACAAGTTTTTGGGTATGATGCCCTCTTTGGATCTTTGAGAAGATTCTTGTGATATTGATTAATCTTTTGTTGATTATCATTTTCATACTTATAGTAGTATGCCATTATGGATATTATATGTTTATGCCATATCTCTTATTCTATATCACTTTATCTGATATTTATAGCTAGACTGATCTATTTATTATTTTCTTTTTTAAATAATACTCGGGTCAGACTGAGGTATTACAGGTGCTTCCTCTTGTCTTCCTGTCTGGAGCCATCATCTGACTTTTGGTTAACTACTTAGCTTGTAGTTTTTGTTGTATACATTTGAGATTTACACTCCTTGATGTATACATATTCTTTTGTCTAGCACTTGTATCTATTCTTTCTGATATTGTGGATCTTGTTTGACCACTACTCTGATGTACACTTTCATGTGTTATATTCATATCTATTTCCGCCTTTGTGATACGAATTGTCTGTGACTGATTTGTGTTATGATTATTTCTATGTTTGTTTTCGAAGATTATATACAGTCACCGTGTGATAGCTTTGAGTTTGCATCGGTATGTCGGATTTCCTCTTTAAATGAAATGCAAGCTTTACGATCTGACATATCGGTGCTCGCACAAAGAAGTTACATGGATGGTCGCTCCTCAACAGCCTTATTCTCCGTGCTAGTTGACAGCACTACACCTTAGTGTTCTTGGCTAGCGTGGGTATAGAGGTGGGGTGTCACATTTACCCAGAACTACATGTGATACCAAAACCTCCATTATTTTTTACCGAACGAATAATTTTGTCTGCACGAAATGAAGATGTTAACACAATAAACTCTACATGTCTACAAATGTGTCCAAGTGAAAGTCACATTTTTCTTGCCGCAGATAAGTTGGTCGAGACTTCGGATAATGTTCGTTACCCAAGCGAGTTTTTGAATTCAATAGAATATAGCGGTTTACCCCCCTTCAAACTTGAAATAAAGGTTGGATGCCCTATAATTCTACTAAGAAATCTTGCTCCTAAAGATGGTCTGTGCAATGGTATAAGACTAATAGTGGTTCGATGCGCATCACAAATAATTGAAGCTCAAATATTGTCCGGGGATAAATCAGGAAACTTAGTTTTCATTCCACGAATATCGCTTCAACCATCATCTTCAGAACTAAGTATAAACATGTCAAGAAGGCAATTTCCTATCAAGTTGGCTTACTCAATGACTATAAATAAAGCACAAGGACAATCCGTGAAGTATGTTGGTATCGATTTACGCACCCCAGTTTTCACCCATGGACAACTTTACGTAGCTCTTTCCAGATGCACTACCTTCCGTCGAATATCTATCCTTCTTCCACAAATAGAAGAGACAACTACAACAAATATAGTTTACCCTGAGGTTTTACTGTAACTCACGTCCATCACCTTCTAATCCACAGACTACCAACGCATGCCTCTCTATGTAATTGGTACTTTTCTATGTAATTTTTTGTTTGTTTCCATGTAAGTTAGTATTTTATTGCTACTATTGCCATTAATGCATGTTTGTTAACTCATTTCTCACTTCTTAGTCAAATAAATTTTTTTAAAATATGAAATATTTGCTATGTTGGGTCTTCATATCTAATGTTCCAGGTCTTGATCAGGTTTCATTAGCGTACAATTTTTCTACGGCTTATCCATCCTTCTGACTTAGATAATAACAATATTGATTCATCAGCCAATCGTACAGTTCTTCATCTAATAGAAGGTCCTCCAAGAGCTTATTTGTTTAGAAATCTTCTGAACAGTACTGTTATCCACTAATATTAAATTCTATGCATCACTTGATTAGTTATATTTTTCAAGTACATTACACGAACAAAACTTTAGATCCATAAAACAAATAACATCCAAGTTTATATACACATTAAAATTCACATCCGTGCCATCGGCACGGGCTCCATACTAGTATATACATATATATATAACATGTATTACTATAAAATAAAATAAAATCTAACATATATGCAAAAACAATGAGCATATATTGACACAATACTCAATTTAACTCATATCATTTTCCAGTCATGTATACATAATTTCTTATCGTGCATACACAACTCTTGAAATACACAATTATACAATATGACATATGCCAAACATAGGATCTTATAACTGATGTTCACCTATATAACAAAATGTACTTTACTTTTCATACATTAAAATATTCGCATCCGAATCATACATATTAATCTAGAATATATAAATTGCCTTTTATATACATGTAGTCGTGACATTTTTTTAAAATTTATAAATAATTTAAACTTCACTTTCACAAATGTGTTTCAAATGAAATATTTTCTCCATATTTATTTATATTGGTAAATCAAATAAATATTTTTTGAACATGTGCTTTTCTTTCCTATGCTCGTACATTAATCAAAATTATTGTTTCTTCGTATTTATAAATCATAAGTATTAATATCTCATTTCAAAATAATGCAATACTTGAATATATTAATTATTCACCTTGATTGAAAATATTTGTTTTATAAAAAATATAACACATGTCAATGCAAGTAATTTTTTATGTTTTTTCTAATTCTAAATTATTGTAACAAGCTAATTTTCCATGACTTTGTAGTAAAATTAATTTTCATCAAAGTGAAATGTTGGAGTTCAATATTGGATAATTTTTATTTTTGGTATATTTTATCGAGTTAAAAGATTGTTCGGTAAGGGAATTTCATTTTAATAAATTGAATTAATCAAATAATTCCTTTCTTTTGAAAATATATTGAGCGGGAATAAAATATTTACAACGAATAAAAAATATTTATAAGTTGTAGATAAATTATATATAATGAAATGAGTTAGAAATGGGTTAAAATGATAATTTGAATTATTAAATATATTTAACTAAACGAAAGATTGTTCAATGAAAATAAATCGATATGAGACCAAATTGATTAATTATTGATATTGATATATTTTATAAAAATATAACATGAATCAACTTTGGTAAAATATAGAGATAAATAGAAATTGTTTTACTTAAGGGGCATTGTAGAAAAAAGAAGAAGAAATAAATCATAGTTATAAATAACACATTAATTCTTCTTTCTTATTATTCATTAGGCGCATCAAAGTATCAAATCCAAAGTCGCTTTCCGCTCTTTTTCCTTGCCCTCATACAATTCGAAGTTAGTCAGAAAAAAGAAGAGAAATGTCGTGCTTAAGCATTATCATGACGCCGACGTAGATTGAAGGGGACGCGATTGCTAGTGTGCAATCTTGGGAGACACGAGGTGCGCATGCGTGAAGTACAAAGGTCAAACTGGAATCGTCCCATTTGCTGTGTGCATGAGAAGATGATGACTAGGTATTTTGGTGAGTTAAACTCTTTTCTTTACTATATATATGATTGGTTGCAAATTTGAGTTGTGATTGAGTTTATATAATCATAGATAAATTATAATAGCTGAATTTATAGGTTAATCTTTGGCTTGCAAGTGTTTAAAATTGGTTTTAATTTTTTTTGAAGCAATGGAAGGGTTAACTTCAAGTAGCATAGAAAAAGGTGAATGTAATTCTTTGTTGATGATTTGTATGTTATACAATCAATTTTGGGTTGTTGTTCTTAATGCTTTTATGTTTGAACATTTTTGTATTTGATGCACATGTGATCATAGTTTTAATTTTGCTGATGTATTCTATGATCAAAAAGAAAAAAATGGAAGAAAGCTTAATTGAGAATCCCTTATATCATCATTTATATGTTGTTGTTCAAATGACAGCCTTTATTACGTTATTAAGTACCCAAAAGCAAGCCTTTACCGGCCAAAGATCATCAGAATCGACGACCAAAATTTGGACAATGACTAAAGCAAAATGCTATAGGAAATCTCCAACCGATCGATCGATAGGTCACTAACCGGTCGATCGGTTAGCAAATTCCTAGAGTAATTTGCTGCAGGCTGAGGGTTATTGGTGTGTTTGTTTAAAAGTTTTAATTTTAAATTTTGTTTTATTTATTTTAAAAAGTTGTGAAAAAAGATTGATGTGATATTTAAAGTATAAATTGTATTTAAAAATAAATTATTTTGAATTTATATCGGAATTTCCATGAAATGGTGTTATTTGTAAATTGGTTTATACCTATATATTGGTTTCAAAATAAAGATGTTTGCAAAAGATTTGAAGTAATTTTACTGCATAATATCTAAAATCTGTGCAAATGAAATATGAAAATATTTGAATAGGGATGCTTATAAAATTAATGAGTATGTTTATGTGAATATTATGAGGTGTTTATGATGAAGTAAGGTGTTATTTGGCATTTTGATTCATTGTGATAGGCAAAAATCAAATGGCATTGACATGAATGATGTGCTCATATTTGTTACTTGAGACAATAGACATCTTTTGTATAAATTGCCTTATAAAGAAGTATTGATGTTACATGCTTGTATTATTTGAATCTCATTTAGTGATGCAATGATGTATGTGAAGCGAGTGTAGGTAACATACCATGTTTTAGGTTCATATGCAAGTGACCTCCTTATTACTATGCTTTAATGCTCATGCCTTGTTTTTTCTATGTATGAAGTCGCATGAGTTTGAATTGGAAAGATATCACATCCTATGTTATGTTGTATGAATTTAATGCTATATTATTATGTCATGTTTTATGGATACCACTAAACGAGTGGTTACTATGTTTTGAAGATATGTATACATGACATGCATGTATATGACAATAGGATATAATACTATTTTCGGAATGAATGGAATTAGGAAGGAAAAATATTTATAAATAAATAGATTTGACATTTGATGAGTACAGTTCGATGTGAGAGACGCTAATATCCATCCTAGCGGATATATTCGGGGTCGCTATCTAAATTGTGATGAACTGGTCTAACATCACAATATTTGTCCAAATGCTCAGTTGCTTAGACAAACCACGGGGAAGTGCCAGTGCAGTGATGATGTTGGTAATCAAAAGGATTGAGACGAGATGAGATGATGATTATAACACGATGAGGTGAGCACTAACGAGAACGAGATGGTTGTGCAACAAATAGATCGTGTGGGGGCATCTGCAACTTCTGGTCGAGGGATATACGGATGAAACAAGTCATGATATCTTGGCGTCGAGGCAGCGTCTAGTAGAGTGAACATGAGTAGGATTCACTAGTCAATATACACCTCGTAAACAAATTCCCTGAACAGTGCACTGCAACTTAGAATGATATATCCTAGTTGATTAGATTTGTAGCTGCAAGTTACCTTGAATAGTGTTGTGACACGTATGTTTACACTATTTTGATTTGATGGGATGTGGGCGGTATAGATTATGGAGTGTGTAACATCCCCTACTTGGAGGCCCAAAACTAACTGCTACGGAAGCTGCAGTCATCCATAGTTATTAATCCTCGTCGACCAAATACGGTAATATTAGATATATTGATATAACAAAAACACATGGATATGGAAAAAATTTAAAATCAACAAACAAATTTTACATTCCATTTCAAAGCATTTCAAATTCATTACATAATCCCAATACGAGAACAACATTTAGAGAAAATATATTTATTACAGCGTACACCAAGAGCGACATATGAAGATGCCCCCTTGGATGATCAGAGTATATAACTAGGAAATTAAACATCTTTGCCTTTACAGCAAAACATAGTGGAGTCAAAATAGAAAAGAACTCTAAATAGCTATCTTGCTTCCTGCACGTCTCCGGAAGCTTACTCGTCTAAAGAGGTACCTGAAAACCTCAACTCTAAAACTACTCAAAATCAATTGAGCACCCAAGAGTTTAAGGGGAAAACATAAACTTCGAGTTAGACATAAATCCTGCTATGAATAATAATCTACCATCTCAAACCATTTAGATATCTAGTGAGACCACACCGCTTAGCGAAACGGGGTTTCCCCTCACTAGTATCCTAAAACTTTATAAAACCATATACTGTACTCCTGCATCCACAATGGTTAAAACATACCAACATAAAATAATATGATGATATGCAAACAAGTAGTCAATTTCTGGATTTCCCATCCCTATTCATTTTTGACTAGCTCTCTCATTTTTATAGTTTCTAGGGTCACCGTTAACCTAATAGTTTTCATGGGCTGACTAATAACCTATTTAATACTTATGGACTCCCTGTCTGATTTCATAGTTTTCATGGGATCACTATGAACCTATTGGCCCCTGCTAATAACTTCATTTGTTTCATGGGTTCTCCCTGAACCTATTGGTAACTCCAATAAATTCCCTCTTATCATAGTTTTCATTAGTTGACTATGAACCTATTGACTAATAACATAATCCGGATATAGTTTTCTTGGGTTCACTACAAACCTATTGGCCCCTGCTAATAACTCAATCTAATCATAGTTTTCATGGGTTTACTATGAACCTATTGGCCCCTGCCAATAACTCAATCTAATCATAGTTTTCATGGGTTTACTATGAACCTATTGGTCCCTACCAATAACTTTTCCTAAACATAGTTTTCATGGGTTTACTATGAACCTGTCTACCTGAAAACTTCTTTAGTCGATATTCTAGCATCCTACATTCTGGTCTATCTGGCCTCTTGGATGCAATTCATCTCATTCATGAGTTAACTTAATTTATATTCACTGTTGGATCAACATAGCTGGTTATTCTACCCTTTCCCAAAATACAGATATGGGTCCATTACAATGTGAATATATATATATATGAAGAAGTAAACATAATAACATAATAATACCAACACCTGTGGTTTAATATCCTTGAAATCATTTTATATAAAACTTGATTAATCCCTTTAACCTATTAATCAAGGAAAATTTCTTCAAAAACTCAATACTTAAAATCATTTCAAAACTCTTTTATTATGCCATGGTTTTCCTTTAAAATGAGATTGGGTTATTTGTTTTGAAAACTAAGGGTTTCAAAACCTTAAAACCTTACTTTCGAAACCATTGGAAAACTTCTTTTCGAAAGCATTAAAATCTTCTTTTCAAAACTCTAGGCTCCTTCCTTTTGAAACACTTTAAAATCTTTCTTTCGAAACCTTTCGAATGTATTAAAGTATTACCATTCAATTATAGGAGCATAGCTTCGAAACAATTTGAAAGTACCCATTTCGAAACCATTGGGTTTACTCTAAAACATATCTTATTTGGTCTAAGTTAATACAAGTGAAAGTATCCCTTTCGGAACCCTTAGTTTTTATATAAAATTATTTGAGGAAAATTGATGGCTTTGGAACCATCCTTTTGAAAGCTCAAAGCATTTAAATAAACATCTGAAGGTTAGCTTCGAAACCCCCTTTCGATGCCATTGCCTTCAAAACCCTTAACTCTTTCGAAAGCTTTTAGGAAGTGGCTTAGTACAAGTATAAAACAAAGCTACCTTTCAAAAGCATTGATGACTTCAATACCTTTTAATGGCATAAGATTGGCAGTAAGGTCTCGACTAGGTCGAAATTACCCTTTTCGGAAGCATTGATTTATAAACAAGGAACTCATTCGAATGCTCCACTTAGACAAAGAGGTGACAACAGATTCAAAAGCAAAGGCTTCGACTTGGTCGAAAGCATTCTTTTGAAAACAAGGCAGGTGCTTATCTTTGGAAAGCGAAACAAAGGTTTTGACACCATCGAAGCAATGGTTTCGATAACATGTCTTCCGCCTTTCTCCAATCCACCACGTACCATCATTGTGATAACTTGTGTATTGGCTTTTGCTTTGGTAGGTTTCGACTAGGTCGAAGTAAAAGGATCAAAAGGTGCTTGTGAAAGAGGCGGAACCCAATTTTCTGGATAAAAACTGATTAAATGCCAATTAAAGTAAACACTATATAACTAACCTGCCTATTTGTAAACATTTGATTGGTTGCCATAACTTTTCAATTTCTTTAAAAAATAACTGCCACATAATTTCAGACCTAAACATGGATTAATTTAACAAATAAGCCATTCCATTAAGCAAAACCAATAAAATAATTTAGTCCTTCGTTTAAAATAATTTTATTTCCTCAATAAATTACTTAGAAAAAACTCCCAAAAACTACAGAAATTCACTTTCAATATGTTATCTAACATATAAAAATTCCAGACCCAAATTCTTTACTATAAAATAATCGAAATGAATTTCTAAGCCCAATTATTCATATTTTCCTTTGAAAATTCATAATAAATTTTCCATAGCTTGGAAAATTATAAAAATTAAAACCCATCTCCAAAATAATGTTTTACATAACATATAATTTTTCTCATGGCATAGGGATATCATTATAATAGCTTTTACCCTTAAAACCGTGTAAAATAATTATCAAATTGTTTTGTTTGATTCCAACACGTCCAAATCCAAGCATAACATCAATCAAAAATCAACATAATAATGGATTTAATCTTAAACCCAAAAACAAATGATCATAAAACAAAATAGAGATGATTTAGATTATTATTCACCTTGACTAGGGTAAGGAACTTGAGATTTGATTGAGATTAATTTCCCCTAGCTTGAATCCTTAGCTTTAAATTGATTTTCTCCTCTTTTCTCCTAATGGTCGGCTTTGCTCTTCTTTTGTTTACGTTTTTGTGATTTGAAAATGAACGTGAATGGATGGTAAAGCCGTGAATATATATGGGTGTGACTATTTCCTATTAGGCCCTTGTGTAAATTAATTAGCCTCTAAGCCATTATGAAGCCAATTTAAATAATTAAGCACGACCCTTAGTTTATTTTCAAATCTCAATCCCCTTATCAGTCCTATTATTTATATTATTTTATTTAATTTATCTAACAAAATCTCCTGAATAATATTATCAAAATCAAAGGTGTTACAGAGTGTATGACATATTTTATTTATATGACATTCGGCAAATGTTTAGTTAAAGCGCTTAGTAGATCCATTACGGTACAGGTGCAAAAGGTTATAGCGGGGATGAAGCGGGGATGTAGAAAAAAGTAGCGGAGGTGTAAAAAGTTTCATTAGATATAAAACTAAATACATAAAGTTAATATATTCTCGTACTTACATCATTTGTGTAAAAAAAGGAAATATTGTTTAACCGTATATAACATAACTGAAGAATATCATGATTTATGCAGCCTAGATTTGGTGACTACAATAGATCTCTAACTTATATTGAGCATTTATGCCTTAAAATTTGATCTTTACCTTGACTTTGTTGATTTGGTTCAAAAAAGAACTAGTCAAATCAACCTTTTTATATTAATGTTGGTAAAGCGTGTGCTAAAAAGTCTTGATTTAGCGGGTGTAGTGGAATATAGCAGGGCTCAACGTTGATCAACTATTTAATAATTCTATATTGAAAAAGCAAGGGTCAAAGAGTGCTATAGTGAGGATTTTACGGGGCTGTAATGGGGCTTTAGCTGCACAGCATATCATATTTGAACCCAACACCACACACTTATCATTTCTATTGCACTATTACACTCACAACTAATTTCTAGCCTGACTCAGCATTTTATTCTATATTTAACAACTTTGGGTCAGACTGAGGTGATTGGTTGACAGGATGATTATATTTGGACATTTCTCTGTTTTACGAATCGAGTAGAGGGTGGAGGATGTAATGATCATGGTTTACAACGCTTGGAGTACTTCAATTTTGGTTCATTATGGATATTACCATGAGATCGCAGTCCAAAGTTTCATCTATTTTATTTTGCATGATGATGACGTTTGATGTACTGTTATTGACTATAGTACTAAAGGTATGGATATCATTTATTGGACAGTTTTGTGTATAGTTTTCCATGTTGTAACACCCCATAAATTAATGATAATAATTTAATCATTAATTAGGATCTAAAAATGGAATTTGAGCAAAAAAATGGAATTTGGCCGCGAAACTTGCACCATTGTGTTCATGATGATTTTTTGAGCAACTTTCATATTTGGAGTTTCGCGAACGGAGTTCAAATGAATAAGTTATTAGTGTTTAATGAAATCGAAACGAAAATAATTAAATAACAAAATTGGTTATAATTAGTAATAATTAAACCAGGACCTCACCGATCGACCCTCGCGATAGAGCAAGACGACCACCAACGGTCAGCTGCTCATAGAGGAGCGGTCGACTGGTCGAGGGGTTTTATTGGCGATTTGAACCTCAGCCAATGGCTCGGATTTAACAATTCAAATCCAACAGATACGACTGATTCAAGAGACTATAAATATAGGCCTAACCCCTTCCTTCTCTTCTCATATTTTCTGATCTAAGGTGGTGAAGCTCTGCCATTTCCTCCTCTCCACTATTCCTTCTAACTTTAAAACAATTTGTATTTATACAATTGGGAAAGGGCGTAAAATAAATAAAAGAAGAGAAGTAGTGGATCAGCGTTATGCAACAAAAAGGTAAATTTCAATATTATAAGTCTATATTTCCCCTTTCCCAAATCTCTTCTCAGATCTGTAATTTTAGTGGTATGTATATACACTTATATATATAAATTTTAGATTAGAAAGGAAATGGAGTTTATTCAAGGAATCAGATTAAAGTCTGGAGGTTTGGAAAGCTTTTAAGGTAAGTGGGAAATTATGTAATTTACTTATAACACACTAGAATTTATTTTGTTGGAATTTTATTTGATGTTTATGCCTAAATAAAGATCTAATGAGTTGTAGGCTTGATTTAAGCACATAAAACACCACTTACATATTCTTTAATTGAATAGGAATATTGTTTACACACTGATCTTAACATCAATCCTCATGTTATTAAAGGTTGAATATGGATAAAGATGTTGGATTTGTTCTAGATCTACCATCGGGTTGTAAAAAATTAGTGTAATTCAGACCTGCTCCGATTCTATTTAGAATGTGAGTTTTGTATTTAAATTTGTTGAAGTCCGTTTAATCTCCATTAGTTTGTCTAATATGCTAATTTCATAGAAAAAGTGTGATGTTTGATTTGACAGGGAATACAACAAAAGAAGAAAGAGATGTGTACAATATGGATTTCTTTTCCATAGTTTACATTGTCTATTTCAATAAAAAAGGAAATAAATAATTCCTTGTAATTTCAAACTATGTAAATCCCTATTTAGATTAATTTATGAAAGGTTATAATGGGAAACCTTTTTGGAAGGATGATTCTAACAGATTCAAATATAGAATGAAATATTATAGTGGGGACTAGTAAATGGAAATATAATAATAAATTTATAAAAATATATAAACATGTAAACACGCTAAAACATTCAAAATAAAAATATAATTAATACAACATATTATGCATTTAATGTTCACATTAAATGTAAATTGAACGTTATAATAGATCATATAATAATTGGTAGAGGTGGAAAATAAAGATGGAAGGATTGTAACTCTAAAAATGAATAGCCAATAATGTTTTCCAAATTGGGTGTTTCAATAATTTAAATAAGTTATAAATTGATGAAATGAGACCAATTAATGAAATTAGTAGGTTAATCATGGAAAGATAAGCAAGAAATAATGTTATGGTTTCAATAAGTAAATAAATGCCTTTGGAAACATCCGTTCAGATAATAATCATTTATTATGGACAAAAGGGATATTTATGGAGATAATAAATAAAACATGCTAGGTTGCAATTAAACATTATAAGGTAATATAATTATCATTAGCATAAATTATAGCGTTAAATATGCAAATAGAGGTTAGTGGATTTTGTCCAATAACAAAGCTAAGAATAATTAATTGGCCTTAGTGAGTTGGGATGCAAGGTCAGTAGAGTTACAAAACAGAAATCTGCCATTCACACCGAGGCTACCAACAGTTGTGTACACTTATTACTAATGTGAGAATCTCCAACCATAGGATCCATAGGAAAAAGGGATATGCCCTAAAACATAGGACCTTCTTCGAGGATCAAACGTATTAAGTGGTTGATTGAGGGTCTTTTTCTTTCCCATATATAAAGTATTAAATGGTCAGGGTTAGTGGTTAGGCATGGTAAAAGATATCTTGAAAAGGTCCCCTTCAATAGTAAGTATTAAGTGGCCAAAGAGATTTCTGTACAATGTCAGCTATATAGGTACCAGTGAGGAGTCTGCCTTGGATTAGGTATTAAATGATCGGGACCTTCCTTAAATAAGGTATTAAATGGTCAGAGTCTGCCTAATTCCATTAAAAATGTATTAAGTGGCTTAGGTACTATCTCTCACATTGCTAAGACATTATTAGCGACAGATGTGGCAATAATATATTATAAAGCCATATATACAAGTCATCGGTCTCTATAGCTAGGATCGATAGACTAACGTTGACGATGTGAAGGGCCGGCTTCGAGGAATAAGGTGTTAAATGGCCATTGGATTTGCCTCCTCCCTATTTAAGAATTATTAAGTGGTTGTATTTTGGGTAGCATATGTGTAATAAGCATATGCTGGTATTAATTATATACCTTAGAGAAGGTTAGGTTGACATATCGTATGCGCATGTGAAATTAATTGGATTAAGGGTAAATAATAAGACATAACATTTAAATGGAAACCAAATGGTATAATTTTTTGTTATGGATAAAGTATACAATTTTCCAATCATCAGAACGTTGTTCTGACCCCCTCCTCATTACAACCCACATGGTAAATTTAAAGGAATAGGTTTCTAGAGCAAGACAGGACGATTGATGGAGAATTCTTCTTATTTATGCTTGGTACTGACAGGCAATTGGATATCCAAGGAATATCATTGATTCTAAGGTAGTATCCTCAGTTAGTATTTATATCCTATTATATTTTATTTTTGTTGTGAGTTTAGTTTGATTGATCTTTGATATACTCATTTTTATTACAGGTTACCAAAACTAATGATCTGTACCTTAACGAACTTGGGTTTTGATTTTGTCGAAATTATGGACCATTAAGGTATTGGGGTCTTACATTTGGTATCGGAGCTGGTTGAAGCATGATAAGGGGTTCTCGCATTGTTTACCATGGCGAAGCTTTGTCTCTTACCCCTACATATCCCAGGATGGGTTGGTCAGGCAGTCAGAGGACTAGCCTAGGCAGTCGAGATGTTGGACCGTAAAACCAGTTGCTAAGGTTATCGTTTGTAGCGACCACCATTTAGGGTGACTGTTACATTTGGTATCAAAGCTTAGGTTAGTCGATCATAGGGATTAGGATACACTGAGAGCACATATTTGTATTTTTCTATCTAAATCTACACCGAGCTCTATAAATTCAGACCATAGATAATTGCGACCATATTCCAAAAGGATGGGCAAGGCGACAATGAGTTAGAGTTAATGGTTACATGCTTACCTCGATTACCCCCACGGAGCATTGGTTGTATGTAAGGCATTAACTTTGATGAGTATGAGCATGACATATGAAAGTATCCTGGAGGCTGGATGGTGTTTGACTTGATTGTTGAGACTTAGCTACCTTGTGATTATGGATTTCAATATATTCAATTGAAGATGAACATTTTATCCAGACAACCGGGAATTAAGAATATATATGTCGCAAGTATCCAGAGGCAAGTTCTCGCAGGAGAATGTTCATCAATCACCTCAAGATGACGAACCGGATTTTTATCGAAGAGAAGTAAATCTCATTTCTTTCCACCCTATATGAGAACACCTTGAAATATTTAAATAAGTTTTCATAAAGGAATATATATATATATAATGTTTTCCAAGTTAATTTAGAAAGTAAGAAAGTTATGAAAATTTATATTTAAGAAGAAATATATACAACAATGGATTTGGTTATGTTGAGAAACTTTAGTTTAAAAATAATGTCTTGAAATTCTTAAATATATAATAAAACAAGAGTTTGTTTTTGGTTTAAAAGGTTTTTGGGAAAATAAGAGTTTTCCATTGTGATAACAAAGCGAAAGTGGGTATATGTATAGCCCGATGATTTTTTCTATTTAAAGAATTGAAAAGCTTTTAAAAAATTCTCCCTTGAAAGGGCGGATAAGAAAGGAATGATATTTAATTCAGTTGGGGTATGTTGTTTGGAAGTGTAGAGTTACCCGCCAGCAAATACGAGGAACATTGCCGTATGTAATAATACCGAGAATAATAGCTGGAATATTTTGGGTTCTAGAAGTTGTTGATGGCAGTAGCATACAAGTTAGGAGTACTGCAAAATATTGGAGGATAGGTTTGGAAAGCTAGATGATAAGTTACGGCACCGTTGTGAAGAGGACAGGAATTTTTTGGATCGTGTCAGATCGAAGAAAACGACCCAAAACGATAATTTTTGTTATTATTATTAATAAACACAGCCCAAATAGGGTCCAAATTCAACCTGTGCTCGAAATTCAACAACCGATCGACCCATAACGTTCGATCGGTAGTGGTCGATAAGTAGACCTAAAGTAGTCGATCGGTTAACGGGTTTGAGGCGCAACTTGAACTAGGAACGCGAGTTATAAGTCGCATCCACTTCTCTTTTTTGTCTATCCCCCCTCTTCCTTGCAGCCGAAGCCAAATCCCTCCTCAAATTAGGCCACCGCTCCTACTCTCCCTCCCCCGCCAACAACGAGCGATGCCGCCTCCCTCTACACTACTATAGACCCTACTCAAGCAACAGCTTCCCCCTTCCAAATGCCCATTTTTGCAAGCCAGATCTAGCCTCGCCCCCTCTCCAGATCTAAACCCAATCTCCCTCTCTCCGACCTCCACTCAGTCTGTGGCACCACCTCGAACTTCCAGATCTTCCTCACGCCATCCGAGTCTCACCCCTCAAGAGATTGCCTGGCTCAACCGAAGCAACCAGAAATATCTATTTACTTGGCCTCAGCAAATTTCACCTTACTTCAGGGATGGCCTGTCAAATTTGATGATTTAGCCGCTTTTGGACTTGAGGAATTATTCACAACGGCGGGATTAGCATCGATCCTTTGCCATGACACTTTTGAGCGGGAATGCTACCCATGTCACATGCGTTTATTTGACGTGAATCTAGCATATAACTTTGATAAAGGCGTCAATAATATTCAGTCGGAAGTGAAAGGAATCGAGATCGATTTGTCTGATGACGATTTCAGCGATATTTGTGGTATAGCCATAGAGGGAGCAGATTTGGATGATGTGGAGATGACTGATCTGCAGGTTTTGCAGCGGATCTTTTTTGCACATATCGATGTCTAGAGGTCAGGTAATTTGTGACCTATAGCTCGCCTCGTTGTTTGCATAGTTTTGTAGAACATCATTCCGAAGACAAGGAGCTTTGATTAGATTTATCCATTGGTACAAAGGGCCACCTACGCCGTCATGGGTGGTATGGTTGTCAATTTGGCTCATGTTATTATGAGCCACCATATTAGTCTTGAAGTTGATACTCCCCGAAGCTACTTTTTGTACTGCCATCTCTTCACTCATTTTTTTTGTGCAATACAGGGTGAACCTCTCTGGAGAGCTAGTCCAGAAGAAGGTCCCTCTTGCATTCGACATAGCCTCTCTTAGCAAGATGGGAATACCTAAGCACCAACAACAAGAGAGCTCCACAGCAGGAGGCATGGCAAGGACAAGGCGCTGGAGGATGCTAGAGCCCTAAGCTAGTTGTTATCCGTCAGGTCCAGATTTGTGAGATTCGAGCTAAGCAGCAGCGCAAAAGCCAAGAGATTGGGTGCATAGCTGTTATGGTAGGTCCATTCTAGGGTCGTTGCAATGGCTCGAGAGGATCAGGACCATCCCATAGTTTTTAGATAGTATTTTGGGTTTAGTAGTGCTGTGTTGTCGTTTCTTTTCCAACATTTGTCTTTTCTTTTCTTTAGGTTGTTTGGGTTGTAATCGTTAGTTGTCTCTTGTATAAAAGACATGCATGGTATATTATGAGATGTTTTCCACACTGCACTGTTATTTCTGGATATGTAGACCGCATAGATTGCTCTTATATGTATTTTTGAAAGAAACAGTAAAATATGGAAAATCTTAAAAAGACACTTAACTGACGATAAATGCAATATAAGACTGGAAGTTTATAATATAATGAATTCTAGCGAGCAAAGACAGGCAAAGGTGATTGTCGAATCACGGGTCATTATTCATGTTCCATGAAAAGCTAAAATTTACAAATTGATTCAAGACCTTCTTATTATTTTTGGATGGTAGGAGTTCTATATGTATGCAATATGTACGAATGGTTTCAAAACAGCATACATATAGAACTTCCAGTGTACATAGGTTATATGCATTATATTTTCAAAAATGTTGTTCAAAGAATACATTCATATAGGAAGGCCTGATTTAGAATCATTCTGCATACATGTTTTCTATAATGTGATAAACTATGTGCTTATGCATGTTTGGCTGAAAAATTGGTTGTACATTAATTGCTTGGGTAGTTTAGCGTGGTTACTACATTACCCCATGATTTAATCGTTGGAGTAATTTCGGGGACGAAATTCTTTTAAGTGGGGAAGAATGTAACACTCCATAAATTTACAATAATAATTTAATTATTAATGAGGCTCCCAAAATGGGATTTGAGCAAATAAATGTCTTTGGAAATGTCCATTAGGATAATAATCATTTATTATGGACAAAATGGATATTTATGGAGATAATAAATAAAACATGCTAGGTAGCTATTGAACATTATAAGGTAGTATAATTATCATTAGCATAAATTACAGCTGTTTGCATATAAAATGGACAAACACCTCGAAGTTGTGTGATTTAGTAGATCTTATGTTATTCTTAGTGATTTGAGCGATTTATGCAAATATATGAAAAACAGGGGCTAAACTGTAAAAAGACACGCAGATTTATAGTGGTTCAGCCAGAATGTGCCTACGTCCACTTTATATGTTATTTCTCTTCTCTTATTCTGATTACAAGTACCAAGCTTTGATACAAGTAAAAGAAAGTTGTTTGAAAGTTCCTTCCGTGCTTGAGCTCTCAAACTTGTCCCCATTGTTGTACCCCTGCCCCTCTATTTATAGAGTAAGGCTAGGGGTAGGGGTCCAAGATGTGTATAGTTGCTGATGGGCCTGGGCTGATGTGATCTGGCCTGGTACGTCTTGGTTCGTCATTGTTTGGTTCGGAGGTGGTTGGAGTGTAGAATGGACCGGTAATTTGCTTGGACCGGTGGTAGGATGGTGAGGTTGGTCCGGTGTGGAGATGGTTCGGTGGTTCTGTGGAGGAAGGTTGGTCCGGTTATGGAGTTGGTTCAGTGGTTCTGTGGAGGAAGGTTGGTCCGATGAGGTGTGGAAGAGGTGTTGGTTCGGTGGCTCTGTGGAGGAAGGTTGGTCCGGTGAGGTGTGGAAGAGGAGTTGGTTCGACAGGAGGTGTGGAAGAGGAGTTGGTTCGGTGGCTCTGTGGAGGAAGGTTGGTCCGGTGAGGTGTGGAAGAGGAGTTGGTTCGGTAGGAGGTGTGGAAGAGGAGTTGGTTCGGCAGGAGGTGGTTCGGTGGGAATTGGGAAGGGTCTGGTTCGGTGAGAAGTATGTTGGATGGTCCGGCTTGTTTGGTTCGGGGAGACCGGATGAAATATATCCAACACTTGCCCCCCAAAGTGAGGTACGTGCTTATAGGTGTCGCGCTTTGTTTTCTTCTGACTGGGATGGCTTCGTTCGGTCTTGGGTGTTAGGAAGGATCTGGTTCGGTGGGAATCATGTTGGGTGGTCTGGCTTGTTTTGCTTATAAATAGGGGCATTAGGTTACTATCATTCTTCATCGTTTTGAGACAGCCGAACCAACTTGATTACTAAGCCAACCTGATTACCGATCCAGGTATGTTTAAATGCCGAATAAACACGAGTAACGTGAAAGCCGAATGAACTTTTAACCTTCACCTTACCGAATGACAATGGGAATTTGAGCATTTATGAGTGAAACTCTAGACTGCACACACTCGCTTCTTTACTTCCTTTAGTCTAACGACATTCTTCTTTGTGTTTGCAGATAATGTCTCGTAAAGCGGAAACTCGATCAGACAAGAAGAAATCCGGGGGCGAAGGAGGTTCCTCTGCCGTGCCCCCAGCTCAGCCGAATCAAGAACGTCACGGACCAACCCCGAGATCGCTAGTGGACGGGTACGGCCCTCAGGAACTTCTGAACTCCCCGCCCGATTGCTTTCTTAGCTCCCTCAAGGAGGAGCAGCTTGTTGTCATTTCCCGATCCTTTGGAATCGATAGGGCGCACTTGCTATTGCCTGGGAGAGACGTTATGCCGTATGACCCTCCTGAAGGGTACTTCGCCTACAGCAGATACCACTGCATGTGTGGTGCCATTCCTCCTCTTAACGCTTGGATAGCCAGCTTCCTCACATATCTAAAGGTGGCCCCGTTCCAGCTTCAACCCAACTCCTATGTTATACTGGTGAGCCTCTTCGTCATTTTCCAGAGGAAGTATAGTCGTGCTCCTTCCAACCGAGAGATCCGGTATCTATATAATCTGAGGGGCTATAAGAAGGGGTCCCCATACATTAGCTTGGAGTTAGTTGTGACCTTCAAGCCGGTCATGGACCTGTATTCCAAATTCAGCATGTTCAAGAAGGAATGGTTCTTTGTCAGGGACGACTCCGTTTCAATTCGGCGCTTTACTTCTGGATGTAAGTTGATGCTTTTACTTATAATTTCCATTACGATTGCGATTCTTCTTCTCATACTTTCTCATTTTTGCAAGCGACAGGTGGCTTTGCGGTTGTGCAGACTGACCGCCTGGTTCAGACGGCGGCTGAGATAGAAGCTATTCTCGGGAAATATAGATCATCTGCCTTCCTGATCAGTAATGCGACCCTTCTGGAGTATAACTTAATCCTTCCACAGCAGTCGGTAGTCAAGCTGAGGGAAACGGCGGAGGAGAGGGCGGCTGCTCAGACTAAGGAAGGTGTTATGGTAGAGAGTAGCAAGAGGAAACCTTTCACAAAACCTCCAGCCGTCGGAGGTAAGAAACTCAAGAAGTCGGACGGTCCCTCCCCCAGCAATTGTCCACTTACCCAGGAGTAGGAAGACATAGAGGAGGAAAGAGGTGAGGGTGGAGATGGTCGGGAAGGTGATAAAGGTGGCGATGGCATCGGGGCCTTGCTTCTTGGGCAAGCGGGTGAGATTCAGGAGTGTACGGATGATGCGTTCCACCAGGCTTTCGAGGGGTTGGACGAAGATCCGGCTTTGGTAGAGAAAACTGGGAAAGATGACAAGGCTGTTACTGGCGCAAGCGAGCCTCCTCAGACTATTCCAACCAAGGTGGCTCCGATGACTCAAGGTGAACTTTTGATTCCTGCGGGCTCCATTTATGATAGGGACTTAGGAATATTTTATGACCCGCTCCCGTCCTGGAATGAAATCCAGGACTTATTGCAGTATCCTACTCCTCCCCAGGGTTTGTACAACCACAGATGTGTTTCCTTTCTTATTATCTTTTAATTTGCCATGCTCGAATTATAGATCAATATATGCTTGTGACACTTTTTCTTCATATCAGGAGCAGGTAAAACGGCCAAGGCCTCAGATCTTCGGCACAGGCTTGAACAGTACAAGCTTTCCAAAACTTCTGTCAAGCCGAAGCCTTCGACCCACCGCTCCGGGGATGTAGTCGACTACCGTCCTCTTCTCGGGGTTATCGAAGAGGGTATTCAGCAGAGAAAGAGGAGTCATCCTTTATCCGAACCTTCGCCCGGTCCTCAGCTCCCGTCTCAGCCTCTTCATGATATCACGGAGGAGGACAGCGAGTTTGCACCCTCTCCGCACCCGTCCGGAAACCCTTCCGTTACTCATATCGACCGTCCTGACTTGGCTCGTAATCCATTTGCGGGTCATCCTGATCTGGATCCAAGTTCCCACGACATTACCTTTGACGAGGTTACTGGTGAGCACCTTCTTCCCCGCAATCCCATGGTACGGGTGCTTGATGAGGCTAAGTCCTTAGATCTTGATCTACTTACCACTCGGATAGTTACCATGGGAGACGAGGCCAAGGCTAGTATTGATCGGGTGGCGGAGGAGACTAGGAAGCTGATGGGGCATCATGCCCGGCTGGTTAAGGCTGGAGAGGAGATTGGGAGTGCCAACATCCGACTAAAATTGATGGTTTTGGACCAGGCCAAACAGCTCGCTGACCAGGCCATTCAGATTTCTCAGCATGAGGCTGCCTCCGGGCGGTTGAGGAAGGCTATGGAGGAGGCTAGTAAGGCGGAACTGCGGAAGATGGAGGCCGCCTGCAAGGAACATATAAATATGGCCATCTCGACAGTGGATGAGGTTCGGAGGGCGGATCTTGAGCGGGTAGAGGAGCTGTCGGGGAAGCTTGAAGTTGCAGAGCCCGCTCAGGTTAGGGTGAAGGAGGAGATGGAGGCGATGCGGAAATCCCTTCAGGCTGACTGCTCGAGATACCGTTTGGAGAGAGAAGCTGCTGTTGGAAGGTTGTCGGCTTCCGAGGCCCGGATGAGGGAGTTTGAGGAGAATGAGGGGATGATGGACGAAATGCTCCAGGACATGTACTTCCGAACCTGGAAGCAGGGCAACCTATCCTGGATGGATGATTATCCTAGGGTCATGGCCAAGATCTATCTTCGGGCTCTGGAGGAGGCTAAGACTGATGCGGATAGAGATGGTGGTGTGGCTTTCAGCATGGATGTGGTCACTGCCCAGTTTGCCAAGGAGGAGAAGATGGCGGTGAAGGAGGGTATGCGGTTGCTTGCTGCTGAGGAGGCAGGTGTGCAAGTTGAGGATGACGACCAGGATAGTCAAGAAGCAGGTGCTGGTAAGTCTTCCTTTTTAGTCTCTCCATTAACTTTGGTTGCTTATCAGTAATGAATCCTTTCTCTGACTGGACAGGCGGTCAACAGGACAAGGAAAAAACTCCAATGCAGCCGGCCCCTTGATCGGACCTGGAAAATTCTTTTTGTAGACTTGGCATGGCCGTATATGTTAGTCTTAAAACAGTAGAGTAACTTTTAAGTTGAAATTCTTTTTCTACTTGTAATAAATAGCTCTGTTCTTGATGTGTAATTCTTTAACTTAAGCTGATTTTGTTGTCTTTCGAATGTTCGTTGCTATTTTGACATGTCGTATGAGAAATATAGTTGTGTATATTCTTGTAATTGAATTGTGTTTGATGTCAGGTTCTGGTTTTAAAACATAATTCCATGACTTGTAATATTAGCGTGTGGTGTGAACAAATTATAGTCATGTATTTGTACACAAAAGAAGAAAATACCGCCTTTCACGTTCTAATTGTAGATGGCAGTTTTGAATGTCTTGTGTGACTGAGTATGAAATGCGGCCTGGTGTCCCGTTGTGGGTTCCGACTCCCATTAGCGAATGCCTCCTATTCCGTGTCCTGTACTTTAGGGGTTGTTATAGAGGATAGGAGAAAAGTTTTTCAAATAAAATTGAAATATGAGAAAAAGTAAAACTTCCAATCACGGAAGGCCTTCGATGTGCTTAAGTTCGTGGAAAACGGGTTTTGTAGTCACTTTCCCTAGCTGTGGGTCTTGGAGACATTTGTCACCCATCTTACGCCTCCGCGGGGAGTTAATTCTTTTTTACCACAGCCGCACTTAAGACACATCGGAGCCGAGATCGCGCACAGTAACTACCCGGGCCATTATGGCCCGTAATCGTGGGTATTATTCGATTTACTGTGGCCGGCTAGCGTGGGTGCCGATCGTCAACTGTGAACTGCCCCTGGCTGGCCACACCTTATGTTGGGGCTTATAGTCGGTTCATAGTTGCCGGCGAGCCTAACGCCGTAATGAGCTGCCTCGGCTATAGTCGGCCTTCTCGGTGGCTTATAATCGGCTCATTACAGTTGGCTTTAAGGGCCGTCGCGAGCAATGAGTTAACCCGCAGCAGAGGGATGCTGGAGCAAAAGTGTGTCATTGGCGAGGGCATAGATTCGCATAGTACCTGTTAGGTTTTGCCCAGGTGAAGTTGCGCCGTGGAGTGTTTTGAGTGGAAATGCTATACGCATAGGATTTTGTTCAACAGAAAAGGATAAAGTTAACAAGTAGCCAAGATATAAAGGAACAAGTTAAAAAAGCGACAAAGTTTTTTTAAAGTGGTTCGGCATGAAAAAGGCCTACGTCCACTGATTCTCTTTGTTAATTCACTTCATATGGGCAGTACAAGTTAAGAAAAGTATCGACGGAGGTGCTGGATGTTCCATGCCCTCTGGAACACCTCTCCGTCCACTGTTGACAAAATATAAGCTCCATTGTGGAGATCTTTATGAATTATATATGGTCCATCCCAGATGGGGTCTAGTGCTTCGGGACGAGGGAAGATACGCTTGAGGACAAGATCCCCTTCTTGTAAGGTACGATGCTTGACTTTGGAGTTGTAGTGTGCCGCCACTTTCTGCTTGTGGGCTGCTGTTTTAAGGACTGCATCATTTCTTCTCTCCTCAACTAGATCCAAAGACATGTGGAGGAGCTCTTCATTCTCTTCCGGGTTATAGTGGATCCTACGGTGGGAAGGCACAATGGTTTCAACTGGGAGCATAGCCTCCGATCCGTATGCCAAAGAGAAAGGAGTGTGCCCCGTTGATGTTCTGAAAGATGTGCGGTAGGCCCACAGTGCCGTAGGGAGTTCATCCACCCAAGCGCCCTTTGACTTTTCGAGCTTCTTTTTTATCAGAGTTTTCAGAATTTTGTTGACTGCTTCGACTTGTCCGTTTGCCTGGGGATATGCTACGGATGAGAAGCATTTATGAATTCCGTGTTCTTGGCACCAGTTGGCGAATTCCTCGCTGTCAAACTGAAGTCCATTGTCTGATATGATTTTGAGTGGGACTCCGTACCTACATAGAACATTTTTGATTAAGAAGTTAATAACTTTTACTGAAGATACTTTATTCAGAGGTTCCGCTTCCACCCATTTGGTGAAATAATCAACTGCCACTATAGCATATTTGGCCCCGCCTCGGCCCATTGGTAGCTCGCCGATTAAGTCAATTCCCCATATTGCGAAGGACCAAGGGCTGGTCATCTTAGTAATCTCGGTTGTTGGTAGCCGAGGAATCTTATCAAATTTTTGGCATCTGTCACACTTCTTGACGAAATCTAAGGCGTCCTTGCTTAAGGTGGGCCAGAAATATCCGTATCGGAGTATCTTTTTTGCTAACGTTTGCCCTCCGGTGTGATCTCCGCAGCTTCCTTGGTGAATGTTGGATAAGATTTCCTTGGCTTCCCTTCCGGCGACACACCTTAGTAATGGGTTAGAGAAACCACGCCGATAGAGGATGTCTTCTTGTATTGTGTAGCGGGACGCTTTCCTCAAGATTTTCTTGACTTCGTTACACCCGTTGGGTAGTGTGCCATTTTGTAGGTAGTCTCGGATGGGAGTCATCCAAGTTGCTTCTTCGGTTGCAGCTATCAGATTCACTTGCTCAAAACTTGGGGCCGTTTGCTTTGAGATGGTTACTGCCCCGAAGATGGCGATGTCTCTCATACTTGCTTGCTTTGCCAATTCGTCGGCCTCTTGGTTCTCTTCCCGAGGGATGTGTTTGACTAAGTAGTGGTCCAATCGGCTGAGAAGCAACTTGGTCTTCTTTAGATATGCTATGAGTCGTTCCTCTCGAGCTTGGAATTCTCCTAGTATTTGATTAACAATAAGTTGAGAATCGCTATGAAGACACAAAGAATTGGCTCCGATTTCTATGGCAATTTCTAGTCCGGCTATCACTGCTTCATATTCTGCGTCGTTATTGGTGGCGGCGAACTCCAATCTTATAGCATAGTGCAGTTTGTTTCCCCTGGGAGTGGTTATTACCACACCTGCCCCCGAGCCTTGTTCGTTTGATGCACCATCCACAAAGAGATTCCACTTGATATCTTCTGTTATTTCTGATTGCTCCTGATCTTCGTTGGTAGTGAACTCTGCAATGAAATCAGCCATGGCCTGTCCCTTGATGGCGGTGCGAGGGTGATAGGTGATATCATACTGACTCAGTTCAATGCACCATTTAAGTAATCGCCCAGAAGTGTCGGGACGATGGAGTACCTGCCTCAGCGGTTGATCGGTCAGAACTTTGATGGAATGGGACTGGAAGTAGTGACGCAATTTCCGTGATGTGATTAGTAAACAGTATGCTAACTTCTCAAGTTTAGGATATCTGACTTCTGCCCCAGTAAACCTTTTGCTGATGAAGTAAACTGGTCGTTGCGTGCGGTTGTCTTCCCTTACCAAGGCAGCGCTTAGAGCGTGAGATGACACAGCAAGGTATAGGTATAATTCTTCGCCTTCGCTTGGAGTCGAGAGTACCGGTGGTTTCTGGAGGTGTTTGATTAGGTTAAGGAAAGCGGTTAAGCATTCGTCCGTCCATTCGAACTTTCCTTTATCTTTCTTTAGAGCTTTGAAAAAGGGGACGCACTTGTCCGTTGCCTTGGAGATGAATCGGCTTAGGGCGGCCACTTTTCCATTTAGGCTTTGCATTTCCTTTCGGGTGGAAGGTATCTTGATATCCCTTAGCGCTCGGACTTGTTCAGGGTTTGCTTCAATCCCTCAGGCATGGACGATGAACCCTAAGAATTTTCCCGATGATACTCCAAAGGAGCACTTTAGTGGATTCAACTTCATTCCATACTGTCGAAGTACCTGGAACATTTCGCCTAGGTGGCTTACGTGATCTTTGGCTTTCCGTGATTTCACCAGCATGTCGTCCACATATACTTCCATAGTTTGTCCTATTAGCCCCGCAAACATCTTGTTGACAAGGCACTGGTAGGTGGCTCCTGCATTTTTAAGTCCGAAAGGCATTACCTTATAGCAGTACAAACCCCGGTCGGTGATGAAACTAGTGTGGTCTTGGTCGGGAGCATGCATAGGAATTTGGTTATATCCTGAGTATGCGTCCATAAAAGATAGGAGCTCGTGCCCGGCTGTGCTGTCTACAAGTTGGTCGATTCTGGGAAGTGGGAAGCAATCCTTTGGGCAGGCGTCGTTTAGGTTGGAGAAGTCGATGCAGGTCCGCCACTTCCCATTAGCCTTCTTTACTAGTACCGGGTTGGCGATCCATTCCGGGTAAACAGCTTCTCGTATGAAGTCATTGGCGAGTAGATTCTTTACTTCTTCATCGAGGGCTGCTGATCGCTCTGCCCCCATACTTCTCTTTTTTTGTTTTACAGGCGCCTTGGTAGGATCAATGTTTAATACGTGGCAGGCTATGTCGGGGGAGATTCCAGTCATGTCAGCGTGTGACCATGCGAATACATCCAAGTTGTGGCGGAGAAAATCGATGAGTTGTTCCTTCAATTCAGCTTTTAGTTGGGACCCAATTTTCAGTAGTCTACTTGAGTCGTGCTTGTCTACAGATATAAACTCCATAGCCTCTGCAGGCTCGGCGGTGGCCTCCTCCTCTTTGTCCCTAGGGTCTAATTCATTGAAAGGGTCGCTGGTGTATCGAAGAGGAGGGGCTTTATTTAGTTGCTATGCTTCAAGGCTTTTTGTGCAGAGGGCAACCTCTACACCTTTCCCCTTATCCTTCCTGTGGTTGTTGCGAAGTTCAGTTACATAGCAGTCTCGTGCAATATCCTGGTCTCCTTCCACTTCCCCTACTCCATTGTCTGTTGGAAATTTCATTTTCAGGCACCATGGGGCAAGGACAATTTGGAAGTCGGACAAGGCTGGTCTTCCTAAGAAGGCGTTGTAGGCCGAATGGTTTTCTATTAGCACAAACGTCTGTTTCCGTACAACGGAGCGGGGATGGCTTCCAATCTCAATAAAGAGGTCCAGTTGCCCGAGGGGCATTTTCGCATCTCCAGTGAAACCGTGTAGTGGTTTATCGCAGGGAGATACATCCTTCATTGATAGCTTCATTTTGTCGAATGCGTGTTTGAACAGGATGTTTATTGAGCTTCCAGTGTCTACCAGGATTTAGTAAACTTCGGTGGGACCAAGTCGAGCAGAGATGACCATGGGATCCATGTGAGGGTACTGCCTTCCTTCTAGGTCACGCTTACCGAATGTGATGTCATCACTTTCTTTCCGCTTCGGGTGGCGCTCTTCTATAACCGAATTGACATAGTCTTTATTGTGTCTAAGCGACTTTCCGTATCTTTCCATCTCTTTCCAGCTTCTGTCTATGATGTGTGGCCCTCCTAAGATGGTATGGACCACTATCTTTTCTTGACTAGAGCTGCTAGCGTTGCGGTTTCCTCTATCGTCCCCCGGTGAGGGTAGCCCTTGGTTTTCATTGGCAGGAGCTGGGGTCCTGTCCTGACCTTTTACATAACGTTCCAGTTTCTTTCTTCTGATGTGTTCCTCAATCAGATCTCGGAGATGATGGCATTCGTTGGTATCATGCCCGTGAGATTCGTGGAAGCGGCAGAACTTTCCAGACTTCTATGCGTTATCTGATTCCTTTTTGTATGGTGGGCGTTTGTATCTAACTTCGCCTTGGGTGGCAAGGAAGATATTTTCGACGGTCTCGTTCAAAGGAGTGTAAGTGTCGAATCTTGGTCCTGGCCGATATAGGCGCTTTTCTCCCTTCTTGCCCCCAGCATTGTCTCTGGAATCATTTCTTCGAACGTCCCTTGCCACAGCAGGGGCGTTGCCATGGGTTGTCTTATTTTGCTGTCCTGGCTGCCCCTCAACGGCAGCATCCTCAAGCCTCATGTATTTCCCGGCTTCATGGAAGAAATCGGGTAAAGTAGCTAGTTTTTCTTTTGTCAACCTTCTAGCAAATTTAGTGTCCGGATGCACACCACTGCAGAGGGCCATTAGGATAAGCTTCTCATCGGCATCTTGGACTGCGGCTGCTGCAGCGTTGAATCTGGTTAGGTATTGCTGCAGCTTCTCTCCAGGTTTCTGTTTGACGCTGGATAAGGAATAAGCGTCCTTAGGTTGCTCCACATGAATGCGGAACTGACTGATAAATTTTTCTTTCAACATCTCCCACGAGCTGATGGATCCCTGGGGTAGATGACAAAACCAGGAGGTAGCAAGATCTGCTAAGAAGAGCGGAAAGCATTTACACAGTACTCCCTCTGTCGCCCCACTCATGAGCATATGCTGCGTGTACCTCTGTAAGTGTACAACGAGGTCGGAGGTTCCTTTGTAGGGTTCCATTGTTGGCATCTTCCATTCTCGGGGGGTGATAGCAATTTCGATATTGCGGGCGAAAGGGCTGGTTACCCTAGCGCCTATCCCTCGATCTCTTTGCTCCCGTTGGACACACTCTCTGAATAAGCGTGCCATCCTTTCATCAGAACTTGGAGCAGATAGAAATGAGTTTGGTTCTGCTCTGTGGGATTGATTCCGTCCAGATGACCTGTAGGGATGGTATCGTCTATCATTCCTCATATTTTCCAGTGGCTGCCTTTGATCTTCTGGGAGCATGCTCGGGTCAGCTACAGTTGGCCCTTGCCTCGATCTCCCCCTGCTGGGTTCTGATCTAAGCACTTCCTCGGGTCCAACTTCGG
Organism: Allium fistulosum; assembly: GCA_030737815.1. Classification (NCBI taxonomy): domain Eukaryota; kingdom Viridiplantae; phylum Streptophyta; class Magnoliopsida; order Asparagales; family Amaryllidaceae; genus Allium; species Allium fistulosum. The sequence continues at coordinate 1,048,889,054 of CM060903.1, forward strand.
GCTGGACTCTAGCTCGGCCCCGTTCACCGGCGTTTCTGTGGTTAGGCAGCATGACAGGCTCAGCTACAGTTGACCTTCGCCCGGTACCTCCCCCGTTGGGTTCGGTACCAAACGTTTCCTCAGGCCTAACTTCGGGCTGTGCTCGGTCTCGGCTCCTACCATGGCTACTTCTGCCGTTAGCTCCTTCGAAGAAGGAAGATCTTTGTTGTCTCTGAGATCCTCCAGACTGGGACTCGCCCCATGATTCAGTGTTGCGGTTGGATTCTTCAGCGTCCCTTAAGCGTGACATGAGATGGTCCACCAAGGCTTCCTGCTGGGACGTGAAGCGATTAGTTACTTCAACCACAACTCTGTCCAGATCTGCTCTAGTAATTGCTGCAGGCTGTTCTGTGGCAGGAGTAGTTGGGTTAGCCTGTTCTTCATTTGTTACTATTGTTGGAGGAGGACGATTTACTTGATCCGTGATTGCTGGATCTGGAAGACTGCTGGATGCGATGTTTTTTCCTTTGTTAACATCTTTTCTCTGTTTGGGAGACATGTTTTCCAAGTGGCGGACGATGCTGTTGGGAAAACTTGTTAAGCGGATGAAGCTGAAGCTTCGAGCTTCTATCTCTCAATGAAAGCACCAAAAATGTTTGCACAAAAAATGGACAAACACCTCGAAGTTGTGTGATTTAGTAGATCTTATGTTATTCTTAGTGATTTGAGCGATTTATGCAAATATATGAAAAACAGGGGCTAAATTGTAAAAAGACATGCAAATTTATAGTGGTTCAGCCAGAATGTGCCTACGTCCACTTTATATGTTATTTCTCTTCTCTTATTCTGATTACAAGTACCAAGCTTTGATAAAAGTAAAAGAAAGTTGTTTGAAAGTTCCTTCCGTGCTTGAGCTCTCAAACTTGTCCCCATTGTTGTACCCCTGCCCCTCTATTTATAGAGTGAGGCTAGGGGTAGGGGTCCAAGATGTGTATAGTTGCTGATGGGCCTGGGCTGATGTGATCTGGCCTGGTACGTCTTGGTTCATCATTGCTTGGTTCGGAGGTGGTTGGAGTGTAGAATGGACCGGTAGTTTGCTTGGACCGGTGGTAGGATGGTGAGGTTGGTCCGGTGTGGAGATGGTTCGGTGGTTCTGTGGAGGAAGGTTGGTCCGGTTATGGAGTTGGTTCGGTGGTTCTGTGGAGGAAGGTTGGTCCGGTGAGGTGTGGAAGAGGTGTTGGTTCGGTGGCTCTGTGGAGGAAGGTTGGTCCGGTGAGGTGTGGAAGAGGAGTTGGTTCGGCAGGAGGTGTGGAAGAGGAGTTGGTTCGGTGGCTCTGTGGAGGAAGGTTGGTCCGGTGAGGTGTGGCAGAGGAGTTGGTTCGGCAGGAGGTGTGGAAGAGGAGTTGGTTCGGCAGGAGGTGGTTCGGTGGGAATTGGGAAGGGTCTAGTTCGGTGAGAAGTATGTTGGATGGTCCGGCTTGTTTGGTTCGGGGAGACCGGATGAAATATATCCAACAACAGCCTTAATGCAAATAGAGATTATTGGGCTTTGTCCAATAGTAAAGCTTAGAATAATTAATTGGACTTAGTGGCCTTGGTTGTGAGGTCGATAGAGTTACACAGCAGAAGTATGCCCTTCGCTCAGAGGCTACCAACAGTTTTGTACACTTATTACTGATGTGAGACATCTGCAACCATAGGACCCATGGGAAAAAAGATATACACTAAAACATTGGACCTGCTTTGAGGATTGAAGGTATTAAGTGGTTGTTTGTGGGCCTACCTCTTTCCCTTATATGAAGTATTAAATGGTCAAGGTTAGTAGTTAGGCACGGCAAAAGGATATCTCGAAAAGGTCTGGTTCAATAGGAAGTATTAAGTAGCCGAAGAGATTCCCATGCAATGTCAGCTAAATAGGTACCAGTGAGGAGTCTGCCTTGGATTAGGTATTAAATGATGGGGTCCTGCTTTAAATAAGGTATTAAATAATCAGAGTCTGCCTAATTCCTTTACAAAGGTATTAAATGGCTAAGGTACTATTTCTCACATGGCTAAGACATTATTAGCGATAGATGTGGCAATAATATAATATAAAGGCATATATAGAAGTCGTCGGTCTCTATAGGTAGGACTGATAGACTGACGTTGACATTGTAAAGGGACCGCTTCAGGGAATGAGGTATTAAATGGTCGTTGGGACTGCCTCCTCCCTATTCAGGAAGTATTAAGTAATTGGGTTTTGGGTAGCGTAAGCACATAGGCATATGTTGGTATTATATACCTTGGAGAAGGTTAGGTAGACATACCGTATGCGCATATGAAATTAAACGGATTAACCGGAAATAATAAGACATAACATTTAAATGGAAACCAAATGGTATAAGTTTGTGTTATGGATAAAGTATACTATTTTTCAATCACCAAAATGTTGTTTTAACCCCCTCCTTATTACAACCCACAGGATAGATTTAGAGGAACAGGTCACTAGAACAAGACAGAATGGTTGATGGAGAAGTCTTCTTATTCATGCTCGGTACTGATAAGGCAGTTGGATGTCCAAGGAATATCATTGATTCCGAGGTAGTTGCCACAGTCTGTATTTATATCCTATTACATTTCCTTTCTACTGCGAGTTTAGTTTGATCGATCTTTAATATGCTCATATTTATAACAGGTTACCAAAACCAACGACCTGTATCCTAATGGACTTGGGTTTCGATTTTTATCGAAATTTTGGTCCATTAAGGTACGAATTGTTACACATGTATATATTGATGTATTTTGAGACGTCCATGCACCCAGACATCTTTGGTGTATATTTTTTATTTTGACATTCCACTACGATATCGAGTTCTAATAGCCTTGTTTTATTTTCTGAATTATTTATTATATATGTTCTATTATGAGATTTACTCAGTCCTGGCAACTCGTATGTGTTGTTTTGTGTTGAGATGAGATACATATAATTTCAAATGTATACAAGTATTATAACATATTCATGTTGACCCAAAGTGGTGTATACAAGATATCACTCCTCTCGAACTCTTTGATTTAGGCTATCGGACAGAATTTGCTCTTTGGTAGCTTGGTCACTAGATGGGGCGTCGTATATACACCATCGCATAATATAAACCCAACATGCTTTAAATAAACATTTTCATATTTATTTATCAAATTCATACATATAATACATAAATTCTTCTTTGGTCGTCTATAGAACAATTATTTTCATAAATGTTTTCAATAGTATTTATTTAACAAATACATTCTCATTTTCATACGTATATTCAAAAAAATGAAATTATCTTATATTCACTTTAAATACAAACATTCTCTTAAATATGTGTATGCTTCGGCATATGTTTATTCAATAATTATTAAATAAGTAATTCCTTTCAATATATGTATGCTTCAAAATGAATTCTTTTCTGTGTTTACTACATAAAGTCATCAACGCACATTTCATCGCTTTAATTACTTGAAAGGTATCTAGAATATCTTATTGATATTTATTACTTAAATTATCATTTAGAAAATATATAAATCATTTGTTAATGTGTCGTCAATGTCATTATTCATATTCTTCTGACATCCCAAACTATTTTTATTATCTACTTTTGTAATCTTCCAAGAATAATGCAATTAAATTACATACTTTCTCAAACTACTTCTTTATTCAAACATTTTTTATTAACTAACTACATATAAATTCGTTAACATGCTAACTCTAATCATATCCAACATACATGTATATTTTAAAATATTATCTTATGAATATTCATAAAGTACCTATCATAATAATAAACATGTTCCAATCTTCTCATATGAGCATACCAATATATCATTGCTAACTCTAATCATATCCAACATACATGTACATTTTCAAATACTATCTTATGAATATTCATAAAGTACTTATCATAATAATAAACCTATTCCAATCTTCTCATATGAACATACCAATATTTCATCGCTAACTCTAATCATATCCAACATACATGTATATTTTCAAATACTATCTTTTGAATATTCATAAAGTACCTATCATAATAATAAATCTGTTCCAATATTCTCATAGGAGCATACCAATATAAACAAACACATTATGGGAACACCTATTACTTTACTATTCAATTCAAATTTATTTAAATTCAGTTGAACTTACAAACAACAATTTTCTAAACAACTTAAAGTTCAATTTTTCTCAATAATAATTCAATTTGGAGGTGAACTAAATTACCAGTCTAAAACTCAGGATCTAGAATCTTTATATATTCATCAAAAAATGTCAATCATAAAGAAAACCATAATCATTTGGACACACACACACATGCATATATATACGTACATACATACATATATATATACATATATATATATATGCACATATATACATATATATATATATAGTTTCCCTTCCATGTATATCATTTCTATTTCCTTCTATAAATCATATGTTATTTATGATGTGTAAATTTAGCAAGTCAGGTGGTTATTATGACCAAATTGATGTTTATTACGTATTTAGGTCCTAGATGTATCATTAAATCAGCAACATAATTACCCATATGAAATATGACGTTATGATAAACTTATCTCATCACATGTTACCATGTGTGAAAATGAATCCGAAACAATTAAGACTGGTTTTTCCCATCCTTTCACAGACCTACTTGATTAGCTTCTAATTGAAGCTTGTACTTATTATAATTCTTTTAATAAATGTCAAGGAACACTAGCTCGACTAGTTAGTGTTATGGCTCTCTATGGTGAGATTCTAGAAATCATGGGTCGAACCTTAAAATATTAAAATGAGTGCTCTGCATAAATTAACAAATGTACCACTCTTATTAGAAAATATTATATTACAAAATATGAGAAGTTGTTGTTAAATACTAAACTAAATTACTTATATTAGAAAACATTCCAAAGTTCATATATATTACGTGACGAATTATATCTCTCTTGGTTACGAATAAAGTACACATATTTTTGGTTTCTAGTGCTCATGGATAAAGCACTGCTCTGTAAGTGAAATTTACCATGATTAATGCACAATCGATAATGCTGTTCGCTCTCCAAGGTTAAAGTAATGATCTATTAAGTTTGTACACTAAAATTCAAAGGATTTGCACAAACATTGTCCAAAGTCTGAGATATATTAAGAAGATAATTCACAAGGAATCTTATGAAGATAATTTCATTAGATGAAGATAATTTCATTGAAAGAAGATTCCATGAATTGTATTAGGAGAAAGTTTCAATTTTTTATTAGAAGATGACTTTGATACATAACTCTAAGGTACGATTTGAATCGCTCTTTATCAAGAGTTATTTTCTTGCTTTTACACAACGAAATTAAATTGGAAAATAATCCCAAGATACAATGGTCTTGTTTGATTCAAGTTTGTGTCTACATGAATTAAACCGATAATAACACTTAGTTGTTTATGATGACGAGAGAAGAAAAAAGTAGCAGTACTTATCGGTAAAGTTTGAAGTTAAACTATAATGTAACACGTGTCACAGGGGAGGGGTGTTGTTTCTGAAGGTGATGATTCACGAATGGATCTGCCTGTTTGAAATAAACGATCAAAGTATGAAGAAGGTCGACCGCCGTCTGTGAGGCGTTTGTCCCCGCACCTCCACCTTGGTGGCAACCCCCATGGCAAACATTTTGAAAAAACGTCTATCGATTTTTATGTTTCTCTCATACAGACAAGGTCAATATATAACTATTCTTGATGTTGTAACGATTGTCATTAATAAAAGAATGCAATTAGTCAAACAAAGAGAAAGACATAAATTTTGAGTTCTAAGGAGTTTTGTTGTTAAACGGCATATTTGGATTTAAACAGATTCTAATTCACTCAAATCTAACTTTGAACCAGTTATTTGGAAATTTACATTGAAGTAATAATCGAATGTTTTGAGGATTTTGCTGAAACTGTAATTTAGTGTATAGGGATTTAAACAAATTCAATGTCTTAGGGATTTTGTGAGCGACATTTTTTTTTAATTCAACTATAAGTATTATAATGATTATGGCCTTTTACTTCAATAATTATTTCAATTTATCTGGTTAAGGTTATCAACCTTCGTTCTTTTGAGTAGTGCATAAATACGTGCAACTGGCAACTTGCAAAAGATAATCACCATGAATGAATGGGCAGAAAATTAGACACAAAGAATGCTTCACAAAGACAATCACCCTGAATGGAAAAATTAGCAAAATGTTGTATTATACAAGGATGAATATGCTAGTATGTCAAAGGACGTTACTATATTCTTCATTGCATATGGAGTCTATAAATAGAAAGCTCATTCGTATTGTATTGATAATATGAATGAATAAAAATATTCTTTCTAATGGGCACTTTGCTCTGTAACACGTTATCAGCACGGAATGTTCTTATTTTATTGAATCTTTTCTTGCTGCCAAAAGCTATACATTGTTCAGTTTTTGTTTTCAAACTTTGTTCGGGCTCTTCCCAGAATTTAATATCTAAACGTGAACAAATAATGTGAATAGTCAGCTATTAGCTATTAACATTCTTTGGCTATTCCACTTCTCAAACTATTCCACTTTAAAGACTATTCCACTTCAAAATTCTATTATATATATACATACATACCGAGTACATACAAATTACTCTTTTTTTTAGCAACTGAATTCTCTTTTCAACACAAGATATTCTGCATCACCATTTGCTATCAGTAATGTACTTTTAATTGGTCTTTCTTAGCCTTTTCTACATACAAGACATATTTTCATGGATTTTATGGATGGGTGTTCTTTTCTTCCAACCTTATTACTCTTCATATCTGATATTCTTATACTAGTCATGCTGAAACATAACATTATTCTGCTTTTAAGATGTTTTGACATGACTGATATGAATAATTTATATACTATCATTAGTTGCACCTGACATTCAACTTTTATAAGATACGTGATGCATCCATTATGCATCAAGTATGTAAAAATCAAATCTCAAATCTTCAGGTTGTTAATAGTTATGATCTGAACTCGTAATGATCAAATTTAGTTCAATTTAATTTCAGCAATTTTAGTAGTAAGAAATATGATGGCATACAATTAATTATTATATGCAGTTGATTACTTAAACATGTATGTTGTCTTGTTATACCTTAGCCTACAATGGCATACAATATGTGTAGACTTGATAAAGTTTATGTGATTACTGCTCAATGTTTATTTATTTTATTTTTTCAGTTTATATTTCCCATTAGATTGTTATTTTATTCACTGAAATGCATTGTTTATATACCCATGAACACTACTTTGATGCTTATGCATTTTTATTCAATTACAGTTGGTAATATGACAAACATACCTAAGCTTGAATTCAAAGCTTTAGATATGTCTGGAGATAACTATTTGTCATGGGTATTGGATGCCGAGATCCACTTACAATCTCAATACTTAAAAAATGCCATTAAAAATGGTACTAATATGTCCCAGTAGGACAAAGCAAAGGCTCTGATAATTTTAAGATGTCACATCCATGGCGATCTAAAAAATGAATATTTAACTGAAAAGACCCTCTCCACTTATGGAACTCCCTGAAGGAGCATTATGACCACCAGAAGACGGTCATACTTCCAAACACTAGGCAAGAGTGGTTGAACCAGAGGTTCCAAGACTTTAAGTTTGTAAGGGAATACAATTTTGGTACGTTTAAAATCACTTCTAAACTGAAATTATGTGGAGAAAATGTGGTTGATGCACAAATGCTTGAAAATACTTTTTCAACATTTCATTCCTCGAATACATAACTGCAGCAGTAATATCGAGAGCACCATTTTACAAAATATTCTGAACTTATAGAATGTCTATTAATTGCTGAGAAAAATAATGAATTACTTATTAAAAATCACTCCTCAAGAACAACTGGTTCAGCTGCATTACCAGAAGTTAATGCTAATTTTGCCCACTCCGGAATAGATAGAGGTAGAGGTAGAGGCCGAGGTAGAGGATGTGGTCGTGGATGTGGACATGGATATAAATCCAACAAAGGTGGTTATTGTAATGATCCTGAATTTCAATTATTTGAATTTGGAATATTTAATCGATTTATTGAAAGGTTAATTTTATAAGTAAAACAACTTATATTTCAAATTCACTGATTTATTGGATAATTGAATTGTTCAATTGAATATTTGGAATTGTTTAAATAATTGAATCTTGAATTTAATGTGAATAAAAATAATTTCGAAAGTTGATTTAAATTATATTTGAATAAGAATGAAGATAGTAAACTTTTATTTATAATTAAAGTAATTATAATTGGTTTTAAAAATAATTTGTTTTAATTAACGTGTGAAAATACCTTTCTAGGGCACTATCTCCAATTTTGACGAAACGGATTTCATTGGATCCGTAATAGTGAATTATTATTTGCCATTGAATTTCATGCCGATCGGATGTATCGTTTAGTCGTGCGAGCTCGAAACGCGTAGAAATTATTTAAAGAAATTTAAATTAATATAATTCGATTTCGAAAGCTAAGTTCTGTATATGATGGAACTGGGTCTCGATATTAGTTTCATTGTGTTCGGAATAGAGGTATTTCACATAAAACGCTAGGCGGCATGCTTCAATTGAAGTTCGAATGACGAGTGAATAGTGTTTAGATATTTATTTTTGCTATAAAAGGACCAACACCCCTCAAATTATTTTTCTAAAACCCTAAAACTAACTCAGCCGCCTTCTCTCCCTCCAAATCAACGGCCACCATCACTTCGACTGATCCGAGCAAAAATTAACCAAAAGTATATTCATGAAAGTTGTAGCCGTCGACGAGTGGAGTTCATCCATACCAACCTATCAACATATGGTTGTTCCTAGGCGGCGGCAGGTGCGATGAACGGCGTTCATTCTTTGTTCGATTTCTGGTGACGGAGGCGGTTGGGGGGTCGGTGACAGTGGCGATCAGCGTGGCAAGGCTCGGCGAGTCGGCGTCGAACTCGAGGCGGCGAACGGCGATCAACATCGGAGGCAAGGTCAATGTCGTGATCGAGTTTTTTGTGTTTGGGTTCGAGCGTGCGCGAGAGCGAGAGAGGGAAAGTTAATAAAGTTTAAAATTTTATTAAATTAAAGTTAATAATAATTTAAAATAATCTTAAATTTCATTAATCCATATCTAATTTATACGAGGACCAAATGGAATGCAACAAGTTGCGTTGTAATCGTATCAGCGAAATCTACATTATGGAGTTGGGTTGAATGGATTTGGAGCAAGTAGAAATTTGGGTTAAAATTAAATGTCTGTTCAATTTTAATTCAAACTGGAATGCTTCAGCGGTAATTGGAATCAAAGTGAGTTAACGCACCTCACTGGCCCACTCATATTTTTATATAAGTGTGGAGAATTTTATTATTGATTTTTTGTTGACAATTTGGATGATTTACTATTTTGGTTTGGATATATTCCTGCCCTCGGAGCGAATGAGACCCGATTACGTTTCCGTGTATGAGCGGATGGCCCTTTGTATACGATCCCGTCTTGAAGCGGTTGATTTATATTATTTGGTTATATATTGTATGTGATGCAGGGGGATAGGTTGGAGGGATCCAACTGGATTTCTCACACTGTTGATTTTATTTTTCATATATTTTGATATATGATGTGTTGGATGCCATATTTGATGACATGGATGATTTTTTCCCTATTTAGTGCTATAGTAGCACTATGCCATATTTTTAGTATTTTGAAATACTATAAAGTGAAGATTTAGTTTTTAAAAGGATTTTAAGTGATTTCGAAAACTTATATATTTTAATAATTAATCTTGAATTACTAAAAGAAGGAATTTATTTTTAATTAAATAAAAAGTATGATTTTGGATATTATAAATTAATAGTTTTAAACAGAGATTTTCAAACTATATAATAATAATTTTTTAAAATCATAAAAATAAGTCCATCCTTTATAATAAAGGAATACGGTTTTAAAAAGAAGCTAGTAATATTTTGGTATAAATATTTATTAACCATTTTATTATATAAAGTGATATATATAGACATATATTAAGATTTATTTATAAATGTGGATATATATAAATTTGATAAATTATAAATGTGACATTTTACAAACAAAGTGAAGATTTGTAAAATCGTATTTTATTAATAAAAGAAAGTTTTGTAAACAGTGTTTATAAATAAAGAGAAACTTTTAGCATTGGATAAAATGGGAAAAATAAATCACTATTGTGGATTTATAATAAGAGGTGGGATGTTGTTTTATAAAAATAGTTGATTCTATTTTGGAAATTGAAAGTGAGGATAGATTTGGAGATGTTAAACGATATGTTATAAAATAGAAAGAGATTTATAAATACAGTTTTATAAATACGGAAATGATTATGTTGAAATTTAAGTATGGATTTTTATCAAGGAAGTATATTTATGTTTTAAAATTTGTTTATTTATATTAATATAGTTTTAAAGTTGTTTATCAATATTTTAATATTTTGAAAAGTTAAATATTTAAATTACTAATAAGGTTTGAAATTAATTATAATTCTTTATCAATAAAGCTTTAGACATTGATTATTATTATTTATAATATTGTTTAAGATAAATTATTATTGTTTTATTAAGAATGTTTTGAAATTATTAATAATTATTTTTAAGATGTTTTGAATTTAATTATTATTTATTTATAATCTATTATTATATAATAGTATTTTAAAGTAAATGGCTAGAATTTATTTATAAATGTTTTCGAGATTTATAAATAGGGTTTTATAAACAGATATGGGTTTTATAAGAGGAATTTTATAACATGGTTTGGAAAACTTAAAGGAAGATTAGTTAAAGGGAAAAAGAGTTTTATAAATGGTCTTATATATTTATAAAAGAGTTTTAGAAATGGGTTTGTAGATTTATAAAAGTAGTTTATAAATGGTTTTATGGATTTATAATAGGTTTATAAATGATTTGAGGAATGTATAAAAGGGAGTTTTATAAATAATTTCAAAGATTAATGAATGAGGTTATAAACGTGTTTAGAGATTTATAAAGGGATTTATAAATTGTTCTAGAATTGTGTGAAAAGGAAATCTTCCTCCGTTCTATGAATATACTTATACCATTGAGATAAGTATATAGATTTTCCCAAGTATCGAAAATATAAGGGTTTGTGGGTATATATTCGTAAAGATATTTTGAGATAAATATTTAGAAATTGTTTTAATTAATGAAAAGATTAATTAAAGAGGCTTATTGTTGCTTGGTACTTAACTAGTGTTACTTCCTTTGGAAATTTAATCTTTGGTTGGATTGTTGTTTGTTCGATAGTTAAATAACCGAATATCAAATGTTGGCCAGTTTATAAACTAACGTTTTCGGTTCAGAGAGACCTTGATCAGATATCTTATCCGAAAACCACTTTGAACCACCATAAGCGTTTCGAATTGGAATATCTTCAAGATAATCAAAAAGGAACTTTTGAAGTGCAAGGGTTATTTTCTACTAATCCTGAGGGTGATTCCTAAATGGATGTAGTAGAAGTGGTGCCTTCGGTTTCGCTTAGTCCCATAACAAACTTGTATGGATGAATGCTGGCATTGCATTGTTGCCTGGAGGACAGTGTTAGCGTTCCTAGTGGAAAGTGCTATATAAAAGTAAAACGTAGCCTTGAGCCTTATCAATCGGGAAATGACAAAAATCGGGCATGCAGTAGGGCCATGTGGGCCGCTTCCATTAGGGTATGGTCATTCCAAATCTAGATCGATTACTATCTACTCATGTATGCTTCAAGTCCCATTAACGAAAGTGGTGATCATATTTGGTACTACTAGTTAGGTGGTAGGTCAGTCCTGTGTGGCTGGGGTATAAGTTGTTCTTATTAGACCCCGGTGCATTTTATTTGGAGATGTACCATTGGAAGGTAGTTCCTTACCTTTGTCATAGTATGGAATCTAATCTCTAACACGTACCTTTACGGTTTGGATTGTAGAACCTAGTATGCTGGAATTTAATTAATGTAACAATTTCGGCTATGATTAATAAGTATTTGTACTCTAAATATTATTATAATACGACCAGATTTTTTATATAAAATGTTTTGGTTATCGTAAGGTAAAAACCCATCCGTGTTTATGTGCAGCGTGGTCTTACGAGATACCTTTATTTTGGAAAGAGTTTGATAACTTTAAAAATCCAACTGGGTGTGTTTTATCATGCTGGTTTACCAGACTGACTCGTGTGTTATTTTATCATAATGCTTGGGTCAGACCGAGCGTATTTACAGATTGCTTTGAATGCATTGGAGCTCAGGAGACGAGCTGGAGGTCTTCATGACGTATTTCCATAGTTGTTTATTTTTCCACTATTTGTTGTTAAAATTATCAGTATTTGTGAGGACAGCTTGTTAAAATTGTCCAGGCCGATGATTGGTATTTGTGCACTCTGATTTGATGTATGTATATAACAGTTTCTCTTTTGTAAAGATCATTGATATTATGTTATATATTGTTCCGCTGCGATTGTGAGACTCTGTGTTGTTTTCAGTTCCTTTTTCTCTTCTTCTTCTCATCTCTTCTTCTTTCTTTCCCATAACTATCTATCTTTCCATTCAATTTGGGGTTGGACATATGTGGTTTATTGTCAGCTTGAATTGTGTTGATTTGCGGGATATTACACTTGGTATCAGAGCGCAAGTTTAAGTGAGAACCTTGCTTTGATGGGGCAACTCATTAAGAGATAAGGTAATGGAATGCCTTATTATGAGTTTGAGTGTATTATAAGCGCGTATTTATTAGTGATTATAAAAATGTTTTATATTGTGTTAATTTATATGTTGAGTGGCTTATGAATTCTGGTCAGTACGTGGGACGCCATGAAATCGATATGGGTTTCTAAACACTTAAACAAGGCAAACCGACACAGTGTTGTTTGGAGAATTGGTAAATGAATTAATTTTACTGAAATTATATTTTATATATAAAAGAATAATTTTTCAGAAATTATTATAGTTCTATATGGTGTGTTTGTTTGTTAGTGAATGATAATATTTGATTATCATCATTTGTTGTTAGTTGTGTGTGTTCTAATAAAAGTTATTGTTATTATAATGTAAACGAAGTTAAACATTTGTAGAATGAGTTAAATAAGAAAGTGAATTTATATATATGAATTATAGAGTATTGATTATAATTGAAATAATCAGCATTTGTGAAATGATATTACATAAAAAGTGAGATTATATAAATATGATTCATAAATGTGATTTATAAATGCAAAGGAAATGAAATTGTATAAGTATATTTATAAATATGATTTTTAAATAAAAATGGATTTAAAACAAGAAATGTGAGAACTTAAATCCCGTTCATTTTGAAAAACAATTCAAAGGTTTTGGAAAAATAATAATAGTATTATTTTGGAAGTATTTTGATTAGAAATATTTAAAATGGGATTCAAAAGAAACAGAAAGCACTGAACTCACATCAGTCGTTGGAAAATAATTCTGGTGGTTACTACAGCATCATCGATGTTCATTTTCGAGTTTCTAAGTGATGGATTGCTACCACTGAAGTTGTGTTTTGGTAAAAAGAAGTTTTGATTTTGAAACCCAAAGTATAATTTGATAAATATGAGAAAATAAGTTTTCTAACTTATAAAATTTGAGAATTAGTTATTTAAAACCAAATTTCTTAATTTGTTGAATATAAATGTTAAGAAAGTAAAATTGAGATTAAACTATGAAATGAAATTTAACTTAAGTTAAATAAAATGAATTTTGAAAAGGAAATTGACTTAAGTAAAGGTAAATGAAGTGAATAATGAATATGAATTAATGAAATGAATATAAACATAAGTTGTAAAGTGAAAATAAACATAAGTGGTTGTATAAAATGTTTATAATAAACTTAAGTAATGGTTTTATGAAATGGTTTATAAATGATAGTAGTATTAAAGAAAATGCTTATAAACTTAAGAATTTTTTTATGAAATGATTCATAAGTGAATTTAGTATGGAGTGAAATGTTGTTAAACATAAAATGAAAGAAAATGAAAATGAATATGAAAATAAAAGTAAATAAATGAATGTGGATAAAGCAATGAGAATAATGAATAAAAAGAATGGGATATACTACGAAACCAAGGGAAATAAATACTTAAGTGTACGTAGATCATTTTATTCGCATAACTATCTGACCTAGATTTGAATATATGATTTCAAGATGATTTACATCAGTCCGAGTTAGAATTTTTCACTCAATTCTTGACAGCAGACATTGGATATGGTTTTTTGATTGATTCTAATATTCTCTATCATAGTATATGGCTATGTAAGGAGAATGGTAGTTTCTATTCAAGGAAACAGATCTTAGTCCGTACTAGAGTGGTCATGCGAATGATACTAGTTTGGAAGTGAAATTATGTGATCGAGCGAGCAATTAGGTATGGTTTTGCATATGGATGATATATGTACATTGTACGGGCTTTAATAAATTAAAAGTTGACATTCGAAAATGTAAATTGATACGATGATAAATAAATTGGATGGATATTATTTGTTTGATGGTTTCTCTTGTTACATTTTCTACATTTACGTATAGTTATTGTATATTCTATATTATATAGTGATGTTACTTTCTATATACATGTTTCTCATGGTTGTTGAGTGATTAGCAGATGCGAATGGCGTATGCTTCGCATTTGGAGCTCTCTTTCGCATTATATTGGTTGTATATGCTTTCTAATATTAATAAAAGGTACATATCTCGGATTACATATCGTATTTTCATATTTTTACTTACGGGATGCCTCATCCTTGAAGATGAGATGTATATTTGTGATTATATATATATTGTAAAAAAAATTGATCTAGCCGCGCAAAGGAGACATTGGCGAAATTTTCGTAAATTTATTGTGTTAGAAATTTTTTTAGAATTTTGGAAAATTTTTGATAGCTAAAATTTGATTTTTATGGAAGGATATTAGTTAAATCTATGAATGAAATTAAGATTTAGAAAAAGGTGATAATAAAGTTTCAACAAATTTATTTTGGAAGATTAAAGGGCTTAAAAGAATTTGGTAATCCATTTCAGCTAATTGGTTTTGAAAAATCAATGGGTTTTGTGGCATTTTTCTTACTAGCTAATTTCGAGGATGAAATTCTTTTAAGGGAGGAAGAATGTAACGACCTAGAATTTCAATCATTTAAATTTAGAATATTTAATTGATTTTAAATATTGAAAGGTTAATTTTATAAGTAAAACAACTTATATTTCAAATTTAGCGATTTATTAGATAATTATATTCTTCAATTGAATATTTGGAATTGTTTAACCATTTAGTGCGAACGTATGGGATATTTAAGACAAGGCTATAGATGGTCGCTCCTAACCAGCCCTATTCTCCACATTAGCAGACGGTATTACCCGGTAATACTCTTTGTTAATGTGGGTCTCGGGGTGGGGCATCACAGCTTGATTGAATCTTGAATTTAATGTGAATAAAAATGACTTCCAAAGTTGATTTAAATTCTATTTGAATAAGAATAAAGATGGTGAACTTTAATTTATAATTAATGTGATTAGAATTGGTCTTAATAATAATTTGTTTTAATTAACGTGTGAAAATAGCTTTTTGGGGCACTGTCCCGAATTTTGACGAAACCAGTTTCATTGGATCCATAATAGTGAATTATTATACACCATAGAATTTTGTGACGATCAGACGAATCGTTTGGTCATGCGAGCCCGAAACGCGTAATAATTTTTTAAAGGAATTTAAATTAATATAATTCGATTTCAAAAGCTAACTTCTGTATATGATGGAATTGGATCTCGATACTTGTTCCATTGTGTTCGGAATTGTGGTATTTCATATAAAACGCAAGGCGGATGCGTCGATTGGAGTTCAAAAATTTGGCGAGTGAATAGTGTTTAGATATTTAATTTTGCGATAAAAGGACCAACCCTCTCGAATTATTTTTCCTAAAACCTTAAAACTAACTCAGCTGCCATCTCTCCCTCCAAATCAACGGCCACAATCACTCTGACCTATCCAAGCAAAATGAGCCAAAAGCATATACATGAAAGTTGTAGCCGTCGATGAGTGGAGTACATCCATATCAACCGATCAACATATTGTGGTCCCTAGGCGGTGGCAGGCACGATGAATGGCGTTCGTTCTTTTGTCGATTTTTGGTGACCGAGGCTGTCAGGGGGTCGGGGACGGTGGTGATCAGCGCGGCAAGGCTCGGCGAGTCAACGACGAACTCGAGGCGGCGAATGGCAATCAATGGCGGCGGCGAGGCGAGGTCAAAGTCGTGGTCGAGTTTTTGGTGCCTTGGTTCGAGTGTGTGTGAGAACGAGAGAAGGAATGGTACTAAAGTTTAAAATTTTATTAAACTAAAGTTAATTATAATTTAAAATAATCTTAAACTTCATTAATTCAGACAAGGTCCAAATGGAACATGACAGGTTGCGTTGCAATCATATCAGCGAAATCTACGTAATGGAGTTGGATTGGATAGATTCGGAGCTAGTAGAAATTTGGATTAAAATTAAACGTCTATTCAATTTTAATTCAAACTGGAACGCTATAGCGATAATTGGAATCAAAGTGAGTTAAATCACCTCTCTAGCCCACTTATATTTTTATATAAGTGTGGAGAATTTTATTGTTGATTTTTGTTGACTATTTGGATAATTTACTATTTTATTAGTTGGTTTGGATATATTTCTGCCATTGGAGTGGATGAGACCCTATTACGTTCCCGAGTATGAGCGAATGACCCTTTGTATATGATTCCGCCTCGAAGCGGTCAATTTGTATTATTTGGTTATATACTGTATGTGATGCAGAGGGACAGTTTGGAGAAATCCAACTGAATTCCTTACAATGTTGATTTTATTTTTCATATATTTTGATATATGATGTGTTGGATGCCATATTTGATAACATGAATGATTTTTTCCCCATTTAGTGCCATAGTAGCACTGGGCCATATTTTAGTATTTTGAAATATAATAAAGTAAAGATTTAGTTTTTAAAAGGATTTTAAGTGATTTCGAAAACTTATAAATTTTAATAATTAATCTTGAATTACTAAAAGAAGGAATTTATTTTAAATTAAATAAAAAGTAACATTTTGGATATATAAATTAATAGTTTTATAAAATATTTTAAATAGAGATTTTTGATCTAGATAATAAAGATTTTGTAAATCTTAAAAATAAGTTCGTCTTTTATAATAAGGAATACAGTTTTAAAAGAAGATAGTAAAATATTTTGGTATAAATATTTATTAACCATTTTATATAAAGTGATATATACAT
This sequence comes from Allium fistulosum, assembly GCA_030737815.1. Classification (NCBI taxonomy): domain Eukaryota; kingdom Viridiplantae; phylum Streptophyta; class Magnoliopsida; order Asparagales; family Amaryllidaceae; genus Allium; species Allium fistulosum. The sequence continues at coordinate 1,048,906,358 of CM060903.1, forward strand.
ATACACACACATATATATTAAGATTCGTTTATAAATATGGATATATATATATATATATAAATGTGGATATATATATATATATATATAAATGTGATAAATTATAAATGTGACATTTTACAAACAAAGTGAAAATTTGTAAAATCTTATTTTATTAATAAAATGATAGATTTATAAAAGGTGTTTATAAATAAAGAAAACTTTTATCATTAGATAAATTGGGAAAAGTAAATCACAATTGTGGATTTATAATAAGATGTGGGATGTTGTTATAGAAAAATAGTTGATTCTATTTTGGAAATTGAAAGTAAGGATAGATTTGGAGATGTTAAACGATATGTTATAAAATAGTAAGGGATTTATAAATATAGTTTTATAAATATGGAAATGATTATGTTGAAATTTATGTATGGATTTTTATCAAGGAAGTATATTTATGTTTTAAAATGTTGTTTATTTATATTAATATTGTTTTAAAGCTGTTTATCACCACTTTAAAATTTTGAAAAGTTAATTATTTAAATTATTAATATGGTTTGAAATTAATTATAATTATTTATCAATAAAGTTTTGGAAATTAATTATTATTATTTATAATAATATTGAGGATAAATTACTATTGTTTTATTAAGAATGATTTGACATTATAAATTATTATTTTTAAGATGTTTTGAAGTTAATTATTATTTATTTATAATTTTTATTATCATGTAATAGTGTTTTAAAGTAAATAATTAGAATTTATTTATAAATGTTTTTGAGATTTATAAATAGGGTTTTATAAACAGATGTGGGTTTTATAAGAGGAATTTTATAACATGGTTTGGAAAACTTAAAGGAAGAATAGTTAAAGGGTAAAAAGAGTTTTATAAATGGTCTTAGATATTTATAAAAGAGTTTTAGAAATGGGTTTGTTGATTTATAAAAGTAGTTTATAAACAGGTTTAGAGATTTCAGAGATTAATGAATGGGGTTATAAACAAGTTTAGAGATTTATAAAGGGCTTTATAAATTGTTCTAGAATTGTGTGGAAATTAAGGAAATCTTCCTCCATTCTGTGAATATACTTATACCGTTGAGATAAGTATATAGATTTTTATAAAAATAGTTTTATAAATGGTCTTAGATATTTATAAAAGAGTTTTAGAAATGGTCTTAGATATTTATAAGGTCCAAATGGAATAAGAGATTAATGAATGGGGTTATAAATAGGTTTAGTAAAGGACTTTATAAATTGTTCTAGAATTGTGTGAAAAGGAAATCTTCCTCCATTCTGTGAATATACTTATACCATTGAGATAAGTATATAGATTTTTCCTAAGTATCGGAAATATAGGGTTTTGTGGGTATATCTTTGTAAAGATATATTGAGATAAATATTTGGATAGTTTTTTAATTAATGAAAAGATTAATTAAAGCAGCTTAGTGTTGCTTGGTGCTTAATCAATGTTACTTCCTTTGGAAATTTAATCTCTGGTTAGATTATTATTTATTGGATAGTTAAATAACCGACTATCAAATGTTGACCGGTTTATAAACTAACGTTGTCGGTTCGGAGAGACTGGGATCAGATATGTTATTCGAAAACCACTTCGAACCGGCATAAGCGTTTCGAATTGGAATCTCTAGAAATAATCAAAATGGACCTTTTGAACTGCAAGGGCTACTTGCTACTAATTCTGAGGGTGATTTCCAAATGGATGTAGTAGAAGTGGTGCCTTCGGTTTCGTTCAGTCCCAGAACGAACTTGTATGGCTGAATGTTGGCATTGCATTGTTGCATGGAAGGCAATGTTAGCGTTCTAAGTGGAAAGTGCTATATAAAGGTAAAACGTAGCCTCGAGCCTCATCAACCCAGAAAGGTATGGTCATTCCAAATCTTAATCGGTTACTATCTACTCATGTATGCTTCAAGGCCCACTAACGAAAGGGGTGATCATATTCGGTACTACTAGTCAAATGGTAGGCCAGTCCTGTGTGGTAGAGGTACAAGATGTTCTTGTCAGACCCCGGTGCATTTTATCTAGAGATGTACCATCGGAAGGTAGTTCCTTACCTTGTCATAGTATGGAATCCAATCTCTAATACGTGCCTTTACGGTTTTGATTGTAGAACATAGTGTGCTGAAGTTTAATCAATGTAACAATTTCGACTGTGACAAATAAGTACTTGTACTCTAGACATTATTATAATATCATCGAATTTCCTATATAAAATATTTTGGTTATCGTAAGGTAAAAATTCGTCCGTGTTTATGTGCGACGTAGTCTTCTTACGAGATACCTTTATTTTGAACATAGTTTGATAACTTTAAAAATCTGACTGGGTGTGTTTTCTCACGTTGGTTCACCAGACTAACTCGGGTGTTATTTTATCATAATGCTCGGGTCAGACCGACATATTTACAGATTGTTTTGGATGCATTGGAGCTCAGGAGACAAGCTGAAGGTCTTCATGACCTATTTCTGTATTAGTTTATTTTTCCCCTACATTGTTGTTGAAATTATTAGTATTTGTGAGGACAAGTTGTTATAACTGTCCAGGCAGATGATTAGTTATTTGTATACTCTGATTTGATGTATGTATATAATAGTTTCTCTTTCGTAAAGATCGTTGATATTATATTATATATTGTTCTGCTGTGATTGTGAGATTCTGTGTTATTTTCAGTTCCTTTTTCTCTTCATTTTCTTCTCTTCTTCTTTCTTTATTCTTCCCCATATGTATCCGTCTTTCCGTTCAATTTGGGGTTGAACATATGTCGTTTATTGTTAGCTTGAATTGTGCAGATTTGTGGGTGGTTACAGTTATGGTGGTTTTAGAGGTAACAAAACTACCAACTTTAAAAAGCAATAAAAGAAAATGAGTCTGTAAAGAACAATGATTCAACTTCTGAAAAATAAAAAGCATCATGAGGAAGTTTGTTATAGATGTGGACGCTCTAGTCACTGGTCACGTACAAGAAGATCATAAAATAAACGGTTGAAGAATATCAACGCTCTAAGAATATTGAGGCAAATAATGCTGAAGGATTGTCTGAAAACACTAACCTGAAGTTAAATGACTTCTTCGAACACGACAATGGAAATTTCATTAATGATGAAAGTCTAAATACAACGATCAATGATACAACTGAGTTGATCAACTAGAAGTAGCTTGAAGTTTGTTGTGTGGCTTTCGTTTTATTTTAGTTTATTATCTTGTATTAATAAATTAATTTGAAGCTGGTGTTTGTTTTTTTGTTTTCCTTTCCGAACCAGTAGAAATTATGTGTACTGATGGATGTTAGTTTTAATTAATAGTTTATTTTGATTTTTTTTAAAGTATTAGCATCTATTTATGTTCACAAATTATTTCAATATTTGGCTAACTATATTGTATTTAATTCTTAAGGTATGACCATCAAAATTTGAGTGATGATATATATGCCTACTAGATAGTGCAACTACTCATACGATTTTGAAAACCCGGAAGATTTTCTCTGAATTATCTAAAAATTTCTTAGCTAAAGTTTCCATTATAGCTGGATCTACTAATATACTTAAAGGGTTCAGAAGAGCCCACATAGTATTACCAAATGGTACACATATCTTCATTCAAAATGCATTATACTTAAGCAACTCTAAAAGAAATCTGGTGAGTTTTAAAGACATAAGAATGAATGGCTACCATATTGAAACTATAAATGAAAAAAAATAAAGAATATCTTTGCGCTATTTCTAGAATTAAAAGCCAGAAGCTCACAAATACAAAGACATTGATTCTTTGACATGATCACTTGGGTCATCGTGGATCAACTATGATGCGTAAAATTGCCAAAAATTCAAACGAGCATGATTTATCAGACCAATTGAATTTACCAAGTAATTATTTATGTGCTCCATATGTACAAGGAAAATTAATCACTCGGCCTTCATATAGTAAAATCACTTCTGTATCTCCATCATTTTTACAGAGAATTCAAGGTGATATATATGGTCTGGTTTAACCTGAATGTGGACCATTTAAATATTTTATGGTATTAATTGATGTATCAACTCGTTGGCCACATGTACGTTTACTTTCTATAAGAAACATGGCATTTGACAAATTACTTGCTCATATAATCAAACTAAGAGCACACTTCCCTGATTATCAGACTAAATCAATTCAACTAGATACGCAAGAGAATTTACTTCTCAAGTATTTGATGATTATTGTCTATCATTGGAAATTGAAGTTGAACATCCAGTCGTTCATGTTCATACTCAAAATGGTCTAGAAGAATCATTATTTAAGCGTTTACAACGTATTGCAAGGTCGTTGCTTATGCAATCCAAGCTACCCGTTTCAACTTGGGGACATGCAATTTTGCATGCATCAAAATTTGTTAAAATTAGACCAACTGCTTATCATCAATTTTCACCATTACAGCTTTTAACCGGATCTCAACCACATATTGCACAGTTACGAAAATTTTGCCGTGCTGTGCATGTGCCCATTAGCCATTTACTTCGTACAAAAATGGGGCCTCAACGTAGGTTAGGAATGTATGTTGGATTTGATTCACTCTCAATAATTCGTTATCTTGAACCTCTTACAGGTGATATCTTTACTGCAAAATTTTCAGCCTGTAAATTTGATGAGACAATTTTCCCACCGTTAGGGGGAGAAAAGACCATCCCGGTGGAACGGCGTGAAATATCATGGAATAATCCATCTATGTCTTATTTGGATCCATGTATTAAACAATGCCAATATGAGGTACAAAGAATTTTGCATATTTAGAATATTGCAAATCAAATGTCAGATGCATTTAGTGATGCTGCAAAAATAACTAAGTCTCACATTCCAGCAGCAAATGCACCAGGCAGAATTGAAATCCCAAAAGGACCAAAGTTAAATATAGCAGCAAATGTATCTAAAGCAAGACAAAAGTGTGAATGACCCATTGGTTCAAAAGACTTGGCGCCTATAAAAAGGAAGTCTAATGAAAAATCATCAGTTGATAAACCTCCCGAAGAGGTTATAAATGATCCAAAAGATCATGTAAGTGAAATCCTGATTCTCCTAAAAATGCCGAAGGAACTATTATCTCAGAAGAATTAATAGAAGCTTCCAAAAATAAAATGGTACCTAATAATAATGATATCTCAATATTTTATACAAACTACGGAGAAGTATGGGATTGAAGTAAAATAATAATTGATGATGTATTTTCATCACAGTAGCTACTGAAATAACTGAAAGTCATGACTATAATGAGAATGATGATAATGAACCAACTAGCATAAATGAATGTCGAAAAAGACATGATTGGGCAAAACGGAAAGATGTTATCCAAGTTGAGCTAGATTCACTTTAAAAACATGGTGTATTTGACTAATAGAGAAAACACCAAAAAATGTTAAACTAGTAGGTTATAAATGGGTATTCATTAGAAAACGAAATGATAAAAATAAAGTCGTGAGATACAAGGCATAACTTGTCGGACAAGGTTTCCTACAGAGACCAGGTTTTGACTTTAAAGAAACATACTTCCTTGTTGTGGATGTCATAACATTTAAAAATATGATAAGCCTTATAGTTTCTAAAAAACTTGATATGAGATTAACTAATGTTGTGACAGCCTATCTTTATGGTGAAGATACTGATATTTACATAAATATCCAAAATGGATATAAGTTGCCTGAAGCAAAATCAAAGTCCGTGTACATACTAAAACTAAGACGATCACTATGTGGTTTGAAACAATCCGAAAAAATATGGTATAACTGTCTTAGTGAATATTTGATAAAAGCAGGATATAAAAAGAATCTCATTTGTCCATGTGTCTTTATAAAAAAATTCGGTAAAGGGATTTGCTATCTTAGCACTTTATGTTGATGATATAAATATGATTATGACTACAAAAGAGATTGATGAAACAATAGATTACTTAAAGAAGGAATTTGATATGAAAGGTCTTGGCAAAAATAAGTACCGTCTCGGCCTACAGATCGAGCACGGTACTAGTGGTATACTAATCCATCAATCAAACTACATTGAGAAAATCCTGAAGCGTTCTCAAATGGACAAAGCATATCCACTTAGTACGTCTATGGATCTTTAGATATTAAAAATGACCCTTACCGCTCAAAAGAAGATGATGAAAATGTGTTTGGTCCAGAAGTACCTTATCTCAGTGCCATTGGTGTATTATTATATTTGGCACAATGCACGAGACCATATATTGCATTCTCAGCAAATCTTCTAGCAAGATACAGTTGGAAACCAATGAAAAGGCACTGAAATGGTATAAAACATATTATGAGATATCTTCGTGGAACGACAAACTTAGGTTTGTTTTATTCTAACCTAGGTAATAAGCCGAATCCAGTTGGCTATGCTAATACGGGTTATCTTTCTGATCCACATAAAGAAAGATCACAAACTGGGTATGTATTTAATAATAGTAATGCAGTTATTTCATGGCGATCTACGAAGTAAACATTGGTAGCGACATAATCTAATCATTCTGAAATACTTGCACAATAGGAAGTAAGTCGAGAATGTATTTGTTTAAGATCATTAATTGAGCATATTCGAAAGACGTGTCAACTCCCCTCGGCTATAGAAAGATCAATTATTATTTATGAAGATAATGCAGCTTGCGTGGCTCAGATCCAGGCAGGTTACATCAAGGATGATAGGACGAAGCACGTTTCTTCTAAATTTTTCTTCACACATGAATTACAAATGGATAATAAGATAGAGGTGAAACAAATCCAGTCCCAAGAAAATCAACAGATCTATTCACAAAGACACTTTCAAAATCAACGTTTCAAAAGATGGTGTACAAAATTGGTATGCGTTGGCTACATCAACAGACTAATTGAATAATGCGTTATAAATCAAGGGGAGCATCTAGAAGTATTGTAACGACCCTGGATTTTAATTAAATTTAAATTGATAATTAATTGAATTTTTGAATTAAAATTTTAAAATTAATTGATAAGTTGATGCGAGTTTCCCCGAATTAAAATGAATTCTGTATAGATCATTTAAACTATAAATATTGTATATATGTGTATATATGTGAATGTGTATATATTTAGGTATATATGAGTCAATTTGAAATTATAAATATATGTATATATATATTTGAATTTGAGTTTAAAATCTCAAGTAAATGGTTTAAAAATAATTATAAAAGTATATACATTTTTTTTTGAAAAAGGGTTCAAACTCTTCTATTAAGAATATAAAACAAGTCCAACAAAACAAAAGAACAATAGCCATTACCAGGCCCAAAGACAATACAAAACACTCAAACAATACTATACTAGTTGAGCCCGTACAAATACATCCCAACACCCATTAGCAGGCCCAAGGACTGGAAGCCTCCAGAAAGTTCCAAACACTTCTCGTAAAAGAAAAAGGCAATACGACACCTTCATTCTCTTCATAACTCAACTCTTTCCAAAACAGCCTCACGAGAAACAATAATGGCTGCCATCAAGGAGCAAAACTCCTCCTTTAACTTCCATGGCGACGAAACAACAACGAACTCTCTAAAAGAAATAGCTGAAACTCGGACTACAATCCCTTCCAGAAACACATGAGTAAGTATATTATCTGAATTGACTTCTACTTTGTTCCTTAAACTTCAGACTAACGAAGTTTTATATGAGACCAGGACAGGGATGCTGAAAAAACTCTTAATAGCCTTCAACATACACTTAGCAGTCCAGATCTGAGATTCAACACAGATCTGAGAATTTTGCAAGACCATAGGAACATCAGAACTTCCTCAAGACGTCACTAAGCAAGATAAGTTTTTGATAAAGCTTCTTTTGTCCTCAGTAGAGTTGATTCCTTTGAAACTTCTAATCTGTCCATAATAAATCAATGTCTTATTGTCCACGACGAAACCACAGACATTTTGAGCCACCTGCAGATCAATAAACTTAATAGCTACTGATTAGTTATGGATGCAAGACAATTATAATGTAATTTAGAGAGGGAGAGAAAAAGCATTGTAAAATAAAACAGGTACTCGAAATCTGGAGCCAGAAGACATAGGAACAGGAATGTGGCAAAGGAAACAGAAATTATGATTATATCCCCAATTCAGCGTTGGGAGGTAAAACCCCATTTCAAAGCTATTTCAAAGTTCATGCCAGTGATGTTCTTGAAATATTTTGATTTTGCCATTCTGATGTTCATAGTCTGGAAAAATTTTAAACAAACCTTCGACCCATCAGTAAAACGATTCTGGAAAATCCTTTCATTTCTTTCTTTCCAAATATGCCAGACGCAAACTGAAAGTGAAAGTTGAAACAAATCTGACTTGAAATTTTGTGAGCTAGATATAGAAACTATTTTCAGTAAATCCTCCTTCAAAATAAAAGAAAATGAACTCTTCGGCTTAACGAAAAACTTTTTACAACTCCAAAGCCAGATCTTTTCTCTAAAGTCACATTGAAAAAATAGATGGTCTATATTTTCAATGTGACTATTACAGAACACACAATTCTGATCCACCACTATCTGCTTCTGAATTAATCTTTCTTTTGTCAAGAGAAAATCATTTATGGCTTTAAAAAGGCATACCGCCATTTTAGGAACATGAATTTTGTTCCAGACCATAGACGCCCAAAACTTAGTATCAAACCTGGTTCGAACCGAGTTCCAGACTTTTTTAAACTGATATTGCCCATCCTTAGAGCACTTCCAAGACCAGAAATCCCTCTCTTTGTTATTGTGAATCTTGACATCTTCAATTTCAGTCTGGATTTGAAATAAAAAGCTATACAAGTCCCACTACCATTCACCATTTCTTAAAATCCTGCTAAGCTTCAAATTTTCTGTACCTGTTCTAAAAGCAGTATCCCTACCAATGCGTTCCATAATAGAACTCCCATTTAACCAAGGATCAAACCATAACGAAGTAGTTTTGCCGTCTACAATGTTAAGGGAAAGGCAATTCAAGGCTTCGTGTCTATTCTTTAAAATAAATTTCCATACTCCAGAGTCATCCGAACGCTGGTTAGTATCCCAGGAACTTTTAAGCCCTATATATTTACCATGCATGAATACCGCCCAACTACCTTCTAAGTTGATAATTTTCCAAATCAATTTGATATATAGCGCTTTGTTCACCTCTTCTAAGTTTCTCAGACCCATACCTCCTTCTTCTTTTTGTCTACTTAAGACCTCCCAAGGGATCTTACTACTGCGACTTTTCCAAAGAAAATTTAATATCATATGTTTAATCTTTTGAACAAGAGCAACAGGAAGATAGAAACATTGCATCCAAAATTGTATTATAGGATATATGGTAGATTTTATAAGTTCCAGTCTCCCTGCTAAGCTCAACATTTTAGTTTCCCATCTGCCAATCCTAACTTTGATCTTCTCTATTAAAGGAGAACAATCCTTATCCCTCAAATTAGCACTTGACAGACGAATACCCAAATACCTTATAGGAAGGGTTGATTGTTGAATGTTGAGGATCGAACAGATGTCTGTGCAGCAATCAACCCCTTGTCCAAAAAAGATGTTAGATTTCTCAGCACTTAACTCCAAACCAGTAACCCTTTTCAAGGTTTTAAAAACTTCATTAATAGCATTCGCAGTTTGCACATTGGCTTTAGTAAAAAGAATGATATCGTCTGCATAAATCAAATGAGTCAATTTGTTACCAAAGTCTGTAACTGGAGAGATCAGACCGCACCTAACTTTTTCCTCCATTAGTAGCGTAAAGTATTCCATAACCAGGGTAAAAAGGATAGGGGAAAGCGGGTCTCCTTGTCTGAGACCATTAGAACCTTTAAAGTAACCGTGCGCTTCTCCATTAACAATGATAGAGAAAACTAGGGACTTAATAAGGTTACCAATAATTTTAATCCATTTATCTGTAAAACCCAAGCTTCTTAACATATGAATAACAAAATCTCTATTAATTGAATCATATGCTTTCTTTAAATCAACTTTAATACACATGTATTTATTATCCTTTCTTCCGAGACCTCTAATTAATTCATGAGCTAACAAAATACCATCCCCTATTGATCTACCTTTGATAAATGCCGTCTGGTTATGGGATACCAACTTATCCAAAAAAGGACCCAGTCTATTACACAGGATTTTGGAGAAAACCTTGTATAAAGTGTTGCAGCAGGCAATAGGTCTGAAATCTTGAATACAGGAGGAATGATCTTTTTTTGGAATCAAATGAATAAACGTGTGATTCCATTCTTTAATGATTAGACCCTTTTGAAAAATATCATTTAAAGCTTTATGAATAGTATCTTTCGAAAGATTCCAATGAGTCTTGAAAAACAACGAGTTGAAACCATCCGGTCCTGGAGAAACAGAATCTTTAATATCCCACAAGGCATTTTTGATTTCTTCTAAAGAGAACCTCTCATTTAAAAAGTTAGCCCCAAACTCAGATATAACCATTTTGCAAATAACTTCAGGAAAATGATCACATAAGGGTTGATTATAAGTTTGCTTGAAAAAATCAATAGCCGCTTCGACAAACTTATTTTCCGATACCACCTTACCGTCAACATTTAAGTTTGTCAAACGGTTTCTACTTCTTCTGTTAGACATTTTAGCATAGAAAAAAGAAGATCCCTCATCACCCATCATCAGCCAGTCACATTTAGCCTTTTGTTTGGCAACCATGAATTCTTTTTTTAGTGCTAAATCTAAATTAATCTTAGCATTTTGAAATTCCAAAGCTAAGTTGTGATCATTAGAAGTTTCCAAAAGTTTCTGAAGACTAGAGCATTTCTCTCTCAGAACATTCACCTCTTGTTTGATATTACGAGAATTAGCACTCCATCTCTTGAGTTCTCTCTTAATATTTTTGAGAATATTAATAACTTGAAACAAAGGTCTGTCGATGTGGTTGATAACCCAGAGTTTCTCAACCAGTGGAAAGTATTGATCGCATAAAGACCAATGATTCATGTATCTAAAAGGACTATTCTTAACCCTAGGGTTAGAGGTAAACGAGACGAGAATAGCATTATGATCACTCACCGTAGGAGGTAAGAATTCAATAGATAGATCAGGGAATAAGTTAATCCAGTCTAGGTTTGCAAACACCCTGTCAATTTTAGAGAATATATTTCGACACGGACCCGACCACCAAGAAAATTCATAACCTTTAATATTAATCTCATTAAGACCAGTATATAGAGCCATTTCATCTAATTCAAACAAATTATTAAAAGTTACTGGATTACCTCCCTGTCTTTCTGAGGGTCTACGGATGCAGTTGAAATCCCCAAGGACCATCCATGGACAATAAATATTTATAGCATCCTCCTGCAGGTTCTTCCATAATCTTTTCCTTAATTCAACAAAATTTTGGGCATAGACAAAGGTCAAATTACATCTAAATTTCGAGGAGTTGATCAGCTCAATGGTAATGTGTTGATCACTCATACTTATAAAATTGAAATCCCAAGCTTTTCCGTCTATAAGAACGATAATCCTGCATTTATAATAGCATGATATATTACTTATTATTTTCCATCCATCTTCCAGCGTTTTTTCCAACTTCAAAATCTCTAGAAACAACAATTTATTTTCCAGAATACCAAAACAGCTAATTTTGAACTTGTCTATAACTTTCCTCACTTCTCCCATTCTGTTAGGGTTGTGAAACCCTCTAACGTTCCAACAGGCCACTGACATTATAAAACCTTATTCTTTCGGGTCCTCAATAATCTACTACTCGAGGACTCCCCATTGTCTTCAGAAGGAATACCTAACATCTGAACCCACTTGGGATTCTTACGGACCAACTTATCCTTCTGAATATTATCAAACTCTATATCTTGAGGCTTCGGAAGAAGCTGTTCTTCCATCTCCTCCTGAACTGTGTCAACATTATCATAACTATTTTGTTCCTCTGCCACTTTAGTCGTTCCTATGTCCTGATCCAGATTCTCTTGTACCTGTAATAAAAAACAATGATCAGTACCTCTCCTAAAATTAACATTATTATAAGTTCCATCATCAATAACTAAATCAGTAGAAGTTAAGGATATTGGAATAGAATTGTGATCCGATGATGACAAAGGGCGTTTGAGAATAGATATGTGAGTCGATGGTGATTTTGGAGGAGATGTTCTCAGATCTATGGCTCCCAAGGTAGTTGAAGAAGCAGGAATGAATGGCTCCCTGGCTCCTTGATCAGGAGGACCTTCCGACCTGGCCAGAGGAACATTGGAGCAATCTTCACTGACTCCTGTTTCGGTAGTAGTAACATGATCTGACTCTGTAACTTCTGAAATTGCCCCCTCACCCCGCTCTACTGAGGATACAACTTTTCCCAAATTCTGTTCCTGAGGTGAAATAACTATTACATTTGTAGGTTTTTCCCTAACTTCTGGGACTTCCGTCACTACATCTTTACAGGGGACATCCGTCCCTACATCATTCTTGGCTCCGTTATCAGAATTATCAATAATAGAAGGACCTCCCGCATTGATCTCCTTATCAGGAATAATTGAAAACTCAATTCCACAATCAGCTAAACCAGGCTTATCTGAGATGGCAGCTTGGGTCTCTTTAGGGACCCAGGACTTAGTCATTGGACATTCATCAGATATATGTCCGAAACACACACACTTGCCACAGATGGGAGGAGGGTTTTCATATTCTACTTCCTGAATGAAACTCCTCCCATTCTCGTCCCTACCTTCAATGGAGTTAGGCATTCCATATTTAACATTAACCTCAACCAAAACTCTGGCAAAGGCTAGTCTAGATTTATTTTTTGTGGCCTCATCCATCTTAATAGGAACTCCTATGGTACTAGTTAGAGCGCTGATGGCCTTATTGCCCCATAATTTAAAACTTAAACCAGGAAGTCTAACCTACATAGGCAAAGAAGTAAGGAGATCTCTATCAGTTCTCATATCTAGGGACAATCTCTTCATAATAATCAGGTTCCGGTCCATAAACCAAGGACCTGATTTTAAAATCTTATTGCAGTCCTCCTCCAAACCAAATCTCACTACGAAAAAGCCATTGTTCCTAGAATGGACAGAAAACGGCTTCTTAGTTACCCAGACCCTATTGGCATATCCCTCAAACGTCCGGAGCCATGGTTTATACCCAACCACATACAGCAAAATGCATAAATCCCAACCTCCCTCCGCTTCTTTGATCGCTTCATCAGATAGGGAACCTATCCTTTTACCATCCGCTACTATAGGCTCTATAAACTCCAGATCCAGGTTACCTAAATCGCCAACCGCTCCTTCTTTCACTGCCTCACTGTACGAAAATTTCTTTGCATTCTCCGAAACAGTGAAAATGATTTTAGAATTACCTCCTGACATCGCAACTTTCTGCTTAGGAAATTTTGGTTTGACTGTCCGCCCAGCATGATCCGAAAGCACCCTCCTACCCTCAGTTCTTCCTGTTCTGCTCGTTCTTTGCCCCCCCAGAGTAAGCCTCTGATCAGGACCCGAAGGAATTGGCGCCTTGCCCCTTTTCCTTCTCACCTCCTCCTAACCTTCCGCATCCCGCAAAGATCCCATGATTCCAGTTATGAGGAGATAGAAGTGAAGATCGGAAATAAGAAAATAACGGAGAAAATTAAGAAAACTAGGAAGAAACGAAAGAAAAAAAGGAGAAAAGGGAAGAACCCTAAATATTAAAGTATAAATAAATAAATAAGTGAATTTTAAACTTATTATTGATGGATAATAATAATTTGAATTTATAAATTAAATATAAGACAATAAATATTAAAGTAAAATAATAATAAATATTTAAACTAGAAATAGAAATAAATATAAGATAAATTATAGAAAATCTATATATATATATATAGTAAACGAATTAGCTAAATTTAAATAACATATTAAAAATAGAAAAATTACTTATATTATAAAATAATAAGACTAAAGAAAAATATATAAGTTAGAAATAAAAATGAAGTTACACTTAGATAAAATCTAACGACAAATTAAAATAGAAGTTCATTTACATTTTAAAGTAATGAAACAAGTAAACATAAAAAACAAGTAAGTAAGAAGACACAACGAAATATGATTGAGTATTTTAACAAGACAGCAATAAAATATATACACTTAAACTTGAAACAAATGAAGAAACAAAAGTATATAAGAGTGCTTGCAAAAGAAGACAGCAAAATTTTATTTAAGTAGAAACATAAAGGACTTGAGCAATTAATGCATGAAGCATTAGTACACCGCAATATTATCTTCAGCCACCAAAGTAATAAATATCAACTTAGTCAAACAACAAACAAGAAAAAATCTCTGAACTAATTTGTACAAAATAATATTACCTTGTACCAATAACAATACCCTGTAAACTCATTTCCATACATCAACTTTTTTCATCCCAGTTTCGTTCATTCAAAACTGGAGGGAAAAAAACTGAAGCACATACCATCCAAAACTTAAAACCAAATTCAATTAAAACAAACAAAACAACTCTACAAAGCCAGAGATTAAAGAAGAAGGAAGATCAGCTAGCAATGTTTCAAAGCCTGTTTTAAAAAGGAGGCTCTATTTATTTCTTAATCAAGGTGAGTAACCCCTTTCTTTAAAAATCTTAACTGAGATTCTGGTTGCAAATAATGAATGTGTTTGTGTGAATATATACTTGTTGGTGGAGTTCTGTATATGTATATAGGAAGGGATAGATGGACACGGGTTGTTGAATTTGCTTCTGCTTGTTCTTAACTCAAACTTAGATACTAAGCCAAAGAATTGTGACGCCCCACCTCTATACCCAAGCTAACCAAGAACACTACGATGTAGTGCTGTCAATTAGCGCGGAGAATAAGGCTGTGGAGGAGCGACCATCCATGTAACTTCTTTGTGCGAGCACCGATACGTCAGATAGAATAGAATGCATATCTTTTAAGGAGGAAATCCGACATACCGGTACAAACACAAAGCTATCACACGGTGGCTATATATAATCTTCGGAAAACAAACATAGAAATAATCATAACGTAAATCAGTCACAGACATCCATATCACAAAGGCGGAAGAAGATATGAATAAATATATAACACATGAAAGTGTACATCAGAGTAGTGGTCAGAAAGATCCACGATAATACAAAAGAATAGCATCACGTGCTATACAAAAGAATAAGTACACAACATAGAGTCTATATCTCAAAGGTGTACATCCAAAAACTACTAATCTAAGTAGTTAGCCAAAAGTCAGAATAATCCTGAAGAGAAGTCAAGCAGAAGCACCTGTAACATCTCGGTCTGACCCGAGTATTATTTATAAGAAAATAATAAACGGATCAGTCTAACTATAAATATCAGATGATATGGTATACAGTAAAAGGCATGACATGAACATGTAATAACCATAGCGACATACTACTATAAGTATGTAAATGATAAGCAACAAAAGATTAATCAATATCACAAGAATCTTCTCAAAGATAAAATCGGGCATCATACCCTAAACTTGTATTCATAACAAGTCAATAACACATAAATTCACCAATGCACAAAAGCTGATATCATATCAATGAAAATCATGAAAATTGGTGAAGCACAAAATTCCAGAAATCATCATCAGAAATCCAGAAAACACATAAAGGGGGGGAGGCCTAACACATGAATGGGAGCATGAAGCTCACCTACGCGTAAACACATGACGAGAAGTTATCTCATGGAAGCTATCCATTAAATTTTCACACATGAATGGCCCGAAGACCATAGGAAATGTGATGGCGAAACATCACATGATCGGGGTATAGTCTCCCACGTAGACAAAGAGACATCGCTCAATCGCTAGTCTAAATCACAAAAATGATCGTCATGATCATAAGGAAGTGTCAATCACACCAAGCCAGTAAATATATGAGTTTAGCTTCATGTCCCATAACCACTTGCTTAACTTAAATATTTACGAACAAGCTGTAAATCTTCACTAGGAAATTGTCACAAAAAGGGTTCAATCGAACAAGTCCAAGAGCTAACCGACGAAGTGAACGCAAGCGTTTCATACCACTCGTTTTACTAAGTCGTTTAAGTCGATTTCTCATTCGAGTGAAGTAAAGGCTTGTATATACTAGTAGATTGAAAATCGGTTTGAGAAAACGAACTTTTGATACTTAAAATAGTGTTGAAATCGCTTTGATGAAAGAGTTTTGATATTTACTATTAGTATTGAAACCTTCATATATCTTTAAAGTGACAAGTCATAAAACGATGGTAGAACAAATCAATTCACGTTCGAAGACGTGAGTAAAGTCCAAAGAAGTCAATCCCAAAACCATCAAAGTAGAAATTCTGATCAATGTTTTTCAGACGAGATTGCCTACGCAGAGTAATACGGGGTTCGACCTGCCCGGTCAGGTCGCGGGGGTCCAGGGGGCAGCGCCCACGGCGGGGTGCGGGGCAGCGCCCCGTCACGGTACGACTTAGTGAAGGCAAGCTGGTCCAGTGGTAGCATGACCGAGCTAAGGAATGGTGCAACTCAACCAGATGAACGACTTAAGGAAGGCGAGCGACTTACGACTTAAGGGATAAGGTCATACGACCTAAGTGGAGAATGCCACGCGACTTAGCAGAAGAACAGATCGAACGACCTAGGGGAAAAACAGGTCAAACGACCAAGTACTAACTCGCGAACGACTTACGACTTAAGCCTTGAACGACTTAGTGGAACGAACGACTTAACGACTTAAGCTTCAATTCGAGCTACGAGCTAAGGCTGGAACGACCTAGTGGAGTTAGGTCGGGGACGACCTACGACTTAAGGTCATACGACTTAACAGTTGCGAGCTAGCGGAGTTGGCATGGCCTAGCGACTTAGTAGAAGCAGCGACCTACGACTTAACGATTTAAAAGCCAACGACCTAGGACTTAAGAGCCATACGAGCTACGACTTATCACTTGACTCGCGAACGACTTAGCACTTAACTCGCGAACGACTCAAGCCAGTAACTCGTGAACGACTCATCACTTTAACTCGAGAACGACTCAAGCCAGGCGAACAGAAATACACGCGCGCGACTTAAACCCTTAACTCGTGAACGACTCAGGCCTTTAACTCGAGAACGACTCAAGCCAGGCGAACAGAAATACACGCGCGCAACTTAAGCCCTTAACTCGTGAACGACTCACGACTTAGGCTTAACTCGTGGACGACTCAGCGAAGGCCAGAAACGACTTAAGGCCAGAAAAATCACCAAAACGCTGAAAATTGAAGTTTTTCGCCAATCCAGTCCAAACCAAATGCAAATGTTGATGCAAATACAATAGGGGATCATTCCCAACAGTCCAAGATAGATATAGGCAAGATGTGAGATCAAAAATCTCACCTTTTCACGGAATTTGATGAAGATGAAGCTTGGGGCAAAGCAAAGATCAACCACAAGCTTGAATCAATGTCTTCACTTTGAATTTGGAGTTAGATGTTGAATTTGCTAAAGAATTTGAGCTTGGAATTTTAATTTCCTACTCCCTCCACCATTGTTGCTAAAGCTTCAAAGTTGATGAAGTGATGAAGAGAAGGAAGGGGTTGGGCTGAGGTAGAAGAGGTGCAGCCCAAACCAAAAGCTCAACACAAAAAAGTGATGAAAATTTCACTATCTCCAAACATATCGAAGTTTACACTCAAAAAGATCGCAAACGTCATTTTGAACTCAATGGGGGTGGTCTCGAGTCCTAATTTGACCGTATGCAAAAAGTAGCTTTTCGGTCTAACATCCGACTAACGATAAAATATTTAAATATAAAATCGATAGATATGCGGGTTGTTACAAGAATCCAATATCTCTTGATCTACTTATTGTTAGTACTTAGGATTCATACATGATTTGTTTGTTTGATTTTGAGATTTAGTTTTAAAAAATTCATTTAAGTGAAAATAAAATAAGAATTTGTTTGGAAACAAAAACAAGTTCCAGGTTTCTCTGCTTTATAGAACTGTGAGCAAACCACTTAAACCTGATTTTAACTTGATGTTTTCTGAACTGTGATATGAAATATGGTTGAATGATGGGGTGAACTTGCTTGCATATTGAATATATAGATTTAATTGTGCATGTCTAGAACATACATGAATGTCGGTTCTAAAGTTTACAGGTTTTAAACCTGTTAAAGAAAGAAAATAAAATATGGAAGAAAAATTAAATCCTACTCCTCTGATTCAATTTAGGCTTAATGATCTAAATGAAATGTGTTTGTATCATCAAGAACTAGGCTAAAAAAAATATGGTTGAGGAAAAATAAGTTGAGTTTATCTGGAAAATTTGAATATACAGTAAAAGAATCTCATAAATATGATAAATTCAAATCTCATAATTAATCGATTTATCTACATCTTTGGGTTTGTCTTGGAAAACCATGATTTTTAAAACAAATTTCAAAATTTTTAGTTCATTAAATCATGTGAAAAAGTGAGATGAACGGAATTGACATTTTTGTCAATTTCTGGTGATATACGGCGAACTGGAAGTCGTGATTCTTGGTGAAGTTAGCTGGAGCATCGATGAACTTAGGAAAAATATGGATTTAATTTATAAAATGCGGTGGCAATAGGAATTCGTCGAACTAGGGTTCAAATGCCTGTTTTGGTTAGGGACGAAGACGAGACGATTTCTTCGTCGTGGTCGCACCTGAGTCGACCGGTGGTGGGGGAATAGGTGCGGGGTTCGTCGACGAAACTCTAGTCACGGTGGCAAAGGTTCTGATGGTCGAAGGTGGCTACTCGAGGTGGTTCTTGGGTGTTCGTTTCATTCCAGGTGGTGGTTGATATCGCTCGTTTTAGTTTCGAATTTGTTTCGAGGCTCTGGGTGGTCAGGTCATCGGAGGAGGGAGTCGTCGACTTGTTGACAATGGCGTGGTTGGTCGGAGTGGCTCCGATCGCATGTACACGTGCACACGAGTGTCAGTATTTTGGGTTGGTTCTGAGTTTTGGGGAAGATAGGTTAGGGCTCGGGGAAGGCTCGTGGTTTTCGTGTGTTTGACTCGAAGTAGTGTGATGATCGTGTGTGACCCAAAGTTTTACTCGGGGTAACTAGGGAATTGGCCCAGGTTTGAGAATTTTATGCAAAATAGTTTTTAAGATAAAATTTAATCAAGTTTATAAAGTTAAATTCAGTTTTAATGAATTTCGTAAACAAATTCTCTTATACATTTCGTGTTTGTTTTTGTATCAATGGAAGGTTTAAAATATAAATTATTTTAAAATTTATTAAGTTTGATAAGTGTTTTAAATATATTTAAAATAATCTTTAATATTTAAAGAAACAGATTTAAGATGAAGGAATTGTCTTTGATTTGATTAAAGTCTTAAGTGATTACTTGATTTAAGATAATTACTTGATATAAGAAATTGTAAGCGTGATTACTTAATCATAGATTGATTAAAGTTAATTAATTTCATAATTAAGAATAATTAATTAATTAGAAGTAATTAATTACTTACAGATAATTACTTAGTTAAAAGTAATTAATTAATAATTAAAGCTAATTAAGTAATTTGGGATAATTACCTATTATAATTAATAAATTAAATGATAATAAATTAAGGGTTAATTAATTGATTAATTAATTAAGAATAATTAATGAAGGTTAATTAGTTAATTAAGGTTAATTCTTAATAACTAAAAGTTAATCAATTCATTAATTAAAGTTGATTAATAAATAATTAAAGGATAATTAATTAACACAAAAGTGAAATTAACTAATGTTAATTAACCAAGATTAGTGACCAATCTGATTTAATTAAATCAGATAAATAAATTGACCTTATCTATGGATATTTGGATTCTATTGGACGATTTGATTGTTTGATATTCCTGATCTGTGATGCTTAGTGATACATCTTGATTTATGCCATGATCTGTAGTGTAATGTAAATTATTTATCTGGGATGACTGTAATTTATTATCTGTGATTTATTTGTGGATCTGTGAATAAGGATAAGCGTTATAGTTTATACCGCTTATCAAATATATTGCTGTATTTGACCTGTGATGATTGAATGATGTTGCACTATTGTGTAAAACCCCTGGACTACACTTTTACACACACAAATATGGATTTCACGAGGAAATCGGTTAAGTCACAAATAATTTAAATTTATTATTTTTGAAATTGAAATTTTAATTTCAATTGATTTCGGAAATGGATTTGGGTTAAATGTTAAAGCTTTTGAAAAGGAGTTTCTAAGATAAAAGCTATTTTGAATAACTTGGTAAAATTTCCAATTTAAATAATTTAATTTGAATTTGAATTCAAAAAATTTGGAATTGAATTCCATGGTTGCAAATTTTGGTTAAAGATGATATAAATGTGTTTTATGAATTTAAACCATTTTAAAAGTATGGTTTTGAGAATTTGAATTTAACTCAAGGGGTTTAACTTGTATAAATGAATCAAATTTTCCGAAATGAAAACAATTTGTTTTCAAATGATAAAAGCTTTCATATAACAAATGAATTTCCAATTTGTGTTAAAAGAATTTCAAGTTTGAATTGAAGATGGTTTTCCAAGTTATGAATGAATCTTTGGAAACGAGTTTTGAAAGCTATACGTTAAATCTTTGATTTAAAGATTTAATGAGTTAATCGAATTTAAATGGAAATTGATTTGGAAAATCTATGAATGAAGCTTTGTGAAACTGGGTGAACTTTGTGAATTGAATTTGTTTATTTTTAACAGATTAAAATGGTAATTTGTTTGAACCATTTGAAAAGAAAGTTTTGGGTAATAAGTTGTGACTTAATCGAAATCCCAATATCCATATGTTTTCAAATATTGCGCTCACTATTCGGTTTAGCCGGGAGAGGACCTTTGTGTCATATAACCCATTCCGAATAATGGTACGTCGTATATGGATTGCATTTGAAGACCGGTGGTGAAGACCGGGTATTTGTGAGAACGATAGGATGACCTATCGATTGTCTCTGCGCCGAGTAGCGCCCGGTATAGAGATTTCCTAAGTGATGGGAAGTTCGATCGGGATTGTGAATACCCGGAATGCAAGGGCTTCTTCGGAAGTGCCTTCGGTTCTGTTCGAACCCGGAACAGACTTGTATAGTTACATGTCTGACATTACACTTTGAGATATAAAGCTGATTTCTTTCAAATACATTTCTGTTTGGTGGCGAAGAATTTATTCTCTTAGCTTAACACCGTTCTCTAAGACGTACGAGCTCAGAGGTTATGTAGTTGAAGGTTATCAGCGATATATTCCCAATTTGGTAATGTGACATGCTGAGTGCTGCTATGTGTTGATCATTTATTGATCATTTGTGATCAAAGCATGGCTTTGTGAAAAAGCGTAGCTTTGTGGACGAGACCTCATCGAACCTCACAGACCGGAAATGGTCGAAACAAGAATGATGCGGCAAGGTTATGAGGGTCGCGCCCTTTAGGGTATGTCATTTCCTTCTGGAAAAAGGTGGTATCAGGTATGGAGCCCTGGTATTTAACCAATGTGGTTGCTCCAATCTCATTTCTCTGTGTGATTGTTGCTTTGTGATCGAGGGCCCTCAGATAAAATTCCTAAAAGACCGGGGGATGGCATACTCGAGAAGTAGTTACCTAGTAACAGAGGTAACCCGGCCTTGTGTTGGCAGAGAGCCGGGTAGGTTCTCGGGACGTCCCGCCAGAGGCGATCCCATGTGGCAGTAGGAAATTCCTTAGCCTGACCATTTGTTGGAAATCCAATTTACAATACGAACCCTGTACGGTTTTAGCTGTAGAACCTGCCATTTACTTATGGTGGTCACCACTGTTTAGATGGTAGCTATAGTAGGCATAGTGTTAAATGCCTATGCTGGCTAAGATTTATATTATACTTTCGACAAGGTTTTCCTTCACTATGCACTAGTAATAATATCAAAAGAGTTTTGTTTGCGTAGTAAGCATGTTTGACTATCATAAGAAGAAATCTCCTCCAATTCTGCGTTTGCATTGTGTGTGTGGCGGGAGGTCTTATGGTAGTTTCATTTTCCAAAAGCATTGCGGATTTCAATGTTTAAAATTCTTTTGTTGTTTGTTTTAAAGATAAACTGTTTTTGTTACTCACACCAGTCCCACGACTGACTCGGAGTTTATTGTTCCCTTCCTAAATTCTGGGTGCCCACAATTTTTCCACACGAGTAGTTTAGAGTTGGGTTTTTCATATAATCAAGTTTAGTAGATTATCTGGAGCTAGTTCAGTCTTTGGATCAGGACTGCACTTTGCTTAGCTTAGTGCGTCATTATTGGGAGTTCGATCTATTTCTGGATTGGTGCTTTGGAGATGGAGTTACAGTTCTGGATTGTATCTCTCTTTCTCTTTTGGAGACCATGTTGGAGATATTGTTCCGTTGCTGGTGTTATATTTTCTTTCCACTGCTATTGTCATTGTATCATATCTCTAATGTACATTGATATTCATTGTATCATTCTGTTGTATCAGATGTTGTATCAATGATGTATATAATATATTCTATTCATTTCTTCAGCTGTGTTGTTATACTTACTGTGTTATAAGCTCCGGCGGGCCAGATTTGGCGTTTGAATCTACGACATTTCGAGTACAAGTGAAGTACGGGTGCCGATTTTTGAAGGCCGAGTCAGGATCGTTATAAGTATTTTTTCCCACTGTTTTTTTGTTAGTAAGGTTTTAATGAGACATTATCGTGATCCAGAAGCCCTCGCAATAACATTATCTAACAAGTTATCTAAAGATGAAACACATTTGCACTCTTTTTCTTGTTTATGATTTTTTCTGTTGGGTTATTTTATTCGATCAGTACACCAAAACAGAGACCAATATGTTATAAACTCGTCACACGAGTTTACAAATCAGATTTCCACTACTTTGGAATTCTGCATTAATAATTTCGAACAATAACTATGTTGTAATTAATTTACAACAACAAACTATAGCAATAACAACAACAAATTGCTGTATTAAACTATAGTGATAAACAAGTGTTGTACTACTTTGCAGAAACAGCACAACGTTGAAACGGAAAGACTAGAGAACGATGTATAGAAATATATAAGTAAACAGAAATCTAACCGGATGAAGAAGAAAATTTCGTTTGAGGCTTGTCATAACAATTTTCTTAAGACTTTATTCAAAGTCTCCCAAGATACAACAGACGTGATCTGCTTGAGATTGTGATGTGTATGATCTTTTGTGTGATATGCAGAAGCGCATGTGTGACGACCCGCCCTTCTCGACTCTCGAAAATCGACACAAAATACTCAACAATATGATATGCCGACAATCGAACGCTGGAAAAGACAGATTGTAGAGGAATAAGAAAGTAGATAGAAGAAGAAAGAACTAAACAAAATCAGAATCTCACAGTCGCAGCGGAACAAAATATAATATATAAGAATAGATCTTTACACAAATGAAACTATATCTATTATATACACAGTACATCATCAGAGTATGTCACAACCACATCATATACATGCCTGACAATATCAAACAAACACAGCAGCGGATATAAGCAAGTACGAAGAATACGTCTCGACCTCAGCTCCTCACCTGCTCCATAGCAACCTATCCTGTAAATATACTGGGTCTGACCCGAGCATTATAATAAAATAACAACCAAGTCAGTCTGGAATACCAGCGTAAGAGAAATACATCCAAACTGATTATTAAAGTTTCAAAATCCTTTGAAAATCATAAGCATCTCGTAAGACTACGCCACAAATAAACACGTCGGGTTTTTACCTTACGATAGCCAAAACACTTTTAATAAAAATCTTCTGATATTATAATAGTGTCTATATACAAATACTTATTCAAATAGCCAAAATTGTTACATTCATTAAATTCCAGCATACTAGCCATAAAGTGGGTAATACAAACAAATACCGTACAAGGCATGTAGGGAGAATGGATTTCCAACTAATGACTAGGCACTGGGGTACCACCTGTCACAGTACGTGGCTAGATCACCGTACCGAGGACCCACCCTAAGTCCCCTGCAACACAAGGCTGGAACTACCCCTTACTGGGTAATTCCAAATAAAATCACCCCACGGTTGTGATCAGCAACCGCACCACTAAGCCGAAATAAAAGGGACATCTAGAAAGGGATGACCTTACTCTCTAGTGGGTGCGACCCACGAAGCCTTGCTGCATAACCCCTGATTTTCAGTCATTCCCGGTTGATGAGGCTTGAGGCTAAGCGTTACCTTTATAGATCATATCCCTTAGAATGCCCATCGTCCACCCGATGATGTTCCGAAAGCATTCATCCATACAAATCCGTCCTGGGTCCGAACGGAATCGAAGGCACTACTCCTACTACATCCATTTTGGAAATATCCTCAAGATTAGTAGCGACTAGCCCTTGCACTTCACAGCTCCATCTTCGACTCTGAACACGTTTCTCGAAACGTACAAACCGGATCGAAGTGGTTTTCGAGAAATAAATCTAGATCCCGGTCTCTTCGAAACGATCAGCGCATTTGGCCAATATTGATAGTCGGTGATTTAACTATCAATTCACATTCACAAGCAACCATCACACAATAAATAAATTCCCACATTATTTATTAATCTCCAATATCTTTACAAGATATATTTCCGTTTTCAAACCCCTTGGAAACAGTTTTCCAAAGTCTCTTTCTTTCAAAATCAATTTTCAAACATTTATTCCCATTGAAAACAACCAAGTCCAAAACATTTAGATTTTAAAACAATTTAGAACACTTATTCTGAAATATACTTTAAAATATTTAAATTTACTACCAGTTATTTATTCAAAAATATAATTTCAAAATATGTAAGATAAAACTATTTATAAAGATATAAACTTGATTTTAATTAAAGGTTTAGTTAAACTAAATTTAAAAGTAGAGGTTTAAAGGGATTAATACTAATTTCAAATAACTTAAATCAAAACTAGCCTTTAAATAACTCCATTTCTAAAAATAAATTTCTAATGTTTTTGTGAATAATTACTATTGCAAATTTATTAATTAGTTATTTTAAAATAATAATATTTTCTAAACACTCTTAAATCAAGTTTTAAACTTTAACTTATACTTAAAGAAAATCTGTTAAAACACGAACTTGGTTTCCCAGGGAAACACTCTTCCATTCAAACAACCCAGAGAACTTTCCTTATAAATCCAGCCCAATCCATTACAACCCTGATTTATGTTTAAATAACGTAAATTTCCTTTCCATGCTTAAAAATAAAATCCTTTTGAATTTTAAACACATTTTCCATTTCTGGAAATCCACATTCAAAATATAGGTTTAAAATATTTTACAATAAAACTTTTGGGAATTTATTAAATGAAAATAATATTTAAGCATTACTTAAATAAAATCCCAATGGTGTAAAATTGTATTTCCAAAATATTTTTATATACATTTAAACTTCTAGTTTATATTTGCAAAGCTTCATTGGAAACATATTTTAATTTCCAGGAATACATCATCAATAACTCCATCGTTATTTAAAACAATTTATAACTTCTATAGAATTTATCTCCAGAAATCTATACTTTCACATTTATCAACTAATAAATTTCCTCTTCTTTATAATTCCAAATTTACCAATTTCCAATATTCATCCAAAACAGATTTCAATTTTTATTCCTTTAAATTCTTTATTTTAACAATTCAATTTATTTCTTAAAAACCCAATTTAATCCATTTATAATTAAATTCCGGAGTTATAATTTATCCATCAATATCATAATACAATTTATTTCCAGATTTATCTATCATAATATATAAATAGATTGCATCATCAATCATCAAATAATTACTATATTGCAAGGAATCCAGTTGGATCCTTCCAACCTGTTTTTATTCCTGCATCCACAACTATTAGCACATCAAATATATAAATCTCATTTCAGACTGATAACAACATTTATATTCAACCAATCACACAGATATTTAATTATTAACTATTTAAATTGGCTAGCATCCAGATGTGAGTGAGATTTACTCACCTTGAGTTTTGACGAGCGCTTGAAATTTTAAATTAAACCGAACCGCGTTCGATTTAACCTAAAATTTCATTAGTTCCAATTGTCACCAAACTTGCGCTGCAGCGTAGAGCGCGTCGCTGCGATTCCGGCGCATCCAAAATCGTCGAAATCTGACAACGTATGAAGGATCATACGGGGGTCTGCATTATCCACTTCAGCCAAGGCTATGTTGAAATGGCTCAAGAAAGATTTGACAGATTCTCCGGGAGCTTGTTCAAGGCTGGACAGTGACATTATATCCTTAGCCTTTGAAGCATACAACCTGAACTGATCTTTGAATTTTCGAGTTAAGTCGGAGAATTGATCTACGAACCGAACTGATAGCTTTGTGAACCAAAGTAGAGCCACTCCTTCCAAGTACACTGGAAAGTATCGGCATTTAATCTCATCTGATGCTCTTGCACCGGTCATATGCCAGTCATACTTATATAGGAAATGATTAGGGTCACTTGTCCCTCCATAGGCCGGGATAGTAGGAGGTACAAACTTCCTTGGAAATTCTGCTTTCAGGATCCTTTCAGTAAACGGAGTTTTGCTTGGAGCAAACCCCCAGTCACTCTCATTTTCTTCCATCTGCATGCTCTCTTTCATGATTCGGCGAACCATCCCTGATAGGTACTCCTCATTGTTCAGAGGCATCGCCGGGCAGACGTCAGTTATTCTTTCGGAAGTTTGCCTGGGCAAATGTTCGCGAAAAGTTGGCTGCGGCCTTGAACCCTCAGCTTGGAAAGGTGGCGCTTCGGTGGTGCCAGTTGCTCTTTGAGGAATACCTTTCTCTTGGGAATTATGGGCATCTTCGGCAAAGGTTGTTTCATTGTTTTCTGGTTGTTGATTTGCCCCCAAGCAGAGCGTTTAATCTGTCCATCATCAAAGCGTTTTGAGCTTCAATTTGTTGGTATAATCCGGACACTACATCGTCTAATTCAGCTCTTGTGACTCCAACGGTAAGAGTTGCCTGGTTTGCTGCTGGAGAAGAGGCAGCCCTGTCATTAGCATTTTTGGATCTCGTAGATCTACTCTTTCTTCCAAGAGCCATGATTTCAGATAGACTCTTGGTTTTTAAGGAGATTCTTTCAACAAATCTTTGCGAAGAAATGGTGAGATCCACCTGAGTTCAATTCTCAGTGAAAGCACCAAAATGTTAACGTAAAAAATCGACGCTAACACCCCGGTGTGAGTATTAGTAATGTGAAAGCACCACCCGTTGGTATGGGAACTAGAAATAAGCAGAAAATAGCAGAAAAGTAAAGAGACAACAATTTTATAGTGGTTCGGCTCGAAATTAAGCCTACGTCCACTTTATCTTCTTTATTGATGATTCGGTTACAACTCTTTACAATACACTTTGATTACAACACACTTTAGACGAGTAGCTAGAACTTTGATGCAAGAGAGCTCTTTGAATCCATGTCGGATGTGTTAGATCTCCTCTTGAAGTTCGTTGAAGTGTCTTTGGTGTTTGAAGTGTCGGATGAGCCGAGAAAACAGCAGAGTATAGGCGTTCCAGAAATGATCCAAAAGGTCCCTCTCAAGTTGGAGTTGGTGCAGTATTTATAGGGAGAATCTGGAGTTAGGTCGTAGGTCGTGGGCGACCTAAGGGTAGGTCGTAGGTCATGGGCGACCTAGTGGGCATGGTTTGCGGCTTAACAGGGATGCACTTGATCTGTCTGAACGAGGTAATTTGTAGGTCGTGAGCGATCTAAGGGTAGGTCGCTGAGTCGTTGGAGCTTTAGGTCGTTAGATTACTAACTTCTTTCTGGAGTTAGGTCGCTAACCTCTTTCTGGAGTTAGGTCGCTAACCTCTTAGGTCGCTAGCTTGTTCCACTTTTAAGTCGCTAGCTTGTTGGAGCTTTAGGTCGTTAGATTACTAACTTCTTTCTGGAGTTAGGTCGCTAACCTCTTTCTGGAGTTAGGTCGCTAACCTCTTTCTGGAGTTAGGTCGCTAAGTCGCTCCATCCTTTAGGTCGCTAAGTCGCTTCGTGACATTAGGTTGCTAAGTCGCTGCCTTCTTAGGTCGCTAGCTCGTTGCCCTCTTAGGTCGCTAAAACAAGAGGAGTTAACATAACCATTTATATTCCAGATTCCAGTATTACTCCAATTCCAAATAACAAATTATTATTATTCAAACCCAATTAAATTTGCCCTATTTGAAATTACAACTAAATTTATCGATTCCACCAGATCTTTGTATTTCAAAATCAAATTATAATCCACATTCAACATTTAAAATGAATTAAATGTTCAAAATCTAACGACCAAAATTCCGGGTCGTTACATTCCTTCCCCCTTATAAAAATTTCGTCCCCGAAATTTGCTAGGGTACGAAAATGCTACTAAACTCAATAACTTATCCATAACACTCTCAATTACAACTTACATTCACTTCCAAAAACCTTAGCTTAATTCCAAAACCATTTGCTTATTACTAACTCAAAGCTTTGTTTTCAACATCATTTCCAAAATCAACTTTACTAGTTAAACCAAAATTTCCAAAACTTTCAAAAATTTCTAACTCCTAAAATTTCCGAAATTTTTTGACAACGTCTCCTTTGTACGGAGAGCCTTTTACAATATTACAATAGATATAAATATGTATACATCGACCCACACGGTCGGAAAAACAAAAACAGTTCATATTTCCTATTTGTATTGCGTAGGCGTACCTTATTTAAGCATTTTATAAGTAAGCAGCTAATTAATTATGCATTTACGCGCTCCAACTCAATCAATTGCCTCCCGCACCTGTACTTTCTCAAACAAGCACATCAGTTTCCAATAATATGAGATTTTTAGCAACCTTCCATTCATTAAACTAGCCAAACGCATCAATTTCGTAGCATATACAACAAATTTGCATATCTTACATGGAAATCATATTTTACAAGCAATCACAAGGTTTCACCACTAATTTATTTCCTTTATAAATTCATATATCAATTTATTCCATTCGAAATGACTCCCAATTCAAGTTCACTACATACAATTCATAATTGCATCAACAAATCTCATAACCACATCAATTTGGTTTGTAATCCTACTTACATAATTTCTCCTTACCCAATTCCAAATTGATTAATTTGCATCACATTCATAATACTTCAATATGGTTAACATATGCTTCCCTTACATTAATTTTACTTCAATTCAATTTCAAATTGATTTACAATTAAATTTTATTTTCAATTTGAAATACTCATTCATATTGTAGTGATTATGCTTTAGCTATCTCAATTTGACTCATTTGCATTTCTTTTATGACTCACTTGAATATATATACAAACTTATTGAATTAGATTTCCATCCGTTCCAATTTATTCAAAAACCAGTTCCATTCACTTCTTTTGATTCATACACTTCCGTATACGACAAACAACTAGTTTCTTTGCAAGTTTGTTGTCATTTAAAATAACCATTGCTTAAGCTTACAACCATTTAACATTGATTCCAACTTAACTATATTAATTTATTTCATTCTAAATTATTCTCAATCCAAATATTTTTCTATTCATTACCCTTATTAAGTCAAAATATTCTCACTTGCATTTCAAATTTTATTACCTAATAAAGTCTATTCAAGCTCACTTATAAAGCTCGACCACAAATATCTTTTTTTTCCAATTTGTTTTAGTTATCTCAATTTCACAATGTTCTCAATTCTTCATATCTCAATTTTAATTCCATTTTAAATTTGATTCTTTTCCAAATCAACTACTTACAAATTTTAATTCAACTAGCTTATACATTCTATCAAATTTTCATTTCAAATTAGTATTCACCCAATTCTAATTTATATTCAGTAATTTAATCCTTTATTACTAATAAGTCCACTTCAAATCATTTTACACACTTGAATTTTGTTTACAATTCAAGCCATCACTATTTTAATTCAATACCAGTATTCCTTCACACTTTCAACATTTATTACCAAAATTAAATCTCATACCAAAACTGGATTTTTACTTACCTTTCCAATTTTGAATAAACTATCAAAATTCTATTCATTACAATACAAATTCCATTTAATTGTAATTCAATTTAGTTACTAACCCAATCCATATTAGGTTTTAATTCACTCCCTTAATTCACTCTAAATTTATTTATAATATGACCATTTACATTCAGATTCACTAATTATTCCGTTTCAAATTTCAATTAGATTAAATTCCCTTTCCATTTCATTCTTATCTAAATTAAATTCAAGTTCAACTAAATTTCCGTTTAGCAAATTTAAATTCTTACCTTTCCCTTTTATTTTAAATTCAATCTAATTTTATTTCTCTTTTTAGTTTCAATATATAAGTCCAGAACTTATTACTAGCTTAAGTCCATTTACATTTTATATGTTTCTATTCATAAGTTTCCCAACTTATTTATTTTGAAACTTATATTGCTCATTCACATCCATTTCCATCTTATAATCACAATTCCAATTATATATCACACTTAATGGCTTAAAGATATGAAATTTCATTTCACAATTATAATCCATAATTATAATCATGTTACATTTCAATTTTATCCAAACAATTCAATTCTTATTTCAATTTATTCGTCTTATCCTAAGTTAAATGCAAATATATTTTATTCATTTTCATATACTCAAATTAAATTTTAATTTCAAGATAAAATTTTATTTCCCTCTCTTAATATTATCAACCTCACTTTATAAGTTATAGTTGATTTATTTCAACCTTCACATTTTTTTATTTTAAATAAAATTCCCAGAATTCAATTGCCCTATTTTATTTCAAAACCATTTTTGAAATAATAATCAACATATTCCCACTTGATATATCAAATCAAATCCCAGATTCCAAACAATCTGCTTTTACCAAAACAAATTTCTAAAACCACTTGTATGTCCAACAAGTTCAAACAAATATCATAACCAATCACCATGGTAGCAAATCCATCACTTTAGAAACTCAAAAATGAAATTTGATGATGTGGCCATCATCACCAGGATTATTTTCCAACGACTGCAGTGAGTTCAATGCTTCTTTACTTCCACAAAATCCCTTTCAAAACAATTTCCATTCAAAGATAATTTCCAAAATAATACTTCATTATTTACTTCAAAAGTTTTGGAAAGCATTTCTAACATTTCCACAGTTTAAATTCCCAAATCTTTTGTTTAAATTCATTTAAAAACGCTTTCCAGAATCTCCGGAATTTACATTCTGGTTTAACTCAAATTTTAATTACACTTCTTCTTATTTAAACCATATTTAGTTAATTCTATTTGGTTGTAAACCATTTTAATATTTCAAATTCTTATCTGCTTATATATCATTTCAAATTTTATATCCAATTTTAGATTCTGATTTGATTACTATATTAACAACCAAACATCCAATATATATAGTAATTTTAGAAAACCACTTCTTTTATATCAAAATAAAATTTTGGGTAAAATTATTTCATTTACCCACTTTAAAAACAATACTATGTCAGTTTATCTTGTTTAAGAGTTTAGAAACCCCTATCGATACGGTTGTACTTCCCGTACCGACCAGAATTCATAAACACTTAACCGATAAGTCAACACAGTATAAAAACAATTTTATATCCACTAACAAGTACTCGCTCATAGTTATTATTACTCTCAACTCATTCTAGAGTACTTCTGACTCTATTGAAAATGAGTAATTTACCCCACCAAAGCCTAGGTTGTCGCCAACCTAAGCTCTAATACCAAGTGTGACGACCCGCCCTTCTCGACTCTCGAAAATCGACACAAAATACTCAACAGTATGATATGCCGACAATCGAACGCCGGAAAAGACAGATTGTAGAGGAATAAGAAAGTAGATAGAAGAAGAAAGAACTAAACAAAATCAGAATCTCACAGTCGCAGCGGAACAAAATAGAATATATAAGAATAGATCTTTACACAAATGAAACTATATCTGTTATATACACAGTACATCATTAGAGTATGTCACAACCACATCATATACATGCCTGACAATATCAAACAAACACAGCAGCGGATATAAGCAAGTACGAAGAATACGTCTCGACCTCAGCTCCTCACCTGCTCCATAGCAACCTATCCTGTAAATATACTGGGTCTGACCCGAGCATTATAATAAAATAACACCCGAGTCAGTCTGGAATACCAGCGTAAGAGAAATACATCCAAACTGATTATTAACGTTTCAAAATCCTTTGAAAATCAAAAGAATCTCGTAAGACCACGCCACAAATAAACATGTCGGGTTTTTAACTTATGATAGCCAAAACACTTTTAATAAAAATCCTCTGATATTATAATAGTGTCTATATACAAATACTTATTCAAATAGCCGAAATTGTTACATTCATTAAATTCCAGCATACTAGCCACAAAGTGGGTAATACAAACAAATACCGTACAAGGCACGTAGGGAGAATGGATTACCAACTAATGACTAAGCACTGGGGTACCACCTGTCACAGTACGTGGCCTAGATCACCGTACCGAGGACCCACCCTAAGTCCCCTGCAACACAAGGCCGGAACTACCCCTTACTGGGTAATTCCAAATAAAATCACCCCACGGTTGTGATCAGCAACCGCACCACTAAGCCGAAATAAAAGGGACATCTAGACAGGGATGACCTTACTCTTTAGTGGGTGCGACCCACCAAGCCTTGCTGCATAACCCCTGATTTTCAGTCATTCCCGGTTGATGAGGCTTGAGGCTAAGCGTTACCTTTATAGATCATATCCCTTAGAATGCCCATCGTCCAACTGACGATGTTCTGAAAGCATTCATCCATACAAATCCGTCCCGGGTCTGAACGGAACCGAAGGCACTACTCCTACTACATCCATTTTGGAAATATCCTCAGGATTAGTAGCGACTAGCCCTTGCACTTCACAGCTCCATCTTCGACTCCGAATACGTTTCTCGAAACGTATAAACCGGATCGAAGTGGTTTTCGAGAAATAAATCTACATCTCGGTCTCTTCGAAACGATCAGCGCATTTGGCCAATATTGATTGTCGGTGATTTAACTATCAATTCACATTCACAAGCAACCATCACACAATAAATAATTTCCCACATTATTTATTAATCTCCAATATCTTTACAAGATATATTTCCGTTTTCAAACCCCTTGGAAACAGTTTTCCAAAGTCTCTTTCTTTCAAAATCAATTTTCAAACATTTATTCCCATTGGAAACAACCAAGTCCAAAACATTTAGATTTTAAAACAATTTAGAACACTTTATTCTGAAATATACTTTAAAATATTTAAATTTACTACCAGTTATTTACTCAAAAATATAATTTCAAAATATGTAAAATAAAACTATTTATAAAGATATAAACTTGATTTTAATTAAAGGTTTAGTTAAACTAAATTTAAAAGTAGAGGTTTAAAGGGATTAATACTAATTTCAAATAACTTAAATCAAAACTAGCCTTTAAATAACTCCATTTGTAAAAATAAATTTCTAATGTTTTTGTAAATAATTACTATTGCAAATTTATTAATTAGTTATTTTAAAATAATAATATTTTCAAAACACTCTTAAATCAAGTTTTAAACTTTAACTTATACTTAAAGAAAATCTGTTAAAACACGAACTTGGTTTCCCAGGGAAACACTCTTCCATTCAAACAACCTAGAGAACTTTCCTTATAAATCCAGCCCAATCCATTACAACCCAGATTTATGTTTAAATAACGTAAATTTCCTTTCCATGCTTAAAAATAAAATCCTTTTGAATTTTAAACACAATTTCCATTCCTGGAAATCCACATTCAAAATATAGGTTTAAAATATTTTACAATAAAACTTTTGGGAATTTATTAAATGAAAATAATATTTAAGCATTACTTAAATAAAATCCCAATGGTGTAAAATTGTATTTCCAAAATATTTTTATATACATTTAAACTGCTAGTTTATATTTGGAAAGCTTCATTGGAAACATATTTTAATTTCCAGGAATACATCATCAATAACTCCACCGTTATTTAAAACAATTTATAACTTTTATAGAATTTATCTCCAGAAATCTATACTTTCACATTTATCAACTGATAAATTTCCTCTTCTTTATAATTCCAAATTTACCAATTTCCAATCTTCATCCAAAACAGATTTCAATTTTTATTCCTTTAAATTCTTTATTTTAACAATTCAATTTATTTCTTAAAAACCCAATTTAATCCATTTATAATTAAATTCCGGAGTTATAATTTATCCATCAATATCACAATACAATTTATTTCCAGATTTATCTATCATAATATATAAATAGATTGCATCATCAATCATCAAATAATTACTATATTGCGAGGAATCCAGTTGGATCCCTCCAACCTGTTTTTTTTCCTGCATCCGCAGCTATTAGCACATCAAATATATAAATCTCATTTCAGACTGATAACAACATTTATATTCAACCAATTACACAGATATTTAAATATTAACTATTTAAATTGGCTAGCATCTAGATGTGAGTGAGATTTACTCACCTTGAGTTTTGACGAGCGCTTGAAATTTTAAATTAAACCGAACCGCGTTCGATTTAACCTAAAATTTCACTAGTTCCAATTGTCTCCAAACTTACGCTGCAGCGTAGAGCGCGTCGCTGCGATTCCGGCGCATCCAAAATCGTTGAAATCTGACAACGTATGAAGTAGATATGAATTTATAAATTTTGAATATAATTTTATAAACAAATTCTTTTATTTTTATTTTAATTTTTACCAAACGAAATCATAGCCGTAAATCCCTTCTTCTCCACGCGTTCTACCCAGGTCAGCTCGAAACCCATCTCCATCCTCACGTTGATCGTCGATTCCCCCCCTTCTACAGTCATCAATACATCGATCGGCGACCACCAATTCAACCGCCCACTCGAGCTCCCCCTTCGGTCGAAAACTCGGCGAACTCGGCGCCTTCCTCCCCTCGTATTTCGCGAACGAACGGCGGCGATTTTTGACCCATTCAAGCTTCAAACGGCGATGTCGACGAAGATCCACCGTTGGATTTGGAGTACTTGACGAGATCTTCGATTCTCTAGTTGGAACTTTAGGCTATAGGTGAGTGGATTGATCGAAATTTGGGGAAGAAAATTGATGTTTGCCGGCCATTGAACTAAATAACGGCGGCTACTATGAAGAACTAGGGTTTTCTCTATACGTATATGTAAACGTGTATATATATATAAATTTAAGTGGAAATTAGCTACAAGGGCTTCTTTAGTAAGTGGAATTAGTTTCTAGGACACACAACTGAAATAATTACTTTCAAAGACAAAACGTAAAATAATTAGTTTCTAGGGCCTAAAAATTTATGAAATCATGTACTTGAAAGTAATTGGACTGCTAACTTTGTCCTGGAAAGTAATTATTCTGCTGACTTTGGCCTTGAAAGTAATTTATTTGAATGTGTGTCCTAGAAACTAATTGGACTGCAAAGTTTGTCCTTGTGGTGAAATGCCCCTTAATTTAATATTTAATTCGTTTTAACGAACATTCTCAAACGAATTCCAAATCTGACGTGCCGCCTGGCGTTCCTAGGGTTTTACCCGCATTTCGGACACAATGGAATGTGTTTGGGAAGCCAATTTGGTCATATGTGCGAGTACGGAAATAAACGATCAATTTTAAATTAAATCGATTAAAACGATTTCGATGCATTTTGAGCTGCCAGGGTCAAACGACAACTCCGATCACTACGAAAATTGAAATCCAATAATAACTAGCTATTACGGATCCAATGAAACTTGTTTCGTCGAATTCCGAGACTGTGCCCCGGAAGGCTATTTTAACTCGTCTATTAAATCGAGCAATTTCCGAAATTGTTGAAAACGCTTAAAATTTCACTTTTATAATTTTACTATCTTAATAATAACTCATATAAAGTTTATAATCACATTAAAAATCATTTTGACTCCTTTCGAATCAAAATCTGATTAATTGCATTATTATATTATTAAATCCCATTATTAAATTATTATAAAATTCCAAATTTGAATTATCGACTTTTGATTCCATCCAAAAGTCCAACAACATTATTTAAATCCAAATAGACTGAAAATAAATCTTAGAATCCATTTTTATAACCATTTATATTCCAGATTCCAGTATTACTCCAATTCCAAATAACAAATTATTATTATTCAAACCCAATTAAATTTGCCCTATTTGAAATTACAACTAAATTTATCGATTCCACAAGATCTTTGTATTTCAAAATCAAATTATAATCCACATTCAACATTTAAAATGAATTAAATGTTCAAAATCTAACGACCAAAATTCTGGGTCGTTACATCACGGATTGTAGAGATTAAGAAATGAAGAGGAAGAATAGAAAATTCGGAGTTATCTACTGATCAGGTTTTCTTCTCCTTTTATAGGCTAATTCCCAACGGTTATGTCTGTTGGGAACAGCCGCATCTTTTCGTTTGCAACGGCAAAAAATTATCGCGGTTTGCAACAGTCGCGTCTCTTCATTTGCAACGGCAAAAAACTGTTGTGGTTTGCAATAGTTGTGTCTCTTCATTTGCAACGCCTATTTTTGAAAAGCCGCATCCAATCCACTAGTCGCTTCTATTTGAATTTAAAAAGTAGAAAACTGTTCACTTCTATGCAGCAAAAATATAACACGGTCCAATCTTACCCGACCCGTTACGGGACGGGCGGGCGGCGCGCGTGCGTTAGTTCATTGTCATATAGGTTCTCCCCCTCGTACAAAATTACCTAACCCTAAGGGCCAATATGGGTTTGAGGAAAGTAGTATATAAGCATGAACATTAACTTATTTTTGACGATTTGGGACAATATCTCATTCACTATAAAGGGCCTCTAACAGGTTTTTCATAATAAGGCTTTTAATGGGGCAATTACTCTTATCATCTTTACATGCGCAAGTTGGCATATGCTAATATGTCAAAGAACATTATTGTAATCTCCATTGCAAATGGAGTCTATAAATAGAAAGCTTATTTGTATTGTATTGATAATCTGAATGAATAAAAATATTCTGTCTTTAATGGGCTCTTTATTCTACGACACATAAGATGATCTCACGTGTTTTATTTTTGGTTGGATTTACTATGTGCGACATTTGTTATATTCCTAGTCCTAACATTCTATGTATTGATGTACCCAGCCAATCAGAAGGAGTTTTTTATAAATTTTGAAAAAAACCGCTTCATTAAAAGAAAGAACGTACTTTTCTATAAAAATTCTTGTGTTCTGATTGGTTGGAAACGCCGGACCAGAGAATATTGAGGCATAGTCATTTCCAACCAATCTTCTGCCCATTCATTCATGGTGATTATCTTTTGCCTGTTGCCAGTTGGCTTGCTTAAAAAGGTTTTCTTCTGTTCATTCTTAAATTATTGCATGTGGAGTTCGTTTGAATTTGATGTGACCAAATTCTAATCATACTCTGTCTAAATGACTAGAATAATACCACTAGTTCTGGTAGTGCTATCACTAATTGTACTACTTTATCATAGTAGTTATTATCAAAGTTAACTTTAGTATTAACCTACCCGCATTTTATCCAAATTATTGGTCATTTAAGCGTGTTCAATATCAATAATAGATTATATTACAGAAATGCCTTTTAACATCGACTATTTATATGTAAATTTAATCGAATTGGCATGTTAATTTTCATTTAAGTAATTACTTATATCATGAGCGCATTTCCTTTATACTATTTGCTAATTATTTACATAATATAAAATGGACAAATCGATGACGCAAGAGCCAACGTGTGATAACATTATGGTGGGGGTATGGGTTTATAAAATGAATTTGGTGGATTGGATCTACAATTATAAAACTCTATAATGTTGACGCGACCACCAACTGCCTTTTCTGCTTTTCTTTCACTTAATGAGATCTAAGGGTCTATTTTATTACTACAGCCAAAATAATCAGCAGTAGATGTTGGCTAACAAAAGTGGGGATGCACCAGATATTGAAATGGTCTACTTCTAAACATAAGATGTAGAATAATCGTGAACATCCCTTTTCTTATATGGTTATCATAAGAGCATCTTTTATTTTTTATTTTTTTGAAAACCCAGGAGAACCCGGCGGGTCGGTAAACTCCTGAGGAGGTATAGTAAAATCGTCCGCTGATCAAAGCCCACATACCTCCGGGTATATTTATATAGGATAGAAAAGCGCATGGTATGAATCGAATCTGGGTCTTTTTACTAGAACTCAAGCCTTCTTTCCACTGCGGCGCACCTGCGGACATCATAAGAGCATCTTACTCGAGGATGTGATGACAAAACTCTCAACTGTTTGTATTAGCATGAATGTTTAGGGTAATTTTGTCGTCCCTTTAGATGGCTATTAAATAAATTTGATAAACGTTTGATGTGAGACGGATATATTAAATAGACGGCTCAACCATCTTTCATTAAATAATAAGAAATAATAAGAGATTAATTGTCGGACGCATGTTAAATTGATGTTCAATACTGTTTTATCTTTATTAATAGTTGGCTTGGAAGCGCAAACTTTTGGTCCGACGCGAACTTTCAAAATTGTCCTTATACGTATTTCTAGAGCTGTTAT
This sequence comes from Allium fistulosum, assembly GCA_030737815.1. Lineage (NCBI taxonomy): Eukaryota > Viridiplantae > Streptophyta > Magnoliopsida > Asparagales > Amaryllidaceae > Allium > Allium fistulosum. Next base: position 1,048,944,892 of record CM060903.1, read on the forward strand.
GGTAACGGTAAATTTACCATACCATTACCAGTCAATCGGTTACCATTTTCGAGTGAAATCGGCATACCAGTTTAATTGTTATGGTAACGGTAAATTTACCATTTTCTACGGTAAATCATCGGTAACATTTCTTCAATACCAGCGGTAACGGTAATTTTACCAGTCAATTTATAATACATATATATTCATGTAACATGCTTTATTATAGGCATTTAGAATCAAACAAATGATTAAATTAGTTTATTAACCAGGTGAAATAATGTTAAATACACTTCACTTCTTTCTAATTTATTTCTTTTATTAAGTAACACTGTAAATTGTATAATGAAGCACCGTTATGATATGAATACGTGTTATGTTACTAACCTTTTTTAGACAAACGGTAATTTACCATTACCAGTGTAACGGTTACCAGATTATCGGTATACCAGTCTTCGGTATACCAGCCTATCGGTAACGGTAACGGTAAGTAATTTTCGCTTACCAGTAAAAACGGTACGGTAACGGTATTTGTGAAATAGTAACGGTAACCATTACCATAACAACCATACGTATTTCTTTATTACAAATTGTAATACATTTGGTGTCACACTCTCTTTTGATGTCAGCGTGAAATACCAAAAATTTCTCTCTACAGATATTATCAAGATTTAGTATGACTCAAAAATAGGATTTGACAATTAAGCTTCCTTTACAAATTCAAATTTTCCTTTACAAATATTACCAAGCCTTCATATTACTTAAAAATATGATCTAACAAATAAACTATTTTACAAATTTGTTTTTTATAATTAATAATATAAATAAAATTTTAAACTAACAAAAAATTAGATATTGCAACTTAGAAATAAAAATTCAAATTAACTACGTATGATTCAACACAAACATATAGCTAAATATTTGTGGAAAACATTTTCTTTTGAATGTATTAAACAAATACAATTTGTACAAAAATAATTCAGGGATCTTCATCACGCGCGAAGCGCGTGCCGTAATACTCGTTTAATATTAAGAGATTAACTGTCAAGAGCCTATTAAATATGTGTCTAAGTTCAGAAGCCTATTAAATAGATGTCTAAGACTTAAGCGATTATTTAATGGGATATAACAGTCATGCGCCTATTAAACAAACGTCTCATTATTTGATATTTCATGTCTATTCAACATCTAATATCCAACCCGTTGAATATTAGGAGTTGGATCGGTTGGAGATGCTCTATGATCCTGCAAGCAAAAAAACTGAAGTTTTATAGGGCATTTGCAGACATGATTTGAAAAATAAAGGGTGAATAGAAATAGAGATCTGTCAGATTTGGAGATTGATTGTGTTTGTAGATAAGGATAGTTAAACGTTGGATAAGAAATAAAGTTAAATGTGTGTTTTATGAAATGGGTGTAATTTATTAACCACTTGTAGTTATGAAACGATTTACATGTAAATAGAATATAAATTTGCAATAAACAGTGTCTGTGAATCAAATTTTGTCTAAGTTCAATATGTATTGTTCCCTTGAAACAAAATTGTTCGCTCTACGGTGCTAAAAGTAATCGGGCAACTGTTTCTCACGATGAAGCGGACTCTTCACTACAAAATAATGTGTACAAGTGTAGTGAGACGGTGAACCCAAGAGAAGTTTCTCATGGAACAATGCTAGAAGAGAGAAAAACGTCGATTATGTAATTTCATAATTTTTATAATCCTTCTATATCTACTTCTCCTCTATTTAAAGTTTAAAGAAGGAAGCTAGTCATGTATAATAGTTACGTTCGTTGGAAAGGTCGCAGTCTTTTACCAATAGTAGTTAGCAAGGGGAAGATTTTGAAAATAAAATGACAGTTTCAATGCCGACTATAATCCATTCTGAAAGAGTCCGTGGTATGCTCTAGGGTCAATTATATAATTGTTACATATATCTAACTCTGTAGTCAATCTTTTTTGTAATAACGGTGTTTGTTTTCTTTTATATACCTTGTAATATTGTGATTTAACTAATTTGGTAATTAATTTAAAGTATATAATAGAAAAATCATTGAACAAAATATTATGTGATTGTAGTTGTAAGTAGCTGCATTTGTGTATAATTAATCAAAAAATAAATTGACATTTTGTTTTTAACTATCCTAGTTAAGATGTTTCAAAAAAAGGATATCGATTTATCCATTGATAACAGAAAGCGTAATGCTCTACAAATGTTAGGCGGTGTAGTACTCATGGTATTGGAGACATAAATGGATTACGTACTTGTAGTTATTAGAACAATTAACCTAAGGGTTCCCATTTGGTTAATAACCAGTAGGTCAAACCAGAAATCTCAAAATACTAATATTACATAATTCATCGACTTGAGAATAATGTTAAACTTCAATGTGGAAACTTCACTTTGATACTAACTAAATCATGACATGGCAATCCATTGAGTGACTATAGTTGAGTTTAAGTTAAATCATTAGAAGCAAAACACTATTTAATAAAGAATTCGTCTCCTCGGTTATAAGTTTAGTATCTTAGTCAACTGTAGTCAACACAAAGTCAAAATCTCTAGCCAGAGTAGTTAGGTTAATAATAAATGTTATTATTGAAAAAAAAAACTTTATTTTGCACGAACCAAGTTGTATATAGATAATATTGAAATTTTTACCAATAAAAAATTTCATATATCCTAAAGTGATATAGTTTTGACAAAGCGAACGCGTGTATCATTACTAAAAGGTATTGGGACAAGCACCATTATCCCAGCGGTTAAGTGATTCGACTTTGGTGTGAGAGGTCACAAGTTCGAAACTTGCGTAGCGTTATTCGAATATTTATTGACACATGATCTGTGGTTTGTTGTCTCAGTGACATGTTATATCTAAGTACCATTTCAAAAAAAAGATACCACATAAGAAAATATAAAATTGGATTATACACAAAAGATCTATAAGCGATGAATTCAATCAAACTATCATACCACAACTAAGGTGACGTATGAACATCATATTTGAATTATTCAAATTAATCGCTGAGTAAATTTGCATCTCCGAATATGACAACCGTATTCATGAATACTTTGAAAAACTACACGAGTTAACTAGTTTATAAAATGTTGTAAATAAATTAAATTAATTAATATTTATGAAATATCTATCATTATTAATTTATTTATTGTTTTTCGGGTTATTTGTAATTTTTTAAATGTATATATAAAAGATATATCTGGGCACATCAACATATAATATTGGTATATTTTTAAACGGGTTTAAATAAAAAATAATTGCTTAAAGAGCTTTTGGAGACTTTGCACCATATAGGTAGAAAATAATGATCGACCATATATGTAGACAGAAAGGTGGAGTGAGAGAAAATTAAGGGATTAATTAGAGAATTTTTAATTAAAGGAATGAGAAAGGTTTAGTTCTTTGAATTAAAAAATATCCACTAATTTTATTTTCTACATTCATTTTGTTTCCTTCTCTTTTCTCTAAGCCATTCCGGAAACTGGAACCGTTGAAATCGGAGTATTTGAAAAAAATTTGGATTTTTCATTATTGGGCCTATGAAGTTTAAAGAAGTATTAGATCTAACCTAATATATTTTTAACAAAATATTTATTTTTATTTCTTTGTTTTTTTAAAAAATAATTGTAAATATTGATTTAGTAGTGTATCAAATATACTTATATATGTATTGTGCATATGCTATAAATATGGAGTGTACGTGGTTAATGTGACTGTATATATGTGTTGTGGGATTTACACCACAATGGACTCATTTGTTCATTTATATATGCCTTTATTGCCTAAAGTATTGATTAAATATAATATAGACACACACATATACACATGTTAATATTAAGTTTGACACTATTGTATGTTTTAAAATCTAATATTATTATTTATAAATTTAGTTCAATTAAGGAAGAGTCTGAAATTAAATTTTACAGTTTTATAAAATTCCAAATTATGAATATGAGTTAAAATAACTTACACATATGTATCCATATATAAATGATTGTAAATTATGTTTTAAATTTAAAACAACATATGTATGCAAAGTTTAATCTATTGTGTGTGTCTATATATGTGTGTGTGCGTGTTTGTGTCTAAATTTAAAGTTAATAAATTTAAATCAAACATCTAATTTATAAAGTAAAATAAAGATTTATGTGTAACGGCCCTGAATTTTGAACGTTTTATAATTAAATGTCAGAATTATTTAAATACTTAAATCGTGGATTTAATGTAAATAAAAATGCTTTTGAAAATTTATTAAAATTCTTTTTAAATAATAATTGACCGATAAACTTTTAATTTATAATTGATGAGATTAAACTTGTTTTAGTAATAACTCTTTTTAATCAATGTGTGAAATTATCATTCAGGGGCACTGTCTCGGATTTGGATGAAACCAGTGCCATTGAGACCGAATATAGAGTTGTTGTACGCCGACGAATTTCATGGCGATCGGACGTGTTGTGTGATCATGCGAGCTTGAAAAGCATAGCAGTTTAATTAAGTGAATTTAAATATAATATATATTATTATATAAGCATAACCCACTCAGGTATTTTCTTCACTTTCCCTTTTTTCTCCATCTCCTTTTCTTTCTTCTGTAAACAAATACATAGCCGCCATATTCAAGTAATTGTTCCTGGTGCTTCGCTCAACGGAATTCGATGATTCTGGATCCGTTGGCTTCGTATGAGAGAGAGAGCTTCATTGTGGTTTATGTCGATTTGTGCGCGATCGAGTTTGGTGTTGCTCGACTTTGGTACAGTCGAACTAGAGTTCAACATTGGGAGAGGTTTATGTAGTGATAGACGTTGGGGTGAATGACATATGGTTGCTCGAGCGAAGGCATGTTGGTGGAACTGATTTGGGGTGGTTCGGCATTGAATTGTGAAGTGCGACACGTTGTTGTTGTTTTCTGGCGGTGGAACTCGCGATGGCAGAGAGGTGACCAAAGGTGATTTCGAAGGTAGTAGTGAGCTCGAGATGGAAAGGCAAGTTTATCAGTGGTGGTGGGAGGTACTTTGGTGCACTGTAGTGTGGTGCGACATTTTTGGGTGATATGCATGGCAGCAGGTCGAAGTGGGAAAATAAACGATTGAGTTGGGAGAAAATGGGTCCGTCGAGTCGGGTTCGAGAAGAGGAGTTTGTTGTCGTTGGCCGTTCGTCGATCCATGGTCCGAAGCTTCGTATCAGTGTTCATATGAGCAAGGTTGTTGGTGGGTATGCACATTTCTATGTGCAGGTAGTGAATTAAAGATAGGGGAAGACGATGGATTAATGTAATAAAGTGATAAGTGTATTAATTAAATTAATTAATTCGATTTTTAAATCCAAGATCTTATAACACTCGTAACTTTTGCATACGAGGTCCAATCGAAACGTCATCTTCGTTATTGCACTCGTATCGGGATTATCTATGTCTGGGATTGATTTGGGCATGGGTGAGTTTACTTAGAATTTGATTTGAATATAGTTGCGGTATATCTACTATTGTATTAAAATATAAATAATACAACGAACAATGCAAGTTATTGCTTTTGGACCTCTCATTGTTTTATAAAACAAGTAACAACACTATTATGTAGAATAATCTCTCTTGTAATCATCTATAATATGTATCGTGCCCCAGACTACATGTTTACATGCTTGATATTGTAATTTGATTAAGTTGGAAATTATGTTGTGAAAGTTTGAAGTGATATAGTGGCTATAAACGTGTTTTGAAATCCCTGATATATGAAATATGTTAAATTGGATAAATTGTAGAAATACATATGTATATAAATTTGGTAATTCCCTACACACATTTTGGTGTATTTGACATAGAGGAATTGGTTTGAACATTTATGGAAATTGGGAACATAAAATGTAAACGTTAGAAGCGAAAGGTCGCGACAGATGCATTTTGAAATCGCTGTGTTCAACGATTTTAAAGTTAACTTTGGAAGGCATCAAAGAGCTTCTTCGTATTTTTAATAAGTACTATGGGTGTACTTATTAACAGAAAATATCAAGGTTTAAATATATTACTTATAATCATTTATGGATTTTTATAGTGATGGTTTTAAATTATAAAACAGGTTTTTATGATTTTTAAATAAATTATAAAATATATATTTTTAAGCAATATTTAATGTAAATGTTTTAAACCATAGTATAAGTTTTTTTAAAAGTATTTTAAAAGTATGTTTTTAGTATATATAGTTTTTAGAAAATTAGTTAAATATTTTATTTAAGTAATAAAGGAAAGTTTGGATTTTCACAATTTTGGTCAAAATAAGTAATTTTGTGAAGTTAAGTGAAAGTACATTAATTTGTTAAATTAATGTAGGGACAAGTAATTATAGTTGGGATTGTAATTGTGACTTTAATGAGGAATACTTTAAAGAATAATAAGAGAATGGTTTTGGGTTAGTTGTGACATTATTTGAGTAACAATTGTCTTAATACCCGTATAACTGTAATTTAATCTTCAAAGGAGTTTCTGGATTATAGCACTTATGTTATAATGGATGATTTTGTAAAATTGATTAAAGGGGTATATTGCCTTGTTTAATAAGTGAAGATGCACTTAAAGCTTTAATTGAATGTTTCAAAGCTAATGGGGAGTATAAAATTGATTTTTGGTTTATAGTAACGATGTTTGGGCAACATTTTTTTTAACCTATTTAACTATACTTTTGAAAAGTGATTAGATATTTAAAAGGAAGTTTTTAAAGATAACGATTAAGTGAAGTGCTTTAGGTTTGTTATAAACAATGTTTTAGTAACATTGTTTTTAAACCCTTGAATTATATTTTAAAGTGGTAAAATATTGTTAAATAATTTTGGAAAATACTTAGATCTTTAATAATGGAATTTTAAAGATGATAACAAGTATGAAATCACTAGAAACAGATAGAGAAGTATAAGTTTTAAAGTACAAAAGGGAGAAGAGGTTTATTGTAACAATGTTTGAGTGACATTTGTTTCTAACCTCTTTGACTGAGTTTTAAACAAGTGAAACTTGTTATTGATTTGGGAATATACTTATACTATTGAGATAAATATATGAGTACTTGTGAGAGCATTGAAAGGTGTAGAAATAAATAGTGAAGTTTAATTAATAAATTGTAACGACTCGAAATTTCACCACATTAATTTGATAATATTTAATTAATTTTAAATATTCAAATAATATGTTTTATAATTAAAATAAAAACTTTTTTAAATAATAAATACTGAACATAAAATAGTTTTCAAAACTAGTTTACACAAATATTTTGTTCGAAGAAAAATAAAATATGTGACCGGAATTCGTTTTCCGAATTTTCGACTTTTTGTCAACTAAAAGTTGTCGGAATGTTGTAACCTCTTTTGTATAAATATACACATACAAACATAAATAAGTTAGCATATGTTAGTATATAAGTATATAAATACGCTTAAGTATAAATAAGTTTAAAATAATTTAGAAACAAAATAAAATAGAAAATGTCACATCATAAGCAAACATTTTGGCGATCTCAAGTACAATTAGTATTTTATGGATATTGGATAAAGGTACACGGAGGGAGAATATGATATTTAAAATTTTTAAGGGGAGGGTGACATGGGAGTGAGGTGGCATTCGATTTGTGGAGGGTAGGGGACAAGGGCATTTAGGTAATTCACATTTTCACTTGCTTATAAATAGCCTTTCATCTCTCTAAATTTTCCTCTTCAACCACCGATCATATCTCTCTCATATCTTATCCAAATGAATTTATTCTTTTATTCAATCCAAGAAAAATTCCAGTGGCTACAACTTTTATGTTGATCACTGTAACGGTTGTGATCTTTCGACGCTCGAAAGTCGACATTAATACGTCCACTGTATCAAATGCGCAATCGAATGCCAGAAACCCGAACCATTAGGGTTAAAAAGAAGAGGTAGAAGAAGACAGAAGAAAAGAAAGAACAGAAATATAGAAACAAAAACAACATCAGAATCTCACATTCGCAGCGAAACAATATATAATAGATAAATGACTAATCTTTAAAACAAAGAACTATATCAGTTTATACATACATCAATCAGAGTCAATATACAACTCAATACAACAATGGACAGTTACATAAACTTGTCCTCATACAGAATACACGGTGGAATAAATAAACAAGTACGGGAGTACGTCTCGCCATCCAGCTCGCCTCCAAAGCTCCAGAATATCCTGTTAACATAACTCTAGGCTGCCCGTGTGGAAAATTATGGGCACCCAGAGTTTAGAAAGGGAACAATAAACTCCAGGTCAGTCATGGTGACTGGTGTGAGATCGTAAAACAGTTATTTTTACAAAGAAAATAAAACAAATTCGCAATGCATTTGGAAAATGAAACTACCATAAGGCCTCCCGCCACACACATAATGCAAACGCAGAATTGGAGGAGATTTCTCCTTATGATAGTCAAAGATGCTTACTACGAAAGATCAGTTGATATTATTATTAATGTCTAGTGTGGAAAACATTTCGAAAGTATAATATCAATCTTAGCCAACATACAACCATTATTGTATGCCTACTATAGCTACTATGTTCAATAGCAGGTTACCGCCACATTCCATAGCAGGTTATACAACTAAAACCGTACAGGGTTCGTATTGTTTCTTTGGATTTCCAACAAATGGTCAGGCAAAGGAACTTTCTTACACCGAAATGGAAACGCCTCTAGAAAGACACCCCGAGAACCTAACCGGATCTTTGCAAACACAAGGCCGACGCTACCTCACGCTGTACAACTGTAACTAGGTAACCAACACACTGACACTACCTCACGCTGTACAGCTGTAACTAGGTAACTAACACACAAGTATGCCATCCCCCGGTCGTTGCCGACCTTTATCCGAGGATCCTCAATCACAAAGCAACAACCACAAAGTATAACAAATTTGCAGCATCAACATAGGTAAATTATCTGGGCTCCATACCATGATATCACCTTTTATCCATAAGGAAATGACTTACCCTAGGGGCGCGACCCCTAAAAAACCTTGTCGCAACATTCCTGTTTCGACCATTACCGGGTTGTGAGGCTCGACGAAGTCTCTTCCACAAAGCTACGCTTTTTCACAAAGCCAAGCTTTTCCACAAAGCCACGCTTTTTCACAAAGCCACGCTTTGATCAACAAATGATCAACAGCACTTCGTATGCCACATTACCAAATTGGGAATGTATCACTAGTAACCATTAACTACATAACCTCTGAGCTCGTACGTCTCAGAGAAGGGTGTTAAGCTAAGAGAATAAATTCTCCGCCAGCAACAGAAATGTATTTGATAGAAACCAGCTTTACATCTCAAAGTGTAACGTCAGACACACATCCATACAAGTCCGTTCTGAGATCGAACGGAACCGAAGGCACTTCCAAAGAAGCCCTTGCAATCTGGGTATTCACTAATCACGTCCGGACTTCCCATCACAAGAAGAGTGATATAAATCTCTATACCGGAGCAACTCGGTGCAGAGACATTCGACAGGTTGTCCTTTAATTTTCGAAAATACCCGGTCTTCACCACCGGTCTTCAAATGTTATCCATTCACGACGTATCACTATTCGGAATGGGTTATATGACATAAAGTCCTTTCCCGGCTTAACCGAATAATGAGCATTTGTTTCAAAAACAACTCAAGTACCATTTCAAAGGCAAATATTAATAGTCGGTTATTTAACTATCAACAACATTCACAACAATCAACTAATTTAAATAATTTTTCCCAAATTATTAAATTTTCAAATATCTTCACAAGATATATATTTTTCCACACTTCATTACTTTGAAAACAAATTTCAAATCATATTCACTCGTGGAATAAAATTTCCGATATTATTCATTTCCCTTTTTCTTTATAAATTCCCACTGTGAATTTAAATTTCCAAATATTCACTTATACACGATTTTCAAATCGTTTTCCAAATATTCACTTTCAAACACCAAATCAATTACAAATTGATTTCTAAATTTATTTCAAATCCCAAATCATTTTACAAATCAATTTCCAATTTATTTCAACACAAATCAATTTTTCATTCAACATCAAATAAATTTTCATACCGATTTCCCAAAGATTTATTTTCAAATACCAAATCAATTATCAATTTGATTTCTAGAAACTTATCACCTTTTAAATAAATTCCTTTATTCTTCCAAACCATCTAAAATTCCATTTTAAATAAATTTCCCAACTTTCGAATAATACTATTCAAAATCCATTTATAAAAATCTTTTCCCATATTTCGGAAAATATTCGATAAGATTTCAAAAATCAACTTTACACTTTAAAATTCCTTCTTTTAAATTTATCCAATTCTTTCAAAAAGAATTTACTAAAAATTTCCAGCTTTAATTTCAAAAGTCCAATTTCATTTATTTTTGGTATCCAACGATACCAAAAATACATTCGGCTAAATTATGGCCTTCAACACATTCAATCACAAATATAATCATTCACATATTATAAATAAATAATCACACAACATATAAAACAAATTCATATAATATATGAAAAAAATTCATATAATTTGAGGAATCCAGTTGGAACCGTACAACCTGTTTCCCTACATCCACAGATGTTAGCACAATACCAATTCCACTTCGAGGTGGAATATCGTGGTATATGGGATTTATAAAATATCATCCGCTATTATGCGGCGCAATAGGGTCTCATCCGCTATATAATGCGGGAAAATCAATCACCAATATATACATATTCCAATATATATATATTGCTATATACTACTATATATATACTATCACTCAAGCACACAATCAACACAATCAATAATTTTAAATATAACTATTTGAAATTAAACAAAACCCTTTGTTTGAGTGAGAAGATCTCACCTTTTCTTTTAATTGCAATCCATTTCCATTCCAGTTTGTTTTCTCGATTTATAGACCTTGTATAAACATTATACAATTTATAAATATTTGAATAAATTTAATTAATCAATTAATCAATTTTCCAAGTAAAAAATTTAATTGACCAATGATTTAAATTAAATTATAAATTTTCCTTTGAAACTACATATACATTAATAAAAAAATAAATTATAGATTTTCGAATATCTATCTTAATAAATTCCTCAACATTCAAAATTTAATTTCAAAATCTTATACACATATTTTCTATTCAAATCTTACTTACCTACATGTATAAATAAAAACAGAATTTTCTTTTTAAATATTACTATTATATTTCAACACAAAATAAATTTTCTGCGTATATACATAGATGTATTAAATTGAAATTATAAACATATATACCTTACTGCGTCGCCGAACCACAATGAAGTTCGAGCTTGAGAACTGATCACCAGCGCACGCGAAAGTGCCTCATCGACCATCGTTCTGGCCTACACGCAAACTCGTCGACCACTTCGACTGCGACATCGTGCTCACGAAACCCTAGGCCGCCAATCCCTTTCGTACGTGCCCACTCGCGATTTTGATTATCACTCCAGTCGCTCACGATGCTCGCGAATTTGACTCGCGAAACCCCAGCCCCAACTTCAAAGCTCGACCGCGACGAGCTATCGCTCTCTCTCCCACTCGCAAGTATTGTCAGCGCGATGCCAACACACCAGTGCTCGAGCTCGAAACCCTGATTTCCTGCGATCGAACGAAGTCGCCATCTTCGAACAGAGGAGGGAAAAGAATTTGGTTTATTTATTTGAAGAGGCTTTCGATTTTTGTCGCTCTGTAGATTTTTATTTGGGTTTTTAAGGAAGGGCTCAACATTTTTTTCTCGTTTTGATTTGTTTTCGGCCATTGATCTTGATTGAACGAAAAGGGTTTCATTGACAAATGGCTTTGATTTTTATTTTGTTTGAAGAAAAAAACTCGGCTGTTCAATTTTTTTACTTCTTTTGTATACGCGTGAATTACAAAGGAAGGAGAGCAGAAGACACGATGGAGTGGTTGCTTGTACGAGTGGGGGACAATGATTTAAAAGAAAGGAAAAGCTGCTGAGGGAAAAGTTTTGACGTGAATAGATACGCCAATCATCTGATATAGATATTTATTCAAATGTTAAATCGTTTTCGAAAAATCATCTCTAGGCGTTTATATACCATACATTCACACAACAACTCCAAATACAACGAAAATTAAAATCCGATAATAATACAATATTATGGATCCAATGGAACTGGTTTCGTCGAATTCCGAGACTGTGCCCCGGAACGCTATTTTTAAATATCGATTTATACGATAAATTTCAAAACTGAAAAAAACAGTTTCAAATTCAATTCTGAAGCTTCTATTATCTTCAGTATAATCAATATGAATTTTCTAAGCCTTGAAAATATTTTAAATCAGCTTAAAACTGAAGATTCAAATTTTTACCCAGATTTTAACAATTAAATTCACTAATTTAATTATCAAACAAACTCTGATATTTGAAATTCAAATTAAACTAACATTCAAACATTTAAAATCAATTAAATATTCTGATTTCCAATATCAAAAATTCAGGGTCATTACAATCTTCCCCCCTTAAAAGAATTTCGTCCCGAAATTACAAGTTAAGAAGAATGCTCCAATACCCGTTAACTATTTTCTCAAATCCAAATAATTTTATCAACTTATCAATCCAAATCTTTTTATTAAAGATCATCATTTCAACTAACTGTCCAAATCTTAACCATAGTTTCCAAACAACTTTATTTACTTCACAATTCAAACTTAAATTTGAATTCAAAATTTAAATTATCCCAAAATTTCTCAAAAATTTAGCTACCTCTCTAAATTTTCAAAAACTTTCGCTAGCGTCTCCTTTACGCGGCTAACTCGGTACAACTACAAAATGTCCCTATGGACTCCCAAATTCCAATAGAAAACAAAATACCAAGTGGCAAAATCAGAAACTCATCAAATTTCATATTGAAATTTAAATACATACCTTATATTGAGAAATTCAAATTTACCTTCGAAATCAAAATCCAAATTTCTTTTCCTTTATAACCCTTGTTTATTTTACTTAACAACAATGTCCAAATTCACTTATTGGATTTCCACATACCCATTTTACTTAAGAATTTCATTCTTTATTTCTTAAGTTCAATATAAGTATTTACATACTTCGTATATTTATTTTCACTTCACTAACAAAGTTGCATATTCATTTCCATTCAACTTCGTATTTCCAATTTCACTTGAATTCAATTTACAATTTCAATTCTATTTGAATTCATTTTATCTTTAAAAATTCACTTAGTGAAAACTCAATATTCACCTTTTCCAAAGCTTTCAACTTCGACCAAAACAATGGTTTCATTTTCTAGTTCAATTCCTACGTTTCCATTACAATTTGAAAATCAATTTTCCGTTACAAAATTTTCCAAATTTTCAAAAAAATTTGTAACTCCCAAAATTTTCAGAAAATTTTGGCGGAGTCTCCTTTGTACGGAAGAGCTTTTGCAATTTGACAAAAGATATAAATATATATACATCGACCCACTCGGTCGAAAAAACAAAAACAGTTCATATTTCCTATTTTGTATTGCGTAGGCGTACCTTTATTAGCATTTTTAAGCAAAGCGGCTTATTTATTAGCATTTGCGCAACCAAATGCAGCCGAACGGCTTCCAAAAACCTGCACTTACTCATTTCAAATATGAAAGTGACATATATAGGAAATCTATCAAGATTTCACTTATTTTCAATAGTAAACACAAAGTTTTCATAAGCAATACATCCAAAGTTCTTTCCATTAACAATTTATATGGTTTCGATACAAATTAAATTGCTTTCATCCAATTTACATCATTTCTATTCAATTCCAGTGATTTACAATTCGCTTTCTTTCATTCGATTCATTTTTAGCGAAACGAGCTCATATCTAATTCAATTGAATCCAAAATCAATTTATTTCACTTCTATCAATTCATAGGATTCATTTTATTCTCGTTTTTGTCAAACGATAATTCTTTCTATTCAGTTTTGTTAACATTCATGCAACTAAATGATTACTTAAGCCAATAATCATTTAAATTGATTCCATTTCAATTTAAGTTTACATTCCATATTCACATTCATTCTGAATTTACTTTATCAATAACAAGGAAATTTCAATTTATTTCTACTACTTGAATTCATATGCAAATTCAAACCATTTTTATTCAACTCACAATTCAACTTTAATTTACCTAATTTAACTTCCAATTCATTATTTCATGAATTAATAAATTATCAAGTTAATTTACTTGAATTCAATCCATTTCATTTTATTTTCCAACTTTGGATTTTTCTTCAACTCGATTCAAATCAAATCTCATTTCATTTTTGAATTCCAATTCATTATTTACAAATGTAACCTCATTTGTTCATTCACAAATTCATTCATTTTCAATTTGAATCTCATTCCAATCAAATTTCAAATATTTTTATAAGTCTTCAAACTTATCTACATTCCATTACACTTTAAAGAAATTCCAGAGTCTTTTAATCAAGTACTCACATTTCAAAACTAACTTTGAAATTTCAATCCAAATTCTTTAATTTGTATTTCAAAAATTACTCTGGCACTTCATTTCATTTTATAAACTCATTTATAAATTCACTTTACCAATTTCATTCCATTAATGAATTTTATTTCAATTACTTTCTTGGAATTCTATTTCCAATTATAAATCACATTTACAATTTACATTTACAAATCCCATTCGTATATGAATTCATTTCCTTATACTTTCAATTCATATTTATAAATTTCATTTGTCAAATGAATTTATCTCCAAATCTTTGGTTATACCATTATTTCTTATTTAATTTCCATATAACAATGATAATAATTCAATATTATCACTTCCTAACAACCAAGCATCCATATACTATAATAATTCATAGAAAATCATTTCTTTTATACCAAAATATGGGTTTGGGTAAAATTATTTCATTTACACAATTTAAAACAATACTGTGTCGGTTTATCTTGTTTAAGAGTTTAGAAACCCCTATCGATTACAGTTGGCCAGACTGCACCGACCAGAATCTATAAGCAATCAACCGATAAGTCAACACAATACAAAACAAATTTTGTATTCACTAACAAATACGCGCTCATATCTATTATTACACTCACACTCATTCTAGAGTACTACTGACTCTATCTCTAATGAGTAACACCCAACAGAGCCAGGGTTGTCGCTTAACCAACAGCTCTGATACCACTTGTAATGGTTGCGATCTTTCGACGCTCGAAAGTCGACATTAATATGTAACGACCCGTATCTTTACGGATCAAAAGATTGTAAAATAGTTGTTATTAGATTGTTAGTGTTGTTAAGTCGTTCAGAGTTTAAGTCGACCAAAGCTTAGGTCGTGTGATAGTTAGGTCGTGTAGTAGCTTAGGTCGTACGGTAGTTTGGGACGACCTATAGGATTTGACCGACCTAAGGAGTAGACGACTTAAGGAAGTAGACGACTTAAGGGTTCAGACGACCTATGGAAACCAGCGGCATAGTTGAGCGACTTAAGGAGATAACGACCTAATAGGATTAGCGGCTTAGGCAAGACGAATTAAGGATTGGACCGACCTAAGAAGTTGACCGACCTAAGAAGGACACCGATCTAGGGGTTAGCAGGCATAGGAGTAGCGACCTAGTGGACTGTGCGAGTTAACGACCTAAAGAGGATAGGACGTTCGAGCGACTTAAGGAATAGGGGATAAGTCGTTGAAATTTAGGTTGTAAGACCCTTTGTTGGAGTTAGGTCGTAAGTCGTTAGGACTGGCCGTGTTTAGTTAGGTCGTAGACGACCTATGTTAGTATGCTAGGCGTAGTTAGGTCGCATAAGGGCTTAAGGGTTAAGTCGTTAGGTCAGCAATGCTGTTAAGTCGCTAAGTCGCGTGCATGTGTGTTAGGTCGTACATGTACTAAGTCGTTGAGTCGTAAGTTATTAAGTCGTCCAAACGACTTAAGAAGAATTATGGCAGTGTGTAGGGTCATTAAGTCGCGCATGTGTTAAGTCGTGTGTGTGTTAGGTCGCGACTATTGTTAAGTCGTTAGGCCACATTTTTTGTTAAGTCGTTAGGTCACGTGTATGGGTTGAGTCGTTAAGTCGTAGGTCGTGGGGATAGTTAAGTCATGGACGACTTAAGGGGGCGGATGACTTAAGGAACAACCTATAAATACACGGTTCTACTTCACTTTTTGGGATCCAGATTTTGAAGCGACGAAGTGCTGTCATTTTGAGAGCTCGAGTTCTACACTTCTTCACTTCTTTTCTCCACTTTAATCTTGTGATTCCTTCCATCCAAATCGAAGATCCAAGAGCTTATATTGAAGATCTACATCCATCAAAGAGAGATTTCTTCGTTTGAAGCGGAATTTTGGAGAATCAAGCTAGATCCTTCGTTTTCCAGATCTGAAGTGTGTTGCTTTTAAGGTGTTTAGGTGATTTGGTGAGTGGTGGTTATCTCTCACACGGATCCAAAGGAGTATATCGGATTGGTGGCTTGATTTTGTGTTAAAATAGCGATTTCCATGCATTTTCTTAAACTTAAGTATAGATCCATTGTTCATGATGATTTGACATCCATTTACTACATGTTAACCTATGCAAGTTCATTCATCAAGATGTAGAGATATTGCTCATGATTCATGCTTGTTAGATTTAGACTCTTTATTTACAAGATTGCCATTATTGTTATAATTGTTTATTAGATCATGTTTGAATGCTTCATTACTTGGATTAATGATTGACTTGATTGATTGTTATAAATTAGTTGATTGATGATCTGATTTGGACAAGTTGGATGAAGATGATTCAAAAGCTAAGGGAAAGACTCTTGAATTGGAAAAGCTGCTCGTGGCATATGAAGCGGATGATGAAGCTCATATGGATAGATTGATGATGATGATGTTGAGATGAGGCTTTGCTATGATGAGATGAAGCGAGGCATGATGTGAGATAGCCTTGGTTTAATCCAGACGGGATCATTCCAAGCATGTTGATAACTCGGTGAAATGGTTCGAGGTTGAGGATAATGGTTGGCTCGAGAGGCGCTTGAGCTAGTATGAAAATAGTCGTCGAGGAGGATGACTAGAAGGCTGAGGTTTCATCGTTATTGAAGGTTCTAGCAGACTCAAAGCAAGAGTACGCTGGGCAGATTCGATAGTCCCTAAAGACTATGATTGGTAGTCGAGTACTCTGGGCAGATTCGATAGTCCTAGGCACGGGCTGCGACGACGTGTGGAGTTATGTCTAGAACCGAGGTTTCCATTAGCCCTTGACGGACGGCTGAAAGAATGTGCCGGTCATTCAATCAACGGTGGTATCGAAGCAATGATAACAGTGATAGCCAGAGTCATGGATGTTTGGTTGTATCGTCATTCGGTCTTAAGAGCATTGTTTTCTAGGTGCTTATCTGATCTTGGTTTAGGCCTTGGGGTTTGTACTTGGAAAACATTGACCTTGACTCGAGTGATAATTGCTTTACTTTAAATGTTTGCTTTGCTATGTTTACTTCTGCTTAGTGTGCCTGAGGGCTATCACTGTAGAAAGAGGTGGAGTGGGAGGGTTGGATTCCTATTCCTTTTACCTTTATGCTCTTTTGGTATGTTGTTAGTTAATTTACCGCTCACTAAGACTGTTGTCTGACTCAAGGCTTTATGCTTAACTCTTATTGCCTTGGGCTGTTCATCCATTTTGGGATGGGCAGACTAGGTAGCAGGTTACAAGTGCTGTGCTTAGTTTCCAACGATGTTGATGACGAAGACGAGCTGGAGGCTTGCATATTATTTTCTTATTATATGTACTAGATGTTCCGCTGCTTGTATAATTCTTTGAGTGATATGTAGTGAGGCTTGATATATTGACTATTCAGATGTTTGTATTTAACTATTATGAAGCTTAATTGATGAGATTCTATTTTGTGAAGCTTCACTATATATTCTCTATTATATTTTATCCATGCGCTGTGAGTAATACGATAGATTCTGCAATTTTTAACTTACCTTGGTGATCGCCCATGGCTGCCTGGCACACTTTTCAGCGCACTATTTCCTTGTTTAGTGCAGGGGTCATGGGTGGTCGTCACATTTGGTATCAGAGCTTTGGTTAATCGATTTTACCCAACGCTCGTTGACGTAACTATGTATGAGAGACGTAATTGTATTTTGATGGATGATTACTATATATAATATAGTAGCTTAGAAGGATTTGAAACCCTTATGTCGTTGTTCTCAAGGTGTATTAATCATTCCTTTTTATAGATATTAAGAATGAGTCGAAGAGGGAGACCAGCTGCTAGGGAAGGCCGTGCTGCTGAGGGGGCTGCTGATTATGTTGCTATGTTCGAGGCTATGATGACTTCGATCATGAGAAGGATGCCAGCTCCGGGGCCATCAGTAGATGTTGGAGTTCAAGTTCAAACTCCAAAACCGGTGGACTTTGCTAAGTTGTGTAAAGATTATACTGCTCTTGGAGGAAAGGTTTTCTTGGGAACAGAGTCAACCATTGAAGTTCAGAGATGGATAGATGCTTGTAGAAGGATCTTTGGTGACTTGGGAATCGAGGATGCAACTAAAAGGAAGCTCGCATCAAGACAACTTCAAGGAAGAGCTTCTGACTAGTGGAACTTTATCACCATTGATACTCCAGAGGAAGAAATTACTTGGGAGCAATTCCAAGCAAGATTTGAAGCTAAGTTCATTTCTACAGCTCAGAAATCTGTTCTGTTCAAGAAGTTTGTAGAGCTCAAGCAATGTGGAAGACAAGTTCTTGAGTATGTTTCTGAGTTTGAAGCCTTGTCCAAGTATGCCCGATCGTATATTGAGTCTTCGTACCAGAAGAATGAGAAGTTTGTGACAGGCTTGGACAATTATCTTGGGAGGCAGTTGGTGGATCATTTGGACGATCCATTTGAGAAGCTTGTGGAGAAAGCTCTCAGGCACGAAAATCTGTTTCCTAAAGAAGGATCTGTTGTTGCTGTGACCAAGGAAGAATCTAAACCACAGCAGGGTGGAAACAAGAAGAGGAAGCAACAGCAGCAAAAGGGTAAGGATGGCCAGAAGAAGCCGAAGGGCGAAGTGACCTGCTACAATTGTCAGCAGAAGGGCCATTTCTCCAGAGATTTCAAGAATCCAAAGGTGCCGATGAAATGCCACAACTGTGACAAGCCTGGGCATATTAAGAAGAATTGACCAGAACCGCGTAAGGACATGCAGATTGTGCAAGCTTATGCTTTGGGGGCTGTTCCATCATCTTCAAAAGCTCCTACCGCTGAAGAGAAAGGAAAGAGTGTGGTGGTTCAAGGTACTCTTTCCATAGGTGGTGTTCCAGTTAGAGTGTTAATTGATACTGGGGCGTCGCATTCTTTTGTTTGTAATGAACTTGTATGCCGGTTGGGTTTAGAACCGGATATCGTTGATAGACCATTGGTTGTGACTAATCCAGTTGGGGGTTCGTCCTGTCTGTGTATGCTATGCCGTGGTTTGGTTGTATCGAGTCATGATTGCTCTTTTGTTTGTGATTGTTTTGTTCTGAACTTTGCGGGGTTCGGAATTATTTTGGGTATGGACTGGCTTAGGAAGTATGTGGCAAAGGTTGATTGTGAAAGGTTGGAGGTGACAGTCGAGAATGTGGAAGGGCGAAAGGTTGTGATACGATGTAAGCATGAGGAAGGCGTCTTCATGAGCTTCATGTATTCGCTGGTTGTTCCACGGGATGGACTGTCATCGGTGCCAATCGCTAATGGATTTGAGGATGTCTTTGATGAGGTCAAAGGGTTACCGCCACATAGAGAGATCGAGTTTCGTATCGATCTAGTTGAAGGAGCCAGGCCTGTTGTGATGCCTCTTAGGCGGATGGCGCCTAGGGAACAGCAGGAGTTGAAGGTGCAGATTGATGATCTTTTACAGAAAGGATTCATTCGGCGTAGTGTGTCCGAATGGGGTGCACCAGTTGTGTTTGCAACCACGGAGATGGATCGTTGAGGTTGTGTGTGGATTATCGTGAGCTGAATAAAGTGACTAAGAAGAACAAGTATCCATTGCCAAGAAAAGATGACTTGTTTGATCAGCTTCACGAAGCTAAGGTGTTTTCTCAGATGGATTTGGCAACGGGGTTTCACCAGTTAAGAGTGGCTAAGGATAGTGTGCCGAAGACTGCTTTCAGGACACCATCTGGTTTCTTTGAGTGGCTGGTAATGCCGTTTGGATTGACCAATGCACCAACATATTTTGTGGATCTTATGAATAGAGTGTTCAGAGATTAGTTGAACAAGTTCGTACTAGTGTTCGTGGATGATATTTTGATTTATTCCAGAACTGAAGAAGAGCACAAGACGCACTTGCGTATTGTTCTGGAAATCTTACGGAAACATCAGCTGAAGGCTAAGTTTTCGAAGTGCCACTTCTGGAAGAGTGAAGTGAGGTTCTTAGGTCATATTATCTCTGGAAATGGAATAGCGGTTGATCCCGCTAAGGTGGCAACAATCCAGGATTGGGTTAGACCTAAGAATGCATCTGATGTGAGAAGTTTTCTTGGATTAGCAGGATATTATCGCCGATTTATCAAAGACTTTTCCAAGATAGTTGCACCATTAACAGGATTGACGAAAAAGAACCAAGTGTTCAGATGGGATGCTAAGTGTGAGCAAGCTTTCGGAATCCTGAAAGAGCGATTGACAAGTGCTCCTGTTTTGACTATTCCAAGTGGAAATGAAGAGATGGTGGTTTACACCGACGCATGTGGTACTGGACTTGGAGCAGTGCTGATGCAGAACGGTAAAGTTGTTGCGTATGCAAGTCGACAACTGAAGCCGCATGAAAGGAATTATCCGACTCATAATTTGGAGTTAGCGGCGATTGTATTTGCTCTAAAGATGTGGAGACATTATCTATTGGGAGTTCGATTCGAGTTATTTACAGATCATAAGTCGTTGAAGTATCTTTTCTCCCAAAAGGATTTGAATCTTAGGCAGCAACGATGGCTAGAGTTTTTGGCATCATATGATTTTGGTATAGCCTATACTCCGGGAAAGGGTAACGCAGTGGCAGATGCGTTAAGTCGAAGACATGCAGGATTGGGAGCCATGTTTTCAGAATGGAAGAGTCTCGAGTATTTGGCTGGATTTGACTTCAGGCCTAGATGTGAATTGGAACCTGAGATGTTGGCAAACTTATCGATAAGACCGACTATTGTGGAAAGAATTGGCGAGAGCCAAAGGCGAGACGATAAGCTTGTCAAAATTATCCGTGATTTAGAATCTGGATTGGACCCAGAAAAGGATAAAGGATTCGAGGTCGATCGAGAGGGTTGGCTTCGGAAGCAAGGACGACTAGTTGTTCCTGATATAGGTGAATTGAGAGATGAAGTTCTGAAGGAAAGTCATCACTCGAAGCTGACAATTCATCTAGGTGGAAATAAGATGTATCGGGATATGAATAGAACCTATTACTGGGAAGGTATGAAGAAGGATGTTGGAAATTTTATCTCCAAGTGCATGAACTGCCAGTTGGTAAAAGCCGAGCAGAAGAAGCCAAGTGGATTGCTTCAGCCATTAGAAGTTCCTACATGGAAGTGGGAGCAAATATCGATGGATTTTATTGATGGGCTACCTAGAACAAGAACGGGAAATGAAGGGATTTGGGTCATCGTAGATCGTCTGACTAAGAGTGCAAGATTCATTCCTGTTCGATCAACTAGGACTGCATCAAAGTTGGCTGAGCTATATGTTAAGTGGATAGTTCGATTTCATGGTATTCCGAAAAGTATAGTGAGCGATCGAGACCCATTGTTCACTAGTAGATTTTGGAAGAGCTTCCAGGAAGTTTTGGGAACCGAGTTGTGTTTGAGTACAGCTTATCACCCCCAAACAGATGGTCAGACCGAGAGAGTCAACCGAGTTTTGGAAGATCTCCTTAGAGCATGTGTTTTGGATTTCGGAGGATCATGGGAAGATCATCTTCATTTGGTGTAATTTTCATATAATAACAGTTACCAGTCAAGCATTGGTATGGCACCGTATGAGGCATTGTATGGAAGACCGTGTAACTCTCCGACATGTTGGTTAGAAACAGGAGAAAAGCTGATACGTGGGCCAGAAATGATTCGACAGACTTCAGATTGCATAGAGATCATTCGGCAACGAATGAAGGCAGCCCAAGACCGTCAGAAAAGTTATGCTGATAAGCGTCGTAAGGATTTGGAATTCGACGTTGGTGATATGGTTTTTGTGAAGATTTCTCCACTGAAGAATGTTATTCGATTTGGGAAGAAAGGAAAATTGACTCCGAGATTTGTTGGACCATTCCCGATCATCGAGCGAATTGGAAAGCTCGCCTATAAATTGGAATTACCAGAAAAGATGGCGGGTGTGCACAATGTTTTTCATGTATCATATCTACGGAAGTATGTGCACGACTCGAATACTGTGGTTTCTGCTGATAGATGTGAAGATTTTGAAGTTGACCTAGTTGATAAGAGACTTCGTAAGCCGCTCGTGTTGTGGAAACTGACATGAAACAGCTTAGGAGGAAGGTAGTTAGGTTGCTCAAGATACAATGGAGTGATGATGATAACGACTATACATAGGAAGTGGAAGAGAGGATGAAGGCAGCTCATCCTGAACTCTTCGAGGTATGGCCATAAGGTGTCATGTCATCTCACGACATTGTAACTTGTTCTAATTTTAGAATTCTGCATGCTAGGCTAGAATTGGACGCATGGTTTGTTGATTGCTATGGATGGTAGGCATGCAGAATAGTTTTTGATTGCTCTTGTTTGTTTGGAATTTCGGGGGCGAAATTCCTAAGGGAAAGAGAATGTAACGACCCATATTTTTATGGATCAAAAGATTGTAATACAGTTGTTATTAGATTGTTAGTGTTGTTAAGTCGTTCAGAGTTTAAGTCGACCAAAGCTTAGGTCGTGTGATAGTTAGGTCGTGTAGTAGCTTAGGTCGTACGGTAGTTTGGGACGACCTATAGGATTTGACCGACCAAAGGAGTAGACGACTTAAGGAAGTAGACGACTTAAGGGTTCAGACGACCTATGGAAACCAGTGGCATATTTGAGCGACTTAAGGAGATAACGACCTAATAGGATTACCGGCTTAGGCAAGACGACTTAAGGATTGGACCGACCTAAGAAGTTGACCGACCTAAGAAGGACACCGATCTAGGGGTTAGCAGGCATAGGAGTAGCGACCTAGTGTACTGTGCGAGTTAACGACCTAAAGAGGATAGGACGTTCGAGCGACTTAAGGAATAGGGGATAAGTCATTGAAATTTAGGTCGTAAGACCCTGTGTTAGAGTTAGGTCGTAAGTCGTCAGGACTGGCCGTGTTTAGTTAGGTCGTAGACGACCTATGTTAGTATGCTAGGCGTAGTTAGGTCGCGTAAGGGCTTAAGGGTTAAGTTGTTAGGTCAGCAATGTTGTTAAGTCGCTAAGTCGCGTGCATGTGTGTTAGGTCGTACATGTACTAAGTCGTTGAGTCGTAAGTTATTAAGTCATCCAAACGACTTAAGAAGAATTATGGCAGTGTGTAGGGTCATTAAGTCGCGCATGTGTTAAGTCGTGTGTGTGTTAGGTCGCGACTGTTGTTAAGTCGTTAGGCCACATTTTTTGTTAAATCGTTAGGTCACGTGTATGGGTTGAGTCGTTAAGTCGTAGGTCGTGGGGATAGTTAAGTCGTGGACGACTTAAGGGGGTGGATGACTTAAGGAACAGCCTATAAATACACGGTTCTACTTTACTTTTTAGGATCCGGATTTTGAAGCGACGAAGTGCTGTCATTTTGAGAGCTCGAGTTCTACACTTCTTCACTTCTTTTCTCCACTTTAATCTTGTGATTCCTTCCATCCAAATCGAAGATCAAATCGAAGATCCAAGAGCTTATATTGAAGATCTACATCCATCGAAGAGAGATTTCTTCGTTTGAAGCGGAATTTTGGAGAATCAAGCTAGATCCTTCGCTGTCCAGATCTGAAGTGTGTTGCTTTTAAGGTGTTTAGCTGATTTGGTGAGTGGTGGTTATCTCTCACACGGATCCAAAGGAGTATATCGGATTGGCGGCTTGATTTTGTGTTAAAATAGTGATTTCCATGCATTTTCTTAAACTTAAGTATAGATCCATTGTTCATGATGATTTGACATCCATTTACTACATGTTAACCTATGCAAGTTCATTCATCAAGATGTAGAGAAATTGCTCATGATTCATGCTTGTTAGATTTAGACTCTTTATTTACAAGATTGCCATTATTGTTATAATTGTTTATTAGATCATGTTTGAATGCTTCATTACTTGGATTAATGATTGACTTGATTGATTGTTATAAATTAGTTGATTGATGATTTGATTTGGACAAGTTGGTTGAAGATGATTCAAAAGCTAAGGGAAAGACTCTTGAATTGGAAAAGCTGCTCGTGGCATATGTAGCGGATGATGAAGCTCATATGGATAGATTGATGATGATGATGTTGAGATGAGGCTTTGCTATGATGAGATGAAGCGAGGCATGATGTGAGATAGCCTTGGTTTAATCCAGACGGGATCATTCCAAGCATGTTGATAACTCGGTGAAATGGTTCGAGGTTGAGGATAATGGTTGGCTCGAGAGGCGCTTGAGCTAGTATGAAAATAGTCGTCGAGGAGGATGACTAGAAGGCTGAGGTTTCATCGTTATTGAAGGTTCTAGCAGACTCAAAGCAAGAGTACGCTGGGCAGATTCGATAGTCCCTAAAGACTATGATTGGTAGTCGAGTACTCTTGGCAGATTCGATAGTCCTAGGCACGGGCTGCGACGACGTGTGGAGTTATGTCTAGAACCGGGGTTTCCATTAGCCCTTGACAGACGGCTAAAAGAATGTGCCGGTCATTCAATCAACGATGGTATCGAAGCAATGATAACAGTGATAGCCAGAGTCATGGATGTTTAGTTGTATCGTCATTCGGTCTCAATAGCAGTGTTTTCTGGGTGCTTATCTGATCTTGGTTTAGGCCTTGGGGGTTTGTACTTGGAAAACATTGACCTTGACTCGAGTGATAATTGCTTTACTTTAAATGTTTGCTTTGCTATGTTTACTTCTGCTTAGTGTGCCTGGGGGCTATCACTGTAGAAAGAGGTGGAGTGGGAGGGTTGGATTCCCATTCCTTTTACCTTTATGCTCTTTTGGTATGTTGTTAGTTAATTTACCGCTCACTAAGACTGTTGTCTGACTCAAGGCTTTATGTTTAACTCTTATTGCCTTGGGCTGTTCATCCATTTTGGGATGGGCAGACTAGGTAGTAGGTGACAGGTGCTGTGCTTAGTTTCCAATGATGCTGATGACGAAGACGAGCTGGAGGCTTGCATATTATTTTCTTATTATATGTACTGGATGTTCCGCTGCTTGTATAATTCTTTGAGTGATATGTAGTGAGGCTTGATGTATTGACTATTCAGATGTTTGTATTCAACTATTATGAAGCTTAATTGATGAGATTCTATTTTGTGAAGCTTCACTATATATATTCTCTATTGTATTTTATCCATGCGCTGTGAGTAATACGATAGATTCTGCTATTTTTAACTTACCTTGGTGATCGCCCATGGCTGCCTGGCACACTTTTCAGCGCACTATTTCCTTGTTTAGTGCAGGGGTCATGGGCGGTCGTCACATAATACGTCCACTATATCAAATGCCGCGCAATCGAATGCCAGAAACCCGAACCATTAGGGTTAAAAAGAAGAGGTAGAAGAAGACAGAAGAAAAGAAAGAACAGAAACAGAAACAACATCAGAATCTCACATTCGCAGCGGAAAAAATATATAATAGATAAATGACTAATCTTTAAAACAAAGAACTATATCAGTTTATACATACATCAATCAAAGTCAATATACAACTCAATACAACAATGGACAGTTACATAAACTTGTCCTCATACAGAATACATGGCGGAATAAATAAACAAGTACGGGAGTACGTCTCGCCATCCAGCTCGCCTCCAAAGCTCCAGAATATCCAGAATATCCTGTTAACATAACTCTAGGCTGCCCGTGTGGAAAATTATGGGCACCCAGAGTTTAGAAAGGGAACAATAAACTCCAGGTCGGTCATGGTGACTGGTGTGAAATCGTAAAACAGTTATTTTCACAAAGAAAATAAAACAAATTCGCAATGCTTTTGGAAAATGAAACTACCATAAGGCCTCCCGCCACACACACAATGCAAATGCAGAATTGGAGGAGATTTCTCCTTATGATAGTCAAAGATGCTTACTACGAAAGATCAGTTGATATTATTATTAATTTCTAGTGTGGAAAACATTTCGAAAGTATAATATCAATCTTAGCCAACATACAACCATTATTGTATGCCTACTATAGCTACTATGTTCAATAGCAGGTTACCGCCACATTCCATAGCAGGTTATACAACTAAAACCGTACAGGGTTCATATTGTTTCTTTGGATTTCCAACAAATGGTCAGGCAAAGGAACTTCCTTACACCGAAATGGAAACGCCTCTAGAAAGACGCCCCGAGAACCTAACCGGATCTCTGCAAACACAAGGCCGACGCTACCTCACGCTGTACAGCTATAACTAGGTAACCAACACACTGACACTACCTCACGCTGTACAACAGTAACTAGGTAACTAACACACAAGTATGCCATCCCCCGATCGTTGCCGACCTTTATCCGAGGATCCTCAATCACAAAGTGATGCAGCAGCGGATAACAAAAATGTATGAACGGTGAAAGTAGCAATCGGTGGATTGAAAAATACCAAAGGCCCAATTCCGTTGATCCAAAGATACATGAATCTAGCTATCTTCGTCACGTTGATCGCACATGATGCCGTGAAAGAAGATCTACAATTCTTTGTACGTTGATCAAGCGCACTTGATACCGTGAATTGGCTTTAGCGATCAATGATTCGAGCGCACTCGAATGCCGAAAGTGGAGATAGGAGATCACACTCAACTACCAATTTGAGAAGAGGCACAAAGCACTCAAACAAAGTTTTTATTCAAAATCAACTTACTCCAAGTGATACAACTCACCCGCTATTTATAGGATTACAACTCAACACACAGCCAACCTAACCCAGGTGACGCGACCTAACATAGGTCGAAAACGACCTAATAGACACGACTTAAAAGAAACAATCAAACACAATACATCACAGCATTTACGACCTATGGAAACATCATCCACGAGTTAACAAATTACAACACAACAAAAATTCAACACGACTCAAGACAGCAGCGACTTAAGGAATAGCTTCTGGAAATCTTCATGCGACCTACCACTTGAGCGACTTAAAGAAATGCAGCATTGAGCGACTTAATCAATGAGCAACCTAAGAAACTCCTCCAGTACGACTTAAGGTATCTCAACGACCCAAGGTCTCGCGACCTATTCTTGAGCGACCTAAAGAAAGCGGCATGTGAGAGCGACTTATGGTAGGTCGTTTGCGACCTAAAGAAAGCGGCACTGGAATATCTCTTCATTCATAACTTGTAGTTAGGTCGCTCGGCGACTTATCATAGGTCGCTGGATCTTCTTCACGCGACCTAACTAGGTCGTAGGTCGACTTATCATAGGTTGCTGGATCTTCTTCACGTGACCTAACTAGGTCGTTGGTAATGACAAAAATGGTAACATAATAGGTCACTTGCGAGTTACTTCTCTCTTCTTGTCAAGACCCAGAAATCGACCTTCGAAAATCGGCACCCGTACTTCCCTTGTACTCAAAATGCCGTAGATTCAAATGCCGAATCTGGTTCTCGGGAGCTTATAACACAATTAAGTAAATAACACAGCGGAAGAAATGAATAATACATTGATATACAATATCTGATACAACTGAATGATACAATGAATATCAATATACATCAGAGATGATACAACAAATAGCAACGGAAAAGAAAAGATAACAACAGCAGCGGAACCATATCAATAGAAGTGATAACTCCAAAATGATCTTCAGACAAGAATGAATTCACAACTCCAAGATACGCAACTCCGATGAACGAACTAGCTCCAGATAATCTACTAAACCTGAATATCTGAAAAGAAACCCAACTCTAGACTGCTCGTGTGGAAAATTATGAGCATCCAGAGTTTAGGAAGGGAACAATAAACTCCGGATCAGTCATGGGACTGGTGTGAGCAACAAAAACAGTTTATCTTTAACAACAACAAAGGATTTTAAAATTGAAATCCGCAATGCTTTTGGAAAATGAAACTACCATAAGACCTCCCACCACACACACAATGCAAACGCAGAATTGGAGGAGATTTCTTCTTATGATAGTCAAAGATGCTTACTACGCAAAATCAAATCATTTTTGATATTATTATTAGTGCATAGTGTAGAAATCATTTCGAAAGTATAATATTAATCTTAGCCAACATACGACCAGTATCGTATGCCTACTATAGCTACCATCTAAACAGTGGTGACCACCGTACGTAAATGGCAGGTTCTACAACTAATACCGTACAAAGTTCGTATTGAAAGATGGATTTCCAACAAATGGTCAGGCTAAGGAACTTCCTATCCACGATGGGTACGTCCCTGGAATAGACGACCCGAGAACCTAACCGGATCTCTGCCAACACAAGGCCGGGTTACCTCTGCAAAAATAGGTAACTACTGACACGCGTATGCCATCCCCCGATCATCACCGATCTTCCCGAGGATCCCCGATTCGCAACAACCACAAAGTAATAAATTTGCAGCAACCACAGAGGTTAAGTATCTGGGCTCCATACCATGATACCACCTTTATCCAGAAGGAATGACATACACTAAGGGGCGCTACTCCCTAGAACCTTGCTGCATCCTTCCTGTTTCGACCATTTCCGGGGTGTGAGGCTCGACGAAGTCTCGTCCACAAAGCTACGCTTTCTACAAAGCCATGCTTCGGGTCAAACAAATGATCAACCTATGATCACAAAGATATAAGATCAAACAAATGATCATATCACAAATGATCAAACACTGATCATCCCACAGCAACACTCAGCATGCCACATTACCAAATTGGGATATATCGCTGATAAATTTCAACTACATAACCTCTGAGCTCGTACGTCTCAGAGAAGGGTGTTAAGCTAAGAGAATAAATTCTCCGCCACCAAACAGAAATGTATTTGAAAGAAATCGGCTTTATATCTCAAAGTGTAATGTCAGACATGTATCCATACAAGTCTGTTCCGGGTTCGAACAGAACCGAAGGCACTTCTCACGAAGCCCTTGCAAATCCGGATAATTTCCAATCACGTCCGGACTTCCCGTCACTAAGGGTGATAAAACCTCTATATCGGGGATCAGCCGATGCAGAGTAACTCGACGGTAATCCTTCCATTTTCAAAAATATCCGGTCTTCAACACCGGTCTTCAAATGCTATCCATATACGTCGTATCACACATTCGGAATGGGTTATACGACCCAAAGGTCCTTTCCCGGCTAACCCGAATAGTGAGCGCAATTTAAAATCATATGGATATGGGATTTCAATTAAGTCACAACTTAAACCCAACTTCTTTTTAAATGGTTTCCATCGATTACCATTTCAAGTCTTTTCAACAAAAAGATTTATTTTAAACAACCTTCAACGGTTTAAACAATTTCCACATTTAAATCTTTTAAATAAAAGATTCATTCACGGATTTTCTAAATCAATTTCCATTTCAGTTTAACTCGTTAAACCTTTAAATCAAGATTTAACTTATAGCTTTCAAAACAATCCCATTTCAAATGATTTAAACCAATCATTATTTTAAATCTGTTAAAATAAACTGATTTAATTCATAGCTTTCCAAAAAGAATTCATTTATAACTTGGAAAAACCATTTTCAATTCGTACTTGAAATTCCTTTAAATTGGAATTTCATTTCTTATATATGTGAAAGCTTTTATCATTTGAAAACAAACAGTTTTCATTTCGGAAAATCTGATTTATTCATACGAGTGGAAATCCTTGGGTTAAATCCAAATTCTCAAAATTACATTTTAAAATGGTTTACATTCAAATAAACACATTTATAACATTTTCAATCCCTAGTTTCAAATCATAGGATTCAATTCCAAACTTGAATTCAAATTTAAATCAAATTATTTAAATTTTCAAAACTCGATTAAGTTATTCAAAATAGCTTTTATCTTTGAAATTCCATTTCAAAAGCTTTTCACTTTAAACCCGAATTCCAATTTCAAAATCAATTGAAATTAAAATTTCAATTTCAAAAACATCAAATTTACATTATCTGTGACTTAACCGATTTCCACGTGAAATCCATATTTGTGTGTGAAAAGGTGTAGTCTAGGGGTTTAACACAATAGTGCAACACAATGAATCATCACATATCAGAATACAGAAATATAATTCGATAAGCGGTATAAGAACAACGCTTATCGTTCATTCACAGATCATAGATATATAAAGGTCACAGATAAATAAACTACAGATCACAACATAAATCAGGATGTATCACAAAGCATCATATATCAAGGATATCAAACAATTCACATTCAATAGAATCCAAATATACATAGGTAAGGTCAATTTATTTATCTGATCAAATTAAATCAGATTTATTATTTATGAATTACTAATCTTGGTTAATTAATATCAATAATTTACAAATTATTTTGATTAATTATTCTTTAATCATTTATAAATTAATCATTAATAATAAATTAATTAACCCTTTATTATTAAATAATTATTCTTTAATTATTTAATTAATTCATCCCTAATCATTATTAAATCTAAACTTATTTAATTAATGATTCTTAACTCCAAATTAATTAGTCTTTAAATAATTTGTTTTAAACTTAAATTATTAACTTAGAACTCTTAATTAATCATTCATATCTTTAATTAATTAAATTCATTAATTATTCGTTTTTAATTATCTTATTGATTTATTGAATTCAAATCATTAAATCCTAATTTACTTTAAGATGGACATTTTTCTTATTAATGACCAAATTATCATTATCAAAAGCATTTAAAACAATTTACTTTCAATTTATTTCAAATTTCATTTTTAAATTTAAATCAATTTAAAAATACACTTAATCATCCAAATTAACTATAACAATTTTAAATAAAAAAAAAACTTCTTTTATTTAAAACTAAGATTCAAATTTATATTTAAATTCAGATTTAAACCTTTGATTTCAAACTCCACTTACAATTGAAACTTCACCTTAAATTCTAACTACTTAAACATTTTTAAGTAGTCAATCACAATTTGAGTAAAACTTTATTTATTTTCTTCCAACTAAGATTCAATCTAACTTGAATCAGACTTAAACCTGGATTTAAACTCATTTTTAAAACTTTGCTTTAAAATTAAATCTGGTTTTAAAATTTTCAAACAGGAAACAGCTTCCAGGTCGAAAACTAGAACAGGAATTCACTCGAGTTTTCCTATCTCTGCTTCGAGGAATTTACTCGAATTCCCCGAGTTCGACGCGAGCAAAAATCGCGCTCTCCCCAGGCAAAACAACCCCGATACAAGGTGACACATGTGCACGTGCACATCGCCACTGGCGAACTTCCGGCATCGCAGCGTTGTCGAACACGTCGACGATTCTCTCCAGGCCACGCTCCTACCACATGAACCACTACATCGTCACGAAAACGAAATCGAGTTGAAACTCGAAACTGGAACGCTCGAACCCATACGACCCCATCCCTGTCAACGCGCCTTTCTCCGATCTCCGACCATCTGAGGGTCTGCGATTCCGGCTACACCTTCCCCGATGACCCAGCTTCCATTCCCTCGAATTTGGTCACGCTCGATCAACCAGAGAGGTTGCACTGATCCAAAACTCCAGAGCACCCAAAACTAGGGTTTAAAACTTCAATTCAAACCACCATCTCCTCAATGCATAGATCCACTTCCTACCATTTTTGCGCCCTTCCCTGGTCCTCCTTCTAGCTCCAGCAAGGACCACGAACTCCCAGATCAACTGGGTTGACAAAGGCAACCCAAAATTTCCAAAACAAGTAAACCAGAATTGCAAACTCAAACCATTACTAAAAAATGTGATTCAAGCTTTAAAAATCAGGATTTTGTATAGGGATTCAGTTTATAAACTTGAATTGATAATTCAAGATATTTGAATATATCACTTATTTTAACCATTAACTGTTTTTAAGGTTTTTCCAGAGTTGTCTACTTTTGTTTAATTAAAATACAAAATATGAAACTTATTTCATAATCAAACAAACAAATTTTGTTTGAATCTTGAGTTCTATTATCAAGAAAATCAAGCAGAAATGATTTTTGGAAGAAAGGCATGAGCTTGAAAACTGAAACAGAGGTAATCTACAGGTTATCAACATATACATATTACTTTTCACCACTCACAGAGCAATGCACATATGAATATTCACACAAACATACTTTTAGATGTTAACATACAACTATATTAAAACTTAAGTTATTAAAAAGTGTTACTCACTGGTGAAAACAAAGAAGTCCAGAAAAAAAAAACAAAGTTGCTCACCTTGTTTCCAGAGAAATTGAACAGAGCCTTCAAATTTGAATCAGGCTTTTGAATTTTTGCTTGCTGAGACCTTCTTTAAATCTCTGAGTTGTATTGATTTGAATAGATTGTTGTTTTAAACTGAATTTTTTTGTTTATGTTTGAACCTTACTTCAGAAGTTACTTAGTTGTGATGGACGAACCAAGAAAAATGAAGAACTTGATATATGGAAATGAGTTACTGGGTATACAATTTGTACAAGTGATACTTGGTTTGGTCAGAGATATTTCATTTCTTTGGAGGCTGATATGATCAATATTATGTACTAGAGATAATAACATTAAATGCTAGCCTCCTTCGTGTCTACAAACACTCATTCTTTATCTTATTTCGTATGTACCTATATCATTTTTCTTTTCCTTTCATTTCAGCTGTAGGTACTTGTATTAATTAGGCTTGTACAACTTGTTTGTATTTACACTGTCTTGTTTTCGTTTTCTTGTTTACTTCCAGGTTTACATTTCAGCTTGTACATGAATATAACCTATTTGTTTTATTTTTTTGATGTTAGACATTGCCTTAGAGAAAAGTCTGGTTTTAGCCTTTAGAAATGTACACATATTTTCTTTTATTTGTTTTGGCCTTAATACTTTGAAACCAAATAAAGTTCTATTTTTATTTTATTCGTTATAATTTTACAAATTTGTTCACTCTATATTTTATATAGTTTATCTTATATTTATATGTATATATTTCTATTCCAATTTTTAACTTAAATATTTATTAATAGAATTTTGTTATACTTACACAACTTCTAAAATCCATAGATTAAGATTGAATTCAAATACCTTTACGTTATTTATAACTCCAATTCAATTTTAATTCGAATACATTATTTCCAATAATTCATAATTAATCCATAACTTAACTAAATCAATATTGATTACTAATTAATTAAACAATTTAAATTCAAATCAAATATATATATATATATATCTATATATTTATTATTTCAAATTTAGTCAGATATGTTCAAATACAGATATATATTCTCATATATATAATAATTTAAAGTTTTAAACGATTTATACAAATATACTTGGATATCGGTGAAACTCGCTTCATTTTATCGATTTATTCCACAAATATAAATTCAAAATTCCAATTAATTATCATTTTAAATTTATAAAAATTCGGGGTCGTTACAGACTTACCCCCTTAAAAGAATTTCGTCCTCGAAATTACCAAGGAGACACGAAGGTAGATGAAAAACATTTCATCAGATCAAACTGAACAGCTATTCTGCATTTGGCTTACCAAATCAGAATATCTATAACAGATACAAGAACGAATTTGTTTAACACTTCACAAAATACTCGAGTTATCCAGATTTTCGAAACATGCAGTGGCATCGGTTAGTTCAAATGGATAACTAACCATTCGTAGAATATATCCGGACCTAAAGAATAGACAGATATATGGATACAATTTCAAAAACTTTCAGTTTAGAACTAAGGTATACCTATCAACCATAGCAATCAAAGCAACAAGTTCATCCAAACAAACAATTTTGTCCTATCCGGAGTTTATGTCCCATTTTAATATATCGAATCTTCTTTTCTGGATCGACCAGAAATTATCGAAGAATTGAGAAAAGATGACGAATAAAAGAGATTGATAGAGAAAAGATTGCTTCCTTATTGTTACAGAGTATCGACCATTTTAGTCGTATTCCCCTGTCCCCTATCTCGTCCTCTTCTTACACTCATACTCACTATCAGTGGATAGCAAGAGAATTTACTGAGACATTCGAACGGATATCTGAGAATTACTCATTCTAGGGTATACTTCACCCTATCTCTAATGAGCTACTTAACGTGTTATACTCCTGAGCTAAAGTTCAACCTTAGCTCTGATACCACTTTGTCAAGGTTCGCAAACAGCGGCCACCGGTAGGCTTTGCAACCATCCCAGTCCCACCGTGGCTGACGATGATACCCCAAACTTGCTTTTACGGCCAGCCTCTCGACTGTCACGGCATCTGCCTAACCAACCCATCCCTCTCAGGGACATGTAGGGGTAAGAGTCTCCCGTTCGCCACCTAACCGCGAAGCGAGAACCCCCTATCATGCTGTAATATAGCAAGACTGGTGTGAGCAACAAAAACATTTTATCTTTAACAACAACAAAGGATTTTAAAATTGAAATCCGTAATGCTTTTGGAAAATGAAACTACCATAAGACCTCCCACCACACACACAATGCAAACGCAGAATTGGAGGAGATTTCTTCTTATGATAGTCAAAGATGCTTACTACGCAAAATCAAATCATTTTTGATATTATTATTAGTGCATAGTGTAGAAATCATTTCGAAAGTATAATATTAATCTTAGCCAACATACGACCAGTATCGTATGCCTACTATAGCTACCATCTAAACAGTGGTGACCACCGTACGTAAATGGCAGGTTCTACAACTAATACCGTACAAAGTTCGTATTGAAAGATGGATTTCCAACAAATGGTCAGGCTAAGGAACTTCCTATCCACGATGGGTACATCCCTGGAATAGACGACCCGAGAA
This sequence comes from Allium fistulosum, assembly GCA_030737815.1. Classification (NCBI taxonomy): domain Eukaryota; kingdom Viridiplantae; phylum Streptophyta; class Magnoliopsida; order Asparagales; family Amaryllidaceae; genus Allium; species Allium fistulosum. The sequence continues at coordinate 1,048,979,942 of CM060903.1, forward strand.
CCTAACCGGATCTCTGCCAACACAAGGCCGGGTTACCTCTGCAAAAATAGGTAACTACTGACACGCGTATGCCATCCCCCGATCGTCACCGATCTTCCCGAGGATCCCCGATTCGCAACAACCACAAAGTAATAAATTTGCAGCAACCACAGAGGTTAAGTATCTGGGCTCCATACCATGATACCACCTTTATCCAGAAGGAATGACATACACTAAGGGGCGCTACTCCCTAGAACCTTGCTGCATCCTTCCTGTTTCGACCATTTCCGGGGTGTGAGGCTCGACGAAGTCTCGTCCACAAAGCTACGCTTTCTACAAAGCCATGCTTCGGGTCAAACAAATGATCAACCTATGATCACAAAGATATAAGATCAAACAAATGATCATATCACAAATGATCAAACACTGATCATCCCACAGCAAAACTCAGCATGCCACATTACCAAATTGGGATATATCGCTAATAAATTTCAACTACATAACCTCTGAGCTCGTACGTCTCAGAGAAGGGTGTTAAGCTAAGAGAATAAATTCTCCGCCACCAAACAGAAATGTATTTGAAAGAAATCGGCTTTATATCTCAAAGTGTAATGTCAGACATGTATCCATACAAGTCTGTTCCGGGTTCGAACAGAACCGAAGGCACTTCTCACGAAGCCCTTGCAAATCCGGATAATTTCCAATCACGTCCGGACTTCCCATCACTAAGGGTGATAAAACCTCTATATCGGGGATCAGCCGATGCAGAGTAACTCGACGGTAATCCTTCCGTTTTCAAAAATATCCGGTCTTCAACACCGGTCTTCAAATGCTATCCATATACGTCGTATCACACATTCGGAATGGGTTATACGACCCAAAGGTCCTTTCCCGGCTAACCCGAATAGTGAGCGCAATTTAAAATCATATGGATATGGGATTTCAATTAAGTCACAACTTAAACCCAACTTCTTTTTAAATGGTTTCCATCGATTACCATTTCAAGTCTTTTCAACAAAAAGATTTATTTTAAACAACCTTCAACGGTTTAAACAATTTCCACATTTAAATCTTTTAAATAAAAGATTCATTCACGGATTTTCTAAATCAATTTCCATTTCAGTTTAACTCGTTAAACCTTTAAATCAAAATTTAACTTATAGCTTTCAAAACAATCCCATTTCAAATGATTTAAACCAATCATTATTTTAAATCTGTTAAAATAAACCGATTTAATTCATAGCTTTCCAAAAAGAATTCATTTATAACTTGGAAAAACCATTTTCAATTCGTACTTGAAATTCCTTTAAATTGGAATTTCATTTCTTATATATGTGAAAGCTTTTATCATTTGAAAACAAATAGTTTTCATTTCGGAAAATCTGATTTATTCATACGAGTGGAAATCCTTGGGTTAAATCCAAATTCTCAAAATTACATTTTAAAATGGTTTACATTCAAATAAACACATTTATAACATTTTCAATCCCTAGTTTCAAATCATAGGATTCAATTCCAAACTTGAATTCAAATTTAAATCAAATTATTTAATTTTTCAAAACTCGATTAAGTTATTCAAAATAGCTTTTATCTTTGAAATTCCATTTCAAAAGCTTTTCACTTTAAACCCGAATTCCAATTTCAAAATCAATTGAAATTAAAATTTCAATTTCAAAAACATCAAATTTACATTATCTGTGACTTAACCGATTTCCACGTGAAATCCATATTTGTGTGTGAAAAGGTGTAGTCTAGGGGTTTAACACAATATTGCAACACAATGAATCATCACATATCAGAATACAGAAATATAATTCGATAAGCGGTATAAGAACAACGCTTATCGTTCATTCACAGATCATAGATATATAAAGGTCACAAATAAATAAACTACAGATCACAACATAAATCAGGATGTATCACAAAGCATCATATATCAAGGATATCAAACAATTCACATTCAATAGAATCCAAATATACATAGGTAAGGTCAATTTATTTATCTGATCAAATTAAATCAGATTTATTATTTATGAATTACTAATCTTGGTTAATTAATATCAATAATTTACAAATTATTTTGATTAATTATTCTTTAATCATTTATAAATTAATCATTAATAATAAATTAATTAACCCTTTATTATTAAATAATTATTCTTTAATTATTTAATTAATTCATCCCTAATCATTATTAAATCTAAACTTATTTAATTAATGATTCTTAACTCCAAATTAATTAGTCTTTAAATAATTTGTTTTAAACTTAAATTATTAACTTAGAACTCTTAATTAATCATTCATATCTTTAATTAATTAAATTCATTAATTATTCGTTTTTAATTATCTTATTGATTTATTGAATTCAAATCATTAAATCCTAATTTACTTTAAGATGGACATTTTTCTTATTAATGACCAAATTATCATTATCAAAAGCATTTAAAACAATTTACTTTCAATTTATTTCAAATTTCATTTTTAAATTTAAATCAATTTAAAAATACACTTAATCATCCAAATTAACTATAACAATTTTAAATAAAAAAAACTTCTTTTATTTAAAACTAAGATTCAAATTTATATTTAAATTCAGATTTAAACCTTTGATTTCAAACTCCACTTACAATTGAAACTTCACCTTAAATTCCAACTACTTAAACATTTTTAAGTAGTCAATCACAATTTGAGTAAAACTTTATTTATTTTCTTCCAACTAAGATTCAATCTAACTTGAATCAGACTTAAACCTGGATTTAAACTCATTTTTAAAACTTTGCTTTAAAATTAAATCTGGTTTTAAAATTTTCAAACAGGAAACAGCTTCCAGGTCGAAAACTAGAACAGGAATTCACTCGAGTTTTCCTATCTCTGCTTCGAGGAATTTACTCGAATTCCCCGAGTTCGACGCGAGCAAAAATCGCGCTCTCCCCAGGCAAAACAACCCCGATACAAGGTGACACATGTGCACGTGCACATCGCCACTGGCGAACTTCCGGCATCGCAGCGTTGTCGAACACGTCGACGATTCTCTCCAGGCCACGCTCCTACCACATGAACCACTACATCGTCACGAAAACGAAATCGAGTTGAAACTCGAAACTGGAACGCTCGAACCCATACGACCCCATCCCTGTCAACGCGCCTTTCTCCGATCTCCGACCATCTGAGGGTCTGCGATTCCGGCTACACCTTCCCCGATGACCCAGCTTCCATTCCCTCGAATTTGGTCACGCTCGATCAACCAGAGAGGTTGCACTAATCCAAAACTCCAGAGCACCCAAAACTAGGGTTTAAAACTTCAATTCAAACCACCATCTCCTCAATGCATAGATCCACTTCCTACCATTTTTGCGCCCTTCCCTGGTCCTCCTTCTAGCTCCAGCAAGGACCACGAACTCCCAGATCAACTGGGTTGACAAAGGCAACCCAAAATTTCCAAAACAAGTAAACCAGAATTGCAAACTCAAACCATTACTAAAAAATGTGATTCAAGCTTTAAAAATCAGGATTTTGTATGGGGATTCAGTTTATAAACTTGAATTGATAATTCAAGATATTTGAATATATCACTTATTTTAACCATTAACTGTTTTTAAGGTTTTTCCAGAGTTGTCTACTTTTGTTTAATTAAAATACAAAATATGAAACTTATTTCATAATCAAACAAACAAATTTTGTTTGAATCTTGAGTTCTATTATCAAGAAAATCAAGCAGAAATGATTTTTGGAAGAAAGGCATGAGCTTGAAAACTGAAACAGAGGTAATCTACAGGTTATCAACATATACATATTACTTTTCACCACTCACAGAGCAATGCACATATGAATATTCACACAAACATACTTTTAGATGTTAACATACAACTATATTAAAACTTAAGTTATTAAAAAGTGTTACTCACTGGTGAAAACAAAGAAGTCCAGAAAAAAAAAACAAAGTTGCTCACCTTGTTTCCAGAGAAATTGAACAGAGCCTTCAAATTTGAATCAGGCTTTTGAATTTTTGCTTGCTGAGACCTTCTTTAAATCTCTGAGTTGTATTGATTTGAATAGATTGTTGTTTTAAACTGAATTTTTTTGTTTATGTTTGAACCTTACTTCAGAAGTTACTTAGTTGTGATGGACGAACCAAGAAAAATGAAGAACTTGATATATGGAAATGAGTTACTGGGTATACAATTTGTACAAGTGATACTTGGTTTGGTCAGAGATATTTCATTTCTTTGGAGGCTGATATGATCAATATTATGTACTAGAGATAATAACATTAAATGCTAGCCTCCTTCGTGTCTACAAACACTCATTCTTTATCTTATTTCGTATGTACCTATATCATTTTTCTTTTCCTTTCATTTCAGCTGTAGGTACTTGTATTAATTAGGCTTGTACAACTTGTTTGTATTTACACTGTCTTGTTTTCGTTTTCTTGTTTACTTCCAGGTTTACATTTCAGCTTGTACATGAATATAACCTATTTGTTTTATTTTTTTGATGTTAGACATTGCCTTAGAGAAAAGTCTGGTTTTAGCCTTTAGAAATGTACACATATTTTCTTTTATTTGTTTTGGCCTTAATACTTTGAAACCAAATAAAGTTCTATTTTTATTTTATTCGTTATAATTTTACAAATTTGTTCACTCTATATTTTATATAGTTTATCTTATATTTATATGTATATATTTCTATTCCAATTTTTAACTTAAATATTTATTAATAGAATTTTGTTATACTTACACAACTTCTAAAATCCATAGATTAAGATTGAATTCAAATACCTTTACGTTATTTATAACTCCAATTCAATTTTAATTCGAATACATTATTTCCAATAATTCATAATTAATCCATAACTTAACTAAATCAATATTGATTACTAATTAATTAAACAATTTAAATTCAAATCATATATATATATATATCTATATATTTATTATTTCAAATTTAGTCAGATATGTTCAAATACAGATATATATTCTCATATATACAATAATTTAAATTTTTAAACGATTTATACAAATATACTTGGATATCGGTGAAACTCGCTTCATTTTATCGATTTATTCCACAAATATAAATTCAAAATTCCAATTAATTATCATTTTAAATTTATAAAAATTCGGGGTCGTTACACTTCTCTCTTAGCTCGCCATCCCTTAGTTCCAATGTATACTCTGTCTTGCTAGCTCGTAGGTCGTTAGGCGTTCGCGACCTAATATTTGGGACCTAGTGTTGTACCGCGCTGCATCATCCTCCCCCGGTTGACAAGAATTCGTCCTCGAATTTGCACCTTCCTCTTCCACAACAAGCTCATCCCCATGATACAGAATCAAGTATTTGACGTTAAAAATGTCTGCAGTATTAATATGATCTGGCAACCTTAACTGATATGCATTATCATTGATCTTCTTTAAAATCTTTACTGGACCAATCTTTCGCGCTTTCAATTTATTGTACGTTTCCACTGGAAAACGATCTTTTGTCAACACGGCGTAAACCAAATCACCTTCTCTGAAGTTCACACTCCTTCGCTTCTTATCTGCCAGTTGTTTATACTTCTCATTTGATGCAAGCAATCGTTCATGAACAGTTCTGTGGCACTCCTGCAGCTCAGTCACAAAATCACAAGCTCGCTTAACAACTCCCTTCTGATATGGCACTGTTGTCAAATCCAACGGTCCCTTCGGAATTGATGAATACACAACTTGAAATGGACTGAAACCCATACTACGATTAACAGCATGATTATGTGCAAATTCCGCCTGACACAACTTCATATACCAACTCTTCAAATTATCCTGCACAAGACATCGCAACAAATTTCCCAATGATCTGTTCACCACTTCCGTTTGCCCATCTGTCTGCGGATGATAGGCGCTACTAAAATTCAGCTTCGTTCCAACCATCTTCCACAAACTTAACCAAAAATGGCTTAGAAATCTAGTATCCCGATCAGAAACAATAGATTCAGGTAGCCCATGTAATCGATACACCTCTTTAAAGAATAATTGAGCAACACGGACGGCGTCAGCTGTCTTCTTACAAGCTATGAAATGCGCCATCTTGGAAAATCTATCCACCACAACAAATATAGAATCATTTCCCCTTTGAGTTCCAGGCAAACCCAAAACAAAATCCATGCTCACATCAACCCACGGTCTAATGGGCACAGGTAATGGCATATATAATCCTGCATTTGTAGCGGTTCCCTTTGAAACTTGACAGATATGTGATCTCTCCACAAATCTCTCTACTTCTTTTCGCATTGACGGCCAAAAATAGGATTCAAAAATCAACTGCAAAGTACGATCTCTACCCACATGACCTTCCTCATGCAACTCCTTCACAATCTTCATTCGTAAGCTGCACTCTGGTATACATAATCGATTCCCTTTAAAAAGAAAACCATCCACCAATACAAACTCATCTGTCTTTCCCTCCTTGACTTCATCTACAAACTTCGCAAAGTAAGGATCATCAACAAATAATTCTGGCAATACATCAAACCCCGTCACTTCAACCTTCATTGTAGTCAACAAATGATTCCTTCGACTCAATGCATCTGCCACACGGTTTGTAATTCCTGGCTTATGCTTCACCACAAATGTAAACTGTTGCAGGTATGCGATCCACGAAGCATGCCTGGCTGCAATTTTGTCCTGTCCCTGCAAATGTTTCAGTGCTTCATGATCAGTATATAGAACAAATTCTTTATGGAACAAATAGTGTCTCCAATGTTTTATAGTTTGAACAATAGCATAGAATTCCACATCATAAGTATTATATCTCATCTTGGCTCCCGATAGCTTCTCACTGAAATATGCAATTGGTCGTCCTTTCTGACTCAACACCCCTCCAATCCTAACTTTAGATGCATCAGTATGTAACTCAAACAATAACTGGAAATCTGGTAATACTAGAATTGGTGCTGTCGTCAAAAGTTCCTTGATTCTCTCAAAAGCAACTCCTGCTTCCTCTAACCATGAAAACCGCTTCCCCTTCATACAATCAGTAACTGGTGCCATCACGCTGCTGAAGTGTGGTATAAATCTTCGGTAGAATGATGCTAAACCATGAAAACTTCTAACTTCCGTTATCGACCTGGGTTGTGACCAATTTCTGATTGCTTCAACTTTATTCTGATCCACCTGTATACCTCCTCCTAAAATAACATATCCCAAAAATAAAACACTATGCATCATGAACACGCATTTCTTCGTTGCAGCATAAAATTGTTCCTGTCGCAGTATTATCAACACTTCTCTCAGATGATGCAAGTGTTCTTCTGTGCTTCTACTATATATCAGTATATCATCAAAATACACCACCACGAACTTCCTAATAAAAGGTCTAAAGATCTGATTCATCACCCGCATAAATGTACTAGGTGCATTCGAAAGACCAAATGGCATAACCAGCCATTCATATAATCCTTCTCTCATCTTGAATGCTGTCTTTCATTCGTCCCCTGGTCTAATTCGAATTTGATGATAACCACTCTTCAAATCGATCTTTGAAAAGATAGTAGCCCCGCTCAACTAATCTAACAAATCATCAAGCCTCGACATCGGAAATCTGTATCTGACAGTTATTTTGTTGAGTGCCCGGTTATCCGTACACATCCTCCACGTTCCATCCTTCTTCGGCACTAACAAGGCTGGCACTGCACAAGGACTTAAACTTTCCTGTACTCGCCCCTGTTCAAGCAACTCTTCCACTTGTCTTCTCAACTCCTCGTGTTCCTTTGGACTCATTCTGTAATGTGGTCTATGGGGTAGCACAGCTCCTGGAACAAGATCTATTTGGTGTTGTATGTCCCTCAATGGTGGTAACTTCGTTGGTAGCTCTTCAGGAAATACATCGTCAAATTCTTCCTGCACTGGCTTTACTTCTTCAGGAATTTCAACCACTTCATTACTCTCACGTCCAATCAACAAAAATACTTCAGGCTCCTCTTCGACTTCCTTAACAAACTCCTTCAAAGATAGCAAATTTTTAAGTTCTTCAATCTCCTCCAACTTACTTTCTTCTTGTTGTTGCTTCTTGGGAACTAAAGTGATTTTAGTACCTTCAAACATGAAACTGTAACTGTTAGTACGACCATCATGTTGCATAGCTCTATCATACTGCCATGGTCTCCCCAACAACAGATGGCGTACATCCACATCCACAACATCACACCAAATTTCATCTTTGTATTTCTTCCCAATCGAAAAATTCACACAAGCTCTTCGTCCAACCTTTACTTCCCCACCTTTCCTCAACCAAGCTAACTTGTAAGTTTCGGATGCTTCTCGGTCTTTAATACCAACTTCTTCACAGCTTCTGTAGAAATGATATTATTGCAGCTTCCCGCATCAATAACAAACTTGCAAACCCTTCCCAAGATAGTGCACGTTGACTAAAAGATGTTACTCCTCAACCAGCTAGTCTCCTCATTCTGTTTTGGTGTCAAGCAATTTCTTCTCATCATCAATGTATATCCATCATCTCCCGACAATAATTCTTCCTCCTCAACCGATAGTGAGTTAGAACATTCTGCTTCTACATCCTCATCTTCAACCTCAGCAATCATTGCTCTCTTCTTTGGCTTTGGACATTCATTGCTTTTGTGACCAACTTCTTGACAATTAAAACATTTGATACCACTATTGACCTTGGTCTTAGCAACTTCACTAACAACCGGTTTTGCAACAGCCTTGGAAACATTCACATTGCTACTAGCCTCTTTCATTTGATTATTGGAATTTGTAAACACACCACCTCCTCTCCTACCTTGCTTCTCCCAAGCTAGAGCTTTTTGATGTGCTTCAGCAATAGATTTGGGATCAAACATATTCACCATACCTTGAATCTGCATTCTCAACCCTCCAACAAATCTAGCTGTCAACTGTTCTTCCATCTCCATGATATCATTCCTGGCAATAAGCTGATAGAACTCATCTGCATAATCATTAACTGACTTTGTTCCCTGTCTCAGATTTTGCAATCGTTGATACATAAGAGATTGATAATTATAAGGTAAGAATGTAGCTTTCATCAAATTCTTCATCTTCTCCCATGACTCAATCTTTGACTTTCCCATCCTTTCCCGTGTAAGTTTAGTTTGCTGCCACCATGCCATAGCTCTTCCTTTCAATCGTGTAGCAACCAACTTCACTCTCCGATGCTCGGGAACTTCCTTAAAGTCAAAAATTTCTTCAACATTAGACAACCAATCCAAAAATTCTTCCGCTACCATTCCACCCTTGAATTATGGAATTTCAGTTTTCATCCCCGATTCCCATCGACGATCATCTTCAACATCCCGATATGCATTTCATACTTGGTCTCGATCTCGAGAATGAACACTACATCTACCACCATCTTCATAAAAAACAGATGTACTTCTATATCGATCTCGACCACCCACGTCTCTATGATCACGCATATCTCTTCTACTTTGTCCTTCATCATCACGGTATGGCTCATGTTCAAACTCACGTGGAGTTCTTCTCTCTTCATCTCTATACTCATGATGTTCTCTTCTCAATGAAACTGAAGATTCTCTTCTTTCTAGATAAGATTGTGGCGACACCCTCTTCGCTTCCGTAACCGATGGTGAAACTCTGTTTCCTCCATGGTTCGAGACTGGCGACCTTCTCCTTTGTCCTTGATTCATATCATTCATCAGTTTCTCTAACTTCCCAATGCCTTCATCAAAATTTTCATTGATGCGTTGTTCCATTTGCTCGGCTTCTTCTCTTCTATACAACGCTTCAACATTCTGATGGCGATTAGCTCTTCTCGGCGGCACTATTAAAACTTCAACTCTCGGCCTTGACTTAGAAAAGAACAAACTATGCATGGCTCAAACACTTTACGCCCTTCAACTAGCTCAGCCTAAACTCAATTGGCTCGGCTTGAACTCTTTAATAAGAATTGGCTCCAAGACTCGGCTTAGCTATGATTGGCTAAGTCTAGCTCTGATACCAAATGATGCAGCAGCGGATAACAAAAATGTATGAACGGTGAAAGTAGCAATCGGTGGATTGAAAAATACCAAAGCCCCAATTCCGTTGATCTAAAGATACCGGAATCTAGCTATCTTCGTCACGTTGATCGCGCACGATGCCGTGAAAGAAGATCTACAATTCTTTGTACGTTGATCAAGCGCACTTGTACCGTGAATTGGCTTCAGCGATCGTTGATTCGAGCGCACTCGAATGCCGAAAGTGGAGATAGGAGATCACACTCAACTACCAATTTGAGAAGAGGCACAAAGCACTCAAACAAAGTTTTTATTCAAAATCAACTTACTCCAAGTGATACAATTCACCCGCTATTTATAGGATTACAACTCAACACACAGCCGACCTAACCCAGGTGACGCGACCTAACATAGGTCGAAACGACCTAACAGACGCGACTTAAAAGAGACAAACAAACACAATACATCACAGCATTTATGACCTATGGAAACATCATCCACGAGTTAACAAATTACAACACAACAAAAATTCAACACGACTCAAGACAGCAGCGACTTAAGGAATAGCTTCTGGAAATCTTCATGCGACCTACCACTTGAGCGACTTAAAGAAATGCAGTAGTGCGCGACTTAATCAATGAGCGACCTAAGAAACTCCTCCAGTAGCGACTTAAGGTATCTCAGCGACCCAAGGCCTCGCGACCTATTCTTGAGCGACCTAAAGAAAGCGGCATGTGAGAGCGACTTATGGTAGGTCGTTTGCGACCAAAAGAAAGCAGCACTGGAATATCTCTTCGTTCATAACTTGTAGTTAGGTCGCTAGGCGACTTATCATAGATCGCTGGATCTTCTTCACGCGACCTAACTAGGTCATAGGTCGACTTATCATAGGTCGCTGGATCTTCTTCACGCGACCTAACTAGGTCGTAGGTCGTTGGTAATGACAGAAATGGTAACATATTAGGTCGCTTGCGAGTTACTTCTCTCTTATCTCTTAGATCGCCATCCCTTAGTTCCAATGTATACTCTATCTTGCTAGCTCGTAGGTCGTTAGGTCGTTCGCGACCTAATATTTGGGACCTAGTGTTGTACCGCGCTGCATCACAAAGCAACAACCACAAAGTATAATAAATTTGCAGCATCAACATAGGTAAAATATCTGGGCTCCATACCATGATATCACCTTTTATCCAGAAGGAAATGACATACCCTAGGGGCGCGACCCCTAAAAAACCTTGCCGCAACATTCTTGTTTCGACCATTACCGGGTTGTTAGGCTCGACGAAGTCTCGTCCACAAATCTACGCTTTTTCACAAAGCCACACTTTTTCACAAAGCCACGTTTTGATCAACAAATGATCAACATCACTTCGTATGCCACATTACCAAGTTGGGAATGTATCACTAGTAACCATCAACTACATAACCTCTAAGCTCGTACTTCTTAGAGAAGGGTGTTAAGCTAAGAGAATAAATTCTCCGCCACCAACAGAAATGTATTTGATAGAAACCAGCTTTACATCTCAAAGTGTAACGTCAGACACACATCCATACAAGTCCGTTCCGGGATCGAATGGAACCGAAGGCACTTCCAAAGAAGCCCTTGCAATCCGGGTATTCACTAATCACGTCCGGACTTCCCATCACAAGAAGAGTGATATAAATCTCTATACCGGAGCAACTCGGTGCAGAGACATTCGACAGTTGTCCTTTCATTTTCGAAAATACCCGGTCTTCACCACCGGTCTTCAAATGTTATCCATTCACGACGTATCACTATTCGGAATGGGTTATATGACATAAAGCCCTTTCCCGGCTTAACCGAATAATGAGCGTTTGTTTCAAAAACAACTCAAGTGCAATTTCAAAGGCAAATATTTATAGTCGGTTATTTAACTATCAACAACATTCACAACAATCAACCAATTTAAATAATTTTTCCCAAATTATTAAATTTTCAAATATCTTCACAAGATATATATTTTTCTACACTTCATCACTTTGAAAACAAATTTCAAATCATATTCACTCACAGAATAAAATTCCCGATATTATTCATTTCCCTTTTTCTTTATAAATTCCCACTGTGAATTTAAATTTCCAAATATTCACTTATACACGATTTTCAAATCGTTTTCCAAATATTCACTTTCAAACACCAAATCAATTACAAATTGATTCCTAAATTTATTTTAAATCCCAAATCATTTTACAAATTGATTTCCAATTTATTTCAACACAAATCAATTTTTCATTCAACATCAAATAAATTTTCATATCGATTTCCCAAAGATTTATTTTCAAATACCAAATCAATTATCAATTTGATTTCTATAAACTTATCACCTTTTAAATAAATTCCTTTATTCTTCCAAACCATCTAAAATTCCATTTTAAATAAATTTCCCAACTTTCGAATAATACTATTCAAAATCCATTTATTAAAATCTTTTCCCATATTTCGGAAATAATTCGATAAGATTTCAAAAATCAACTTTACGCTTTAAAATTCCTTCTTTTAAATTTGTCCAATTCTTTCAAAAAGGATTTACTAAAAATTTCCAGATTTAATTTCAAAAGTCCAATTTCATTTATTTCTGGTATCCAACGATACCAAAAATACATTCGGCTAAATTATGGCCTTCAACACATTCAATCACAAATATAATTATTCACGGATTATAAATAAATAATCACATAGCATATGAAACAAATTCATATAATATATGAAACAAATTCATATAATTTGAGGAATCCAGTTGGATCCCTCCAACCTATTTCCCTGCATCCACAGATGTTAGCACAATACCAATTCCACTTCGAGGTGGAATATCACGGTATATGGGATTTATAAAATATCATCCGCTATATAATGCGGGAAAATCAATCACCAATATATACATATTCCAATATATATATTGCTATATACTACTATATATATACTATCACTCAAGCACACAATCAACACAATCAATAATTTTAAATATAACTATTTAAAATTAAACAAAACCCTTTGTTTGAGTGAGAAGATCTCACCTTTTCTTTTAATTGCAATTCATTTCCATTCCAGTTTGTTTTCTCGATTTATAGACCTTGTATAAACATTATACAATTTATAAATATTTAAATAAATTTAATTAATCAATTAATTAATTTTCCAAGTAAAAATTTTAATTGACTAATGATTTAAATTAAATTATAAATTTTCCTCTATTCCAGTTTCTTTTCTCGATTTATAGACCTTGTATAAACATTATACAGTTTATAAATATTTGAGTAAATTTAATTAATCAATTAATCAATTTTCCAAGTAAAAATTTTAATTGACCAATGATTTAAATTAAATTATAAATTTTCCTTTGAAACTACATATACATTAATAAAAAAATAAATTATAGATTTTCAAATATCTATCTTAATAAATTCCTCAACATTCAAAATTTAATTTCAAAATCTTATACACATACTTTCTATTCAGATCTTACTTACCTACATGTATAAATAAAAACAGAATTTTCTTTTTAAATATTACTGTTATATTTCAACACAAAATAAATTTTCTGCGTATATACATAGATGTATTAAATTGAAATTATAAACATATATACCTTACTGCGTCGCCGAACCACCATGAAGTTCGAGCTTGAGAACTGACCACCAGCGCACGCGAAAGTGCCTCATCGACCATCGTTCTGGCCTGCACGCAAACTCGTCGACCACTTCGACTCCGACATCGTGCTCACGAAACCCTAGGCTGCCAATCCCATTCATACGTGCCCACTCGCGATTTCGATTATCACTCCAGTCGTTTACGATGCTCGCAAATTTGACTCGCGAAACCTCAGCCCCAACTTCAAAGCTCGACCGCGACGAGCTGTCGCTCTCTCTCCCACTCCCAAGTATTGTCAGCGCGATGCCAACACACCAGTGCTCGAGCTCGAAACCCTGATTTCCTGCAATCGAACGAAGTCGCCATCTTCGAACGGAGGAGGGAAAAGAATTTGGTTTATTTATTTGAAGAGGCTTTCGATTTTTTTCGCTCTGTAGATTTTGATTTGGGTTTTTAAGGAAGGGCTCAACATTTTTTTCTCGTTTTGATTTGTTTTTGGCCATTGATCTTGATTGAACGAAAAGGGTTTCATTGACAAATGGCTTTGATTTTTATTTTGTTTGAAGAAAAAAACTCGGCTTTTCAATTTTTTTTCTTCTTTTGTATACGCGTGAATTACAAAGGAAGGAGAGCAGAAGATACGATGGAGTGGTTGCTTGTACGAGTGGGGGACAATGATTTAAAAGAAAGGAAAAGCTGCTGAGGGAAAAGTTTTAACGTGATTAGATATGTCAATCATCTGATATAGATATTTATTCAAATGTTAAATCGTTTTCGAAAAATCATCTCTGGGCGTTTATATACCATACGTTCACATAACAACTCCAAATACAACGAAAATTAAAATCCGATAATAATACAATATTACGGATCCACTGGAACTGGTTTCGTCGAACTCCAAGACTGTGCCCTGGAACTGTAACGACCCAGAATTTCTATCATTTGAAATTCAGATATTTAATTGATTTTAAATATTAACAAGTAATATTTTTAAGCTGAATAAATTTAAATTCGAATATAGTGATTTAATTGGACAATTAAATCGATAATTTGATATTTGAAATTCCAAAAATAATTGGAAATTGGATTAAATGTGTATAAAAATGATTTATAGAGTTATATTAAATCATATTGAAGTTATAATGATGTTTGTAAACTTTTAAATTTGTCTTAAAATTTAAATTGTGAAAATTGAATATTTTAATATTTAATTAACGAGTAAAAATGACCATTTTTCAAACAATCTCGGATTTCGACAAAACCAGTTTCATCGGATCCATAATGTTAAATTATTGTAAGATTTCGAATTTCGTGTCAATCGGATTTACGGTTTGTCCGGGGCAAGCCAAAACGCCTCGAAATCGTTTTAATCGGTTTAATTTAAATTTGATCGTTTATTTCCGTAACTCGCACATACGATCGAATTAGCTCCCGAAACATGTTCCATTATGTCCGGAACGTGGGTAAAACCTTAGAAATGCCAGTCGGCATGTTTGATTTTGAGATCGGAAATTTTTCGATGAATAGTGTTTTGGAGAATTTTCTATATAAGGCCCTCTATTTCTTCATTTGCAAACAAAGGCCAAAACCCTAGTCACAGCCGCCACTCTCTTATCTTTCAATGGCCAAAAAACACCCGTCTTCCACCTTGATTTTCTCTTGATCCTTTCACTTTTGAGCTTCGAATCCTAAATGAAAGTTATAGAGCATCGTGTGATCTACAAATCTAACGGTTGTGATCAAGAATGGAGTAGTAAATCAACGAAAATTTGCGCTTGAAGGACGTGCGTTCGTACGCACTTTGCGAGTCGAGATGGTGACCGAGCTTCGAGCTGTTCGAGGTGGAGGTGAGGCTCGCGTAGGTGCGTGGAACAGTGGTGCTTGCTCGTGGTGGAAGTGATCGTTGGGGGTGTGTTTTGAAACCCTAGGAGGCGGCCGTGTTGGGTTCTTGCGTGCGTATGACCTGGGAGTTTTCGCGTGAGGGAGAAGGTGCATAAGGGGCCATGATCTGATGTTGAAAAATATACGGCCAGATTTGAAGGTTGTTAAAAATATAAAATGAAAATTTGTAAATTATCAATTTTAAATCGTATAAACTTTAGAACTGTGTAACTTTTTGATACGAGGTCGAAAAATTACGAAACGAGTTGCGTTGGAATCGTTTCGACGAGCACTACGCAATGGAACTAGATTGGAGTCGATCAGAGATAGTGAAAATTTTGAGTAAAATTAAACGTGCGTTTAATTTTATTTGAAATAAAAATATACTGCAACCGTTATTGAAAGCAAGGTGAGAACTCCTCACTCAATCGAATTGTTTCGATTTAAATTTTAATTAGTAGATTTAAAATTGCTTGATTGTGTGAATTGGATGATAATTGTTTTCTATTGTGTTAAATAGACCCTATACGCCGCATATTAAGCGGAGGTTATTTATTAAAAACATATACCACGATAATTCCACCGTGAAGTGGAATTGGTATTATATATGTATTTGGAGTTGATTTCCCGCATTATATAGCGGATGAGACCCTATTGCGCCGCATAATAGCGGATAATATTTATAAATCCCATATACCGCGATATTCCATATTGAAGTGGAATTGGTATTGTGCTAACATCTGTGGATGCAGGGAAACAGGTTGGAGGGATCCAATTGGATTCCTCAAACATTTGAATTTGTTTCATATGTTGCGTGTTGATTATTATAATCGACGTGTGATTATAATTGTGGATTGAAATTATGACGGCTATAATTTAGCCGAATATATTTCTGGTGTCGTTAGATACTAGAAATAAATAAAATTTGATTTTCGAAATTCCAGTTGAAAATTTATCGAAAGAATTTATTTTTGATAATTGGATAAATTTAAAAGGAGTTAAAAGATAAAAGTCTTATTTTTGAACTGTATTGAATTAAATTTCAAATTTGGAAAAAAGGGCTTAATAATGGATTTCGAAAATATTATTTATAAGTTAAGAATTTATTTAAAATTTGGATTTTTAAATAGTTTGAAAAATAAAGGAATTTATCTTCTTGAAAATGGAATTTATTTTGAAAAGGAAATAAATTTAGAAATCCATTTGGTAATTGATTTTTTTTGTGATTGAAAATAAATCTATTGAAAATATTTAGAAATTTATTTGGTATTTTGAAATAAATTTGAAAATCAATTTGAAATTAATTGATTATTGATTTACCATAACCAGTAAAATATATTCACAGAAATTTATCTTATTTGAATTAATCAGATAATTTAATTAATCCTACTTATGGATGTTTGAATTATATTGGATGTTGAATTGTTTGACATCTCTGATATGTGATGCTTTGTGATATATTCGGATTTGTGTTGTGATCTGTGATTTGTTTATCTGTGATCTGTGAATGAAAGATAAGCGTTATAGTTTATACCGCTTATCAATTATATTGTTATATTTGATCTGTGATGATTGAATGTTGTTGCACTATTGTGTTAAACCCGTGGACTACACAATACACACACAAATGTGGATTTCACGTGGAAATCAGTTAAGTCAAAGATTTTTATCAATTTTGAAAATTGAATTTTTGAATCCAAAATTGTTTTGGAATTGGAATTGAAAGTTTTTGAAATGAGTTTCAGAAATAACTTAATAGAATTGAAATTTAAATCATTTGATTTAAATTTTGAATTCAATATTTTGAAATTAAATTCAATGAATTTGGAATTTTTGTTTAAAAGATTGTATAAGTTATAAAAGGTGTTTATATGGGTTTTAACCATTTAAAATATGGTTTTGGAAATTTAAATTTATATTCAAGTTTTATACTTGGATAGCTCTAACATGTGTATTTGTAATTAGTTTTCCCAAAACGAAAACTATCTGTTTTCGAATAATAATAGCTTTCATATGAGGAAAGAAATTTCCATTTGTGTTAAAGGAATTTTAATTTGAAATTGAACTGTTTTGAAAACTATGAATTAACCTTTGTGAAGATGATTAAGTTTTATTTTGAAATCAAAGAAGATTTTAAATGGTGTATCTTTTATATTATAAAAGACTTGAATTTTGAATAGTTTTGAAAGCTATAAATTAAATCTGATTTAAAGATTTAATAGGTTAATCAAATTGAAATGGAAATTGATTTGGAAATCCGTGAATGAATCTTTGTGAAAATGGGTAAACCTTTGTGAAGTAAATTTTTTTGTTTAAAGATTTAAAATGGTAATTTGTTTAAACCATTTAAAGGAAAGGATTTGGGTAATAAGTTGTGACTTAATTGAAATCCCTATATCCATATGTTTTAAATATTGTGCTCACTATTCGGGTTAGCCGGGAAAAGACCTTTGTGTCATATAGTCCATTTCGAATTTGTGATACGACGATATGGATAACATTTGAAGACCGGTGGTGAAGACCGGGTATTTGTGAAAATGATAGGATGACCTATCGATTGTCTCTGCACTGTTAGCTACGGTATAGAGATTTCCTTTGTGATGGGAAGTTCGATCGGGATTGTGAATACCCGGATTGAAAGGGCTTCTTCGGAAGTGCCTTCGGTTCTGTTCGAACCCAGAACAGACTTGTATGGTTACATGTTTGACATTACATTTTGAGATATAAAGCTGATTTCTTTCAAATACATTTCTGTTGGTGGCGGAGAAATTATTCTCTTAGCTTAACACCCTTCTCTAGACGTACGAGCTCAGAGGTTATGTAGTTGAAAGTTATCAGTGATATACTCCCAATTTGGTAGTGTGGCATGCTGAGTGTTGCTGTGTGATGATTATTTATTGATCATTTGTTGATCAAAGCGTGGCTTTGTGAAAATGCGTAGCTTTGTGGATGAGACCTCTTCGGACCTCACAACCCAGAAATGGTCAAAATAGGAATGATGCGGCAAGGTTATGAGGGTCGCTCCCTTTAGAGTATGTCATTTCCTTCTGGAAAAGGGTGGTATCAGGTTTGGAGCCCTGGTATTTAACCTATGTGGATACTACAATCTCATTTACTGTGTGATTGTGTGTTTATTGAGGCGCCTCATATAATGGTCCCAAAGGACCGGGGGGTGGCATATTCGTGTAGTAGTTACCTAGTGTAAGAGGTAACCCGACCTTGTGTTGGCAGAGAGCTAGTTAGTTCTCAGGACGTCCCGCCAGAGGTGATCCCATGTGGCAGTAGGAAGTTCCTTAGCCTGACCTTTTGTTGGAAATCCAAAGAAACAATACGAACCTTGTACGGTTTTAGTTGTATAACCTGCTATGTAATGTGGCGGTAACCTGCTATTGAACATAGTAGCTATAGTAGGCATACAATAATGGTTGTATGTTGGCTAAGATTAATATTATACTTTCGAAATGTTTTCCACTATGCACTAATAATAATAATCCAATGATTTTGCGTAGTAAGAATGTTTGACTATCATTAGAAGAAATCTCCTCCAATTCTGCGTTTGCATTGTGTGTGTGGCAGGAGGTCTTATGGTAGTTTCATTTTTCAAAAGCATTGCGAATGTCTTTTACTTCCTTTGTTGTATTCTTCTGTGTTAATAACTATTTTAGTTCTCACACCAGTCACCATGACTGACCTGGAGTTTATTGTTTCTTTCCTAAACTCTAGGTGCCCATCATTTTCCACACGGGCAGGCTAGAGTCAGGTTATCAGGTCATTCTGGATTCAGGAGATGCTGTGGAGCTCAGTGGCGAGTTGGATGGTGAGACGTATCACTTGTATATGATATTATTATTCCTGTAAAGACCCCGAATTTTATATAAATTTAAATTTATAATTAATTGGATTTTTGAATTAAAATTGTGAAATTAATCGATGAAGTGATGCGAGTTTCCCCGAATTAAAATAAATTTTGTATAAATCATTTAAAGTTAAATATTGTATATATGTGTGAATATATATGTATATGTGCATATATGAGTAGATATGAATTTATATATATATATATATATATATATATTGAATTTGAGTTTAAATCTAAAATAAATGGTTTAATAATAATAATTTTAGTTTATAAAAATATATTTATAGAATTCAAATAAGTGTTGATGTTAAACAAATATTTCAAATAAATTTATAGTTATATAAAATGTGAAATGAACATATTAAATAATTCTAGAATTATATAAACTATAAAAATAAATATTAAGGTAAATACATTGGATAAAATCTAATGACATAAACTAAAGTAGAAATTCACCTATATTACCAAACGAATATAAAAATAATTAGTATTAAATTTAGAAATAATTGAGATACAAAATAAATATAAAAATACATAAGATAAATTTATAGAAAATTTGTATAGTAAACAAATTACATAAATTAAACAATCTATATTAAAAATAGAAATTCATTATGAATTCTAAAACAAAATAAAATGAATACTTTAGATAAATTATAACAACATTTGAAAAATAAAATAAAAATAGAAGTTTACTTGTATTACAAATTATAAGACCAAACCAAACATACATTCATGTGCACTAAAAAAAAGAATGATACAAATACAAATATAAGTAAAACTTACAAAGGAAGATGTTAGTATATAGATAAGTATGCAAGTTGCAAAAATAAGTACAAGGCAATTAATATGACACCACAACAAGATCATACCAGCCACCACCATTTCAAATATCTGTACAGCCGAAGAAAAAATAAAATGTATGTGGTACAAACTAATTAATGCATCAGCCACCAAAGGAAAATATCAGCAAGCAAAAGAAGAAAATATCCCTGCTAAACATTGTACAAACCACATTATCACTTGTACAAAAATACATATCACACTGTAACCTCTTCCTTATCTCATTTCGTCCACCAGAGACTAAGAAAATCTTAAGCAAGCATTTTTTTCAAAACTCAAACAAAATGACAATACAAATTCAAATACAAACCAGAGATCAAAGGCTTCAGCTAGCAAGTTCAAGCCTGTTTCAAAGAAAAGAAACTCTGCTCATCATCTTTCTCAGTGAGTAACATCAACCATTTAAAAATTTAAAGCTTGACTTCGTGCATCTACATCTGAGAATAAGTATGTTTTGAATGCTCTGTGAATATTCAAATGAATGGATGATTTGTTTGTAGACTGATGATCAAAATTGTTCCTTTGTCTTAGATTTAAAACACCAGATTGGATTCAAAAGCCATGGTTACCTGATCTATTCAATGTTTGGATTTAGTATTAAAATAAGAAAATTGTTTGGTATAGCATAAATTCAAGATTTAATTTTTATTCAAATAAAAAAATTAACTTGTAAATACCTCTGGGAAACAAAATAACTGAGTAAAGCTTTAAGCAAATTTAAAATTCAAAACTTTTAATTTTCGAATTCAGATATGTGAATTGAATTCTCATACTTTAACATGAATTTTAAAGCAAAGATCTTGTTTTTTAGAGGTGTAGTTATGAACAGTTCCTAGTTGAACCAAATATGCATTTTTATCAATTTCCGGTGATGGATCAAATCTTAGATGTTGAATTTTTGTTTAAAGTTAGTTTGTTGATCAACGATTTCGGGAAAATTGTTAGAAAAATTATCTATTGTAAGAGATGAGAGAACGAGGCAGGAATAGGGTTTTAGCTCGAGTTTTGTTGTGGTCTGGAATCGAGGTGATTTCGTCATCTCTGAGTGATCGAGTATGACGAGGATTTGGGAAATGGAAGCTTGGATGGATACGAAGGGTTGGCCAGGGTTTCGAGTCGCCTGGTGGTCGGCAGCGTCAGAATGTGGTGAGTTTGGTTGATCGGAGTGTTCCAGGTGAGGATGTCGTTGCTCGTTTTTCGATTTTTGGCCTTGCGGTGTTTTTGGGTGATCGGATTCGAATCTGGGGAGGTTTGACGACATGCCGGCGTTGGCATCGATGGTCGAAGGTGATCGATTCGCTTGTGCACGTGAACGAGTGTCTGTGTATCAGTGGGTTTTGGTTTGGTTGCTGTTGAATTGAGGAGGAAACGAAAGCTCGGGTTCGTGCAGAGGAAATGAATGGTTTGCTCGAGTGTTTGATCGGGGAAATGGGTCTTGGTCTCGGGTTGTTTTGTAAATGATAACAGGGTTTTAATAAAAAAGTAAATTTAGTTAACAGGTTTTTAAAATCAAAGAAAATCCAAGTTTAAAATAAAAGAAAATTATCATAGGTTTTGAAAGTAAGCTTTAGATCAAGTTTTAACAAATTTTGTTAAAACAATTCTTTTATACAATAAGTGTTTATTTAAAGTTTGGATTTAATTAAAGGTTTTAAAATAAGTGATTTTACTTGATCAAAGTTTTAAAGTATTTTAGGCTTTCACTTATTAATCCTTAAGCTCATTTTAAATAAAATTTGAATAGCTTAATTAAGAAGTCATTTAAAAGATAAAATGTTTTTTTATTAATTAATGGTTTATTACTTAATGAAAGTAATTAAATGATAACTACTTAATGAAAGTAATTTAAAAAGATAATTACCCAATGTAATTAAAAGAATTATTTATGTAATTACTTAAAGATTAATTATCAAAATGATCAATTTAATTAAGTGATTAATTAGAGGATAATTAATTAAGATTAATATATGTAAGTAATTAAAGGAAATTAATTACTTAAAAATAATTACTTAATTAAAAGTAATTAATTAATGATTACGGTTGATTAATCAAGTGATTAAGCAATAATTGATTTAAGGATAATGTGATAAATTGTAAGGTTATTAATTGGAGATTTTGATATAAATGAAGATAATTGAGTATAATCACTTATTGTAATTAATTAAAGGTAATTAATTAATGTGATAAATTAATTTGAGAATAATTAGTTAAGTAAAGGTTAATTTATAAATGAAAGTGATTAAGGGATGATTATTAATTGAGGATTAATTAATTAATTATTGTAATTAATTAAGGATAATTAATCAAAGGATTAATTTTTTAATTTAAGGTTAATTAATAGAAATGGTTTGCAAGTAATAACTAATTAACCAGGATTAGTGTTTGTTCATAGGTAATTAATCTGATTTGAATTAATCAGATAATTAATTAATCTTACTTATGGATGTTTGAAATATTGTGAATTGCTTGATATCTCTGATCTGTAATGCTTTGTGATATATCCTGATTTCTATGTGATGCTGTAAGATATGAATTGTTTTAATTCAAGCTGTGATGACTGTAACTTATTATCTGTGACATATATATACCTGAATATGTGAATGAAAGATGAGCGTTATATTTTATACCGCTTATCAAATATATTGTTGTATTTGATCTGCGATGATTGAAAATGATGTTGCACTACTGTGTGAAACCCCTGGACTACACTATACACACACAAATATGGATTTCACGTGGAAATCGGTTGAGTCATAGATGATTTAAATTTAATTTCAATTGATTTGGAAATGGATTTGGGTTAAATGTTAAAGCTTGTGAAAAGGTGTTTTCAAAGATAAGAGTTATTTTGAATAACTTGGTAAAGTTTCCAATTTAAATAATTTAATTTGAATTCAAAATTTTGAATTGAATTCAATGAGTGGAAATTTTGATTAAAGATGTTATAAATGTGTTTATATGAATTTAAACCATTTAAAAGTAATGTTGTTTGAGAAATTGAATTTAACCCAAAGATTTTAACTCGTATAAATGAATCAGATTTTCCGAAATGAAAACTATTTGTTTTCAAATGATAAAAGCTTTCATATAAGAAAAGAAATTCCAAATTAATTGAAGGAATTTCAAGTTTGAATTGGAAATAGTTTTCCGAATTATGAATGAATCTTTGTGAAAGGTTGTTAAGCTTTGTTTTGAAATTGGGAAGGTGTATCTTTTGTATAAAAGGTCAAAATGGAATTATTTTGAAAGCTATCAGTTAAATCTTTGTTTTAAAGATTTAACGAGTTAATCCAAATTGAAATGGAAATCAATTTGAAAATCTGTGAATGAATTTTTGTGAAACTGAGTGAACTTTGTGAGATAAATCTTTTTGTTTAAAAAGATTAAAATGGTAACTTGTTTAACCATTTAAAATAAAGGTTTTGGGTAATAAGTTGTGACTTAATTGAAATCCCAATATCCATATGTTTTAAAATATTGCGTTCATTATTCGGTTTAGCCGGGAGAGGACCTTTGTGTCATATCACCCATTCCGAATAATGATACGTCGTATATGGATAGCATTTGAAGACCGATGGTGAAGACCGGATATTTTCGGAAACGAAAGGACAACTCGTCGAATGTCTCTGCATCGACTGGTCCCCAGTATAGAGATTTGATCACCCTTTGTGATGGGAAGTCCGAACGTGATTAGAAAATTATCCGGATTTGCAAGGGCTTCTTTGGAAGTGCCTTCGGTTCTGTTTCAAAATCGGAACAGACTTGTATGGTTACATGTCTGACATTACATTTTGAGATATAAAGCAGATTTCTTTCAAATACATTTCTGTTGGTGGCGGAGAATTTATTCTCTTAGCTTAACACCCTTCTCTGAGACGTAAGAGCTCAGAGGTTATGTAGTTGAAGGTTATCAGCGATATATTCCCAATTTGGTAATGTGGCATGCTGAGTGTTGCTGTGTGTTGATCATCTATTGATCATTTGTGATCAAAGCATGGCTTTGTGAAAAAGCGTAGCTTTGTGGACGATACCTCATCGAACCTCACAGACCGGAAATGGTCGAAACAGGAATGATGCGGCAAGGTTATGAGGGTCGCACCCTTTAGGGTATGTCATTTCCTTCTGGAAAAGGGTAGTATCATGGTATGGAGCCCAGATACTTACTCATGTTGACACACTTTATTTATTATGTGTGATGTTGGTTACCGAGCGCTCGGATAAAGGTCCCAAAGGACCGGGGGATGGCATACTCGAGTAGTAGTTACCTAGTTACAGAGGTAACCCGACCTTGTGTTGGCAGAGAGCCGGGTGGGTTCTCGAGACGTCCCGCCAGAGGCGATCCCATGTGGCATAGGAAGTTCCTTAGCCTGACCATTTGTTGGAAATCCAAAGAAACAATACGAACCTTGTACGGTTTTAGTTGTATAACCTGCTATGGAATGTGGTGGTAACCTGCTATTGAACATAGTAGTTATAGTAGGCATAGTGTGAAATGCCTATGTTGGCTAAGATTAATATTATACTTTCGAAATGTTTTCTGCACTATGCACTAATGATAATAATCCAATGATTTTGCGTAGTAAGCATGTTTGACTATCATAAGAAGAAATCTCCTCCAATTCTGCGTTTGCATTGTGTGTGTGGCAGGAGGTCTTATGGTAGTTTCATTTTCCAAAAGCATTGCGGATTTCAATGTTTAAAATTCTTTTGTGTTTGTTTAAAGATAAACTGCTTTTGTTTGCTCACACCAGTCCCATGACTGACCTGGAGTTTATTGTTCCCTTCCTAAACTCTGGGTGCCCACCATTTTCCACACGGGCAGTCTAGAGTTGGGGTTTTCAGATATTCAAGTTTAGTAGATTATCTGGAGCTAGTTCAGTTCTTGGAGTTCATGGACTGACGTTGCTTATCTTGGAGCATTCTATTGGAGACATTTTATCCACTGCTGGTGTTATCTATTTTCTTTCCGCTGTTTTTTTTCATGTATCATATCTCTGATGTATGTTGATATCTGTTGTATCATATTGTATCAGATTTTGTATCTGTCATTGTATTAATGTCATATATATTGATATATTCTTTTTCTTCCGCTGAATGAAATGACCATCTCTTTTTGTACCTTAATTTGTAAGGTTTTTTTTACATAGATATATATATATATATATATATATATGAGATATACATATACATATTTCTGAAGCCTAGAGTCATTTTTTTTCTATCAAACAACACATATCCAGGATCAAGATAATTAACCAATATAAATATATCAGTACATTCACAAAGACATGCACATACATGTGAGGATGTATATGCCTCTCTTGTTTGAATCAGAGTTCTGGAAAACAAGAGGATACTGGATTGATTGGATTTAATCAATCCACACATAGTTCAGTTCAAATATGCAATAAAAATTCCATTCATGCATGAATACCTATATATACATTTAAAATCCTGATTCTTTGCTAAATTCTCTAGGGAGTATAAATCCTAGAATCCAGATAATTGTAATATGATTGTCTATAAATTAATGGTTTGGTGCTTGTGTTCTGAAAATGATAGGAGTGTTTATCATTATCCATGTTTGATTTTTTTTCTTATAAAATCTATCTAGAATACAGGCTCTTTTCTAGAATAGTTTAAAGTGATCTAACACATTCAAAAACTTGGTTCTTTGATGTCAGTATGTTTTAAATTAAATGAAGTGCATGCTTGAGTGGGTTTCCTGTAACCATGGGTGTCAATCACATGGTTCAACCAGACTCTTTGTTCTGGTGTAACCCATTTGGTCTTAAAGATGTATATGATAAAAACCTGAGTGAAATGGACTTCAGATTCATGTAAAAATACAAAGGAAAAAGGTGTGTTAATATCTGTACAAAACATGCTTATGTGTGTATATAACTACAACTATTTTGGATCTGGCTTACAACTCCCATATTACAGATTCTTCCTTTATTTAAAAATAAGGCATGAAACAATTGTATAAAACAAGTTGAATTATGGAAACATTACAGTTATATAAAAACATTCTCCCTTTGCTTATTATCTTTTGTATACCTATGCCATAGTAGAAAAATAAAACCATTTAATTTTTCTGAGAATCAACTATCCAAATTTCCCAAAACTTAAATCCTTTTTAAAGACTCAAGATTGTCTAATACATTTATAAAATGTAATCATTCAATTTTAACATAGTGTTCTTGCTAAATCCACTTACAAGATTTTGATTAACTTCTTTAACATACCAGATATTAACTAGATTTATAGATTCCAGATACAAGTCAATTTCTTAACAAAATACTTAGCAAAATATCCATCCAATATTCAACACTTAATACAAGTAGCAATTTAAATTATCAATACATGCAGATTTCATCATTTAAGCTCTTATCTAACTAAGTTTAGCATGCTATAATCTTCTTCTCAAAGCCTTGCTCCTACTCCTACTTAGTTGCTGCAGTCCCTGAAATTGCATTTGGAGCTTCCCCATTTTAAATGAGACACCCCATATGCCATTAGCACACTAGGGTTAGACATATGTCTGGTATGAGAAAATCCACTAAAACAATTTGTAAATCAAATTACAGTTAAAACATGAATATATTTATATAACTCTGCCTTTTGCAAACAAGAAATTCATGTGTGCATATTCTGTGTCAGTGTGCAGGTGCACACTTAAATCTGCCTTTCCAGAAACTTCAAGAAAACATGGTACATTCATACATTCATATAATTCATTCATGAATCAAATAAACACCCATACAAACAAGGAAATCACCCAAAATGAATTAAATCATTTATTCACTGTCCAGATTTCATTCCAGAAAAACTCTAGTTCCTCTTTATATCAAATTCTCTTACCTTGATATATTTATCTATCTTGGTCTCATCTGCAATTAATTGAATCAATGGACACACTGTAATGAACTAATTCACTCCATTACACAAAGATCTCAGGACTTAAACAAGCCATGTGTTAACTTGTATTACTCAAGAAAACAAGTCATTCCTGCAGTGTTCTTGACCCCAATTTCCTAATCAGGTTTAAGTTAATAATAACTCTTTTGATTTTTCATGACTAAACCATTCAGTGATCCATTTCACTAACTAAAACATCCATATCATGTCATCTCATATTATTCATAACCAAACAGAGACAAACAGGCAAACAACCATTGGTGACTAAATAAATAAGATTCTGTATGTATATATATTCTGGTATTTTAAAAGGGGTATAGGCAACTAACATTGGCTTATGGCTTTTTGAGAGAGTTTTTCCTCTTGCAAACATTTGTGCTTGAGTTAAACTCAGAATGACCAAGTCTCACTGAATCACAAAATTTGTTTGCTATGAATTTTTTTTATATTTTCATTGAATCAGGAGCATCAGCACATAGGCAACCCTATTGCACCCCTAATTCCTTTTTGTCTCAAGCCTCAGCACTTATACATGAGTATATTGCAGCTCAACATTGTTTACATCTTTCTGGGTTGAGCCAAAACCAATACTACTTGCCTATTTTCAACATTTTATTTTCTGGGTATTTGTTTATGTTCCTAAACATTAACATATCAATGATCTGGGTTTATAAAATATATATGTATACTAATAATACTTAAAACTTTCATATAATTAAACAAATTGAACAACCAAAGATAATCAAAACATTTTCAGTTCTAAAATCACAGATAAGCATTCACATATGAAAATACATTTTCAAGAAAATTACTTATAACTGGCTGCCTACATTAGGACTTATTGCCTTGGATTTTGAGTGAGTTTTCTCACCTAGCTCCTTTCACTTCCTAATTGACTGGTAAGCCTCTGCCTTCAAATCTGTTCTTCCCTTGTATTATATTTATATAATATCTATATATATTTTTCTCAAGAGCTATCCGGGAAGAAGAAGGTTTCTCCTCTCACTGCCTATTTATGCAGGGTTTTTCTTAGGGTTTAAGGCACTAGCTAAAGACATTTTTGCCCATAAAAAATTATGCCATTTGCATTTAGTTTTTAAACCCAAAGTCTTACCCTCCCCGGCTTGAGTTTGTGAAGAGAAAGTGGTTATATCTTTTTGGTTAATTTCAGAAATTTGCTTTTCCAGAAAATACTTTTCCCTTTTGTCCACTATCATGCTATAAGTGTGACTTGATTTTATTATTTATCAAATACTTTTCCTAAATCTGCCCATACCAAGCATTTCTCTGATTTATCTTATTTTTTTCTATTTTTAGCTTTCATGTAAATAGTATGTACTTCCTTCATTTTATTTATAGGAGGATTACTCCTTTTTCTTTCTGCCTATAATTAAAATATGTTTATATATTTTATTTTTCTGATTTGAACTCTAGTACCTTATTAACATATACATATATATATATATATATATATATATATAAATCTTACTGAATTAATTAGTATACTCATCTGTATATATTTATACATTATTTTCTACTGACACACACATGTACATGTACACTCAAAAATACTCAGTAGCATCCATATATATATATATATATATATATATATATATATTTACTTATGCATATAGCTTTTAAGGATTTAATCTATATATATATATATATATTTCCATACACATCAACATGTATTTATTCTTAGAGTTCAGGAATTTAGCTTTAGTTCATGTGCATTTCCTGTGCACACATGTACACACATACAGATACACTATCAAGCTATATCAATTCCCTTTTAAAATTTATTTTAAAATTATTTTAAACTTATTTATATTTTTCAGAATAAATTCCTAAAACCTTGGGTCATTACATACACCCCTCCTTTTAGAAATTGTGTCCCACAATTTTCCTAAGCTTAAAATAGATTTTAAACTTAATTCAGAGAACAAGTACATTCTCAACCAAATAGATTTTTAGTTCTATCATAATAACTAAAAATGTACACCTAAAAAGGAAAACAAATTTAAAATCAGAATTACCTTTAATCTGAAAATAGCTTAGGATAATTCATCCTAACTTTGTCTTCTAATTCCCATGTGCAATCACTAGGATCAAGACTCCACTGTATCTTCACAAGTTTCAGAGATTTATTCCTCAACTTCTTCACATCTTTTGCCAAAATTCCCACTGGATCCTTTTCATAAATCAAATTAGGATTTATCTGCACTTGGGTTGGGGTCTCAAGAATTTCTGCCTTGTCATGAACCCATCTTCTCAATTGTGATATATGAAAAACATCATGCATCCCTTGCATGTTTTCTGGTAATTCCAGCTTGTATGCCAAGGAACCAATTCTTTCTAGAATTTTGTATGGCCCAATATATCTTGGGGTTAACTTTCCTTGTTTCCCAAACCTCAATACATTTTTCATAGGTGATATTTTGATGAAAACAAAATTTCCTACTTCATATTCCACCTGCTTCCTTTTCATGTCTGCAAATTTCTTTTGCCTATCTTGAGCTGCTGCCATTCTTCTCCTTACCAACTCAATTTTCTCTTTAGTTTCTTGTATGTACTCAGGCCCTAAAATAGCTCTTTCCCCTGCTTCTACCCAACATACAGGTGACAAGCATGGCTTGCCATATAAGGCTTCAAATGGAGCCATTCCTATGGTGCTTTGATAGCTGTTATTGTATGTAAATTCAGCTAAATGGAGATAGTCTTCCCAGTTGCCTCCAAAATCCAGTGCACATGCCCTTAACAAGTCCTCTAGAACCTTGTTCACCACCTCAGTCTGCCCATCTGTTTGTGGATGGTAGGCAGTGCTTAAGCACAATTCACTTCCCATGGCTTCTTGAAAATTTCTCCAGAATCTTGAGGTGAAGATGGTATCCCTATCACTCACAATGGTTTTGGGAATGCCATGCAATCTTACCACCTCTTTCACAAATACTTGTGCTAACTTTGGTGCATTCCTTTCTTATTTGATTGGGATGAAATGTGCCACTTTAGTTAGCCTATCAACTATTACCCATATGCTTGTGTTTCCTCTTTTAGATCTAGGCAGTCCATCTATGAAATCCATAGATATATCTTCCCACTTCCATTGTGGTATGCTAAGAGGTTGCAATAACCCTGATGGTTTTTGTGTTTCAGCCTTGACTTGTTGGCAAGTCATACACTTTGCAATATATTTGGCTACATCAGATTTCATTCCCTTCCACCAGAAATCTCTTTTTAAGTTTTGATACATCTTTGTACTGCCTGGGTGTATGGAGTATTTACTTCTATGATATTCATTCAATATTTCCTCCTTCAACTCCATGTTCTCTGGCACACATATTCTATTCCGGTTTCTCAAATAACCATTTTTATCAATATGGTCATTTATCACTTCCCCCCCTTTAATATGAGAATTTTCTTCTCCAATAAGTTTGTGTCTTGTTCTTGCATTTTGCTCACCTTAAAAGTTAGTTCAGGTTGAAATGTTATCAAACTCAACTTCCCTCTATTTTCCTGTGCACCATGCACATGTACATCCATGTGCACACAGTCATTCTCCCCAATTTCTAACTCAGCAAGCAAAGACAAGTCTTTAAATTCTTCTATCATCATCATAGCTAATTTAGCATGTTGTCTACTTAGAGCATCAGCAACTTTGTTTGCTTTACCTGGTGTATAGAGTATGTCCAAGTCATAAGCAGCTAAGAACTCTACCCATCTATGTTGCCTCATGTTTAAATCTTTTTGTGAAAATAAATACTTTAAAGACTTGTGGTCAGTGTAAAGTTCAAACTTAGTGCCTAACAAATAATGTGTCCAAAGTTTCAAAACATAGATCACAGCTGCTAATTCAAGATCATGTGTGGCATACCTTACTTCATGGGGTTTAAGTTGTCTGGATGCATATGCAATGACTTGGCCTTGTTGCATCAACACTGCACCCAAGCCGAATCCACTAGCATCAGTATATACCACTAATTCTTCATTTCCCTGGGGTACTTTCAGAATTGGAGCATTCACCAATGCCTCCTTCAACTGTTCAAAAGATTTCTCACACTTCTCTGACCAGACAAAAGCTTGGTTCTTCCTGGTTAAGTTAGTAAGTGGTGTAGAAATTTTTGAAAAGTCTTTTATAAATCTCCTATAATATCCTGCCATCCCCATAAATGATCTCACCTCACTCACTGTGCTAAGCCTCTTCCATGCTTGAATGGCCACTATTTTATTGGGGTTTACAGAAATCCCTTTGGCAGAAATGACATGGCCAAGGAAATGTACTTCCTCTTTCCAAAATACACATTTTGAAAATTTTTCCTTTAAATCTTTTTCCCTTAATTTAGACAAAACCAGGTGCAAATGATTTTTATGTTCTTCCACTGTTTTGGAATAAATTAAAATGTCATCTATAAAAATCAGCACAAACTTGTCTAAATATTCTCTAAAAGTTCTATTCATTAAATCCACAAAGTATGATGGTGCATTAGTCAAACCAAATGACATAACTAGAAATTCATACAACCCATACCTAGTGTTAAAGGCACTGTACTTAACACTTGACTCCTCCACCTTCATTTGATGAAAACCAGATGCTAAATCTAGTCTAGAAAATACTCTTGCCCCTGCTAATTGATCAAAAAGATCATCTATTCTTGGCAATGGGTATTTATTTTTAATAGTTACTTTGTTTAATTCTCTATAATCTATACAGAGTCTTAAGGAACCATCTTGTTTCTTAACAAATACCACTGGTGCTCCCCAGCAAGAATTACTTGGTCTTATAAAACCCTTTTCTTCCAATTCTTCTAACTGTTTCTTTAATTCTTTTAGTTCATTTGGCCCCATTCTAGTTGGCTTTTTAATCACTGGACATGCTCCTGGAACTAGATTGATTTGAAACTCTACTGGTCTATGGTGTGGAACACCATTAACTTCCCCAAACACATCCAAGTATTCATTGACTATGGGAATTTCTTCAATGGTTAGTTCACTGAAATTTTTCTGAGTCAACTAAATGATATAGTTTTCCTTCCTTAGCTACTTCACATAAAACTGTGATTCTCTGGCCTCTAGAATTTTGCAATGATATGGTGGATGAGTCTAAATTAATTATGGCTTTAAATTGCCTTAACCAGTCTACCCCCAATATAACACCTATAGTTGGGTAATTCAAAACATATAAATTGGAAATAAAAATATTTCCTCCTATGTTTAATTCCACATCCACGCAAATCATATTTAAAACACTAGAACTCCCTAGTGGACTTTGTATATGCAATGGGGTTTCAACCAATATGCAATTTAGTTTTAGCATTTTAACTAGTTCATAAGAAATCAAAGAGTGAGTTGCCCCAGTATCATATACTACTACTATGGGTATGGTACAAATAAGTAATGTACCTTCCACTTGGCTATGGTTTTCAGCATTACTCTCCACTGTGGCTTTGCCTTTGCCTTCCAAATTTGCCAACTTTCCCTGCTGTTTATACTCAGGACAATTCCTCTTCATATGCCCCTCTTTCCCACATAGATAGCACTTGAAAGCTCCTCCTTTCAATTCTGGACACCTAGGCTTGATATGTCCTTCCTTTCCACATTGATGGCACACAATTTTCTTCTTGGTTTCCTTAGCTTCGACATCTCCAGTGCTTTTGTTACTGACCTCTTCCTTCTTCTTATCATAAGGGTGATATCTCCCCTTACCCTTCTTAGTGTTATTGTTCTTAACATTTCTGAACTTCTCCCTCTCCTTGTCATGCTGCTCTAACCTCAAAGCCAAGTCTATTACTTGATCAAATGTCCTGTAAGCATAAGGTAACATGGCTCTGCTAAGTCCTAGGTTCAAACCTTTAATGTACCTATCATTCTTGGATGCTTCATCTGCCACAAGCATTGCTCCATATGTGGAAAGTCCCTCAAACTTTTGAGTGTATTCAGTGACACTCAAAGTTCCTTGCCTAAGTCTAATAAATTTATCTAGTAAGGTGGTCTTGGCTGATGTTGGTACGAATCTTGCTTCCAACATCTCTTTGAATTGATTCCAAGTGATTTCATTCTCACCTCTCCCTGCAATGATTACTTCCTACCAGCTTAAACCTGCTCCTTTCAGCTGTCTTGAAGCCACTTGCCTCTTCCTTTGATCATCAAGCTGCATGTCATTGAAAATC
Organism: Allium fistulosum; assembly: GCA_030737815.1. Taxonomy (NCBI): domain Eukaryota; kingdom Viridiplantae; phylum Streptophyta; class Magnoliopsida; order Asparagales; family Amaryllidaceae; genus Allium; species Allium fistulosum. Next base: position 1,049,013,169 of record CM060903.1, read on the forward strand.
CTATCCAATGTTCTCAACCATGCTTGAATTTCCATAATACTTTCTGTCCCTTCAAAGCTTTTGCCTCCTAAATGAGTATAAGTCTTGAGTAATTTGGAGAGCTCTTCATGGGGATTTTCTTGCCTTTGTCCTGCCCCATCCCTAAATGCTCTCACCAAATCTTGCAGATTGACCATTGGTGGTGCATTGGAGGATCCAGCTCCCTGATTTGGTGGTCTTCCTACCATAGTTTTCTAATAATAATTATAATTAAAATAAAAACTCTTTTAAATAATAAATGTTTAAGATAAGATAGTTTTCAAAACTAGTTTACAAAAATATTTAGTTCGAAGAAAAATCTAAAATGTGACCGGAATTCATTTTTCGAATTTTCGACTTTTCGTTAGCTATAAGTTGTCGGAATGTTGTAAACTCTTTTGCATAAATATACACATATAAACATAAATAAGATAGCATATGTTAGTGTATAAGTATATAAATACACTTAAGTATAAATATGTTTAAAAGAATTTAAAAACAAAATAAAATAGAAAATGTCACATCATAAGCAAACATTTTGGCGACTCAAGTACAATTCGTGTTTTATGGATGTTGGATAAAGGTACATGGAGTGGGAACTTGATATTTTTGAAATTTAAGGGGAGAGAGACATGGGAGTGAGGTGGTATTCGATTTGTTGAGGGTAGGGGACAAGGGCATTTAGGTAATTCAAATTTTTACTTGCTTATAAATAGCCTTTCATCTCTCTAAATTTTCCTCTTCTTCCACCTATAAGATCTCTCTCATATCTTGTGCAAATGAAGTTATTCTTTTTTTTATACCATGTAAAACTCCAGTGACTACAATTTTTATGTTGATTACTTCTTCAAATTTTAAGCATAGCTATGTCAAAATATCAATTGTTTACAGAGTATTTTTGGACCCAAACTTTCTAGTCTGAAAATGATCCTTCTTCTTTTGACCATATCATCTTCAAAACTAATCGAAATTGAGTGATAATTTCTTGAAATTGTAGAGAAAAGAATTTTTTAAACTTTTCTCTTTACCACCTTTTAAAAATCCAAGAGAAAATGGTCCAAAAACCAGTTGTAAAACGATCCTTTATGGGTTTATTTTTGAGAATTCGATGATTATCCAAAGTCACTCCACCTTACCAAAACAAGTTTCACTTCCTTCTTCTTTCAAGGCCAAGCCTAACTAGTGCATTAAGGGTTGAAGATTGCATCTTTTGCTTAGGAATGGAAGTGCTAGGTCATAACCTAAGTTAGCGAGGGTTTGGATAGCTTTCGATGAGTAAAACTACACCTTCTTAAACCAAGTTTATACTATGTTAATGTTCACGTTAATAGCCTATGAATGCTTGTTGTATATATGAAGTGATGGTTTGGTTATTTGTTTGTTTCATGCTTTGAAAAGTTTTATATTTGAATGTTAGTAAGCATGTGGTTAGCTATATGAAATGTTGGTAGTTAAAGTTAATATAATTGTTATTAAATACTTAATATATGTTTTTATCATCATTATTTACCTTGTATTGTGCTTAAACCAATGCTAAGTGATGTTTGGTTGTATGGGTAATGTCCTAAGTTTGTTTGTTGAACTGTCCGTATAGCGATAGTCATTATATCGGCACTTTCGAAAAATCACCTTTTATTGAAACTGTTTGGTTTCATTATCGTGCTTGGAATTATTTTACAAGTTAAGCAAGCTTTTGATTCATGATGTTTTTTAAAAAATTAATTATTTTAATAATGTTAATTAAGTAATTAATTACTTAGCTAATTAATTACTTAATTAATTAATTGCTTAATTAATAGGAATTAAGGTTAACTAATCACTTAGTTAATGATGTGTTTTAAATTAACTAATTACCTGTTTATGATTGTTTGAATTAATTAATCATTTTATTCAATGATGTTTAAATTTAATTAATCATTTTATATAATGACATTTAAGGATAATTAGTCATTCAATAATGATGAATTAAAGTTAATCAATCAATTTGCTAATGACGCTCTTAAATTAATAAATCTTTTTAATAAATGATTTTTAAAATTTATCAACCAGTTTTAACTCTGATTAATATTTCCTTTTTTGATGTTTATAATTAATAATAAATCATTTTTAAACAATGAGAATTAATTAATTAATTAATTTAATTAACTATATTTAAATTTATTAATTAATTGAATTAACGATGTTTTAAAGTTGATTTATCCTTTTTAATTAAAGGTTATTGGAGTTAATTAATCAACTTAATTTATGAAGTTTCAAAGTGAATTTATCAAAGTAACAAGAATGTTTTGACTTTGTTATTCATTTTAAATAATGATAATTGATTTTTTATTAATTTAATTAATTACATTTTACTCTAATTGAATTAATAAGGTTTAAAATTGGTTTACCCTTTTTATTATTTAAAGACATTTGAAGTTCAAAAATCAAATTGTGTGATGAAGTCTAAAGTTAATTTCCAATGTCATAAGGATATTTTAAGTTATTAAATCCTTTTCAAATTGATGTTTTGAAATTAGTAAACTGTTTTAACAAAGTGTTTTAAAGCTAATACTTGTAATGTGAGGCTAAGCATGATTCAGATTTTTAAAAGGAAAGGTTTGATTCGTTTATGGAAATGAATATTCCGTAAAGCGATTCACCTATATGAGAACGATTTATTTGTATATTTAGCACTAAACGTCGAAGAAGTAGACTTGTCGCTATTTCGAAAGTTAAGAATAATCGTGAGACTTGACTTTGAGGTAACACTACGTTGACTTATCCGGTATTATTGTTAACCAAAAAATAGTACAAGTTGGAATTCGATGAGTGGGGATAAGTATACAAGGCTTAATTTCCATATACGGTTGTTTTATATAACTTTAATAGTTGGTTTCTATCGGTTACTTCAACTTCTTTATTATCATCATTCTAGGACGATATGTTGCTCCATTAAGCTTTGATATCCTTTGTCGGAAATGACTAAAACCAAAAAGCAAGTGGGGCCAAATTATATGGGGTTGCTCCCATTAAGTATTCTTACATCCACTCCAGGTTGGATTTGGTTTTGCACATTGAGATGTGAAATACTCGGATACTCAGTAGTAGTTGGTGGGGTCCGGCTTGGAGGTTTCCAAAAGCCATCGGAGCTCTCAAGTATATTTCTAGAGGTATACTTTCGGTAAGAAGGGCACACCCTCCTAGTCGTTGTTGGAGATTTTCCTTATTGATTCGAACCTTTGAATCTATTTTCTTTAATTACAATGGGATGAGTCAACCGCTCTTCGCGGTATTCAATTATTCGTTTTGTCCATTCTATCAAGTTTGGACTGTTATCTTGTTTAGTCCGTTATATCGAGTTTGGATTGTTGTCTTGTTTTATCCATTCTATCCAGTTTGGATTTTTATTCAGTCTATTTCCATTCTTTCAAGTCTGAATGTTATACTAATTATGCCCGTCATCTATGTTTGGATTTGTTCCCCATTGTTCATTTCCAGTTTTGTTATGTTTTGTTGTTATTTATGTGGGAGAATAACCGTTCCGTGTTAGCGGTTTGGTCTCACATATTAATGTTTAAATACACCTCATTTGTTTCATTGTTTTACTCATACCCGACATTTTATCTAACTCGAGTTGTTAATTTTTCCTAAACTCTCAGGTACTCAATTATATTTGAGTAGTCCGAGCATAGAAGGTTTTTCTTTGGAGCTCTTCGAAGACGACAGATGAGCAGGAGGCTCCTTAGTTATCTAGTATTTATTTCCACTTATGATTATGTAGGTGTATTTTGAAAAGTTAGAATGTATAACTATCAATCTGTTAGATTAGTATTTTAATTAACTCTGATAACTCCTTATAAGGAGTTACCTTTTGTACTATATCATTTTATATTATATGTAACCATTCCGATGTGAGATTTATCTATTCTGCCTTGTTTTGTTTTTTATTTTACCCTAAGGCAACTCATCTTTCAGACACTTGGGTAACGACACATAAATACTATGGAGGTATTAAGCGTCATTCCTATGGGTCAGTAAGGTGGGTCGTCATAGAAATGAAGTTTTATTTATAAAGAGTTTATTGAGTAAAAATGAGTTTTACTAATTAAAGAGTTTTTTAGTTAATAAAGGAAGATTAATTAAAAAGGGGACTTGAAGTCATTTATATGACTTGATCATGCTTATTCTATCAATCATGTTTTATGTGTTACTTGCTTATGGATAATGTACGAGACTTAGTTTCCCTTATGTAATCATTCTTAGTTTTGTTGAAATTGACCAAAATATAACTCTAGAAATCTCTAGAAGAAACATGAGAATTATATGGTATAGTTATCTTCGGTGATGCTATACTATATTTATAAACTTATTTTTCACTACAAAGACAAATGATAAGGAAATCCCTTTGCTTAAACGGTTAGGAGGCGATCTCCGCTCTTATGTATTGTCTGTTTTTTTCCCATAGAACCAGAGTTGAGTTCACCAAAATCGATCGATTATTTTGGAGTACCTGATAAGCGGGGGAGTGTACTTATATGAGATGACTTGAAACTGTAACCATTCTAAAAGCATAACGTGTTCTATGCTCTGGAAGAGGTTTGTGATCTTGGTACTAGATCAGCCCGCAGCGGAAGTTATGGGTGAATTTCAAATTTTTTACCCTATTGGATCTTTATTGGTCCTATGAAGTCTTATTAATTTAGAACATTTTTAAATTTAATTTAAATAAAACCATGTATTTCGTTTAAATTTATATATTGTTGATAGAAATTTATTCAATTTATTTTCAATTTAGGTACAAGTATACATATGTATCACATACATATGTATATGTGTGTGCATGTGTAACATGATATATCGTACAAGGTATAATATGTCTGTATGTAGATATTGGGATTTACATCGCAATGGACACGTTTGCTCAACCTATATGTATTGTATGTTGTCCAAACATGTGTATATGTTTAAAATTATTAAACGTGTATATAAATATTCAAGTAATATATATATATATATATTATTAGAAAATATTATATAAATAAACACACACACACACACATATATATATATGTAAAATATTATAGTATAAAAATAAACATATATAAATATATAATTTTCAATTAATTTTTTTAAATATACATACGTATATCTAAATATATTGAAGTAACATAGTTATATGTATAAATAAATATATCTATAAATATAATTATTAGCTGTAAATATGATTTAGAATATTTTATATAATTATAAAATAATAATAATTTTTAATATTTTCATTCCAGATCAAATACGCAACAATTCTAAATTTAAATATAATTTTATTATATTAATATATATATATATATATATTAAGAACTAATTAGTCAATCAACAATAAATAAAAGATAGAACATATATACCTAACAAATATTTTTGATTTTAAAATTTTAGAAAATCAGTAATACTATTAAATAGCATAAGAAAAATTTTCGAATTTTTCTAAGTCAAAATAATATATTTTTTATTAAAATAAATTATTTTTTATGAATTAAAAATAATTTTTTTGAAATATTAAAGATGGTTTAAAAAAATTAATTTTTTTGCACCAAGAGCTTATGAGATGTCATATTAATTTTAAAAAATATTAAAAAGAATTTTCAAAGGATAATTTATTTTATATGACATTATTAAGTCGTATAATGATTAAATAATAATAAAAAATATTCAATAATTACTAAAAAATTATTTTCTATTACTAAAAATTACTTTTAATAAAAATGTGCATTTTAAAAATATTATATTAATTATTTAGGTGATGTAGTTGTATATTTAATATAATTCATATAAGTAAATTAATTAATATATTAATCTATGTGTATGTGTGTGTATTAATAAAATAATAATTAAAAATAATAATTTTGGCTATGTCAATCAGATCCTTATTGAAAAATTATATTTTTATTTTATTTTATAGACATATACACATAGCCAATTAATATGTGACGCCAACAATACCTATAGGAATCTCACATAATTAACAATATAGTAATAGCAATATATATATATATACATGAATAATTTACATTCATACAGAGGTAATACATCATACATATAAACTAAATACTTACCTAGAACTAATGCCCTTAAGTCAATGTTGCAATGATGAGTTCTCCTCCCCTAGAAAACTTCTTGATTCGTCATATTGCTAGTCCTTTAACACAGACCCTTTGGTATCAAATAACTTTTGATTTGAATTGAGTTTTGATGGAGTAAATAGAGAAGAAAATTTTGACCATAAAATGATAAAGGAGGCAACAAAAAGTTCTATACGCATTAGGGTTAGTAGTCCTTTTATAGTGGAAGGAATAGAGAGAAAGGTGGATCATATATCTTACACTTTCTCCCCAAATCTGATCCATCCATCTATAATAAACCTAGCCCATTTTTTAGCCTCCCCTTACATCCTTTTTGGTTGCAATTTCCAGCCCATTTCATGGGCTTTGACCCATTTTAAGCATTAATTAAATCTAATTAACTGCTTATCGATATCGCATATCGGTCGATATATTTACAACTATTATAAATATACAATAATATTTATTCCTCAAATCATATTAAAATTTCTAATTAATATTTAATAAATATTAATTAATTTAATTAATTAAAATATAACAATTATAATTAAATCATTTGGTCTAAAAAGAATTCATCATTTGGGTTGTGTGACTCTCGGATGTAATTCGGTCAGCGATTAACATCGAATTATTCAAATTTTAACGTTTAGACATCACTTAGCAGGTTGTGTGATATTTTTCCCAAATTTATTGCTTACTTAATTTTGATAAAATTCAGTTTCACTTTATTAAGCATTACCTAGTTGTGACGTTTATTTATACCAATTCGCTTCGTCAAAACTATAACACTTCGGACTTACGAAATTTGGTAATGGTTGCTATTCCAATATCATCCACATTCAACTCTATAGTCCAAACGTAAAGTCCTTGGTTCAATAATAACAATTATTATTAACCAAAATACTCTGGCCATAGACTTTGACTTTGAGTTGACTTGAGTTGACCATGATACTAACCCCATATAACCGAGGAGACAAATCCTCTCTTGAATAGTGCTTCACTTCCAACACTTCCACTCAACCCAACTATAGTCACTCGATGGAACGCCATGCCTTATTTTGACTATAGTGAAAGAGGAGCTTTCATATTGAAGATCCACATATTCTCAAGTCGAGAGAACTGTGTAAATCAATCACATTGATATTTTTCTATTTGACCTTAGTTATATTAACCAACAGAAAACTATCGAGTGAGTCATTCCATATTTATCCAATAACTATCAGTACATAACCCCTTAGTTCCTCCAATAGTCAGGAGTAATACACTGCCCAATATTTGGAGAGCGTTATGTACTCCAATCTTAGCGAATACATCGATATCCAGTCTCGATGCATCTTGACTAGGAACATTTAAAATGGTATTTTTTTCATTGTGATAATTTACTCACGGTTACAAAACTTTGTAACTACTATCACATAAACAAACCATTTATGGATTTTCTATTAAATATACTTTTAATTAAATTATTTAATATAACACATTATATCAAGTATATAATAGAAAGAAAAAAACCTTATATTTTGAAAAAGATTGATTATCAAGTTAGATATATGTAACAAATTACATATTGCCCTAGGGCATATTCCGAACTCGATTAATCTCACACTTGCACTTGGAATCAATTATGGAATCTTATTCCAACCTCTCCAATAGGTTTCCTTAAAACCAACTGGTTAAATTCTTTAGCGAATGTGTATGTTACTATGTTTTAATCATCCGCTTTGTCGATTAACAATCTCCGACGCTGATAAACTACCTTTATCGTGGGGAACAATTTAGAGTATGTCCCTTGACTTCTGTTAGCTCTAAGTTCTATTATGAACTATGCCATGACATTGTTATCGTATAACAATGTTATGGGATTCTCAACATTTGGAACCACCCATATCTTAGTTATAAATTTATGCATTTATATTTATACATTACTTTTATTGTGGCATTATTCAAGGCGATGTACTTAGCATTTTTCATTGAACCAACCACGATCTTTCATTTGGAACATTTCCAACTTAAAAATTCTTAATATGAATCTATTATTGACATAGTATACTCAATATCACTTATGAGAATTTGAGTTCGAACATTCCTTCATAAGGTGTTCACCGTTTCTATAACAATTATCTAGTATTTCATAAGTTCATGAGAACACCTCAAAAAAACATTTAGTGATATCAATTTGGATTTTATATTTGCTTCATGTATCAAAAACATAAACAAATCATGATATCATAGACAATATAACATGTATGATAATTCCTATTGCCAATGCTTAAGGAAATCATCTCACATGTTCCGTACTAAACATTTAATAAGGTGTCTTTGCATATCGATTTGGGGCATTCCCAATATCTTTTATACTCTCTATAAAAGACATCAATTACATATCCAACATCGAGTATTAAAACAACTAAGGTTGATTTTAATACAAGTACATCGTTATAATCAACAGTGTGTTGTTTACTTATAGTTTAGAAATATCAATGTACCTTTTAACATTTTTTTATAAGCACACACTTCTCCTGCACTTTGATTGGTAATCAAACTATTTGATATGTCTATCAAAATACTTGTTCGATTTTAATGCTTGTCGAATAGTAGTTTTGTATCAGTTCTTGGATCATATCCAAACACTCACAAACCCGAATATCGCTCCCATTGACTTCGAGACACTTTGGTTGTTATGTGCAAACAGTCTATTCTAAATGAGTATATAGAATTTTCACATTTTAGCATATATGTACCAAATCACAAAGTCTTACAAAGTGATAATTTTGTGAGAAAATTCAAAATAACTTGATCATGTTGAATGATGAATCGGTTACACAGACTTCAACCTTTAAAATTTACGAGATTATTCTTATCAACGTTGCTCATTTAATTCCAACTGCATTGGTCTTGCGCGTAGAGACACAATCACGGCTGATGAATCACATCCCTTCAGTTATGACTACCAAAACCATATTTTGAAAACGTACATGGAATTCATTTTTGGATTTTCACATCATACCATATTATAGAGTCAAAACTCTTAATGGTTCAACTAAACAGCCAAGGATTGTATATTTTTGACATTGATAAGAAACTCACAGTTTCTCTTCAATGTGCGAGAATACTTATTAGAAACTCTAAAGTGATGTATTCATTTAGGTTAGTTAATTCCATTTCATTTCATTTCATGTAATCAGTTTTATTTTTGGATCGTATCCAATTCCATTTTACCACTAATAATTTTTCAAAGAAATTCTTTAACAATGAATTTGGTACTTCTTGAAACAACAATTGTTTCCCCGGAATAGGTATTCATAAACACTTTATGAATTGACTTTTATATAAAACTGATTTACCTTTTAGTTCAAAAAACTTATGTTTAGAACATAAATATGTCATCCAATGATAGACTTTCCCAAACTTCTTTTAGGAAGATTCATACAGGATCCTTTACGAACATTTATTATGTGCAGACTTTCGACTCGCACAACCTGCCAACTCCTTAACCTAGGATAAGTTGGGTTTTCTTATAAACCTTTTTCTTATATGATTTTGTAAACTATTATTCAGATGAAATAATATTAACTTTGTGCACCACTCTTAAGTACATGACTTTATAGAAAGAATTTAACTCAACTTTACTCACAATTAATCATACTTTGTCCAACAAAGTTCGACTACTTCTTATCGATACATCATTGTGCATCACATGGAGGAGTGATTTTCACCCATTCGATCAAATCAAATTATTTCTATATCATATTATTTTATTTACTTCTGTTTTATATTCTATGAGTTTACCATAGACATAATACATGTGTATCAAATACACATGTCTACCTTGGTGACAGCTCATCGGTGAATATAACAAAATATGTCGAAATATTTTGCTATTATTAGACTTGAGATTGCATACATCAATATGTATCAATCCGTAGAGTTGATCAACTCTTATGACGCTCCCACTAAATGGGTGCATAGCCCTTAATTGTTTGAGATATAATTAACTAGTATCATATGATTCATTATCATATAGTAAAAATTATTTCCTAAAACTACAGTTTAGTCTACAATTCCAAAATGATTGTAAATAATATTAGATACTTTTGTATTTTTCAATGCATTACTTTTGTTATAAAAACAAATATCATTTTATAGTTTTATTTCATAACTAATATTCATATTGAAATATAACTATATCTATTTTCAGTCAACAATAAAAATAATCATTATTTCATAAATAATGTTCGGTATAATTTACGAAAAAAGTTTTCGTAATTTGATGCAATCAACAACTGCTATATGGCATGCTCCCACTATTTCTGCCATTACTATAATAGCGTACTAAATTTGGAGATCCATTATTCACTTGACATAAATTATTTGTTTCATATACTGCAACTAGTTCACAACGGAGAGTTCTTTGATCAAAAATCTTGAACTCAAAGAAATAAATCCCATAGAAAACAATTTTCTATATGGAAAATACATTTTGGAATAGAAATCAGATTTCTCATTCCAATATTAAGTATCAATTATTATTATTATAGTTCTCATTTTCGATGTTTCTATGAACAGAAGTGTTATTCACTTTCTTCATCCCAACTTTACCTTAAATTACATCTACTCTTACACATTGTTTTCCTTACAAATAGTGAGACCATTCAAAAGAAAACCCTTACGACAGCATCATAACGAACTCTTTACAAAGATGCATTTGATCATTCTTAACATTTAAGGACATCAAATATGATGCACCTTACGTAAACTGATCAAAACGACATTTTAGTGATCGAATTCTAAGATTTTTCTTATAATTTTGGTTTTTTTACATTCAACACAATACAATCCTTTTGTAACCAATCAAATTGAATACTTGATCTGATAGTACCATCTATTGGCTTGTTTCGAATGAACTAACTTCATCGAAGTATCGACTATGAACTGTGACCATTCCCCATATAACACTTATATGCGATAGTATTTGGATCAAATATCCATAGTCTTGTATTGCTTTAGAGTTTGAAACTGATGCAGCGCAAACCTTATTTGGCCAAGGCATAAGTCGTCTACGACTTAAGGAGGCGGTGATGAGTCGTCCACGACTCATCTGGAAAACCAAAGGGGAAGGCATAAGTCGTCTACGACTTATGAAGCCATGTGAGGGGAAGCGGCGAGCTAACGAATTGACATTGAGTCGTCTACGACCTACCAGTTCAGATGGGAGGAAGTTACGACTTAAGGAGAGCATGAGTCGTTCGGTGTTGATGAGTCTTATACGAGTTAACGGTGCAGCTATAAGTCGTCCACGACTCAACTGGATGGAAGATATATGTCGTCTCCGACTTAAGGAAACAGGTATGAGTCGTCCACGACTCAACGAAGATGAGGAGGTAAGTCAACCACGAGTTATGGAAGAGGCTGCTATAAGTCGTCCACGACTTAAGAGAAGGGATGAGTCGCTGCCGAGTTAATCTGAGCCGTTGTTTCTTAAGTCGCTACTGGAGTATAAGTCGTATGGCGTCTGTTTGTAAATATGTTGAGTCGAAAGTTGATAAGTCGGCAACGACTTAAAAGATGTATTTTTCTATGTTGTATTTTCTGTTTGCTAAGTCGCTAGGCTTTCTTGTAATAAGTCGTGAGTCGTATGCTTTGTAAATAAGGAGTGTTGATTTGTTAAGTCGTTAAGTCGTGTACCTGGTTGTGACATTTGTATTGTAAGCTGATAAGTCGAATACAACTTATGATGAGTCGTAGGTCATAGATGATGAGTCGGAAACGACTTATGACTTAGGAAATTTTCTGGATTTGTGTTGTAGCCTATAAATAGGCAAGTGGTGTCATTTGTAAAGGTTGTTGAATATTGAATAAAATTCTCTTTTGTTAGCTTTGTTCTTTCAATTTCAATTGGTAGTCGAGTGTATCTCCTATCTCCACTTACGTCATTCGAGTGCGCTCGAATCATCGTTTGTTGAAGCCGATTCACGGAATCTTGTGCGCAAGATCAACGTTGAAGAATCGTAGATCTCTTTCCCGGTATCTTCGGATCAACGAGTCAGAGATAGCTAGAGTTCGGTATCTTCGGATCAACGAATTCAAGCATATCAGCATCCATCAATCCACAGATTGCTACTTTCATCGATTGAAGATCGTCTAGAATTATCCGCTGCGTCAGTTTGGTATCAGAGCTTGTTCTAGCCAATCATAGCTAGATCGAGACTTGGAGCCTATTCATTTGAAGTTTGAAGAGATTTGCCGAGCTTGAAGGGAAGGTTTGGGTTTGTGTTTATCACGGCCGAGAGGAAGAAGAGTCATCATTGTTCGAAGATTGTTTGATCGGATTTGCATTGGAGGCCGAAACTTTGTCCATCGTGTTCATCGCGATTTGCTACAACTGGAAAGTTTCGATCCGTTTCATTTTGGATCAAAATCCGGAAAGTGTTTGAATTTGAAGTGTTGAAGAATTTGTGAAGTTTTCAAGTATGCCGCCAAGAAGAGCTAATCGCCACCAAAACGTAGAAGCTTTGTATCGAAGAGAAGAAGCTGATGAGATGGAACAAAGAATCAATGAGAATTTTAGTGAAAAGCTTAACGAAGGAATTGGCCGGTTAGAGAGGCTTATGACGGAGATGAATCAAAATCGGAGAAGGGTTTCACCTGAATCTAATCATGGAGGTAGTAGAGTCTCGCCACATTCCAATCGAGACCGAAGTATTGAAAATGATCAGGGGCGTGGGAGGAACGTGAATGATCGTGAACGGAGGAACGTCGATAGAAGGGATGAAGGTGGACGACGCAATGGTAGTAGAGATGTTGGTGGTCAGAATCGACATCATTATGCATCTGATTTTGAAGAGGAGTATGATGGTGGTAGTGTTCAAGGAAGAGGTCAAGGAAGAAACTATTCTGAATATGATCACAAGTGGGAGTCGGGGATGAAGACAGAAATTCCTGAATTCAAAGGTGGTATGCAAGCAGAGGAGTTTCTAGATTGGGTGGCTAATGTTGAGGAGATTTTTGACTTCAAAGGAGTTCCAGAACATCGTAGAGTGAAGTTGGTTGCTACAAGGCTGAGGGGTAGAGCTTTGGCATGGTGGCAGCAGACCAAACTTACACGTGATCGGATGGGAAAGTCAAAAGTTGAATCTTGGGAGAAGATGAAGAAATTGATGAAAGCAACGTTCTTACCTTACAATTATCAATCTTTGATGTATCAACGTTTGCAAAACTTGAGGAAGGGCACAAAGACAGTTAATGACTATGCTGATGAATTTTACCAACTGATTGCGAGGAATGATATTATGGAAACAGAAGAGCAGCTGACATCTAGATTCATTGGGGGATTGAGAATGCAGATTCAGGATATGGTTAATATGTTCGATCCAAGATCTATGGCAGAAGCACATCAGAAAGCGTTGGCTTGGGAAAAACAAGGGAGACGAGGAAGTGGTGTGTTTACTAATTCTAACAATCAAGCGAAGGGTGTTGGAGGAAGTTCTAATGTTTCTAAACCTATCAGTAGACCAGTGGTGAAGGAGGTTGAGAAGACAAGGGTTAACAATGGCTTCAAATGTTACAATTGTCAGGAATTGGGTCATAAAAGCAGTGAGTGTCCAAAACCAAAAAAGAGAACCATGATTGTAGAGGTTGAAGATGAGGATGTTGATGAGGATTGTTCTAGTCCAGCTGAGGAGGATAAGCAAGATATTGCGTCAGGGGATGAAGGTTGTAACCTAATGCTGAGGAGATCGTGTTTAACACCGAAGCAGGAGGAAGCTAGTTGGTTGAGGAGTAATATCTTTCAGTCAACATGTACCATTCTGGGGAAGGTGTGTAAGTTTGTGATCGACGCAGGAAGCTGTGATAATATTATTTCAACCGAAGCTGTGACAAAGTTGAAATTGAAGACAGAGAAACATCCGAGTCCATACAAATTAGCATGGTTGAGAAAAGGAGGAGAAGTGAAAGTGGATAGACGAGTTCGTGTACCATTCTCTTTTGGGAAGAAATACAAAGACGAAATATGGTGTGATGTCGTAGAGATGGATGTTTGCCACTTATTATTGGGAAGACCATGGCAGTATGATCGAGCAGTACAACATGACGGTCGGACCAATAGCTACAGTTTTATGTTTAAAGGCACGAAGATTATCCTAGTTCCAAAGAAGAGACCACAAGGAGAAAGTAAGTCAGAAGAAATCGAAGAGCTGAAAACTTTATTATCTTTGAAGGAGTTTGTTAAGGAGGTTGAGGAAGAACCAGAAGTATTCTTGTTGATTGGACGAGAAAACAGTGAAGAGGTTGAAATTCCAGAAGAAGTTAAACCAGTTCTGAAAGAATTTGACGATGTATTTCCAGAGGAGTTACCAACGGAGTTGCCACCATTGAGAGATATACAACATCAGATAGATCTTGTTCCAGGTGCTGTGTTGCCACACAGACCACATTATCGAATGAGCCCGAAGGAACATGAAGAGTTGCGGAGGCAAGTAGAGGAATTGCTTGAGCAGGGACGTGTGCAGGAGAGTCTGAGTCCTTGTGCTGTACCAGCTTTATTGGTACCCAAGAAGGATGGGACATGGAGGATGTGCACTGACAGTCGAGCATTGAATAAGATTACCGTAAGATATAGATTTCCAATGCCGAGGTTGGATGACTTGTTAGATCAGATAAGCGGAGCTACTATCTTTTCTAAGATTGATTTGAAGAGCGGATATCATCAAATTCGTATCAGACCAGGAGATGAATGGAAGACAACATTCAAGACGAGGGAAGGATTGTATGAATGGCTGGTAATGCCGTTTGGTCTATCGAATGCACCAAGTACTTTCATGAGGGTGATGAATCAGATTTTTCGACCGTTCATTGGGAAATTTGTGGTAGTATATTTTGATGACATTCTGATTTACAGTGGGGGTCCAGAGGAACATTTGAATCATCTTAGAGAAGTGCTGATGGTATTGCGACAAGAACAATTCTATGCTGCAACGAAGAAATGTGTGTTCATGACGCATAGCGTGTTATTTCTGGGATATGTTGTTTCAGAGAAAGGGATACAGGTTGACCAAAGTAAAGTTGAAGCGATCAGAAATTGGCCGCAGCCCAAGACGATAACGGAAGTTCGCAGTTTTCATGGGTTGGCTTCATTCTATCGAAGGTTTATACCACACTTTAGTAGTGTGATGGCACCTGTTACAGATTGCATGAAAGGTAAACAGTTTGCATGGACAGAGGAAGCAGGGAGTGCTTTTGGGAAGATCAAGGAATTGCTGACGTCTGCACCAATCCTAGTGCTACCTGATTTTCAGTTGGTGTTTGAACTACATACTGATGCATCCAAGGTTGGGATTGGAGGGGTGTTGAGTCAGAAGGGGCGTCCTATTGCATATTTCAGTGAGAAGTTGTCAGGAGCGAAGATGCGATACAGTACATATGATGTGGAGTTTTATGCTGTTGTACAATCTATTAAACACTGGAGACACTATCTATTTCAGAAGGAGTTCGTTCTTTACACTGATCATGAAGCATTGAAGCATTTGCAAGGGCAAAACAAGATTTCAGCGAGACATGCATCGTGGATTGCATATCTGCAACAGTTTACTTTTGTTGTTAAACACAAGTCAGGGGTGACAAATCGTGTGGCTGATGCTTTGAGTAGGAGGAGTCATTTGTTGACTACACTGAAGGTTGAAGTGATGGGGTTTGAAATGTTGCCAGACTTATTTACTAATGATCCTTACTTTGCAAAATTTGTTGATAAAGTCAAGGAGGGAAAGACGGATGATTTCGTGATGGTAATGGTTTTCTGTTCAAAGGGAATCGATTGTGCATACCGGAGGGTAGTTTGAGAATGAAAATTATCAAGGAATTACATGAAGAAGGGCATGTTGGAAGAGACCGTACCTTACAGTTAATTTCACAATCCTACTTTTGGCCATCGATGAGGAAAGAAGTGGAAAGGTTTGTTGAGAGATGTCATATCTGTCAAGTTTCGAAAGGAACTGCGACTAATGCGGGTTTATATATGCCGTTGCCGGTACCAACTAAACCATGGGTTGATGTGAGTATGGACTTCGTGTTGGGATTACCGAGGACACAGCGTGGTAACGATTCCATATATGTGGTGGTGGACAGATTTTTGAAAATGGCACATTTTATTGCTTGTAAAAAGACGGCGGATGCTGTTCATGTTGCTCAGTTATTTTTCAGGGAGATCTATCGACTTCATGGATTGCCAGAATCTATTGTGTCGGATAGAGATACTCGGTTTCTGAGTCACTTTTGGTTGAGTTTGTGGAAAATGGTGGGAACGAAGCTGAAATTTAGTAGTGCTTATCACCCGCAAACGGATGGACAGACTGAGGTGGTTAACAGATCATTGGGAAACTTGTTGAGATGTCTTGTGCAAGATAATCTGAAGAGTTGGGACGTGAAGTTATGCCAGGCAGAGTTTGCCCATAATCATGCAGGGAATCGTAGTACTGGGTTCAGTCCATTCCAGATTGTTTATTCGAGCTTACCGAAGGGACCGTTGGATTTAACGGTAATGCCACAATCAAAGAAGACAGTTAAGAAAGCTGCTGATTTTGTTGAAGGATTGACGGAATGTCATAAACTCGTTCAAGAACGATTGGAGAAAGCAAATGAGAAATATAAACGAACTGCAGATTTGAAACGAAGAAATGTAGAGTTTATTGAAGGAGATTTGGTTTATGCAGTATTAACAAAAGATCGTTTTCCAGTGGGCGCATACAACAAGTTGAAAGCCAGGAAAATTGGTCCGGTGGAGGTTGTGAAGCGAATCAATGAAAATGCTTATAAACTGAAGCTGCCAGATGATGTGTATACATCTGACGTATTCAATGTTAAGCATCTCGTACCATATCATGGGGATGAGTTTGTTGGGGATGAAGAGTGTGCAAATTCGAGGTCGAATTTCTCTCAACCTGGGGAGGATGATGCAGCGCAAACCTTATTTGGCCAAGGCATAAGTCGTCTACGACTTAAGGAGGCGGTGATGAGTCGTCCACGACTCATCTGGAAAACCAAAGGGGAAGGCATAAGTCGTCTACGACTTATGAAGCCATGTGAGGGGAAGCGGCGAGCTAACGAATTGACATTGTGTTGTCTACGACCTACCAGTTTAGATGGGAGGAAGTTACGACTTAAGGAGAGCATGAGTCGTTCGGTGTTGATGAGTCGTATACGAGTTAACGGTGCAGCTATAAGTCGTCCACGACTCAACTGGATGGAAGATATATGTCATCTCCGACTTAAGGAAACAGGTATGAGTCGTCCACGACTCAACGAAGATGAGGAGGTAAGTCAACCACGAGTTATGGAAGAGGCTGCTATAAGTCGTCCACGACTTAAGAGAAGGGATGAGTCGCTGCCGAGTTAATCTGAGCCGTTGTTTCTTAAGTCGCTACTGGAGTATAAGTCGTATGGCGTCTGTTTGTAAATATGTTGAGTCGAATGGAGTTGATAAGTCGGCAACGACTTAAAAGATGTATTTTTCTATGTTGTATTTTCTGTTTGCTAAGTCGCTAGGCTTTCTTGTAATAAGTCGTGAGTCGTATGCTTTGTAAATAAGGAGTGTTGATTTGTTAAGTCGTTAAGTCGTGTACCTGGTTGTGACATTTGTATTGTAAGCTGATAAGTCGAATACAACTTATGATGAGTCGTAGGTCATAGATGATGAGTCGGAAACGACTTATGACTTAAGAAATTTTCTGGATTTGTGTTGTAGCCTATAAATAGGCAAGTGGTGTCATTTGTAAAGGTTGTTGAATATTGAATAAAATTCTCTTTTGTTTGCTTTGTGCTTTCAATTTCAATTGGTAGTCGAGTGTATCTCCTATCTCCACTTAAGTCATTCGAGTGCGCTCGAATCATCGTTTGTTGAAGCCGATTCACGGAATCTTGTGCGCAAGATCAACGTTGAAGAATCGTAGATCTCTTTCCCGGTATCTTCGGATCAACGAGTCAGAGATAGCTAGAGTTCGGTATCTTCGGATCAACGAATTCAAGCATATCAGCATCCATCAATCCACAGATTGCTACTTTCATCGATTGAAGATCGTCTAGAATTATCCACTGCGTCAGAAACTCATAGATTGCAATACATTGCCTCGACCAAATAAACGTGTTAGTGACCAAATTACGAATGTATTTAGTAGTTGTAAAATCAGGTGCTTGCATGGGCGTCGAAACATTAACATGCAATAAGCTTTTATTGGTAGGTATACGTTATATTTCTATTTGTTATTTTTTAATTCATTTGTATATCTTAATTGATAAACATTGTACCAATCATGTTAAATGCACAAGTTTATCATTATAGATTATTACAATATTAGAAAGGTTGAATGTTATCATTTCATTTTTCAAATAAGGCTCCTACTAGTATTTTATGTTTCACCAAACCCTAAGTAAAACATAGAAGCCTTTTGACTCACTAGTGAGTGTTAGGACTCGTATATCTTAGGATTCTGACCTTGAGGAAAACTCAACAAATCATACCCCGTATACGTTGAATTAATCTTTATCAGTTGTACCACAAACAACTCCTAACCCATGGTTTCTTGTCCTAATCCTGCCTTTACCCTAAGGAAAGCTCAATAAGTAAATTGAGATTATTCATTCGGACCTATTATTTCGCGCCGGCCTAAGTATAATGCACATACCTTAAGGAAAGCTCAACAAATATGTGCAGTTACCTTACCTCATATATACAATATATTAATAGTACTACACATTACATCCCTAGCTTGAGGAAAGCTCAATAATTAAAGAGTACGCAAGTAATCTATTAATATATAAATGATAAAGGAAAACTTTATATTAAAGATTCATAGTCTTCAATATATTATATCGAATGATATCGACTTATGGAATAATATATTTCTTATGAAATACCTTCATGATTCAAGTATTGGACACATCTGAAATCATGGTATACGTACATTTACGTATGGATTCAGTAAGTCTATTTAGGGTTTCTAGTATGTTCCACATTTAGTTTATACATTCTCACTATATAAGTTTTATTATTATATAACTTCTAAATTTCATACTGCTTATATAATAGTTTCATGTATAATATTATAAAAATTAAATATTATTTAATTAATTTTTAATTAATTAACATTTTAATTAATTTATGTTATTAGTATAACATTTATATTAAATATTTATTACATACTATAATCTTTATAGTATCACACATATATCATGTATATGTACATTCATTTAATTAATTAACCTTTAATTAATTTACTTAATTAACCATTAATTGATTTATAATTAACTTCTAATTAATTTATTTGATTAAAAAAATTTAGTAAAGTTATATTAATTTCAAAATTCAATTCATATACATACATGTATACTTATGTTATTTTAAACATTTTAAAATATCATAACGTATATCATAATATATAATACATGCATATATATTTTTATTAATTAACTTATTTCATTAATTGATTTATTTTATTAATCAAATTAATAAATTTTAAAATTTTCGAAATTAATATTTATATTTTCAAACATTTTGAAAATTCTACTATATTAAAACTATTATAATATATTTAGATCTTATTTTATATTTAACTTTAAATTTAAACTCTTATATTTGAATTTTCAAACAATTCTAAAAATTTATATTATAACATTTATAATATTTTTCTTATTTTAAATTTATAACATTTATTTTTAATATCAAAACAATTTTGAAATTAGCCCAAGGCGCAGTTCAAATTAGGCCTTATCTATTAGGGACAACCTTTGAGCTATAACTTAATAGTTAACCCTAATATGGCTAATTTAGACCGCATAGGCTATTGGGCTTTGATACCATTGTTGGAACTATGCTAGCCCGCAGTGGAAGTTATGGGCATATTTCAAAAAAAATTATCCTATTGGATCTTTATTGGGCCTACGAAGTCTAATTCATTTAGAACATTTCTAAACTTTTTTTGGCAAGGCCGAACATTTCTAAATTTAATTCAAATTAAATCATATATTTCATTTAAATTTATAAATTGTTGATAGAAAGTTATTCAATTTATGTACAAGTATACATATGTATATGTGTGTGCATGTGTAACATGATATACCGTGCAAGGTATAACATGCTCATATATAGATATTAGGATTTACAACGCAATAGACACGTTGGCTCATCCTATACGTGTTGTATGTTATCCAAATATGTGTATATGTTTATAATTATTTTATGTGTATATAAATATTCAAGTAATATATATATATATATTATAAAATATTATATAAATAAATATATACGTATATATGTAAAATATCATAGTATAAAAATTAATATATATATATAATGTATAATTAATTTTTTTAAATATACATACATAGATCTAAATGTATTAAAGTTACATAATTATATATATAATTATTAATTCTAAATATCATCTAGAATATTTTATGTAATTATAAAATTTTAAAATAATGATATTTTTTTTATTTTCATTCGAGATTGAATACACAACAATTCAAAATTTAAATATAATTCTATTATATTAATATATATATATTTTAAGAATTGATAAGTTAAACAACAATAAATAAAAGATTTAAAATATATACATAACAAATATTTCTAATTTTAAAATTTCAAAAAATCAATAATACTATTAAATACCCTAAGAAAGTTTTCGGATTATTCTAAATCAAAATAATATTTTTTATTAGTTAGAGTTCTTTTCGATCGAATTAAAAATAATTTTTGAAAATATTAAAATGATTTAAAAATTCTAGTTTTCTGACCAAGTGCTTATGAGATATTATATTAATTTTATAAAATATAAAAAAAATTCAAAACATAATTTATTTTATATGAATTTATTAATTCTTATAATGATTAAATAATTACCAAAAAATCATTTTCATTTACTAAAAATTATTTTGAATATAAATGTACATTTTAAAAATATTAGACCAATTATTTATTGATATAGTTATATAGTTTAATACAAGTCATATAAATAAGTTAAGTAATATATTAATCAATGTATATGAATATATTAATTAATAAAATAAAAATAATTAAAAATAATAATTTTAGCCGTGTGTAAAAGATCCTTATAGAAAAAATTTATTTTTATTTTATTTTATAAACATATATACAAAACAAATCAATATGTGAAAACAACAATATCTATAGGAATATCACCTAATTAACAATAAGTAATAGCAATATATGTATATACATGAACAATTTACGTTTATACAAAGGTAATACACAATATATATAAACTAAACACTTGCCTAAAACAATGCCCTCAAGTCCACCTTACAATGATGAGTTCTCCTTAATAAACTTCTTGATTCGTCAGATTGCTAGTCCCTGAACCGCAAAACCTTTGCTATCAAATAGCTTTTGATTTGAATTGATTTGGTTTGAATATTGATGGAGTATATAGAGAGATAAATTTTGACCATAAAATGATAGTGGAGGCAATAAATAGTTCTTTATGCATTAGGGTTAGGAGTCCTTTTATAGTGGAAGGAATATAGAGAAAGGTGGACCATATCGCTTACCCTTTCTCCCTAAATCTAAGCCATCCATCTAAAACACCCCTAACCCATTTTTTAGCCTCCCCTCGCATCCTTTTTGGTTGAAATTTGCAGCCCCTTTCATAGGCTTTAAACCCATTTTAAGCCTCAAAAATATTATTTATTAAATCTAATTTAATTGCTTATCGATATCGCATATCGATCGATATATTTTTAACTATTATAAATATACAATAATATTTATTCCTTATATCATATTCAAATTTCATAATTAATATTTCATTAATATTAATTAATTTACGACAATTATAAACTAATTAAATCATTTATTCTAAAGAGAATTCATCATTTCGTTTATGTGACTCTCGAGTGTAAATTCGGTTAGTGATTGATATCGAACTATTCAAATGTTAACGTTCACACATCACTTAGTAGGTGGTGTGACAATTTGGCCAAATTTATCGCTTACTTAGTTTCGATAAAACCCAATTTCACTTTATTAAGCATTACTCGGTTCTGACATTTACTTACACTAATTCTCTTCTTCAAAACTATATCATTTTGGACTTATGAAATTTGGTAATGGTCAAAATTCCAATATCGGTTATACTCAACTCCATAGTCCAAAAATAAAGTCCTTGGTTCAATAATAACAATTATTATTAACCAAAATGCTCTGGCCAGCTACTTTGACATTGAGTTGACCGTGATACTAACCCTATATTACCGAGGAGACAAATAATGGATACATCGATATCCTATCTCGAGGCATCTTGACTTAGAACATTTAAAATGGTATATTTGTTTTCACTATGATAAATTACTCGCGGTTACAACACTTTGTAACTACTATCACATAAACATACCATTTATGGATTTTCTATTAAATATACTTTTAGTTAATTAATATAATACATTATATCAAGTATATAATAGAAAGAAAAACACCTTTTATTTTTAACAAGATTGATTACCATGTTATATATATGTAACAAACTACATAATTGCCCCTAGGGCATACCCCTAACTCTATCACGTGATTGGTTCGAGATGCTGGAGTCTATGTTAAGATTCGAGATCTATTTGAGATGGTACATGAAGTTGTTCATGACCTACTCAAGATGTAGGAATCCATATGTGATCCCAAGATATGTTGAGATATGAGAATTCATGTGTGGTTCCGAGATCTGTTCAAGTGGTGATGGCTCATGTGCTGAGATCTGTTTGGGCCGTGGCTTGTGTGTTGAGATGTTGAATGTGGCTTCTCCATTGGTAATTACAATAACCAAAGATAGGAGGCATAGCCTATGGGTTTAGCTAATTTAAAGGGTACAGGCAAACTCAAGGTTTATATTGAGATTAGGACATATACCACGGTTAGGAGTCGTGTAGGATGCAATCGATAAAGGGTTATCCACCACTTGCGGTCCTATGATTCATTGAGCAAACTGAAGGTCAGAATCTCAAGGTAAGCAAGTCCTAACACCCACAAGAGGAATCGAAAGATTTATGTTTTTATCAAGGTTTTGAGGAATATAAAATCTAGTGCGACCTTATTAGAAAAATGAAATATCAAAATTTTAACATTATAATATTGTAAGTGAAGGAACCTAGTCCATTTCATAATGAGTGAAATTGGTAAATTTAAAAAAAATACCTATTTGGATCCTAGCAGGACTATGAAGTCTAATGGATTTCACTAGATCCAATCTAATTATCAAAACAAAATCATATTTTACTAAACATTGTTTTATATTAATTAATTAATCACATCAGCTAATTTAACTAAATGTTTTATTTTGAATGTACCATGTACACATTCAATGATATAACAACATAACATAATGAAATATAAACATGTGTATGACTACACACATATACATAGATATTGAAATTTATATCTATTATGTATACATATATGTTATACTTAGATATACATATGATAATTTCAAATGAATACCAGGAATATAAATGACTAAGTATACACATATGTTTAGTATACTATAATATGTGTATATGGTTTGTATATAAATATTTATAGTACCATATACACAAACACACACACACACATATATAGGTTAGATGTACATATACATATATGTGATATTTATGTTGTCACTTATACACACACACATAAAATAAATATGCGTAATAGAATTTGTGAACCCACGACTCTAGTCACTAAATTTTCAAAGGAAGTTTATCGTTCGATAAATTAGATCAATAGGCACAAAAGGAGATATCTCTCGTATACACTACTTTGAGTCAACACAGATACGTTTCAATATCTGAATACATCTAAAATAACACGTTTCTCATCTCGATGCAAGGCAATGTACATGAGTTCTAGTATTGAATAACTCACTTATCAGGAACACATATGAGTAAATAATGACACATGTTTCGATATACCAGTAGAAATGGTAACATATATATCTCAGAATTGGTCTGGTACATGGACTATTCAAATACGTTTCTTTAAACTTATTAGACTAAATACAATCGAAAACTGCCCACTTCATACGTCCCCATAACACTCTTCCTACAACCGATCTTCAGTTATGACCACAATTACTTGAATAGCCTCATCTCCATCATATCTCTAGGAACTTCCTTCTTTAGATTGCCAATATTCGGGACACATAAATAAATGAAATGACCTAGATTTTTGAACGTTTTATAATTGAACGTTGGAATTATTTAAATATTAAATCCTAGATTTAATGAAAATAAAAATGATTTTAAAAGCTTATTTAAATTTTGTTTAACTAATAATGATGATGATAAATCATTAATTTATAATTAAAGTGATTAAATTGGTTCTAATAATAATTTTTTTAACTAACATGTGAAACTATCATTCCGGGGCACTCTCGGATTTTGAAAAAACTAGCGCCATTGGATTCGGTATAATTAGACGATGTACGCCAATGAGTTTGTGGTAATCGACTGTGCATTACGATCATACGAGCTCGAAATATGTAATGTTTAAAATGTGAAAATAAAATAGAATATAATTTTATTATAAATATCAACATACCCTCACCCATACTGTAAAGACCCAAAAGTTGGCCTTCGAAAATCAGCACCCGTACTCCACTTGTACTCAAAATGCCGTAGATTCAAATGCCAAATCTGGTTCTCCGGAGCTTATAACAACATTAAGTAAATAACACAGCGGAATAAAAAGAATATAGATATACAACATCTGATACAATATCCAGATACAATGATGATACAATGAATATCTATATACATCAGAGATATGATACAACAAATAGCAGCGGAAAAGAAAACGATAACACCAGCAGCGGAACAAATAAATCTAAGATAGTCTTCAAGAGAGAACTCCAGCAGTAGCTCGAACTCCCAATAACGATACACCAAGAATAAGCAAGTGCAGTCCGATCCAAAGACTAAACTAGCTCCAGAAAATCTACTGAACCTGACTATCTGAAAAACCCAACTCTAGACTGGAAAATTATGAGCACCCAGAGTTTAGGAAGGGAACAATAAACTCCGGATCAGTCATGGGACTGGTGTGAGCAACAAAAACAGTTTATCTTTTAAACAAACAACAAAGAGTTTTAAAACATTGAAACCCGCAATGCTTTTGGAAAATGAAACTACCATAAGACCTCCCGCCACACACACAATGCAAACGCAGAATTGGAGGAGATTTCTTCTTATGATAGTCAAAGATGCTTACTACGCAAATCATTGGATTATTATTATTAGTGCATAGTGGAAAACAATTTGAAAGTATAATATTAATCTTAGCCAGCATAGGTACCATTATACTATGCCTACTATAGCTACCATATTAGATGGCAGGTTCTACAACTAAAACCGTACAAGTTTCGTATTGGGAAATGGATTTCCAACAAATGGTCAGGCTAAGGAACTTCCTATGCCACGAAGGAAACGCCTCTGGCGGGACGCTCCGAGAGACAAACTGCTCTCTGCCAACAAGGCCGGGTTACCCCTGTAACAGGTAACTCACGAATATGCCACCTCCCGGTCCTTTGGGACCTTTATCCGAGCTCGGTATCCAACATCACACATCATAAAGAAAGTGTATCCACATGAGTAAGTATCTGGGCTCCATACCATGATACCACCCCTTTCCAGAAGGAAATGACATACCCTAAAGGGCGCGACCCTCATAACCTTGCCGCAACGATCCTGTTTCGACCATTTCCGGGTTGTGAGGCCCTGACGAAGTCTCGTCCACAAAGCTACGCTTTGTCACAAAGCCATGCTTCGGGTCAAACGAATGATCATCCTATGATCACAAAGATATAAGATCAAACAAATGATCATATCACAAATGATCAAACACTGATCATCACACAGCAACACTCAGCATGTCACATTACCAAATTGGGATATATCGCTGATAAATCTCAACTACATAACCTCTGAGCTCGTACGTCTTAGAGAAGGGTGTTAAGCTAAGAGAATAAATTCTCCGCCACCAAACAGAAATGTATTTGAAAGAAATCGGCTTTATATCTCAAAGTGTAATGTCAGACATGTATCCATATAAGTCTGTTCCGGGTTCGAACAGAACCGAAGGCACTTCTCACGAAGCCCTTGCAATTCCGGATAATTTCCAATCACGTCCGGACTTCCCGTCACAAAAGAGTGATATAAATCTCTATACCGGCGCGACTCAGTGCAGAGACATTCGACAGGTTGTCCTTTCATTTTCGAAAAATATCCGGTCTTCAACACCGGTCTTCAAATGCTATCCATATCGTCGAATCACTTATTCGGAATGGGTTATGTGACACAAAGGTCCTCTCCCGGCTAAACCGAATAGTGAGCGCAATATTTAAAAATATACGGATATTGGGATTTCAATTAAGTCACAACTTAAACTCAAACTTTCTTTTCAAATGGTTTCAATCGATTACCATTTTAATCTTTTTAAACAAAAAGATTTAATTCACAAAGTTCAACTGAATTTCACAGATTCATTTACAGATTTTCCAAATCGATTCCCAATTCAATTTAATTAATTCGTTAAATCTTTAAATCAAAGATTTAACTTATAGCTTCCGAAACAATTTCATTTCAAATGGTTAAACAATTCATCATTTTAAATCTGTTAAAAATAAACAGATTTTATTCATAGCTTTCAAAAACAATTTCATTTCAATTTCAAACTTGAAATCTTTCAACACAAATTGGAAGTTCATTACTTACGTGAAAGCTTTAATTATTTGAAACAAATAGTTTTTATTTTCAGAAAAATCCAATTATATTTACATGAGTTAAAACCTTTGAATTTAAATTCAAATTCCCAAATCAATACTTTTTAAAATAGTTTAACCCATATATAACTGTATAACATCCCTAGTTTCAAATCTTAAGATTCAATTTCAAACTTGAATTCAAATTTAAATCAAATTATTTAAATTTTCAAAACTCGATTACGTTATCAAAATAACTTTTATCTTTGAAATTCCATTTCAAAAGTTTTTCACTTTAAACCCAAATTTTAAATTTCAAAATCAATTGAAATTAAAATTTCAATTTCAAAAACATCAAATTTAAATTATTTGTGACTTAACCGATTTCCACGTGAAATCCATATTTGTGTGTGTAAGAGTGTGGTCCAGGGGTTTAACACCATAGTGCAACATCATTCAATCACAGATATATCGATAAGCGGTATAATCGATAACGCTTATCTTCATTCACAGATTCATAGATAAAATAAATTTATCAGTCACAAAGATTCACAATTATAATTCGATGTGGGTTTCGGATAACCAACTGGAATCCGACTCCCTGTCGCATCGAAATTCAAGTGCCGTTTTACGGGCCAAGGGTTTCATATTCACATAGTAATATATCACAGAAACAGAAATCACAGATCACGTCAAAACAATTCATAGCACAAAGCATAATGTCAAATAGTTCGACAATCAATAGAATTCAACCATCCGTTAGTAAGCTCAATAAATTATATGATTAATTAAAATTAGATGGGTCAACAATCATAGTTAATTAACATCAATTAATTTTCAAACCATTAGATTAATTGTCCCTTAATCATTTATTATTTTTAAATTAATCAACTTTTAATTAATTATCATTTAATTAATTATTCTTAATTAATTATAATAAGTGATTATTCATAATCACTTATACTAATAAATTCCAAATTAATTTCAATCACTTGATTAATCAATTTTAATCATTAATTACCTTTGATTAAGTAATTTTCTTTAAGTGATTAAATACCCCTAATTTACTATCCTTAATTTATTACATTCAGTAATTAGCTTTTAAATCAATTACGCAAGTAATTAACTTTAATTTAATCACACAAAGTAATAATCTTTTAAATCAATTACATCAATAAATTAACCATCAATTAATCACATTAACCCATAATTCTTTAAGTAATTAAGCAAGTAACCTTAAATTAAATACCTTAATTTAATCAATCAATAAATCGACCTATCTTTAATTATCCACCTTAATTGATTGAAGATAAGCCATTTTATCTTAATTCATTACTTAATTTCATCATCTAAATTTAATGCTTTAAATTATTTTATACAAAAATATTGATTAATTAGAGTTCAATACGCTTACCCTAATCACCTTTTTAATTCAAACATTATTAAACTCCATTTGAAAATACTTATAAATTTATTCATTATCATCATATCATTTCTAAATCAATTTAATTTTTTCAAAACAATTTAAAACGTTTAGTCTTAACAATTAACCCTTGAATCTTGTTTAAAATCTTATTCAATAATTTTAATTTGGAAACTTATTTGATTTCTTATACTTTAAAATCTTGAATAGAAATTGCTTGAAAACTTTATACACTTTATATTGCCATTAAAACTGAACAAAATTTACGTTATAACTTTAAAACTTCGTGTATTTTAAAATGCCTGTATAATCACACAAAATTCCCGAGCCTCTCTCGTTCCATTCACGCGTTTTAACTCGAATGCTTCGAGTCCATTCCCCATTCGCACGTACTCGACCTCGAGCCTCTTCTTCTTCTCCAAAGCACATATCTTCCAGGTGCACAAACTCCAAGCGTGCACGTGCACAAGCAATTGGTTGGTCGTCGACCATCACCGAGACTCCCCGCAGGTCGACGATGACCTCGACATCCCAAACAGCAACCCAGATCATCGAACTTGTCTGAAATGCGAAATCGAGCTATCAAGCACTTCCTGGAACCATACGACCCCCACAGACTTCCACGCTCCTCCTCCCTCCGTCGATCTGACGCCCCGCCATTGCATCCAGACCCTCGCCGACGCTCAATGCATTGATTCCCCCAGGTCTCGTTGATCTCGAGCTACCATGGACGTCGCGACGCTCACTTTCCCGACCTCAGCTCCAACTAGGTTTAGAAACTGAAACCCCTCGCCGCTATCACCACGCTGAACGAGAGCATCTCCGAACATTTTTCCCCGACTCACCGTAGGCTCGTCCACCCCCGCGCGAAGCCCCGACCTCCAAAGCTTCTCCGATCGCCTGAATTCGATCGAAACTCATTTGCCGATCAACACACAATTGCTCTCAAACCACGATACTAAAAATCACCAAACCTATCTTAAAACTCCTGTTTTTAAGTGCAGATTCAAATTATATAATTGATTCCTCAAATCGTTCAGGTCGAATTTATTCAAGAGTTAAATTTTCACTGTAAAAACCCATTTCTTCGCACACTGTATATTCTTTTCTTCTTGAAACTATTTTTATAATTAACAATACACTGCCATAATCAATTTTTATTCAAGGATTCCAGCTCAAATTTTAGCATATTAGGAGATATGAGGTTTTTTTTGTCACTTGGGAACTGTAGTCATAACAGAGATAAAAATATACTTACAGGCAGATCAATTCATATACACAGAGCCACTTATATATATATATACATGCATCTACACACATGAACACGTGCAACCATATTCTATAGAGATTCATCACAGACATTTAAACCAAATCACAGATTTTAATTTAGATGTTTACTCACCAGCTCTATGGGAAAGAACAGAGCACCTTTATTGTTGAAGTAGTTTGAATTTAGAAAACTGGAACATGTTTTCCACTTAGATCTTCTGCCAAATCATCTTGCTCTCTGTCCATATTGACTTGTTGGTGATGTTAAGTTCTTGTTTTAGGATTAAATAGAGTTTTCTTTTTGGTTTTTGTTGAGCTCGAACTGTAATTGAGAGGTAACAGAGGAAAGGTTATTTTACAAGCTTATGTATATACAAGCTTCAGGGCTTGTACATTTTTCTTTTATGCCAGAGATATTTTGATACAAATGGAGGCTGAAAAGAATTCGTATGGATTGTGTTGGCTGCTAAGAGATTGAGACATTAAATGTTGTTTGTACTTGATGTTTCATCCTATACTTATCTCTTTTCTTTGCCTGCAAGTCTCAATTGTTAAAGTATATATTACTTGCCTTGTACCAATTTATAAATTTTTCTTCACTTCGGCTGATAGGAATCTTGTGATGGCTTCATTAATTTGCTTTGTACAAATGCATATTTTATTTTGTGTGCTAAGAATTGGCATTAATTGCCTTGTTCTATTTGCTATTGTCAATGTCATACTTCGGATGTACAAGTATATTTTTATTTTGTTTTCACACTTATCTTTTCTCTTTTCACTTGCCTTTGTTTATTCAGTTAAGCTCTTATACTTGAATATATATATTTGTTTACAACTCTATTATTTTACTTTCTAAGTGTTCATATGTGAAGGTATTTTATTTACTTTGTTTAATCATTTCGTTTACTTACTTACTTATATATATATATATGTTTGTTTAACTTGATTTATTGCTATTTATCTTATATTTCTAACTTAAGTATTAATCTATAACACATATTTCATTCTATACACACAAATTATTATTTACAATTTAAACACAAATCAAATCTATTATATTAGTTCAAATTTACTCCGATGTGTTCAAATACATATATATATATATATATATATATATTCTCATATATACACATGTATACAATATTTTTAATTTTAAATGTTTTATACAGAATATACTTGGATATCGGGGAAACTCGCATTACCTTATCATTTAATTCTACAAATTTTAATTCAAAAATTAATTTAATTATCAATTAAATGTAATAAAAATTCGGGGTCGTTACAGACTTCCCCCCTTAAAAGAATTTCGTCCTCGAAATTACCAAGGAGACAAAAAGATAGATGAAGAACAATTCATCAACTCAAACTGAATATCTATTCTGCATTTGTCTTACCAAATCAGAATATCAAAAATAGATATAAGATCGAATCTATTTTAACACTCACAAGATACTCGGGTTATCCAGATCTATGAAATATGCAGTGACATCGGTCAGTTCGAAAGGATAACTAACCATTCGTAGAATAAATCGGAATCCCAAAGAAATAGATAGATATATGGATACGATTTCAAAACTTTTTAGTTTAAAACTAAAATATACCTATCAACCATAGCAACCAAAACAATCAATACATCCAAACAAACAATTTTGAACCACCCGGAGTTTACGTCCCATATTGATATATCGAATTCCTTCCTGGATTTACCAGAAACTATCAAAGAATTGAGAAGAGATGACGAACAAAAAGAGATTGATAGAGAAAAAGATTGCTTCCTTGTTGTTACAGAGTATTGACCATTTATAGTCGTATTCCCCTGTCCCCTATCTCATCCTCTTCTTGCACTCATACTCACTATCAGTGGATAGCAAGAGAATTTACTAAGGCATTCGAACGGATATCTGAGGAATACTCATTCTAGAGTTTACTTCACTCTATCTCTAATGAGCTACTTAATGTGTTATACTCCTGAGCTAAAGTACAACCTTAGCTCTGATACCACTTGTAAAGACCCAAAAGTTGGCCTTCGAAAATCAGCACCCGTACTCCACTTGTACTCAAAATGCCGTAGATTCAAATGCCAAATCTGGTTCTCCGGAGCTTATAACAACATTAAGTAAATAACACAGCGGAATAAAAAGAATATAGATATACAACATCTGATACAATATCCAGATACAATGATGATACAATGAATATCTATATACATCAGAGATATGATACAACAAATAGCAGCGGAAAAGAAAACGATAACACCAGCAGCGGAACAAATAACTCTAAGATAGTCTTCAAGAGAGAACTCCAGCAGTAGCTCGAACTCCCAATAACGATACACCAAGAATAAGCAAGTGCAGTCCGATCCAAAGACTAAACTAGCTCCAGAAAATCTACTGAACCTGACTATCTGAAAAACCCAACTCTAGACTGCTCGTGTGGAAAATTATGAGCACCCAGAGTTTAGGAAGGGAACAATAAACTCCGGATCAGTCATGGGACTGGTGTGAGCAACAAAAACAGTTTATCTTTTAAACAAACAACAAAGAGTTTTAAAACATTGAAACCCGCAATGCTTTTGGAAAATGAAACTACCATAAGACCTCCCGCCACACACACAATGCAAACGCAGAATTGGAGGAGATTTCTTCTTATGATAGTCAAAGATGCTTACTACGCAAATCATTGGATTATTATTATTAGTGCATAGTGGAAAACAATTTGAAAGTATAATATTAATCTTAGCCAGCATAGGTACCATTATACTATGCCTACTATAGCTACCATATTAGATGGCAGGTTCTACAACTAAAACCGTACAAGTTCCGTATTGGGAAATGGATTTCCAACAAATGGTCAGGCTAAGGAACTTCCTATGCCACGAAGGAAACGCCTCTGGCGGGACGCTCCGAGAGACAAACTGCTCTCTGCCAACAAGGCCGGGTTACCCCTGTAACAGGTAACTCACGAATATGCCACCTCCCGGTCCTTTGGGACCTTTATCCGAGCTCGGTATCCAACATCACACATCATAAAGAAAGTGTATCCACATGAGTAAGTATCTGGGCTCCATACCATGATACCACCCCTTTCTAGAAGGAAATGACATACCCTAAAGGGCGCGACCCTCATAACCTTGCCGCAACGATCCTGTTTCGACCATTTCCGGGTTGTGAGGCCCTGACGAAGTCTCGTCCACAAAGCTACGCTTTGTCACAAAGCCATGCTTCGGGTCAAACGAATGATCAACCTATGATCACAAAGATATAAGATCAAACAAATGATCATATCACAAATGATCAAACACTGATCATCACACAGCAACACTCAGCATGTCACATTACCAAATTGGGATATATCGCTGATAAATCTCAACTACATAACCTCTGAGCTCGTACGTCTCAGAGAAGGGTGTTAAGCTAAGAGAATAAATTCTCCGCCACCAAACAGAAATGTATTTGAAAGAAATCGGCTTTATATCTCAAAGTGTAATGTCATACATGTATCCATATAAGTCTGTTCCGGGTTCGAACAGAACCGAAGGCACTTCTCACGAAGCCCTTGCAATTCCGGATAATTTCCTATCACGTCCGGACTTCCCGTCACAAAAGAGTGATATAAATCTCTATACCGGTGCGACTCAGTGCAGAGACATTCGACAGGTTGTCCTTTCATTTTCGAAAAATATCCGGTCTTCAACACCGGTCTTCAAATGCTATCCATATCGTCGAATCACTTATTCGGAATGGGTTATGTGACACAAAGGTCCTCTCCCGGCTAAACCGAATAGTGAGCGCAATATTTAAAAATATACGGATATTGGGATTTCAATTAAGTCACAACTTAAACCCAAACTTTCTTTTCAAATGGTTTCAATCGATTACCATTTTAATCTTTTTAAACAAAAAGATTTAATTCACAAAGTTCAACTGAATTTCACAGATTCATTTACAGATTTTCCAAATCGATTCCCAATTCAATTTAATTAATTCGTTAAATCTTTAAATCAAAGATTTAACTTATAGCTTCCGAAACAATTTCATTTCAAATGGTTAAACAATTCATCATTTTAAATCTGTTAAAAATAAACAGATTTTATTCATAGCTTTCAAAAACAATTTCATTTCAATTTCAAACTTGAAATCTTTCAACACAAATTGGAAGTTCATTACTTACGTGAAAGCTTTAATTATTTGAAACAAATAGTTTTTATTTTCAGAAAAATCCAATTATATTTACACGAGTTAAAACCTTTGAATTTAAATTCAAATTCCCAAATCAATACTTTTTAAAATAGTTTAACCCATATATAACTGTATAACATCCCTAGTTTCAAATCTTAAGATTCATTTTCAAACTTGAATTCAAATTTAAATCAAATTATTTAAATTTTCAAAACTCGATTACGTTATCAAAATAACTTTTATCTTTGAAATTCCATTTCAAAAGTTTTTCACTTTAAACCCAAATTTCAAATTTCAAAATCAATTGAAATTAAAATTTCAATTTCAAAAACATCAAATTTAAATTATTTGTGACTTAACCGATTTCCACGTGAAATCCATATTTGTGTGTGTAAGAGTGTGGTCCAGGGGTTTAACACCATAGTGCAACATCATTCAATCACAGATATATCGATAAGCGGTATAATCGATAACGCTTATCTTCATTCACAGATTCATAGATAAAATAAATTTATCAGTCACAAAGATTCACAATTATAATTCGATGTGGGTTTCGGATAACCAACTGGAATCCGACTCCCTGTCGCATCGAAATTCAAGTGCCGTTTTACGGGCCAAGGGTTTCATATTCACATAGTAATATATCACAGAAACAGAAATCACAGATCACGTCAAAACAATTCATAGCACAAAGCATAATGTCAAACAGTTCGACAATCAATAGAATTCAACCATCCGTTAGTAAGCTCAATAAATTATATGATTAATTAAAATTAGATGGGTCAACCATCATAGTTAATTAACATCAATTAATTTTCAAACCATTAGATTAATTGTCCCTTAATCATTTATTATTTTTAAATTAATCAACTTTTAATTAATTATCATTTAATTAATTATTCTTAATTAATTATAATAAGTGATTATTCATAATCACTTATACTAATAAATTCCAAATTAATTTCAATCACTTGATTAATCAATTTTAATCATTAATTACCTTTGATTAAGTAATTTTCTTTAAGTGATTAAATACCCCTAATTTACTATCCTTAATTTATTACATTCAGTAATTAGCTTTTAAATCAATTACGCAAGTAATTAACTTTAATTTAATCACACAAAGTAATAATCTTTTAAATCAATTACATCAATAAATTAACCATCAATTAATCACATTAACCCATAATTCTTTAAGTAATTAAGCAAGTAACCTTAAATTAAATACCTTAATTTAATCAATCAATAAATCGACCTATCTTTAATTATCCACCTTAATTGATTGAAGATAAGCCATTTTATCTTAATTCATTACTTAATTTCATCATCTAAATTTAATGCTTTAAATTATTTTATACAAAAATATTGATTAATTAGAGTTCAATACGCTTACCCTAATCACCTTTTTAATTCAAACATTATTAAACTCCATTTGAAAATACTTATAAATTTATTCATTATCATCATATCATTTCTAAATCAATTTAATTTTTTCAAAACAATTTAAAACGTTTAGTCTTAACAATTAACCCTTGAATCTTGTTTAAAATCTTATTCAATAATTTTAATTTGGAAACTTATTTGATTTCTTATACTTTAAAATCTTGAATAGAAATTGCTTGAAAACTTTATACACTTTATATTGCCATTAAAACTGAACAAAATTTACGTTATAACTTTAAAACTTCGTGTATTTTAAAATGCCTGTATAATCACACAAAATTCCCGAGCCTCTCTCGTTCCATTCACGCGTTTTAACTCGAATGCTTCGAGTCCATTCCCCATTCGCACGTACTCGACCTCGAGCCTCTTCTTCTTCTCCAAAGCACATATCTTCCAGGTGCACAAACTCCAAGCGTGCACGTGCACAAGCAATTGGTTGGTCGTCGACCATCACCGAGACTCCCCGCAGGTCGACGATGACCTCGACATCCCAAACAGCAACCCAGATCATCGAACTTGTCTGAAATGCGAAATCGAGCTATCAAGCACTTCCTGGAACCATACGACCCCCACAGACTTCCACGCTCCTCCTCCCTCCGTCGATCTGACGCCCCGCCATTGCATCCAGACCCTCGCCGACGCTCAATGCATTGATTCCCCCAGGTCTCGTTGATCTCGAGCTACCATGGACGTCGCGACGCTCACTTTCCCGACCTCAGCTCCAACTAGGTTTAGAAACTGAAACCCCTCGCCGCTATCACCACGCTGAACGAGAGCATCTCCGAACATTTTTCCCCGACTCACCGTAGGCTCGTCCACCCCCGCGCGAAGCCCCGACCTCCAAAGCTTCTCCGATCGCCTGAATTCGATCGAAACTCATTTGCCGATCAACACACAACTGCTCTCAAACCACGATACTAAAAATCACCAAACCTATCTTAAAAATCCTGTTTTTAAGTGCAGATTCAAATTATATAATTGATTCCTCAAATCGTTCAGGTCGAATTTATTCAAGAGTTAAATTTTCACTGTAAAAACCCATTTCTTCGCATTAATGTAAAAAGTAGGTGGTCTACTGAGATCTTGTCAACCTCCTGTCATGCAAATGCTCTGCCACACATCCAAATGTATGCAACATCCTAAGTAAGTATACTTGCAATTCTACATGTATGCATAATCATTCCATTCATATGCAACATCCATATGCATAGCATCCACTAGCATAACAATAGTCAAGAGATAGTATGCCACCAAATATGAGTGTGTGTATACCTAGAGGATATGCTATCCTAAACGTAAAAGAAAACGGTCTAAATAATACAGCCAGCAGCATCCATCCTCCATAACACGTCCTATTGACATATCAACAACCATCCCTACCATCCAATGGTCTCTAGCTAAAGGATATACCAAGCTATGTCCTAACGCCTAAGTAGTCTATACCTATTAAACCAAAATTAGAAATGTACTAGAAAAGACTTGTAGGTAGGTAGCGTGTATCTTCTCCTCAGGCTCCTATACACTCTTCGCTGGATCGTCTCCACATTGGACTTTAACAAGTCTAATCTCCGTGTTGTGAAGTCGCTTTATTCCATACTCAAGAATACGACTGAGTGCATGGCGAACAAGTGACTCCTCTCTATCTTATCCTCCTCTAGTTGACTTGGCTCGACTACGGTAGCTGTATCATGTAAGCACTTCCGCAAGTGCGACACATGGAAAACATCATGTACCCCCGCTAACTTCTCTAGATGCTCTACTCTATATTCCAACTTCCCAACTCTAGAAATTATCAGGAAAGGTCCTACAAAACTCGATGCTAGCTTCCCCGCTTTACGAAATCTCATAACATGCCTAAGGGGTGAAACATTCTCAAACACCATGTCGTCCACTGCGCACTCTAACTCCATACGTCTCCTGTCAGCGTAGGATTTCTACCTATCCTGAGCAATCTTGGTTTTCCAACGGATCAAGTCCACCTTCTCCAATGTCTCCCTCACCTATCTGGCCAAAGAATAATCTTATCCGAAGTGTCCCACCAACATGATAGTGATCTACAGGGCTACCGTATACTGCCTTGAATGGTGCCATCCCAATACTAGCTTGATACTATTGTTATTAACAAACTCCACCAACGATAAGTGATCCTCCCAAGAACCTCCAAATCTAAAATGCACATCTATAGCAAATCCTCTAATACCCAATTCACTCTCTCCGTCCGTTCGTTTGTTTATAAATAATATGCAATGCTCAAGCTCAACTCGGTCCCTAAAGCCTCCTGTAGACTCCTATAGAACTCACTGGGGAAAAGCATCGGCCGCTAACTATGCTAAAAGGAACTCCATGTAATTTAACGTCCTCACTCATGTATAAAAATGCCAATGACGTCGTCGTCCTCGTACTCCTCACTAGTATGAAATCAGCGCACTCGGTTAGACTATCGACTATGACCCAAATGCTCTCATTTCCTCTCTTAATCCTCGGTAAATCCTCCACAAAATCCATAGAAATACTCTCCCACTTCCACTGAGGAATATCCAACGGCTGCAACAACCCTCCCGACTTCTTCTGCTTCACATTTACCCTATGACAAGTCATACATCAACTACATACTCCACTCCTTGCTCCTTCGTACCGTGTCAATAGAAGACTCTCTTCATGTTACGATAATCTTGTCACCGTCGGGACGAACGGGCATCCTAGAACGATGAGACTCAGCTAATACATCATCTATTAAATACATACTATGAGGAAAACAAAGCCTACTATCCCTCCATAATTATCCTCTCGAGTAAATGGCATAACGTCTCAAATGGCTCGATGACTCTCCTCTACCAATCCTCCCAATAATATCCACTAGCTCCATATCCTCCTTCTTCCTAGACCCAATATGCTCCATCAATGTAGGCTGCACATCTAAAGCTGCTAGTAATCCCGCGATAATATCTGATGATGGTCGGAAGTCGAATGTAGAAATGAACTCCAAATGCTTCCACTTATAAAAACAAGGGACTAAATACTGCATGTTGTCTACTTAAAGCGTCGGCCACTATATTACCCTTGGTCGAGATATATGAGATAACAAAGTCATATAATGCCACTCCATCATTCTTTGCTTTCTTAAATTCAAGTCCTTTTGGGAGAAAAAGTACTTCAAGGACTTGTGATCCGTATATAGCTCAAACCACTCCTCTAAAAGATAGTGCCTCCATGACTTGAGCGCATGGACAATGGCCGCTAACTCAAGATTATGGGTAGGGTAGTTTCTCTAGTGGGTCTTCAACTGCCTGCTAGCATCACTCACCACCCTTCCTTCTTGCATCAAGATCGTGCCTAACCTTATACCAAAGGCGTTGGTATAAACAATAAATGGCTTCAGATAATACCAAAACTAGTGCACTAATCAAAGCCTCCTTTAACTTGATAAAAGCATCTTCGCATTTAGCATCCTACGAGAAAACTTGATTCTTCTTTGTAAGACGTGTCAAAGGGGCAGAGATCTTCGTGAAGTCCTTAATAGACTTCCGATAGTAGCCCGCTAAACAAAGGAAACTCCTCAACTCCGTGGCATTCTTTGGCGCATGCAAAACCTGAATTGCTGCCACCTTATTAGGATTGACTACCAATCCACTATTTGAGACATTATGTCCCAAAAACTTACCTCCTTTCTCAAAAAGTGGCACTTCGAAACTTTGCCTTCAACTTTTGCGCATGGAATGCACTGAGCACTTCTTCTAAATAAAACGTGTGCTCTTCCTCACTCCTCGAATATACTAGAATATCATTCATAAATACTACGATGAATTTGTTTAGCAACCCCCTGAATAACTGGCTCATCAAATCAACGAAGTAGGTCGGTGCGTTGGTTAGTCCAAAGGGCATGACTAACCACTCGTACAATCCGTTGGGAGAACGAAACACAATCTTTTGCATACTGTCCTTGGTTACACCTAACCGATGGAATTCGATAGCAAAGTCAAGCTGTGAGGACACCCTAGCTCCAACTAACTGATCAAAGAGATCTTCTATAAAGGGAAGTGGATACCGATTCTTCTTTGTCTATTTATTCATCTCCCTACAATCGACATAGTGTTTAAAGAACCATCTGTCTTGGTTGCAAAAATAACTGGTGCTTCCCACTTAGAGATGCTCCTCCAAATGAAACCTTTCTCCAACAACTCATTAACCTACTTATTTAACTCACATATTTCCTTTTGTTCCATATGCCTTAACGATAAGGCAACAGTTCTGGCATTCTCAATAAGATGGATCCTAAACTTGATCTCTCCTTGGGGTGGGAGATCGGTAACCTCAGCAAAAATGTCTGGGAAATTTCTAACTATAGGCACAATATCTTGATCATCATGTGATAGGTCTAAAGAATATAAGTAGCTCAACATAACCGATCCTCGAGGTTCACAGTAAACCTCCAAGCTACGTTCACTACACGTGCTCAATCTAACGACCTTTCTATGACAGTCTAAAATATCCCCAGGCATCGTCAACCAATGCATGCCAAATATCAACCCAAGCCTATAAAATCTCAATATAAAGGCATCACAATCAAACTGGACCCCTAAAATGAACACTTCAAACCCCTACGTAACATACATAGGCAAATAGGTTGGTTCTCTTATGAGGTTTCACACAACTACAGGGTCCATGACTATACTAGTTAGTAAGTGTAAATCATCAATAAGCGTAATAGAAATTAAAAAATGTGAAGCCCCAATGTCAAATAAAGTGCGAATAGATAAACCGGAAAGAGTCAACACATCTTCGATCACCACTTTCTTTCCCTTATCCACCACTGGTTGCGCACTCAAGCTAGAAACCGCCTCTAGTGCGTAAACCAGAACCACTTGAGTAGAAGCTCTTAGTGATGATGTGCAAGCTCGCTTCAGATGCCCATATTGATTCCAGTTATAGCACTTATCATTTGAAAGATCTATCTTGCACTCCTTAAAGAAATGCCCCCTCCTGCCATACTTCCTACAGTGCATATCCTTCTTCTGTACCTTTCCTTTGGGTCCACTTCCATGTTTACGCTAGTTTTGTTGTGCTTTCCCATCATCCTTCTTGGGTTCCTCTTCCTTAGCTTCCTCCTTAGAGACGGTATTGAACAAGGCCATCTCCATTAGACTCTCATACGTAGCACCGATAGGAATATGACTCAAAGCTAAACCTTGAAGAGGTTGGTTCAACACTTTAGAAAATTTAAGAGCCTTCTTGTATGGTGTGTCTATCAACCACATACAAAATCTAGCTAGCTTATTGAAATGGTTGACATATTCCCTAGTAGATAGATTTCCTTGATTCGAGTGAATGAACTTTTCTAATTGCACACCTTCCCCCGCCCTTGAAAGAAACTTCATCTCAAATTACATATAGAACTCTCCCCAATTGATCTCCCTTCTGTTAGTCTCAGCCTCAACTAGCTTAATGCCTCACCGTGTAATTCTATGTAGCTAACTACCTCCTCACCTCTTTGGCCAATCCTATCAAACCATATATCCTCTCATAATCGCAGATCCATGCCTTTAAATACACGTAAGACTTTGTCCCCAGGATGGCTTTCCTATATGATTTGAAAAATCTTTGCATAACTTAGGAAAGTCTATAGCAGTAGGTGGGTGGGTAGAAACCACACCTATCGCTCTCACTGGGGGCTCTCAAGTGGGATTTAGTTTGGCTTGTCCCCGTGCTTGAAGGTACCAGCGAAACCATTTCGGGATGTTCATACCCGGGACCTCGACTGCATCGCTGGAGCCTGAACCTACAAGATCACTCATCTATTATCTATGAATTTTAATAATTTAATGAGCAACTGTCCATAGTTAATGTACGAACGAATCAGAGATATAACATGGGCATGAATCAAAGATAGCACAGGCATGAAAAAAAGAGATTACGATATATATAAAAATTTGGAAAGCTCTTTGAAAAATCTTTACTTACATACATACATACATACATACATACATACATACATACGTATATACATACATACATACATACGTATATACATACATACATACATACATACGTATATACATACATACATACATACGTACGTATATATATATATATATATATATATATATATATATATAAACCCATCATTGAAAAAATTTGGAAGATATTTTTGGAAAACCTTTTAAAAGACCTTTTTTTTTAAATTTTCAAATATGTTCTCTCAATACGGTCTTAATCCTTAATGGTCTTTGAACCTCTGCTGTGTTACCAATTGTGACAGCCCGCACCTCCCGACACACCGATCCAAAGCCTAGTATGACTTTCGGACTCACATTGTGCCAGGAAATATGATTATTCGGGGTATTTATAACATCATAAAGACTAATACAAGCAGATATAATCTAAGATACGCTATACTTTCAAACTCAAAGTGGAAAGAACAAAAAATATAATGTAGAAAAATGTCCATATTAGAAAATATCCAAATCACAGTCACAGAAAAATCAGTAGTTGGTCAAATACAGAATACATAGAAAAATATCTCTTAAAGCTTGATACATGAAGTAAAATGTGCTGATAGGATAGAATAACATATGGAGAGTAAACATGATAAAAGCAGACTAGAATTATTGGCTCGACTCTCCAAGTATCAGGAATGGTTCAATCAGCTACTGCCCTGTCCACCTGTGGTGGGCAAAAAGGGGAAAAAGAGTGGGTCAGACAAAATTCTAGTGAATGAGTATTTGATGATCATGTGCAATTAACTTTAATTCTACTCTAGAAGACATAGGTTGTACTATAAGTGTCTGTGACTTCCTAAAGTATATTACCTACGGGTTCTTGTCTAATACATACCTACACTACAGTTTGTGTAGGCTACTACAAGGACAAAACGACAGATCGAACCTCATATCTCACGATCGACCACCGCTCATAGACCAACTCAATATGCAAAACACCACCCTCTTGGCAACCAACTATGGAAACACCTCTACTATGCTACTGTAGCGATACAATCCCACTACTATCACTACCACCAAGCTACCGGGGAATTGATTTTCCCTTAACTACGACTACCATTTCTCACTAAGCCTGGAGAGGAAGAACCCAAAATGCTGACTCGTCGGTGTGTCTCATCGTTTGCACCCACTTCCACCTCTCAATCGTAGTGTTGGTCTTGTAATGCATGCATCGGGATCCTCATTCTGAAATGTATCATATCACGTCGGAAATCGTGCATACTAGGATTCCCGTTATGCTGGAGCCACATCATTAGGCATCCTCTTCGGTGCTGCGTGTCCACCCTGGGACCTCCTATGAGTGTCATTTGCGAAAGTATATCGCCCTCATTTGGTTGGTCAATCCCAAATTAGATAAAGAACACATACCCAACACCGCAATTACCTAGCGTCCCCTCATAGGAAACTTGCTTCCCCACTACTTCTAACATACATCCAAAGGCCTGTTAATAGGACCATAAAAAATTATCGTTTATGTTAATTTTTATTATTAAATTTGGGCCTTAGCCCGAGGTTTAGATTCAGCAATTTACACGCTTACAAATCGACCATTAATCCTAATCGGTCAACCGCTATCGGTCGATCGTAGAGAAACAGGGATTGACTGGTCGTAGGCTAAATTTTAGGGTTTGTTTCTTTTTAAATGTTGATTTTAATTTATTTAATTTCAGTTGTCGATTTCAGTTTCCAGTGAACCCTAAACACTAATTTGACCAGTCCATATTTTTTATTCCAATATCAATATGTTCAATTTAGGATTTACAAATTTAACTGGGGATTACTGAGCTTAGGATTTAAAATTTAAATAGAAAGAAAATGTGCTAGTTACAATTTACAGTAATTTCAATTCCTTTTCTAGATAATAGGTTCCAATAAGTGTTTTTAACATCACCTAGATCATAAAGAATAGATAAATTTTAACTAAAAATAATCACTTACTTAAAATTATTCCCACTCACCTTAAGCCAAAGCTCTTCCTATTTGCTTTACTTGAGAATCATCCCTCCGTACGCTTGCTTCGCTTATTCCGTCTAGATCCAATCGATTGTGTTCTTCTAGTTTGATTTTATTTTGAATTTTGTTGAATTTTAAGTTTAGAGGAGGAGGTTAGAATTGGGCAGAGTTTCGTTATAGTGAACTGTTATGTGAATTTTAGGGTTCGGCTAGGCTTGCATTTATAGGGTCTGGTAAATGGTTTAAGCCATTGGATTTAATGTAGATAACAATTAGGGTTATCAGGTACGCTCGTGGCAAACTTGGCAACGTAGTAACCAATCACCAGCATTCAAACACGTCATCCATCGGTCGATTTTACACAACTACGGTCGACCACTATCCCATCAAGGTTAACTGTTACCAGTCGTCCATCGACTATCCTGGGTTAACCAATCTCGATGAATTTTTGTGTTTTTTTCATTTTTAAATTCTTATTATATTTTCAACCTTTCCAACGCCTGTAACTTCTCCGTACTAACTCTAATTTCGAAGTGTTATATATAAAATCATCTAGAAAATCGCTACGAATACAATGGTGCAAGTTTCATAGCAAATTCGAATGTTTTTGAAAATTTTCATTTTAGTCCTTGTTTTATTTAAATTCAACATTTATTAAATTTTCAAGGTGTTACAATGCTCTTGTATGCTTAAATGAACTTTTGGAGTAATATGCTTAATTATGTACATATAATGAATTTCTAAACTCTGCCTATATATTCTGTGATTGATAACCTATATTTAATATTGCATGTACTTGAATCTAGAAAGTATGGGGTAGTAGTAGTCCCTGAATTTGATAAATTACATTGTAGTTTCATATTTGTTAATTAAATGATTTATGCAAGTAAATATAAATTAGAAGTTATAGTGGGGTTTAAGTAGTATTTTAATTTATTGGAATGTAGGGTGATGCAATGTAATTTTCAATAAACTATCAAGTTTAGATCTATGAATAAAAGTGCATCGTTTGAAATAACAAGGATATGCTTAAAAGAAAGCGATGTATTAAAATAGGGATATTTACCAT
Organism: Allium fistulosum; assembly: GCA_030737815.1. Classification (NCBI taxonomy): domain Eukaryota; kingdom Viridiplantae; phylum Streptophyta; class Magnoliopsida; order Asparagales; family Amaryllidaceae; genus Allium; species Allium fistulosum. Next base: position 1,049,057,345 of record CM060903.1, read on the forward strand.
ATTTTGTACGGCCTATTTCAATAACTACAAAAAGATAATTCCTTGTTATTCCACATGCATCACAAATTCCATTTTTTTAAAAGTTATGAAAATTTACAGAGTGAACCTTTTCTTTTAGGGAAGATGTAATTCCAATACATTAAAATGCAAAAATCTCTAAGTATGAACTTGAAGATTGTGGTAGTGGTATGAATAACCGTTTGGTTGTAAAACGAATGTATATGCAATAAAGACAAGTTAGGATTAAATATTAAGCGATGAAAGGTAGGTAAAGTAGTGAAATGAATAAGAAGAAAAGTTTAGTAATCAAAAAAGGATGGTCGGAGTTAAAAAAGAACAATAATACATAATTAATAATAAAGAAGGGAAACAAGTAGTAAAAGGTATTTAAATCTTTTAAGTAATAAATGACATTAAATTGATACTAATGAAACAAGTGGTCAATTATATAAAATAACTGAATATTAATAATTGAACATTCGAGACGTAACAAATAAATAAGTATTAATATATATAGCCTCAAGTATGCGTTTATAATGGGTGTGAATTTTTAAAGTTAGTTAATAACTTAGAATAAATAAAAATGTCTTAGTCATTAAAATGGATAGGAATGTGAGGTTAGTAGTGTTATACAACAGAAGCCTGCCCATGCAAGAGGCTACCAGTAGTTGTATATACATTATACAAAGTGAGACATATCCAACTGTAGGACCCATGGAATCATATGTTTGTGTATAGTTGAAGGGAATGCCAAGTAGGATGTTTGCCTCAGGTCGAAGAGTCGAAGAACAAGTAGAATCTACTTCAACCATTTAAGGGGTATTATGTAATAAGAGGCATTTCCTAGATTGCATTAGGCAATCTAAATGGGACAGTGAGCAAGGCTCGGTGCTATGATAGTGTGATTGGTACAATATGGGAGTAGGAGTAGCTTCATAGATCGAGAACATCATTGGTCCTGACCGATCAACGAAAAGATGGGGTTTTATGCCTAAACGGACTATGCCTCCTACTAGTGTTGATTCCGTTTAGGACATGCACGGCCTCACATTTGTTTACTAGTTTGTTGTAATAGGTGGCAAGGCTAGATAACCCTTTGATGGAGTCTTTCAAATACGAGTAGAATATAAGTAAACTATTATGATGCCATTATTAGGCGCTATAGGAGTTCCTAGGTATGCACGGGCGATGAGAACGTGATATTGCATTGATGATGGATCCTGACGACGTGCTGAGGGGTTATGGATTCTAACGGGGGTAGTATATTGGTCCAAAGAACGGCTGCGGTATACACACACACACACATACATACATATATATATATATACATACATACACACACATGTATATAAATATATATACACACATACACACATACATACATATATACACACATGTATACATATATATATAAGCGTATGTAGTAATTGTCCACTTAAAGTAGATGGGGTGTATCGTACGCGTACATGGAGTCGAGACAACTAAGTAAAATAAAAGACATAACATGTAATGTAAGGCAATAAGCATAAACTAGTTTTATGTATAAAATCTATAATTTACCAGTCACTGGAACGTTGTTCTGACCCCCTCCTTATTGCAACCCACATGATAGCTTTAGAGGGAGGGTACTGGTAGAAGGTGAGGACGGTGGAAGGACATATTTCCATATGCATGTCGACACTGACAAGGACACTAGAGTTCAAAGATGTCGGTCTTGGTCAGTAATTATATGTTTACTATACTTTATTAATCCACTGTGAGTTTACATCGATAGTGCTCTGACATACATTTATTATTTGCAGTATACCGAAAACAAAATTTGTACTTTGGTGGATTTAGGTTTCGATATAGCAAAAATTTAGACCCATTAAGGTGTAGGTTGTCATAGGTGCAGTGTATAGTATAAGCACTTATGGCAAGGTTATTCAATGTTTTAGGGGCAAATGGGCTCAGACATTGTAAACCCAAAGTTGTGCATAGAAAATAGGATATTGGGCACTGATGGGGAGGTTACCCAATGCTCTTGGTGTAGTTCGGCTTAGGCATTATGATGTATACTTGGTGTTGTGCGTAGGATAACGAACGTTAACAAGGTGGTTACTTAATGCTTTAGGGGTACATTATGAGGTATACTCGGTAGGATACATTGACCATTGGGATCATATACTTGGGGTTCATATTGGAGACTGTCCACTCAAGGTATTCGTTTGGTGGCTTATCACTAACGATGTTCATTTGTTGTACAATTAGGTAAACTTAGGATTGTTGCACTTTAATATGTATGTTACGAGTTCCTTATACATAGTCTACAGATACAAATGAATACCCTATGTCATGTAGATTATAGATGAAAGTTAGTTACTTATGAACACCATACACTAGTGATACAATTCATTCACTAGACTTTGTCTGACCTTTTATATTTTTCCCTCTTTAAATATATCATAGATGGTCGAATGGTAGATGAAGTGAGCAAGGCAAGTATATGGAGGAAGTGGCTTGGCACATCAGGGATTTATCTATCTATATTTACTTACCTATGTACATTATATTTCATTTATCAGTTAGACCCTTCTTTTATTTTCATTTTCAAGACGCTATCTTTCGGTTATTGTATGGACCACGTTTGTGTTGAGATTACCATCCAATTGGATTCCTTTCAGTACATATTTTATTTCCTTCCGCTGTGAGATGTGAAAGTGCAGAATGTTTTAAATTTATATTTGTCCATGTATCATGTAAACAATATAACCCAATAATTCGTACTTCTTGGCACGACGTGAGTTCAAATGCCATTTTTGGGCTTTGAATCAATGTGTACGGAGGTGCTAGTTGTTATATATATGTACTCGCTCTTTGGTACATTTTATAGAAAGAATTAGCTCAACTGCACTACTTATCAATCGTACTTTGTCCAACAAAGTCTAATAACTCCTTATCAATACATTGGTATGTCGCAAAGGAAGGAGTAACTTTGAGAGTGAATCTTATTCGCTTTTAGGTGCTATTGAAACTCTTACTCAATATACTTACCTATTTGATCAAATCGAATTGTTTTGTATCTTTTGCATGTTTTCTGTTTCCGTTTTATATTCTATGAACTCATCATAGATACCAAACTTGTGTATCAAATATGCTTGTCCATACTTTTATAATTCATCGGCGAATCTAAGAAAGTTAGTAGATCTACTTTTGGAAATATTAGACTTCAGACTTAATACATCTATATGTATCAAACCGTAAGAGTTCAATAACTCTTGTGTTTCTCCCATCGAATAGGTGTTTTGCCTTAATAATTTGAGATACAATTCACAGGTAACGTACGATTCATAATAATATGCTTAAAGAATTATTTCCTAAACACCCAATTTAACCTATAATTCCAAAGTATTTGTTTAAATATTTTCGATATTTATGTATTTTTTATAGCTAACATATCACTAATGTTATGAAAATATATACCATTATCGAAATGCTGGTATATTCATAATATTTATGAAATAGGTACATATTTATGTAGTTACAAAATAGCAAATTTTATCTCGTAATGAATATTCATAATATTCATATCATAACAAAACCATATCTATATTTGATCATAACTGAAAATAGTTATTTTTTCATAAAAGTACTTGGCATATACATGAAAGTAAAATTGTAAAACTAGATGTGTAAAGTGCAAAATGTTACATTGTATATTCTTAGAATTTAAGCCGTTACAATAACAACGTATGAAATATAAAGCTCCATTCAACTGCTCACTATGAGTTTTCATCTCCTTTGCTATAACTAATTTAATTAGAGAATTTAGATTAAATATTTCAAACTCAAGAAATGAATCTTATAAAGAAAATATTTTCCATAAGAAAAATACATTTGGAATGAGAATCATATTTCTTGTTGCATACTAAACATCTACAAATACTTCAACCTATTGCATTTCGACGTCTCTTCAAGAAGTAGAAGTGTCCCTTCACTCTCTTCATTTCAAATGGGCCTTGAAGTGACAATACATCAAAGGATTTATTAGTAAATATATATTTTAAATTTCCTTGTCAATCTATAATTTATTTCCATTACTATATTTGATCGATAAATAATTTTATCAACTATATCGATTATTCAAATTTATTAAAATAGATTATTTAATATCACACGTATTCTTATCCTTATTAGATTGGTTTATTATTTTTTGTCTAATAAGGCTCCCACTAAAATTTGTATCTCTTAAATACCATAAAAGTGTAGGAATTTCATATATTCCTTACGTGGGTGTTAAGATCCATTTATCACGTTACTATAACCTTGAGTTTGCTCAAAAAGCCAAAGTCCCCATAAATGGTAAGTAACCCTTTACTGATTTTGCCTTATATAACTCCTAACTAATTTTTAACCATGCTCCTAATCATCTTCATGAACTTGAGTTTGCTCAACAAATCAAAAAGCACATTAGACACTCTAAACCTAACCGTTTTGCGATATCCTAAATGGAGCTATTTAACCCTTGGGTTTGCTCAATAAAGTTATATACAGTTCTTATATATTTATATATAAAATAAACATCACCTTAGATATTCCATGCCTTAAGGGTGCTCGGTAAACATGGATATGTAAGGTACTCTATTTATATTGTAAATGTTGGATAACCTTATTATTTTAAATTCACTATTTAAAATAATTATGTAGAGTATTATCAACTATTTAAAGGAGATGTGTATATAACAATTATAACTCATGATATCAAATATCTTTTATATACATCCAATATATACTCCCTTAAGTCTCATAGGTTTTATTTTTATTAACCTCCTGTTTTATTTATACATGTAATACACACACACACTTTTTAATTATAACATTTATAATTTATTAGTTATATATATATATTATTAATTAAACCATTTAATTAATTAATAAATATAACATTCGTAATTATTGTTTGAATTTAAAATAATTTAACATTTATATTTTAAAATATTTTATAAAATTTATGAATCACATTTTTAATTTAAAATAATTTTTAATTTGCATTTTATAACTTTTAAAAAATCACATGATTAATCATTTGATTTTTTGGATCAATTTAAACATGCCTTTATTGCTAAGTAGAGTATTTACAACCTAACTTTACATTACTTACAATCAAACAATAAAAATAGTAATTGGCCCTTTAATCTTTATAGGCCCAAAACCCTAGCATATCCGCAATCGCTTCTAGATTATTCCACCATAAACAAACTACATCGCCTTTCATCACTTCATTCAATACAAGCTGCCATTTTCCTTTTTTCTTCATTTTGCTTTAATGGCGACACAAGGGAATGAAAATAAAATTCAACTGCTCCATTCATTTCACATATCCATCTACTATCCTAGGCTCCAAATCTGCCCTAAAATAATTATTTGACATATTTTTGCCTCTTGTAAAGCCATCAACCTTGATAAAAGGTCTCATTCTATTTTTTGCTACTCTAAAAATTCTTCTTTTATGTTTTTTCTTGTTAATCTCCTCTTATGAACGAGATATCTATTCCTCAATCAGGTAAAATTGATTTTTTAAACTTTGTTTGCTTGCTTGTGGAGCATAAAACTTCACTGTTGCTGAAAAACTTTTTGCTTCCTTCTTCAGGTGCACAACGATCCTTTCCTAAACAATACAGTAACAAAATTGATAGGTTTATCCTAAAATAGCTTTATTATTTGTGGATCTATGCGAATTTGTGACATGCATGGTTGGTTCGAGTGTTTTTCATCTCGCCTTTGAATTTGTAATAGATTTTGCTACACTTGAAACATAACTTAACAAATTTCCAAAAGAGATTGTTAGAAGTTAAGTTCTCATTATAGTTGATAGTTAAGGAATTTAAACTCATTGTAAACTTATAACTTCTATTTATGCACTTTTTTTCAGATGCAATAACCTCGAATAATTTGTCTCATCACTAACATTACATGTGGGTTTGAAAAGTGACCATACCCAAGCTTACGATAACAGGGGAAGGCTAGTCCATCTACAGTATGACCAAATTTTACCATTATAAAAGCAACCCCTTTGTATTCTAACACTAGCCAGGTATAACTCAAAATCATTCTTTCTGAATTGCTTCATCATGATGTTTACTTGGTGTGTTGATATTGAACTTACTTGCTGATGCAGAGCGTACCATAAGTCGAGATCCCCAATTCTCTTCCTTGAGTCGTTCTTCCATGAGTCGTTCTTCCATGAGTCGTTCTTCCATGAGTCGTTCCACCATGAGTCGTTCCACCATGAGTCGCTCCATCTTGAGTCGCCGCTCTTCCATGAATCGTTCCACCATGAGTCGTTCCACCATGAGGCGCTCCATCTTGAGTCGCCGCTCTTCCATGAATCGTTCCACCATGAGTCGTTCCACCATGAGGCGCTTCATCTTGAGTCGCCGCTCCACCTTGAGTCGCGCTGCCGTATCCTTTAAAGTCGCGCACTGGCAAACGACTTATCTAGGTCGTAAACAAAGCGAAATCAGTCTTCCACTTCACCGCGACCTATCGTATGTCGCGAACGACTTATCTCTTGAGTCGCGAAGTTGTGCCGTGCGCCATTCTTAAGTCGCGAGCAATGAGTCGTTGCCGAGTTATCATAAGTCGTTGCTGCGAAGTTTTAAGTCGCGAACTGTTGTGATAAGTCGTAGCCGAGTTAACATTAAGTCGCTGCATATTTTCTTTAAGTCGTATGTTGAGGACTATGTGTTGTAATCTTTTAAGTCATAAGTCGTGACAATTGTATTGTAAACTGATAAGTCGTGTACGACTTATGATGAGTCGTGAGTCGTAGGTGATGAGTCGAAAACGACTCATGACTTAGGAATTTTTCTGGATATGTGTTGTAGCCCATAAATAGGCAAGTGGTGTCATTTTGTAAGGTTGTTGAATATTGAATAAAATTCTCTTTTGATTGCTTTGTGCTTTCATTCAAATTGGTAGTTGAGTGTAATCTCCTATCTCCTCTTTCGGATAATCGAGTGCGCTCGATTCAACGATTGTAGAAGCCGATTCGCAGAATCAAGTGCGCTTGATCAACGCTTGAAGAATTGAAGATCTTTGAACCCGGTATCGTGCGCGATCAACGAGTTCGAGATAGCTAGAGTTCGGTATCTTCGGATCAACGAATTCGGGCATTCCAGTATTCTTCCAATCCACTGATTGCTACATTCACCGTTTTACATCGTTTTGATTAATCCGCTGCGTCAGTTTGGTATCAGAGCTTGTTCTAACCAATCATAGTTAGATCGAGACTTGGAGCCTAATCATTTTGAAGAGTTTTGAAGTTTGAAGTTGAGCCGTGAGCAAGTGAAGTTGTTCGCATTTGTTTGAAGATTGAAGTTCGGATTTGCATTGGGGGCCAAAACTTTGTCCATCGTGTTCATCGCGATTTGCTACAAAGTGGAAGTTTTCGATCCGTTTCATTTTGGATCAAAGTCCGAATTGTGTTTGAATTTGAAGTGTTGAAGAATTTGTGAAGTTTTCAAGTATGCCGCCAAGAAGAGCTAATCGCCACCAAAACGTAGAAGCTTTGTATCGAAGAGAAGAAGCTGATGAGATGGAGCAAAGAATCAATGAGAATTTTAGTGAAAAACTTAATGAAGGAATTGGCCGGTTAGAGAGGCTTATGACGGAAATGAATCAAAATCGGAGAAGGGTTTCACCTGAATCTAATCATGGAGGTAGTAGAGTCTCACCACAATCCAATCGAGACCGAAGTGTTGAAAATGACCAAGGGCGTGGGAGGAACGTGAATGATCGTGAACGGAGGAATGTCGATAGAAGGGATGAAGGTGGAAGGCGTAATGGTAGTAGAGATGTTGGTGGTCAGAATCGACATCGTTATGCATCTGATTTTGAAGAGGAGTATGATGGTGGTAGTATTCAAGGAAGAGGTCAAGGAAGAAACTATTCAGAGTACGATCACAAGTGGGAATCTGGTATGAAAACTGAAATTCCAGAATTCAAAGGTGGTATGCAAGCTGAAGAGTTTCTAGATTGGGTGGCTAATGTTGAAGAAATTTTTGATTTCAAAGAAGTTCCAGAACGTCGTAGAGTGAAGTTGGTTGCTACAAGGTTGAGGGGTAGAGCTTTGGCATGGTGGCAGCAAACCAAACTTACACTTGAACGAATGGGGAAGTCAAAAGTTGAATCTTGGGAGAAGATGAAGAAATTGATGAAAGCAACGTTCTTACCTTACAATTATCAATCTTTGATGTATCAACGTTTGCAGAATTTGAGGCAGGGCACAAAAACTGTTAATGATTACGCAGATGAGTTTTATCAACTTATTGCAAGGAATGATATTATGGAAACAGAAGAACAACTGACATCTAGATTCATTGGGGGGTTGCGAATGCAGATCCAGGATATGGTAAATATGTTCGATCCTAGATCTGTGGCAGAGGCACATCAAAAAGCGTTGGCTTGGGAGAAACAGGGAAGACGAGGTGGTGGTGTGTTTACCAATTCTAACAATCAAGCGAAGGGTGTTAATGGAAGTTCTAGTGTTTCAAAAGTTGTTGCAAAACCAGTTGTAAAGGAGGTTGAGAAGGCGAAGGTTAACAACAGTTTCAAATGTTACAATTGTCAGGAGATGGGTCATAAAAGCAACGAATGTCTGAAGCCGAAGAAGAGAACCATTGTGACAGAAGTTGAGGAGGAAGATGAGGAAGAAGCTGAATGCTCTAATTCTTTACCAGTTGAGGAGGAAGACTTACTATCGGGAGATGACGGGTACGCATTGATGATGAGGAGAAGTTGTTTAACACCGAAGCAAGAGGAGGAAAGTAGTTGGTTGAGGAACAATATCTTTCAATCTACATGCACTATTCTGGGAAGAGTTTGTAAATTTGTTATTGATGCTGGGAGTTGCGATAATATTATCTCTACAACTACTTTCCTCCTCTTGCTTCGGTGTTAAACAACTTCTCCTCATCATCAATGCGTACCCGTCATCTCCCGATAGTAAGTCTTCCTCCTCAACTGGTAAAGAATTAGAGCATTCAGCTTCTTCCTCATCTTCCTCCTCAACTTCTGTCACAATGGTTCTCTTCTTCGGCTTCAGACATTCGTTGCTTTTATGACCCATCTCCTGACAATTGTAACATTTGAAACCGTTGTTAACCTTCGCCTTCTCAACCTCCTTTACAACTGGTTTTGCAACAACTTTTGAAACACTAGAACTTCCATTAACACCCTTCGCTTGATTGTTAGAATTGGTAAACACACCACCACCTCGTCTTCCCTGTTTCTCCCAAGCCAACGCTTTTTGATGTGCCTCTGCCACAGATCTAGGATCGAACATATTTACCATATCCTGGATCTGCATTCGCAACCCCCCAATGAATCTAGATGTCAGTTGTTCTTCTGTTTCCATAATATCATTCCTTGCAATAAGTTGATAAAACTCATCTGCGTAATCATTAACAGTTTTTGTGCCCTGCCTCAAATTCTGCAAACGTTGATACATCAAAGATTGATAATTGTAAGGTAAGAACGTTGCTTTCATCAATTTCTTCATCTTCTCCCAAGATTCAACTTTTGACTTCCCCATTCGTTCAAGTGTAAGTTTGGTTTGCTGCCACCATGCCAAAGCTCTACCCCTCAACCTTGTAGCAACCAACTTCACTCTACGACGTTCTGGAACTTCTTTGAAATCAAAAATTTCTTCAACATTAGCCACCCAATCTAGAAACTCTTCAGCTTGCATACCACCTTTGAATTCTGGAATTTCAGTTTTCATACCAGATTCCCACTTGTGATCGTACTCAAGTCATGGAGGCACTATCTTTTAGAGGAGTGGTTTGAGCTATATACGGATCACAAGTCCTTGAAGTACTTTTTCTCCCAAAAGGACTTGAATTTAAGAAAGCAAAGAATGATGGAGTGGCATTATATGACTTTGTTATCTCATATATCTCGACCAAGGGTAATATAGTGGCCGACGCTTTAAGTAGACAACATGCAGTATTGAGTCCCTTGTTTTTATAAGTGGAAGCATTTGGAGTTCATTTCTACTTTTTCTCCCAAAAGTCCTTCTTAGATTCAAATTATATAATTGATTCCTCAAATCGTTCAGGTCGAATTTATTCAAGAGTTAAATTTTCACTGTAAAAACCCATTTCTTCGCACACTGTATATTCTTTTCTTCTTGAAACTATTTTTATAATTAACAATACACTGCCATAATCAATTTTTATTCAAGGATTCCAGCTCAAATTTTAGCATATTAGGAGATATGAGGTTTTGTTTGTCACTTGGGAACTGTAGTCATAACAGAGATAAAAATATACTTACAGGCAGATCAATTCATATACACAGAGCCACTTATATATATATATATATATACATGCATCTACACACATGAACACGTGCAACCATATTCTATAGAGATTCATCACAGACATTTAAACCAAATCACAGATTTTAATTTAGATGTTTACTCACCAGCTCTATGGGAAAGAACAGAGCACCTTTATTGTTGAAGTAGTTTGAATTTAGAAAACTGGAACATGTTTTCCACTTAGATCTTCTACCAAATCATCTTGCTCTCTGTCTATATTGACTTGTTGGTGATGTTAAGTTCTTGTTTTAGGATTAAATAGAGTTTTCATTTTGGTTTTTGTTGAGCTCGAACTGGAATTGAGAGGTAACAGAGGAAAGGTTATTTTACAAGCTTATGTATATACAAGCTTCAGGGCTTGTACATTTTTCTTTTATGCCAGAGATATTTTGATACAAATGGAGGCTGAAAAGAATTCGTATGGATTGTGTTGGCTGCTAAGAGATTGAGACATTAAATGTTGTTTGTACTTGATGTTTCATCCTATACTTATCTCTTTTCTTTGCCTGCAAGTCTCAATTGTTAAAGTATATATTACTTGCCTTGTACCAATTTATAAATTTTTCTTCACTTCGGCTGATAGGAATCTTGTGATGGCTTCATTAATTTGCTTTGTACAAATGCATATTTTATTTTGTGTGCTAAGAATTGGCATTAATTGCCTTGTTCTATTTGCTATTGTCAATGTCATACTTCGGCTGTACAAGTATATTTTTATTTTGTTTTCACACTTATCTTTTCTCTTTTCACTTGCCTTTGTTTATTCAGTTAAGCTCTTATACTTGAATATATATATTTGTTTACAACTCTATTATTTTACTTTCTAAGTGTTCATATGTGAAGGTATTTTATTTACTTTGTTTAATCATTTCGTTTACTTACTTACTTATATATATATATATATGTTTGTTTAACTTGATTTATTGCTATTTATCTTATATTTCTAACTTAAGTATTAATCTATAACACATATTTCATTCTATACACACAAATTATTATTTACAATTTAAACACAAATCAAATCTATTATATTAGTTCAAATTTACTCCGATGTGTTCAAATACATATATATATATATATTCTCATATATACACATGTATACAATATTTTTAATTTTAAATGTTTTATACAGAATATACTTGGATATCGGGGAAACTCGCATTACCTTATCATTTAATTCTACAAATTTTAATTCAAAAATTAATTTAATTATCAATTAAATGTAATAAAAATTCGGGGTCGTTACACATACTTTATCACTTCTTCTATCCCACTTTTCCTTTTTATCTTCCTGTAGCCAAAATACGCTAGTCGCCTTTCATTTTGAATTATTCCTAGAGTTATTGTGTGTTAGGCGAAATATCAACATACCATCAATCTAGGAATCGAAGGATAGCGTGGTGCTAGTTATGCGAAGGCGAGTTCGTGAGCATAGCATAGGGTAGTGCGGTTGCGAGATGAGTGGAGTGACATTTCTTTTTCCGTGTATTGGAGGTGAAATCGCAAATGGCAGGAGGGGGTCGGAGGCATAATCATAGTGGCCGTTGTGTTCGGGGTGCAACAATGTGACGCCCCACCTATATACCCATGCTGGCCAAGGACACTACGGGGTAATGCTGTCAACTAGCATGGAGAATAAGGCTATTGAGGAGCGACCATCTATATAATTGCTTTGTGCGAGTACCGATATGCCAGATAAAAATATAACAGAGGAAATCCGACATACCGATAAAAACTCAAAGATACTACACAGTGGCTATATGGACTTCGGAAACAAATATAGAAATAAACATAACACAAATCAGTCACAGACAATTCATATCATAAAGGCGGAAATAGATATGAATATAGCACATGAAAGTGTACGTCAGAGTAGTGGTCAAATAAGATCCACAATATCACAAAAGAATAGTTTCAAGTGCTTCACAAAAGAATATGTATACATCATGGAGTCTCTATCTCTAATGTATAACAACAAAAACTACAAATCTAATGCAGTTAGCCAAAAGTTAGGTAATAGTCCCTAATGTGGAGTAAAGCAGAAGCACCTGTAACATCTCGGTCTAACCCGGGTATTATTTAATAAGAAAATAATAAACGGATCAGTCTAACTATAAATATCAGATGAAATGATATAGAATAAGAGATATGACAAAAATGTATCATAACCATAATACCATACTGTGATAAGTACGTAATTGAAAATCAACAAGAGATTAATCAATATCACAAGAATCTTCTCAAAGATAAAAAGGAATGTCATACTCTTTATTTCATTCACCAAACCATAAACGTTGACAATTATATCAATGCCAATCACAAAGGTTAATGACACACAAATTCACCAATGCACAAATATTGATAAACTTATCAAATCAAATCACGAAAATTGGTGAAACACAAATTCTAGAAGTCGTCAATTAGAAATCCAGAAATCACAAAAAGAGAGGGGGATGCCTATCACAAAACGAGAGCATGAAAACTCTCAACACGTGTATCACAAAACGGAATGCTATTCCATGGTTGCTAACCATTAATTTTGAGCCGAAGCTCCACAAAAACGGCCCGAAGACCATGAGCCGAAGCTCCACAAGAACGGCCCGAAGACCATGAGCCGAAGCTCCATAAGAACGAGGTACAGTCCCCCACGCGGACAAAGAGACATCGCACATTGCTAGTCTAATTCACAAAAATTGATCATCATCTATCATCAAGAAGTGTCAATTACACTGAGCTAGTAAATATAAGAGTTTAGCTTCATGTCCCATAACCACTTGCTTAACTTAAATATTTACGAACAAATTGTAGATCTCCACTAAAAAAAATTGTCACAAAAGGTTCAATCGAACAAGTCCGAAAGTTAACCGACGAAGTAAACGCAAGCGTTTCATACCACTTGTTTTACTAAGCCGTTTAATTAGATTTCTCATACGAATGAGGTAAAGGTTTGTATATACTAATAGATTGGAAAACGGTTTAAGAAATGAGCTTTGTAATTAAAATAGTGTCAAAATCGTTTTGATAAAAGAGTTTTGATATTTACTACTAGTATAGAAAACCTTTATATTTTTAAAGTGACAAATCATAAAAACGATTGTAGAAACAATCAATCATCAAAACCCACATTCGAAGACATGAATTAAATCCAAAGAAATCGATACCAAATCAATCAAAATGGATATTCACATAAACCCCGGAAAAGAAGTCATCAAAGTCGATAATAATTGATGACAATAAGTCGGATCAACAAAAATTGATAAACCTTGGAAATTTACTCGAAAATAGGCAAATTAGGCAAAATCAGCAGTTCCAGACGTCTGGTAGGTGTTCCCAGACGTCTGGCCCAAGGTTCTGGAAGTTTAAGTGTTTTCTCCCTTCTATTTTTAATTCTTGGGCCATTTCAGGCGTTTGAAAAGTTCAACCAGACGTCTGAATTTGATCTTAGACATCTGGATTTTGTTTCAGACGTCTGGATTTTTCAACCAGACGTCTGGATTTGGTTTCAGACGTCTGAAATTTTCTGCTAGGAAAAAAACCGGCCTAGCTCAAAAACGACAAATCCAAACCGAAATGCGATTGAACGAGCGACGGATGCTAGGGATTTATGCCATTCGACAACCCAACACTATAGGCTCTTCGATACGCCACAAATAACAAGTTCAAACATCCAAGCTAGGATTTTTAAAGATTTAACTTCAAAACACCAAAAATTGGAATATTCATCAATTCAATCCAAATCAAAATCAAATGAATATAAATAAGTGTTAGGAATTCGTACCTAACAACAATGATAGCGTATAGACATAGATGTGAGATAAAAATCTCACCTTTGAACCCGAAAACAATGAATGAGAAGCTTGAAGACAAAGGAAGATCAACCACACTACAATCTCAACACAAGAAGCTTGAATCTAAGCTTAAAAGAGAAACATTTCCTAAAGTGAAAATTAGGGTCACATCCCTAAAACCAAACGTAATTCACAAAAACTCCTTCCGTTCAAAACTTTATAAATCCGGTCCCTATTTTTGTTTCAGCTTAATTCTTTTCCATAAATACCCTCGTTTATATTGTGCTTCACTTTTTCTATCTGTGATTATTTGGTTTATATTGAACAATAAAATTATCCTTGCTTAATGATTTATCTGTTTGCAATAAAAGATTTTTACTGAAATACAGTGTAAGTTCGTTTTCTACAACTATTTGCAATAGTTGCAGAAATGTCTGCAACTATATGCAATAGTTGCAGACATTTCTGCAACTATACCAAATAGTTGCTGAAATATCTGCAACTATTGCATATAGTTGCATTTCGCAACTATACCATATAGTTGCAGAAATGTCTGCAACTATATGCAATAGTTGCAGACATATCTGCAACTATTTGCAATAGTTGCATCTGCAACTATTTGCAATAGTTGCATTTCTGCAACTATATGCAATAGTTGCAGAAATGTCTGCAACTATTGCATATAGTTGCAGACATTTCCGCAACTATACAATATAGTTGCAGACATTTCCGCAACTATACCATATAGTTGTGGAAATGTCTGCAACTATATCATATAGTTGTAGAAATATCTGCAATTTTTTGCAATTTTTATAAATTTGAAAAAAAAATCGAAAATGTTCAATATTTGCTGAATTGTCTGCAAATATTTGAAATAATTGCAGCTTTAATATAAATTTAAATTTTTGGTATCAACAATGGATCTCATTTTAAAGATCATAAAATTTACGATTTTTTGGTGAAAACGTTATGTTGATCCGATTTTTGTAAATAAAGTTATACACGTTTGAAAAGTTAAAAACATAAAGGGTATTTGGGTCTTTTGCGTGCGTGAATTTGAAAACAAGGAGCGAAAACGTAAATGTTGGTTGTGAAGGATGTTTTCTCTATTTTAAAACTTGTTAGGGATGTGAGCCAAACTTACCCTTTCCTAAATTAGGTTTAGGAATTTTCTGAAATCAAAGTGAGAATGAGTTGGAGAAGAAGAAGATGATACTTACCAATGCTTCTCTTTGAATTTGGAGCAAGAACTTGATTTGCAAATGGAAACTAGGGTTTAGGATTTTAATTCTTTTTCTCTTCCTCCATTATTCTCTTTAGAACTAAAAAGGTAAAGAAATGGGAGTGGATGAAGAGAAGTGTTTCAATTTGGGGTATTATGTGGACTAGTGGGCTGAACCCAAACCCAAACCCAAAGTGAAAAAGGTCAAAATTTTAGCTAGCTCCAAACATATCAAAGTTTATACTCAAAAAGGTCGCAAACGTCATTTTGAACTCAATGGGGGTGGTCTCGAGTCCTAATTCGACTGTTTGCAAAAAGTAGCTTTTCGGATAAAAATCTAACTAACGACGAAATATTTAAATAAAAATATTTAAATATTCAATCGTAAAATATGCGGGTTGTTACAGACTCCCCTCCTTAAAGAAATTGCGTCCTCACAATCATAAGAAATATTTGAACAAAAAGTAACAACCATAAAAGCATATTAACACACAAAAGAAGAAATCTGAAATAAGAAGTTCACCTCAAAGAGCTCAAGAGAGTAAGTCTGGATGTGTTTGCTCGATGAATTCTCTAGATTCCCAAGAGCAATCCTTAGGATTTGAGGACCACTGAACTTTCACAAGCGGAACATCTTTATTTCGAAGGCATTTGACTCCGAAGCAATAATACGAATATGATGCTGCTCATAAGTCAAATTTGGCGAAACTTCTATTTCATCAACAACACCGGGCTCAAGAATAGAATCAGAATCTCGAAGGCATTTTCGAAGTTTAGAAACGTGAAACAAGTCATGAATAGCAGAAAATTGAGCCGGTAATAAGAGGCGATAAGCCACGGAACCAATACGTTCGGTGATGGGAAATGGACCAATATATCGAGGCGCTAATTTTCCCGATCGACTGAAACGCACAACACCCTTCATAGGTGAAACACGAATAAACACAAAATCTCCCACAGAAAATTCTAATCTCCTTCTTCGGTTATCGGCATAGGATTTTTGTCTACTCTGGGCTTCTTTCATCCTATGGTGAATAAGATCAATCTTTTCTGTGGAATCACGAATAAGATCTGGACCTAAAACCAGTTTCTCACTGGCCTCAAGCCAACAAGACGGAGATCGGCACGGCCTTCCATAGAGTGCCTCGAAAGGTGCCATACCAATACTAGATTGGAAGCTATTATTATAGGAAAACTCAACTAGTGAAATATGATCTTCCCAACTTCCACCAAAGTCTAGAACACAAGCACGAAGAAGATCTTCAAGAGTTTGATTCACATGCTCGGTTTGTCCATCGGACTGCGGATGATAAGCGGTGCTAAAATTAAGCTTTGTTCCCAAAGCTTTTTGAAGACTATTCCAAAATCCACTAGTAAACAATGGATCACGATCACTAACAATAGAAGTAGGAACTCCATGCAAGTTAACAATTTCTTTAATAAAGAGAGGCCAAAAGAGGAACGGTCCGATTAGACCGAACGAGAATAAAATAGGCGGACTTAGTAAGTCTATCAACAATCACCCATAAGCTATCATGACCCGAACGAGAACGGGGAAGGCCATCAATAAAATCCATGGAAATATGATCCCACTTCCACATTGGGATGGCTAAAGGTTGCAATAACCCACCGGGCCTTTGATGCTCGGCCTTAATGAGTTGGCAAGTCATGCAACGCTTAACGAAGTTAGCGATATCAAATTTCATTCCCTCCCAATAATAAAGTCGCTTCGTATCCACGTACATTTTACTACTACCGGGATGTACGGTGAATTTAGAACGATGGGAATCTTCTAATATGTCTTTGCGAAGATCACTAATATTTGGAGCGACAAGTCTACCAAATTTTCGAATTCCGCTACGAGAATCAATATCAAAGTCTTTCATACCTTCAATATCAATTTTATCCCTAAAATTTTGGCCAAGAAGAGCCAACTCGGGATCTAGCTTTTGAGCTTTAAGAATGCGGTCCAAAAGAGATGGATGAGCCTCAAGGCTACATAAAACAAGAGATGAACATAAATCGGATACTCGATCTCGAATCTCACAAGTAGACAAAGTCTCGAGATCGTTCCATTCGGATATCATCATAGAAACAACCGCTTGTTGCTTTCGGCTAAGGGCGTCGGCAACACGATTTCCCTTTCCGGGAGTATAAAGAATATCAAGGTCATATAATGCAAGGAACTCGAGCCAACGTTGTTGACGCAAATTAAGTTCCTTTTGGGAAAATAAATACTTTAAAGATTTATGATCGGTGTAGAGAACAAATTTCTCCCCCAAAAGATAATGGCGCCAAATTCGAAGAGCAAAAACAATAGCCGCGAGCTCTAAATCATGAATGGCATATCTAGTCTCGGCAGGCTTTAATTGCCTAGAAGCATAAGCAATAACATGTTCCTTTTGCATGAGAACGGCTCCCAAACCAACTCGACTAGCATCGGTATAAACAACAAAATCTTGGTTTCCTTCAGGAATCACAAGAATAGGAGCATCGAAAAGGAGTTCTTTTAATTTCTGAAAAGAAGCTTCACATTTGTCAGACCAAATGTATTTAACTCCCTTCTTTGTCAAACTAGTAAGAGGCACGGAAATTTTAGAAAAGTCTTTTATGAAACGACAGTAATATCTCGCCAATCCGAGAAAGCTACGGATTTCCGTCACACTCTCCGGTCTCTTCCAATTTTGAATCGCTTCAATCTTTGAAGGATCCACGAAAATTCCGGATTCGGAAATAATATGACCAAGAAACTTCACACGAGATTGCCAAAAGTGGCATTTAGAAAACTTTGCTTTTAATTGATTACTCCTAAGAGTTTCCAACACAATTCGAAGATGCTCTTCATGTTCTTCTTCGGTTTTTGAATACACAAGAATATCATCAATAAAGATGAGAACAAAACGATCGAGGAAATCTTTGAAAACTCGATTCATAAGGTCAACAAAATAAGCCGGAGCATTCGTCAAACCAAATGGCATAACAAGCCATTCATAAGATCCATAACGAGTACGGAACGATGTCAAAGGAATGCTATCCTCTGCAATACGAAGCTGATGAAAACCAGTTGCTAAATCTAATTGTGAAAATACTCTAGCACCACTAAGTTGATCGAATAGATCATCAATCCGAGGCAATGGATATTTATTCTTGATAGTGAGGTCATTAAGCTTGCGGTAGTCAATGTAAAGCCTAAGTGTACCATCGGATTTCTTCAAAAAAATAGCCGAAGCTCCCCAAGGCGAGGAACTAGAGCGAATAAACTGCTTCGTCTCCAATTCGGATAATTGTTTGCGCATCTCCTCATTTTCCTTATTGGACATGCGATAAGGAGGACAAGTGATAGGTTGAGCTCCAGAGATAAGATTAATTCTGAACTCAATTGCTCGCTTAGGTGGCAATCCTAGAACGGGCTCGAATATGTTGGGAAATTCACGAACAACGTGAATAAGAGAAATGACATCTTCATCGTCATCATTATCGTCATCACGAGGATTTAGAGAATATAAGGATGCTGCCAAAGTGGAATCCGAATCTTTAAGAACTACAGAAATCTGCTTAACAGATTGAGGATGTCGAAGATAAATAGTCCGCTCAGGACAAAGGATATGGGCTTCATAACGGTTAAGCCAATCCATCCCCAAAATCATTCCGAAACCTAAATAACGCATGACATGCAAATCGGCACGGAAAGAGTAATCACATAAAATTATTTCGACATCTTTACACAATAAACTGAGTGTTGCGGATCCACCAACCGGATTTGCAATTCTTAAAGAAGTCATCAAACACATAACATCCAAAGAAAAAGTATCAACAAGTTCTTTAGGAATAAAAGAATGGGACGCACCCGTATCAAAAAGAACTCGAATAGGATGATCACGAAACACAATAATGCCATCAAGGATAGAATGAGAAATACCTTGATCACGAGAAGTATTACCTGGGGCTTGCGCCACATTAAGCTTTCTCTTCTTCTTGTTTTGGAGTTTGGGTCATGCCGATAAATAATGATCCGGGCTTTTGCAATAGCGACAAGCACGGGGCTTCGAACACTTATTCGCATAATGGTCCTTAGAACCACAGTTGTAGCATTGCCCACCACAAGAGTTAGAAGTATTAGTTGCCGGAGATGCTTGCTTCCCTTTCTTATTGGGATAAGGACCTTTGAATTTATTAGGCCTTTTCTTGTTGGCGAAGTTCGGTTTAGCACTCCCAATCTCAACATCACTTACTCTATCTGCCTCTTCAAGTCGAAGAGCGATGTCAATGAGTTGATCAAAAGAAACTTCCAATTTTAGAAGTAATGGCTTCTTGAGATTTTTGTTTAAGCCATAGACAAACCTTTAGTTCTTCTTCAATGGGGTGTTGATGTACTCAACCCCATATTTAGAAAGTGACTCGAAAGATGCGACATAATCTGCCATGGAGGATTCACCTTGAATAAGGTCTATGAAACGACGAGCCAAAGTCACTTTCTCAGCTTCTGGCATAAACTTTTATTCGAATCGTTCCAGGAATTGCTCCCAAGTAAGATCCGATTCATTAATTTCAGAAATCAGAAGCTCGTACTAGTCTAATGCCCTTTCTTGGAGCATACTAGAGGCCACCTGAACTCGGTGAATATCAATAAGATTCATGCGAGAAAAGATTCGATCGCATGTTCTGAGCCAAGCTTGGACTTCAATAATAGTTTCAGAACCTTTGAATGGCTTCCCACCCAAGTTGGTATAATCATTGCACAAGCGTGCAAATCCAGACTTAGGGTGAGTAGGCTCAGGAATAGGTTCGACAACTTGAGCATTTCTTACGAGATCAAGAAGTTGCTGAGCAGACATAAATACTCCCTCCTCGGGAGTAGCACTAGATCGACCGGCGCTGGGACGGCCTGGTCTAATCATTTCCCTTCTTTAAGAAAGAAATAAAGAAAAGGAAAAAGGTTATTCACAAAATAACTATGAAGCAAACTTGATAGATAAAACAAGGAATCATAAAGAATATAGGATAAAACGGTGCGAAGACTGGAATTAAATCCTAAGGCACGATTCCTAAGAGAGACTTAGGTCAATGATCATTGTTAGATTATTCTACATTGTTCCGAAGTTTGGCTCTGATACCAAGCTGTGACACCCCACCTCTATACCCACGCTGGCCAAGGACACTACGGGGTAATGCCGTCAACTAGCATGGAGAATAAGGCTGTTGAGGAGCGACCATCTGTATAATTGCTTTGTGCGAGTACCGATATACCAGATAAAAATATAACAGAGGAAATCCGACATACCGATAAAAACTCAAAGATACTACATAGTGGCTATATGGACCTCGGAAACAAATATAGAAATAAACATAACACAAATCAGTCACAGACAATTCATATCACAAAGGCGGAAATAGATATGAATATAGCACATGAAAGTGTACGTCAGAGTAGTGGTCAAATAAGATCCATAATATCACAAAAGAATAGTTTCAAGTGCTTCACAAAAGAATATGTATACATCATGGAGTCTCTATCTCTAATGTATAACAACAAAAACTACAAATCTAATGTAGTTAGCCAAAAGTCAGGTAATAGTCCCTGATGAGGAGTCAAGCAGAAGCACCTGTAACATCTCGGTCTGACCCGAGTATTATTTAATAAGAAAATAATAAACGGATCAGTCTAACTATAAATATCAGATGAAATGATATAGAATAAGAGATATGAAAAAAACGTATCATACCATAATACCATATTGTGATAAGTACGTAATTGAAAATCAACAAGAGATTAATCAATATCACAAGAATCTTCTCAAAGATAAAAAGGAATGTCATACTCTTTATTTCATTCACCAAACCATAAATGTTGACAATTATGTCAATGCCAATCACAAAGGTTAATGACACACAAATTCACCAATGCACAAATATTGATAAACTTATCAAATCAAATCACGAAAATTGGTGAAACACAAATTCTAGAAGTCGTCAATTAGAAATCCAGAAATCACAAAAAGAGAGGGGGAGGCCTATCACAAAACGAGAGCATGAAAACTCTCAACACGTGTATCACAAAACGGAATGCTATTCCATGGTTGCTAACCATTAATTTTGAGCCGAAGCTCCACAAAAACGGCCCGAAGACCATGAGCCGAAGCTCCACAAGAACGGCCCGAAGACCATGAGCCGAAGCTCCACAAGAACGAGGTACAGTCCCCCACGCGGACAAAGAGACATCGCACATTGCTAGTCTAATTCACAAAAATTGATCATCATCGATCATCAAGAAGTGTCAATTACACTGAGTTAGTAAATATATGAGTTTAGCTTCATGTCCCATAACCACTTGCTTAACTTAAATATTTACGAACAAATTGTAGATCTACACTAAAAAATTGTCAC
The DNA here is from genome assembly GCA_030737815.1 of Allium fistulosum. Classification (NCBI taxonomy): domain Eukaryota; kingdom Viridiplantae; phylum Streptophyta; class Magnoliopsida; order Asparagales; family Amaryllidaceae; genus Allium; species Allium fistulosum. The sequence goes on from CM060903.1 coordinate 1,049,079,102, forward strand.
AAAAGGTTCAATCGAACAAGTCCGAAAATTAACCGACGAAGTAAACGCAAGTGTTTCATACCACTTGTTTTACTAAGTCGTTTAATTAGATTTCTCATACGAATGAGGTAAAGGTTTGTATATACTAATAGATTGGAAAACGGTTTAAGAAACGAGCTTTGTAATTAAAATAGTGTCAAAATCGTTTTGATAAAAGAGTTTTGATATTTACTACTAGTATAGAAAACCTTTATATTTTTAAAGTGACAAATCACAAAAACGATTGTAGAAACAATCAATCATCAAAACCCACATTCGAAGGCATGAATTAAATCCAAAGAAATCAATACCAAATCCATCAAAATGGATATTCATATAAACCCCAGAAAAGAAGTCATCAAAGTCGATAATAATTGATGACAATAAGTCGGATCAACAAAAATCGATAAACCTTGGAAATTTACTCGAAAATAGGCAAATTAGGAAAAATCAGCAGTTCTAGACGTCTGGTAGGTGTTCCCAAACGTCTGGCCCAAGGTTCTGGAAGTTTAAGTGTTTTCTCCCTTCTATTTTTAATTCCTGGGCCATTTCGGGCATCTGAAAATTTCAACCAGACGTCTGAATTTGATCTCAGACGTCTGGATTTTGTTTCAGACGTCTGGATTTTGTTACTGCCTATTCCAGACCCCTTTCCAGACGTCTGGATTTTTCAACCAGACGTCTGGATTTGGTTTCAGACGTTTGAAATTTGTTTCAGATGTCTGAAATTTTCTGCTAGGCAAAAAAACGGCCTAGCTCAAAAACGACAAATCCAAACCGAAATGCGATTGAACGAGCGACGGATGCTAGGGATTTATGCCAATCGACAACCCATGTAACGACCCGATATTTTGTACCATTCGCATCCATTATAAGTGTATAGGTAGATACTCATGCCGGAATTGAATTGCTCAAAATACCGCGTTGTTAATTTAAATTTGGCAAAACTGAACATATACAGTAAATAAATAATCACAGATCACAGACACAGAGTAATAAGTGCAGCGGAAATAAAAGAGATAGTAGTTCATGAAGCTACTATATAAATATATAAGTTACATCAGAGTTAAACCAGATACAACGGAAGAGTAATACGATACATCATATACAAATCAGAATACATCACTTGAATCATCGAATACTGAAGTAGAATAGATGGCTGGATCTTCAAGCAAAGCTCCAACTTCAAAGGTGAGTCTTGAATACTGGTACACTCAGTCCGACCCGAGCGTAAAGAAAACACAAAACACTCGAGTCAGGATTAACATTCTTATATTTATAAATCCAACTCAAGTGAAATAGCAACTGAAATACAAGTAACTCAAAGGACGTTTGGAATAACCATCCTTTAAGGATCCGTTAAACTATCTACTAGGTAGTAATGTACGCTAAGTAGATAATGTCTATCAGTAATATAAAGATATCAAAATAGTGTTAAGGCGTTACCATTATCCCCCTTAACACATTTTTATAAGCGTCATAGTCTATACAGCACTATAAACTCCACCGTAAACTAGTGGGCTATCAGGGAGTACTCCATAGGTATAACACAAAACAATTTCGTAGTGGTCGCGAATATGGGAATACAAGTATGACAAGGCACATGAGGCAATACCCAAGGTAGTTACACTACTGTTTGCCTGATCCGGACTGGTGAGAACGCATCGTCGCAGCGACCGCAACACCGTGAAACAACACTCCCAAAATCAAGGGTGCACCAATCGACAACAAGTAATGAGTAGTTCGAAGAAGTGTGTTCACTTGAGGTAGCTGACCTCCATTGGCCCGGCACGGCTCCTGTTTTAGTCATTTCCAATTTGACACAAAGTGTCAAGGCTATCCAATATCGTTCTCTTTCTTCAGTCATCACGTACATCATACCAACCACTTCATTCTGGATCACACTCCGCGTGTAGTTATTAAAGTGGTTTCGGTTTAGATAGAGAGTATATCCATAACCGATTCCGGTCTCTTTAATAACTTTCGAAATTATTACACCGATTGGTCGTTTATATATTTCAAAATCAAATCAATTACAATTCCAATTAGAATTTGCAAACCAACATTTCATTTGTCATTCTAAATCAATTTCCATAATTTACGTTTCAAAACTTCCAAATTACCATTTCAAAAGCTTATAATTCAATTTCAATTTCTATTTAAAACAATTCAAATATTGATTCAAATTCGTATATAAATTTCATTCCGAAATCATTTAAATTAATTTAATTTAACATTCAAATCAATTTAAGTTCATTTATCGATTTCATTCAATATTCGTTAAGTAAATTTTCATTTAAAAACAATTTCTATTTAATTTCCAATTCATTAAAACAATTACTTAAGTTCAATGCCATTATATCAAAACTTACAAATTTAATTAAGTTAAATTCGTTAAATCAAATTCTTTAAATTACAAGTCTTACATTAATTTCAAAAATATCACATTTTATTTCTTGTTAAAGAAATTCAATTTCACTTATTTACTTACTTAAATAATTTTCCAAAACTTAATTAATAAAGAAAACTCAATTTCAATTATTTACGAAGTAAAATTCACTTATTCAAAAACTCAATTTAATTTAATCATTAAATAATTAAATCTTATTTAATTATTAAATAATTCAAAACTTAATTATTAAATAATTTCAAAGTTTAATAATTTCAAACTTAATTATAATTTCAACTTAATTATTAAATCATTCCAAACTTAATTCAATCATTTCTCAAATTAAACAACATTCTTTCATCAATTACATTGTTAATATTTTGTTTCGGATTATTAAATATTAACATTTTCCTTTCATTAAAATTCAAATTCCAACTTCATTTCAAAACCGTATTATTTATTCAAATAAAATCTTCGTTTTATTTTTAAATCAAATTATTGACCAATCAGATTTTATTTAATTATCTATCCTAGGTCAAAGTTCAATTTGGGTATTTATCATTTCAACCCGATTCCAATTCAATTCAAAAATCAAAGCATAACAAAGGGAACTTGCAGTGTGATAGCTGGGATGGTGTCAAAGTAAATAAACAAGCAATAACATCAATCAATATCAATCCAAAAATCAATTCAAATAATCCCGAAATAACCGTATTAATTCACATTGTTGTTTGTGCGAATTAATAAAATTATTTCTAGAATCTACACTATCATTTCATGTAGATTAAAGATTATTGCATTACGGTTTTTCACTTGTCATCTATTTTAAATTTCATGCATCATCAGTTTAACAACATACATTCAGTGGTTCAAGATGTAATTAAACAAATCCTACGTGTCAATAAATTTTGACAGTTAAATGGGTCATATTATACAAATGTCATTTAATCAAATTTAACATTTAACTATCCTATATCAATTTCAATTGCATACTATTTATCATTTTAACATTAACAATTTAACGTCCAACATCAACAATCAATCAATTATCAGCCAAACTGTATTATCATCGCATAAATAATTAACAGATAATGGTGTCAGATGTCACATGTGAACTGATACAGGTAATAGCATATATAACAGTGTAATTAACTAACAGCAGCATATTTCAATTTGTCGTTTCAATTGAAATCAAATTTAATAAATAGAAGGACGTTAATCGTGAGTGAGTGCTCACCTTTCGAGGCTAGAGAGAATAGTCAATGAAATGGGTTACGGATCCAAGCACGAGTTCCAAATCGAAGCAAGATTAGACACGAATCGACGAACAAAGTTGATCAAAGGGAAAAGACGGAATCACTCAGAATTGGATCGATGAATATAATTGGTGTAAGTGAACTCTTATTCAAATTTATTTAATATTCATGCATTTCAACATCCATGCTTTTAATTTAAACACATCTATTAAATCAACTATATATTTAAAACTAACTTTACATATATTTATATATAAACTAATATATAAACTTATAAATATTTAAATTTAAAAGCCAACATATATTAAAATTTCTCTTTTGATTTGCAGACTATCCTACTATGTAGGCAAAAGGTACGGTTACCCTAAATGTACTAAGTAGACAAAACAAAGATGCAGACTCAATATACATATATATATGACCCTTGCTTTCAGCCATACAACAGAAAAACAAACAATTATAGGTATATTTCAAAGTCGTTGTAACCTTTAACACATATATTCTAAAATATACGTATACCCAATACACTAAATTATTTCCAAAATGATATATTACTGGTATACAAATATAACTGTTTCAAGTAAAATATTTCAGAAAGTAAACATTTATATAAACAAGCAGTATACAACTATCTTGTATAACTTGCATAACCCAAAATCTTATAACTCATATAGCATAGAATATCAAAACCATATATATATACTTGTATAGTTCGCTCATATATAGAACAGTTTCAAACGTGTGAAACTAACATACTATATATAAAAGCAAACAATCAATATATATATTATTATATCAAATCAATAATATAGGTAAATCAAACCTGCAAACTGATGCTCTTTAATTTGTAAAAAATATATATATATATATACAAATACAAGCCTACGTTAGATCTAATCTTATGCATTCCAGATGTAACTATATGTACAGCCTATATATATACTTATCTCTGTATATAACAGATATGCAGACTATAACAGTAAAATGCAGATTTCGTTTATACCAAATATATAGATTACATAATATATATGACTAAACCATATACTTACTATAACAGATTAGTATATAACATGTGCACTAATACATATAACAGATATGAACATTTTACATAAAATCTTAGTTTAGCTATATGTATATATATAAGTACCATAACTATATGTTTAAAATTGACATAAATATATATAAAGTGATATATTTATACCCTTAGTACATAATATTTATTAAACTTGCTTTATAACAGTATATATTTACTTAACAGATCTTGTACACGAGCCAAATCTGATGTGAATAAGTTTGAAATTTTTTTACCCATGTTTCCATTATAGACTGTAAATTATAAAACAAACAAAAATATGAACCAAAACTACAACTTACGTGAATGAAAGGGGAGACAAGCAGGGGGTGCACATGGGCATGCGCCAGTGTTGCATTCGAGTTCGGCGGCAAGCCCGAGCGTGAAGTAGCTGGCTGGCAAAGATGCGTGAGAGGACGGATGAGCAATGTGGAAGGGAAGGAGTAAAGGGCTCGGCCTAGGTTATTAGTGGAGGAGAGAAACGAGTTCGGTCGGTTGCTGGAGAGGGAAAAGGAGGCCGGTGGCTGCTGTGTAGGGTGGAGCACAACGGAGCACAAGGGGTGAGTGGTGGTCGGAGGAGGAGGTGGTTGATGTAGGGTGACTGGGCTCAGGCAAAGCTCGGCATGGGCTGCTCACGGTCGGTGGTCTGGTAGACGGTTTCGTCGAGGTTGGCACTGGTGGTAGGCCATGGTCTAGGTCGCTGAAAATCGGGACAAGCTAGGGTGGATGATGAAACGCGGCAGAGGTGGACGCGATGAGATGGTCGACTGGGTTGACTTTGACAGGGCTGTGATGTGGTGGAGCATAGGGGGTTGCCGAGTTAGGAAGGTGTGGAGGCATTCAATGATGTGGCTTGCATTTGTATGGAGGCTGTGAAAATGGAGTATACAAGTAGGATTTTCATTTGAAAGGAGAAGATGAGTTTGAGATCTGGAGAGAGCTACAGGCGAAGTTAGAAAGCAACAATTATAATTGTGAACCAATGCAACTTTATTGGAATGGTGAGATGTCAGAGAATACCAAAAGTTTAATAACCAATGGATGTATACTTATAGCCGTTGAAAATGCATGGGCACAACAAATTCTAGAGACTCGTAACTAGTTTGATACGATAATCGTTTCGCTGATTTCACTATGTACCGGGTGCCGAATTTGACAATTTAATATACCGTAGTGATCAACGTCATGAAACAATCAAAACGGCATACATATATTAGCGGTACGATTGAATTATAAAATTCGAATTTTCCAACTGGCGGAAAATGCAAGAAAAAGGTAGAAAAATAAGATCGACGGAGCCAAAGAAGTCCGAATTTGGAAAAACGAAAAATGACGTTTGCTCAGAAGATGGTTTAGAATTTTTCTATGTAAAAATATTTAGATTCCGAAAACATTTTATTTTCATCGCTTTTTAACTGATTAAATTGAAGTAAATTTACGCGCGAAATAAACTTTCATATTTTCGGACGAAAATTTACCAGTTGCTATGTTTAACTAAACGCATTCCAAATATCAAATTTATATTTCAAAATTTTATCGTTTAAAATTTCACAAAATTTCAACTAATTACGTTATTAAAGCAGTTGAAATTTACGGATCGTTACACTCTCCCCCACTCAAAACTTTTCGTCCCCGAAAAGGAACGAGGTAGGAGAATAGAACCGACCAGAAATAAAAACAGATTTGAAATACAAAATAACAATTAATTTAAACCATATAAATTCAAATTTAAATAAATTGATATTCAATAATTGATTTAATCCATTTGATTTCACTAAAATCAATCTCAACTATTTCTAAATTCATTATCTTATTATCCCTTTTTCTTCAATTTACAATTTCCAAAACCATAAATTTGAATAGTCTTTTACTATAATCATATTTTCTTCAACAATTTTAAATTCTTCTTTATTCCAAATTACTGTTAAATTTATTCTACTTAATATATCTACTCACATATATTTAACCCATATAAATTAATTTAAAACATAAAAGTTTCGATTTAAATTAATTTACATCTATTAATTTCTTTTAAATTCAAGGTATTTTCATAAGTTGATCAAATTTCAATTTATTAATTCTTTCAAAACAAATTTATTAATTCTTTCAAAACAAATTTATTTCATTATTAACTGAGTTTACTTATTATCCTATCTAACTCTATTAACATCTTTATAATCAAAATTTAGTGTATAACATTTATTATAAACACTCAAATTTTATTTATAAATTCAATTTATCTTATATATTATCCAATTACATATTCAACTTCTGAATGATTTAGGTAAGTTGTATTAGAATGCAGTTAAACAATATACAAATAAAATTTTCCCAACTCAATTATTCAAGTTTAAATATTTATTCCAAATTTTGGTTTTATTTATAATTAAAATCATCCTTTAACAAAATTTAAGAATTAGATTTCCGATTAATTTCAAACCCTTTAGAGATAATTATGTATATACTATATATATTAAATCAAATTTAATTTAAAATAATATTCCTATATATATATATATATATAAAGTCATACTTAAGAAATTCAAATTAAAATATATATATATATATATATATATATTTTTTTCTCAAAGCAAAACCGAAGCAAAGCTACAGAATGGTTTCTCCACTTCGAAACTCGAAAATGAATATTGATGATGCGTCCGCCATCACCGAAATTATTTTCCAGCGACAAAAGAGAAGAGTACTGATTTCAATATTTAAATTCTTTGAAAACGGTTTCTATTTGAAAATACCTTCAATAATATACATTTTAAAAATTTAAAAACCAAAGCTTGAAATTACTGGAAATTAAATTCTCAAATTCTAAATGTTAAATTCATTTAAATTTCAAATCAGTTTATAACCCATGTTTAAAATTCATTTATAGAACAATAAGTGATAATCAATTATTATCATTCCAACAACCAATTTAATTAACTTATTAAATTTCAGAAAATTTTACTTATATATATCTATAATATATTCATACAAATTTATTCCATTTTCCAAATTTGAATATAATATTGTGTCAGTTTGCTCTGTTTAAGTGTTTTGGAAATCCTATCGATAGCGTTGATCAAACGAATCGATCGGAAACCCAAATCAACATCAACAACTCAAACACACAGCATATATTAAAACATTTATATATATTAGTTTACAAATACATTTCTTTGCTCGACGATACAGGAATGAATTTGCAAAATAAGGATAGGGATTCAAATTTTGTTGACTCAAATCAAAGAGAATTTCGATTCGAAGATAGGTTTGAAACAGAAGATAAGACAATTCAATTAACACAATCGGGAGATGGATGAGTTTATTTAATTCACGAGCAACCATAACCGGGTCGTCCGTAACTTCAAGAATAAGACCGATGCTGAATTTCCGAGGTAAATCGACATTCGATCTCAAGAAATAGAATTCAAGTATAGTTGGAGATAGATTTCATCGTAAACCGAGGATACAGAAATCTCCGGTAAATCGATGCTATTGTGAAGGAGTTTTCACTTCTTTTACAAATAATTCGAAGATTGGAGAGACCGCCGATTCATCGTAAAGATCATTCGAAGTGGAGTTATGAGATACTCCGGAATTAAAAGAAGACGAATAGTGAGGGACACGAATGAATTTCGAAACCGAGGGAGCGTTCCAAAATTCAAAGGAATCGAGTCAAAAGGAAGAGATTGAAACTCGAATGCGAGTGATTCTGTAAATACATTTACCCTATATGCTAAGTTTTGCCTAGAGCTACCAAAGCTCTGATACCAACTATAACAATTCGGTATTTTTAATTATTCAAGTCCGACATGTGCGGATGCGAATGGTCCAAAATAGCGGGTCGTTACAACCCAGCACTATAGGCTCTTCGATACCCCACAAATAACAAGTTCAAACATCCAAGCTAGGATTTTTAAAGATTTAACTTCAAAACACCAAAAATTGGAATATTCATCAATTCAATCCAAATCAAAATCAAATGAATATAAATAAGTGTTAGGAATTCGTACCTAACAACAATGATAGCGTATAGACATAGATGTGAGATAAACATAGATGTGAGATAAAAATCTCACCTTTGAACCCGAAAACAATAAATGAGAAGCTTGAAGACAAAGGAAGATCAACCACACTACAATCTCAACACAAGAAGGTTGAATCTAAGCTTAAAAGAGAAACATTTCCTAAATTAGGTTTAGGAATTTTCTGAAATCAAAGTGAGAATGAGTTGGAGAAGAAGGAGATGATACTTACCAATGCTTCTCTTTGAATTTGGAGCAAGAACTTGATTTGCAAATGGAAACTAGGGTTTAGGATTTTAATTCTTTTTCTCTTCCTCCATTATTCTCTTTAGAACTGAAAAGGTAAAGAAATGGGAGTGGATGAAGAGAAGTGTTTCAGTTTGGGGTATTATGTGGACTAGTGGGCTGAACCCAAACCCAAACCCAAAGTGAAAAAGGTCAAAATTTTAGCTAGCTCCAAACATATCAAAGTTTATACTCAAAAAGGTCGCAAACGTCATTTTGAACTCAATGGGGGTGGTCTCGAGTCCTAATTTGACTGTTTGCAAAAAGTAGCTTTTCAGATAAAAATCCGACTAACGACGAAATATTTAAATAAAATTATTTAAATATTCAATCGTAAAATATGCGGGTTGTTACAAACAAGGAGTAGTTCGGTGGTGGGTTAGCAGTCATTGGAGGTCGAATTCGAATCGTGACCAGGATGTGATGGATTAGGGCTAAAATTGGCGATCAATAGGGAAGCGATCAAGCTTAGGGATGTTTGGTTCGAAGTCAAGCCTCGAGCGCAAGGAGAGGAGTTTGTTTGCCGCAACCGGTTTATGATATCATGGAGTGATGCTCCATATCAATGGTGGTCATGCATGGCGACGGAGATGTTCACTCGTGCATGGTAGAGAAGAAGGAAGAAGGGAAATTTGATTTTAGAGGTAATTATTTTTAATTAAATAATAATTAAAGTTAATTAATTAAGTAATTAATCCAATTCTTATATAGCTCATACCTTTTGCATACAATGTCCAACCAATGCTTCATTTTCGCCATTGCGCTCGTATTTAGATTATCAACGTCTGGGAGTGTTTTGTGCTTGGGTGAGTTTACTCGCTAGTTGATTGTATATTATTGTGTATATAACTGTTGTTGTATTAAAATATAAATAGTATAATGAACCATGAAAGTTATTACTTTCGGACCCTGCCTTGTTTTGTAAAACAAGTGGTAATATTATAATTGAGTATAATCTCTCTTTTGATCATCTATAACATGTATATTGGCCTAGACTACTTGTTTACATATTTGATAGTGCGTTACAAATGTTTGAAGTGATATAGTCGTATTAAACGTGCTTTAAAATCTCTAATATTTGACATATTTTGAATTGGATAAATTGTGATATATTATGGAAATATACATGTGTGTATATTTGGCTACAGACGTTTTGGTGTGTTTGACATAGAGGAATTGGTTTGGAAAAATATGAAAATTGAAATTGGAAGTTATAAATGTTAGAAGCGAAAAGGTCGCTATTGAAGCACTTTGAAATCGCTATGATCGACGATTATAAAGTTAACTTTGGAAGACATCCTAGAGCTTCTTTATTTTTTAAATAAGTACTATGAGTGTACTTATTACCGAAAAATATCAAGGTTTGAATATTACTGATAATCATTTATGGATTTTTAAAGTGATGGTTTTAAATTATAAAATAGGTTTTTAAATAGCGTTTTAAAATATAGTATAAGTATTTTAAAAGTATATTTTTAGTACATATAGTTTTAGAAAATTTGTTAAAGATTTTATTTATGAAATAAAAGGATTTTATATTATAATATCTTTCAAATTGTTTATAGTATTTTATTAAATATCTTAGCTTTATAAATAAATTAGTACATGTATGTGTGTGTGTGTGTATCCTTTTAAAGGTATTTTGGTATAGAAGGGAGTTTTGTGTTTGTAAAAGAATATAAAGGAGTTTTAAGTTTATAACTTTATGTCATAATGGATTGTTTTGTAAAATTGATTAAAAAGGTATATTACCTTGTTTAATAAGTGAAGATGTACTTAGAGCTTTAAATGAATGTTTCAAAGTTAATGGCAAGTATAAAAATGATTTTGGGTTTATAGTAACGATGTTTGTGCAACATTTGTTTTAGCCCATTTAACTATACTTTTGAAAAGTGATTGGATCTTTAAAAAGGGAGTTTTAAAGATAACAATTAAGTGAAGCGTTTTGGGTTTGTTATAAACAATGTTTTAGTAACATTCATTTTGAAATGCTTGAATCATATTTTAAAGAGGTGAAATATTGTTAAGTGATTTTGGAAAATATTTAGATCTTTAATAATGGAATTTTAAAGAGAATAACAAGTATGAATTAGTTTTGGGTTTGTTTTGACAATGTGTTAATAACATTCGTCTTTAACCCATTTTGATTAACTTATGAATGGAAGTAGATATCTGGAAAGAATGTTTTAAAGATAATCATAAGTGAAATGGTTTTGGGTTTGTAGTGATAGTGTTTAAGTAACATCTGCTTTAAGCCCTTTGAAATTGATTTGTTAATATACTTATACGGTTGAGATAAGTATATGAATACTTTTGAGAAGTATCAGAATGTATAGAAATGAATATGGAAGTTTTAATTAAATAGCGAAGTTTAATTAATAAGTGGAGTTTCATTTATAAAGAGTTTACTAAGTAAAAATGAGTTTTACTAATAAAAGAGAATTTTAATTAATAAAGGAAGATTAATTAAAAAGGGGATTAGAAGTCGTTATATGACTTGATCGTGCTTGTGTGTTTTGATCGTGCTTTGTGTGTTACGAGTTCATGAATAACATACGAGCTTAGTTTTCTGTATGTGATCATTCTCATTTTTATTGAAATTGACCAAAATATAACTTTCGAAATATCTAGAAGAATCACGGGAGTTATATGGCAGAAGTTATCTTTGATGATGTTATATTGTACGTATAAACTCGTTTTGCTCTTCTAGGATAAATGATAAGAAAATATGTCCGCCTAAAAGGTTAGGAGGTGATCTCCACTCCAATATTGTATGTTTACTTCCAACAGAACTGGAGTTGAGTTTACCAGAGATCTGTTGATTGGTTTTGGAGCGCCCAGTAAGCGGGGATGTGTACTTATATGATATGACATGAAACCATAACCACTCAAAAATCATATATATGTTCTATGCTTTGAAAGAGGTTCATGATTGGTTGGAGATGCTGGAATCTATATGGAGATTCAAGATCTGTTTGAGATGCTCGAATACATGTAGTTGTTCGTGATCAATTCAGGATGTGGGAATCCATGTGTTATTTCGAGATTTGTAGAGGAATCCATGTGTGTTTCCTAGATCTATTGAGATATGGGAATCCATGTGTGGTTTCGAGATCTATTTGAGTTGAGGACTCATGTACCGAGATTTGTTTGAGTCATGACTCATATGTTTAGATGTTGAACGTCACTTCACCATGAGTAATGACAGAAACCAGAGATAGGAGACACAACCTATGGGGTTTAGCTAACTTAAAGGGTGCAGGCACTCCATTCTAGCGATACTAATGGATATACATGCGAGAGTGAGGTGACCCGGTACCATGTGTTCGAGCGTGGGCCAGTCATGTTTTCCTATAGCTTATTTTATCTAAAGATATACGATGCTCAGAAGGATATCTCTGATCCTTGTGAATGGGACCATTCTTGAAATACCGAGAGCACTTCCATGGAATCCTACACAATCAATGAACGCACCTTAGCGGTTGTGATTGTATACCTATTATTATTGTGATGTACACTCACATGTATCATAACTATGTTATTATTTATATTTCACTCCTTAGGCATTATTATATTATCAATGGATTTTATAATAGAAATGGTTTGGTTATCGTAAGGTAAAAGCCCGTCTATGATCATTGGCGACGTGGTCTTACGGGATATCTTTACATTTGAAGCATTTTATAAATACAACAATTCATATGATTTGAGTTTCTCACGTTGGTTTACCAGACTAATCCAGGTGTTATTTTCTTATAATGCTCCAGTCAGCTCGAATATGTTTTCTAGATTTAGCCGTGGTTCTTTGGAGCTCTTGGAAATGAGTTCGATGATCTCCTACCATGCTTATTTTCCGCTGCATTACTTGATTGTATCTATCAGCATTTGTGAGGATAAGCTGTTATCACTGTCCAGACTGATGATATGTTAGTTCATTATGATTGATGTATGTATATCAAAATTTTCTTTTGATAAAGACCTTTTAAGATATTATATATTTTTGTTCCGCATGTGAGATTCTAATATTGTGTTCTTCTTTATTATTCCATTACCTTTTCTTTTATTTAACGTTCCTTCTTTCCAGTACTTAGGTGGTCGACCCATGAATATCGCAGATGTATTAGTGTCAATATTCAAGGATCGAAAAGGCAGACCGTCACATGTGGTATCAGGGCTGAAGTTAAGCGAGAACCTTGGCTTTGGTGGGTATAACCCATTAAGAGATAGGGTAATGGAATACCTTATTATGAGTTGATTGTATTATATATACGAGAGTGCATTTTGTTATTATTAGAAAAAAACGTTCTGTATTGTGTTGATTGGTCTATTGAGTGGCTAATGGGTTGTAGTCAATACGAGTGTCTATCATTGTTGATAAGGATCTTTAAACACTTGAACAGGGCAAACCGACACAATATTGTTTTAGAAATTGGTAAGTGAAATAATTTTACCTAAAATTTTATTTTAAATATAAAAGAATATTTTTCAAAAATTGAGATAGTTATTTATGATGTGTTTCTTTGTTAGGAGATGATAATATTCAATTAATTATCATTTATTATTTGGTCAGTTGTGCTCGACCAGTTTATGAGCAGTTTTACCTTTCCACTACATGGGTTGGGTAGATAGTAACTTATGGAGATACTGAAATGAATACCTTATGAATTAAGTTTTATAGTTTGACGATAAGGTGTTCGGTGATAATGTTGGGTTAAAATTTAATTTTTAATAAAAGTTGTTTATTATAGTCTTAATAGAAGGCAATATATTTTAAAGATAAACACTTGTGTAATAGTTTTATATAAGAAAGTGACTTATATATACAAGGTTTATAAAATATAGTTTATATACATGAAAACGATTTAAACTGAAAATTTGAGAACTTAAATCTCGGTGTTTTAGAAATAGTTTTTCAAGGTTTTGGAAAATAATAGTAGCATTATTCGAAAGTAAATATTTGGGAGATTGGTTTATGAAGTTGATATTATGGTACTTAGTAATATTTACGAAGTATTTGATACCATTTTGAAATGATTTTGGATCAGTCCGAAAGGCATGAGTTAGGAGTACTGAACTCACTTCTTTCGGTGGAAAACAATTCTGGTAATGACTGCAGCATCTTTGACGTTTATTTTCGAGTTCTAAGTGGGGAATGCTACTATAGTAGCTTTGCTACGAAAGTTGTTTTGGTAAAACAGATTTTGATTTAAATCCTTGAAGTATGATTTGGTATACAAAATTTATAATTATATGTTATTTCAAAATGAATTGAAATGGAAACCCGATGTTTAGTTCTTCTGTTTTTGGTTAAGATATTTATGTACGCATGTATCATATGCATTAGGGTAGTTTGGTTGTGCATCTTGTTTGATCTGTTGATTAGTAGTTTTCATTTGTTGATATGAAATGGAATTTTCGATGATTTTGGACAATCGAAACTTCGGAATTTATATAAGAACTTGAAGCTAAGTGTTTATCAAAGTTAAGTTTATATAACACATGAACTTAGGAGATAGTAGAATTTAAACAAAATTTAAATTGATTGAATATCCATGTTAAGTAAATGAAGTGGATCTTTTTGTATATACTGTTAGGATGTACCGGAGTATTATACGAATATGAATTTAAGTTATATAAGTTTAATAACTTGAAGTAAATTTTGTGTAATGATTCATAAACGATTTTAGTATTAAATGAGGAATACTAAGTGATAAATGAATATGAATTAAAAAGAAAAGTAACTGGTGCAGTTAAGAAACCAATTGAATCGAGTACGTAAGTTGTACGTAGATCATTTTATTCGCATACCAATTCTTGATCTGGGATTCGAGTACATGGATTTCGAGGTGATTTCATCGGTCCGAGTTAGGATTTTTCACTCGACACTTGATGGCAAACACTTGATACAGATTTTTGATACAACTCTGAGGTTTTCTATCATAGTATATGACTATGTGAGGAGAATGAGATTTCTAATCAATGAATTGGATCAGAGTCCGCACTAGATATATAAAGTGACCTATACTAGTTTGAAAGTGAAATTTATGTGATCGAGCTAATGATTGGATTTGATATTGTATACGGATGATATATATGCATCGCGTGGGCTTTAATAATATTTGTATGCTACATGTGTCGGGTTGTGGAGAGTTTGGGGAAATGACTCTATAAATTGCTTGAGGTAGCATGAGTTATCGACTGAGTAATACGTGAGGCTGTTGAGCATAAGGTAACGCTTAATGGATTGATTATCATCCTTAAGCAATAAGATAATTTATGAACCTGGGCAAACCTTGAGCTTTGTTTGCTAGTGATTGCAGTACCATGTAGTATTGTTATCTGATTGTTTCTTTGGTTGCAAGTGATTGCAATATCGTTGGGTATGATAGGCGATTGTTGCTTTGATAATCGTGTTAGTATTTCAGGGAAAAAATTCTTTTAAGGGGGAGAATGTAACTACTCGAATTTTTGAATGTTTTATAATTGAATATCAGAATTATTTAAATATTTAAATCTTGGATTTAATGGAAATAAAAATGATTTCGAAGGCTTATTTAAATTCTATTTAATTAATAATGATGATGGTAAATTGTTAGTTTATAATTAAAGTGATTAAATTGGTTCTAATAATAATTCTTTTTAATTAACGTGTGAAATTATCATTCCGGGGCACAATCTCGGATTTTGATGAAAGTAGCGCCATTGGATCCGGAATAATAAGAGATGTGCACTGACGAGTATCGTGGCGATCAGACGTGCATTGTGATCGTACGAGCTTGAAACGTGTAACGTTTAAAAAGTGAAATTAAAATATAATATAATTTTATTATAAATATCAATATACCCTAACCTATACTTTATCACTTCTTTTATTCCTCTTTCCCTTTTTATCTTCTTGTTACCAAAATACACTAGCCACCTTTCATTTTGAATTGTTCTCGGAGTTGTAGTTAATGAAACCCGACATCGTTTGATCCGTTGGCCTCCTATAGTCCAGGGCTTTATGATCGTGTGTTCAAAGTTGGATGTGGTGGCGATGATCGAAGCTTGACATCTTGGCCGTGCGTAGGGTTGGAGTAAATCGGAGCTAGGAGCATCATCGAGGAATCAAAGGATAGTGTGGTACTAGTTAGGTGAAGGTGAGTTCACGGGCATAGCATAGGGTGGTGCGGTTGTGAGATGGATGGAGCTATATTTCTTTTGTCATGTAATGGCGGTGGAGTCGCGAATGGTAGAAGGCGGTCAGAGGAAAAATCATGGTGGTTGTTGTGCTTGGGGTGAGACAAGGAGTAGTTTGGTGGTGGGTTGGCAGTCTCTGGAAGTCAAATTCGAATTGCGACTTAGACATAATGGTTTAGGGCAAAAATTGGTGATCGATAGGGAGGCGATTGGGATTAGAGATGCTGGGGTCGGCGAGTCGAGCATGAGAAGAGGTGTTTGTTGCCACAATCGGTTTGTGATATTGTGGAGTGATGTTCCATGTCAATGGTGGTCATGCATGGCACTGGTGATATGCATGCGTGAACAGTAGAGAAGATAGAAGAAGGGGAATTTAATTTGGGAGGTAATTAGTTTTAATTAAATAATAGTTAAAATTAATTAATTAAGTGATTAATCCAATTCTTATATAACTCGTAACTTTTGCTTACGAGGTCCAATCGAGGCGCCATTTTTGCCATTGCGCTTATATCTAGATTATCTATGCCTGGGATTGATTTGGACTTGGGTGAGTTTACTCACCAGTTGATTGTAGATTGTTCTATATATAATCGTTGTTGTATGAAAATACAAATAGTATAACGAAAAATGCAAGTAATTACTTTTAACAAACCTTGTTTTATAAAACAAGTAACAACATTATTATCGAGTGTAATATTTCTTTTGATTGTCTATAACATGTATTGGGCACAGACTACTTGTTTACATGTTTGATAGTGCTTTATAAATGTTTGAAGCGATATAGTCATATTAAACGTGCTTTGAAATCCTTGATATTTGACATATGTTAAATTGGATAATTACGATATATTATGGATATATATATATATATATATGTGTGTGTGTGTGTGTGTGTGTGTGTATATTTAGCTATACACGTTTTGATTTGGACATTTGTGGAAATTTGGAATTGGAAGTTATAAATGTTCGAAGTGAAAAGGTCGTTATGGATGCACTTTGAAATCAGTGTGATCGACGATTTTAAAGTTAACTTTGGAAGACATCCTAGAGCTTCTTTGTATTTTTGAATAAGTACTATGAGTGTACTTATTACCAAAAAATATCAAGGTCTGAATATTACTGATAATCATTTATGAATTTTTAAAGTGATGGTTTTAAATTTTAAAATAGGTTTTCAAATAATATTTTAAAATATAGTATAAGTATTATAAAAGTATATTTTTAGTATATATAGTTTTAAAAAATTTGTTTAAGATTTTATTTAAGAAATAAAAGGATTTTATATTATACTATCTTTATTTACAATATTTTATTAAATATCTTAGTTTTATAAATAAATTAGTATTTGTATGTGTGTGTATGTGTGTTTGTATTCGAAGGTATTTTACTATATTTAGAAATTTGTAAAGGGTGTTTAGTATTTGTAAAAGAATATAAAGGAGTTTTTAGATTATAACACTTATATTATAATGGATTGTTTTGTAAAATTGATTAAAAAATATATTACCTTGTTTAATAAGTGAAGATGTACTTAGAGCTTTAAATGAATGTTTCAAAGTTAGTGGCAAGTATAAAAGTGATTTTGGGTTTATAGTAATAATGTTTGTGCAACATTTGTTTTAACCTATTTAACTACACTTTTGTAAAGTGATTGGATTGTTAAAACGGGAGTTTTAAAGATAACGATTAAGTGGATGTTTTGGGTTTGTTGTAAACAATCTATAACATTGTTTTTAAACCCTTGAATCATATTTTAAAGAGGTAAAATATTGTTAAGTGATTTTGGAAAATACTAGATCTTTAATAATGGAATTTTAAAGAGAATAACAAGTATGAATTGGTTTTGGGTTTGTTGTGACAATGTGTTAATAACATTTGTCTTTAACCCATTTTGTTTATACTAATGAATGTAAATAGATCTTCGAAAAGAATGTTTTAAAGATAATCATAAGTAAAATGGTTTTGGATTTGTAGTGACAATGTTCAGGTAACATTTCTTTTAAGCCCTTTGAAATTTATATGTGAATATACTTATACTGTTGAGATAAGTATATGAATACTTTTGGGAAGTATTGAAATGTGTAGAAATGAATATGGAAGTTTTAATAAAATAGCAAAGTTTAATTAATAAGTGGAGTTTCGTTTATAAAGAGTTTATTAAGTAAAAAGGATTTTTACTAATAAAAGAGATTTTTAATTAACAAAGGAAAATTGATTAAAAAAGGGATTTGAAGTCGTTTATATGACTTGATCGTGCTTGTGTGTTTTGATCGTGCTTTGTGTGTTACCTATTCATGGATAGTATATGAGACTTATTTTTCAGTATGTGATCATTCTCATTGTTATTGAAATTGATAGAAAATTAACTTTGGAAATATCTAAAAGAAACATGGAAGTTATATGGTACAGTTATCATCGATGATGCTATACTGTACGTATAAACTCATTTTGCTCTTCTAGGACAAATGATAAGGAAATCCGCCTGCTTAAACGGTTATGAGGTGATCTATGCTCTTAGATATTATATGTTTATTTCTCATGGAACCATAAGTGAGTTTACCGAAGATCCATCGATTGGTTTTGGAGCTTCCAGTAAGTGGGGCAGTGTACTTATATGAGATGACTTAAAACCATAACCACTCCAAAACCATATATGTGTTCTATGCTTTGGAAGAGGTTTGTCAATGGTTCGAGATGCTGGAATCTATGTGGAGATTCAAGATATGTTTGAGATGCTCGAATACATGTAGTTGTTCATAATCTATTCATTATGTGGGAATCCATGTGTGATTTAGAGATTTGTTGAGGAATCCATGTGTGATTCCGAGATCTGTTGAGATATGGGAATCCATGTGTGGTTCCAAGATCTGTTCAAGTTGGGGACTGGTTGTGACGACCCGAAATTTTAGATATTTGAAACTGGATATTTAATTGATTTTAAATATTTAAATGTTAATTTCTAACATGAATTTCAAATGCCACTATTTATCGAGTGATTTAATTGTTTAATTTAATAAGTGGGAATTGGGTAAAGTATGAAATCTGGAATTTCAAGCTTGTTAAAAATAATTTGAAGGCTTGTAAAATTTATAATTATAATATTGAAGATAATAGAAGTTTTAAAATTGAATTTGAAGATGGTTTGTTCAGTTTTAAAAATATATCATTCAAATTGATATTTAAAAATAGCTTTCCGAGGCACAGTCTCGGAATTTGACAGAACCAATTCCATTAGATCCGTGATAGTGTATTATTACCGGATTTCAAATTTTTAGTGTTCGGAATTGTCGTGTGATCGTATGATAGGTAAACGCACTGAAATTTATATCGAAAATTCAATTTGATAACTGGTCTAAAAAGCTATCTTCTTCATACGATCGAATTAGGACTCGAAACCTTTTCCATTGCGATCGAAATAGGGGTATAACATTATAAACATCTGGCGGCACACCTCGATAGGAGGTCAAGATTTTGAGTTGCATTTTTCGAGATAATTTGAATTTGAATTAATATATTTATATTTGTATATACTGGTCAAACTTCAGCAGTATTCCTTCACATCTAAACGTTTTGCTTTCTTTTCCATCACTATAGCAAGTTGGTCTAAACACGCAACATTTTCAAAACACGCATCCTCTCTCTTCAGTTTTCAAATCTGTCACTTACGAGATACTTCCCTTCCTCTCTCGAATCCTCCAGTTCGTCAAATTCCAAATGCTAGAATACGAAAAAAATGAAAATGGCTGCTCTTCTTCTTTTTTTCTTTCTGTTTAAAAATCCAAACGCAAACCTTTCCTCCTCAAATTTCATTAGCCTCGTTCGCATTTAAATTCATTTCGTTCCTTCCCTAAATCGCTACCTTCACGAAATCAAAATCTCAAACCCATCTTCCTCTATTGCCCAGTTCGAACGAAAACCCTTTCGTCAATTGAAATAATGGCCGCGTTCCTTTTGATTCCCAAATTTTCGAAATCAAATCGCGTGCGGTGGCTACGAAGCAGCGCGACGCGGAGGCGATACTATTCGAAGAAGGGATCGAGTGCTTCTCGAGTTGGGTAGCATGGTTCATTCAAATGGAATGGGAAGCTCGTGGGCCATGGTGGTCTGATTGGAGTCGAGCTCAAGTTCGAGCACTGCGATGGACCTCGCGATCGCGATTTTAAGAAGGTTGGGGCTTGCATCGATTTGGGCTATTAGGTATATCATCTGCAGTTTTTGTTTTTGAGTATATTTATGTATATATACAGAGAATATATATATTTATATGCTGTTGAAAGAAAAATAATAATAAGTGTAACTCAAAGTTTGATTTTTAATAGTAAGACATATAAAGAAATTTTGTTTTAATAAATATATACATATGTATATTTGCATAAGAAGACAGGAATTTATGAAAGAAAGATTTTGGAAATATATAAATGGGAATTTAAAATGTTGGAAGTTTGTATATAAAATTTGATAGATTGTTTTTTTATATAGTGAAGCTTCAGAGAAAAATAAATATACAAATATACATATTTGCATTCACTCGGTCTAATTTTAAATAATGGGGATTAATTTGTTTATTTAATTATTTTAGTTACTGAAGATTATTTAAAAGGAAATTAGTTTAAAACCAAATCATTAAGTTTAAATTGAATTATTGGTTAATTTAATTTATTTAGTGGTAAATTATTTGTAGATTATTTCAGATATTAATAAATCATATAATGTTGTTCAAATTCTAAAAACGGTTAAGAAACAAGACGTGATGGAAATGGATTGCAAACAAAATCAAAGGTGAGTTAATCTCACTCTTTTGGAATTCCATTTAAATTTAAATAGTTAAATTTAAATTATTAGATTGAATGATTAAATTGATTGGATATGGTATTATTTATGATAATATATATATTGGAATGATTGATTCTCGCATTATATAGCGGATGAGACCCTATGCGCCGCATAATAGCGGATGATATTATATTAATCCCATATACCGCGATATTCCACCTCGAAGTGGAATTGGTATTGTGCTAACTTCTGTGGATGTAGGGAAACAGGTTGGAGGGATACAACTGGATTCCTCAAAATATTTAGTTTTGTTTAAATATTCTGTGATATGATTATTTGATATTCTGTGATGAATTATATTGATAATTGGAGATGATGGATGTTATGGTTTGATTGAATATATTTGGGTATACTGTGTTACCAAAATATATAGATTGGATTTTTGGAAAGAAATAAAAGAGTAAATTTCTAAGTAAATAATTATAGAGAATTTAAATAAATTAAAGATTGAATTGGGAAACGATAAAAGTGATTTTTAAATTCTGTTAAATAAATTCCGATTATGGGAAGAGAGATTTTGAATAAAAGGGGAAATATTAAATTTTAAACCTAAGTGATATTATTTAAGGGAATAAAAGAATTTATTTTTAAAAATTCAAGGTTTGAATTTATTTAAAGGGATAAAGAAGGATTTTGGAAAATCTAAAATTGGTATTTTCAGTTAAATTGATTTTAAATCATAATTAAGAAGTAAAATCTGAAGTTAATAAGTTTGAAATAAATGGAGTAAGTAAAGGAATTTATTTCAAAGTGAAGTAAATTGGAAATCAATTTGAAAATTGATTTAAGCGTTTAGAAATTGGAATTTTAAAGGAAAATGAGACTAAGAAATTTATAAACTGGGTTTATAAAGTGAAGTAATATATCAGTGGATATTTGGAAGAATAAATTCATGGTGGGAATTTATTAAAGGAATAGGTAAATTAGTTTTAAAAATAAATAGTGATTTATTTTTAAAGATGTGAGAGAGAAGTGTATTTCCCTGAATAGCCAAGAACGTTTTCAAAGAAATTTTTTAAGTATAAGCTAAAAGTTTAAGGTTGTTTTAAAATATGATTTAGAAAATTTATTATTATTAAATGTTTAAATTTTAAAGCAAGTATTTTTCAAATTTATTCTAGTAATAATTATTTAAAGATGACTTGGTATTATGTTTTAAAAGATAAAAATCTAGTTTTATATTTTATTAAGTAGCTTTATTTTAAATATTCTTAAAGTATATATCTTTGAATAAAGTATTAAAGTAGTTTTAATTTAAATGTTTGTTTAAAGTATATTTTATAATATAGTATTTTAAATTATTTTAGAAATCTAAAGTGATTATACTTGGTGATTTCAGTGGAGATAGAAAATATTTGGGGAATTTACTCCGTGAGAGAAAGGTGGTTTTTGAAACCGTTTTCAAAAGGGTTGAAAATGGAAATATATCTTGCGAAGATATTTGTGAGGTAAATAAATAATTTGGAAAATTATTTATTGTTTGATGGATGTTTGTGAATGTTAATTCATAGTTAAGTCATCGACTATCAATATTGGCCAATGCGCTGATCGTTTCGAAGAGACCGGGATCGGGATTTATTTCCCGAAAACCACTTCAATCCGGTTTGTACGTTTTCATGGGGAAACGAGTTTGAATCGAAGATGGTACAGTGAAGTGCAAGGGCTAGTCGCTACTAATCCTAAGGGTGATTCCAAAATGGATGTAGTAGGAGTAGTGCCTTCGGTTCCGTTCGAACCCGGAACGGACTTGTATAGTTGAATGCTTTCGG
Organism: Allium fistulosum; assembly: GCA_030737815.1. Lineage (NCBI taxonomy): Eukaryota > Viridiplantae > Streptophyta > Magnoliopsida > Asparagales > Amaryllidaceae > Allium > Allium fistulosum. The sequence continues at coordinate 1,049,101,925 of CM060903.1, forward strand.
AACATCATCAGGTGGACGGTGGGCATTCTAAGTGAAATGTTCTAAAAAGGTAACGCTTAGCCTCGAGCCTCATTAACCGGGAATGACTGAAAATCAGGGGTTATGCAGCAAGGCTAAATGGTTAGCGCCTATTAGGGTGAGGTCATCCTTGTCTAGATGTCCCTTTTATTTCGGCTTAGTGGGCGGTTGCAGATCCCAACCGTGGGGTGATCTTACTCGGAATTATCTAGTAAGGGGTAGTTCTGGTCTTGTGTTGCAGGGGATTGGGCATGATCCTCGGTACGCTGATCTAGACCAGGTACTGTGACAGGTGGTACCCCAGTGCCTAGTCATTAGTTGGAAATACATTCTCCCTACATGCCTTTACGGTTTTGTTTGTATACCTATTAGCTGGAATTTAATAGATGTAACAATTTCGGCTATTTGAATAAGTATTTGTATATAGACACTATTATAATATCATAGGATTTTGGTAAAAAGTGTTTTGGCTATCGTAAGGTAAAAACCCGACATGTTTATTTGTGTCATGGTCTTACGAGATGCTTTTGATTTCAAAGGGTTTTGAAACTTTAATAATCCAATTGAGTGTGATTTCTCACGCTAGTTTTCCAGACTAAGTCGGGTGTTATTTTATTATAATGCTCGGGTTAGACCGAGTATTATAGGATATAGGACAAGATGCTGTGGAGCTCAGGAGACGAGCTGGATGGCGAGACGTATCCCTCGTATATGATGTATATTCCGCTGTGGTGTGTATGTTGTGTATTCTGTATGTGGGACAAGTTATTATAACTGTCCTGAATTGTGATGTTGATTGTATTGTACTCTGATGTTGTATACTGATGATGTATGTATAAACAGATATAGTTTCTTTTCTGTAAAGATCAGTTATTATCTATTATATTTTATTCCGCTGCGATGTAAGATTCTGTTGTGTTGTTTTCTTTCTTCTACCTATTTCTACTTTTAACCCTAATGGTTCGTATTTCCATTCACTTTGAGTCGATATGTTGGAGAATAGTGTCGATTCAAGGGGTACGGGTTTGTGGGTTGTTACACTCGTGTGTCAAGATCTTTTCGAGTCGTGATTTGTGTGTTGGGAAGATGAACGTGACTTCACCATCAGTATTGACAGAAACCAGAGTTAGAAGACATAGCCTATGCGGTTTGGCTAATTAAACGTTGCAGACACTCCATTCTAGTGATAATGACCGATGTGCATGCGGGAGTGATGTGACCCAATACCCAATGTCATATGTTCAGGCATGGGCCAGCTATATTTTCCTATAGTATATTTTATCTAGAGATTTACGATGCTTAGAAGGATGTCTCTGATCCTTGTGCAGGGGGACTGCTCTCTGAATACCGAGGTCACCTCTGTGGACTCCTACATAATTAGAGAATGCATGTTAGTGGTTGTGATTGTATACCTATTATTTTGTGATGTACACTCACATGTATCATAACTATGTCATTATTTATATTTCACTCCTTAGGCATTATTATATTATCAATGGATTTTATAATAAAAATGGTTTGGTTATCATAAGGTAAAAGCCCGTCTATGATTATTGGCGACATGGTCTTACGGGATACCTTTACATTTGAAGCATTTTATAAATACAGCAATTCATATGATTTGAGTTTCTCACGCTGGTTTACCAGACCGATCCAGGTGTTATTTTCTTATAATGCTCCAGTCAGCTCGAGTATGTTTTCTAGATTTAGCTGTGGTTCTTTGGAGCTCTTGGAAATGAGTTGGATGATCTCCTATCGTGCTTATTTTCAGCTGCATTACTTGATTGTATCTATCAACATTTGTGAGGATAGGCTGTTATAACTATTCAGGCTGATGATAAGCAATCCATATGATTTGAGTTTCCCATGCTGTTTACCAGACTGATCCGGGTGTTATTTTCTTATAATGCTCAGGTCAGCTCGAATATGTTTTCTATATATTTAGTTGTGGTTCGTTGGAGCTCTTGGAGAGGAGCTGTTAACCCTTAAGTTTCTTCGACTCATGGTCTTACGAGATAAGAAGTTAACGACCTAGATGGTGAAGGGACCAACGAGTTGAGTCTGCTACGACTTAAGGGTTGCGCGACTCAAGATAGTTACACGACTCAATGGGTTAAGCCATCTACGACTCATGATCCAGGCGGTTCAACGAGTCAAGAAGATTTACGACTCATGAGAACTGACGACTCATGAGGTCTTACGACTCATCACTCTTACGACTCATGAGGACCTGCGACTCATGAGAACTGACGACTCAGGAGGTCTTACGACTCATCACTCTTACGACTCATGAGGACCTGCGACTCATGAGAACTGACGACTCATGAGGTCTTACGACTCATCACTCTTACGACTCATGAGGACCTGCGACTCATGAGAACTGACGACTCATGAGGTCTTACGACTCATTACTCTTACGACTCATGAGGACTTGCGACTCATGAGGACTTGCGACTCAGGAGGTCTTACGACTCATCAGGTTTACGACTTAAGGGCTATCAAGCTGGAATCCAAGGCCCTTGCCTGTGCTACTTTGATCTGATGAGTCGACTACGACTTAGCACTTCTCTTCCAACTGAGCCACAAGATGGACCAAATATGGCGCCCACGAGACATCTTAAGTCGAATACGAGTCACGACTTACCATGAGTCGGTCACGACTCATGACTTGGCCAAACCGAGAGCTCAGAAATCTGCTCCTATAAATAGGCCACCACTTCCAACATGAAGAGGACTTTTGGCAAATCATTTCTACAGCGCTGTTACTCCGTCGAACTCTTCATTCATTCAGCAATCAAGGATCCTTCAAGCATTCGCGACACTACAACAAGCTTCGAGAGAAATTCCTTACATCCGACATGGATTCATCGAGTTTCACCGTCGAAGATTGAGCTAGTAGTCAAGATTGTTTCTTGTGATCGAATTGTACTGTTTCCTGAAGAGATTTGTATCAAATTGTAACTGAATCAGCAATAAGAGACTATAAAGTGGACGTAGGCTCAATTACGGGCCGAACCACTATAAATCTGTTGTTCATTTACTGCATTTCTGCTATTTTCCTGCTTGATTTCTGTTCCCGTCACACGGGTGGTGCTTTCACAATCCTATTACACACACCGGGTGTTAGCGTTCACTTTTTACCGTTAACATTTTGGTGCTTTCACCGAGAACCCAACTCAGGCTACCATCCATCATTGCTTCACACAAGTTTGTTGAAAAGATTTCCTACAAAACCAGAAGTCTATCAGACATAATGGCTCCTGGAAGGAAACGAAAGGTTGTCAGATCTGAAAATGTTCATGATGATACCGCCACCTCTGCTTCACCAAGTCAAGCAGCTCCAAGCGTCGGGGTGACGCGAGAGGAGCTAGACGCTGCTGTATCTGAACTATACCAACAGATTGAGACTCAAAACAATCTGATGATGGAAAAACTGAATGCTCTGCTTGGTGCCAACCAAAGACCAGTGGGTAATGAAGAAAACACCGCTGATGCTCTTCGTAACTCCGAAGGGAGGAATATTCCTCAGGGGGGATCAGGTGCTGCTGAAGGGGCACCCCTCCGAGCTGAAGGATCTAGACCATCACCAATTTTCCACGAAAATCTGCCCGGGCAAACATCTGAGAAAATGGCAGAAGTCTACTCCGCAAAATCTTTGAACAATGAGGAATATCTTTCTGGCATGATCAAGCAAATAATGAAAGAGAGCATGCAGAGAGGTGAAGATGAGAGTGAATGGGGGTTCGCGCCAAGCAAGACTCCATTTACCGAGAAGATTCTAAAGGCTGAATTTCCTAGAAAATTTGTTCCCCCCACCATTCCTGATTATCGGGGAACAAGTGATCCAAACCAATTCTTGTATAAGTATGATTGGCACATGACCGGTGCGAGAGCAACTGATGAAATCAAGTGCCGGTATTTCCCAGTATATTTGGAAGGAGTGGCACTTCTCTGGTTCACCAAACTTCCCGTCCGATCAGTAGATCAGTTTTCCGATCTGACTAGAAAGTTCAAAGAGCAATTCAGGCTATACGCTTCAAAGGCAAAGGACATAATGTCATTATCCAGTCTTGAACAGAATCCGGGAGAACCTATAAAATCATTCCTGAACCGTTTCTATATAGCTCTGGCAGAAGTTGATAACGTAGAGCCACGGATGATCTTGACCTATTTGATGCGTGCTATCGACAAATCGAGCGAATTTGGAAAATGGCTGAAGATGAAAGAGCCAAATTCTCTCGAGAAATTCTACAAGAAAGCTGATGAATTCATACGCTTGGAAAATCTTCCAGCATCAATGAAGGTGGTGGCAGCAAAGGTGGAAAATAATACTGCCGCTTCGGAAAAGAAAGATTCCGGAGGTCAGAAAAGGGAAAATCACGAGGGGAAGAAACAAAAAGATACAAAGAAACCTCGCTTCTTCAAACCCTCATATTTCACTCCATTGACCGACACTCTGGAAAATATCTTCTTCGCCACCAAAGATGCTGTGGATTATCCCAAACCGGTTGAGATAAAACCGGGAAAGGGCGCTATGAGAAATGGAAAGTTCTGCCGTTTTCACAACCAACCCGGTCATGATACCAATGACAGTCGTCACTTAAAGAGCTTAATTGAAGAATTGTTGAGAGAAAACAAGCTGCAACGATATGTCAAGAAAAACAGAATTGATCCATCTTCGTCTACTCAGAGGCAACAACCCTCTAATCAGCCGTCAGGCTCAAGTAAAGGTACTGCGGCACAAGAATCTGAGAGGCCCGTTATCAACGTCATTTCAGGGGGCCCACACCCAGCAGGCAGAAGCTGGGGTGAGATGGAACGATATGCTCATGCTTTGAAGTATATCCCGGCAGAGGAAGATGTTTTTGCTGTAGAAAATGCTGCACCCCTGAAACAACAAAAGATTTCAGATAATGATATTTTGTTCAAGGCTAGGGATTCTATTGGTATTGAAGCTCCCACCATAGATCCCTTAGTTATCTCTGCAGGAATTGGGCCAGCAATAGTAAGACGAGTACTCATTGATTGCGGTGCTTCCTGCAATATACTCTTCAAGAAAACATTTGACCAGATGAAGATCCCAATGACCGACGTTCAGGCTTCATCACAAAAGATCGTTGGTTTCACTGGGGAACCACAGCAACCAATCGGAACTGTCGATTTGTTCGTGGAACTTGGTGAAGGACAGAAAAGGGTAGCTCAAAAACAAACCTTTGTGATTGTTGATGGATTTTCTGCCTACAATGCTTTCCTAGGCAGGCCGACTCTAGCTGCATTCAAGGCCATTTTGGCCCCATGGTGCCTAACTATGAAGTTTCCTACAGAAAATGGTGTTGGTGTCATCAAGGGAGATCAAAATGCTGGACGCGAATGTTATCTCATAGAGCTTCGAGAAGCCAGAAAGAGAGAAATGGGTAAAGATGCGGCAGCTCCCCTCCGCATCAAAAACCCAACCTTATAGCAAATACAGGGTGGCCCCTGCACTGGTGAGCATAGTGGTGCAAGGCGAGAAATGGACCCTAGAAAATCCAGTGCAGAGGAGAATAGAGTGGTGCCCGCAGAAGTTACGGTACCAATACCTGTCGACTCAAAAGACCCAAATAAAGTACTTAATGTGGGTTCGCAACTAAGTACAACAGTTCAAAATACACTGATATCATTTCTAAAAGCAAATCTGGACGTGTTCGCTTGGTGTCAAGCTGATATGTGCGGAATCTCTCCAACAATTGCTGTTCACACTCTGAATGTCGATCCGAAATTCACACCAGTGAAACAGAAAAGAAGAACTCAAGGTCTAGAAAGGTCAGCAGCTTTAAAGGAAGAGGTAGATCGCCTCTTAGAGAATAATTTCATCAAAGAATCCATTTATCCAAATTGGGTTTCAAATCCAGTACTGGTTAAGAAGGCAAATGGAAAGTGGAGAGTATGCATTGATTTCTCAGATCTAAACAAAGCTTGCCCCAAAGACTGCTTCCCGTTGCCTAGAATTGATCAACTAGTAGATGGGACGGTTGGACATGAGTTATTATCTTTTATGGATGCCTATTCCGGATACAATCAGATTATGATGAATGAACCAGATCAGGAGGACACAAGTTTTATTACAGATGTGGGACTCTACTGTTACAAAGTCATGCCATTCGGGTTAAAGAATGCAGGGGCAACATACCAAAGACTTGTCAACGCTATGTTCAAGCCTCAGATTGGCAAAACGATGGAAGTCTATGTTGATGATATGTTAGTAAAGTCAAAGAAAGCAGTAGACCACATGGATCACTTGGCAAAAATGTTCTCAATTCTTCGGAAGTACGGAATGAAGCTCAATCCATTGAAATGTTCATTCGGAGTAGAGTCTGGGAAATTCCTGGGTTTCATCGTGAGCGCTAGGGGCATCGAGGCCAATCCTGCTCAAATCACAGCTCTAAGAGAAGTTAAAGCCCCTAGAACAAAGAAAGAACTGCAAAGTCTCAATGGAAAGGTTGCCGCTCTTAGTCGCTTCATTTCCAAGGCCACAGACAAATGCATTCCCTTTTTGATGCTCTAAAGAAAAGAAAGAAAAATTTCGAATGGACTCCTGAATGTCAGAATGCTTTCGATCAACTAATTCATCATATGAGAACTCCTCTGGTCCTCTCCAAGCCTAGTGATGGTGAAGACCTCTTCATCTATTTGGCAATTTCATCCCATGCTTTAAGTGCAGCACTCGTACGAGAAGATATGAAAATACAACGTCCAGTTTACTACATCAGCAAACGGTTCGCTGGGGCTGAGATGAATTATTCAAAGATAGAAAAACTTGCTTATTGTCTGCTAATCGCTTCCAGGAAGTTGAGGCCCTATTTTCAATCTCATCCTATCAAGGTCCTGACTGATCAACCTTTGAAGCAAGTCCTGTATCGTCCTGAAACTTCGGGTCGTCTCTTGAAGTGGAACATAGAACTCAGCCAATATGACATCACTTACCATCCCCGAAGAGCAATTAACGGACAAGCTTTAGCAGATTTCATTGCAGAATCCACTGACAAAGGTGACAGTAAGGAAGAAACAACTGACTGCATTCCGATACAGTGGAAGTTGTATGTTGATGGCTCGAGAAATGATTATTGTTCTGGGGCAGGAGTTGTGCTCGAAACTCCCGAAGGACGATCACTATGTTATGCATTGAGACTAGAATTTCCTTCGACAAACAATGAGGTAGAATATGAAGCCCTTATTGCCGGATTGAGAATCGCCAAGGAATTAAATATCAAAGTGATACAGATTTTCAGTGATTCTCAGCTTATTGTTTGCCAGGTGAAGAAAGAATTTCAAGCCAAAGGAGGGAATTTGCCTGCATATTTGACTAAAACTTCCGAACTTCTCAATGATTTTGATCACTATTCAATAAGCCACATACCTCGGGAGGAAAATATGAAGGCAGATTCTTTAGCAAAGTATTCTAGTTCCGGGGAAGCTCAGTTACTGGGATTAGTTCCTGTGGAAGTTCTATCGGCTCCAAGCATTGATGAAATGGATGTTGATTGGATTATGGCTACGTATCCAGAGCATGAATCATGGATGACTCCAATCAAAGAGTATCTGCTCAATGGTTCATTACCAGAAAACTCCAAAGAACGTCTAAAGCTGTTAAGAAAAGCATCAAGATATGTAATTCAGGATGGTCGGTTGTACAGGCGGGGATTCTCAATGCCTTTACTTCGATGTGTAACCAAGGGAGAAGCTAAGACAATTTTAGCAGAGGTACACGGAGGAGAATGTGGAGATCATTCAGGTGGTCAAACACTCGCAAAGAAAATTCTCCGATATGGGTATTTCTGGCCGGATGTTAATCGAGATGCTGCAGCTTACTCCAGGAAGTGCGACAAATGCCAAAGATTTACAAAAATCCCAAGAGCGCCTTCCACCGAACTCACACAGATGGTCAGCCCATGGCCATTTGCCATTTGGGGAATAGACCTGATTGGACCTTTACCGATCGCTAAATCAGGAATTAAATATGCTATTGTTGTCGTTGATTATTTCACCAAATGGGCCGAAGCTGAACCTTTGGCCACCATCACTTCTAAAAAGATGATAAATTTTGTAACGAAGAATATCATTTGCAGATATGGTGTGCCACAAAAGATAATCACCGACAACGGCACTCAATTTGAAAGTGAAGAATTCCAGGATTTTTGCAAACGGTTCAGAATTCGAAAAAGCTTCTCAGCAGTGGCTCATCCGCAGGCAAATGGGCAAGTGGAAGCAGTTAACAAGATCATCAAGTCAACTATCAAAAAGCAACTTGAAAAAGCAAAAGGTGGTTGGGTTGATAAGCTTCCATTAGCACTATGGGCGTACAGAACTACTCACAAAACTGCGACTGGGCACACTCCATTTTCACTGGCATACGGATCTGAGGCAATGATTCCAGTAGAAGTAGAGGTTCCTTCACATAGAAGAGTTCATTTCAATGAATCCGAAAATGAAAAACTGCAACTTGAAGCGCTTGATTTTCTTGATGAGAAAAGAGAGGAAGCTAGGCTCAGAGTTTCAGCTCATCAGCAGAGAATAGCCAGGCATTTCAACTCCAAAGTTCGCCAACGCAGCTTTGAAATCGGAGACTTGGTTTTGAAAAGGATCATGACAGCAACTGGTGTGTTTGGGCCAAACTGGGAAGGGCCATATGTCATAGGCACTAAACTTCTTAATGGCACTTTCAAACTCATAACTGTTGAAGGAGATCCAATTCCAAGAGCCTGGAACAGCAACCATTTGCGCCCTTATTTTACTTGAAAAGAGCTCTGCTCAAAATTGTAAATTGATGATGAATGTATCAGTTGTATTGTGAAACATTGTAAATCAGTGTAAATGAATGAAAGCTATAAAGTGGACGTAGGCCCGATTCTTGGCCGAACCACTATAAATCTTGTGTTCTTTACTATTTCATAATGCCTGTTTTATTTCGATATGTAAATACTTTAAATGTATCGCTAAAATATCGATTCAAAATTGCAGGACATTATAACAAGGCTTGCTCATCACAAAGCTAAGCGACCTCTATAAATCAGCTATTGCACAAAAATTCCAAACTCAAATCCTATGCAAGGAAAACTTCATATAAAAAGTTGGCGACTTCACTGGGACAAACCTTTGTTCACTAGTTGAGATTGTCGTTATGAACGGGCATCCAACTAGATAACTCGCGTTTGTCTCGTGAAGTCATTCAACAGTGAAGTACACTCCTTCGGATGAAGTAATTTACTCGCAAAAGGAAAAAATATGTGCTTGGAAACGATGATAAGAGATCGCTAATGGGCAGATGATGAGAAAAAATTGCCAAGCAAACAAAGAAGCAGACAAAGGGAGGTATGCCTCTCAACAGGAAGGCCAAGAGATCCACTAAAGGGACGCCTTCCCAATCGGAAGGAATAAGACCCTCGCTAACTGGTCGTGATGCATCCGATCGGATAGCGTATGTCTGTCCCGTGGATCCACTCGCCCCTGAGACGCAACCTACCTGGCACACCAACCAACCAAAGCCCTCTAACGAGGCACGCCAATAAATGGGAGTGCTTTACTCAATCAAAAAGATCGGTGGGACTACCAAAGGGGCACCTTGTTAGTTAATTGCGATCGTTTGTGCAAGCAAACATCCAATCAAGAAACTTGCGTTCGCCCCGTAGACCCCTCTGACCATGAGAAAGTAACTTCCAGGCAATCACAAGCCCTCTTCGGAGGCACAAGCCCTCTTCGGAGGCACAAGCCATCTTCGGAGGCAAAACCCTTTTCGGAGGCACAAGCCCTTTTCGGAGGCACAAGCCCTCTTCGGAGGCACAAGCCCTCTTCGGAGGCACAAGCCCTCTTCGGAGGCACAAGCCATCTTCGGAGGCAAAAGCCCTTTTCGGAGGCACATTTCACCAGGGTAAAAGTGCAAAATGCTTCTCTTCGGAGACCCACTTCACCCGAGTAGAAATACAAAAATTGCTTCTCTTCGGAGACCAACATTGCTTCTCTGCGGAGACCAAAATCAAGACTTCTTCAGAAGCACAAGACCTCTCCGGGGGCACAACAATACTCCACAAAGCATAATGCTGCTCTTCGGAGTCCACATGCTACTCCTCAAAAATACCAAAATAAAGCCCTCCTTAGAGGCACACTTTGGTTCTTAAGGAAGACCTACTTGTTCATCTTAAAAAACTCTTCCCCAGAAATCGAAGTGCTAAGTAATATCTTCTTCTGAGATTCGCTTTACCGCGTAGGAGACTTCACTTCTCAAAAACATGAAGTAAACATCTCCGAAGGTTGAAGCGTGAAAACTTATCCAAAAATGAGACACGCTCCGTTTAAGTAGAATAATCATTCCCTCAAAGACGGAATAGTTATTCTATGGAAAATAAGAGTACAGGTCTCGCTAAAAGCGAAAGATATTGTAAGGCACTTGTGGTATAGGGGCAATATCATATGATACGGCTACAACAATAAAAAGCAGTATTCAAGCAACATACCACAAGTACATAACAATATCGCGCGAAAAAGCTGTGGAATAAATGCATTCTTAAACACAAACAAAAAGTTTGTACAAGTGAAAAGAATCGTTTGTTCTACACTAAAAATAAAAAACAAATGCATTCTCACATACACAAGAGTTTGTACAAGTAAAATAATTGTTTTATTTAGTACTATGAAAATTCTTTACATGTGCAGATATCTCGAACAAGCAAAAGCGGAGACCGGTACCCGCACAATCCCCGGTCAATACATGCAAAGAGCAAAAATAATAAGTAGAAAATCCAGCTTGATTATTCCTTCTTCTCACCACCTTTGGATCCCTTTCCCGGCCTAATGATTAGATTTTGAAGTCGTTGTGAACGGGTAGGGGCAGAAGGAGAAAGAGGTACGGCCAGATCAACTACTGCTTCCTCTTCAGCGGAAGTATTCTTCTTCTTCCGTACGGCACGCTTCCCCTTCCTCTTTGAAGAAGACTCACTCCCCGAAGTAGTAAGCAATGTTGAAAGCTTCGTATCGTCATCAAGAGACCGCTCCGGGGTCTTCTCAATGTCTTCAAGATCCTCCGCCTTCTGCTCCTGTGAAGCAGCCGGATCATCCAAGCCTTGAAGAGCTTCGATTTTCTCTGCCTGTGATCCCGGTTGGGAAGCAGAAGGAGGAGTAATTTGGGAAGACGGAGGAACGGCAACTGAAGGAGTGAAAGCTTGTGCAGTGCTTGGTGCCTCCGCTGTAGAAGAAAAGAAGTTAAAATCAACATCCCCCGAAAATAAAGAAGGCATCGGTTCACCAAAGTTTAAGTAACAAGTAAGAAGGTCATCGAATTCGGCTAAGTCAAATGACTGGTTCATTGGGCCCGAGACGACGCCAAAATTACCTGGAGGAGTTGGCTTTGCAAGATCAACCTCAAACTTCTCGGCTTCAATATCATCCAGTGCCTCATCTTCAGTAGGAGTAGTTGCAGTTTCTTGGGCAACTTTAGCTAGATGTAAAGAATGAGGGCTGAAATCCATAATATTAACGTCGGCTGAAGTGGAAGTATGAACGGGGGCAGTTGAAGGAGTTTCTTCTTTTGGAGGCTCTTCTCCCGTTGATTCAGCTCGTATTTTGGCAAGTTGCTCCTTCCCCTTAATAAGAGCGGCACGAGCCTCATCATCGAGATAGCGCTCCTCAAGTTCCAACTCATCATAGCCAGCCCCGCCAAGCATATCCATTGCGACTTCCCACACTTCAGCCAATGTAATTTCATAATCGGGACCAAGAAAGGAGAGGCTCCCACGACCCAGAACGCTGTGTAAATAAAAGTCGAATAAGGTAGAGCTGATGTCTGCTTTCGTCGCCTCATGTGATTGCTCAGCCGCTTCCTTTTCGGCAACGGCAGCAACCCGGCCAGCGGTAGCCTCATCACGCTCTGCCTCAGCTTTAGCGAGTCGAGACTTTAGTAACTCAATCTCTACCTTCTGGGAGGTGACTTTTTCCCGCAGATCGGCGTTTTCTGTGCGGTATTTCTCAGTAATATGCTGTTCAGCGGCAAGCTTCATTTCGACATCTCTCTGTGTAGCATGTGCATCCCGCACTTGTTTTTGAAAGACTTCTTCTTTTTGAGTATGAGATGCAGAAGAAGAGGCAAGATCTTCCTTAAGTTTTTTAACCTCGGACTCAAGTTTTGCATAACCATCAGCAATATTTGCCATCTCGACATTATGCTGTTTGCAAATTTTGTCCCACTCCGCCTTGTCGTTTTCCATAGTCAGCATCGCCTCAAGGTTTGCACGATTAACCCTTTGGAGTTCATCGACAAGCTTCTGCCACTCCGATATCCTCTCGATATTAAGTCTGACTGCGTCAAGACTGTTAAGCATGTCTTGCTTATCAATCGAAACTAAGTCCAAGTCAAAGCGCAACCCTTTTAGGCACCAATTCGGAAAACGACTCTAAAGTGTTGGGGGGCCGTCCTTGACTTGATATTGTGGTCTGTTAATGATAGTCTGAATGTCAGATTTCTTCAGAGGAGGAGAGCTGGCCAGAATATCGGAAGAAATGGGAGCGTCAGTCTTTTCAGAAATTTCAGACGCATCAATCGGTTTAGATCGCTTGCTCGATTCGTCAGCAATCTGAGTTTTTCCCTTATCATCGTAAGACTTCCGCTTATGAGAGTAGTCACTTCTATGCGAAGAGTCATATCGCTCGGCATCTTTCCTTCTTTGCCGCTGATCGTAATCCCGCTTCTCCTGGGCTTTCCTTCGAGCCCTCTCTTCATCTGTTTCTTTTGGGGTATCAAGGTACTTCCTAAAATCATAGGAGCCGCGGCCTCCACGGTACTTGAATGAGTCATAATATGAACCTGTACGTCCTATTGGAGAACCTGAAAGCAGGAAAGGAGTAAAGTTTAGAAATTTCCAGGAGAAAGAGGATAAATGCTTATAAGTGCTGAAAAATCCTAAGTGTGTGTGGCGTGCAAGCTACATGCGTCAAACTACAGACCACGCTTTAGTGTGGAAATAGAGGCGACTGGTGTAGTAGGCGTCTGGGTTTGTTTAAAGGTGGAAGTCGCCTCGACAACGGGAGAAGTTGCTTTTGGATTGTTATCCCCAAGAAGCTCTTGAGAAGTTATCATGATATCGCTCAAACCGTCAAAGGTGTCGTCACCACGATATTCAGCAGACCTCTCCTTTTCAACTTCCGTATCAATTGATTTTTCGGAAACTCGAGGATTTTCTTCTTCCTCAATAATTGGGGCAAGTGCCGATTTGCTAACTGACCCTACGACATCGGTGAATGCAGAACATTTTATCAAAGCAGCTTCAACAACGGGTGCTTCTGATGCAATTTCTTCTACAGAAGCTGGGGCATTCGAGGTCTCTGCTTGAGAGTCCGAAGCAGCTAACGTTTCTGCATCGGAGCTAGAGATTTCATGGATCTGAGTTGATCTAGAAGGATGTAAAAGTCCAAACTGGTGAAGAAACTCATCTTTCAACAGAAATTTCGCATCCCGTTCTTCAACTGGGACAGCCATGAGTCTTCCCAGAGTTTGCTTATGACTAGGGTCCCTAGAGGGAGAAAGGAGCGCTGAAATGAGAAAGCAAAGTTAACACTTAGTGATTCGGACTGCAAAATACTCAAAGAATAAGGAGAAGAAAGGATAGGCATTCTTACTTCCTTCTCTCCACACGGCGTAAAACCCAGGTGGACAGCGAACGTAAAAATACTGAGTCAAAAACCCATGAGCGGTATCAGGGAGGCCGACAACCAATTTGCGATTCCTGGCACTTCTTATAACAATGATCGAAGGATGATCTTTGATTCTGACAAAAGAGCATAGATAACAGATTTCGTCAACACTAGGGAGACGGTCAAGCGTTCTGCCGAATAGTACGCATAGCCCCATTAGAACAGCATAACCATTGGGGTGTAATTGAAATGGAGCGATTGCCAGTTGACGGAGAAGATGTTTAAGAAAATTGTTGAAAGGAGGAATGGCTCCGCTCGAGGACATTTGTCGGTTGACCGCCACAAAGCCAGGAGGTGCTACATCAGCAGTGTTGTTGTTTTCAGGAAGAATAGCGTCATCCTCAGCAATGCCAAATTGAGTACACAATTGCCGAAAGGTTTTGTACAATAAAGTGGAAGGGGCTCTCTCTGGGGGGTTGACTAAAGGAGCTGGAATGAGAATGGACTCTCCGGTCCGAACTGTTACATCTCCTTGTTGAGAAGCCATTCTACACAAGCAACTGGATATTCAAATGTGAAGGTGCACGTTTCCTAAATAGTGTGAAGTGTTGTGCAAAATTAACAAAGATAACAAATAAATACAAACTGGGATTAAGCTAGTCGGTAACTGATCGATTATCAAACTTCAGGACTTGTTAATTTAAAAAGTTCAGGTATGGTATTAAATGCAAACCGGACACTTTCAGCTGACTATTTCAATGTTGTTTTAATACTTTGCTTGAACTTGTTGATTTAAAGCACTTCATACACACAATCTGTTTATGTTGATTATCCGTTATTAACTAATCTGTCATTTGATATGGGCAGTCGGTGATAGTATATTCGTCCCAATTTCTTTGTGGATATTGTATTAAACAGGTTATTAGTTTGCAAGTTAGAGTGATCTGTGGGAAAATGCAGCAGTTCAAAGTTCATTCAAAGTCTAAGTCATGAGTCACCAACGACTTATGTATTGACTCGTCCACGACTTATGTTCTGACTCGTCTACGACTTAAGGGTTACAAGGCGAGTCGGTCGTACTTCAGGTCTTAAGTCATGTGAAAATAAAAGAGACTCCAGTCCAAAGCGGCATACAATCCAAGTCCTAAGTCATCTACGACTCAAGAGCTATGTCGTAAGAGGCTTGAGTCGTGGGTCGTACAAAACTGCTAAACCATGGCCATGCTAGCGTCTCATTCGTGTGAGCCCATTGACTTTTCTTCTAACCCATTACCCTCCAAACCCGATAACCTCTCCATCAAATTGCGATCCCCATCCTGATTCCACGACACCATTGAGCCATCCAAAGAACTAAGTTCAGATCGCCAAAGCCTCGCCAACCTAATCAATTAAAACCTGAAGCACAGTAACCCTATATCTCCATCGCTCCATTCATCTAAAGACGGAATCAAGCAAAATCAGGCTCACGAACTACCGGCACGGTGGAATTCGGACAAAACATTGCATGAGGGGATGGATTAGGTATAGGGGGGAATTCATGAATCAATGATGATTAAAGGTCGAGGATGGATCAGAAACACTTACGCAATAAAGAATCGAGGATCGAATTGATTGATTGTTAGAAAAGGAAGAAATCGCCTTGAGAAAGCTCGGAGGAATGTTAATGGCGGATACGACTCAGGAGATAGGTGATGGGTAGAAGGAACGACTCAAGCATTTTATACCGTTGGGCAGTGGAACACGAAGAGGCGTACACGATTTAAGATGAGTCGAAGCACACGACCTACGACTTAGGCGTGTACTTCGAGGGGCAAATGTTAACCCTTAAGTTTCTTCGACTCATGGTCTTACGAGATAAGAAGTTAACGACCTAGATGGTGAAGGGACCAACGAGTTGAGTCTGCTACGACTTAAGGGTTGCACGGCTCAAGATAGTTACACGACTCAATGGGTTAAGCCATCTACGACTCATGATCCAGGCGGTTCAACGAGTCAAGAAGATTTACGACTCATGAGAACCGACGACTCATGAGGTCTTACGACTCATCACTCTTACGACTCATGAGGACCTGCGACTCATGAGAACTGACGACTCAGGAGGTCTTACGACTCATCAATCTTACGACTCATGAGGACCTGTGACTCATGAGAACTGACGACTCATGAGGTCTTACGACTCATCACTCTTACAACTCATGAGGACCTGCGACTCATGAGAACTGACGACTCATGAGGTCTTACGACTCATTACTCTTACGACTCATGAGGACTTGCGATTCATGAGGACTTGCGACTCAGGAGGTCTTACGACTCATCAGGTTTACGACTTAAGGGCTATCAAGCTGGAATCCAAGGCCCTTGCCTGTGCTACTTTGATCTGATGAGTCGACTACGACTTAGCACTTCTCTTCCAACTGAGCCACAAGATGGACCAAATATGGCGCCCACGAGACATCTTAAGTCGAATACGAGTCATGACTTACCATGAGTCGGTCACGACTCATGACTTGGCCAAACCGAGAGCTCAGAAATCTGCTCCTATAAATAGGCCACCACTTCCAACTTGAAGAGGACTTTTGGCAAATCATTTCTACAGCGCTGTTACTCCGCCGAACTCTTCATTCATTCAGCAATCAAGGATCCTTCAAGCATTCGCGACACTACAACAAGCTTCGAGAGAAATTCCTTACATCCGACATGGATTCATCGAGTTTCACCGTCGAAGATTGAGCTAGTAGTCAAGATTGTTTCTTGTGATCGAATTGTACTGTTTCCTGAAGAGATTTGTATCAAATTGTAACTGAATCAGCAATAAGAGACTATAAAGTGGACGTAGGCTCAATTACGGGCCGAACCACTATAAATCTGTTGTTCATTTACTGCATTTCTGCTATTTTCCTGCTTGATTTCTGTTCCCGTCACACGGGTGGTGCTTTCACAATCCTATTACACACACCGGGTGTTAGCGTTCACTTTTTACCGTTAACAGGAGCTAGATGATTTCCTACCGTACTTATTTTCCTCTACACTACTTGATAGTATCTATCAGCATTTGTGAGGATAGGCTGTTATAACTATTCAGGCTGATGATAAGTTAGTTTTACTCAAATTGATGTATGTATATAAAATTTTCTTTTGATAAAGAGGTATTGAGATATTATATATTATCATTCCGCATGTGAGATTATAATATTGTGTTCTTCTTTCTTATTCTGTTTCTTTTTCCTTTTCTTTTACCATAATGTTCTGTTTTTCTGACACTTAAGTGC
The DNA here is from genome assembly GCA_030737815.1 of Allium fistulosum. Classification (NCBI taxonomy): domain Eukaryota; kingdom Viridiplantae; phylum Streptophyta; class Magnoliopsida; order Asparagales; family Amaryllidaceae; genus Allium; species Allium fistulosum. Next base: position 1,049,118,868 of record CM060903.1, read on the forward strand.
TCGGCATGTGAATACCGTAGATATATTAGTATCAACATTCGGGGGTCGAAAAGGGGGACAGTTACAATAAACGCTCTTCTTCCTTAACTATCCTAAGTGAAATGTTTTTCAAATCATCGATGGTTGTACCAACTTCTAGTCTCTTAATCTGTTGGGCTAGTAATGGATCATACTTTTTCTTTGTAGCAATTCTTTTGATCAATACTGGTCTTTTTCCTGGTGTATACTCTACCCAAAGTCAAAAGCCACCAAAAATTCTAGCCATCTTTACTACCTTATATTCATCTCCTTCTGAGAAAATAAGTCTCTACACTAATACCGTTAAAGTTACCGCTACCAACACCAAATGCTGAGTAGAGTGTCGAACTTCATGCGATTGAAGCTATCGAAAAGCAAAGTTAATATTCCACCTCTCTACATTAATACAAATCCTAACATTACTCCACAAGAATCAGTATACACAACTAAATCTCTACTTCCATTTGGAATAATTAACTCAGGCGCATTGGTCAAAAAATGTGCTAGCTTCATGCTTTTTCCTATTTATTGGTCCAAAAAAAATTCACACAATTCCTTATTAGTTTAGTCATTGGTGCTTCTATACGGGAGAAACCCTTAATGAACCTCTGATAATAGCCATCCAACTACCAAAAAATTCTATTTTCAGTTACATTCTCGGGTCTCTTCCAACTAACAATGGAATCCTCAATGAGTATACGGACATTTCATCAAAGATTAATGTTGCCTTTAATTAACATTTTGAAACATCACTTCTCCTTCCCAAAAATAATATTTTTAAAACTTTTCCTTTAATTAATGATGCCTCGGTGTATCTAGCACTATTCTCAAATGAACTTCATGATCACGCTCATTCTTAGAATATATAAAGATGTCATCAATAAACACTGAAACAAACCTATATGAATGCTCTTGGAAGATTTTTTTTCATCAAGTCTATAAAGAAGCCAGATGCATTGGTTAGTCCAAACGGCATGACTAACCATTTATATGAACCATATCTTGTTTGAAACGATGTTAATGGTATACCTTCCTCCACCACTTTCAACCAATGGAAACCTATTACTAAGTCTGACTATAAAAACACCTTGGCTCCACTCAGTTGATGGAACAAATCATCGATTCTAAGCATAGGAACCAATTCTTCACGGTCTATTCATTTACCTTTCTATAATCAATACACATTCTATGTGACCAATTTGACTATGCACGAACACTATCGTAGCTCCCCAAGGCGAGCTGCTTGGTCGAATAAAATTCTTTCCATTCAATACAACTAGTTACAGTTTTAATTCCTTCATCTCAGTAGGCATTATTCTTTTAGGTGGTCTACTTATGGGTTCATCTTCTGGTATGAGATCTATTTGAAACACAATTGCTCACTTTGGCGGTAGTCCCATGATTGGATCAAAAACATCAGCATATTCTGTTGCTACATAAACCTGATTTATTTCATCTTTAGCACCCTCTATAGCACAGAGTGATGCATGTAGATTGAAACTTGATTCTTCTAATGAGTATAAAATCCGATTACTATAATCATGGTATCTTAAGGATATTATTCTATCTTAGGAAAATATCCTAGTGTAACGATCCAGAATTTAATCACTTTAAATATGAGTATTTAATATATTTTTAAATAATTAATTTATGGATTTTATAAATCAAATAAAACTCTTTTAAGTGATAACAAATGACGCTGAAGCTGCTTTGGAAATTAGTTTACAAAAATAATTAGTTTGTAGAAAAATCAAAAATGTGACCGAAATTGTTTTTTGAATTTTGGACTTTTCATCATTAGAAATTTATTTGAAAACATTATGTACACTAGGATAAGTATACACACACACATTTATATAATGATATATGATATGGTAAAGGTTAAAAATAAGTTAAATATTTACTTAAAGTTAAAATGGTTATGTTGACTTTTCTTTTTAAAATATTAAATTGAAGTAAAAAGAAAAGAGAAAAAGGTAGTGTCATATCATACAACTCATCATAGTGCAAATATAAGAAGTGAAGTGATGGATGGAAATGGGGGTGATGGTGGCATGAGCAATAAGAAAGGGAAAGGGGTGAGAAAAGGGCGATGTGGCACTTTATTTCCTTTTATATAAAACACTTCTTCCTTTTTCCACTCTCATTTTCACTTACTCATTTTTCAAAAACAACTCTCTGCTTTCCAAAAGCTTCGCCTCCATTTTAATGGCTTCTAAAAGTTTTCAAAATTAAAAATATTATTTTTTCCATTTTAAAAATCTTAAACCAAGTTAAACTTTACTCCATTCCTTTTTACATCTCCTCTCTTCCAAAGCAAGCCCAAATCTCCCCCACAAACCCAAGGCCGATCCCAATATACCTAGGGCCGAACTCGTCTAAACCCCCCCAAGCCATAAATATCAAGTTTTGGCAAAGAAAAAGTAGATTCGGGTGTTTGTGCTAAGTGGTAATAGTTTTGGTTTGAAAATTCATTTGATTTTGGTGAGTAAAGCTCACCCTTCTAACTAAAGTTTAAAACTATATTTTTTTGGTTGATGATTATTTGTTGCTAATTGGTTATTTGGAAAGTGATGTTGCTTGTATTGTACAGAAATGTGTCATATGTGTTGATTTGTGTGAACTTGGAAAAAAGTAGTTGGAATGTTTAAGTAATGGTGTGCAAGTTACGAAATTTAATTGTTGTATGTATGCTTTGGCATTTATATAGGTGTTTGAGTATGTATAGGATTGGTATATGCTAAAATGGAAGTTAGAACTTGAAATTGTTTTATGTTGTAACATAGAGACTCCTTAGGTTTAAACTTGTTTTACATAGAAAAGATTTTTTTTATATAAAGTTTTCTAACTTTTACTTTCGTTTTCCAAAATAACTTTATATAAAGCTATAAAGTAATTAAAAATATAAAAGGTAAGGGCTTAAAGGAGTATTTGAGATGTAAAACTAGTTTTGAGGTTATGGTATCCATATCGACAGTCGCTATGGATGCAGTTCGTAAAACGAACACCTTTGTGTAAACTAAAAGTGTTTTCATTTTAATTATTTCATAAAAAGTATTTCAAGCATATTATAAGTACAAAAAGGTAATTATTACTTATTAATTAAGTAAAGGTTTAATGATTATTAGATTAATTAATTAAGTAAGATAATTAGTACTTAATTAATTAATTAAGTAAAGGTAATTAGTACTTAAGTATTAATTAAGTAAGATAATTATAATTAGTTAATTAAGTAAGGTTTATTTAATTATTATTTAAGCAAGGTTTAATTATTTAATTAATTATAATTTAAGTAAGGTTAAATTATTTAATTAACTATAAATTAAACAAGGTTTAATTATTAATTTATTATTAATTAGGATGGGTTTAATTATTTCTTAATTTCTAATTAAGTTAAGATTTAATCAAGATTAAGTCAAGATTTCATTAAGAATTAATAATTAATAAATAAAGGATTTGAATTACTCTTAATTAATTAAGTAAAGGCTTTATTTTTAATTATTTTATTTCCAAGGATCGGTCTGATTAAAAAGCAGCATTCTTTTGCAAAGAATTGTTTAAATACAAGGGATTCTCTTTTTCTGTGCTACTAAGTAGCCAAACAAATATGAATAAGTTAAACTAAAACGTTGATACGTTTTATTGGAAGTAATTCATCATGTATTTAGCACTAAAAGCCAATGAGTAGGCGGATATAGAAATTGATTTTCGAGGTGACATATAGAGAAGTCAAAATGTCAGAAACATGATAAATATAAGAGAGTTAATTTTGGTAAGTGGCTCATGATAAATTAAGTATATGGATGATATTTCATCATATACTTAAACACCAAATTCTGAGGTATGGAAACTCGTCTCTATTCGAGAAATAAGAATGAATATCAAGTCAAGGTTAGTTTCTAACTTGTCTGATTGTATTGTTAATCAAGGGATACTACTGTTTGAAATCGAAAGGGAAGGATAAGTATATGATGTCTTATTTTCATATGCAAATCTATACACACCCCGGATAATGGATTCATCCACTATCGATAATTTAACCATTTTTAACTCTGGAAATATCAAGGAGAAACATGAGAATTATATTGTACAGTTATTCTTGTTGATGCTATGGTACATATAAACTCGTAGTGTTCTCCTGGGACAAATGATAAGGAAATCTGTCCACATAAACGGTTGGGGGTGATCCCCGCTCTTATGATTGTCTATTTATTTTCAAAAAAACTGGAGTTGATTTACTAGAAATTATGGAATGTTGATTCGAAAAGGCCGGGATCAAATAAATATGAATTATCTGAAAACCACTTCGAATAAAGTCAAGCGTTCGAATTGGAGGCATCTTGAAGATGATAGAATCAAAGACGGAGCTCTTGGAAGTGCAAGGGCTACTTTCTACTAATCCTGAGGGTGATTCCAAAATGGATGTTGTAGAAGTGGTGCCTTAGGTTTTTCATATCTTGAACAACTTGTATGGACAAATGCTAGCAAAGCAATTGGGGTGATGAAATATTTGGTACTATCCAGTAAGGGGTAGGCCAGTCTTGTGTTGGCGGGGGGTCTATGCAAGGCCCTTGGTATATTTTTCTAAAGGTGTACTATGGCAGGTGATACCACAGTAGCCTTGTCATTATATGGATCCATTCTCCAATAAACGATGTATGGACTTAGTTGTACCCAACTATGCTAGAATGTGAGATGCAAGTATTCTAGCTATATTCATAATATACTTTAAACCCTGGACATTATTATAATATCACTGGAATTTCTATAAAATGATTTGGTTATCATAAGGTAAAGACCCGTCAGTGTTTATGTGCGCTATGGTCTTACAAGATACTTTTATTTTAAAGGATTTTATAAGTATAAAAATTCAGTTATTTGGAGTTTACTCACACCAGACCCATGTCTAAATTGGAGTTTTTTTCCCCTAAAACTCTTGGGTACTCAAATTTGTAGGAGTAGCCAAGCAGTCTAGGTTCTTATGGATGCATTTTGAAGGAGCATGTAGCAGGTGGCTTCAGCGTTAGATAGTTATCTATTTATTTCCACCGTGTATGTATATTTTGTATCAGCATTGTGGGGACATGCAGTTATAACTGTACCTGGTTGAAGTTAGTATCTGTATTAACATTATGGGGACATGCATTGTAAGATTCTGTATTCTTTTCTTCTTATCTTTTTTTACCCTAAACGGCTTGTCTTCTGGACCCCTAGATTGTTGGCACATGAATAATGTGAATGTATTAAGTGTCGTCTTTAGGAGTAAGAAAGGAGGATCATTACACCTAGCATCATATAGACTTTACCAATCCATATCCAAAATTATACCAAAACCCATAAAACAAACACATGCAAATTGCAGGTAAACTTATGATATAACAAATCAAATTCAAAGTGGTTACATCTCATTCCAAGAGTTACGTAGTCTCCTTTCGGATTCATAACACTCGGAGAGGATATAAAGTATGTTGGTTCATTGTTCGATCTATCTACCAAACATAGAAATAAAAGTATTAATGCTCCAATATAAAATAATACTTAACAGGTATGCTACGTATCAAAATCGTACATCCTCACACAGCCTTAACCTTCCCCTTATAAGTCAGTCTAGAAGCTGTAAGTTCCAAAGGACAGCTTTGACCAGCTCAGGAAATTCTCTCTTGATGTGCCCTAACCTGTTGCATTTAAAGCAACTCATTGTTTTTTTACCAACAAACTTCATATTGCCCTAGTATGAAACTCATTAGCAAAGTGCCATTTCTTGTTGAATTTATAACAATCGCCTTGGATTTCCCATTCTTGGAAACTCCACCCTTCTAAGTTCCCTTTTTCCTTAAAGAAATTTCTTCTTTTGCCTTAAATCCAAAGGATTTATCTTCAAAGATTTATTTTTCCAAATTGTTATAAGATAATACTCATTCCTCAGAGCCATATCTATAACAACATTATATAAATCTTTAAGATGCAAGATAGTTTCCCTAGTTGGAATGACTACTTGACCCTACCTTGCGAGTTCATTAAACTTTGTCACGTACTCCAAAAATGACATATTGCCTTCTTCTAATTTTGAAAACTTCCTGAACAGAGTAAATTTTGCTGCTTCATAGAGGAACAACTCCTTGAACCTACCCTTGAAATCAGCCCAGGTGAGATCGTCCTTCGATATATATATTGTCATAGTATTTCACCAGTACAATGCAGCTCCTTACAACTGCCTTGAAGCCAGCCTCAACTTTTACTCATGGGCCAAACCTAAATCATCAAAAATTCTTTCACTATTGGTAAGCCAATCATCCACTTTGATAGCATTCTTCGTGCCCATAAACAGGTTTCCACCCAAACATGTATAGTCTCGGCTTAAGATGACAAATTTAGTGAGCAAAAACTTCAGGTACGACGGTCCTGCGTTATCGACAGTTCGTCCAATTATCCCAACCGATGCCTCAACTTGCATCATGTTTATAAAGAACTAATACATCATCCCCATATCAACTGCTCTGGCTTCAGAACCCATGTTGCATTAGCATTGGTTGTTCGGTTGGCATTTCCTTATGCATTTGGCAGAATATTTCCATTAGTCATGCCGCTTCCGCCTCCCAAGTTAAGTATTCCACATTAGGTGCCCTTAACTTCTTTTCTCATTATTTGCATACGATTCTTTATGAGATTCAGAAAAAAAGGACAAAAGATGGAAGGGGGAGCGCGCGCGCACGCACACACACACACACACACACACACACATATATATAATAACAAGTACACTAATGTAGCATTATCTCTTTCCCCAATTTACTCTTTATATTTCATTTGGATTATATTTTTCAAAAATCTTATTAATTTTTAAATAAACCTATGCTCTAATACCAAATTATAACATCCTTTATTTTGAGACTCGAGAATAGGCACTAATGATGTTGTAGTCATCATTAGCATTATTTTCCAACGATAAAATGAAATCAGTTTTGGTATCATTAACATCAATGGCACAAGAATTCAAAAAATTTCAAAAATAATTTTCATTTATTCGCTGCAAGTTCATTACATAACCCCACGGTTACATCATTCAAATAAAGTATAATAATTACATATAATAGCTTCAAGAGCGACATATGATGAGGACCCCTTGTAAGATTAGAGTTATAACTACTGACAATTATAAAACTGTCTCTATATAAAAATATAAGCAGTTATACTGCATAACAAAAGTAACCAAGACTAATGTAATCTTGCCTCTTGCACGTCTCTAAAAGCTTTACTCGTCTAAAACATAAAAACCCCTCCTCTCGACCTATTCAAATGAGTACTCGAGAGCAAGGGGAAATCAAAAACTTTGAGTCAGACAAAAAGTCTGGTATGATTAATGTTAGTTTATCCCAATCTAAATTGATAAATAGTGAGACCATACTTCTGACCGAAACTTGTTTTTCCCTCACTATAATCTTACCAATCAAAATGTCAAACATAACATTCTTAGGTTAGGATGAAACTTGCCTAAAGCACTATGCTCTCTCCACATGCCTAACGCATTATGCTTTCCTCATCCACCTACAACCATACTGTGTAGAACATAACGGTACATTATACAAAATGGGACAAAGATGAATAGACCAATATTCAATAAGGTTTAAAGGTTACACATTCCCTATATCAAACCATCCCGTTTGGTGTCAATACATCGATATAGTTATTTTTAAGTCACTATAAACCTATTAGTTTTTATCGGCCAACTAGAATCCTATAAGGATGACTCAAGTCAAAACCCAAATAATCCAATGGATTTCCATTCCCATATGAGTACCAAGATACTCCTATGATGAAAGAAAAATAATAATGACTTCCGCTCCTTTATGGATACCAAGATACTCCTATGATAGTATAAACAATAGTGAGTGCCCCTACTCAATTCCTAGATGCATAAACAAAATTTTAGCCTTGACGTTGGCAAAGCCCTACACATTAGAATCATTGACGTTAATAACCAAGGTGCTTAATCGACTATAGAGTGCTACACTGACACCAGTCCATACAACTTAATATGGTTTTATAAATATCGAACAAACATTTCTTTTGATCAGTTTTGGGCATCATAACACAATTTGATCTTCCTAGTGACCTGCATGCAGTTCTACTCGCATAAGAGTTTTAGTCCGATCGTACCCAATAATAAAACAACCCTACATCGTCTTCAATTCCTAATCCCCCGATGTCAAATTATTTGGTGATCACATATGAGTGAGCACATCAATAATTATCATAAGCAATAACATAACTGATTAAGGTACATAATTGAACATAAAGTTATCATCAACCATACAAATATATTGGCATGATAGTCATTTACACATAAATCACATATAACCAACCATGTACTTTATTTCATATACTCAATGATTTTGGGCTAATCTTTCCTTTTTGGAAAATCTTATTATTCAAGTTTTTAAATTCAACAAACCTCAACTTTGGTTATTAGAGAAAGCCCGACTCAATAATTAACAATGTTCATTCGAAAATGTAAAATGGGGCTATTGCATCTTTAAAGCCATCGCATGTCAAACATGTCACCATAAGTATAAAGCTCTTCCCAATGTAGAAACATTGTCCATGCAAATGGGGATCCTAGGTAGAGATATTTCTACATAGTTCTATACACAAAAAGTGATGCTACAAGGCTTAGCATGGCTAGAACAGAAAACAAAAGTGAGAAACTGATAAATCGATGGAAAATATGAAGGTCCCAGACATTTGCTCTATTCACACAAAAGTCAGGTTTTTAGTGAGGCCTAATAATAAATTTGATGGACAATTTATATAATGCACTTATTGAGAATTGAATTCAATGAAGTCATAAAACATTGTCATTAAATACAACTTTAAATATGTATGGGATGACGATAAAGTAAATGTATCCGAAAGTATATCTATATATAATCAGAATACCTTAAAATGAAGCTTTTGATATTATCAAATTGCCCTTGCGTCTTTAACCTTGAGTAATCAAATAAATCAGGGTATTTTTTCTGTTTACATTTGACAACATCATTTTCCACCTTATCAACACAGCTGGATTCCTTCCCATTACATTTCCTATCTTTTTACGTAACTCCTGTAATTTATTAAAGAATACATCAATAATTAATGAAGAAAGATTTTAGTGATCAATCAATGAACAAAAATGAAATACATTCAAATTCTTACCTTTTGATTTCTCTTATCATAGTTTTGTTCTTAACCATAATAAAATTAAATTTCCTCATTAGCAAAATAGATAATGATTTAGCTACCGAAGTACGACTGTAAATACATGTAAGCAAGAAGGTTTTTATTTATGCATATGACTATTCTTTCACAATAAATGAATTTGTTCTCGGTGTTCTTTGCACACACCCAACCAATGTGCCTAACGTACTAGTTTTCCTAATTAAAATTTTTATGCTTTGTTAAGAGTAGGATTGATAAGAACAATCTTTCTCCATTTAAAAAATTTGGAATCTAAGAAATACAATAATGTTTATAGAGGAGAAAAAGATTAAATATTGTTTTATTGATTATTATCACATTCAATGTTTTTTCGAACAATGTGTATGTAGTAAATGCAGAAAAGCGACAAGAAAAATATGATCCTGAGTTAAATTCAATTTGAAGTCGTTTGATCCTTCAAATAGAAGAAATATGTTTATTTTGAAACATATATGCAAAATATATGGTTATTATTCAACTTCAAAGTGAGAGTTTTCACGTAAAGGGTTTCATAATTCGGGATAATAAGTTTCTAGGACAACACTTGAGAATAGTTAATTTCAAGAGCATTCATCGTTTACCATTAAAACTAATTATCCTGAAGTGTTGTTATAGAAGTTTATCCTCCCATGCTGAAAAGCTTTTAAGTTTAATTTCTTGTTTCAAAATTGGTTGTGGGGGTATAGCATTTCAAAATATAAAATACTTGATATTAGGGCTATCAATGAGTATCCGAAAAATTCGAAATTCGTTTGTATATGAATCGAGATATGAAAAATTATCCGATATCTGAAAAATTGATACGGAAGCAGATATGACCATATCTGCAGCCGATAATTACTAATTTTATCAAGATTATATTATTATTATTTTGCGCATTTTAATATATAAAATGATTGTCATTTACTAATTTATCCGGAAAAAAACTTTTACCAATATTTGCTATTTAAAATTATTTTTCTTATATATATATATATATATATATATATATATAATTAAAATTTTGTATTTATTTGTTTATATTTATTAGTTGTGAATTGGTCAAAGAATATCAGATATCCTCCACATCCGCGGATTTCCGGTATATGAAAATAATTTTGAATATGGATACGGATACGACAATATCTGAATCTGTATTCGATCATTTACATGTCTAGTTGAGATTTAGTGTCAGTTAACATTAAAATATGCACTGGAAGTTGTAATACAATTTAGAGAAAACTAGATTTTGTGTGCACCTTACAATACATAGCACCTCTTTTCATTTTATGGGTAAAAATAAAATGTTGTCTAATATTTATTTTGTAGAAAGTTGTTGTTAGCTTCTCTTCCTCTTCTTGAATGTGGGGATAGAATTGTTCTCTACGAGTGATTCCGCAATTCTAGGCAGCTCAGCAAAGACAGCCGCCGGGCCCCTCTGAAGACTCCTGCCAACTTTATATCACTTTTAATATTTGTTTTTGATCATGACATTTAGGTTGCATTGACGTATAACATTTTTTTTATTATACATTTCAATATTACAAATAAATTAACATAATACAATCGTACAACTATTTAATAATACAATTAATTGATACTAATTTCACCTTCAGGTGGACGTATCCACATCTGATACAAGTATAAAATTGGAAGGTCGTATTTGCATGCATTGCATCCGCGAATATTTTCAGGTATTAGAAAATATTCTTATTCAGAAACCAAAATAGGTATATTTTCAAATATCTAAGATATAAGTACCCGCAGAATAAGAACTGCGGATTATATTGTGATTTCTCTTCAAATATTGAAGTTTTATATTGTCGCCGTACAGCACTGAAAAAAGTTCAATGGTTAGTCAAATGTTTATAATGTTAAATGATGAGTATGTAATGCACTTATAGATGTTGATTCAAGAAAAGAGTCGCAGGTCATGTTTTTTATGTTGTTATAAGAAAAGTCCCGTAGATATGAATATGTAAATTTAGTCCATATTTTTTGAAAAATAGAAAACGCAAGGTGTTTTGCATTTTTCTGACAGAAATGCAAGCTAACTTGCAACTTTTTGACTATGAATTTTTTTTTTGAAGTTTTAAAACTTTTAAAATTTTTGAAAAGCGCAAGTTAACATGCGCTTTCTATCGAGAAAGCGGAAACTAGTTTGCGCTTTTATTTTGAAATTTTTTAAAATGTTTGAAATTTTTTTGAAAAATGCAAGTTAACTTGCGTTTTCCATCAATTTTTGATTTTGAAATTTTTTTTAAACTTTTAAAATTTTCGAAATTTTTGAAAAGCGCAAGTTACTTTGCACTTTTTATCAGTAAAGCGCAAACTAGTTTGCGCTTTTTGATTTTGAAATTTGTTTTTTTAATTTTGTAAGTTTCAAAAAAAATTAAATTTTTGAAAAGTGCAATTTATAAGGAAAGCGCAAGATAGTTTGCGCTTTCTGATTTAGAAAAAACAGGGACTTAATTAAATACTCATTATCATAGAGATTTTTCTTACAACAACATCAAAAATAGGGACCTTCGGTGCAAAGCCCCATTTTGATTTTACCTCCTCCTCCTTTTTTTCCTCCCTCCCTCTCTCTCTCTTTCTCATCAAATTGTCAATTAAGTTATATGTTTAGTTTTACTGCGAACATACTATCAACAGTGATAGATAATGTTTTAACCTTTTACTCGCATATTTGAATCCTAAACTCTGCATTTGATAGACCCCTTAATTAACTACACTAGTGTGAACCCGTGCTTCGTATACGGACGTTATGAAATGGTGGCATTGAAATTTAATTCGCATATGGACGTTATGAAATGGTGGCATTGAAATTAGTGACTCGTGTATGCATATTTTGAAACCATGACGTCAGAGGTTGAAGGATATGGTAGAAAAGAAGCAATTATATTTTTGTGAAAATGAGTGTAATAAGAAAGTAGAGCACATGATTAAATTTTGGCATGTAGCTGATGCATCTGAAAAAAGCATAGGTTTGTTACCTTGCATAAAACTAAAGTTGATCCCATATTGATGCAAAACACTGCGTAGATTCAAGTAGACATTGAGAGGATAGTCAAACAATGCACAAAAGAGAGCAGATGCAAGGGACATGCATACTTCTTACATACAGTTAACGGTATCAAGTTTTTCGCTTAGCGTTAAGTATCTTAAGGCTAATAATTGCTATTTGGAGACATGTAATTTGGGTAGAAATACGTATTTTTGTAGAATGATCGATCATGATCATAATTTGAATTTTGAAATTGCATGTTCATATTTTGATGCTAAGAACTCTGCGTGTTTAGATATTATTGTTGAGAATAAAGCATTTGAGAAGGATATTGATGAATAAGAAGGACTCGCTTAAATTTTTCTCTTCAGTGTTCAATATTTTCATTTTTGAAATATGAGTTTGAGTTTGTATAATAAAGATTCGAAGAAAAATAGCTTATGAAAATAAGTGAACTTGAGTGTAAATATGAAAAGGTTTGATATGGTAAATCAAAATATTACAACTAACTCAAAATAATACCTTCCTCTTTAGCTAACTATGTAAGACGAAATAAGTAGGCAAGGGCACTATTTTGTACTGTTACCGCTTATTTAAGCTTATTTAACCGACTCTAAGAAATATGTCTAAGTAGACATGTAAACGGATACTTTCGGATGCGGATAGTGTCCTATCTGTATCCGCAACTGAAATCATGTTCAGATATCGGATATCCGCATCAGCGGATATAGACAAATATCGGATAATTATCCTATCCACTAAAAACCGATAAATCAAGAAGCAGAAGTGGAAAATTTTAGTTTAACATAAACATTTTTTCAATTTCATTGATTATTAAAGTGTTAAAAATAAAGAAATATAATGATCATAAATAGTTTGGAGCAGTCAATATACATTTAGTGAGTATAATATAAATGTCTAGCTTAATAAAACAATAAACAAAAATATGTATTATACTAAAATACACATAATTTTGACTATAATTTTGAAGAAAAACTGAATGGATAATTTTCAAATGTGATTTTGTGTTTCGTATCCACAACTGCATCCATTTTTCTGGATATTGGATATTTAACTACATTTCAGATATGGATGCGTGCGGATTTTTGTTACAGGAAAATAGGCACAGGGAAGAAGTTGCAAAAAAATTTAGTCTTAGGAACAACAAGTTTGCTTTTTAGTCTGAAAGACAATTTTTAGTGTAAACAGAAAATGATAGTTACAACTATCATTCTGTTATTTATACTAGAAAATATCCTTCAGCCTAAAAAGCAAACTTCTTGTCCCTGAAACTAATTTTTTCTTCAATTTTTTCCTTGAGTCTAAAAACCCCTTTTTGTTATTTGAAATATCCATCGATAGACCTATGTCTAAACGGGAAAAATTTGATGATGTAAAAAAAAGTTGAAAAGAGGTTTTATTTATTCAAAACATATCAGTACTATCTTGGTGTGAGTTTGCAAATAATTCATCCTTTTGAAGAATGCTAGCCAACATGCTTATTATCCAAAATTTCATGAAACATATACGGCTGTATAGGGCAACCAAGCAATGACAAATTTTTACCTCCAAGCACAGTGTTCCATACTCTAGAACACACAAAGCAAAATGCTATAAATTTTTTGAGAAAATTTAATAATAGTGGACATTATCTATGAAAAGAAAAAAATAATACCGATATATTTAAACCCTTAAGAAAGACAAATCAATATTAACCGTCATTACAAAGTAATTGCTATTGCAACAACAGAAAAATGAATGTGGATGTGCAAAGGAAGATACATGATGTACTTAAATCCAAATATTATAACGCTAAAAATAGTATATTCCAACACAACCATATAATTGAACATCCAATAGGGTTATCAGGCACCATACATGGGAGAAACCAACAATAACAGAAACACTACCGTACTCAGAAAAATAGAACAATAGAGAAGCTTGATTATGAGCAACATAAACAATGTTTTTCAATATATATATATATATATTTATATATCTTTACATAAGTCTCAACCAAAAGAACAATAGCTTATAATATTGAGCTATATTTCATAGAAGAGAATTAACAGTATTGCACGGGCCTGTATGAATGATGAAACAGAAAAACAAATAAAATATATATAAATAACTGTGATGTAAGTTGGTAAAATGCAGACGAGGGCAACTCGTTCGCTTTATTTCTACCATCCATGTGATGCTATTCCAGAATATGGACCTGCAAAATAAAATCTGCCCATGCATATGAGTGAATAATTTCAATATCTAGCTTGTACTTTAGTTAGTAGGACCGGATAGAGCATGATCGTGTGCCAATAGGCTAAAGTTGAATACAGTCCAAAAATAAGCGGTGTTATCATATAATGTAGTTAATAGTGGATGGGTTGAGGTGGTGAACAGTAAACAGAGTTATATACATTATAGAATTCCATTGCGGAGGTTACTGTACAAAATAAAGGAGACTGGAGGTTAAGAACAGACTATATCCAAAAAACAAAATATAGGGAACACCTTTGTACCATGTATTTACAGTTGGAAAACATAATATTACTGACGCAGCGGCGGATAACAGAAATGTATGAAACGGTGTAAGTAGCAATCGGTGGATTGAAAATACCAAACGCCCAAATCCGTTGATCTCAAAAATGCCAGATTCTAGCTATCTTCGTCACGTTGATCGCGCACGATGCCGTGAAAGAAGATCTATGATTCTTCGAACGTTGATCTAGCGCACTAGATTTCATGAATCGGCTTCAACAATCGTTGATTCGAGCGCACTCGAATACCGAAGGTGGAGATAGGAGATCACACTCAACTACCAATTTAAGAGGCACAAAGCACTGAAACAAATTTTATTCAAAATCAACTCTCGTTACAAATGACACAACCCGCCTATTTATAGGCTTACAACTCACACGACTCAACCTGACAATACATAGGTCGTGAACGACCTAAACCCTGCGACCTAAAAACAAACAAACACATTACAAAGCCTTCACGACCTAAAAAAAACAGCGACTTACGACTTAACATATTTACAACATATACGAGTTACAAACATAACGACCTAAGAACTCAAACGACATAACATATCCTCCAAGAGCGACTTAGCGGCCTTTCTTCCAACGACTTAAGCTTTAGCATCTAGTAGCGACCAATTGAAACTCGGCAGCGACCTAACTTCACAGCGTCATAAGGAACCTCCTCCAGCGACTTAAGATATCTCAGCGACCCAAGGTCTCGCGACCTACTTTTGAGCGACCTAAGGCCTCGCGACCTAAGGAAAACAGCTTCTGCAAATCTTCACGCGACTTAATACTTGAGCGACTTATGGAAACCTCCTCCAGCGACTTAGGGCCTCGCGACCTATTCTTGAGCGACCTAAGACCTCGCGACCTAAGGATTAACTCGTTAGGTTGTTGGGTTTCGTTTGAGCGACCCAACTCTTCCCGCGACCTAAGAATCAACTTGTTAGGTCGTTGCATTCCATTGTTGCTTCGCTTCATACTTGCTGGTGCTAACTTGATAGGTCGTAACTCCTTTAGGTCGTAGCTAGTTAGCTCGCTTGACGACTTATCATAGGTCGCTGAATTACCCTTTCTCGCATAACTCGCATCATTCTTCACCCCGTTAGGTCGCACGCGACTTAACAGCTCGTTAGGTCGCTCGCGACCTAAGACTTCTTCAGGTTGGGCTGCATCAATTACTAAATCCATTATTAAGGCAAAATATACATAGGCATAAAATCTAAGCCTTAACCCTACCATATATTCAATCGGTAAGATATCAGCATCGCTCATTACTATATTTGGTGAAGTCATGTCAGCTAAAAACGCCTTTATTTATACAACCAGGTTTAAAAAACTGACTATCTTTGTAATTACAAGTAAATATTTTCTTAAAAAATAACTTGAATAAGAACATTAACTGCCTGGTGGATACTTCAAATTTTTTGATATAGTAAATGTTCAAGTTTAATTATTCATCAAAACATTTGTCTATGATTGTGTACGTTTGCACAACTACTCATTCACACACTATATAAAAGAAAATGAAAACGAGGCATAATACATGTATAAAACCATGCAAACACACACATTTGCCTTCAATGTTTTGAGACCAATCACTGATATAAGGGACCATAATTTATAAAACAAATTCAGGCTCAAGTCAATTTTTTGCGTGCACTATAAAAAATATAAAAATGAAATGCATAGTACAGGTCGACCATTGTAAATTAAGAAATATACTATAAATTAGTCTAAATATAAGTAGTAGAAGTAAGAAATCAAACTCAAAGACTTGCAAAGCAAAAACTATCAAACATATTACAGCCAAAAAAAACCTTAGGAATATCTAATTAGTGATAAATAATCAGTTAGCCTTTTGTTTTTCTTATAACTTTATAATCTATTTTTTAATTAATAAGGAAAAAAGGTCTAATCATCACTATAAAAGGATACAAAAACATAATGTGAACATATTAAATTTAAGAATACTAAAATATGAAGGTGTTAATTAAAAGGAAAAACAACATTCAAACTTCATCAAATTCACCTATTACATTATATGCATCTTTCTTTGCATTCTCCTCTAGAAGTTCATAGCCTTCGCAATACCCTATAACAAAAAATGAAATAGACAACCTTTTATTCAAATTAAATTAGCATAAGGTAATTTAGTACTCTAGTTTTAGGAAAATCCACCATAATTTCAAAAAAAAAAAAAAAAAAAAATACAACATTTTATCTTTTCCAAAATTAAATTAGCCTTTTGTTTTTCTTTTAACCTTATATCCAAAAAACGACTTTTTATCTTGTTTATGTTATTATAAGGCTTTGTAAACTTGGGAATTTTTTTTAAAAGAATTAGATGATGCTTGTTTTGATTTTGATTGTATGCCTGTTTTGATTTTATTTAGAACACTGGTGAGAACATAGAAGTAAATGATGGTAATTATAGTTTCCTTTTCTAGTTGAACAACACCGTTTTTTGTTAGCGACAAAAATTAAGGTGACCTTGCATTGTAAGCTTCAATTAATCTAGTAGAAGTACCATTTTTTGTATAGAGACCATAATTTGATATGCTATCTCATTTCATCACCTTTTGGCACACCATGGTAGAGTTTGCATAAATTGACTATGCAAATAAAAATTTAAATCCAGGTTGAAGGGACGAAAGAGATGGGGCCATAAAATTAGGAAACGTGTGCACTCCAAAACAGCACCCGAGAACATTATTCAGCATTGCGGATATAATGAAATAAAATGTCACACTGAAAAAAATGATGTCAACCTTAGAAACCAATTTCAATTTGGCTTATTTAGACTCTACCAAGACTGTATCTGGTTTGGTCCTCATTATCGTTAACCAAGTTATTTTTCTTCAAGTAAAAAGATGCATGTATTCTGTAGCAAAAATTTAGTTTGCAAGTTATCGTGGAACAATTGTAAAAGCATTGCAAATATAATCAGTATATAGACTGGTTACTACAGTTACTTACCATATATTTTTTGTGGAAGTAAACCTTCAAACTACTGCAAAATAATGCCATCGGACGCATGATTTACATAAATATCAAGATTTGAGATTAAAATAAGGACATAAAACTCAGGCAGGTCACCGAAATCTACTTGACCTCGCAGTCAAAGAGTTGCATATTCAAACCAAAGACCTCATTAGTACTCATATTGATGGAAACCCAACGTAAGAAATAGGCATCAAGGAATAAGCTATATCACAAATAATTCGATTGGAATACATCTGTGTAGTTGGCAGTACATGGTACTAAATTTACTACCTGTGATGAACTCATGAGGAATTTTCGTTTTTTACACAGCTATTATCAACCAACATCAATAATTATTAAATCCATAAAGTAAAAATATAAACATCTAAACCTGTTGGACCGTAGAATTGAGATTCATCTTATATGAGCACATCCAGAATTGCCAATTCCTATCAATCTTCCATTCCGACATATAATTGAAAGCATTTCGGGGCTCATTTTCTTCTTCAGCTGCTATAGAAAGCAAACGAATATTTAGATTATGGGCAGATAATAGAACAAATTGATGTATTTGATAATTAGCACATGTTGATTGCAATTATGGAGTAAATTGCAGATGAAATTGTGAATGAGATAAAGGATAAAAGTACAATGTTTGCAACATCAAAGTACCATCTTTATAAGAAGACGTAAAAGGAAATGACAAATAATCTGAGTGGATAAATTGATGGAAAACCGAATCGAACATATGATGAACTGGATAAGGAGTAGTTAGATGCTTTGATTCTAGCAGTATTAATTATAGATTTTAATGTGATAATGCTCATGCTGTTAATTATAGATTTTAATTTTAGGATGTTGGATGTTTCTTTGGAAAAAAATTCTAAATAGTATGTTAAAATGTTCACCTCTATACGAATAAGGGTTCAGAGATGGAAACTAAGCATTATAAACTTGATTTCTAGCTTCTGAATTGCTTAATGATATCCTTTTTCCTTCAGGAAATATGATCCTGCAGTTGTCCAAGTTCACAACATTAGTTAGCTATACTCATATATCTTTTATATGTATAAAAATTATGATCCACTAATATTTTGAAAGCTGCAGCATCACAAATTCCAGCACCGTCTAAGATTGAACAATGTTTCAGTGTCAATGCAAACATAGCTCAAGACGGTTGGTTCGAATGCTAATATGGAATAAATTTAAAAATTTAGTAAAGATATTATTGAAAATTTTTCAGATTAATCTAAAATTGGACCACTACAATAAATATAAAGTATGTGACATTTTTGCACATGAGAAATGTCATCGTATTCAGTCTATTACATTATTGGATAGTCAGCAGTATCATGGCTAGAGCATATAAAGAAAAGGTTGTCAATGAGCACCCAAAATCCGTCCATATCCATATCTGAAATATGAAAAATTATCCAATATCCGAAAAACAGATACGAATGCGGATATGGCCATATATTTGATAGCAATTTGTTCTGTTATTATCAAGATTATACTTATTTTCTTATGTATTTAGTGCATAAAACGATTTCTTTGCTATTTTATCAAGATTATACTTATTTTCGGAAGCACAAGCCCTCTTCGGAGGCACAAAAATAAAGACTTCTTCGTAGGCAAGAAATTGCTTCGGAAGCACAAGCCCTCTTCGAAGGCACAAAAATAAAGACTTCTTCGTAGGCAAGAAATTGCTTCGGAAGCACAAGCCCTCTTCGGAGGCACAAAAATAAAGACTTCTTCGTAGGCAAGAAATTGCTTCAGAAGCACAAGCCCTCTTCGGAGGCACAAAAATAAAGACTTCTTCGTAGGCAAGAAATTGCTTCGGAAGCACAAGCCCTCTTCGGAGGCACAAAAATAAAGACTTCTTCGTAGGCAAGAAATTGCTTCGGAAGCACAAGCCCTCTTCGGAGGCACAAAAATAAAGACTTCTTCGTAGGCAAGAAATTTCTTCGGAAGCACAAGCCCTCTTCGGAGGCACAAAAATAAAGACTTCTTCGTAGGCAAGAAATTGCTTCGGAAGCACAAGCCCTCGTCGGAGGCACAAAAATAAAGACTTCTTCGTAGGCAAGAAATTGCTTCGGAAGCACAAGCCCTCTTCAGAGGCACAAAAATAAAGACTTCTTCGTAGGCAAGAAATTTCTTCGGAAGCACAAGCCCTCTTCGGAGGCACAAAAATAAAGACTTCTTCGTAGGCAAGAAATTGCTTCGGAAGCACAAGCCCTCTTCGGAGGCACAAAAATAAAGACTTCTTCGTAGGCAAGAAATTGCTTCGGAAGCACAAGCCCTCGTCGGAGGCACAAAAACATAAGACCTCTTCATAAGCATAAATCGCTTCGGAGGCACAAAGACCTCTTCGGAGGCACACTTCACCATTCTTGAAGTGCCCAACACAAGCCCTCTTCAGAGGGACAAAAACAAAGACTTCTTCATAGGCAAGAGATTGCTTCGGAAGTACAAGCCCTCTTCGGAGGCACACTTTAATTCTCAAAGAAAGATTAACTCATTCATCTTGAGAAGTTGTTCCTAAAAATTGAAGTGCTACATAAAGCCCTCTTCAGAGGCCCGCTTTACCACATAGGAGAATTCACTTCACAAAAATATAAAGTGACCATCTCTGAAGGTTGAAGCGTAAAAACTTCTCCAAAAACAAGACACGCTCCATTAAAGCAGAATAATTTTTCCTTAAAAATGGAATATTTATTTTCCAAAATAAGAGTACAAGTCTCGTCAAAGCAAAATATATTACAATGCACTTGTGGGATGGGGGCAATATCATACAAGATAACTACATCAATAAAAGTAGTACTCAAGCAACATACCACAAGTTCATTACAATATCAAGCAAAAAAGATGTGGAATAAATGCATTCTCAAACACAGATGAAAAGTTTGTATAAGTAAAAAGAATCGTTTATTCTACACTAAAATGGGAAATAAATGCATTCTTACATACACAAGAATTTGTACAAGTAAAAGAATTATTTTATTCAATACTATGAAAGTTCTTTACATGTGCAGATCTCAAAAAAGCGGGGACCGGTACCCGCACAATCTCCGGTCAATACATGCAAAAGCGAAAAGCAAAACTATAAGCATAAAGTCCAGCCTATCATTCCTTCTTCCCGCCACCCTTAGAGCTCTTTCCCAGCTTGATAACTAGTTTTGGAAGCCGTTGTGGACGCGTCGGGGGAGGAGGAGAAGGAGGAGT
This sequence comes from Allium fistulosum, assembly GCA_030737815.1. NCBI lineage: Eukaryota > Viridiplantae > Streptophyta > Magnoliopsida > Asparagales > Amaryllidaceae > Allium > Allium fistulosum. The sequence continues at coordinate 1,049,139,841 of CM060903.1, forward strand.
AGTCGGATCTTCTTCTACTTTGTCTTCTCCGGCCGAAGTGTTTTTCTTCTTCTTCCTCATTGCGCGCTTCCCCTTCCTCTTCGAAGAAGACTCACTTCCTGAGAGCAACGTAGAAAGCTTTGTGTCATCATCAAGAGACTGCTCCGGGGTCTTCTCGCTATCCTCCAGATCTTCCGCTTTCTGCTCTTGAGAAGCAGGTGGTTCATCCAAGCCTCAAAGGGCTTCTATTTGCTCTTCCTGTGACCCTGGCTGAGAAGAAGGAGTGACTTGAAGAGATGGAGGAGGAACAGCCGGAAGGGGAGAAGTGTGCACAACGCTTGGTGCTTCCGCTACAGAAGAAAAGAAGTTAAAATCGGTACCCTCCGAAAAAAGAGAAGATATTGGATCATCAGGGCTTAAGTAATAAGCGAGAAATTCATCAAGTTCAATTGAATCAAATGAATAATCCACTTGAGCCAGATTTGAATCGAAGTTACCTGGAGAAGTTGGCTTATTTACGACGACTTCGAATTTTTCGGCGTCAGCATCATCCTGGGACTTCTCCTCGGCTTGAATAATGGGAGACTCGAAAATGATGGGCTCAGCCTCAGCTTTTGCAGGAGGAGGAGAATAAGAGTTGGAACCAATGATATTAACGTCGGCCGAAGTCGAAGTATGGACAGGGGCAGTTAGAGATACTTTCTTTTCCAAATGCTCCCCTGCCACTGTTTCAGCTCTAGCTTCGGCAAGCTGCTCCTTTCCTCTGGCAAGAGCGGCACGAGTTTCATCGTCAAAATAGTGTGCCTCAAGCTCTGCCTCATCGTAGCCGGCGCCTCCAAGCATATCAATCGCGGACTCCCATACTTCAGCTAAAGTGATTTCATATTTCGGTCCCAGAAATGAGAGGCTTCCGCGCCCCAAGACACTGTGAACATAGAAGTCAAATAAAGTAGAGCTGATAGAGGCTTTGGTTGCTTCATGAGATTCTTAAGCTGCAACTTGACCAGCAACAGCCGCATCACGCTTTTTCTCAACTTTAGAAAGTTGAGACTTTAACACTTCGATCTCCATGTTCTGGGAGATAACTGTTTCTCGCAGCTGAGCGGTATCTTTTCGGTATTTTTTAGTAATATGCTGCTCAGCCTCAAGTTTTATTTCAGCGTCCCTTTGCGCAGCATGTGCATCCCGCACTTGTTTCTGAAAGACTTCTTCCTTTTGAGTATGCAAGGCAGAAGAAGTGGCAAGATCTTCCTTAAGTTTCTTGACTTTGGACTCAAGTCTCGCATTGTCATCTGCAATGCTCGCCATCTCCGCATCGTGCTGCTTGCAAATTTTATCCCATTTCGTCTTGTCATTCTCCATTGTCAACATGGCTTCAAGATTCATATGATTGACCCTTTGAAGCTCATCAACAAGTTTCTGCCATCCGGACATCCTCTCGATATCAAGCTTAACAGCATCGAGATTCCTAAGCACAGCTTGCTTATCGATCGGGACCAAGTCCAAGTCGAAACACACCCCTTTTAAACACTAGTTCGGGAATTGACTTTGAAGTTTAGGCGGAGCATCTTTAACTTGATATTGAGGCCTACTGATAATCGCTTGGACGTCAGATTTCTTTAAAGCAGGAGAGCCGGATGGGATATCAGAAGAGATAGGAGCGTCAGTCTTTTCAGAAATCGCAGACGCATCCTTTTCGCTAAGCCTGGTCCGTTTACTGGGATCTTCAGAAATTTGGCACTTTCCTCTATCGTCATGCGATTTTCTCTTATGGGAGGCGTCATCTCTTTGAGAGGAGTCATGACGTTCTTCCCTCCTCCTTTGCTGCTCTTCATAAGCTTGTCTCTCTCGAGCTTTTCTAACCGCTCGCTCCTCATCAGTTTCCCTACGGGTAGGGAGGTAGCGCCCATAGTCATAAGAGTCACGCCCTCCGTAGCGCCGAAAGTTATCATAATGTGAACCGCTTCGCCCCATTGGAGAACCTGAAATTGAAGAAAAGTCAAGTCTTAGAAATCTTCAAAGTGAAGAAGCTAAGTGCATATAAGTGCCAAAAAATCCTAAGTGTGTGTGGCGTGCAAACTACGCGCGTCAGACTACGAACCACTCGTCGGCTTAGGGGTTATATCGGATTTTGCGGCAGGAGTGAACTCTTGGGATAGCGAAAGCGATCGTAAAGCAGATGTCGCTTTGATCACTAGAGAGGCAAATTTAGCGTTGATGACATCATCTTTAAAAAGCTCGCGTGAGGTCACCATTAGATCGCTTAAATCACCAAAAATGTCTTCGCCGTCATGCCGAGCGGAACTTTCTTTTTTAACTTCTTCATCGGCTGCCTTCTCGGAGTGTTGGGAAGATTCCTCCTCTTCAATAACTGGAGAAAGTGTTAGCTTGCTGGACGGCCCCACAACGTCAGTAGAAGTAGAACACTTCACCAGAGAAGCCTTTGTGGTAGGTTCTTTCGGTATAAGTTCTTCGGCAAGGGCTGGGGCATCTGATGCCTTAGCTGGAGAATCTGGGACTTCATGTGGCTGAAAAGAATGGGAAGGATGTAAGAGTCCAAATTGATGAAAAAACTCGTCTTTCAATAGAAATTGGATACTCCTCTCCTCAACTGGCACAGCCATAAGCCTCTCAAAAGTTGATTTGTGACCAGAATCCCTAGAAGGAGGAGGAAGAGCTGAAAAAAGTAAAGAGCGAAGTTAACCCTTGACAACTCGGGCTTCGAAAAGTTCAGAAAACATAAGGAAAGGAAAAAGATGAATGATCATACTTCCTACTCTCCAGATAGCATAAAATCCCGGAGGACACCGAACGTAGAAAAACTGACTCAGAAACCCGTGAACACTATCAGGAAGACCAATGATCAGCTTGCGGTTCCTAGCACTTCTCACGACTGTAATAGAAGGATGGTCTTTGTTTTTGGCAAATGAGCACAGATAACAAACTTCATCAAAACTTGGAAGACGATCCAGCATCCTCCTAAATAGCACACATAGTCCCATCAGGATGGCGTAGCCATTGGGATGTAACTGAAAGGGAGATATAGACAATCGAAGAAGAAGCTGCTGAAGGAAATCGTTAAAAGGAGGAATGGCTCCGTTCATACACATTTGGCGATTAACGACGACGAAGCCATGAGGTGGTATGTCAGCAGTGTCGTTTCTCTCAAGCAGTATGGCATCTGTTTCAGCAATGCCGAACTGAGTGCACAGTTGGCGGAATACTTTATATGATAGCATGGTCGAGATTCTTTCTGGAGGATTAGTTACTGGAACAGGAATAGGGATAGCCTCTCCAGCTTGAACTGTTACTTCTTCTTGTTGAGAAGTCATTCTACATAATCAACTGGATGTTCAAATGTGAAGGTACACGTTTCCTAAAAAGTGTGAAGTGTTGTGCAGAACTAATAAAAATAGAAAGCAAACATAACTGGAATTAAACTAGTTGACAATTGGTCGATTACAAAATTCCAGGACTTGTTAATTTAAAACTCAAGTGCAGTGTTAATGCAAACAACTCAACTTCAGTTAACTATTATAGTATTGCTTTAATACTTCACTTGAATTGGTTAGTTTACAGCATTTCGTTCACACAGTTCATTTAAGTTGATTTTTCTTTATCGACTAATCTGTCATTTGAGGTGGGCAGTCAGTGGCAGTATATTCGTCCCAGTGTTCTGCGAATATTGTGTTTAACAGGTTATTAGCATTAGAGATAATCTGCAAAGAAGTTCAAATAGTTTAAAGTTCAGGCAATTCAAATTTAAGCAGTTTATCCCGGCAATTCAAGTCAAGAATTCAAGTTAAAAAGTTCAAGGCAATGCAAATATGTCAAGTTCTAACTCGGCTGCGACCTAGAGCCTATGCTGCTGTAATTAGGTCGATTAAATTGTTCAAAGTCTTAGGTTGCTCACAACCTAGCATAGGTCGGAAATTCCTCAGGTCACAATTTGTAAGTTAAGTCGTCCACGACTTAAAGGATATGCAATGAGTTAAAGTTAAGTCATTGGCCCTAGGTCGTAATGCATATAAAGGTCTCAAGTCAGAACGTCACGAATTTCTCTAAGTCCTAACTCAGCCACGAGCTAAGGCCTATGCCGCAAGCTAATTAGGTCGCATAAAAAGTTGGGTCGTTCAATTAGTTAAGTCGTAACAATTCCTGAACCGGACGGGTTGTTAGATCGTAAATGTTTTAGGTCGTCTCCGAAGGAATCTCAAGCTATTTCCTGTTTGAACCAAAGCCTCACTTCCCTTCACCAATCTCCTCCCTCTCCACTGAGGAGTTCAGTAATTCGCCAACTCGAGATCCATAAACCCAATAAACTCGAACTATCCCCCATAAAAAACCCTAGGCCACATTCTCTAATCACATCTCACAACATCACCAAATCATCCCAAATCCATCATAAAACCAGTATGCTGCAGTATTTCCGAGAAATCACAATGACCTAGCAACTAAAGGAAGTCAAGGATCGATTGCGACACAACTCATGATGGAGCATAGTATACAAACTTGGACTAGGGACGACAAATAAGGGACTCGCGATTCGATGATGGTCATGATTGAATATTGGTTGGATTCACTTACGAAATATGATGATGGAGATGATTAACGGTCGAGTAATCTGGAATTCATCTTCGAAAGCTCGGAAACTTGTTAATGGCAGACGGAATGTTAGAGCAGGTAAAGGAAAAGAGGGAACGACCTAAGCTATTTATACACTGTGGTAGTGAAAGGCGAATCGACACATACGACCTACGACTTATCTTAAGTCGCTCACGACCTAAAAAACTCATCAAAGAGCGAACTAAGGAAATCGAAGCACACGACCTACGACCTAGGCGTATACTTTGAGGGGCAAATGTTAACCCTCTTTTGATTCGCGAGCTACCGACCTAAGAACTGCCGACCTAAGAGCAGCCAACCTAAGAGCTGCCGACCTAAGAGCAGCCGACCTAAGAGCTGCCGACCTAAGAGCAGCCGACCTAAGAGCTGCCGACCTAAGAGCTGCCGACCTAAGAAGTTACGACCTATCGGGTTAAGAAGTTAGCGACCTAACTAACAGAAGCGGTCTCAACGACCTACGACTCATAATAGGTCATACGCGACCTAAATAACTCGCTCGGAAAGAACCAAATGCAACTGAAATAAGTCGGATCCCCTATGTCGTTGCCAACCCACGACCTACGACTTACCTTAAGTCGTGGACGACCTAGTACTTGTGTGGTTAAATTCCGCCCAGAATCAGCCCTATAAATACCCCCCTAACTCCAACAATAGGGGGACGGCTCCGATCATTCTCTGAAGCGCCGTTACTCTGCAGAATTCACACTTGAAGAACTCCAAACATTCAAGACACTACAACAAGCTTTGAAAGAAATCTACCACATTCAACATGAATTCGAGGAGATCTTCTACATCTAAGCTTGAGCTACTAGTCTAAAAGTGTTTAGGAATCAAAATATATTGTATTTTGAAGTGCATTGTATCATCTTGTAACCAAAATCAGCAATAAAGGAATTCAAAGTGGACGTAGGCTCGATCTTAAGCCGAACCACTATAAATCGCCGTCTTTTACTGTTTTCTGCTATTTTCAGCTTATATTCTATTCCCGTTTCACGGGTGGTGCTTTCACAACTTTATTACACACACCGGGTGTTAGCGTTCAATTTTTAACGTTAACAGTATATAAAAATCAATTTTTTCTATTTAAAATTATTTTTCTTAGTGTATTTATTATTTTTTATATTTAAGCATTTATAATACAATATTTTGTACTTATTTGTTATCTTTATTAGTTGTGAACTGAATATTCGATAAATATCTGATATCCATCTGCATCCATAGATATAGATATCCGAAAATGATTTCGGATACAGATATGGATATTGATATGGCACTATTCGAATCTGTATCTGACCATTTACAGATCTATATAAAGAGCCAGTATAAGAATAATTGAAAGAAAAAACAATAGAATATTAAAGGAAAGAATTAAAAGTTTTCATTTATATCCAATAATAATATCAAAAGAGGATGGAATATGTAGAAGCACTTAGAATGCCACATTAAATTAGAGTTTATTGTCATTGCATAGTCATTTAAATTTCAATCCAAGCATCTTAATATGTAAAAACTATGACACTGATCCTATACTTAAAAACACGATCATCGCCAAACGAATGAAATAAGCATGACTTGACATTACTTTTTAAATTAAATAAACAAATTGAAAGGATAATTAATTTACATTAAATTGAATTCTATATATATTACTTAACAAATAACTATTAGGAAAAGATCTCCTCTTTGAAATAAGCATGACTCTACCTAACCATAAATTTTGAAATATATCTCCTCTTTGGACCTTATTCTAATATGAATAACTAACTTATTAGTCAATATATTATTGTCCATGCTAATATAAACTGATTGGAAAGGATAGTTAATTCACATTAAATTGAATCCTAAACATACAAACAAATAACAAATTAGAAAAAAAATAACAGTCTAACCATGAATTATGAAATAAATTTCCACTTTGGCCCTCATTTTGATATTAATCACTATCTTATTAGCTAGTATGTTATTGTCCATGCTAATAAAAAATTTAGGTCTTTCAACTTTTATGAATGTCTACTTTCAAATGTGAAATATATACACAATACGCTTCTAAATTTTATAATATAATTATACGTAAATACAAAGAGTTTTGGCCTGTCCAAGTTTTATTAGTCGGTACAATATCATTACTCAAATGAGTATAGTTTAGAAGGAAGCATTAAATGACTAAATATATTTCCTTTTTCATCCAAAATTTTATATTAGCTATTGTCTAATTAGGTAATATTTTTTTGTCCTTACTAATATGAATTCAGGTCTTCTAATTTTTACGTTGGCAATTGCTGACCAAGCCATATCACACTCGATGTTTTTTAATTTGTTTATCAACAATTAACACCCAGTAGTACATACATATAATACAAAAAAAATATGAGCAACATTGATTCTAAATACATCAATTGATTAGTAAAACAACATGATGCAGTACAAACCAGATTAAAATATCTGGATGAAAACAGCTGCAGGAATTATGATAGCACACTAACTTTTTCTACCATTAAGCAGATGCATACTATACATAGCACACTAACCTTGACTCAAACGCATTATCTATTCTAAATAGCAACAAAACCATGGAGCTTATCGGCATTAAAAGAACATTACAAACTAAAAGGTACTGATTTTTGGGCAAAAAAAAAGAAACAAAATGGAGAATGGAGAAAACTGGCATAGGAGATTTACCTAAACACTGAAATGGACAGATCGAAGGAACACCCTAATGCATATGGCCGTACACGGAAAAGCACGATAGCAGCCATCGATGATCGGAGATGAAGAATGGTAAGAAATCGGAGTTGATTTGAATGTAGGGAGATTGAAGATAATGGTAGACTGTGGGTAACTCCAGCAAATCAAACAATGGCGGGTCATTGGGTATCGAGCTAATGGAAATCACATAGGTTGATGAACCCAAAGTTTTTGATTCGAAGTGGCAAATCAAGCGATTGGTTTATCCGATAACGAAGCTACGGGATTCAGAGAGCACATCTCAAATCAAGGTAGACGATTATTTAGGGTTAGGAAGAGGAAGAGAGAAAGGGGGAGAACAATAGAAAATGGGCTACCACGAGCAGGAGATAATATGCGGAGTGAGAGAAAGTAAAATCGCGACGGTTCATTTTACAAATTACCTCAGGGCTTCTGCGCACCCCAAACCAAACTCAGTATTCATATTATAGTATAGATAATAGTTATACATTTAAACGTTTATGATATTTTAATGTAATTTTAGAATAAGTTTGTTTTAATGCATATGGAAGATGTAGTTTTAACTAGTTCAATGTCATTTGAATCATCTTTGAAGCCGAAAAACTGCATTTAAAAGGTGCGTTAATAAACTACATAATTGTTATGCAGCTAAATTTTTATGATATTTTAATTTTTTTAAATATTTGTTTTATTGCATTTGAAAGGTGCAATTTTAAATAATTTAGTATCATTTTGAAAGGTTGCAAGACAGTTTGAAGAATTTTTGAAGCTATTTGATGCATTTTATGTGTTAATTTTTATGCAATTTGAAAAATATTGATATGTTTGTATGATTAAGATCAATCATCAATATAATATTTATATCAAGAATTATTTTTATTTTCTAAATGAAGCGATTTCCAAAATCCAATTTTACATATGCATAATGTGGTAGAGTTAAGGGTGTGTCCTAAGGACAATTATATAAATTATTACATACTTAACTCTTACAAAAGAATCTTGTTCGAAATGAAGTATGCTTTTAGTTTTATTTTCTTTTATAAATGTTTTTATACAAAGATATAAGGGATGTTAACACATTAAACATATATATAAATAGAAAATCCTTAAAAGAAGTATTTTATCGATTACAGTTACGAATGTGTTCGTAAACATGGGTATTGAATCGATATATACATATAGATACTTACTACTTAAATGTTCCTAGGTAAGATGTAACGAGAAAAAGATATCAATACATCCGTTGAAATTAGTGTATTTAATGGTCTCTGAACGATTGACGGTGAATTACTCATAACTGCTGGGGCATTAAGGGGTTACATACATGTGGTTGTTTGGAACAACCACAAAACGACTCGATGAAAACCTTTTATAGGTTAATACAACTAAGTCGATATAGAAGATCTCATGGTAAAGACATACAGTAGTTTTCAAACTTTAGAGTACTATTGATCTTGAATAGCTAGGATATACTTTGATTATAGTTAAACACTTGGCATGGCAACCTTGTTATGAACATAGTTGGGTATACATTGAACTACTTTGAGTGAAACACTGCCCGTGAGATGACTCTTGTCCTTCGTTGTAGAAGGTTGGTATCACCATAATTGTTAGTTAATTTAAAGTCAAAATCTCCAACCAAAGTAAATCGCTTGATCGATAAATGTTATTAGACTAAACTAAGGACTTTAAAGCTATCTACGCAATTAAATGTCGTTACTAGGTGAGCTCAAAATAGATTAGAAATTAGAATTTTCCTAAAAGAACTATAAGCATTAAACTTATGCTCGACATTTAGTAGAGTCTATACAGGCTCTAGTATTTAAATTTCTTAAATATTGGCCGAGAATCGAGTTCACATCAGAAAGTCAACATAACCAAGTAGTTAGTTACTTCCAAATTTGACCAATGTAAAAATTAATTTATAAAGTTATAAACTAATAATAAAATTAGTAAAAATGTTGTATTAAATTTGCACGGCATTTTTAATTATTTATTTGAAGCTGAAAATTAGTTAAAATTGTATCGTCGACATAATTGAAGAATGGCTTAAATGAAATGATTAAATAATTTATTTAAAGTGAGTCAATGGACATTTTAACCAAGTAAATGTCAGACAAGGTCGGCCATAGCAAGAGAGGGCAAGGGGACTTAGTATCCTAGGGTTTAAGAGAAAAGAGGAGATATTTTGATACCCGGTGGTATATATAAACAGGTAGCCTATATTCTCTTTCTTTACAGCGAACTAACACAAATGTTACCCTTCAACTAACATTGGTGAAGCCAAGGTGACGGCTTTGCAGCCTGTATCCAAGGAGACGGAGAAGAGAAACAAACAACTGATGTGTTCGACAATCGACAAGATCGCAAGGAAGAGATAACACTTTTGTTCAAACACACACACTTATATATATCCGCGTGTGTGTATGTATTTATGTGTGTGTGTATCTATGTATTTGTGTGTGTGTGTGTGTGTATGTATACGTATATGTAATGTATATGTATATGATTATATACACATAATTATATATATGTACACATGATCATACATACATTATCATTATAAATTATATATTCGGCCATGTTTAAATTAAAAAATCAAAATTAAATATTATTTTAATAATTAATTAATGAACAAAATATTATATATATATATATATTAAAATATATTATATATTCAAAATTGGCTTTCGTCTTATAAAAATTTAGATCTGATATTATATATATACATGCTAAAATAAACATTTTATACTTTTATATCATTAAATAGTTTTCGTTTTTCATATTTAAAAAAAATTATTTTGCTGTTCATTTTCCAATAATAAAAAGGGACAAAATTAATTTACTTTCAATTATATATATGTATGTATATATACATATTTCGGTACGGAAAATTATATATATATATTTTCTATTGTTGAAAAACAATTTTTTATTTTGTTCAACAGCCAATGAATTTTAAATCTAAAATTTGAATATTTCAAACATTAAAAAATCCAATCAGATTTTTAAATAAAAAATTATATATTATTTACAGGTGGTTGCATTTAAAAATATATTATATATACATAAAAATTAGTTAAGGTTAAAATTATTTAAATATGAATTTTAAAATTATTAAACATAATTTATGTAAAATCCAAACATTGAATAGTAAAATTTTCAAACATAAATTTTTTATATACATATAAATTAATCATTTATTTATAATAATAAATTATAATTTAATAATATTATTCTACATATATTATATATATATATTAATTAAAATAAAATGGACGAAAAAAATTAGCTTATACTAGTGTAAATATAAATTAAATAGCTTAATGTATGTATAGATCCCTTAACATCATTATTGATATACGATTATCACTTATACGTTTATTAATCGTATGTCACAGCGGTTAATTATACAAATGTTCTCATATTACCACTAGGTTAAACTATACCATTTAATATAGCTATGATGTTTGTATTGTGAATACGAACATAATAAAATATTAAAATTAAAGTTAAAATAAATAAATTTATTAAAAGTTAAATTAAAATTAAATTAAAATATTTTAAATAAAATTAAATAAGTTAAAATTTCCGAAAAATCTTTTATTAATAAATACTAAATTTGATTTAGTATAAATAAATATTATTATATAACCATAAAATACGACCTTGTGCAATAATAAAATGTTTTTTTTTAATTTACCCTTTTACCCCTGCTGCAAAAATGATGATCCAATATAATGCATATCAAAATAATGATTATAAAATTTATTATTTAGTGGTGAAAATGATTTTTTAATCAATTGATCCTACAAAATGATTATTGTATTCAAAATATGTGAATTAAAATAAGGCATGCAACACTAATATGTGTATGAGATTAGTGATCGGTTATAAAAAGAATATTAGATCATGGACTTAATTTTCAGAAATTTTATTCATGAATTTTTTTATATCTTAATTACTAGGATCATCACTAATGGCCTAAATTCAAGGCTTCATATTTATTAGCAAATAGGGGAAGGCTCTCTAATAGCAAATATTACCCTAAATATTCAAGGTAATAATCAAGGACCAATTCAAGATCCTGAATTAGTCTCAAGCACCTATTTAATAGAGGCCTTAAGTCAGGCGTCTATTAAATAGGCGAATGGTTTTTGCTCATCTATTAAATAGGCGCATGTCTTTCACAGGTCTATTAAATTGATGCATGACATCAGTCACCTATTTAATAGGCGCCTAAAAACTCGACATCAATTAAATAGGTGTCCAAACCCTAACGACCATAAAACAACCACTACCTCCTCCGAAGTCTACTTCCACTCACACACCCATAAATAACCCACTTTCAATATTCAAAATACATCACATTCTACACTACTTCTTCTACTCAGCTGATTAAATCTTATACCAAATTTAATTCGTAAAATGCCTTCACTATTCGAAGAGCTCACACACATTAACTTCACATAATTTTGTGTTTAAGACAATAAAAAGTAGAAGGAAACACCTCTTAGCTTGCAGTCATCCTATCTATGGCAGAGTAAAGAAGATTATGATTTATGTTACATTTATTGGCATTATTCTAAAGATTCGACTAAGGAAAATGACTAAAGTAGAGATAAGTTATGGGGAAAAGCAATAGATTCCTACAACCAAAAACATTTGACAAACTCAATTTTACGAATCACAAATCTACAAAATCAACAAAGCGAACCCTTGTGGAATGGGAGGCGAAGATTAGTTGATATGTTTCTTGATTTCCCATTTTAGCTTTAATTCAAATTATGGATATTTATGTTGTTTTATTCTGCTATTAGAAAAAAGTGACGAATGAAGAATTCTTAAAGTTATTTGCAAAGGAAAATAGTGTTTTTGAAAACCCACACATCCGGACCCATCGATCAAAACCTAAAGTGACTTTCGGACTTGCATTATGCTAAGAAGTATGAGCGATCGGGTTTTAAATCATTACATGATTCAAAGCCTAAGATAAAATTTAAAGTATTCTACACTTTCATATCTCACAACGGAAGAAAATCAAACATAAGTACTGAAAATAACGTCTCAGATAATGTCTCAATAATACGTAGTGCACATACAAAGTTCCCAAAATAACTAGATAAGGTCCAATTGAAATAAAATATGATAAATGGTACATGGAGAGTAACTAAAAAGAATAATATATTTTTGGCATCTAGCTCCTTCCTCCATGTACTGTTTCTGGTCAATTTACATGGTGGCATGTGCTCCTGTGGTGAGGGAAAAGGGAAGAAAAGGAGTGGGTCAGACAAAAGTCTGCCGAATGAATTGTATTACTAATGTATTGTGATCACATGCAATTAACTTCGTTTATAATCTACGTGACTTAGGGTGTTCTACTTGTGTTTGAGAATCACTTACCAGGGATGGTCACAATAACCTAAGGAATATGGTTCCAAATACACCTACACCCCAAATATATTGTGGAGGTTTATAATTAGGGGTCGAACAACGAATTGAAACACTGATCAACAACGAACCACTGATCAGTGGTTCAATTCATTTATAATCTACATGACTTAGGGTGTCCTACTTGTGTTTATGAATTACTTATTAAGGTTAATCACGTTCACCTAAGGAATATGGTTCTAGCTACACTTGCACCTAAATATCTTGTGAAGGTTTATAATTAGGGATCGATCAATGAATCGAACCACCGATCAACAACGGACCAGACAACTGATCAACAACGGATCGGAGAACTGATCAACAAAGGATCAAATAAATAATCCCTAGGACTGCTCAAACATAAGATCACATAAAATATCACCCTTAGTATTGCATTACCCAAACAACGACTACATATATCGTACTTACACAATGAGAGGATCCTGCATTGTTGACTCGTGCCAAAGACGACTTAGGGTCTATTGAAGCATCTGTGTCCAATAACTCAGTGGTATTGCCACTTATTGCACCATATCGGGCATCTATCTACAGTGTCATTTCCTAATCATCGTATGCACCAAGGAACCTTCAAATAGTACCAGACCATGCACTACACCAGGCATCTACCAACAATGTCGCGTATTCTAAGAAACCTTATGTTAGTGTCGTATGCTTAGCATACCCTCATGATCAAACCACCTCATATCGAGTATCAAATGTTAGAACCTCTATTGTGAGATTTCAATGACAACAACTATACAATCACATATATATGATACATATCATATTGTAGGTATAAATATTAGACAAAGATCATAGTGCACAGCAAGATTATGGCTCAAAGACAATTGAAGAAATAAGGATCCTACTATTTAAAAGTAAGTTCATATTATTATATTATAGTTATAGATAAATGTTGTACTATCTCCTTGAGTGATCATAACACACTAGATTTCATTTCTATAACAAACTGTCCAAGCTTTGCAAATCAACAGCGACAAACGTCTGTCAATATGTCACAGACGTCTGTCACTTAGTTCAGTTTTTTAATTTACCGAATACCATAGACGTCTGATATGATGACAGACATCTGACGTATGTTTCGGCCTGTATATAAAAAACTGCAACGGCCATTTTCGAACAAACGCTTCTTTCTGCTTTGAACAAACATGCTCCTACTTCAACAGTTGCAATCATTCATCAAAGAGTAATCTTTCAAGAAGTTATAACTTTTCAAAAACAACTCTTTCATTCTATAACTACTTCAATTGATTGAGATATTAATAAAAACTTACTTTACTATTCTATAACTTCTATATTCGGACTCTCATGTGCTATCATCAAATATTCTCAATCACTCCCAACAAAAATCTATATATTTTGTTTAAAACTATTTCCTACAAATCTAAGCAACTCACACTCATTATCATTCAAAGGAGATTACAGAGAGAATTGTACTAGTAGTTAATATATGTGTTATATCGAACACAAGATTGTCAAAGAAAAACTATTTGTATCAGCCTATTCCTCCGGGCAAAGCAAGGGTTATTATTTAGTGAATACCAAAGTGGAGCTTCGGGACTGGATGTAGGACGGGAGGTCCGAACCAGTATAAAAACTCTAGTGTGCTCGTTTTTATACTTCACTATTTATTTTATTATATTGCTACATTTAGCTCATACATTAGTATACACTCACATTCTAATACATGAGTCATATTAGATACGATCCACTAGAGTTTCATCAAATTCACAGAATAAACAGTGTCTAGGCCTAATTGCCTGCATACACGTCTATATTAGTCCCATAGTATTCAAAAGTCAATAATTAAGGAAATAACTTCCCATACTTATATAGCATATATATTATTTATTTTATACACACACACTTGGGCCATAAGATGAGGTTCAACATGCGCCTGAGATTCGTTAACCAATCGACCGCATGTACCTTAGCGGTCGACCAACTATATTAAGCTGTCAACCGGTCATGTTATATTCAGTAGTAAATTATTTTCCGTTAGTTTATGTTTAATGTTAATTATCAAATTTCTGAACATATCTATTATACTTATTCTATCAATGATTCTGCATATAATTCGAACATGTGTAATTTATAATCTTTTTTACATGAACATAACTTATAAATTTGTAATTATATATGTGTTTTTTCATCTTGGAATTAATTCAAGGTAATATAAAGGGTGTACACATATTAAAATCTTAGAACATTTCAAAGTGAAATAAAACGGTATATACATATTAAATCTTAGATTCTATTTAGATCTAAGTCAAATTCTTCATTTATAATCAAGTTGAACCAAATATGGGTTATATTCATGCAATCTAGTCTTTTAAACCATGTTTCTATTCAGTTGCAATTTATTAAATAAATAAACTTCGAATTAGAAAACTATCTTAAATTAAAATCATATAACTTCCAAATCAAATAGAGATACAAATAAATTCAATTACTTGTGCATCGGCATATTTTTGATAATCAACTCACTCACCTTTTTAATGTTTTCCTCTTTTCTTTTCTATGAATTCTCCTCTAGCTTTATCTGTTGAATTCTACCTTTTCCAAGTCCTTTTCTATCTTTATTTGATTTACTTTTCTGTTTTTTTTTTCCTTTTTTTCTTTGGAATTGGAATTTCTTTTTGAAGAAGGAGAAGAGGAAGATGAAATGTTTTAGGAGGCGGAGGCTTCATTAGAGTTTCAGAATAAGAATAGTGGGGGATAAAGCTCTTATTTATAATAGTCTAAATGTATTAGGACCATTAGTTTGATGACCAACCTTATCGACCCTCAAAAATCGACACTAATACATCTACAGTATTCGCTTGCCGAGCATCTGAGCTTCGAAAAGACAGATTGGAATGAAAGAAAAGAAAAGATAAAATAGAATCATAAATCATAATGAGTAATATATTATATATAACAGATCTTTACAAAATAAAACCTTTATATATGTACAACAATCAGAGAACTAACCTATCATCAGCTTAGACAGCTATAACATCATGTCGTCAAAAATGCTGATAAATATAAAATAAAATATGCAGTAGAAAATAAAATACACCAGGCCGTGGAGGCATCCAGCTCGTCTCCTGAACCTCCAAGCGTCCATCGCTAAATTTGGAAATATATTCAAGTCCGACCCGAGTATTATAAGAAAATAACACCCTGATTAGTCTAGTAAACCAACGTGAGAAACTCAAATCATTTGGATTTTTATATTTATAAAACCGTTAAAAAATAAAGGTATCTCATAAGATCACGATGCACATAAATACAGATAGGTTTTTACCTTACGATGACTAAATCATTTTTAATAGAAAATATTATGATATTTATAATATCGTCTAGGGTTTAAATAAATAAATAACATAGCTGGAATGTTTGCATCTCACATTCCAGCATATTTGGTATACAATTAAGCTCGTAAGAAATGTATTAGAGAATGGATTCCATCAATGACAAGGCTACCGGGGTACCGCCTGTCCCAGTACACCTCTAAAGAAAATGTGTCGAGGTTAAAAACCTTGCAATGCCTGTTAATACAGAACCGGCCAACCTCTTCCTAAATAGTACCGAATATGTCATCACCCTCGTTGAAACTTACAACCGTACCGGGCCCCTTGCATACATAAGTCTATCAATACCGATCTAGATCAGGTGATCATCATACCCTAATGGTAGCGAACCACATAGTCATGCTGCATATCCTCTGTTTTAGTCATTACCGGACGTGAGGCTTGAGGCTGCGATTTACCTTTTTAGCAAATCTCATTTGGAATGCTAACATTGCCCTACAGGCAACAATGCAATGCCAACATTCATACAAACAAGTTGTTCAAGATACGAACAAACCGAAGGCACTACTTCTACTACATTCTTTTTGGAATCACCCTCATGATTAGTAGCAAGAAGCCCTTGCATTTTAAAGAACTTCGTCTTCGATTCTATCATCTTCAAGATTTTCTTAATTCGAACGCTTATGCCAGTTCGAAGTGCTTTTCAAATAACTCATGCTTATCCAATCTCGCTCTCTCCGAACCGACAATCGATAGTTTCAAAACTGGCCAAGATTTGATAGTCGGTTGTTTAACTATAAAAAATAAACAACCAAATTAGAGATTTGATTTCACGTGGAAACCAAGCATGATTAAGCACATATGCAACCACTAAGTCTCTTTAATTAATCCTTTCATTAATTAAAAATAACATTGTAAATAGGGGCATTTCACCAGAAGGACAAACTTTGCAGTCCAATTAGTTTCTAGGACACACATTCAAAAAAATTACTTTCAAGGCCAAAGTCAACAAAATAATTACTTTCAAGGACAAAGTCAGCAGTCCATTTACTTTCAAGGACATAATTTCATAGGTTTTTAGGCCCTAGAAACTAATTATATTACATTTTGTCCTTGTAAGTAATTATTTCAGTTGTGTGTCCTAGAAACTAATTCCACTTACTAAAGAGACCCTTGTGGCTAATTTCCACTTGTAAATACTTATATGAAATTACCTTTACAAAAGATATACGTAATATTTTTATTTCTTTCAATCCTTAAAAAAGTATTTATATATTTATCTCACCGGTATAAGTATATTCACAAAATATTAAGATAGATTTCATTTCTAAAAACATACTTAATTGGGTTAAAACAAATGTCAGTTAAAAACATAGATATAAACCCAAAACACTTTTGGTCTAAGTAAATGGATCGTATAGAAATAAGAGCAAATATACTTACCACCACTTTTCGATTTCAAACTTGTACTATCCCTTGATTAACAATGTAGTCAGACAAGCTAGCGTACTATCCTTGCTTTGACTTACATTCTTGATGTAACGACTTGCCTTTTTGACCATAGAAAGTCGATACCGAACACTACCACTATGTTCTAATGTCGCGCATCCAATCGACAAATGGGCAGATTATTAGGGTAAAATAAATAAAGAACAGAGAATAGAAGGAAAACAGAATCTCACAGTGGAATCGACAATATATAATATAACAAGGACAGGAGAAACTATCATTCTAAAATACAGAGTATATCAGAGTTAAAAACAAACCTTATCATTTGGATAGTTATAAAATCCCGACCTTACAAATGCTGATAGGGATACTATATAATACAGTGGAAAATAAAAACATGACGATAGGTGAATCTTCAGCTCCCCTTCAAGACCTCCATAACAACAAGGACAACTTAGGGAAAATGCTCAGTCTGACCCTAGCATTATAATAAAATAACACCCGAATCAGTCTGGAAATACCAGCTTTAGATAACTCAAATAATGTGGAACATATAAAAGTTCTGTGAGACCATGTCGCTAACGAAGAATGGGTTTTTACCTCACAAAAATAACGTCCATACATACAAGAGCATAAATAAATATCAGGAAACAAATCCAAATATGAATGGGCATAATTAATATATAAACTAGACTTGAAAGAATGAAAATAACCCAAGTAAAATCCAAACTGGACAAAATGGATAAAACAAGGAAAACAGTCCAAATTCGATTGAATGGGCAAAATAAGATAGCAGTCCAAACTTGATAGAATGGGCTAAATAAGGTAGTGTCCAAACTTGATAGAATGGATAGAATAAGGTAACAGTCCAACTTCATAGAATGGACAGAATAAGGCAACAGTCCAACTTGATAGAATAGACTAAATCAATACTTAAATGCCGTGAATAGGAGTTGGCTCTACTCGTGGTAATTTAAAGGTAAACAGATTTAGGGTTTTCGAATCAAATAAGGAAAGGAAAATTTCCAACATATGACTAGGAAGGTGCACCCCCTTGGAATATACATTTAGTAATATACTTCTGAGAAGCTCATATACTTCGTGAAACTTCTTAGACAATACCAAGCCAGACCCCGCCGACCTTACCGAGTATCCGAATATTTCCACATCTAAGTGCACACCCGAATCCAAACTAGATGAGATGTGAAAATACCATAATAGGAGCAACCCCACATAGCTTGGCTTTCTCTCATGCTTTTGGTTTAGTCATTTCCGACAAAGGATAACAACACTCAATGGAGCAATAAATCGTCTTAGAATGACGATAATAAAGTAGCTGAAGTAACCAATAGCTAAGATACCAACTATCGAGGATATAAAATGATCACATATGAAAATTAAGTCTTGTATACTTACCACCGCTCATCGAATTTAAACTTGTACTATTTTTGGGTTAACAATAATACTGGACTTTCTAAATTCATCTCTCACGATTATTCTTAACTTTCGAAATAGCGACAAGTCCACTTCTTCGACGTTTAGTGCTAATTTTACAAATAAATCGTTCCCATATAAATGATTCGCTTTACAGAAATAATTCATTTCCATAAAAGAATCAAACGTTTTCTTTTTAAAAATGAACTGACCTAATGCTTGATTTCCTTATTATAGTGTTGGTAAAACATTTTTAGAAATACTCTTTCAAACCGTTCTTTTATAAGGCAACATTTATTATGCTAATTGTTTTAAAACAAGGGTAAAAAACAATTATCGTTAAAACATTGTTTATTGTAAATCCAAAAACAATTTACACTTAGCTGTACTCATAAATAATCACTTTCAAAGGATTTTCCCATTTATAAACCAATATTTATAAATTTTAAAACAATATTTATTATCTGAAATGTATACAGAATTGTTAAGCCCCATTCAATTAATTGCTTAACCCCTTGCTTTCCCATTAGAATTAGTTCCTAATTGTAAAAAAATAAGAGAAATTTTTTTCCAAGTGCTCGACCCCGAAGGCCTAAACCAACGTCAGATCGATAGCCAGAAGATTATCCAACTTAACATCCCAATAATCGAGTTCCAATTCCTTTTTAACTTACCCAAAATTTTCCCTTATCTTCTCCAAACTTTTATGTGATGTTTGACAGGTATTCGGATTTTCTTTTAATAAACAAATCATTTATCTTCATATAAAATAGTTAATTATTTCCAAAACACTTTTTCAAATCAGTAATTTATCTTTAAAACAAATCAGTTAATTTACTTTAAACTCATTTATTAAATCAATTAATTATTGAATATTATAAAAGATTTATTAAATCTGAATAATCATTAACTAAAATGAATAATTCATCTCAATGATCATTAATTAAAATGATAAGTAAATTTTAAATACCATTAATTAAAACAATTAGTTAAGTTCAAATAATCATGAATTAATTGGATTAATCATTGTTACAACGATCAATTTGAAACATCATTTGTTAAAATGATTCATTTAACTATAAAACATCATTAATTAGAATGATTTAACTAAATTCCAAATATCATTAGTTAAAACAATTAATTAAATTTAAAACAATCATTAATTAAATTCAAATATCATTATTTAAAATGACCAATCACTTTTGAATATCATTAATTAAAACGATTGTAAATTTCAAGTATCATTAATTAAAGCAATTAATTAAACTCAAGAAATCATTAGTTAAAATGATTAATCAAATCTTATCTCATTTAAATCTAAGATAAACCAATTTTAAACATCATTTGTTAAATTGGTTAATTAATCTCAAAATCATTAATCAAAATGATTAATGAATTTTACTATTCTGTTTAGCAAAAACACAAGCTCAAGTTCATACGACAGAGTTTTGGGGATGAAATTTAATAAATGATGATATAGGGAAATTGCTATAACGACACTTAACAAATTAAATGGAATATCAGAATTTATTTCAATTCCATCAGTATTACAGCACAAGGATGTAAATAAATAATTGTTGGCGAGAAACCCCTCAGGGTCTCTTTACAGATTTCCCTGCAAAACAATGGTTATAGATTATATATATATATATATATAAATATATATATATATAATCATATGGGTTCATAACGATCAAATTAATATGTCATCCATTTTCCAAATGGAAATTCATCCAAATAAGCAATCCTACAATTTAACTAACATCCAAGCAATTAATAAACGTTTATAACATTATTGAATATAATAAAATTTAATGTGAGTTAAACTCACATTGATTCTCGTTTTTGGCCGAAACGTCCCGATTTTGGACTAAAACCGAACGACCGTCCGATTTTAGCGTAAAGTCCAATAAGCTCTAAATCCAACCAAACTAACGCCATCGCGTTGATTTCGACGACACGAGTCCAACGCAAAAAAGGCGTTCAAATCCGTCCGTCCTCGTATGAATGAGATACACAATTTATAACTTATCGAATTAATTTAAACTAAAATTAAACAACTTAATAAAATTACAAGATTGCCCTGCCTTAATCTTCTTCTTCTCCCTTAAATAAACGTGCGCAGCCCAAACAAGAACCCAAACAAACGTGCATAAATTGTCAATGATACGGAGATTCACTTGATAAAATTCAAATCTGTCTTCGCCATCGAGCTCCATTCGACAAACTCCACTCGATGGTCACCATCACGTCTCGCGCTTTGACCTCCACCAGAAAGCGACCTACTCCATTTTTGCCCACGTCGCTGCTTGTCGCGACCCCTAAATATGGCGACGTGCATCCCCAAACTATAGCTGCCTCTCTCCTCGACAAACCCAAAGCTACCCTCCAATTAGCCTCCCGAAGCCCAATCCCTCAAGCCTTAGGTTGGCCTCCACAAATCCGAGCCACCTCAAACACAAACACGCAAAATATGAAGGGCATTGAGTTGAAGATAATCATCGTACGAGTTCGACGAATCAAGAATTCAGATTTTTAATTGAGTAGATCTTCGGTTTTTGATTTTTGAAGTTTTATTTCAAAAGGGAAAGCTCAAATCCTCATTCACAGGCAAGATTAAATAGAGAACTGAGGGGTATGGCATAGGTATGGGTTGAGTTGATTGGGTGTTGTAACGACCCTGGATTTTATATAAATTTAAATTGATAATTAATTAATTTTTGAATTAAAATTGTAAAATTAATTTGTAAATTGATTCGAGTTTCCCCGAAACCAAATCAAAATATATTGAATCATTTTTATATTTAGAAATTGTATATATATGTGAATATATATGTATATGTGCATATATGTATATGTGCATATATGAGTAGATTTGAATATATATATATATATATATGTATGTATATATATATATTGGATTTGACTTTAAATTTTAAGTAAATGGTTTAAAGATAATTTGAATTTATAATATAAGTAGGAAAATAAATAAATAATAATAGATAAGTAAATTAAATGTTGGATAGTTAAACTTCAAAAAGAAATAAAATAAAAATCTTAAAATTTTAGTTATGTAAACTATAAATAAATACTTAGGATAATTCTTAAAATTGGATATGTATACAAACAAATATACATAAGATAAATTATATAGTTATGTAATGATACAAAGTAAACACATAGATACATTATAACAACATAATAAATATAGGATTTTATTTATATTACAAAGCAATATGACTAAAGAAAGAAAACAATAAAAGCTTTATATCTACATGCATAAAGTAAAGACAAACCAGGCAAAGTAAGAACATGTAGCCTGTAAAAAAGTTTAGAAAGGCAAGAAAAATTGAAAAAGTAAAATATCTGTGAACATAAAAATAAAAGAGGACAAGTATAGAAACATAAAGGACTCATGCATTAAATGCTAGCAACATTTTTGTCAATTCGAAGTGTTCAAGATCATTTCAGCCTCCACGAATATTGCCTGGCCAGATAAAAAAAGAAGTAAAGCAAGAAATATCTTTGGTATTTGTACAACAAAAATTATCACCTTGTACAAATTTATATCATCACCCTGTACAAGATTTATCACTTGTAAACTCATTCTTTTATCAGCCTTTTCATTTTGTTTCGTCCATTCCAAGTTGGAAACAAAAATCTGAAGTAAACAATATCATTCAAAACTTAAACAAAATCCAGCTCAATTCAAAACAAATCAGAGATTGAAGGATTCGGCTTGCAAATTTTAAAGGTCTATTTCAAAAGAAGTGATCTGTTCATCTTCACAAAGAAAACACTGTGAGTAACATATTTTTAAAACTTAACTATATGAATCTGGATTGTATGGTTAAAATCTAGAATAAGTTAGCTTTGTTTATATATATGTTTTCTGCATATATATATGAATTGTTCTGTGAACATTTTATCTACCTGTTCTCCTCTGTTTGTAGTTACAAAGTTAAATAGTTATTCAAAATTCAAAACTTGTCCATCATACCATTTACAGTCTTATAGTTTAAACAAAACAAGTTGCTTAAACACAAACTAAGATAAACAAATTTGGTTTAGACATGTTAGTGGAATATATCAACTGGGAACTTGTTTTACAGTACCACATATAATTATATGTTGAATTCGAGTGTTTTAAAATGCTAATTCAATTTCATAACTTGAATCCACACTGTAAAAAATAATATTTTTTAAAAAAAATGGGAATTTTTAGTTAAGAATACTAGGAGCAGTTCATAAATGAACTGGAAATGCATTTTTATCAATTTCTGGTAACCGAGGAATTTTTGGATGTTGGATTTTTGCTTAAAGCTAGCTTGGCCATCGATGAAGTTAGGAAAATTGTTAGAAAAATTATTTATTGCAAGAGATGAGAGAACGAGGTAAGAATAGGGTTTAAGCTCGAGTTTTTGATGTGTCTGGAAATGGGGTGATTTCATCACCCCTGATTGATTGAGTTGTACGAAACTTGGGAAAAAGATGCGTGGGTCGGAGGTGAATGTCTGGGTGGAACGGCATAGACTCTGGTGGTCTAGATCAGCGTGGCGAGATGTTTTTCGTTGATCGATGGGTTCCGGTGGGTCCGTGGATAGCTTGTTTTTCGAATTTCGTTCAAATTCGTCGAACTGGGTGGTGTGGGTTGTCGTGTCGATCATCGGCGACATGTGGGAGGCGGCAGCGTCGATCGCCGTGGCTTCGGCGTCTCGTGCACGTATACGCATGCATTGGGTGTCTGGTGTTTGTGAAGTTTGGGAAGAAGAAGATGATTCTCGGGGGATTTCTCGGGAAAATCGGAGTTGGGCTCGGGTATTTGTGAGTGTGGCTCGGGTTTGATACGAGATGTTTGTGTATGTTAGCTGTGTAACAGTGTTTTAAGTTTTTAATCAAAATAAAGTTTTAAAAATAAAGAAACAGAAGTTTACTCGGGGATGGACCCGAGAATTTTGGTGGTTGGCTCGGGGATTATACTCGTTTGTCTCGGGTCTGTTGATTTTTATATTAAAACAGTTTTAAACTTTAAAACCAGATCAAGTTGTATTTAAAACGATTTTTGTAAAATAGTTCTTTTGCAAATGATAAATGTTTATCCAAGTTGAATTGGTTAAAAGGTTTAAAAGTAAATTATTTCAAAATTTATTAAGTTAAAAGTGTTTTAAATCTATATAACTTTTGATTTTAAAAGTTTATAAACTTAATTTTTGTAATTAAGTGAATGATGGGAAGAAAAATGAAATGGTTTTATAATCCTTAATCTAACTTAAAGATTTTAATTTAATAAATGTATTGACGATGGCCTATTTCCAAAGAATTATTAAATAAGGATAAAATGATAATTAAAAATAATAAAGATAAATGGTTTATCTTTTAGTTGATGAAATCTTAAATAATTAAAGTATTATTAATTAATTAATGAAAGTGATTAAGGAAGAATTGATTTAATGAAGGTGATTAAAGGATAATTACTCAAAGTAATTAATTTGTGATTAGGGATAATCGCTTATTATAATTGATCAAGGATAACTAATGGTAATTAATTAAGGGTTAATTAATGTGATTGATTAAGGATGATTAATATAAGATAATCAAGTGATTAAAAGTTGATTGATTTATTAATTAAGGTTGATTAATTAATAACTAAAGGTTAATTAATAAATGATTAAAGGATAATTAATTAAAATGGTTTGTAATTAATTAATGTTAATTAAACCAGGATTAGTGACTAATCTGATTTAATTTAATCAGATAAATAAATTGACTTTACCTATGAATGTTTGGACCTGACTGAATGATTGAATTGTTGATATTCCCTGATCTATGATGCTGTGTGATATATTCTGATTTGTGTGTGATCTTTACTGTAGTTTATTTATCTCGGATGAATGTAATACCTTATCTGTAATTTATATATCTGTGATCAGTGAATAAAAGATAAGCGTTATAGTTTATACCGCTTATAACTATATTTCTGTATTCTGATCTATGATGATTGAATGACGTTGCACTACTGTGTGAAACCCCTGGACTACACCATACACACACAAATATGGATTTCACGTGGAAATCAGTTAAGTCGCAGATTTTTGACAATTTTAAAGATTTAATTCTTGAATCCACATAGTTTTGGAAATTTGAATTGAGAGCTTTGTAAATGAGTTTCAAATGTAAAAGTTATTTGAAATAACTTAATAAAACTTGATATTTTAATAATTTGATTTAGATTTGAATTCAATATTTGAAATTGAATTCAGTGATTTGGGAAACTAATTGTTTTCAACTGATAAAAGATCTTATATAAGAAATGGATTTCCAATTTGAATTAAAGGAATTTCAAATTTGAATTGAAAGTGGTTTTCCAAGTTACGTATAAATCTTTGGAAATGATTTTGAAAGCTATAAGTTAAATCTTTGTTTTAAAGATTTAATGAGTTAATCCAATTGAAAAGGAAATTAATTTGGAAAATCTGTGAATGAATCTTTGTGAAACTGGGTGAACTTTGTGAATTAAATCTTTTGTTTAAAAGATTAAAGTGTGGAAATTGTTTAAACCGTTGAAGGTTGTTAAAATGAATATTTTTGTTTAAAGATTAAAATGGTAATGTGTTTAAACCATTTGAAAGAAAGTTTTGGGTAATAAGTTGTGACTTAACTGAAATCCCAATATCCATAAGTTTTAAAATATTATGATCACTATTCCGTTTAGCCAGGAGAGGACCTTTGTGTCATATAACCCATTCCGAATAAGTGCTACGTCGTATATGGATAGCAATTGAAGACCGGTGGTGAAGACCGGGTATTTGCGAAAACGATAGGATAACCTATCGATTGTCTCTGCACTGAGTCGCGCCAGTATAGAGATCTCCTAAGTGATGGGAAGTCCGATCGGGATTGTGAATACCCGGATTGCAAGGGCTTCTTTGGAAGTGCCTTCGGTTCTGTTCGAACCCGGAACAGACTTGTATGGTTACATGTCTGACATTACATTTTGAGATATAAAGCCGATTTCTTTCAAATACATTTCTGTTAGTGGCGGAGAATTTATTCTCTTAGCTTAACACCCTTCTCTGAGACGTACGAGCTCAGAGGTTATGTAGTTGAAGGTTATCAGCGATATACTCCTAATTTGGTAATGTGGCATGCTGAGTGTTATTGTGTGTTGATCATTTACTGATCATTTGTTGATCAAAGCACGGCTTTGTGCAAAAGCGTAGCTTTGTGTACGAAACCTCATCGAACCTCACAGACCGGAAATGGTCGAAACAGGAATGATGCGGCAAGGTTATGAGGGTCGCGCCCTTTAGGTTATGTCATTTCCTTCTGGAAAAGGGTGGTATCATGGTATGGAGCCCAGATACTTACTCATGTGGACACACTATATTTGTTACTGTGTGATGTTGGTTATCGAGCGCTCGGATAAAGGTCCCAAAGGATCGGGGGGTGGCATATTCATGTAGTAGTTACCTAGTTACAGAGGTAACCCGGCCTTGTGTTGGCAGAGAGCCAGGTGGTTCTCGGGGCGTCCCGCCAGAGGCGTTCCCATGTGGCATAGGAAGTTCCTTAGCCTGACCATTTGTTGGAAATCCAATTTCCAATACGAACCCTGTACGGTTTTAGTTGTAGAACCTGCCATTTAACATGGTAGCTATAGTAAGCATAATATAATGGTACCTATGCTGGCTAAGATTAATATTGTATTTTCGAAATAATTTTGTACACTATGCACTAGTAATAATATCAAAAGAGTTTTCTTGCGTAGTAAGCATATTTGACTATCATAAGAAGAAATCTCCTCCAAGTCTGCGATTGCATTGTGTGTGTGGCGGGAGGTCTTATGGTAGTTTAATTTTCCAAAAGCATTGCGGATTTCAATGTTTAAAATCCTTTTGTGTTTGTTTTAAAGATAAACTGTTTTTGTTACTCACACCAGTCCCACGACTGATTCAGAGTTTATTGTTCCCTTCCTAAACTCTGGGTGCTCACAATTTTCCACATGGGCAGTCTAGAGTTGGGTTTTTCAGATTGTCAGGTTTAGTAGATTATCTGGAGCTAGTTCAGTTCATCGGAGATCACGACTGACGTTGCTTATCTTGGTGCAACGTGATGGTGGTTCGAGCTGATGTTGGAGTTGTTGGACTCATTCTCTTTTGGGGATCATTTAGAGTTATCACTTCTGTTGTTTCCGCTGTAGCATCTTTATTTATCTCTGGTATTGTTGTATCATATTGATATCATTGTTGTATATCATATTCTGGATATTGTATTCATTGGAATTGTATCTGATATCATCTATTTCTTTTTTCCGCTGTGTTGTTATACTTACTGTGTTATAAGCTCTGGTGAACCAGATTCGGCGTTTGAATCTGCGGCATTTTGAGTACAAGTGAAGTACGGGTGCCGATTTTCGAAGGCCGATTTCAGGGTCATCACAGGTATGGCGTTGAAAACATGTACATATATTATTTTATTTAATAAAATATTCTGATATGACATACCCAAAAATCTTGAACTCCAAGCGAGGCATGCCGCCTGGCATTCTATATGTTATACCCCTATTCCAGACGCAATGGAACTAGTATCGAGCCCTAATTCGATCATATGCAGAAGGTAGCTTTTCGAACCCATTTATTATATTAAATTTTCGAAAATTAATTTCAACGCATTTCGATCTCGCACGACCAAACGATACATCTGATCGCCATGAAATTCGACAACATATTATAATTCATTATTACGGATCCAATGAAACTAATTTTGTTGGAATTCGAGACAGTGTCCCGAAAGGCTAATTTCACAGATTTAAATAACATTTTATATTTAATTAACGATACATATCTGATCTATTTATATTTGTAAATAAATTTATAAATTGAACTCATCAATATTATTTATTAATTAAAATGAGCTTAATAATATTATTAAATCCATTTAATTAAGATTTAATTCACATTCAAATAATTCCCTATATTTGAATTATAAGTTATTAAATTCCAAAATCCAATTATTTAAATATTTAAAATTAATTAAACATTTAAAATCAAATAATCAGAATTTGGGTTGTTATACTTAAACCGCATAGATAGAGATGAGTTTCCTACCTCAAAATTTGGTTTCAAGAATGAAAAGATAACTTTCTATACCACTATAAATTATAAAAGATCATTTATAGAAATCAAATCTTCTTTACTTGTCTCGTTTCTGATATTTCGACTTACTATATCCCTCGCCTAAAAACAAAGCCAAGTAAGTCAGGGCACCGATTGCTCCTAGCCTTACCTTAGTCAAACACTCTGATTCAAGATCTCACAGATAAGGATCAATCTACTCAATGGCATTTAGTGCAAAGTATAGGACTAAATTTCCATAAGCAACTGAATTCGTATATGAAAACAATAATTCATATACTTAACATCAATCTTCGATTTCAAACTTAAACTATTCTTTGGTTAACAATGAAGCTATTCAAGTTGGGGTATTATTATCCCTTTAACCTTGACTCAACATTCTTATCTTTTAGATAGGTGGAAGTTTCACTAACTCGAAATTTAATGTCAAGTATAAGACTTCATAAATTCGATATACTATTTAAGACAAAAAGTGTTGTAAACCAAACTTCTTTTTCTACTTTCCAAAATCTTTTACTATACCTAGAATATTATAGTACATAACTTCCTTCTATTTTTGAAAACCATTTAATAAAGCACAGAGGTTATAATTCCAGACTTTCCCTCTTCATCTTCCAAAATCATTTAAACACTTACAATATAGTTTAAACTTCCATTCAAAACATAACTTAAAACCATCTTCTTTCTAAAAGGAATACGATTTTGAAAAGTAAAGGAATTTCCTTTATATAGTCCACTTTTTTTTAAATATTTCAAATTCAAACCTTTTAAATCTCAAATCTCTTCTGAACATTCTATTTTTTAAAGTACTTTTTTAAAATACATAATTATTAATTTAACACTCTTATACAAAACATAACTTGAAATATCTTTAAATGAAAACCCAACTTTGATTTGAAAAGATAAGATTTCCTTTATAAAATTTGAACATCTTATCTAAATAACTCAAATGAATTCTTAAAAATATATTTAAAACTTCAACCTCCTTTTTAAATACTTATACAACTTTTGTTAAATATATTTGGAAAGAATTTACAAAATATCCAAGTAGATGTCCTTTTATACTTTACTAAAATTATAATTTTCAAAATGCATCTATAGCGACTATTGCTATATGGACCGTAACTTTTAAAACTTGGTTTTTTAAATTAAATAACTTTTAAACCGCATTTCTTTCTATATTTTTAAACTACTTTAATACCTTTGCAAATAGGTTTGTAAAAAAAGGAAAAGTCAAGTTCGGAAAAACATTTCAAAACACCATTAGGAATCAAACAACAAAGTCGCATAAAAGTGGATTATAGAAATCCAATGTCGCATTTAAAACATCCTTGAAATCCAGGTAGTAAAAAGTATTTCAATGAGAAATCAAAGTCATAAATCAACATAGAAATTTCAAAAAGTCGTAAAGAGGCTTCGTAGCTACATTAGCACTTAACAAATGCTACACCCTTTTTCATTAAAAAAGTCAACTTTGAACTTAGCAAATAATACATCAACTTTTATCCAAGCTACCAAGGTTTTGGAATTCAGCAATTTATAACATAAATATATAAATGAAATTAAAAATCAACCATGGTGAGTAATCATTTAGGATCCCTCTACAAATTTTATATTCTTCGAAGTGCTTTCTAGCAACCTATTCGTTTCAAAGATACTTTCACTTTCATTTACTTTTGCTGCTCCCCTACTATCCTTATGTGTTTTAGCTTAAGGCTATACTGTTATACTACATGACCATAGTCATGTTTACAAGTCATTTAAGTTCCTTGCAAAAAAGTTACTATGTCATCTGCTACCAAGTGGGAATCAAATCTAAACAAGGAATATTCACAAGTATAAACAACATATACAACAATTTATATTTTACAACATTTAGATTATTAAAAATTGGCATTAAAGTGAGAGATCTCACTTTCAATCGACTTAAGCTCTTGCGAATGCATACTACTCCTTCAAAAAAACCTACTAAGCACCACACCAACTCAAACAACTTGAACAAGCTTGACCAAAGCCGAGAGACCCTTCAGGTTGCCCACGGCTAAGACTTGGGGAGAGGGGTTTGACTTCAAATTTTGGATCTTTGTAATGGTAGAGACATTTGCAATATTATTTCAAGGCTATAGAAGAAGTTTAAGGAGAAAAGAAGTCACTGTGTTATGGTTTTGCTTAAGGAAAAGAATGGTAATAATGGAAAAGGAGTAAAAGAAAGTGGAGATAAAAAAATTGTGAAATGGAGGTGCACTTATATAGTCTTTTGGTAAATGGCAAATGACCTCACTTACCCACTCATAAATTACCTAACTGCTCCTCCACTACTCTTCCATAAAAAGCTTCCTACATGTGCCACCCATGTGCTAAAGTACATGCCATCACATCACATAAAAAGCACACAAATTCATATACCAAAAAGTCCACTTTTTTCTAATCCTTTATTTAATTATTTCTAGAAACTTTCTAATGATAATTAAATTTAATCAATTCCTTTATTAGCAAATAGGAAATGATATTTTTTATTTGTATGCCTATTCGTATGTTCAAAAAGTTACAACAACTTTTGTTCAAGAAAAGGTCGAAATTTCGAAAAATGAATTTCGGTCACATTTCAAAATTTTCATCGAACTTTTTATTTTGTTAAACAAACTTTCAAAATGAGTTTACCATCATTATTTATTAATTAAAAGAGGGTAATTTGTTTATTAAAAACCATTAATTGAATATTTAAAATTAATTAAATATTCACAAATCAAAGAGATAAAATTCCGAGTCATTACATCCTTCCCCCCTTAAAAGAATTTCAACCTCAAAATTTCATCTTAATCAAACAAACAACCAAGAAAAAAACCATACTAAATACTTTACATTCTTACTCATGCCCATACGATGTGCATGAATCATCCATATGAAATATCCGACCTGATCACTTGTTCGGATACATAAGTCTCTCATCCTAACAAGTATAGATCACTTAAATTCTCCATTGCGGAACCCTGACCCGGTTCCTTGATCTTATACTTATGTTTTTCTTACATAGTCCTAAGCTATGATATAAAACACTAACATCATCCCAAGAGTCCATCCCAAGTACTCACCGTGGAGAAATCGAGTGAAAACGCCTAGTTTGGACTAGTGTATATCACCTAGAAATCCTATGCTCGAACTCTGGATCAAGAACTATCACGCGAATAAAATGATCCCTATCCAACTTACGGTTTTATCCCTTTAGGATAACTTCATTATTATACTACACTAATTCTTCTTGGTTTTCAAAATTATTTATGAAAACATTTCATAAAATATAACCTTAGTTCATATAATACCGTACTATATCCTGAGAGTATATACAACTATCTAAATTAATCTTTTATCTTTTCTTTTTCTTAAATTCAGATGCAGGTCCAAAGTAAATATGGATCTTAAAACCAAGTTGACCTCTTTGCCCATCCGATCTGCTAAGTAGCTGAGAAGAGTAGGATGCTAGAGTCCAAACTTAGTCCTAGAGTCTACTTTTCTTATATATCTCTAAGATAAAGATGTTTATTAGTCGACCCAATAATATCAAATTGTTTATGCAACTTAGATGTTAAAGTAGGGGATATAGTTTAATAAAAAAAGCTTATTAAAATCTTCTTAATAAATTTAACCCATAAAAACGTGTTAAATTATTTCTTTTCTAACCAAAAGTAATATAAACCTATATTAAAAAATTTATTTATCAACACATTCTTTTATCAAAATACCTTTTCATTTTGAATCCTTTTTCTTTAAAGAAACTTTAGAACTAAATACTTGGTTTATAATTCAAAATCCTTTTGAAATGATACCATATATTTTAATCCATAGAAAATATACATATAGACCGAGTAACCCCAAAATGATACCAAGTAATTGGGTCCTACCAAATAGTATCATTCATCCCCTTATTAGGAAGGGTAATGCTTAAAAGAAGTGCTTAGCATCCGAATACATCTCTTGCCGAATTTTTTGTCATTTTCGAGCCACACAAACTAGTTAACATAAAAATACTTCTTCTCTTTCGAATCCCATTTTAAAACCATATGGTATATATTTCCAAATAAATAGTTTTAACAAAAATATCTACTACCAACTAGCTTTGGGTTCGTTCAGATTCGAACTCATTTCGATCGTACAATGCCAAAGGGAGTAATTTACTAAGTACACTACAACATTTGCCTATGCAAACATCCAATCGTCACTTAGAAGATGATTCAGATTACCATGGATCTAATCGAGACTGATTCCTCGAACTATTCAAAGAAAATGTACCTTACTTAAAATTTTCTTTGAAAAT
This sequence comes from Allium fistulosum, assembly GCA_030737815.1. Lineage (NCBI taxonomy): Eukaryota > Viridiplantae > Streptophyta > Magnoliopsida > Asparagales > Amaryllidaceae > Allium > Allium fistulosum. The sequence continues at coordinate 1,049,172,225 of CM060903.1, forward strand.
ATTTATACATATAAATACTTCCAAGTAATACTATTATTACTTTTCTCAACAATCATTTGAAATCCTTTTTCAAAGACATCCAGGATTTAAATTCTCAATAATCCTTTTCATTTATAAAAAATAATTTGTAAACCAAATTTATAGAATCATCTTTATATAAAATCATTCCTTCTTGTATCAAAATAAACTTTATAATAATATTACTACCAAACATCTTATAGTCAAATTGTGAAACTTAATTCACAAGGTGTTCATATTTAATTTAATCAAAATAATAAATGCTCACAAACTGCCCAAGCATAAATAATATGTTAACAAACAACAGTCAATGCTCTAAACTGGACGAGCATGACTAATCAAATAATTAATGATAATAATTGCATATTACCATTTCCTAACAAACAATCACATCATAAATAACTATATTATTTTTTTTGAAAATTATTCTTTTATGTATAAACTATAATCCGAGGTAAAATTATTTCATCTACCAATTTCAACAAAATATAAAACATTTTCATATCACCAATATATACGCACTCTTATATATAATACACTCAACTCATTATAAGGTGTTATTAACCCTATCTCTAATGAGTTTACCCTACCAAGGCCTTGATGTTTGCTCAACCTAAGCTCTGATATCATTGTGACGACCCACCTTTTCGACCCTCAAAAGTCGACACTATTACATCCACAGTATTAATGCGCCAAGCATCCGAGTGCCGAAAAGAAAGATTACTAGGGTGAAAGAAAAGAAAACACAGAACATAATCTCACATCATGATGAGTAATATATAATATATAACATATCTTTTCAAAAGAAAATCTTTATATATAAACAACAATCAGAGTAACTATCATAAGCCTGGACAGTTATAATAGCTTGTCCACACAAACACCGAAAAAAACAAGAAATACAGTGGAAAATAAAATACGCCGGGCCTTGGAGGCATCTAGCTCACCTTCTAAAGCTCCAAGCGTCCATCATAAAATCTAGAAATATATTCGGGTTTGACCCGAGTATTATAAGAAAGTAACACCTGGATCAGTCTGATAAATTGGTGTGAGAAACTCAAATAATTGGATTTTTATATTTGTAAAACCCTTCAATAATAAAGATATCTTCGTAAGACCACGCCGCATACAAACACAGATGGGTTTTTACCTTACGATAACCAAACCATTATTATTAGAAAATCTAGTAATATTATAATATGGTTTAAAATAAATAAACAACATAGTTGTAATGCTTGCATCTCAAATTCCAATATATTTGGTATACAACTAAGTCTGTAAGGAATATATTGGAGAATTGATTCCACCAATGACAAGGCTATCGGGGTACCGCCTGTCACAGTACACTTCTAGAGAAAATATATTGAGGTTACAAATCGTGCAACCCCTCCTAACACAGAACCGGCCTACCCCTTCATAGATAGTACCGAATATGTCATCACCCCAATCGCAGCTTACAACCGTACCGAGCCCTTAGCATACATAAATATCGATTTAGATTGGGCGATGACCATACCCTAATGGCAGCGAACCACATAGTCGTGCTACATTTCCCATGTTTTAGCCATTACCGGGCGTGAGACTACGTTTTACCGTTTTAGCAAATCCCGCTTAGAATGCTAAAAATGCCTTCCAAGCAACAATCAATACCAACATTCATCCATACAAATTGTTCAGGATATGAACAAACCAAAGGGACAACTTCTTCTATATCCTTTTTAGAATCACCCACAGGATCAGTAGCAAATAGCCCTTGCACTTTAAAGAACTCCATCTTCTATTCCATCATCTTCAAGATGTCCACAATTTGAACTCTTATGTCAGTTCAAAGTGGTTTCCGGATAACTCATGCTTATTTGATCTCGGTCTCCCTGAACCAACAATCGATAGTTTGAACATTGCCAAGATTTGATAGTCGGTTATTTAACTATCAAATATAAGCAAACAACCAAATCATAGATTTAATTACATATGGAAACCAAGCATGATTATGCACATAAGCAACCACTAAGCCTTTTTAGTTAATCCTTTGATTAATTAAGAATCACTTTGTATACTTGTATTAAAATAGCTTTATAAAAGATATACATAAATATTTCTACTTCTTTCAATCCTTGAAAATACATACACACACACACACACTTATCTCAATGGTATAAGAATATTCACAAAACCTTAAGACATTTCATTTTCAAAAACATACTTAATTGGGTTGACACAAATGTCATTTAAAAACATTGGTAATAATAAACCCAAAATACTTTTGGTGTAAGTAAATGTATCGTATAGAAATTAAACCAAATATACTTACCACCACTTTTCGATTTCAAACTCGTACTATCTCTCGATTAACAATGTAGTCGGACAAGTTAGTGTAATATCCTTGCCTCGACGTACATTCTTAAACTCTCACAGATAGAGACGAGTTTCCATACCTCGGAATTTGATGTTAAGTATGAAATGAATACTTTCCATACCACCATTAATTATAAAGATCATTTATAGAGATCGAATCTACTATACTTGTCACGTTTCTGATATTTCGACTTACTTTATCCCTCGCCCAGAAATAAAGCCAAGTAAGTCAGGGCACTAATTGCTCCTAGCCTTGCCTTAGTTAAACACTCTGATTCTGGATCTCACAGATAAGGATCAATCTACTCATTGGCATTTAGTGCAAAGTATAAGACTACTTAATTTCCATAAGTAACTGAATTCGTATATGAAAACAATAATTCATATACTTAACATCAATCTTCGATTTCAAACTTAAACTATCCTTTAGCTGACAATGAAGCCATTCAAGTTAGGATATTCTTATCCTTTAAACCTTGACTCGACAACATTCTTATCTTTCAAGATAGGTAGAAGTTTCCCTACCTCAAAGTTTAATGCCAAGTATAAGACTTCATAAATTTCGTATACTATTTACAACAAAAAAAGTGTTATAAACCAAACTTCCTTTTCCACTTTCCAAAATCTTTTATTGTAACTAGGATAATATAGTACATAACTTCCTTCTATTTCTCGAAAAACATTTAATAATACATAGAGGTTATAATTGCAAACTCGACCACTTCATCTTCCAAAATCATTTAAACACTTACAATATAGTTTAAATTTCCATTCAAAACATAACTTAAAACCATCTTCTTTTTAAAAAGAATACAACTTTGAAAAGTAAAGGAATTTCCTTTATATAGTCTACTTGTTTTAAATATTTCAAATTTAAAATTTCTAAATCTCAAATCTCTTCTAAACATTCTATTTTTCAAAGTACATTTTTAAAATACTTAAATACGAATTTAAAATTTTTATACAAAACATTATTTGAAAATCTTTAAATACAAACCCAACTTTAATTTGAAAAGATAAGATTTTCCCTTTATAAAATCTAAACCTCTTATTTCATTAACTCAAATGAATTCTTAAAAGGGTAAGTTTGGCTCACATCCCTAATAAGTTTCAAAATAAACAAAACATCCTTCACATACAAAACTTATATTTCCGCTCCCTATTTTCAAATTCGCGCAAGCAAAAATACACAAATACCCTTTACGTTTTTAACCATTCAAACACGTATAACTGTATGTACAAAAACCGGATCAACAAACCGTTTTCACCAAAAAATCACAAATTTTATGATCTTTGAAATGAGATCCATTGTTGATACCAAAAATTCATATTTGTATTAAAGGTGCAATTATTTCAAATATTAGCAGATAATTCAGCAAATTTTAAACGTTTTTGATTTTTTTGCAAATTTACAAAATTTGCAAATAATTGCAGATATTTCTGCAGCTATATGGTATAGTTGCAGAAATATCTGCAACTATTGGGTATAGTTGCAGAAATTTATGCAACTATACGGTATAGTTGCAGAAATATCTGCAACTATTGCATATAGTTGCAGAAATGCAACTATTGCTAATAGTTGCAGAAATGTCTGCAACTATTGCGTATAGTTGCAGACATTTCTACAACTATTGCTTTTAGTTGCAGAAATGTCTGCAACTATTGCGCATAGTTACAGAAATATCTGCAACTATTGCAAATAGTTGCAGAAATGTCTGCAACTATTGCGTATAGTTGCAGAAATATCTGCAACTATTGCATATAGTTGTAGAAATGCAACTATTGCTAATAGTTGCAGAAATGTCTGCAACTATTGCATACAGTTGCAGAAATTACTACAACTATTGCTTATAGTTGCAGACATTTCTACAACTATTGCTTGTAGTTGCAGAAATGTCTGCAACTATTGCGTATAGTTGCAGAAATTTCTGCAACTATTGCACATATATTTGCAGAAATTTGTTGCGATTATTCATACCTGCAAATATTAAGAATATCATATTTCATAAAAAAAAATTGATTCGTCTTTAATTTAATTGCAGTTTTCCATTTAAATCGAAAAATAAGAAGAAGAATTAGCTCAATAGCAAAGCGCAAGGGTAATTTGGGAAAAAAATTGGCGGAAAACAGAAACAGGGATGTAGAAAATATATATTTTAGCACAGGGATCCGCTTTGAATTAAGTTTCGTTTTAAGGATGTGTGCCTAATTTTCACTTCTTTAAAATATGTTTAAAATTTCAATCTCATTTATAAATACTTATACAAGTTTTGTTAAACATATTTGGAGATAATTTACAAAGTAAATATCCTTCTATACTTTACTGAAATTATAGATTTCCAAAGTGCGTCCATAGTTACTATCGCTATATGGACCGTAACTTTTAAAACTTGGTTTTTAAAATCAAATAGCTTTTAAACCACATTTCTTTCTATACTTTAAACCACGTAAATACCTTTGCAAATAGGTTTAAAAAACCAAAAGTCATGTTCAGAAAAACATTTCAAAACATGTTTAGAAATCAAAAGACAAAGTCACATAAAAGAGGATAATAGAAATCCAATGCCACATTTAAAATAGTGGAAATTTAGATCGCATCCTTAAAACGGAAGAATATTGCAAAGCGGGTCCCTGTGTAAGTTTCATTATAAACCGAGTCCCTGTTTTTGCTGTAGAATAATTGCTAATATTTCAACAACTATTCAGGAATACTTGCTGATAGTAAATATTGTTGCTGAAATGTTAGCAACAATTGAATATTATTGCTGATAATCATGCAATTGTTGCTGAATAATTATATATCAACTACAATTCATATTAGTGCAACAATATGTGCAATTATTCTACATTGTTGCTGATATGCGCACAGCTATTCCATAAAATAAGGTACTTTTGGCTTATTATTGCATATTTGTATGCAACTTTTATGAATTATTGCTTTTTTCGCTGCAATTATTGGGGATAAGCTGTGTGTTCTATGCAATATTGATTATTGTTCAATTATACGCAATTTCATCATTTTTTCCTTGATTGTTGTGCAATAATGTGTTTTTCGAATAAATGTAGATAGTAAATTTGGAAGATTGAACTAAACAGAAAAAATTGCATGAAACAACGCAATTTTTTACTAAAGTTGCTGAAATATCAACTATTTCAAGAAAAATTGCAGAATTTCCTGAAGTGCGAATTTTGTTGTTTTTTTGGGTTTTGATGAATTTTTTTGTGTTTTTCTTGCATTGTTATGAAGATGATTATATGTTGAAATAAGTTTTGAAGTTTGGCAAATTTTTACGATGTTTTCTGTTGTTTTTTTGTTGATTTTCGAAAAACAAGGACCTAATTTATAAAGTTTTAAGACATGGACTTTTCGTGTATTTTGAAACCTACCAGGGACCTGTGCCAAAAGTACCATTTAAAATATCCTTGAAAATCCAAGTAGCAAAAGGTATTTCAACAGAAAATCAAAGTCATAAATCAACATATAAATTACAAAAAGTCGCGAAGAGGCCTCAAAGCTTCATTAGTACTTAACAAATGCTACTACTACCCTTTTTCACTAAAAAGAGTCAACTTTGAACTTAGCAAGGAATACATCAACTTTTAGCCAAGCTACCAAGCTTTTGGCATACCACAAATATATTAATGAAATTAAAAATCAACCATGGCGAGTAATCCTTTAGAATCCCTCTATAATTTTCTATTCTTCGAAATGCTTCCATAGCGACCTATTCACTACAAAGCTGCTTCGACTTTCATTCACTTTTGCTGGTCCCCACTAATCCTTATCTGTTTTAGCTCAAGGCTATACCACATGATCATAATCATGTTTACAAGTCATTTAAGTCCCCTGCAAAATCAATTACATATGCTATCCGCTACCAAGTGGGAATCAAATCGAAACAAGCAATATACATAAGTATAAACAACATAAACAACATTTTATATTTTAAAACATTTAGATCATTGAATAGTGACATTAAAGTGAGAGATCTCACTTTCACTCGACTTAAGCTCTTGCAAAAGAACACTACTCCTTCCAAAAAACCAACCAAGCTCCACACCTACTTAAACAACTTGAACAAGCTCGACCAAAGCCTCGGGAACTTCATGTTGCTCATGGCCAAGGCTTGAGGAGAGAGATTTGACTTCAAATTTTGGATCTTTGTGATGGTAGAGATGTTTTCAATATTATTTCAATGCTATGGAAGATATTTGAGGAGAAAAAGAGTCATTTTAGGATGGTTTTGCTTAAGGAAAAGAATGGAGATAATGGAAAAGAAGGGCTAAAAGAAAGCGGAGATGAAAAAAATAAAATTTTAAAATGGAGGTGCATTTATATAAACTGTTGGAAAATGACAAATGACCACACTTACCCTCTCATCAAATTACCTACTATCCTTCCACTACTCTTCCCTAACAAGCTTCCTCCATGTGCTACTCACATGTTAAAGTATATGCCATCACATCACATAAAAAGCATATAAATTTATGTACCAAAATGTCCACTTTTTCCTACTCCTTTATTTAATTATTTGTAATGACCCAAAATTTAATCGCTAAATAAATTAATATTTTAATATATTTTAAATAATAAATGAATGAATTTTTATTAACGTATAAAACTATTTTAAATAATAACTAAAGATGATAAAATTATTTTCAAATTTGGTTTACTAATATATATAGTTCATAGAGAAATAGAAATGTGACCAGAATTTTATTTTCTAAAATATTGATTTTTCATCCGTTAAAAGTTATCTAAAATGTGATAAACACATATGCACACACTACAATCTAACTTAACATGATGAATACATGTATATATGCTTGTATATACTTATCTTTAAAGTGTATGTGTGTATATATATATAAAGGTAAGAGAAAATATTTTATAATGAAAAGTGTGTATATTTTATTATATAAAAATATTTCTTTCAACACATAGTACTTGAGATTATGGCATGAATAGTGCATGGGAGAGGGGGGTACAAGGAACGACAAAAATGAAGGGGAGGGGAATGGAGTGCATGCATATATACATATTTAATTATATGCACTTATATATTTTTAAATATTTTCCTAAGCCTATAAATACCACTATTCTTTCATGTTTCTCATTTTACAACCTCCATCTTCATCTCAAAATTCTTAAGAACTTGAGAATATACATCCATGGCTTCTCTTCATAAATTTAAAGTAAGAAAGATCACTTCTTTTTGCTACAAATCTCCTCTTTAGTTCACTAAAACACTTCTACAAACCATTCTACACCTCACTTCCAAAATAAAAGCACCCACTCTCCAAATATAGGCATGGCCGAGCCTAAAATCCGCATGGCTAAGCCTAAACTTCCCTGTGGCCGAGCCTAGTTTAGGTGATTTTGGCCTTAAAGTCTTCATTTTGCAAAATTCCAGCTTATATCCAAGTTTAGCAAAAGTTTGCCTTGAATTAGTAAAGTTTCGGCGAGTAAAATTCTTATTTTTGGAAAAGAAACAACTTGTTTTTGATGAACTATATGTTGCGAGAATATAGAATTTGTTGTGTTGAAATACCGTATTGTTTTGATGGCATATGATTACAAGTTTGTGGTTGAGCTTGGATTTGTGATTTGGATGTTAAATGATATGTTTGGATATGGATATGTTAATGGTTGGTTACGATATGATGGTAGTGTTTATGAAACAAAACAACTGTATGTGATGTAAATGTTGTGAAATTAGCACATTAAAAAGTCACAAAGGACTTGTGATCCGATTTGAAAACAAAAGCTTGTTTTCTAGTTTTTGGATTTAGTAAATGTTTTTTTCCAATTGTTCACTTTTTGTTTAAGTTTTCAAAACTCTACCATTTATGTTTCAAATATGTAGTAGCTAGAGTTAAAGTGAGGTTTTCACCTAGAAATCAATTCTAGCGAACTACGCTCATAGTGATAGTCGATATGGATGCAGTTCGAAAATTTTCACGATTTCAAGTTTTAAAGTGTTTTCTTTTGGATTGTTTTTGAAAAATAAATTCAAACCAATTAAGTAAATAAAAAGGTTAAGATTTTTTATTTTATTTTATTTATCAATTAGGGATATTTATTAATTTATTAATTAAGTAATTAGGTTAAGTAATTAGATTTTAAGAAATTATTAACTAACTTAAATATTTTAATTAATGAAGTTTTAAATAATGATTAATTTAGATAAAAGATAATTAATTTTTATTTAATTAAGTTTATTTACTTTAATCAATTATTTAATTAGAGTTAATTATTTAATTAATTATTATTTAATTAACGGTTAATTATCCATTTAATTAGGGTTTAATTCTTAAATGAATGTTCTTTAATTAAAGTTTAAATATGAATACATTTTTATTTAATTAAGGTTTAAATTATGATTTTTTATTTAATTAAGATTAATTAAAGTTTAATTAAGTTTTAAACTTATGATTTAATTAAGGTTTATTTATTTTAGAATTCTTTCAAAACTCTATTGGTTATTTATTATTAACCAACTTTCTTGTTTATGTAAATTGTTTAAACCAAAGGATCTCTTGTTCATACTATTAGGTAGCCAAATGAATTAAAGTATTTGTAATAAAATGCTGACATGCTTTATTGAAAGTAAGTCGACTTGTACTTGACTTACGACATACTTGAAGTCCAGAGTACAGTCATATATCATGATGGGAAATGACTATACGATATACTTGAAGTCCAGAGTACAGTCATATATACATCAACATATGGGTCACCTAACCCTGTGTTGCCTAACCCATAACTATACTTAAGTGAGGTATATCAATAGTATATGCCAAACTACCACTCTACTAGAACCAGAAGGGAGACCGACGGTCGTCTGCCTGTTCTGGGAGCCCAGCATCACCTAATCGGATCTTCTCCTACAGTCTTTAGTTACCTCGATGTACATCGTCACACACATCCACCTATGGCACATCAATGCATAGCCTTTTAGTCACGACCCTGTTTTGCCCTAATAGGTAATAGACTGTTAGCCTATGCGACATAGCAAAGGGCAATAGGGCACTCGCTAATGGGTCACCTATCCCAAATCATGTGATGTGAATAAAAAATAATATCCAACACGGTGTCGCGGATCTGGGCATGCCCCAAGATCAGGCCGTTAGGCTGGATTCTAGCCATCTGGTTCTCTTCAACGCTAATAAAAGAAGTACATCATGATAGTGGCATACAATATCAATAAATATAAGGGCACATACCCTGCTCGCACCTACAAGCATCACCTCACGTAAGTATAATCTTATAATATGGTTTCCATCAGGTAAATGTCATCTACTTACAACGAATAACTGAATAAATATCACAACATCGTCGCATACCATTGAGTGATGCTCAAACATTTATTCACTGCTCATAAACTAGACTCAATCTCCACATTATTCTATATAACGAGTCTAAAGAATAACCAGAGAAATATTACCGAATTCCCCATCCCAAATGATATTATAACTCCATTTATTCCGATTTCTCGTCATATAGAATAAAATAATGCTAAATCAAACAAAAGGATGTCATCACCATATCATGTCAAAATCACCAATCAAACCAATATCGATGGTGAATCATCCTTAATATCAAAATCACTATAGGAAAATAAAAAATCAGAAAATACAGAAATCATACATAAAATCTCAATTTAATTCAAGAATGAAGTAATAATAATAAAATTCAACAAAAACTTTCTTTAAACAAGAATAAAGTACTAAATGAAATATTCTTGTATACACACACACATATACATACATACATACATACATATATATATATATATATATGTATGTATGTATGTATAACATTCAAAATCACCTTATAAATAAAATTCCTTGATAGAAGTCTTTCCAAAATTTTCTATAATTAGTTATTCTTTTAAAATAATATATAAGCTTCAAAATAAATTCCTTTTTATTTAAAAATATAGATTGCTATTTAAAACTTTACTTTATTCTTAATTTATTAATAACTAATATTAAAATCACTTAATATCATTTAAAAGTCATTTCATAACCTTTCGTGATTACCAAAATATCTTTAAGTAAATTTATAATCTACACATTAGTTTTTATTCATTCCAAACTATAGAATATTACTCAAAATATCCTTTTACATCCTAAATTATTGCTAATACTTTATAAAATTAATTAATTGCACTTTAGAAATCATTTCAAATCTTCTAGATAACATATATAAAATTTCAAAGCAATGATTTAAAAACCACTCTTAGATTTAAAACATATGAATACAACAATGATTCAAATCTATAATTTAAATTAAGTAAACTACATTTAAAACAAAATATAGATTTCAAAAATACGGAAAATAATTTAAATTAAGTAAATCTTTAGTGAATAATTTATAAAACACTTAAAAACAATTTTGTTAAAAACCCTTAACAAATTTTTCCAAAACTTTACAAAATCATTTAAACAGGAAAAATGAATAAAACATCCATAAAAACAAGCATATCAATATTTAAATATATATAAAGTTAATTTGCAAATAGACAGAGATCCATTTGTAAATTAACCTTTCAATCAACACAATCATCCAACATTCAAACAACTATCATTCCTAAATCTATATACAATTCAAATGATTCAACCAATCGATTTAACTAATAAATTCAACGAAACTCAGGAAATAAACAGGTATCATAATTTGCATTGGCACAATATAGTTGTGAATAAAAGAAATAACTCACCGAAATTCCAAGCAAAGTGCAATGTAGAAAATTACATGCGCCTTCATTGCACCTGCAGAACCTTGCTTAATGCGGTAGCTTCAGCAAGCATCGATATTATATTTAAGGTGTAAATGCCGAATAAATCACCAAGGCAACTCCGACAAAATTAGGCGAACTATTGCTCGGCAAATCAGTTATGGGTTTAGTTCTTAGACATATGGTAAGCAACCTCCAATTTCCAACACCTACCCTCGTCGCCAGCATCAACATCCGTCTCCGCTCATGTATCGCAACATCAACTCCAAGTCATCGCCACCTCATGTTCGTTCAATTCGCTGACTAGTTACACCCCTCCATCTCGTACAAGCGTGCTTCCCAATCATCGACTGTCTGCCTCAATCCCTCACAATAGAACACCAGGCATTCGCCGCCTCTTCATAGTTGCATGCAACCCAGTTGTCAAGGAGCTTTAAAGCTTGTGCCTCGTGTTCATTATTTTTTTTAGATTTTAATTCACGAATTTTGATCTAGGGCTCGATCTGAATAACGTGAAGGTGGAATCGGGTTTTGATTTCGTACCCAGAAAGATAGAAAGAGAGTTTTCTAGGAAATAATGGATAAATGTTTGGGCTTGGGAATGTTTTTTGCCTTAAATTTTTGTTTATTTTAATTTCAATTAGTTTTCTTCACATTTCAATATAAAAGTTTAATCCTCACCATTTGCTTTATAAAATTAATTCAATCTAATTTAAATTGAATTTATATTCCATTCTACAATTATATTACAATAATTGGACTATTGTATTAAATTCAATCCTTATTTATTTTTATTTAGTTATCCAAAAAGAATTTATTAATGTAATTCAATATATTAAATCAAAAACTTTTATTGAACTAAATTTAATTCACTGAAATTTATTTTCAAAATATTAATTATGGCGAATCGAATTTGAACACTTTTATTTTAACCGAATTTATTTATTATCGCAGGGTAGAAAGCTAGGTTGTTACAGACTCCTCCTTATGAAAATTGCATCATCGCAATTTCTTATAAGGAGACGTCAAACAACTCATATCCTGACTTTCTTCTTATTCTACAACTTCTACCAAACCAAACTTTCTTAATTCCTCTATGGCTCTCACATTCCAACTCATCTTATCGTATGTTATTATCTAAACTAGATTTAATTATCATCTTTCTATTTTTGCATACAATAAAATTTATGAACATATTCTAAGTGTCGGATTTTTCAGAAAATTTCGGCAGAGTCTCCTTTGTACAGAGAGCATTACAAAAAAATTAAAATATGATACAATTTATATACATCGACCAAACCATGGTCGGAAACATTTATATACAAAAAACTTGCCACACGGCATATATTACACAATATATATCACTCTTTTAAGTAAAACGTACATTATTTAGCGTTATTAAGCGAGTTCGCTTGATTTATATGCAAATATGTGCCAAATTTGTCCATATGATCTTCATGTACCTATCTCAACTCAACTTTAAATATTAGCTTTATATAAGGAGGTATACTTAAACAAGAGAAGTACTTAAACATGCTCATGGGTTTTATCTTGTAATGAAATATAAATGGCTTCATAAGAAAACAATAGTCTATAAATATAAACTATATTTCAAATAAAAGTCAATCAATAATTAGAATAGATATGTTGCATTATACACACTAAATTATGCAACTCATTCATAAGCCGATGTTAAGGTTTTGAGAAGTATAGCAGGAAGAATACAATATTTAACATAAAAATTGCATTAAGAATGAAACAACCTAACGACACATTCACATTAAATCACTAAAATAGATATAAATATAAAAAGTTGCAAAGGGTAACAATTAATTATGTTTTAAATTATTTCCGTGTTTCTCAGCTTGCCAACTGCCCATGTACATTTTCTGATGACTATGTTATACATCACTTTTTTTTTAAATTATAGTCAATTTAGAACCTAGAAAACTCAAAATACAAAGGACTAAGGTAAAAGTATTAATGTAAAAGATATATGCCATAGAAGAATTAAACAACAAATATGATGACAAACTAACATTAGCTCTTATAAAGAGTATCAATTTATCATATAATGAATCTCTAAAAATTTCATCACATTAACATACATATAGAGAAAAGTCCTATGAATTATGATAACCTTAATTTCTTATAGAAACCTATAAAATTCATTTTTTTTAAATGAGCAGTAATTAATATTGTGGCTGTAAAACAGATTGGATATTTGAAAAGACCCGTTTCTTTGACCTTTGAAATCGACACTAATACATCAACAGTATTCACGTGCAACAAATCCAAGTGTCAGGGAGGTGGTTCTTTAAAGGTAAGAAAGAATAATAGATGGAAAGAATCTTACACGAATGGAATAAAATATATTATTTCGATATATAATGTTTACAGTGGAAATTTAAATACATTTATCAAAGTCTATCCTAAGCTCAGCCTGGACAGTTATAAATGCCTGCCCTCACAAATGCTGAAAACAACAAAACACAAATGTAGTGGGAATGGGAATGGGTAGTTATCTACAGGAAATCTTCAGCTCCAAGCTCCATTTAATTACTCCAAGTCAAACCTGAATTGCTTGGCTTCCCGAGAAAATTAGGGCACCTAGATTTTAAGGGAAAAGGAAAATAAACTCCGGGTCAGTCATGGGACTGGTGTGAGAAACTCAAAATTGCAATTTTGAAAACAAAGGTATCTCATAAGGTCACGCTGCACATAAACACGGAACAGGCTTTTACCTTATAATAACCAAAGCATTTGCTATGCAAAATATGGATATATTATTTATAATGACATTCTTGCATAAACACTTTGTAATTAAACTTATTAATCTTAGCTGAAATTGTTACCATTATTAAATTACAGATATTTAGTTTCTACAAACAAGTTCGAAGACACTTATTGAGGAATGGATTTCACACAATGGCAAGGTAAGAGACTACCTTCCATACAGTACATCTCTAGAAGTGATGCACCGAGGATACACATACAACCCTTTGAATCTGGCAAGACCGGTCTATCCCTGTTTGGCACTCAGACATGGCTTGGATAAAAACCGAATATGTCATCACCCATGTCGTTACCGACCTATCCGAGACGTCTCATAGCATACAACACATACTTGAAATATAGAGGGTTATCTAGAAGGGTGATAATCATACCTTAATGGTTGTGAACCACATAGCCTTATGGCATACCCTGTTTTAGCCATTACTGGATGATGATGCCTGAGGTAACGATCACCTTTCACCTAGCACATTCAACTTTGAATTCCACATTGCCAATTCCATCACACAATATTGATTTCCACAAAAGTACAACCTTTAAGTTCGTACGTCTCAGAGAAGGGTTTTAAGCTAAGATAGGTTGCCTTCTCCGCCAACAAATCGATGTACGTTTGTAAAAATCAATGTACGTGCATTTTAGCAATGCAATGTCAAACATTTGTCTGTACAAGTTATCCAGGAATAGGGGAATAGGATAAACCGAAGGTGTGATATCCCGGATTTTCAAGCATCGGATAATTGGATAGTTATCTGATTTAATTAAAAAAAATATTGTATATATATATGTGTGTGAATATAGATTTTTAAGTAGAGTATTTATTTCAAATTGAAATTATGGATGTTTAAATATATATATATATATATATCAAATTGATTTTTAAGATTGATTTTTTTATTTTTATTTAAAAATTAGTTTGAATTTATATTTGGATTTCAAAAAGATAATATATAAATATCTTAATATATATTTTGGATTTAAAGGTATGTATAAATGATTTTTGTATAAATATAGTTTGTTTTTATTCTATTTCTTTAAAGAGATTTCCATTTATATAATTAAAATATGTATTTAGTTATTAGAAAATAAATTATAAAAGATTTATTTAAATAAATAAAATTATAATTATGCATGAGAGATATATGTGTTAACATATAAACACCTCTAATAACATGTGTAAATTTATCAAATGTGTTTAGTGACAAGTGTCACATTTTTATTTTTCTTTAATTTTAATAAATCAAAATTTAAATCTATATAGCACCACTTCTTATTCTTCATTCATTTTTTTCCATCTCATTTTCTAAAAAAATCAAACTGCAGCCACGTTCTAAATCAGAGAAATTTTACCAAACCTGTAAACATTTTCAAACCAGAGATAGATTCAAACAGCAAATTCATTTCAGTTTTAAAAGCAAAGTCATTTCAGCAACTCAATTAAGTTTCAGATCATCAAGAAATCCATCTCGGTTTTTAAAAGCTTAGATCATCTCAACAACTAAGTGTTGTCCAGTTTCAAAGATCGGGCATTTTCCAACATACAAGTTTTCAAATTAAAAACTGCTTCAAAGTCTCTGTTCAACATCTTATAATAGGTGAGTAAACTACCCTTTAGAATATGGAATTTTTTATATCTTGGTTTGCATGTGATGACCTGTAAGTTGTGATAGAAAGTATGCTTGCATGTATATAGATTTCAGATATATAAATAAGTTAAGATGTGCATGTCTGATATGTTGATGATCATCTCTGTTTATAGTTGCAGAGTTTAAATTTAAATCAAAAATCCTAATCTCCTTATCTATTCACTGATAGGCTTTAGCTTTCAAACTAAATAAGTTTATTCAAACATAGATTAAGGTTTAAAAATATATTCAAGCAAATTTAGTTTGGAAATTTTCTGGGAATCAAGAAGATCAGTAGGAAACTTAAGAACATGATGAAATCCATTATCCTAGTTTGTTGATTTATGTTTATAACCTGAATCCCCTTTGAAAATTAGGATTTTTAAAATCAAAATTAAGATTTTTAGTTGAGTTTTAAATGTGCATTTCAAAGATGATCAGAAAATGGGTTTCAACCTTTTTCTGGTGATCGATGAACTTTTGGTGGTCGAGGTTTTTGTCGAAGCTAGAGTAGTGATCGGGGATGTCAGAAAAAATGTCTGGAGGGAGGATTGATCATCATGGCGATGGTGGTGGGTCGAATTAGGGTTTTAGGTGGGTTCGAAGTTGAGGTCGGAAATTTTGTTGCCATGACGTCTCTAGATGATCGAGCTTCACCGGACTTTGGGAAATGGTGGCATGGGAGGTCGATGGTGTGTAGCCGGGGTTTCAAAAATTCTGGTGATCGGCGTTGGTGGTTCGTGGATGTTTTAGGCGAAGGTTGGATTCCAGAGTTACCTGAGTTGTTCGAAATTTGATTTAGGCATTGTGGTATTGAATTGATAGTCGGAATGGATAGTAGAGACAATCGACGACATGCGGGAGGTGTCGGCGATGTTTACGGCGGCAGGGATCATCGGTGCACGTGCACAACGATGATCGCGTGTCAGGGAAGATGGTGCGTGGGCGACTCGAAGGGGTTATCGGGGATTTTGGGGTCTGACTCGGGTACTTGCTCGTGTCGAAGGGGAGTTGAATTAGCAGCTTTAGATTTAAATTAAAACCGAGGGAAGAAGAAGAAGATGCAAGGGGAAACTCGAGATCGTCTCGAGTAAAACGCGGGTTTGACCCGAAGCAGGGATCGGGAGAGCAAAAGTGTTAAGCACGTATTAAAAGGTTTATAAAAATAAAAGTTGAAATTTTAAAGATAGTTCTATGTTAAAACTTTTCTAAACCTTCTTTTAAATGATCTTACACTTTATTTTATGGTATGTTTGATTTAATTTAAGTTTGTTAAAACTTAAATAAAATGTTTTAAACTTAATCATTTTATAAATATAATTGAATGTTAATTAAAGGTTAAGATTAATAATGTGATTTAGTAATTAACAAAGGAAAATGATTTGTTAAAGATAATTAAGATTTTGATAATTTAATAAAAGGGTAATTAATTATTTTAATTATTAATTAAGTAATAATAAATAAATAGTTAAAGATTATAATTAATTAATTTAGAGTTTAATTAATTTATAATCAAAGATTAATTAATTAATAATTAAGGATTAATTAATTTGTAATTATATTTTATTAATTAATAATTTAGGTTTATTAATTAATAGTTAAAGGATAAATTAATCTCTGATTAAGATTAATTAATTGACTTATAAAAGTAATTAAGGTATGATTAATTAATTAAATGACTGTAATTAATTAATAAATTAATTAAGCAGGGTTAAGTGTTTAGTTCTTAAGTAATTAATTAAATTTAAGATAATTTAATTAATTATAATCAGGATTAATAAATTCTGTTTGGATAATTGTTTGAGTAGAATGTCTGGATTAATTGATATATATTGGGTGATATTCTATGATACTCTGTGATATGCTTTGGATATATTTGAGATGAATGTATGGATTATCTATGATAAATGCTATGTGAATTCAAAGTGTTGAATTGAATTGTTTAATTTTAAAACAACTTGACCTTTAAGATACGTTTGGATTTCGAAGAAACCGGGATAGGGTATCAATAAATACCCGAACCCACTTCGATTTATAACTTACATTGATTCTTTATAAATTGATTTGTGAAATGAGTGTTGGTTCTAACAAGTTAAGAACTCGTTGTAAGGAACGAGTTACCCGGGTTTTAATAAGGTTTATAGATTGGAATTTCATGTTAGATGAGTTTACTCACGCTGGTTTCCAGCCTGACCCGGGTGTTACTTTGATGTAATGCTCGGGTCAGACCGAGTATTACATATTTTCAGGTAAGGACGTTCTGGAGCTCAGGAGGCGAGCTGGATGGCAGGAACGTATGGAGTGTATTCCGCTGTGTATTTGAGAGCTTATTGATAGTAGTCTGGGACAGGTGGATAACTGTCTAGTCTATTTGTAAATGGTTGTAACTCTGATGTATTGAATGTAAATTAACAAATACAGTTTTCTTTGTATAACTGATATTATTATTTGATATTATATTTTATCCGCTGCGAATGTGAGATGTTGTGTTTTCTGTTTTTCTTTCTTCTTTCTGTTTCTTTCTTCTATCTCTTTTCTTTTTCTCCTAACTATCTGGAATTTTCGGGTTCGAAAATCTCGGGTCGTTACAGTTGGTATCAGAGCAAAAGGTTAAGCGAGAACCTTGGCTCTGTTGGGATTACTCGTTAAGGATAGGGTCAATGATACCCTAGAACGAGTTGAGTGTATATATATATATATGAGAGCGTATTTGTTATTTTCATATATAAGGATTTCAAATGATTTTTATATAAGATTATATTTGATATATAAAGCAATATTTCTTTTAATATATTAAAGAAATTGGTGTTGAATCATTGGAATTAAATAAGATAATAAGAATTAAGTGGTAATAGAAATACAACGAAATTGAAATTAAATGAAGATAAGTTTGAAATAGAATTCAAACTGAAATTAAAATCTTGGATTTGTAGAAGTGTTATCAAGAATAAAGATAATAATGAATTGTTTTCCAGATATGATAATCTTGGTTATTATCATAAATGGTAGTTGTGTTTAATAATGAATGTTGTTAATGACTAAGCAAAATGAAATATTTTAGGGAAGTAAACTTTTAGGTGAATATGACTTATAATTTGTAAATTATATTGGATTTAAATTGTGAAGTTTTGAATCCTAAGTTTGAAAACATTTGAAATTGTTTTCAAAATATTAAAAGAAAAGGAATAAATATTTTTCAGGTTGTTTTTGAATATGATCTTATTTTAAAATAAGAGTTGTTTGGAAAATATAAAAAAAAAAATTTGTTTTTGAATTAAACCAAGAATGGTTTAAAATTTAAAATATAACTTGGTGTGTAAAGAAAATGTATATATGAGGAATATACATAATACCAATGATGATTTGAAATGAACACTTAGTGTTGAGTTTTAAATTGGAATGTGATGTAAAACCCAAAGTAAAGTAAGTTTTTAAACTTAAAAGGGGAAAGATTATTAATCTGAAGTTTAAAATTTGAATGGGAATTCAAATTGTGTAAAGTTGACCGGATTAAGTAAATATAATTTAACTTAAGGAAGTTAAATAAGTTTAGATTGAACAACTTGAATTAGAAATTTCAAGATGAAATTTAAATTTAACTTGGGTAGTTAAATGATTAATTTAAATAGGAGCTATGAGTGATCTCAAAATGGGTTTGAGATCTGGAAATTGAAAATGGATAATAAATTAGAATCTGAAATTTAATTGTTTTTGAATTCTTATTTGAACTTTATAATAAGTTAAGTAAAGATAATTTTAAAATGGAATTTGGAATTTGGATTCAGAATTTAATGGTTTAAAGATATAAGTTAATTTGATTTAAGAAATTAAATCAACATTTAGAAATTTAACTCGAATTTATATAAATTTGAGATAGCTTAAAATTGAGTTTTAAATTGAAATTTGTTCAAATGGGATTTGGTTTGAATTAATTAGAATTGTGATTGAAGATGTATAAGTTTAAAAATCAAATGAAATTTGATTTGAATTTGGAAAGGATTAAGATTAATTCAACTTGAATTGGGATTAAATCAATTTCAATGGAAATTGAAGTTATTTAAATTGCAATTGAGTTAATTTAAATGGAGATGGAAATTTAAATTGAATTGATGAGAATTGAACAGTTTGGCTCTGGATTATTTTCAAAATAAATTGTTTTAATACAAATATATTTTTCCAAACTATTTACTATATAATCTTTCTTCTTAAACCCCAAACTATCTCATACTTATTTTACAATTATTTTGGAACTATTTAACTATTTTGAAACTGTCTTATAAACTAATTACTATTTTTCAGTTACCTACATCTAATCACTATTTTAAATCTATTTTGCAATTATCTAACTATTTTATATCTACTTAACTATTTTACAGATATTTTACAAACTAATAACTATTTTTCAACTACTTATCTATTTTAAATTTTTTCAAGTTATTTTTAAATTTAAATAGGTCAGAGTTCAGACTGTTTGTAATTGAAGTAATAACTCAATTGGAAATGGAAGCAATTGAGATTAAGTGAATGAAATTAAAGGAAATATGAATAGAAAAGGAAACTGATTTGGCTAATAACCAATAAAGATAAATACGTAGGATATACGTATATTATTCTATTCGCATAGTGATTTGATCCAAATTCGAGCACAGAATTTCGAGATAGTATTATCGATCCGAGTTGGGATTTTTCGCTCGATTTTCGACGGCGAACCTGGATATGGATTGTTGATTGGTTCTGGATATTCTCTATCATGGCTACGACTATGCAAGGAGAATGACGGTTTCTGATCAAGAAACCAGATCTGAGTCCGCACTAGGAAGTCGGGTGGACGATACTAGTTCGGAAGTGAAATTGTGTGATCGATTGAGTGATCAGATTGATATTGTGTATGGATGATATGTGTGCATCGTACGGATTTGAATGAAATTGATATTGAAGATTGGGGATAAGAACTGTAAAATGGTTTTTGAAAAGAAATATGGTTAATAACTTTATAAAAGATTTATCAAATGTGAATATTTGATTTAGAATAAAATAAAGTTATATATCCTTGTTATATAAGGTAAATCTTCCCTTGTTGAATCTATTGCTAAAAGAAAAGGGTTTTGAAATATTTGAAGTATAAAAGAGGTTTTATACAAAGTTGAAATGATCCAAAGATTTTCAAAGTATATATATATCTATATCTGTATATATATAAAGGATCTTATGAGAATGATTTTGGAAAAGGTTTTGGGAACCTATGGATTTTGGAAAGGGCTTTTGATTTTTGAGAAATCAATTTTGAATTTTGGAAAGCCTAGTTTGAGAATTATCGATTTTTGGTAATCGATTTTGTGTAAAGGAGATTTTGATAAATCATAAAGGGTATGATTTGAAGATACTATAAGTATATAGTATAAAATGTTTTGAGTATAGCTCTGGGGAAAAAGGCGCTCCCTTGAAATAAACTTCTCAGGAGTGCCACTGGGTGGTACTGCCTTGAACCCCAAGGGGGGATTCTAAAGTTGATCCTGTGAGGAGTCCGGACAAAACTAGTTCCTGAGGATTATTTGTGTAGCGAAAGTCGAGGGGCTGGTGCCCACAGAGGCATTTGGGTTATTCTGTGACGACAATGTAACTCGATGTCACTGCGATCTACTGCAGACCATAGCGAAAGTCATGTGTGCCGCTGAGAGCCAACTGTCTACGTTTGATTTTATATCGGTAGACTGTGACACTATGGTAACATAGCGAAAGTCGTGTGTGCCGCTGAGAGCCAACTGTCTACGTTTGATTTTATATCGGTAGACTGCGACCTATGTGGGAGAAGTTTCATTATTTGGCAGCGAAATTCGGTGGCGCTGATGCCTACAGTTATATGGGTTTGTGCTGTGATAGCAACGTAAGGCCCGGGTATAACTACGATCTGTAGCGGGTTCCATGGCGTAATCGAGGAGCGCGGAGACCTACAGTTATCTGTGGATTTTGCCGGGACGGCAACGTAACCATCGGGTTAACTGCGACCATGGATGGGGGTGATGATTTCCAGAGCATTCTCACCAAAGATATTTCCTCTACTTTCAAAAACTGTTTCCTATATTTTCAATAAAATTATTTTCCAAAATATTTTCACTGGGTGTTGGAAACGAGTTTACCGAGTACTTATAGATTTCCAGTCCTATGCCTGATCAACGTATGACCGAATTTCTGTGAGAACAAAGATTGACTTGTTGAAACATCGAGTTATAAAAGTATTTTTATAAAAACTAATTTAGTAATATTAAAAGATTTTTAAAGTGTTTTAAAAATGTGTTCAAAGAGAAAATTTAACTGATATTAAGAATTTTAAACAAATTCTGGCTTCGTTCCTTTTCGAGGACGAAAAGATTTAAAAGGGGGATGAATGTGATATCTCGGATTTTCAGGCATCGGATAATTGGATAGTTATCTGATTTAATTAAAAAAAAAATATTGTATATATATATGTGTGTGAATATAGATTTTTAAGTAGAGTATTTATTTCAAATTGAAATTATGGATGTTTAAATAAATATATATATATATATATATATATATATATCAAATTGATTTTTAAGATTGATTTTTTTATTTTTATTTAAAAATTAGTTTGAATTTATATTTGGATTTCAAAAAGATAATATATAAATATCTTAATATATATTTTGGATTTAAAGGTATGTATAAATGATTTTTGTATAAATATAGTTTGTTTTTATTCTATTTCTTTAAAGAGATTTCCATTTATATAATTAAAATATGTATTTAGTTATTAGAAAATAAATTATAAAAGATTTATTTAAATAAATAAAATTATAATTATGCATGAGAGATATATGTGTTAACATATAAACACCTCTAATAACATGTGTAAATTTATCAAATGTGTTTAGTGACAAGTGTCACATTTTTATTTTTCTTTAATTTTAATAAATCAAAATTTAAATCTATATAGCACCACTTCTTATTCTTCATTCATTTTTTTCCATCTCATTTTCTAAAAAAATCAAACTGCAGCCACGTTCTAAATCAGAGAAATTTTACCAAACCTGTAAACATTTTCAAACCAGAGATAGATTCAAACAGCAAATTCATTTTAGTTTTAAAAGCAAAGTCATTTCAGCAACTCAATTAAGTTTCAGATCATCAAGAAATCCATCTCGGTTTTTAAAAGCTTAGATCATCTCAACAACTAAGTGTTGTCCAGTTTCAAAGATCGGGCATTTTCCAACATACAAGTTTTCAAATTAAAAACTGCTTCAAAGTCTCTGTTCAACATCTTATAATAGGTGAGTAAACTACCCTTTAGAATATGGAATTTGTTATATCTTGGTTTGCATGTGATGACCTGTAAGTTGTGATAGAAAGTATGCTTGCATGTATATAGATTTCAGATATATAAATAAGTTAAGATGTGCATGTCTGATATGTTGATGATCATCTCTGTTTATAGTTGCAGAGTTTAAATTTAAATCAAAAATCCTAATCTCCTTATCTATTCACTGATAGGCTTTAGCTTTCAAACTAAATAAGTTTATTCAAACATAGATTAAGGTTTAAAAATATATTCAAGCAAATTTAGTTTGGAAATTTTCTGGGAATCAAGAAGATCAGTAGGAAACTTAAGAACATGATGAAATCCATTATCCTAGTTTGTTGATTTATGTTTATAACCTGAATCCCCTTTGAAAATTAGGATTTTTAAAATCAAAATTAAGATTTTTAGTTGAGTTTTAAATGTGCATTTCAAAGATGATCAGAAAATGGGTTTCAACCTTTTTCTGGTGATCGATGAACTTTTGGTGGTCGAGGTTTTTGTCGAAGCTAGAGTAGTGATCGGGGATGTCAGAAAAAATGTCTGGAGGGAGGATTGATCATCATGGCGATGGTGGTGGGTCGAATTAGGGTTTTAGGTGGGTTCGAAGTTGAGGTCGGAAATTTTGTTGCCATGACGTCTCTAGATGATCGAGCTTCACCGGACTTTGGGAAATGGTGGCATGGGAGGTCGATGGTGTGTAGCCGGGGTTTCAAAAATTCTGGTGATCGGCGTTGGTGGTTCGTGGATGTTTTAGGCGAAGGTTGGATTCCAGAGTTACCTGAGTTGTTCGAAATTTGATTTAGGCTTTGTGGTATTGAATTGATAGTCGGAATGGATAGTAGAGACAATCGACGACATGCGGGAGGTGTCGGCGATGTTTACGGCGGCAGGGATCATCGGTGCACGTGCACAACGATGATCGCGTGTCAGGGAAGATGGTGCGTGGGCGACTCGAAGGGGTTATCGGGGATTTTGGGGTCTGACTCGGGTACTTGCTCGTGTCGAAGGGGAGTTGAATTAGCAGCTTTAGATTTAAATTAAAACCGAGGGAAGAAGAAGAAGATGCAAGGGGAAACTCGAGATCGTCTCGAGTAAAACGCGGGTTTGACCCGAAGCAGGGATCGGGAGAGCAAAAGTGTTAAGCACGTATTAAAAGGTTTATAAAAATAAAAGTTGAAATTTTAAAGATAGTTCTATGTTAAAACTTTTCTAAACCTTCTTTTAAATGATCTTACACTTTATTTTATGGTATGTTTGATTTAATTTAAGTTTGTTAAAACTTAAATAAAATGTTTTAAACTTAATCATTTTATAAATATAATTGAATGTTAATTAAAGGTTAAGATTAATAATTTGATTTAGTAATTAACAAAGGAAAATGATTTGTTAAAGATAATTAAGATTTTGATAATTTAATAAAAGGGTAATTAATTATTTTAATTATTAATTAAGTAATAATAAATAAATAGTTAAAGATTATAATTAATTAATTTAGAGTTTAATTAATTTATAATCAAAGATTAATTAATTAATAATTAAGGATTAATTAATTTGTAATTATATTTTATTAATTAATAATTTAGGTTTATTAATTAATAGTTAAAGGATAAATTAATCTCTGATTAAGATTAATTAATTGACTTATAAAAGTAATTAAGGTATGATTAATTAATTAAATGACTGTAATTAATTAATAAATTAATTAAGCAGGGTTAAGTGTTTAGTTCTTAAGTAATTAATTAAATTTAAGATAATTTAATTAATTATAATCAGGATTAATAAATTTTGTTTGGATAATTGTTTGAGTAGAATGTCTGGATTAATTGATATATATTGGGTGATATTCTATGATACTCTGTGATATGCTTTGGATATATTTGAGATGAATGTATGGATTATCTATGATAAATGCTATGTGAATTCAAAGTGTTGAATTGAATTGTTTAATTTTAAAACAACTTGACCTTTAAGATACGTTTGGATTTCGAAGAAACCGGGATAGGGTATCAATAAATACCCGAACCCACTTCGATTTATAACTTACATTGATTCTTTATAAATTGATTTGTGAAATGAGTGTTGGTTCTAACAAGTTAAGAACTCGTTGTAAGGAACGAGTTACCCGGGTTTTAATAAGGTTTATAGATTGGAATTTCATGTTAGATGAGTTTACTCACGCTGGTTTCCAGCCTGACCCGGGTGTTACTTTGATGTAATGCTCGGGTCAGACCGAGTATTACAGATTTTCAGGTAAGGACGTTCTGGAGCTCAGGAGGCGAGCTGGATGGTAGGAACGTATGGAGTGTATTCCGCTGTGTATTTGAGAGCTTATTGATAGTAGTCTGGGACAGGTGGATAACTGTCTAGTCTATTTGTAAATGGTTGTAACTCTGATGTATTGAATGTAAATTAACAAATACAGTTTTCTTTGTATAACTGATATTATTATTTGATATTATATTTTATCCGCTGCGAATGTGAGATGTTGTGTTTTCTGTTTTTCTTTCTTCTTTATGTTTCTTTCCTCTATCTCTTTTCTTTTTCTCCTAACTATCTGGAATTTTCGGGTTCGAAAATCTCGGGTCGTTACAGAAGGTACTCTCCTACCACATCCTATCGGGAATTATCCCTACGATTAGTAGCGAGAAGTCCTTGCACTGAAGATCTTAAATGGAGAACTACTGTCACTAAGAAGTGATATCGGAAAATTCCCTCGAGGGTCAATGACAAGCAGCCCTACGTTCCATCTTCCAAATCATATCATCCCATATCTTTTATTTTCGAACAGGTAAATTTGTTCGGAGTGGTCTTTGGATAGGAATCTCCCAAATCCAACCCCGGTTCCTTCGAACCAATCATCGATGAAAAGATGTTGAGTGAATAGGGAATTATTCTTTGATTGATTAATCAAAATACTTCTAGAGATATATATCTTAAAAATATTCTTTCCGGTATATACGGAATCATTAAACCTCTCTTAACTTTGGAATTACAAAATCATTTTCATAAATCATTTTAGAAAACATTATAGGATCATGGAAATTATACTAAGTCTACTCAATATCAATTTCTGTATTCAGTCTTTTCTACCCATCGAATAACTGTGAAATCACCTTTTAAATTCTCACGGATAGTACGAATTCCCTCCTCAGAATTTAGGCCAAGTATAAGAAGATTATTTCTATGCAATTCAAGTTGTTTGAATTTGGAAAATTATATTTTTTATACTTTGGGAAATTTTTAATTCGAGTAAACAAATTTACTATCCCCTCCATCGAGCCAGTCCGGGTAGCTAGGGTGGGTAGGCAACTGGTTTTCCAAACCCAAGCCTAGAGACTACCTCTCTATCACCCATGCGATGGTCAAGTTATTTGATAGACTCTAAATCTTTTAACATACTTAATTTGTTAGAGCATCTAAGCTTTCCCTTCGATCTGTTCCATTCCTCGGTCGGATTTTCTATGACACTCTCAAATGAAACAAATGTACTGGTAGTTTCTGCATACTCATTTTTTACCTCTTAATCATCTTTAAATTAATTATTTATTTATTTGAAAAGATTTATAGAAGATTTGGGAAAGAACAATTAAGTTAAAACCATTGTTTACAAAAGTTATTAAAAGTGTTGCAAAAAGTGCTGCGAATAGTGCTGCAATAGTGTTTTCAAAGCTTATTTGATAAAAACAACTTCTTGATCATTTAAAAATCAATTTTTATAACTCAAACCTTTTTAAAAACATTTTGAAATATTTATAGAATTTATTTCATATTTTTAAAAAATTAAAATGTTAATTTCAAAGAATTTGTCGCTTTGGTTTCCGAACTGCCATACCGCGACATTTTAAAAACTTGTTTTGCTCATATTTTAAAATCTACTAAACAAAATTTTAATCCTTTTCTTTTGTTTGAAAACTATGATTATAAGGGTTCATAAAATTCTTATTACAAAGAATTCCGACTTCGAATCCATCGTATAAATGGATTTAACTTTCTGCGGCACGAAATCGCGAACTACCGTTACGCGATGCGCCTCGCCTATTTTTGCCTCAATATTCATAACTTTTCAAAACTTTAACAAATTGGATTTTTGTGTTTATAAAGTGTTTATAAAGCATTTTGAACCATTTTTCGGAGGTTTAACAATCTCATATACACCATTTCATTTATTAAAGAACAATGATTTCCTCTTTGATTTTCGACGTGTATTAAACGTGACTAGTTAATACAATCAAACAACACATAGTCAACATCTAAACTTGATAAAAAATCATCACAACCAAGAATAAAAAAACATATATATCATTCAATATATCATATTATAAATAGAGTTTCTCACCTTCATTTTGACTTGAACTAGTTTTGAATCGGCTATAGCTTCGCTATGATTGCTTTAAACTCTATGGAATCT
The DNA here is from genome assembly GCA_030737815.1 of Allium fistulosum. Taxonomy (NCBI): domain Eukaryota; kingdom Viridiplantae; phylum Streptophyta; class Magnoliopsida; order Asparagales; family Amaryllidaceae; genus Allium; species Allium fistulosum. Next base: position 1,049,199,483 of record CM060903.1, read on the forward strand.
AGCTCCTAAGCTTTGAATGAGCTCGGCGTTGGCTAGGGAAGTCACAGCCTAAGCATGAGGAAATGGAAGGGATTGGCTAAGCATTGATATGGTGTGGTCGTGAGTTTTGATGGGAGAATAGAGTAATTTGATGTGGTTTTGAGGTGTTTGTAATATATATATATATATATATATATATATATATATATATATATATATATACACATACACACACATACATATACATATATATACACTAATAATTTAATTTCTTTTTTGTAATTATTTTTCTAACATAGGAAGCCATTAAAATTGCTTGAAGAAAGAGGAAGAAGATGAAGAATAAGTGTTATGAATTTATGGAGAAAGGGGTGGGTATTTATAGGAAAAACTTAGAAAAAAATATATAAACAAATTTCCTTTTTAACATCAATCCACACCCCCGTCCCTTCATTCTACACGGCCACGCCCCTCCATGTCCTCTCTTCCATGTACTATCTCATGTGAGTGTACTTTGGTGTGTAAGATGAGTTGACGGTTGCTTAACTCTTAACTTTTTAATATTTTGGAATATATATAAATATATATATGTTTAAGTGTGTGTGTGTGTGTATATTCATGTGTATGTTAAGGTGTGCATATGTATGTTATATAGGTGCACATGACATATAAACAAGGTTGCAACAACTTTGAACAACTTACATTTGTTAAACCGTTGAAAATCGAGAAACCGATTCTCGATCACATTTTTTACTTATAAATTAATTTATGTATAACTTTAAAAAAAATTGAAAACTAATTTCTTATCATTTTTAACTAATTAAAATGATTACATTTTATATATAAAACCATATAAATTAATATTAACAATTATTTACGAAAATTGCTATTATATCGATAAAGTGATACGAATTTTCTTATATTTTCAAATCAAGTATATATCCATATAAAATTATTACAAATTATTTATTATCGCTTCATAATGAATTATAATTATTTAAAACAATTATTACAATAATTAAAATAATTATTAAATCATTAACTCTTAATTTAATAAATCAATCATAAGGACATTTACTGATGATGTCAAAATACATTAATAAAACAATTGATTTTATTTCATATCTTTTTTCAATTATAAAAAGAAGTGTACATATCTAAATCCATGCGTGATGTTTTATGATTATAGAGTTGTTTACTGGTAAAACAGTTTTCGACCATTTTATCGGTATATCTTTTCCTAAGGAACTATATTTTGGAACATTCTTCCAAAATAAGTTCATTATTATTAATTATCACTTAAAACTTGATTATTTACAAAAATAATATATATTTGAATATTTAAAATAATTTAAACATCTTTAAGTAAATTGACCAAATTTTAGATCGTTACAATATTCAGCACAAAGCTAAAGATATTCCACTTATGGGGTAGTGTCAGATTATACATCGATTTGGATCAAACAATAATATTGGAAGACTACATCAGAAACCAATAAAATAACAACTATTTTGTGTTAATGTGGCAGCATTGGTGTCTTAATGGTTTGGAAAGCTCAAGCACTTGAAATGTTTATATGTTGGTTGTTGATTACAAGCTGATATTACAGAATCGAAAGTCCAAGAAAACAATTACACCAAGTGAAATCTTCCTCTAATAACTACTCAAATTGCAGGTAGAGAAATTTAAAAGTTTTAACTGTTAGCCAATATCCACTACTATACGCTTATATCAACACACTGCAAATTTAATGTGATAATAATTTGTAATATATATAAAAAACAAATAAATTCACATAATAACAATATAAGATAATCAGCAACACTTTTTTTTTGAATTTTTTTAAATTTCTTCTGAAATGATTTCAAAACATTTTTTATAATATTTTCCCAATATGCAATTTAAAATATATAACTTTCTCCCATAATATCTTGATAGTTCATTATTCCTAAAGTAAGTAGCGTATTTATTTACTTTTCCATTTCATTTTTCTCTTTAGAAAATTTTATCTTCAACTCAAAACAAATCTATTATATATCCTTATATATTTGATTAGAAAATTCTTTTATTTGAAACTTAGACAAATGTAAATTTTTCACACATAAATTTACATTAAAAATACAACATTGTCTCACCACAAAATTTAGTGATTTGTTTCGTCAATTGTCTGCAATATTGACCACCTACAATTTTATATCAACACTGCCTCGCCAGTGATCTTAACTTCACACTGCTATCTAATGGCTGCATACGTTGTTCAAAAATATTTAATCTAGAAAGATAATTTTCTCCATTTTCTAAGACAATGTATTACTTTATAAAACAATACACAATTTCAAGTAATTTTTTACCATTTCCAAAATATTGTGCCGGACTGCCTCGTATAAGTGTTTAGGAATCCCTATCGATAATGCTGATCAGACGTATCGACAAGAATCCTTTAATCACTCTATGGACAACTAAAACAAAAAAAAACCACTAAATATTTCCATTTGCAATAGTAATATTATTCCTATTTTATTAAATCATATGCTTATTTGATGTAAAATAATGAATTTCAAAATTTGTATATACATTCAATTCAACAATCATTAATAAGAATACTATCATCGCACATCTGTAATATCTATCAATCATTCAATTAACTTAATTTAATTTCTCATTCCTTATCTTTAGTTGCATTTATTATTATTGTTATTATTATTATTTCTAAAATAGATTTATAATCCCCTTGCAATTTCTTCTTTAAATGAAGAAATACTGGATTCTAGTAATATTTGGCTTTGTCCAGATTTAAGTGGGCATATGAATTTTTGAGTGATAACACCTACTCTATTTCCACATTCTAGACTAGGCCAATTGAAGAAAAAATTTATTCAACCAAACAAATATTAAACAAACAAACAAGCAAGTGACTTTAGTGGAAAGTTATTTATCAGCATCCGCTGCGCATTCTGATCTCTATTGAATCAGACTACTATATTCAAAGCCACAAAAGGATTTTTTTCAACTTCATTTGTTGGCGACACTACTGGTCTGGCTAATAACTCATTTTTTTTCTATCTCCATCAACAACTTAAATTCTATATGGAAACAAGAACACAGAAGAGGAATATAAATGATATATATATAGTAGAAAAAATAATAAGTATGACTTCAGATGATTACCCCAGTAATCATCATATACTCCTACTATCACTTTAATGTATATAACCACCAATACACCGAAGGGGACGGTGACTCCAAGTCACTCTCTAAGGTCTTGACTCGTGTCTCATATGTACTCTGTATTATTCTGAACCTACTCTGGTAACAATTGTAAACACCCCACCTTTATATTTATACTATCCAAGAGTATTATTTGGTAATACCGTCAGATAATACGGATAATGTGGCTATATGGGGTACACATACGAATATTCTCTTAGGCTAACACTGGTATATTTTTAAACATAAAATCAATAGCTCAAATATATGTACATAGTATTGGCGCAACGCAATGAATGCGTGTGCCTCAAGGATAGAACAATATATAATATGCAATAAATAACAGTCAGAATCGCAGCGATAATATATAATATACAATATATATATATAATATGTCCAATATACATCACAAGAATATTAATACAAAAGATTATATAATACGTAAACTACTATAATGACTACAAGCCTTCTCTACGCCCAAAATACAAGCTGGTCTCATTATCCATGAACTTGAATTGCCTTGGACTGACCTCGAGTATTACGTAAATAAAACACGGATTAGACCATATCTAAATCAAGGGGTTACACACATATATAGATATAAAATATACATAGCATAATATTAATGGCATACCAACAATAGCATAACAAAATATTATCAATCACGAAACCAAGCATAAATATGTCATCACTCATATAAATCACATCAAATACTATTCAATAAAAATAATATCAAATGGGTGAATCATCCATATCCGAAATCATCATTAAAGTCCATAAATCATCAAAAATGAGATCTCATCAAATATAATTAGGCAATCAAACATAATTGTCCAAATATCTCTCAATCCCAAATAATAAAATACTATCATCAAAATAATATAAAATAGACTGTCTGACTTTAAAACATAGGGCACCTACCCATCAGTTAAATATAATAAAAGATACGAGAATCCACTATACTTTAGACACCTATCTGGAAATAATCTCATCTCCTCATATGCAAATTAAAATAATAGCGATTGGAAATGACTATATGACAGACTCGAAGTCCCAAGTAAAGTAATATATACATCAACATGTGGATCACCTAACCTTGGGTTGTCTAACTCATAACTATACTTAGGTAAGGTATATCAATAGTACATGCCAAACTACCACTCCGTTAGAAACATAAGGGAGACCGATGGTCATCTGCCCACTCCAGGAGCCTAAGGTCACCAAACCAAATCTGCTCCTACGGTCTTTAGTTATCTCGACGGACATCGTGACACATATCCACTAATGGCTCATCAACACTTAGCCTTTTTTGTAACGATATGATCTTTCGACGCTCGAAAGTCGACATTAATATGTCCACTGTATCAAATGCCGCGCAATCAAATGCCGGAAAACCGAATCATTAGGGTTAAAAAGAAGAGGTAGAAGAAGGCAGAAGAAAAAGAAACAGAAACAATATCAGAATCTCATATTCGCAGCGGAACAATATATAATAGATAAATGAATAATCTTTAAACAAAGAACTATATCAGTTTATACATACATCATCATAGTTTACAACAATAACAACACTGGACAGTTATATATACTTGTCCACGTAATAGTATACACAGCGGAATAATACTAGTATAAGTGATACGTCTCGCCATCAGCTCGCCTCCAGATCTCCACAGCAACTTCTGAATTCCAGAATGACCTGATAACCTGACTCTAGGCTGCCCGTGTGGAAAATTACGGGCACCCAGAGTTTAGAAAGGGAACAATAAACTCCAGTTCAGTCGTGGGACTGGTGTGAGATCTTAAAAACAGTTATTTTCACAACGAAATAAAAGAAATTCGCAATGCTTTTGGAAAATGAAACTACCATAAGGCCTCCCACCACACACACAATGCAAACACAGAATTGGAGGAGATTTCCCCTTATGATAGTCAAACATGCTTGATACGCAAAAATCTTTTAATATTATCATTAGTGCCTAGTGTGGAAAATATTTCGAAAGTATAATATTAATCTTAGCCAGTATGCAACCATTATTGTATGCCTACTATAGCTACTATGTTCAATAGTAGGTTACCGCCACATTCCATAGCAGGTTATACAACTAAAACCGTACAAGGTTCGTATTGTTTCTTTGGATTTTTCCGACAAATGGTCAGGCTAAGGAACTTCCTATGCCACATGGGAACGCCTCTGGAGGGACGTCCCGAGAGACAACTGCTCTCTGCCAACACAAGGCCGAGTTACCTCACGCTTCTTGGTGCAATGAAGCTGTAACTAGATAACTCCACACACGAGTATGCCACCCCCCGGTCGTTTGCGACCTTTATCTGAGGGCCCTCGATCACGAAACAACATCACACAGTAAATAAGATTGATGCCACCACACAGGTAAAGCATCTGGGCTCCATACCATGATACTACCTTTTTGCAGAAGGAAATGACATACCCTAAAGGGCGCGACCCTCAAAACCTTGCCGCATTTTCCTGTTTTGACCATTTCCGGGGTGAGAGGTCCGATGAGGTCTCGTCCACAAAGCTACGCTTTACACGAAAGCCATGCTTTGATCAACAAATGATCAGCAACACACAGCAACACATAGCATGCCACACTACCAAATTGGGAGTACATCACTGATAACCTTCAACTACATAACCTATGAGCTCGTACGTCTCAAAGAAGGGTGTTAAGCTAAGAGAATAAATTCTCCGCCACCAACAGAAATGTATTTGAAAGAAATCAGCTTTATATCTCAAAGTGTAGCGTTAGACATACATCCATACAAATCTGTTCCGGGTTCGAACAGAATCGAAGGCACTTCCAAAGAAGCCCTTGCAATTCGGGTATTCACAATCCCAATCAGTGTTCAAATATTTTAAAATGATTTATATCACTATCTAAAATATAACTGGGAAAACATTTTCTCTGAAATATTCCTTTAAAAACCAACTTTAGAACCTTTAATTTATATTTTAAAAGCTACTTTGGAAATATACTCGGCTTTATAGTGAGAATACACTTTCACTTCAAAATGGTCCATTTAAACCAATTAAATAATCCTTATCGATTCATTTTAAATTTACGTTCCAAACCCGTAAATCTAATTCCACACTTTAAAAATAAATCAGTGTTTATATTTAAAACAAATTTCCCTTTCCTTTATAAATTCCATTTTGAATTTACATTTCCAAATATTCACTTTTTATACGATTTTCAAATCGGTTTCTCAAATATTTACTTTCAACTCCAAATCAACTTTCAAATTGATTTCCAAATTATTTCAGATCCCAAATTGATTTTCCAAACATTTATTTCAAACACCTAATTGATTTTAGAATGGATTTCCCAAGATTTATTTTTAAATACCAAATCAAATTTTTTTAATCGGTTTCCCAAAGATTTATTATCCAATACCAAATCAATTTTCAATTGGATTTCAAACAAATTTATCACCTTTTACATAAATCCCTTTATTCTTTCCAAATTATTTAAAATTCCATTTTCAAGAAATTCTTCAACTTTTCAACAATATTATTCAAAACTCATTTATTAATATCTTTTCCCATATTTTGGAAATAAGTCGATAAGATTTCAAAAATCAACTTTATGCTTTTAAATTCCTTCTTTTAAATTCACCCAACTCTTTCAAAAAGAATTTGCTTAAAATTTCCAACTTTAATTTCAAAATCCAATTTTTTATTTATTTCTGGTATCCAACGATACCAAAAATACATTCGGCTAAATTATAACCTTCAACAAATTTAATCATCGATATAATCATTCACAGATTATAAATAAATCATCACACAACATATGAAACAAATTCATACAACATATGAAACAAATTCATACAACATATGAAACAAATTCATATAAATTGAGGAATCCAATTGGATCCCTCCAACTTGTTTCCCTGCATCCACAGATGTTAGCACAACAATTAAATACCCATTCCACTTCGAGGTGGAATATCGCGGTATATGGGATTTATAAAATATCATCCGCTATTATGGGCGCATAGGGTCTCATCCGCTATATAATGCGGGAAATCAATCACCAATATATATATATATATACTACTATATATACTATCACATCCAAACAGTCAATCAATAACTGCAATACCAATTTAATTTGAGTGAGAAGATCTCACCTTTGCTTTTGTTTTGCAATCCATTTCCATTCCAGTTTGTTTTCTCGATTTATAGACCTTGTATAAACAATTTATATCATTTATTAATATTCGAATAAATCGAATGATCAATTATCATTTAAACCACTTTAATCAGCTAATTATTTAATTTAAACAAATTTCCTTTTAAAAATCTTCTAGTATCAAAAAAATTTTAAATTACCAATTAAATAAGTATATTTATTTTCTCTTTCCTCATTGTTAAAATATATTTTTTTTCTTCTGACCTATACAAATGCTAATTAAAGGTGAATTATCAAATACCTTTTTCAAAATAAACTAGAAAATTTACAACTGTGTATATATGTATTTATACTTACTGTAAAACAAATTTTATACATATATCCTCATTTATATTTTCCTGCAATATATATTACTGTTATATTTTTCTTTTATTTCTATTTTACTGTATAAATTCAGATATGCATTTATTAAATTGAACTAAAGATAAAACATTATACCTTCACTGCCTCGCTTCGCCGCTGTTGCCGCCGACCTCGATTTCGATTGCCACTATCACTTCGTCGTGGCAGTCGACGACGCGATCTCCTCTGCCCTAAATCACGACTGCGGCTTCGACATCACCACCCAGATGCTCGCGAACGCGAGCGCGACTTCACTAGAAAAGCCCTCACCCTCGCAGCCTCGAACGAACGAACTTTCCCATCGTCGAAACCCCAACCACTGCCTCAATTTCCATTCGCACCTCCAGATTTAATGCGCCACCAACTTGGTTCGAGCCCCATAATTGATGACGACGTCGCTCGAGATTGGGCATACGATTGCTTTGCCCTAGCCTTGCGATTCGATACTAATTTCATAAACAAAATCGTAGAATTGGGAGGGGAAGAGGCTCGCGTTCATCCTATGTTTCTTTCTCTGGAAATCGATTTTCGACTTCCATCATTTTCGAATTGGAACGATGAAATAGAAGGAGTATCTTCTATTGTTTTGAATTTTACTGGAAAAAGAAGTTTTCACTTAGAAAGAGAGAGTAATTTTATTCGGCCATTATTTGAATTTTTTTCTTTCGTTTACAACTGTGAAGAAAAGATGCGTGATTTGAAAAGAAAAGAGGAAACACGTGAAGATGGTTGCGTGTAGAAATTTCTCTGCTACAGATATTTTGAAAAAAATTTGCTGAGGTGGTTGAATTACGGCTGAAGTTGACTAATATATATTTAATTTAAATTCAAATTGTCTCGATAAACACAACTTGAAATCTCGACCTCCTGTCAAGGCGTGCCGCCAGGCGTTCGTAATGTTATAACCCTATTCCGAACGCAATGAAAAAGGTTTCGAGTCCAAATTCAATCGTATGGTGAAGATAGCTTTTTAGACCAGTTATAATATTAAATTTTCGATTTAATTTCAGCTCGTTTGCTTATCGTACGGCCAAACGATCACTCCAAACATTACGAAAATCGAAATCCGATAATAATACAATATTACGGATCCAATGGAAATAGTTTCGTCGAATTCCGAGACTGTACCTCGGAACTCGAAAGGCTATTTTTAAATATCGATTTAAACGATACAATTCAAAACTGAACAAAACAGTTTCAAATTCAATTCTGAAGCTTTTATTATCTTCAGTACAATCAATATGAATTTTATAAGCCATCAAATCATTTTTAACAGGCTTAAAATTGAAGATTCAAATTTTTACCCAACTTCAGTAAATAAATCTCAATAATTTAAATTGTCAAATTCATTCTGATATTTGAATTTCAAATTAAACTAACTTCCAGATATTTAAAATCAATTAAATATCCTGATTTCAAATGTCAAAAAAATTCAGGGTCGTTACATTCTTCCCCCCTTAAAGATTTCGTCCCGGAATTACAAGTTAAGAAGAATGATCCTCAACCTGTTTACTAACTTCCCAAAACCAAACAATTTTATCAAATTCTCAAACCAATTTTCTTATCATAACCACACTATCATCCTTATTAATTTCCAAACATTTTCATAGTTTTAAGCAACTTTATTTTACTTCACCATTCAAATTTAGATTTAAATTCAAATTTTAAATTATCCAAAATTTCTCAAAAATTTTCTAACTCTCTAAATTTTTGAAAAATTTCGCCAGCGTCTCCTTTGCGCAGCTAACTCGGTACGACTACAAAATGTCCCTACGGACTGCCAAATTCCAATAGAAAACAAAATGCCAAGTGGAAAAATCAAAATCCCATCAAATTTCATACTGAAATTTTAAATACATACCTTTGCCGAGCAAATTCAAATTTACCTTCGAAATCAAAATCCAATTCCATTTTCCTATAGCCTTTATGATCCCTGTATACTTTACTTAACAACAATGTCCAAATTTACTTAAGAATTCCACCATTCATTTCTTAAGTTCAATATAGGCACTTTGTATATCCTTATATTATTACTTTCACTATACCACTTGGTTTAATTTACTTCTATTCAACTTGGATTCCAATTCCATATAAAATCAATTTGCTTCAATTATTAACTCATTTCAAATCTCGATACCTTTATTTCCAAATTTTCATTCAGATATTCATTTCAAATTTTACTTGAATTTGATTCATCTTTAACTTCGAAGATTGAGTCTTACTTACTTTATCTCAAATTCCAATTTTAAATTATTTGTTGTTAGTGAAAATTTCCAAATTTATTTCAAACATTAAATCAATTACAAACTGATTTTCAAGTTTATTTCAAATAACCAACTCAATTTATTTTAATTCCATTTCACTTCCAATTGATTCCATTCAATTCAATTTGCATTCCATATTCACCTTCATTTTATTTCATTAATCCACACAAATTTCATCCAAAGCCATTCCACAAAATTCGACAACAACACTTTTGTCAGAATATTTCTTAAGTCATTTCAACTCAATACTCAAGTTCATTTTCCTTGTAACCAATTTCTAATTTAAATCTTTGATTTGATTTTTTTCATTTATCAAATCCATTCTATCTACTAATTTAATTCAATTAGTATATTCACTTATCCTTTTTAAATTTCAAAATTCCATATTCAATTCATTCTGCATTCACTTTATCAATAACAAGGAAATTTCAATTTATTTTCTCTACTTACTTGAATTTATATGCAAATTCAAACCATTTCCAAATTTAGCTCACAACTCAACTTTAATTTAACTAATTCAACTTTCAATTCATTATTTCATGAATTAATAAATTATCAAGTTTGTTTACTTGAATTCAATCCATTTTATTTTTTCCAAGTTTGGATTTTTGTTCAACTTGATTCAAATCAAATCTCATTTCATTATTCAATTTCCAATTCATTTATTTACAAATGTAACCTCATTTGTTCATTCACAAATTCATTCCTTTTCAATTTGAATCTTATTCCAATCAAATTTCGAATATTTTTATAAGTTATTAAACTTATTTACAATTCAAAACATTTTAAAGAAATTCCAGAGTCTTTTAAACGTTTCAAAATTATTCCTTGGAATCAACTATATCCTTTCAAAATATTTCACAATATTTTTAAATTTCAAACCCCACTAGATTTCATATCCAACTCAGAAATACTTCTCAAATAATTATTTTCCAGACTTTCTGGAAACCATTTTCCAAATTAGAAAATTTAATCCTTTGAAATTTCAATCCAAATCCTTTAATCCGTATTTCAAAAATTACTCTGACATCTCATTTCAATTTATAAAACTCATTTATAAATTCACATTACCAATTTCATCCCATTAATGAATTTTATTTTCAAATAATTTTCTGGAATTCTATTTCAAATTATAAATCACATTTACAATTTACATTTACAAATCTCATTCGTATATGAACTTTATTTCCTTATACTTTCAATTCATATTTATAAATTTCATTTGTTAAATGAATTTATCTCCAAATCTTTGGTTATACCATTATTTCGTATTCTGTTTCCATATAACAATGATAATAATTCGATATTATCACTTTCCTAACAACCAAGCATCCATATACTATAATAATTTACGGAAAATGATTTCTTTTCTATACAAAAATAGTTTTGGGTAAAATTATTTCATTTACCCTATTTAAAACAATACTGTGCCGGTTTATCTTGTTTAAGAGTTTAGAAACCCCTATCGATTACAGTTGGCCAAACTGAACCGACCAGAATCTATAAACAATCAACCGATAAGTCAACACAATATAAAACAAATTTTTGTATTCACTAACAAATACGCGCTCATATCTATTATTACACTCACACTCATTCCAGAGTACTACTGACTCTATCTCTAATGAGTAACACCCAACAGAGCAAGGGTTGTCGCTTAACCAATTGCTCTGATACCACTTTGTGAAGGTCTAGGCTTTTCAACCATCGACAGCGGCTACTCTCCGCCGTGGCTCACAATGGTACCCTGCCCTTGCTTTTACGGCCAACCTTTCGACTGTCACACCTTACGGCTAACCAACCCCTCGATACTAAATCTCAGGGACATGTAGGTGTAAGAGTCTCCCGTTCGCCACCAAACTGCGAAGCGAGAACCCCTGATCACATTGCAATAAGCTAAGCAAGGTCAGTCATGGGACTGGTGTGAGATCTTAAAAACAGTTATTTTCACAAAGAAAATAAAAGAAATTCGCAATTCTTTTGGAAAATGAAACTACCATAAGGCCTCCCACCACATGTTAACTCATATTTTAGTGCCGACCTAAAACTCTGCGACCTATAGCTTCACGACTTAACAGCTATTCGCGACCTAAGGAATATAACGACCTAAGGGACTTAACGACCTAAGGAACTCAACGACCTAAGAGAGTTAGCGACCTAGTGAGCTTCGCGACCTAATGGCTCCAGACTTCACGACCTAATAACCTAAGGAATGTCACAACCTAAGAGCTTCACGACTTAGCAGACTCTACGAGCTACCGACCTAAAGTTGTTTACGACCTAACCCCTGAAGCAGACTTAGCGACCTAAAAGCTAACGACCTAACTACAGAGACCTCATGACCTAGCAACCTAACTGATTCAAAAGACAGTGCGACTTACGACCTACCTTAGGTCGCTCACGACCTACCTTAGGTCGCTCACGACCTAACTTCGCTGCCCAGTTTATACAAACTGACCTAATTCCTTATGCCGCTTTCCTATAAGTCGCTTGCGACCTACCGGCCCACTAGGTCGCCAACGACCTAGTACCCTCCTTAACCCGCTTACGACTTACCACTTTAGACGAATCCAAGTGCAACTTCATCAGCCTGCTTCTTAAGTCGTTAATGGACTGCGACTTAGCATGGTCGCTCGCGACCTACGACCTAACTTAGGTCGTACGCGACCTAAGACTAGTAGAACTTCTGTCCAGAATTCAATTCCTATAAATACCTCCCAAACTCCAACAAGTAGGGGACTTTTGGCCGATCATTTCTTGAAGCGTCATTACTCTGCCGAATTCTCAACTCATCCAACATTTGAAGAACTCCAATCACTCAAGACATTACAACAAGCTTTGAGAGAAATCTTCCGCATTCAACACGAATTCGAGGAGATCTTCAACATCGAAGCTTGAGCTAATAGTCGAAAGTGTTTAGGAATCGAAAGATATTGTATTTCACAAGTGTATTGTATCATTTTGTAACCAGATTCAGTAATAAAGAGATTCAAAGTGGACGTAGGCTCAGTCTCAAGCCGAACCACTATAAACTGCTGTCTTTTACTGCTTTTTTCACTATTTTACTGCTTAATTCCCGTTCCCGTCACACGAGTGGTGCTTTCACAACTTCACAACATACACTGGGTGTTAACTTTCAATTTTCAGCGTTAACATTTTGGTGCTTTCACTGAGAATTGAACTCAGGAAGATTGTCATCATTGCTCCAAAACCGTTTGTTGAGAAAGTCTCTTTCAAAACCAGAAGTCTGTTGGATATAATGGCTCCTGGAAGGAAACGTAAGTCTGTTAGATCCGAAGATGCTCACGAGAATACTGCCACTTCTCTTTCTCCAGGTTAGGCAGCTCCAGGCATCGGGGTTACGCGAGAAGAATTAGATGCTGCTGTATCTGGGTTGTACCAGCAATTTGAAACTCAGAATACTCTAATGATGGAGAAGTTAAATGCTTTGCTCGGCGCAAGTCAAAGACCAGTTAATAATGAAGAAAACATTGCTGATACTCTTCGCAACTCCGAAGGAAGACATATTCCTCAAGGGGGATCAGGTGCCGCTGAAGGGGTACCTCTCCAGGCTGAAGGATCTAGGCCATTGCTAGTTTTCCGCGAACATCTACCCGGACAAACCTCCGAGAAAATGGCCGAAGTCTACTCTGCAAAGTCACTGAATAATGAGGAATATCTTTCCGGCATGATTTGGCAAATAATGAAAGAAAGCATGCAGAGAGATGAAGATGAGAGCGAATGGGGATTCGCACCAAGTAAAACTCCATTTACTGAGAGGATTCTGAAAGCTGAGTTTCCCAGAAAATTTGTTCCCCCCACCATTCCTGCTTATAGGGGAACAAGCGACCCAAATCAATTCTTGTATAAATATGACTGGCACATGACCGGCGCAAGGGCAACTGATGAGATTAAGTGTCGGTATTTCCCGGTATATTTGGAAGGAGTAGCACTTCTTTGGTTTACCAAGCTTCCTGTTCGATCTGTGGATCAGTTTTCCGATCTGACCCGAAAGTTCAAAGAGCAATTCAGGCTATACGCCTCAAAGGCGAAGGACATTATGTCATTGTCTAGTATTGAGCAGAATCCTGGAGAGCCTATTAAGTCATTCCTGAATCGCTTTAATATAGCTCTTGCTGAAGTTGACAATGCAGAACCACGAATGGTTTTGACTTATCTAATGCGAGCAATCGATAAGTCAAGCAAATTTGGGAAGTGGTTGAAAATGAAAGAACCGAATTCACTCGAGAAATTCTATAAGAAGGCTGACGAGTTCATACGCTTGGAGAATCTTCCAGCACCAATGAAAGTGGTGGCGACAAGAGTAGAGAACAACATTGCTACTTCAGCTAAGAAAGATTCTGGAGGTCAGAAAAGGGAAAATAATGATGGGAAGAAACAAAAAGATCTAAAGAAACCTCGCTTCTTCAAGCCCTTAGATTTCACTCCATTAATTGACACTCCTGAAAACATCTTCTTTGCCACCAAGGATGCTGTGGATTATCCCAAACCTGCTGAGATAAAACCGGGAAAAGGTGCTATGCGAAATGGAAAATTATGCCGCTTTCACAACCAACCCGGTCATGATACCAACGAATGCCGACACTTGAAAAGCTTAATTGAAGAGTTATTAAGGGAAAACAAGCGCAACAGTATGTAAAGAAGAGCAGAAATGACCCAAACTCGTCCACTCAGGGGCAGCAGCTTCCCACTCATCCATCTGGCTCGGGTAAGGGCGCTCCCGCACATGAATCCGAAAGGCCATTTATCAACGTGATTACAGGAGGCCCACACCCAGCGGGTAGAAGCTGGGGTGAAATGGAACGATATGCCCGCGCTTTGAAATACACCCCGGCAGAAGAGGATGTCTTTGCTATAGAAGACGCTGCACCCCTGAAGCAGCAAAAAATTTCTAATGATGATATTATGTTCAAGGCTAGGGATTCTATGGGTATTGAAGCTCCATCCATAGATCCCCTGGTCATTTCTACTGGGATTGGGCCAGCTATTGTTAGACGAGTGCTCATTGATTGCGGTGCTTCCTGCAATATACTCTTCAAGAAAACATTTGATCAAATGAAGATTCCGATGAATGACGTTCAGGCTTCATCACAAAAGATTGTTGGGTTCACTGGGGAACCGCAACAACCAATCGGAACCGTCGACTTGTTTGTTGAACTTGGAGAGGGGCAGAAAAGGGTAGTTCGGAAACAAACTTTTGTAATTGTGGATGGATTTTCTACCTATAATGCCTTCCTAGGCCGTCCAACCTTGGCAGCATTCAGAGCCATTCTGGCCCCGTGGTGCTTGACTATGAAATTCCCTACAGATAATGGTGTTGGTGTCATTAAGGGAGATCAGAATGCTGGGCGGGAATGCTACCTGATAGAACTTCGAGAGGCCAGGAAGAGAGAAATGGGAAAAGATGCGGCAGCATCCCTCCGCATCAAAAGCCCAACCTTGTAGCAAATACAGGGTGGTCCCTGCACTGGCGAGCATAGTGGTGCGAGGAGAGAAATGGACCCCAGAAAAGCCAGTGCAGAGGAAAATCGAGTGGTGCCGATGGAAGTAACTGTACCAATACCTGTTGATCTTAAGGACCCGAACAAAGTGCTAAATGTGGGTTCGCAACTTAGTATGGCAGTCCAAAATATGCTAATATCATTTTTGAAAGCAAATCTGGACGTATTCGCTTGGAGTCACGCTGATATGTGTGGAATATCTCCAGAGATTGTTGTACATACTCTGAATATTGATCCAAAGTACACACCTGTGAAATAGAAGAGAAGAACTCAAGGTCCAGAAAGGTCAGCAGCGCTAAAGGAAGAGGTAGACCGACTCATGGAAAATCATTTCATCGGGGAGTCCACATATCCAAACTGGGGTTCAAATCCTGTGCTGGTTAAAAAGGAAAATGGAAAATGGAGAGTGTGCATTGATTTCTCAGATTTAAACAAAGCATGTCCCAAAGACTGCTTCCCGTTACCAAGGATTGATCAGCTGGTAGATGGAACAGCCGGGCACGAATTGTTATCTTTTATGGATGCCTACTCCGGGTATAACCAGATAATGATGCATGAGTCGGACCAGGAGGATACGAGCTTCGTCACAGATGTTGGCCTTTACTGCTACAAAGTAATTCCCTTTGGATTGAAGAATGCAGGGGCAACATATCAAAGGCTTGTTAACGCAATGTTCAAATCGCAACTTGGGAAGACAATGGAGGTCTATGTCAATGATATGTTAGTAAAATCGAAGAAAGCAGTTGACCATATGGACCACTTAGCAGAGATGTTCGAAATCCTCCGAAAATACGGAATGAAGCTCAACCCTTTGAAATGTTCATTCGGAGTAGAGTCCGGGAAATTCTTGGGCTTTATTGTAAGCGCTAGGGGCATTGAAGCCAATCCTGCTCAAATTACTGCTCTACGAGAAGTCAAAGCCCCTAGAACAAAGAAGGAACTACAGAGTCTAAATGGAAAAGTTGCTGCCTTAAGTCGATTCATTTCCAAAGCTACTGATAAATGCATCCCCTTCTTTGACGCTTTAAAGAAAGGAAAGAAAAACTTCGAATGGACACCCGAATGCCAGAAAGCTTTCGATGAGTTAATCCGTCATATGGAAGAGCCTCCAATACTTTCCAAGCCCAGCAACGGCGAATACCTTTTCATATACTTGGCGGTTTCATCACATGCCCTAAGTGCAGCACTGGTACGAGAGGATGCAAAAGTTCAACGTCCGGTCTACTATATCAGCAAAAGACTCACTGGGGCAGAAATGAATTATTCAAAGTTAGAAAATCTCGCCTACTGTTTACTGATTGCTTCCAGAAAGCTGAGACCATATTTTCAAGCTCACCCTATCAAAGTTCTCACCGACTAGCCCCTAAAGCAAGTCCTATTTCGCCCTGAAACTTCGGGCCGACTTTTAAAGTGGAATATTGAACTCAGCCAGTATGATATCACTTATCATCCCCGAAGAGCGATCAATGGGCAAGCCTTAGCGGATTTCATCGCAGAGTATACAGATAAGGGTGACAAAGAGGAAGAGATTACAGTTGACATCCCAACCAAATGGAAGTTATATGTTGATGGCTCAAGAAATGATTACTGTTCCGGAGCTGGGGTTGTGCTTGAAACCCCCGAAGGACGATCATTGTGTTATGCATTAAGACTGGAATTCCCTTCTACAAACAATGAAGCAGAATATGAAGCTCTAATTGCTGGATTAAAGATTGCAAAGGAATTGAACATCAAAGCATTGCAAATCTTCAGTGATTCTCAGCTTATTATGTGTCAAGTCAAGAAGGAATTTCAAGCTAAAGGAGGAAATCTGCCCACTTATTTGTCAAAGGCTTCTGAACTTCTCAACGATTTCGATCATTATTCGATAAGCCACATACCTCGAGAGGAAAATATGAAGGCAGATTCTCTAGCAAAGTATTCAAG